>OY730187.1:27556537-30074037 GCA_963422495.1 Polyommatus iphigenia
GGTTAAAACTAATGAACTGTATCAATGATACTATTAATAATTAAAAAGCAAATATTGGATGCCACAGGTTTATTCAGCTGACATCTGTTACTAGGGCACGCTAAATAAGCGAAAGTCAATGAAGACTACTGTCTATGTCATTCGAACTCTACAAAAGTTGGTAGAACTGTAGCGTTTGAATAATGTGACGTGAACATGATTTTACTCTTCTACTATGTATATTGTATATTATTTAAATAAATAAATCATGATGAGAAGATAAACTTTTCGATTTTTAAATATTATGCTGAAGCTCCGTAAATATTTTTACAAGCTATTTTTAAATTTAATCGCTAAACTCGGTATGTTATAACGATGACCATAACTTTGCATATAAATTATTATCAAACCTCGTATCTATATTTAAATAGGGTTTTACGGCAATAAATAAAAAAGTACTTACTACATTCAAAGGTCCATATTTCTCGCGTGTCGATATCGAACATGATAGGACAGTCCTTTGGCGGTAAAAAGTGAAATTTCATGCGACGCCCCGCTAATTTATTCACTCGGAGTGAAAAATGTGGATGCCGGTAAACACGTGCCCGATCAATAAATTAATAGTCCAGTATTTTTTTTTTGTGGTGAAAAAATATTTTTTTCGGTGAGGAACTAAAAATAAATCGTAAATGCGTTCGGAAAATGTGCGACGGTGGTCGGTAGAGTGGCTCGGAGAGTGGAGCGCACGACGCGGCGACTAGCGTACCACTGACTATGTTGAGACTAAACGCCGCTGCGCGCGCGCCGCTTCGCCTTCAATTTTTTAATATTCGACGCGGAGCGCACTTTTCCGATTTTTTTTAAATTAAATTGCATCTTTACTTGTATTCAAATGTGGAAGATTTTTGTTTGTTTGATCACTTTGAAGTTTGAACGCGCTAATTTTACGAACTGCTTGACCGATTTATAAGTAATTTGGCACAGATATGAAGTAGACCACGGGGAATGACATAGGCTACTTTTTTACTGAAAAATGTACGGTTCCCGTGAAATTCCTTATTGGCACGGCCGGAGTCGCGCGGAACGTCTAGGCTCTAGTCCAGCTATCCCAAACCCGCGACCCGCCGGGACTTTATCTGTGGCCCGCGTGATGTTAAACCATTTTGAAATTCACGCGCACCGGCAAAATAATGTAGTCGTCGTGAAAGACGTGAAATTCTTTCCACTTTTAAATCGTTAATTTTGAAGAACGTTATTTTTTAACCCTAAAATTTTTTTGTTGCGGCCCGTGACACCAACACCAAGACATGTTTGTGGCCCGTGTGAAAAAAAGGTTGGGGACCACGGCAGTCTAGTCAATAGTGTAATATAATATAGCTTGTATTTTGTGGGTTCAATCATTTGTGGTTTAATCTTTAATCTCGTAAATATTGTTCATCCGTCTGTCTGTCCAGAGTTCCAGACAGTTTGTCATAGATGTATTAATATTACGTCGATTACACAAATTACACAATTAACTATGACAAATTGATGACATAGGTATTGTATTAAAGGAAGGAAGTCCTAACTCGTGAGCAACATGGTAGGTACCAACTTTGGTATTCAAATGTTGGCCCTTTAGTTTTCCTATTTCTCATAGAAATCCAAAAAAGGTTATTATAATATGTATAACTAGCGACCCGCCCCGGCGTCGAACGGGTATAAAATATATAGCCACTGAAAAAATTATTAAAATCGATAGCCTATGATCCTACACGTGGTCTATTTCTTATCTCCAGTAGTTCGCGAGCTAAGCCCTTTCAAATAATTTTCCCCGTTTTTTCCACATTCTCCTATTAGTCTTAGCGTCATAAAATATAGCCTATAGCCTTCCTCAATAAATGCAGGGCTATCTAAAACTGATTTTTCAAATCGGACCTGTAGTTCCTGAGATTAGTGCGTTCAAGTTAGCCCTTTCAAATAATTTTCCCAGTTTTTTCCAAATTTTCCTCTATTTCTTCGCTCCTATTAGTCTTAACGTGATAAAATATAGCCTATAGCCTTCCTCGGGCTAATCTAGCACTGAAAGAATCATCAAAATCCGTTGCGTAATTTTAAAGATTAAAGGGAACAAAGGGACATGAGGGAAAAAAGCGACTTTGTTTTATAATATTATGTATAGATGTAATAGAATTTTCATATCTCTAAACATATCACAAAAAAAAATTAATGTGTCACATGAGAACTGTAAATTTTTCTATGTTATGTGATTCTTATCTTTATGTCACATAATGCTGCGATAGCATCTATATAATATTATAAAAAAAAAAGGTAGATATCGCACTAGCGCGTAGAATCAGGGGCAGGCAAATTAGGGTTGGACCTCATCTGGCAGCACGGAATCGCATTTGTTCCGCCTGTGCTACCACGTGCTGCAGTGTGCTGCCGCATGCGAACGCGCGCTGTCGCATTCCGCAGACAAAAAGATAGCAAGTGATCGGCGGTGAAAGGATGCGTTAGCATGCTATCGCGCGCTTCAGCGTTCCGGAGGGATGCCGACCATTACATTTTGTCCGTGATGCCGCGAGGATTCCGCCGCGTGCTATCGCATTATGCTTTCTGTCTCGGTTTAGCAAATGGCAGTTCTAAGCGACAGAAAGAGAAAGGGCGACGGAAAAAGGCGATTCCGTGCTGCCAGATGTGGTCCAACCCTTAACCTAATTAGTGTCTTTACGAATTAGTTGCATGTTAGCAGCGAGCGAGTGACGACGTGTGACGTTTTTGATTAAAAATGCCAAATCGTGTATTCAGAAAATGCAAAAATTATAATACAAAGGTAAAAAAGGATGAAAAAGTTCCGTACCACACGGAATTACATGAAAACATCTAGTAATTTACATTATAAGTGAATATTTTCCAAAATTTTTGAAAAAATATTTAATGCTTTATTTTATACTGAAAAAGGATAGAGAATACGGACGACAACTGTAGCGAGATAAGGACAGATAGTCGCGTGCCATAGAATAATCAATTGAAGTATTCAGAAGCGATTACGTAGGCATCAACACGTAGGCATAAACTAATAATTGTATAATATTGTAAACATGTTTTCGTTTTAATATTTTTTAATTTCAAACATGCGAGCGCCTTTTTAACTTTCTAGCCTTAGCCAAATACCAATTTTATAAATTAAAAAAATTGATAAGCCGTGTAGTACGCCACGTACCGCTCGGTTTTCGGGGCCTGTCCATAATATACATAAATCTATACAATATTAATATTATATAGCCACGCGCCGCGCCGCTCCCGCCCCGCTGACTGCTAGTTTCAAACTCCAGTCTTAAACCACCTTAGACGTAATTTGAATATTATTTGGATATGAATGTTTGCTTCTTTTACATTATAACAGCAGTATGCCTTTATAAATAAGTAGCCATGTAAATATTACTAGCTAAAAGCTGAGCTTTGTGAGGACTCGCGTCGTTTTTCTGTGTGGTGTTAATCTATAAGGCAGTTTTTTTTATTTTTATAATAGTAACCAAACCTTGAATGACCGATGTTAACACATCTACATAACATCTGAGAAATTCAACATTTTAGTACTGAGTGATTATAAAAGAAAAAATACGTGTATTTTTATTTTTAACAAGGATCATTATATCAAAATTTGGCAGGAAGGTTTAATTGCACCCTGTATATAAAATATGAAAATTACTATAATATGTTAAAACACAAATTATTAGGCGTAATAGTTTTTTCGTAAAGTGTACCACAAAATTCAAAAGTGCTCAAGTTGTTGGATATGTCGCAGTCATCTGGTTTAATCTGCGATTCGATCGAATGACTAGCGCATTCATTGAATGACAGCATTCAATTGAATGACTAAAGGACAACTCGTCAAGACGTTGACTGTAACGTTTAACGTCTTGACTAAGAGTCATATAGCGAAGTCGTTAAAATATGGGATGCTATATTTTTTTTCAAGTAGCCGTTGACGGGGTAGTTATAGGTAAATCCACGCTTTCATATTATTTTATTAGTAATTACAAATAAAAAACACTTTAATGTAAATGTAATCGATAAAATATCAAAACAGTGCTATCAGCTGTGCGAGCTGTTTGACGCCATATTTGTTTTAGTGACTAGTAGCGCCGCAGTAGGAAGAAAATGAAATACGTTCAAATGCCTGACTGACTTCATGTCCGCTATCTTCAAAACGCTAAGCTACAAATCGCTAACTAGTTGAACGTTGAGGGACGATCGTTCAATCGACGTTCGGCCGAGTCATTCAATTGAATGGTGTCATTCAATGAATGCGTTAGTCATTCAATCGAATCACAGATTGAACCAGATGACTGCGACAGATATACTAGGGCTCGCTTCGCTCGCACTGATGATTTGCAGGTTTCCGAGTGAAGAGCTCATCCATACTAATATTATGAATGCGAAAGTGTGTCTGTCTGTCTGTCTGTTACCTCTTCATATGTGGGAGCTATGCTTCGGCACGAATGGGCCGGCTCGACCGGAGAAATACCACGTTCTCACAGAAAACCAGCGTGAAACAGCGCTTGCGCTGTGTTTCGTCGAGTGAGTGAGTTTACCGGAGGCCCAAACCCCGTTTGCTAGTTTGCCCCCTTATTTCATTAAAAAAAAAATGCCCCAACCGCTGAACCGATTTTGCTGAAATTTGGTATGGTAATACTTTGAGTCCCGGGAAAGGACATAGGATACTTTTATCCCGTAAAAATGTACGGTTCCCGCGCGATAAACGAGTTTTGGCGCAACGGAGTTGGTGTCCAAATAACTTTGCGAACGTTTAAAATGTGAAACGTGTCGTTCATGTTTGTTCACCGACGAAAAATTGTGCTTTCACAAACTGGTCACTTTGAAAGATATGCCCAAGTTTATGTTTCGCTTCACCCAATGTTTATTTAGTTTCCTATTTAGTTTTATATTTAAAAAAAAGCCATGCAGTAGCAATACGTTACGAGTCTAGCCCGGACATACATACAGACAAACAGACAAAAATTCTAAAAACTATAAGTATTTTTGGGTTCGATATCGATTATTGATCACGGTCCAGGTATTATTTAAAAAAATATTCAATGTACACTTCTTACGATTTTATTATAATATATTATGTATAGATTAATAAAAAATAATCTAACAAACGATTAGTTTTATTCAATGTATCTTCTGTTCAACAATATCAATTAATTCTCTTGATCTTTGTCGCGCATGCGTGCCGATGCGCCTGTCAAGCGCAACTCAAAACCATCTCAAAACATATAGCTATCCTTTTCTATATCATTCGTTACGTATTATCTGTCGCATTCATTGTTGTAACCTAGGTAACCTATATAAATATGACAGAGGTAAGTACGTATATGTCGTTTAGGAACAAAATCTGAGGACAAATTTGTATGAACATACGCCATCTTTATTAAAACATCATTGGATAGCATATTGTGACGGGGCGCAGCGGGCCGCATTCTATGACCGATTGCGCGACGTGTCGCGAATGTCCCGATGCGCCGTAAAATTACTTACTAAGGACAGTTACTGTAGTAGAGGCCACAGAAAAAAAAGATTCAACAAAAGGCCACTTTTGGCCAATGATATTGTATGTTACTAACGTAACTAGATTGGCAGTTTACGACAGCAACGCGTCACCACTTTGAAGATGCCTGCAGGCATATCTGCCATACATAATGACATAATAACATTATGAAGTGACACTGTCTTTTGGGCTATCAAGTGGTTACGCATTTCTGAGAATCGTTTGTAAGACGTTGCCACTCTAGTATTTTAGAAACTCATTGCTTTTGGCATAATTATACGACACTAGATGACGTCCGTTGCGCCAAAATTCGTTTATCGCGCGGGAACCGTACACATTTTTCCGGGATAAAAAGTATCATAATATGTCCTTTCCCGGGACTCGAAGTATCTTCATACCAAATTCCAGCAAAATCGGTCCAGCGGTTTGGGCGTGCAGAGGTAACAGACAGACAGACACACTTTCGCATTTATAATATTAGTATAAGTATATGGATGGATATGTATCCAGTTACCATGTGGTAACTCCATAATAATATATCCCAGGTGATAAGTAAAATAAGGAAGGAAATTAGCACTTACTACAAAAATTATATTTTGTCGAACATAGTGCATTTTGTAAGCTAAAAATATACAAAAATTATAATATTATGATTAGCAAACCGGTGTCATATTTTTTTATTACGAAAATATTTTAATTGGTGGCTTATAGACCATTCTAATGGTTAAAAAATCGGTTGTCTGTGAAGTCGGTTTACTGACGATAGTTGAACGTGACAACGTATGACGTTGTCACGTTCAACTATCCTTAACCCTGTTGGCGACTGGCTGGACAGACCAGAGCCAATAATTCTGTTTTTTGAATATTTGTTTACTTTTCTATGTCACATTTTTTCGTATTGACAATTTATATTTTCGATGTATTTTTGACTCGGTCGATCTCTGAACCTTGAACATTATAGTTGTCGCTTCACATGGTGTATCATTTGGTAGTTATTAGTTATCCTCGTTATCGTTCATACAGTCCACCTCACCATCGCTATCAAACCCCTTATCCCTCGCTTCCGAATCTCTAAAAATAGAAACAAACTTTTTCGACTGTAACCTAAAGTTATTTCGATGTATTTCTTTCAAATGATTGTCTAAAAATATTTATAATGAGTAAAATAAACTATTCGCAATACAAAACGCTACATACATTCGTGAAATCCAGTAAAATCTTCGAACAAAGCACAAGTCATACCTTGACACGTAGGAAATAGAGCACAATTTTGAATAGCTGAAATAATACTAATAGCTCGCAGATTGTTTATTTATTTTTCATTCAGAGTGTGGTCAATGCATCAAAGGTCATAACTAACCAAACTTCTTCATACAAAATTATTCTCTAAGTCATCGAAATACGTAATATAATCGAAACAAAGAGCGCGGCCCAGGTGGGCCTTACGGTTGTTGAAAGATTTGAAAGTGTAAATGGAACACCTCAGAGCTGCTGTCAGCGAGGCAACGCCGCATGAACTGTCATGTTTTTCGGGCGCGCACCCCATATCGAATTATAAGACGTTATCACGTCAAAATCTATTAAAATCGGTCTAATTGTTTTTGTGATACAGGAACAAACGTACAAAATATTAAAAAACATATTTTATTCTTTAACATGTTTAAATAATTAAATAAATTGATATTATAAGTTTACGAGTAACAACTGTCTCTTAAGTGACACTACAAGATGGCGGCATTAGTATTCCATCTGTGTCAAATGTCAGTGTATCCTTGCAGGATTGTAAATCGCCGTGACGTCAGTGCGTCGGTCAGTCTGTCGAGGATCGATAAAAAGTGTGTAACAATTATTTAGCTAATTAACACTATTGTCGGCGCTCGCCATGGACATAGAGAACGGACTGAGCATTTTAATAATACACACAATTCATAAATAATAGACAGAATTTCATTAAAATTTTGTCATTTTATAAGAAACTAGATGAAGCCCGCAAATTTGAGACAAAATTCGTTTCGCGCGGAAACCGTACATTTTTCGGGATAAAAAGTATAGTATAATATACTTTCCCGGAACTCAAAGTATCTCCATACCAAATTTCAGCAAAATCGGTTCAGAGGTTTGGACTTTGGGCGTGAAATGGTAAACTCGGTGGTTTGGCTTTTTATGTTTATGATATAAATGGTCCTTTGGAAAGTTTAACTTATCTAATTTTTTAACAATTTTAATTAAGTATATATTTCTGTAGCAATAAGTATTTCATACTTGCATGCGAAGCTTGCATGACTTTCAATGTAATTTACCGATTATTATTGTTAATTTTTTTTAACTTAAAAATTAACAAATATCAAGAGATGAAGTAGTTGTAAAATGAGAAAATTACTAGTGTTGCATCTTCACAAGAATACAATCCAACATTTCGCCTACACCAACAAAATAATAATATTATTTTTAACTTTCCGACTGCAGGATTGCTCGATCCGTTTTCCATGTCCACGTCCGCTCGCCCCAGTTGAGCACCATGAAAATGTATGATGCCATTAAACAGAAGGCCGGCAGACGCTGATGTCACCAATCACAATCGCCGCTACAAGGATTAGGGCCCCACTGTATATCAAATTGTATTTCACACGGAGTTTCTACAATAAACAGTATAAGCACGGTTATTTAAAGTTTTAACTAACAAAAACTGCTACATTTTGGTTTGCCTATGTTTGTGATATTTTACAGTAAACGCTTATACTCGTAACCACAGCTCAAGATAGCTAAACTTCATTGAGCCGTTCAGGCTGCGGCTGCATGCCTAACAATCATACAAATTATAAGCATATCTACAGGCTACACACAATATATCATATTTTTGAAATAAAAACTAGGCCTTTGCCTCCGTTGTGGTTGATTTATACGGTATTTTCAGAGCGAAGTAACTACTCCTCGAATACTGTAGACCAGTGTTTCCCAAACTTGTCGGGACCGCGACCCATCTACAAGAAAGTTTAATGTTCGCGGCCCACCTTGTGTCATTAAGACAAAAAAGCAGCGGTATGTTGCTGCCGCAGCATTTACTCGTTAATTATTCTTATCGTAGTTCACCAGTCACCACCATATCATCATCGTCAGCACTCAGCCTTACTTATCTACTTACAATTACGTTTGCGTTCGAATGCCCCTCCCCCATCCCGCATGCACCCACGGGCCACGACGACGAACGATCGAATAAAATGACAATCGTCCTATAGTTTCAGGGCCCACCCAATATCTACCCGCGACCCACCAGTGGGTCGCAACCCACACTTTGGGAAATACTGCTGTAGACTGTAGTGCCTGGGACAAGATTTTTAAATGACCGCATGGTTGCCCAAGCACATACGGCATTCTTGCAACATAGTCGGCCTAGTCCTGAGGAAATTACTAGTCAACAAGTCTGGGAGACTGCGACCAACTATGAGCGGGTTTCCTCAGGATGTTTTCCTTCACCGTACGAGCGTCCGTATTATGTACTTGAGATGATTGATATATATGTACCCGGGTTCGAACCTGCACCATCTAGGAGTGCAAACTAAAGGTTTACCCATTAGGCCACGGACGCTCTACTTTTGGAATAACTTAGGAAATATTTTAAAAAATATTTGCAAAAACTGCTGGATACGTGCCCTAGGCTACTTATAAAACTTGCTTTTGATAATTTCGATATTGAAATTTGAAATCAAAAATGTGTGGGATTTGATCTAATTAGCTTTGATGACGAAATTATCGGATGCATCTAACTACTAAAGTGCAGGGTTTAGTCCCACAAGTCTAGGATATCAAATGGAAAACTGTACTCAATAAGCAAATTATTCGTTCGCCTTCCGCATTGTGAGCCTAATAAAGCCAATCAACCGGCAAATGCATTAAAATGTATCCAGCCGAGTTCAATATTCCCACGAAATTACGACGTTGGAAGCTAAAAGCGGTGGAGTGGAACTAGAAGATGAAACAAAAACAAAAAAAAAAAAACACTCATAGCTCTAGTACACAGATTATGCTAGAGTAGTTTAGCAGTAGTAGTTTTACTACCACAATTTCGCGTCTTCCATGGTGTGAAACCATATCTTCGCAAATACAAAACATAACTAGTATTTGGTGAATTTTTGTGATTTAAGTTTAATGTAAGGTTGCACAGATTGCAGTAGTGAAAACTAGTTCTTCTTGACGGAAGGATATTTTGAATGATGATCTTTAGAATGTTAAAACGACGGAAAACCGACAGTAATAGAGTTGTGAGAACTTTACGCCCCTACACGTACCATCGAAGAAGTTGATTCATGGGCAGACGGCAGGCCTACGTAGTACGTAGTTTGGTCGCGTTGTGTCAAGTCCATACAACAGTTCACAACTAACACTGAATTGACATAATCCGACCAATAGACACGCAGGTCCGCCAACATGCCTGCTAAGTACTGATATACGGTTTTGCTCGATAGTTTTACTCCAAATCGAGCAATAACCACCGTGTGGACCGCCAAAACTGACAGCTCGAAGGCTCGCTTCGAGCCGGCTCGATGGAATTAAATATGTCAAATATGTCATTTCCTTCGATTTGGAGTAAAACTATCGAGCAAAACCTTATGTGAGTACTTAGCAATCAATTTCTTCGATGGTACATATCGTTGGCGCCATATTATGACGCCTAACATAATTCCTAAATTAACACAAAAACACAGTTAAAATTTTAACTGAAAAGTGTTGTAGTTTCAGTCTATCGTCCACTTAATCTTTGTCCGGCAGTGAGCCAAGTCGTATGATTTATTGTAGTAGACGCTAGGCGCCATGCCGTAGGGGCGCTGACAGCTCTACTTACCACTTTTAATCCCTATTCCCATGTACATAAGGTCGAAATGTGAAAATCGGACGTAGAAACAACCGTACCGTAACCATGAGCTTTAACATAAACCGTACATAATTGTTTTATGACAAATATCTTCTTACCTCACATCTTGGACCGAAATATACGGACTTAAATTATATAATTCATATTTTATAATTGTATCGTACAGTTGATGAGAAATGGGTTGTATTTTAACAGGTTTATTTCTCTTTGATTTGATAGAGTTTGAATATTTTTGAGGTAAAATTTTAGTGTTATAACTTATAACTTATAATTTCAGGGATTTGACGTCTTGCTTTAAACCAGACGCATTTTATCCAGACTCTACTTGAAAAAGATTTCGTTTTTTTTAATTGTAGGTAATGATAAGGTTAACTTTAAATACAATAAAAAGTAAGAAAAGAGCATTTTGCTTAAACTAAGCCTAATTATTCGATATAATTTATATTGCTATGGTATCATATTATAAAAAGAGTTTTTTCGAAAATGTTGTGGCTTTCAGACTCGGACATACAATTCACAAAGCTATCAACTATTCTAAATTAAGCCTTCTGCAGTCTTCTTTCTAATCTTTTCGCAACCTAAAAATTAAAAAAAATACAAGACTGCCTCAAAAACAGCCATTTACAAAAGAGTCCAGTTCAGTTGTTTAATAAACAATGCATTACAACATAAGTGTGATTCACCAATAGATAGGGTTTATGTATTCACAGTGCAGTTGGAGAGCAGACGGCGCCTACCAATTCCGACAATGAGGCGATCTATCAAGGCAGTAGCAAGAGGCCTCGGCGATGACATGATGTATTTATAAAGTTAACTGTACCCATATTCTGGTATTTAGTGCAACAGCAATGCAGTTTCGTTTTTGGTTATAATCCCTACTTCTATTACAAATGCGAAATATTACAAATGCGAAAGTGTGTCTGTCAGTCTGGCCGTCTGGTCTGTTTGTTTGTCTATCTGTCTGTTACCTCTTCACGCTCACACCGCTGAACCTATTTTGCTGAAATTTGGGACCTACTATATACTTTGAGTCCCGAAAAAGGCCATAGCCCATAGGATACTTTTATCCCGGAAAAATGTACGGTTCCTGCGCGATAAACGAATTTTGACGCAAAGGAGTTGCGGGCGTCATCGAGTAATAGAATAAATGAGAAAGTTTATGTTTGTTCCTTAATCTTCATCCTTCGCGCTTAAGCCTCCAGCATATCCAGAGTTAGATAATAATTTTAGAAGATAATTATTATAGATTTACAGTAATAAAACTTTTAGTAATAAGTAGTACATTACGCACCTAGGGCAGGAAAATAAGAAATGTCTCAGATCACATGTACCGGCTCGGCTTCGCCTCGGCCAACAAACATGTGATCTGAGGCTTTCTTATTTACTGCCCATGGTGCGTATACTATTTTTCTCATCGACGGAGGCGGAAAACGGCAACATCGGTAAGCGCAGCGGGAAGAAAGATTTAATAGTATTTTTCAGTCCAAACATCAAAAAGTTGAAAACATTATTTTATTTGCCCAACGCGAACGTAATGACGTATTTTGATATTATATTACTAGAAAGCGAAACAACTAGAGCGCAAATTAGAATACTCGCAAACAGATAAAAAACTTGAATAATAACATCTTTATGAGTTCAGATTTAGTGTTTACTGCCGTACCACAGATATCGAACAGTACAGTTGACGACAAATACCTACTTATCGACCGTATAACTATAGCAATAGAGTCGAGAATGTAACACCAGGTTTGTCCACGAGTGTACAATCAAAATATTGTTGCTATACCATCGCACAGAGTAACGAGAATCATGAATACCATGAATTTTCGTATGAATTTTGAAAGACATGCGAAGGCCAAGGTTGCTCCTCTAAAAGTATAATGAGGCTATTGAAATTTAAAATAATTCTAAATTTAGTGTAGGTAGGTGTTATAAAGATATTAAAATTTTATGCTTAAGGGTGAATTTCAACATGTCCATATTTTTTTTCATTTCGGTGAACTTTTTTGTTTCTATGTTTTTTAGAGTTTTTACCGAAGTTTCCTCTCAATTTTAATGTTTTATGACTACGAAACTAATGACATAAAAATTAAATAATAAACAAACGTAGCACACACGTTTATATTTTAGCTGTCACCGAGATGAAAAAGTCAGTCACCGAGATGAAAACAAAATTCACCGAAATGTAAATTCACCGAAATAGTATACAGCGTGATTGTAAAACAAGCGAAATAATGTATTTTTATGGAAAAATTTTGACACTTTGGGTTACACTTTTGCAATTTTCGAAATTATCTCTAATATTTTTCAGTATAAAACATAGCCTATATCCATCACAAAAAATCCATCACGAAATCAGCTATAATTGCACAACTCTTTTGCCTCCGTGACGTACCGATGATAAGAAACGTGTCCATTATCAAGGCCAATGTTTCTATTTGAATTTCTACAGCTCAATACGGCCATTTTAGGCATTGAGGCATTTTTAAAATTCCGATTTACGTCCGATTCTGATAGCAGACTAAAGAACAGACTTTCGAAAGACGAGCATTGCTCGTCGTTTGGGAACGCGATATTTCACGCGAAGTACATACACATGCGGTATCTATCTTGATCTATGTCTGTGGATAGAACAATGTATTTTTATTAAAAAAAAACATGTTACAAACGATTTTAATTACAAATAACAAAATATATTAATACTGGGAAATAATTGACACATTTGCTTTGAATAAAAATTACCACGTGCCAACTTCACTCGGCAAAGAATAAATGCTGTTACTATTTTGAAAAGGTATCTTTTAGTGCTTAGTTAAAATTTTTCGTTATAAAAATATACTTAAGTTAAACAGTTAAAGTAAAAATTGAGTAACTATTATTATAACCAAAATACTTTTTGATAGGATTCATTAAATTCTAATATTAAATAATCATATTATATTATCTCGTACTGTTTTTGCTAATTCACTAATCAACAAAAGTCAATATTTTAGGTAATCCTAATAAACTACATGAGGTCAAAATATCAGTCTCTGAGTTTCTTATTCATAAAATGAAAGGTAAATATTGTGTCCTTATAAATATTTAAAGTTAAAACAAATTACAAATATTGACTGAAACGACGTTAGACGAACGTTAGGTGTTTTTCGTTACGGAATTTCTTGATAAACGCGATCAAAGCTATACACAATAGCTCAAAAAAATGAAACATTAAGAAGCACCATATTTCTTTTTATTTATTAACATTTTTTTACGATTTCGTAGATTATTATTCATCCTGTATAAAACAACTTTAAAAATCACCGAGATGAAAATGCATTCAACGATATGAAAACTATTGTCACCGAAGGTCACCGAAAGTCACCGAGTCACCATTTCCGTGTTTTTTTTTTCATATCGGTGATTTTTTTTTCATTTCGGTGACCAAATAGGTCACCGAATTCACCGAAACGGAATCACCGATATGAAAATTTGCGACAAATCGTTGAATATTTTGACACCTATAATAACTATACCGATATCTATACTACATACTGATACATATTATTAAAAGTGTTTGTAAGAAAATAAATTAATACTTCTAGCTGGTTCAATTAACATGATAAATTGAATCACGGAAATGTAGAGAAAAGTGTCGGGTGTCACCGAGACGATATACTTACGTTTTTAGCGGGAACACGCAGCGACGCAGCAAACCACCTCTAGCTCCGAAAGCACAAGCATGACTGGCGCTTGAGTTCGAGAAGCGGCATTACGTTCGAAAGTACTTCTGGTCTCGACAATTCATGTTTCTTTTTTATTCACCGAATCAAGACAAAATGTTGGGACAGTTTTATTTCTCCCGCTATTTTGAAAGTACAACGATTGGGATTATGAAATTTGTATGGATTATACCTCGATTCTTTAAGAATCTAATAAAAGAATCCGTTTGTTTGTACCACTAATATTTTTTCCTCGGCTGACGAAATTAGGACTAAAAAGGTCGTTGGGACAGTCACCGAGGGGCCTTATTTCTACCTTTAGAATTTTTTATTTTTATGTTCTAGTTATCGAATTAAAAACGTGTCTGTTGCCTCATATGGATGATTATCCATATGAGACAACAGACACGTTTTTAATTCGATAACTAGAACATAAAAATAAAAAATTCTAAAGGTGATTATTGTGTGACATTATGAGTGACAAACTATACGATGAAATTTGATTTAACCCTAAAAAGTCATTTCACACCCCCAATTTCACAGTAGCCGCGAAAAAAAAGCGGTTGGGAAATTCACCCTTAAATAAAAACAAAGTTTTCCAACTTAGTTGTATTCATTTTGTATTCAAAACAAAATGAAGTTAAACATATTACCAACAAAATAATTTTAATATTACTATAGCAATAGAGTCGAGAATGTAACACCAGGTTAATCCACGATTTTACAATCAAAATATTGTTGCTACCATCGCTCAGAGTAACGAGAATCATGAATTTTCGTATGAATTTTGAAAGACATGCGAAGGTTGAGATCTCCTCTAAAAGTATAATAAGAGCATTGAAATTTAAAATACTTCTAGTGTAGGTAGGTGATATAAAGATATTAAAATTTTATGCTTAAATAAAAACAAAGTTTTACCAACTTAGTTGTATTCATTTTGTATTCAAAACAAAATGAAGTTAAACATATTACCAACAAAATAATGTTGTATTAATGTTAACAAATTTTTAGTAATTCATGTAAAATAAATTATCAAAAAAATACTTTGTTTTATAAACAGATATTGGTAAAATAACAAAATATTTTTTTACTCAATAATCATTTCAAGTTGATTATTATGAAATAGAATTTCGTAGCATCTGCGTAGCGTTTGCGTAGCAAATAAAAATATTATTGTGAGTTCGTAGACCATTGACAGATCTCGTAGACCTGGAGAATTTTGAATGAAATTATTTAATGGATTGATGATTGATATCGGAAACTTTTACATTTGAAACTAAACTTAAGATTATTTTTTGTTAATTATTGTTACACTTTCCTGTGTATATTAGATAGTGTTTAATTAATAGAAATAAGTCGTAGAATCCTCCTCATACACTTGTTATTATTATTTTAAATTGTAAAACTAAACTTTTGTGTTAATTACTTGATAACAATAGGTATGTATCGTATTAAACAATGAGTCTGTCTAGTGACATAGAACTATTTTTATAAACAAGGCGTTCCCCGCGACCTCACCAACAATAATAAGAAATCCACCGAGAACCGTACATTTTCCCGCAAAAAATAGTCTACGTCCTTTCTCGCAGTCTCTCTAAAATAATATATAATACACAAAAATCGGTTTAGTGCTTCCCGAGATTAGGGTGTTCAAACAAACAAACTCTTCAGCTTTAAAATATTAGTATTTAGTACAGATTAGGAAATGTGTCTTTCTGTTTCCTCCTCTCCTCACTCTAAATTTGACTACACGATTGTACAAAACGATATTTATATTTTGTCATTTATGATATTACTTTATTGTTGTTTGATAGGAGTGGATCAAAAATGGAACGAAATGGCATTAAAATAATGGAGGATAGCTTTTAATAATTAGTAATGAATCAGCAATGCTAACCGATAACCAGTTAACCAGTTTGTTAACCCAGTAGATTAGTCAGATACACATCTGCGACACGAAGCGGTTGGACTAGCCCAGATATCTGACCGTTTCAAAACCTTAACAGCCAATGATTTGGAAGGTAAGGATGAGTCCTACAAACACTTTTATTATTAGGACCACAGAATTCAATTTGGCCACATGATTGTCATTTTGACCGTGGTATTGGAATTATTACCCATACTAATATTATAAATACGAAAGCGTGCCTGTCTGTTACACCTTCACACCTAAACTGTTATTAGTAATTTTGACAAAACTTAGATATTTTGAGCTCTGGAGAAGAAATTCTTATCTCAAAAATCGAAAGTTCTCGCGCGATAAATGAATTTCGACTGAAAGAACTTTTAGGCGTGTAGTGTCGTAGTGTTCCTAAAATTATTATTTTTCGCAATCACTAACATATTGCTATTGTCTGTCAAAATGTCATAAATCGTTATCATTCCTTGTGCACTATTCTTTAATCTTACAGCCAGTATATTATCTTCCTCTCTGCTAGATTCGAAAAACAGAAAAGGCACTATCCTAAATCCTGTTTTAAATACCACATTTTATAGTTATTACTTATTAAGTACAATATAGCCTATCCTTACGTATGCAGACTTATATTTAGCTAAACATTCAAACCAAGACTTCATAAAGATACATTTTCTTATTTATTAACTTCCCAGCCACAATCGGAACACGAATCCGGTAAAATTTTATCGTATCTAATGTGAAACACGCGTCGGGATGTGTTTTGGCAACTTGATATTAATGTGCGGTTAGTTTATTCCGTTTCCCAGAATGATTTCTTTGAATGAGCAAAATGAGGATAATTTTTAATTTTATCTAAGCAAATGCTTATTAATACACGGTGGGAAATGATGGTAAGCCATGACTGCTACTAAAGTTGCGTAGCTGTCTACACAATGCACAGTCAACACTGACCCTAGACAATCATAGACGAATCCCCGTCTGTCTGTTCCTTGCCCATCGCTCTTATTACTTATACCGGTGAGTACTGATCTTTGAAAGATATGAAAGTAAGTATAAAAGTAATTAACTTTATTAGGTAGCTACTCATAATAATAGTAATTAAATCTTTACTTTTGTGTACTTTGGTGATACAGACTTATCCATATTGGTTTCTGTAAATTACGAAAACAAAAGAAAAATGACAGCAATAATTCTGGATCTCAGTAATATAGATACCAACTTTAGCTACATTTTCTAGTCTTACATGTATTTTCTAGCCTTTATATACGTTACATAACTAATTTGAGACAGGACAGTGATAAAGCACTTTAATTCGTAAGTTACTATCGACACACTAGCAGTATTTTATGGAAAATAATTTGTTCGACTCCAAAATAGGTTTAGAGCTAGCTGCTAGAGTTTATATGCTGTCAACGCATAAGATATTCCCTTATAAGAAATCGCAAAATCATGCCAAAGCAATAATATAAGAGCAACAGTAATAACTAATAAATATTATGTCTAAAAACATATTAAGTTGCTACTTAATATGTTGTGTGACCGTAGCAAAACGGGTAAAATCAGATCTTTAATAATGCGACCTACTGTATAGCTATGTCCACATTATGCAATTTCACGTTCAATTTTCGTCATCTTCTTTTTATTCAACTTTCGTTTGGCATATTCAATAATTGAATGCGTCAAAATCCACCCGCGTTGAAAGAAAAGTGTCAAAGTCACGGGCATGCCTCACGTTCGCTGTTGACTGCGCTATAACGCATGCCCTTGATGAACAAAAAAAGGCCCAGTGTGGACAAAGCTTATGTGCATCTGTGTTTATGAACAAGAGTATCTCGTAAATCGTGAAAATTAAACAGCCGTTAATGTGGAAACGCACCGGCCACCGAACCAACAAATTTTAGAAACATGGTCGCACTAAATCTGTCAAATACACTATTGAGTTGTCCATCAAGTGATTTTTGGCTTTATCAAGGTGATTGGAGTGTCAAACATTCGTACCAGTATAGCCCTTATACTATGTATGTATTTAGGGATTTACCATTATTTAGAGCAGGATTGGGTGAATTAAGTATCGACGCCTCTGCAATGGACCAGGGGGTGTGAGCCAAGATCTTTTTTACATCGTTTCTTTATGGAATCGCCGACCAAAAATGAATGGAATTGACATTTAAAGCGTTCGTTAATATGACGTTGACTCGTCTAATGTCAATTTCATACATTTTGATCGACGATTCTATAAAGAAACGCTGAAGAAAAGATCTTGGCCCACTCCCGAAATGAAACTACCGGGCCCTGAAAAAGTGTGGAGTGTATACATAACGTGACCATTTATTTTTTTGTCGGAGCGGGACAAATACAGAATCCCCCCCCACTTTGAAATACATGAATAATTATGTATTTCAAAGTGCCTATCTTACACTTACTTACTATAAGTAATAATATTATAAAGCGGAAGAGTTGGAACTGGAAGAGTTTGTTTGTTTGTATGAATGCGTTAATCTCAAGAACTACTGGTCTGATTTGAAACACTCTGTCAGTTCTAGATAGCTCATTTATCGAGGAAAGCTTTAAGCTATATTTTATAAAGCCAAGAATAATAGGAGCGAAGAAACAGAGGAAAATGTGAAAAAAACGGGAAAAATTATGTGAAAGGGCTTTCCTCACGAACTACTGGAGCTATTTCTATGTTATTTGACACAATATGGCAGAATAATCACGTTTCTTGCATGTATGTGTTACTTCCAGGCATAGCACAGGCATTTCAAACATAAAAATACTTTTAAATTATTGTCGTTTGGTCTGTTTGCAAAAGCGGCACAATTTCGGCCTCGCGGGGGACAGCGGGACAGACTGCCTGAAAGCGGGACTGTCCCGCCCAAAGCGGGACGTATGGTCACGTTATGTATACATAATAACTCTATGAGTGTATGCTTATTAGCAGAGCACCATTGTCAGTCCCAACTCCCAACTCCCGGTCGTTTACCTAGTGATCTCATCGCCCCACAAAAGTTTAAACCAATTACGCTTTCTCGGCCGAAAACTAGACGGCCTACTTTACTTCGGCCATAAATCGGCCGTTACTTTTGTCTGAACTACCAGAAATCAATTAGGCCTCGCGAAATGTGTGAAGCTGTGACTAACACTGTATCTATACTTCCATTTCCATACTAGTCCATACTATCAATACTAATATTATGAACGCGAAAGTGTGTCTGTCTATCTGACTGTCTCTCTATTGACAGTTAAATATAGATAAATATAGATAAACTTCTGTCAAATGCCTCAGAAGTCTATCGTAATCCTTCCGTAAAAACAATTACGATCATTTTGTAAGTCATGCGACCCTCAGTCTTGACTCAGGACGGGGAGTCGCACGAATCCGACGTATTGTAGCAAATTCTAGGCCCAATAAATTACGATAGACAGTTTTGGCTACTCTTCTGGACGTAACCAAAAAACTAAAAGATATTCTGAACGCGCCTACCTCACTTTATAAGAGTAATGAACCTAATAAATGAGAACTGACAGATTCCGATATTAAATTAATTGGTTCACGTCACGACCGAGGCACTAAGGAACATGTGCAAAAAATTGTTTGACACCCATTGTGAACAGTTTTCCTTGTTAAGCTTTATTACGCCTCTGCTACGAATAATAACGCCTCTGTCTTATTTTATGGTAGTTTGACAGGGATTGAAATTTTATTTCGAAATTCTATCGTCCTATGTTTTACTTTAGTTTAAAATGAACAAAACCTACTGTAGCTATACAGCCGGAGCCATATTACTCGTAGTATCAGTTACCAAATATATAATTTCAACGTTTACACTTTAGTACATTTCTTAACTACTCGCAGAGGTTGGTAGGCAGAAACACATGACTTTTTCTTGGCCCTAAAGATTTATATTAGAAGTACAAATGAACATAAAGGGGTCCTGCATTATGTTGGTCCATAACGTATAACCATGATTAGCTGTTCATGATCGCCTATATAATATTTTGTCCATCATAGTCCATACTCCATCGTGGAGACGGCTCATAGTAACGTATCTATTAATTTATTTATTTATTTTATTTATTTTATTTTATTCGGAAAACTTACAGCTTGCAGAAATAACAGTAAGAATACATTTAAATTAGAAACATAAAGCCAATTATAAAGTTTTCGCAATTAGATAAGACGTAAAGAACATAATCTATGATTCTAGTGACTCGACAAGAAAAGTAAGTATAAACAAATTAGGAAACAACAGTTAATAACAGTAAGAACATTACAAAAAACGAAGTATAGGAAATAACACACCACAGCACTCACAAACGCTATAACGGGTTATCGAAATTACTCAATACCCACAAAAATTATGTAACAATTTTCATTTCTGATTTTTAAAATAGGCATTTGATAAAAACTTACAGATATCAGATGTTTTTGTTATCTAAATAAAATTGGTTAAAACGTGCGCTAGCTCTACAGACAAATGAGTTGCGGCGATAAAATGTTTTACAGGAATGGTACATGAGTTCGAAAGTATCTACTGGGGACATTGAAATTGAATTACATTACGTTATCGGCACGCAATGAAATTGAAAGTTATTGAAAGTGCTTCGTAATGGGCCGGATAGGTCGGGCACACACCGTTTTATATGACCATCCGTTCATCTATTATAATTTATAAATAACTAGCTGTCCCGGTGAACTTCGTGTCACTTTAAAACGTTCCCTGGACATCTACGAATATTTTAAGACTAAAATCAGCCCAATCCGTTCAGCCGTTTCCGAGTTTTAGCGCGACTAACACATTTGAAAATCCATTTTTATATATAAGACTAGCTGTCCCGGTGAACTTCGTGTCACTTTAAAACCTTCCCTGGATTTCTACGAATATTTTAAGACTAAAATCAGCCCAATCCGTTCAGCCGTTTTCGAGTTTGAGCGCGACTAACACATTTGAAAATTCATTTTTATAAATATAGACTAGCTGTCCCGGTGAATTTCGTGTCACTTTAAAACCTTCCCTGGACTTCTACGAATATTTTAAGACTAAAATCAGCCCAATCCGTTCAGCCGTTTTCGAGTTTTAGCGCGACTAACACATTTGAAAATTCATTTTTATATGTATATAAGACTAGCTGTCCCGGTGAACTTCGTGTCACTTTAAAACCTTCCCTGGACTTCTACGAATATTTTAAGACTAAAATCAGCCTAATCCGTTCAGCCGTTTTCGAGTTTTAGCGCGATTATATATATAATGTTTTAATTCTAAAGTGTCTATCTGTCTGTTACCTATTCAAGCTTAAGTTGCAGAACCGATTTTGATGAGTATTTAAAGATTTTCTTATCGAACCTTTGCGTGACGAAGTTTTTAATAAAATAATTGTAGCAACTAGGACCTTAAACATTATCTTATTTAGGCATTAGTATTTATTTTACTGTTATTTATTTTGAAATAACTAGCAATTCCAGATTAGAACTCCACGAATCAACGAATGCAATAATTTCGAAATGATGTAGTCAAAACTTCTTACCATAGGCTATAGTGGGCATAAAAAATCCATTTGCTATTTGGGCAATCGTTTTTTGTAGATACAAGTCCAAGGAAGGTCAGTTTTTAATGATTCTAGATGTTGGCCGCAACTTTGTTCGCGCATAATTTTTTAAGGAACATATTATTCCTCGATAAAAACTATCTTATGTGTATTTTCGGGACCTTTACTTTTTGGGAAAAATCTCATCGTCACCGATTACTAAGGCGCCCAATACGATTACGAGTACGATTCGTCTATACGCATCAAAAATGTCGCTCATATTCGATTGAGTAAATCGTTAACGATCTTGACATACACCATCGATTCGTCGTTTCGATCGGTTTAACGCGACGGATCGTACAGATAAATCTTACCGTGTATGGGGCCCCTAATATTATACGAAATGTCATCGGTTCGAGCGTAATACGGCAACAGATAGATAACTTCTTGTATTTCTTTTATGTTTTGAATTTTTACTAAACTCTCTTTATTAATTAATTCTTTGGTCAGGATCAATTCATACCTAAACACATTGAAATAATTCATTATGGTGAGGACAATTAGTGTGTTACAGACGCAATCGAGCAATTATCCTCCTGTCAACTTAACTTTCCTTAAAACAATTTCCTAATGGTGGAAACCCCGTTGTGGTTTTTAATACTTCACAAAAAGCGTTATTTTATAACCAACTAGATGACGCCCGCAACTCCGTTGCGTCAAAATTCGTTTATCGCGCGGGACATTTTTTCGGGATAAAAAGTATCTTATGTCCTTACCCCAGACTCAAAGTAGTTTCATCGAAATCGGTTTATCGGTTTAGGCGTGAAGAGGTAACAGACAGACTTTCGCATTTATAATGTTAGTTTGGATTAGTTTATCGCGCGGGAACCGTACATTTTCACAGGATAAAAAGTATCCTATGTCCGAACCTAAAGTATCTCCATACCACAATGAATTCGGTTCATCTATATTTAGGCGTGAAGAGGTAACAGATAGACACACTTTAGCATTTACAATATTAGTATGGATTCAGTCTCCATAGCCAATTAATTTTATTTTATTTCATTTTATTAATTATTAAACATACAGCTGGTCACACTGAAAATCTTTTTTTGATGTTGATTAAAAATAAGTGGGTTAGGTAAGTACCATCAAGGAAATTGATTCCTAGGCAGTTAACAGACCAACGTCATTTGGTTGGATCATGTCAATTCAATGTTAATTATTATCTGTCGGTTGGGTTTGACATAACGCGACCAAACAACATAGGTCCCCATCTGCATAGGAATAGACTTCTCTGATAGTACATATTTTTTTTGCGAGACTAAAATCACTGCTACTAATAGCTACTCATAAAATGTAATAACTACTACATATACATCGTTTTATGACTATTGTACATTTAAGACTAGCATTAAGAATGTTTAAGTAAACTGTGGGTGTTCCTAATATAAACTACATACTATAAAAGTCGTGTTTATCTTTTAATCAGTGGTTTTATCCATATAATAGCTGTGACTTCCGAAGCTAATGAAAAGCCAGGATGTCCTTTTATGTTCCTTTATATTTCCAACATATTTTTAGAAATGTATGTTTCTAAGTATTTGTGTTTTGAGAAACAATCATAACAAGTGCAAACTAAAAAAAAATTGAACTGCTCTAGCGCCAACTTCTTTGATAAGTACATAATATTAGGAAGGAATCTGTTTAAGAAGATCGTTATAATAATAAACTGAAGAGTTACATGCTGCTGATTCATATTCAAAGTACGAGGAAAGTTGCACGTATCTTTTGTTCAATATTTGAAAAGCAGAACTATGAAAGCCTACCTTACGACTTACGCAATGAGGATGTAATGTTTTATCATTGAAAGTGACGGTATAATGAATATAACAAATAAACATATATGATATACGAAAGGTACCACAGAATTGATGGGCGTACCAAAAGTCAGTAAGTCAGATTCATAAAAGAGTCTTAAACAGGAATAAGTCGTTGCTAATAGAAACAAAAATATAGTTTTATAACTAAAATTCATGTATTTTGATACTCAATAGGGTTGATTTATTATAGGGTTGATTTATTATAGGGTTGATTTATTATAGGGTTGATTTATTATAGGGTTGATTTATTATAGGGACGTTCAGATTAAGCCACTGCCGCTGCACTGATTATGTTTCAGTAGAGTATTCTGGGCAATATTGCCCCGAATACTCTATCTACTGCGGGGCGCGACAGTAACGAGGCGAGTCGCGAGTGAGCGTTTACACTCAGCCCTCTACATACTTTCCGCGTTAGGCAGCGGCATGACGAGTGGCGGTGTGACTATTTACATATTCGCGTTGGGCAGTCCTCTGCTCACTTTCCTACTCGACAGGGCTGAATCTAAGGCGCTTTGCAGACGACGGGGCGAGGCGGGCCGGTCACTTTTGCCGCGAGCGATAGCACAAAGAGAATCCGATATTACCAATGCACACGGAGGGCAAAAAGACCGCGCCGCAGGTGCCCGGCGGGTACTGGCGGCGCATGTCCGCGGCTGCCCGCCGTGGATCACACAAACCAGTTTACATGCAGTAACGCAGACGGCGTGCGCTTTGGGTACGCGGCGAGGGCAGCCGCAGACATCGTACGCGGCGAAATTGACCGGCCCAACCCTGTCATCTACAAATCGCCTTTAGGGCTCACACCAATCGGCCGGCTGTTTGCGTCTCAGTAACGCCAAACATTTCGTGGTACCTACAATCTACATGTTCAGGAAATAACATTTTTAATTTTAAAGTTTAGTTCCTCGAAAATGCTACGGGCCCCGCGCTAGCTGAATACGCCACTGACACTGTACGAGTATATTGTATAACCATAGTTTTTAAAAGGTTCAATAATAACATGATAAGTGGTTTGTATTTATAGCCTGACTTCCGTTTCCATCAGTAAAGGACTCGATTATTGACTGTTTTATAAACACATCGTTGAACGAAATGTGGAATACATTTCATGTACTCAGCAACGGATGTATGATTTTCTTGAACCGAAGTATCTTATGTAAACTTAGACAGATAAAATATTATGGCTGAAAGCAGAAGCAACTCCGCCATCTTGTAAGGTGCCACACACATTTGGCAAACGTGTAGACTGTAGAGGCCTACTTGGCCTTAAGTTGGCCCAATGCGCTGGTTCAATGCGCGGACCCTATGTGCATAGCGGGCTTTAGATACTTGCCTTTACGCCAGTATTATAGTACTTTGTGCTTGCCTCCGTGAAAATGTCATCTAAGTTGCACAAGATCAAGTTGTTTGTCTGTTTCTTTAACGCTTTAGGTGAAGCCAAGCGAGCGTAATTTGTGAGTTGTGAGTCGCAGAATTTCGGCTGGCAGAAATTCTGCTGCCATTCAGTTTCATACAAAAGTCCTGTTTGATTCACACGAACGTAATTTTATGAGTCATGATTTATATGAAAAAATATTTACGCGACCGAAATTCTGTGACTCACAATTGCTCACAAATTACGCTCGTTTGGTTTCGCCCTTAATGTCATCAACCCGCAGGAAAATATATCTTGCGACAGCCATGCAAAAGGTTTTTAACAGCACAATCTCGTCTGTTGAATTGCCGTCGAAACATAATCAAGCTTCTGGGTATGTTTAATATAGTAATGAAAAATGTACTAAAATAATATCCCCTAAGGCCTTGATTACACCTACAGAGTAGAGTGGTGAGACAGTGCTCTCAGACAGTGGGCCAATATGTACAGTAGTCCCTAACGCCTCCGTGGTCTAGTGGTATAGAGCGCGGCTCTTGACTCGGAGGTCGTGGGTTCGACTCCCGCGTTGGAAACATGATATTTCCAAGTTTGGTTGGGACAAGGCTGATCACCTGATTATCTGACAAGTAAGACGATCCATGCGTCGGATGGGCATGTAAAAAGTCGGTCCTGCGCCTGATCTCTCGCCAGTCGTGTCGGTCGTCCGTCCCACTGGGTTATGAGAGTAAAGGAATAGAGAGTGCTCTTGTGTACTGCGCACACTTGGGCACTATAAAATTACTCCTGCGTAGCTGGCCTGGTTTCAATGAAACCGGCCACCGTCACCGAAACCGGTGTGGGAGCTATTATTATTAATTATTATAGTCCCATAAGACCTTAATAGTAGAGTGGTGAGACAGTGCTCTCGGCCAATCAAATTGTCCGTTTGCACTGTCTCGCCACTCTACTCGGTAGGTGTAACAAGGTCTCACTAGAAACGCATAATGGCAAGGAGCCATCTCATTTGCCTCAATAAAATTTTCAGTGTTTACTCGAGTTGAGTGTTTACGCGCCGAGCACGCAGCGCGCGTAATGCGTAAAGTGGAAACGCGTAACCACTCAACATAAATACGTGTGAATTATTTTAAATAACCTTTGTAAATGGAGTTCTTATTTGAGCGTTAATCAGACTTTTTTCCCATTTATTTAAGGTAGCTATTTACCCTCTTTCTAGTCGCGACTACGTTGCGCCGGAGTCAAGTCGTCAGACGATGCACAAGACTATGCAGTTTTGATTACAGATAAGTAACATCTCTCTTTTCGAGTTTAACTTTAAGGTACCATTCGGATCTGCGAGGCAAGCGTATAGCGTCACGCGTAAGCGACCGGTCGCTTGCTGCGGAGCAGCAAATAGCTTACCAATGTCCGCGACCGCGTAGCCGCGACCGACAAAAATTTAATTAAAATGATACTTTATTAACATGATTATAGCTATCATTTTTGTCTAAGTCACTAAGTAGTATTATAATAACCACGTGGCCAGCGTCGCTTGCCGCAGAGAACCGCGGCATGCAAGTGCGCCGCGTAAATAAGTACATTTGAACAAAATGCAACATTATTAACTACGTAACTAGGTAGCATTTCAAACTATGTTGCGATCTACAATTTTGTGATATTTTGCGCAGACAGAAGCTTTGCCCTTTTTTCCACCATAACTACGAGTGTAAACAAAACAATAATTGTGAATTATTTTACAATATTATGGCAGGGAATTTAGTATTAAGGGAAGAAATGATCCAAAGACTGTTGGCAGATGAAGAGGATGACGAAATTATTTTGTATTTTTTATCATTTCCGGAAAAGAGGAGAAAGGTTGACCCTATTTTTACGTCGCGGGTCGAAGAGGGATACTACAATATACTCATTGCACGTCACTTTATGTGTAATGAGGAAAAATTTAGAATGTATTGCAGATTAAGCCACGAGCAATTTTATTTTGTTCTAAGTTTAATAGATAACGACATTAAACCAAAAAGAAAAGGCACATCAATCATTAGCAGTTCCGAAAAGCTTTTTATTTGTTTAAGGTATGTATGTACTCGTACATAAAATTGTAACATTGAGAGTTTAAATTTGAACTATCCTGAATTGGACTCGAGTTTCTTAGGTAAGGGACTCCTAAGGATTGGGATTCTTGGGAATTGATCATGCCCGACTGTTCTAAAAGTCTAGGGGAAGATAGGCTTTCACACACAAATTGTGCATTTCTGTTGCGCAGTGCGCTACAGCAACAACAAACGTCGGCCGATTTTATTGCCATTTGCGTAGGGAACCCCAAGTAAGGAAGCAAATTAACACAATATACACATATAAAATACTAGCTGTTGCCCGTGACTCCGTCCGCCGTGGACTTCAGTTTCGCATGGTGTTTCCCGTTTCCGTGGCAATGCCGGGAATCGGGATAAAATGAAGCCTACATTACTGCAAATTTTCCTCAGAATCCATCTAATAAACACAATTCCCAAAGCTTTGTATAACCTTTGACCTGTCCCCCGATACCCCCCTTCCAACCCCCTTTTCCAGTTAAAAAGTAGATTATGTCCTTTCTCAGGCTCTAGACTATCTGTGTACAAAATTTCATTACAATCGGCTCAGTTGTTATGGCGTGAAAGCGTGACAGACAGACAGACAGATACTTTCGCATTTTATAATATTAGTATGGAAGTATAGATTACTATGAGAGAAGTAGCTGTTATAATAATATTATAGTTCATACCTACATACTTTGATACCTCCATGGCTTATATTATACGAAAAATTTTATTTTCGGTTTCGATATGATTAATAACCTATCGTCAGGCCTGTCCCACTCGCGCGAATAGGCATCGAACTGTATGTACCACCCGCGGGTGGCAAATCAGTAGGGACTCACAAGCGAGCGGTGACGCACGCGCACGAGTTGTTCGTTGCATACCTGCGTATTGCGTAACTTATCCACTCGACAGTGGCATGCAAAATGGCAGATTTGTCATGTCTGTGGCGCCCTGAAGGGGTTTCGTCACATACCGACGTTTCTACACGACCAGCATACACTAAAACTGCAATTTCTTGTTCCTTGGTCTTGCAGGAGCCCATAAAAGGATCTAAATCATTTTTAAATTAAATTTTCTACCCTGAAAATAGTACTTTTATAATATATTTGTCAGTAATAATGTTATACAGCTGGTATAATTACTGGGTACCAAAATGTTCAGTAGATTTTGGGTCATATTTTAATCATAAACCACTATTTAGCGAGCTAAGAGCATTTATTTATAACTTTATAGTACTATTTACAAAATAATATCACTCAAGTCATGACTCTCATACAAATATTTTATAAAATCAACGATTTAAGTACAGGACAAAAATGGAGGCTGCCTCTCAAACAGCTTCAAGTAGGCTGTGTATTACATGATATCTTAAAGTCATTTCATTAGGCATTACAATATTATATAAACAATAAATTAAGGTTATTATCTGAGTGGTACAAGAGTATCAATATTGTAGGTTCAGTAAATGATATGTAGGACTTTACACAAAAAGATATCTCTTTTGTTCATGAAAAATCCTACCTTGATACTAATGTAATTTACGAAATAAGTAGTAACTTTTATCCACAGAAGTTTGATTTTCTTATAATTATAATAAACAAAGTACAAAATAAAATCCTCCAAATTACATGAATTAAAGGAAAACTGAGTAGAAACATGAAAAGAAAACTTGCAAAAATGCGAAAATTTTCTTAAGTGAGTGTAAGATTAGTATGGATAAGACCTTTTTCATCTAGTAAATCAATGCCTCTTTTATTGCACAGCCAACTACTTCTATTTCAGTCACAAATATCACGCACGCGGGAGAGACATGCTTCGGCACGAATGGGCCGGCTCGACCGGAGAAATACCACGTTCTCACAGAAAACCGGCGTGAAACAGCGCTTGCGCTGTGTTTCGTCGAGTGAGTGAGTTTACCGGAGGCCCAATCAAAAAAAATCCTGTATATTTCATAAATAAATATTTATTAATTCTTCGTAATATTCCATATTTATATATATATATATATATATATTTTTTTTTGAATCAAAAAGTAATAAATAAATTTCGACTCGCACTTGTCCGTTTATTTTTAAGTCTCTTTGTCTCAATGCCTCCTTCCTTGTAATCCAACAACAAAATGATTCCGGCTATTCCATGTTATGCGAACATTCTAATATCGGCCATTAAAACTCAGAGGAGGCGTCTGTGGGTCCGCCCGATACGGGTTGTCACCTGTCTGTGACGAAACCCTTTCGGGGCTCTAATCGGACGGTACTAGTTTTCGTCATTATTTATAAAATATAGAACGTTCTATTAGTGGTAGAGTTTAGTTAAACGAAACTACGTTAAATTATCATTACAGTAAAGTAATATGAACTGCATAAATATGTTATTTAATGTTCGAAAAGCCAAAATCATTGTGCGAGTAAGGGCCCGGCACGGGTAAGATTGCCGTTTTAACTCTTTTTGTTGTTCTACTTAGAACAACGAGTTGAACAACGAGTCCATCCCATTCTACCAGCTAAACGGTTGCTTCTGTAAATGTGAAAAAATTCACGGGAGTAGGAAATATGCTGAATTTAAAAGGATTTGCTTCTGTTAATGTGAAAAAATTTACGGGAGTAGGAAATATGCTGAATTTAAAAGGAAAACTATCACGGCTAAGAAGACTTAATAAGTTATTTTTTAGTAATAGTCGGTCACCCAAACAAAATGTATTCGGAAAAGTAACTACATAAAGGAATTTTTCGATAAGATTCCTTTGAATGCTACTAATATGATGTTGTTAATTGATAGTAGTGTAAAATACGTTTTATAAATGTAAATTCATTGACCGTACAAAAATGATCAAAAACTAGTGTTACAACGGAATATTGTGCGTGGCCCGATACGCACTTGGCCAGTTTTCTGAAGGATTTCAAACATAATATTATATTATGTACTACCAAAAAGCTGGTTCCGAAGGTGCTGTACAGAAACTGAGGAAAAAGGACTCGCGGAATGGCAAGTAATATCCATAGATTACAATAGCCGTTTTAATACAATAATTAAACGTTCCATTGCGTGAATTCGCTAGAACGGCGAATTCGCTCGAACGGTGAATTCGCTCAAATTCGCTCGAACGGCAAATTCGCTCGAACGGCGAATTCGCTCGAACGGCGAATTCGAGCGAATTCACTCGAACGGCGAATTCGCTCAAATTCGCTCGAACGGCGAATTCGAGTGAATTCGCTCGAACGGCGAATTCGAGTGAATTCGCTAGAACGGTGAATTCGCTCGAATTCGCTAGAACGGCGAATTCGCTCGAATTCGCTCGAACGGCGAATTCGCACAAATTCGCTCGAACGGCGAATTCGCTCAAATTCGCTCGAACGGCGAATTCGCTCGAACGGCGAATTCGCTCGAACGGCGAATTCGCTCGAGCGGTGAATTCGCTCGAACGGCGAATTCGCTTAAATTCGCTCGAACGGCGAATTCGCTGGAACGGCTAATTCGCTCGAACGACGAATCGAACGACAAATCGAACTTTTCGTCAATTTCGTCGATTTTCTTCTTTGTTTACGTTTCGATGCAGTCACAGTGTAATGAAACAACAAAATAGCCATGGCGGGATATATATATATATATATATATATATATATATATATATATATATATATATATATATATATATATATATATCCCGCCATATATAATATATATATATATATATATATATATATATATCCCGCCATGGCTATTTTGTTGTTTCATTACACTGTGACTGCATCGAAACGTAAACAAAGAAGAAAATCGACGAAATTGACGAAAAGTTCGATTTGTCGTTCGATTCGTCGTTCGAGCGAATTAGCCGTTCCAGCGAATTCGCCGTTCGAGCGAATTTAAGCGAATTCGCCGTTCGAGCGAATTCACCGCTCGAGCGAATTCGCCGTTCGAGCGAATTCGCCGTTCGAGCGAATTCGCCGTTCGAGCGAATTTGAGCGAATTCGCCGTTCGAGCGAATTTGTGCGAATTCGCCGTTCGAGCGAATTCGAGCGAATTCGCCGTTCTAGCGAATTCGAGCGAATTCACCGTTCTAGCGAATTCACTCGAATTCGCCGTTCGAGCGAATTCACTCGAATTCGCCGTTCGAGCGAATTTGAGCGAATTCGCCGTTCGAGTGAATTCGCTCGAATTCGCCGTTCGAGCGAATTCGCCGTTCGAGCGAATTTGCCGTTCGAGCGAATTTGAGCGAATTCACCGTTCGAGCGAATTCGCCGTTCTAGCGAATTCACGCAATGGAACGTTTAATTATTGTATTAAAACGGCTATTGTAATCTATGGATATTACTTGCCATTCCGCGAGTCCTTTTTCCTCAGTTTCTGTACAGCACCTTCGGAACCAGCTTTTTGGTAGTACATAATATAATATTATGTTTGAAATCCTTCAGAAAACTGGCCAAGTGCGTATCGGGCCACGCACAATATTCCGTTGTAACACTAGTTTTTGATCATTTTTGTACGGTCAATGAATTTACATTTATAAAACGTATTTTACACTACTATCAAGTAACAACATCATATTAGTAGCATTCAAAGGAATCTTATCGAAAAATTCCTTTATGTAGTTACTTTTCCGAATACATTTTGTTTGGGTGACCGACTATTACTAAAAAATAACTTATTAAGTCTTCTTAGCCGTGATAGTTTTCCTTTTAAATTCAGCATATTTCCTACTCCCGTAAATTTTTTCACATTAACAGAAGCAAATCCTTTTAAATTCAGCATATTTCCTACTCCCGTGAATTTTTTCACATTTACAGAAGCAACCGTTTAGCTGGTAGAATGGGATGGACTCGTTGTTCAACTCGTTGTTCTAAGTAGAACAACAAAAAGAGTTAAAACGGCAATCTTACCCGTGCCGGGCCCTTACTCGCACAATGATTTTGGCTTTTCGAACATTAAATAACATATTTATGCAGTTCATATTACTTTACTGTAATGATAATTTAACGTAGTTTCGTTTAACTAAACTCTACCACTAATAGAACGTTCTATATTTTATAAATAATGACGAAAACTAGTACCGTCCGATTAGAGCCCCGAAAGGGTTTCGTCACAGACAGGTGACAACCCGTATCGGGCGGACCCACAGACGCCTCCTCTGAGTTTTAATGGCCGATATTAGAATGTTCGCATAACATGGAATAGCCGGAATCATTTTGTTGTTGGATTACAAGGAAGGAGGCATTGAGACAAAGAGACTTAAAAATAAACGGACAAGTGCGAGTCGAAATTTATTTATTACTTTTTGATTCAAAAAAAAATATATATATATATATATATAAATATGGAATATTACGAAGAATTAATAAATATTTATTTATGAAATATACAGGATTTTTTTTGATTGGGCCTCCGGTAAACTCACTCACTCGACGAAACACAGCGCAAGCGCTGTTTCACGCCGGTTTTCTGTGAGAACGTGGTATTTCTCCGGTCGAGCCGGCCCATTCGTGCCGAAGCATGTCTCTCCCGCGTGCGTGATATTTGTGACTGAAATAGAAGTAGTTGGCTGTGCAATAAAAGAGGCATTGATTTACTAGATGAAAAAGGTCTTATCCATACTAATCTTACACTCACTTAAGAAAATTTTCGCATTTTTGCAAGTTTTCTTTTCATGTTTCTACTCAGTTTTCCTTTAATTCATGTAATTTGGAGGATTTTATTTTGTACTTTGTTTATTATAATTATAAGAAAATCAAACTTCTGTGGATAAAAGTTACTACTTATTTCGTAAATTACATTAGTATCAAGGTAGGATTTTTCATGAACAAAAGAGATATCTTTTTGTGTAAAGTCCTACATATCATTTACTGAACCTACAATATTGATACTCTTGTACCACTCAGATAATAACCTTAATTTATTGTTTATATAATATTGTAATGCCTAATGAAATGACTTTAAGATATCATGTAATACACAGCCTACTTGAAGCTGTTTGAGAGGCAGCCTCCATTTTTGTCCTGTACTTAAATCGTTGATTTTATAAAATATTTGTATGAGAGTCATGACTTGAGTGATATTATTTTGTAAATAGTACTATAAAGTTATAAATAAATGCTCTTAGCTCGCTAAATAGTGGTTTATGATTAAAATATGACCCAAAATCTACTGAACATTTTGGTACCCAGTAATTATACCAGCTGTATAACATTATTACTGACAAATATATTATAAAAGTACTATTTTCAGGGTAGAAAATTTAATTTAAAAATGATTTAGATCCTTTTATGGGCTCCTGCAAGACCAAGGAACAAGAAATTGCAGTTTTAGTGTATGCTGGTCGTGTAGAAACGTCGGTATGTGACGAAACCCCTTCAGGGCGCCACAGACATGACAAATCTGCCATTTTGCATGCCACTGTCGAGTGGATAAGTTACGCAATACGCAGGTATGCAACGAACAACTCGTGCGCGTGCGTCACCGCTCGCTTGTGAGTCCCTACTGATTTGCCACCCGCGGGTGGTACATACAGTTCGATGCCTATTCGCGCGAGTGGGACAGGCCTGCCGATAGGTTATTAATCATATCGAAACCGAAAATAAAATTTTTCGTATAATATAAGCCATGGAGGTATCAAAGTATGTAGGTATGAACTATAATATTATTATAACAGCTACTTCTCTCATAGTAATCTATACTTCCATACTAATATTATAAAATGCGAAAGTATCTGTCTGTCTGTCTGTCACGCTTTCACGCCATAACAACTGAGCCGATTGTAATGAAATTTTGTACACAGATAGTCTAGAGCCTGAGAAAGGACATAATCTACTTTTTAACTGGAAAAGGGGGTTGGAAGGGGGGTATCGGGGGACAGGTCAAAGGTTATACAAAGCTTTGGGAATTGTGTTTATTAGATGGATTCTGAGGAAAATTTGCAGTAATGTAGGCTTCATTTTATCCCGATTCCCGGCATTGCCACGGAAACGGGAAACACCATGCGAAACTGAAGTCCACGGCGGACGGAGTCACGGGCAACAGCTAGTATTTTATATGTGTATATTGTGTTAATTTGCTTCCTTACTTGGGGTTCCCTACGCAAATGGCAATAAAATCGGCCGACGTTTGTTGTTGCTGTAGCGCACTGCGCAACAGAAATGCACAATTTGTGTGTGAAAGCCTATCTTCCCCTAGACTTTTAGAACAGTCGGGCATGATCAATTCCCAAGAATCCCAATCCTTAGGAGTCCCTTACCTAAGAAACTCGAGTCCAATTCAGGATAGTTCAAATTTAAACTCTCAATGTTACAATTTTATGTACGAGTACATACATACCTTAAACAAATAAAAAGCTTTTCGGAACTGCTAATGATTGATGTGCCTTTTCTTTTTGGTTTAATGTCGTTATCTATTAAACTTAGAACAAAATAAAATTGCTCGTGGCTTAATCTGCAATACATTCTAAATTTTTCCTCATTACACATAAAGTGACGTGCAATGAGTATATTGTAGTATCCCTCTTCGACCCGCGACGTAAAAATAGGGTCAACCTTTCTCCTCTTTTCCGGAAATGATAAAAAATACAAAATAATTTCGTCATCCTCTTCATCTGCCAACAGTCTTTGGATCATTTCTTCCCTTAATACTAAATTCCCTGCCATAATATTGTAAAATAATTCACAATTATTGTTTTGTTTACACTCGTAGTTATGGTGGAAAAAAGAATGGTTCCAGCGAATTCGCTCGAACGGCGAATTCGCTGGAACGGCTAATTCGCTCGAACGACGAATCGAACGACAAATCGAACTTTTCGTCAATTTCGTCGATTTTCTTCTTTGTTTACGTTTCGATGCAGTCACAGTGTAATGAAACAACAAAATAGCCATGGCGGGATATATATATATATATATATATATATATATATATATATATATATATATATATATATATATATATATATATATATATATATATATATATATATATATATATATATATATATATATATATATATATATATATATATATATATATATATATATATATATCCCGCCATGGCTATTTTGTTGTATTGCAACTGTTTAACAAAATAAAGTATTACTCATATGCATTATCATATGGTAAAGTGCGTAATCAGGGTTACTATTAGTTTGAAATAAAAAATCTATTTTCTTAAAATTGGTCGATTGGCCATTCAAGCACTAGGGCGGCGATAAGTTTATGTTAAGAGCGGGCTGCCAAATTTTGCTCTTTTCTAATAAGTATTACGATCCCGGAAGACGATTGACTCAAATGAAATTGAGATTTATTTAATCATTGTATATTTATCTGATATTTGGCTAACGGAAAATACGATTCACTTATTTTGACTCGATAGTTATATTTTTCGAAATTATGAATATTTCTGGGCTTTTCAACAAATACATACACATACACTTATTGAGTTACTATCATTAAATAACTTGCACTACTACAATCACTTTATAAAATAATAGCTAAAGGAAATATTAGTATTGTATTTAATTTTTAAGTACCTAATCATCAAAAGCATTTTTGGGACTTACGACCTTTACTTTCGTGCTATAATGCAGAAATCGTTGTCACGCGATATATATTATATTATGTATAAGCATTAGTTTTTCTGGGAATATCAGATGATTACTATTTGAAGTTCTATAGATAATATTGCGTTAGTTTTTCTGGAATTACCAGATGATCACAGATCTATATGTAGATACAAAATAAAATTAAAATTGGCTGAAGTGGAAGTTCCATATTTACTAGTAGCTTTAAAAGTAAAATGCAGACCAATTATTGTTACAACTTCCAGAGGTCTGTAATGTTTATTGTTTATTATTTCTAATTTTTTATCACCAGCGACATTTGTTAAAGTATCTAAGATTTACTTAACTTTATTGTGTATTATGTTAGAAAAGTTACTTTTTGTACCACTGCAATCGTTAAAGGTCTTGTGTGAGAAGTTATTATTTTAGGCTTATTTTTTCAGTTTCTTCAGTTCATGCGTACTATTCGAACCTCATTTGTTTACAAAAATAACTAAGTTATACAAACACTTTAAGTAGGTACTCGTAATATAAGACCGGTTTCAATAATTAAGATACGGTACCTATCGAATCTAAGTACGCGTAACTAGTTACACGATAATTTATGATAATTAAATCTACGTCATAGTACTAAGACATAATATCTTAGATTATTTCGAGTTAAATAAAATGTAGTTAATTAAATATAAAGATTATAATATTATTTTTAAAAAGAGACAACCCTGATTTCTTCAGAAAAGGTACGAGTTATGCGATAGAAAGAGAGCGGAGATGTAGGCAAATATAATTGTAGGCACCTAGCACTGCGCGGTCGGAATTTGAACTTTATAGTATCGTAGCATGAGACGTTAATTATTTAAACTGGTTTCGTTAGTGGGAATTCTGTTGGTACAACTAATATAATATATTCTGTGCTATCGGCGTGTTTCTAGATAGAATATCTACCACAGCTGCCCTGCGGCTGTCGCGGTACTGCTATCGACGCGACAGGGTCGCGCTCATCGAAATTTGCCGCGCCACGCCCACCGGTCTCGTGTCGCGCGTCGCGGTAATCGGAATGTCGTCCATATAAACGCATACAAAGCAGTGGCTTGGCGACAGTCTCGGGTCGCGGGTCGCGGACATCGGTATGCTATTTTACGCGGCGACCGGTCTCTCTGTCTCGCGACGCGGGTCGCCGTGATTGTTTAGTCCTCCATACAACTTCATAGTGAGCAGTGGCTGTTTGGGTCGCGGGTCGCGGCGACCCGCTACATGCTGCCTTGATCCAAATCATACCTTTACTTTTACATGAAGGTTTTTGTTACATGTAGGTGATGTAGGTACCACACACTAAAATTATATAAAAAATTAAATGATCTTTACGGCTCATACTGTTACGTAGCTTATATCCTCTTTGGCTCTTAATACTTAACCGTTGAAGAGACGAAAATGTGTATAGAAATATTATGTATATACTTAGTATGTGACAGAGCATATAGATTTTATTGTGAAATTAGGGCTGTACTCCGCAATCGACAAATTTTTTTATCGAAGCTGCGGGCAATAGTTACTGTGTACCTAGATAGGCTTTAAAGCACTTTTTATCAAAATGTAACCTTTGAAAACCTACCAAGGTGGTAAGAACACCCACGAACAATAGCAGCATCTTAATAATACACCTGATAATAGTAATGTAATAGACTATACAGAGGAATACAAGTTAATAATGTAATAGTCCGTGCATACAGAGGGGAGAATTAATGTTGCCATATTACAATCTCGCACATAGCGGGTCAGAGGCCGGGTGCTGGCAACACTGTGGGGAAACAAATATTATATAAATCACCATTTGCCGGTAATATTTCATATACCTAGCTTCCTCAAGCAGTAAGGAGAACTATACTGTACTGACGAAACATGGCGGTAGCGGTCATTGACTCCCTATCAAAAACATGTCATTTTCTATACAAAGCCGCGATTGACAACATCTGACACTTCATTGTCAATCGCGGTTTATATAGAAAATGACAAGTTTTTGACAGGGAGTCAATGACCGCTACCGCCATGTTTCGCCGAGTACTAAATAAAATACTAAATAATAAATACTAATTAATATACTAAAAACAAAATAATATTAATATTTGAGGGGGGCTCCCATACAACAAATATGTTTTTTTAGCCTTTTTTGCTCGATATCAATAATGACAACAGGTAGGCACTTGAAATTTTCACAAAGGCCTTAAATATATGTGTTATTTAATAATTCATAATAATATTTAAATAAAATAAAAATTTAAGGGGGGCTCCCATACAAAAAACACAATTTTTGGCCAATTTTTGCTCTATAACGGTACGGAACCCTTCGTGCGCAAGTCCAACTCGCACTTGGCCGATTATTAAATATTTACTAACCTGCTTTATCCACTCATGTATTCAATTCCTGTATCAATTAACATTTAGCAGCATAATACAAACTTTATTATTCGTAGGATGTAAGCTTTATTTTCCACTGTTTTCTTGGGAAAACGGTCGCAAAATACCAGTAACTTAAAAATTTATGTCAGCAAAAAATCACGGCATTCTAGGGATTTCTTTTCAGATTTTTACATACAAAACAATAATAATTTATTATTACTATCATGTCAACGATTATGAGAATTTGAGACCCGACCCGACTCAAAAAAGATAACGATAATACAACTCGCAATGAAAACAGACATGGGAAAATGCAATTAGCATCACTAATTATCCAGAGGTCAAGTTCGTGGAAGCGGTGTGGCTTACTGAAAGACCTCTGTGTGCTTCGGCGAAGTGCACGTTGTATGTTATGTACACCGTTACAACTTACAGTGTGGTACAGTAACCCTAATTATATAACATCATTAATCAAATTCATCTTTAATTTTAATCGAGACAATCTTGTACCATCGAGGAAATTGATTCCTAGGCAGTTGACAGACCCTCTTCATTTGGTCGGCTTTAAAATATTATGTCAATTCAATGTTAGCTGTGATCGGTCGGATGGGTTTGACGTAACGCGACCAAATTACTTAGGTCCGCCATCTGTCTAGGAATCAAATTCTTTGATAGTACTATAAGTACGTCAACGCTTTTTTGGGAGAAAAAACAATTTAGCTAGTCCCGTCACGCCTACATATTCGCAGCCGGAACCCCAGATTCACAAACATAGACCAGAATATTGAATACCAGAATGGTGCAGGCCTCCCCCAGGCTTGAAAAACTCGATTTCAGTGACCATCTTATCACGAAGGCTAGTAGATAAATTAGTAGGTAGCCCCAACCCACGCGGAATACCCCACTGAATTCGAATCAAACAAAAAAAAGGATTATTATACAAAGGATTATTATGGTGTAAGCACCATAAAAAGCTGCATTGACATTTGACGCATAATGATGTAACCTTGGCCTTGAAAAAACCTTGAAGATCTTCGTGTAATTTCGTTAATATCGTCAGTCATCATTGTTGAAAACAATTTTACATAAACGGGCACAAAATATCTTCCAAGCTCTTATTAATTATGAAAGTATTTAGGACGAGACATTTCAGTTATTCGCCCGTACAAGTAATTACTTATAATAACAATTTTCTTAATGTCAAAGGCATTTTATAATTACCCTGTTGGTAAGAGAGGCACGGCTTATGTAACTCTAAAGTGACGATTGCACTAAGTTATGTAGCGTCAAATTAGTTATCCAACTTTTTTACCCTTACCTAATTTAAACAGCAACTGTGTTTATACAGAAATAAAAAAAAAAGATGTTATTAATAGTTTAATGCTGCAAACTAACCTGAATTTCCTATTATGTATATGGCTATGGATGTATTGGGTATCTATATCTACTCGTATACATATTATAAAACAAAGTTGCTTTTTTTCCCTCATGTCCCTTTGTTCCCTTTAATCTTTTAAACTACGCAACGGATTTTGATGATTCTTTCAGTGTTAGATAGCCCATTTATCGAGGAAGGCTATAGGCTATATTTTATCACGCTAAGACTAATAAGAGCGAAGAAATAGAGGAAAATGTGGAAAAAACGGGGAAAATTATTTGAAAGGGCTAACTTGAAAGCGCCAATCTCAGGAACTACTAGTTCGATTTGAAAAATTATTTCAGTGTTAGATAGCCCATTTATTGAGGAAGGCTATAGGCTATATTTTATCACGCTAAGACTAATAGGAGAATGTGGAAAAATGGGGGAAATTATTTGAAAGGGCTTATCTCGCGAACTACTGGAGCAATTTTTATGTTATTTGGCACAGATTCTTAAGAATTAGACCACGTGAGGATCATAGGCTATCGATTTTAATCATTTTTTCAGTGGCTATATATTTTATACCCGTGCGACGCCGGGGCGGGTCGCTAGTATTCTATAATCACAGATTTTAAATTTTAGTTAAATCATCATTATTAAGTACTAGGTGACGCCCGAAACTCTGTTTCGCTAAAATTCGTTTTAACATTTTTCAGGGATAACAAGTATCCTATGTCGTTTCCCGGGAAGCAATTAAAGAGGTAACAAACAGACAGACAGACACACTTTTGAAATTGTAATATTGGTAATTGGTACTGAGTACTATTAATATGGGCGTGATTTATTAAACTGTGATTAAAAGCCTTAAGTGTCAGACTTGCTGAAACCACTGAACACTTATACTGAAACTGTTACCAACGATTCGTTGGCTTAAAAATTTTATATGGAGACGAGTCAGTCTTCTTAAATATGAAGCACTTTAGATATAAATTTTCAACGTTCACAATATATTTCCCACTGTGATAAGCTTGACCGTTTAATTCACTATGTCGAGCTTAATATACAAGTGACATAGTTACTAGCATATGGTTCAGAAGGGCATGGTTTATATCCAGTTAAATGTAACTAAAACCAAGGCCAGCGAACGATTTTATTTGTATGTAATATATTTGTATATCCTGTCCTTACTCAGTGAACTCTGGACCAAGGCCGTTGGAGATTAATAAAATGAGTTCATATCAAATCCCACTATCATGAGGCCTCTACATGTTGGCCCAAGATGGACAAATACTTGTGAAACCTCCGTAATCCAGTGGTTGAGAGCTTGACTCATAGGTCGCGGGTTCGATTCCCGCGTTGGAAACATGTTATTACCGACAGGACAGTAAAGGCTGATCATCTGATTGTGTAACAAGTAAGATGGGTATGTCATAAGTCGGTCCTGCGCCTGATCTCTCGCCAATCGTCAGTTATATCAGTCTTCCGTCCCACTAGGTTATGAGAGTAAAGCAATAGACACGTGCTCTTGTTTACTGCGCTTATACTTGGGCACCATAAAATTACTCCTGCGTAACTGCAGGCCTGGCCTCAGTGAAATTGGCCACCGTTACCGAAATGATTGTGGGAGGTATTACAATACGTGTGGAGGGGCATGTTGATCTATGATTGTCCTTGATCATCGCCGAGGCGACGATTAACCATGCCATGGATTATGGATATTGGATAAAGCTAATCATGACTATGCAATATGGCGCGGTAACGAAAGGGAAATGAATGAATTTTATAAAAATAAATAACTTATTTTTTCGCAATATTTTTCCACATTACCAAGTACTAATGGTACGGAACTCTTCGTGGACGAATCCAACTCGCATCTGGCAGTTTTGTTATATTTATAACTGAAATGATTCACGTTTTGATAGAACTTTTATCGATGGACCTTCTTTGGTATGTCCTTCCGACTTCCGTTGTGTAATGTGTTGAATAAAGAGTACCTAACCCCCAACGTACAGTCAGAATCAAAAACATTAGCGAGGTTATTAAAATAATGCATACAAATCTTGGAAAACAACATTGATAAGGACCCTCTTGACTCACAGAAACGTGAATATTGAACTTAGATTATAAAGGCAAATTGCATCAATAATTTCAACATGATATCCTATAATGTTGAAAAAAGCTACTGTAAATTACCTACCGATCTAAAAGAATATTTAAATGATGAAAATGGATGTATTAAAACTCTGAAATTTGTGAAAATGATAAATGTATACAGTCTTCTGTAATGTGTTCTTTGTTGTGTTCGCTAATGACCCTGATGTTAAAGCGACCTTAAATAAATAAAATAAATCAACATAAAAGTAAAAAACAACTTACATGACGATAATCGTAAACGTGTAGTTATTGCAATTTTGTCAAATCACTTAATTTCTAACTTAGCTGTTAAAATTATTTTTGAGTTAACTTTGTACCCAGTTCCTGAAATAATTGATGTCTTGTCTTAGAATGGCGCCGTACAAAAATCTCGCGGCAAGCCCAAAGTGATTTGTCCAACGTCTTCCATATTTCACTTTTAATTAAAAATGATGTCATATAGCAAAAATTGATTGCTACTTTACTCGTAGAACCCTTTTGTTTGTAATCCGTTCCATCATGGGGCGCCTAAAAATAACCAACCTGTCATCGCCAGGCTCTGGAAGTCCTTCGTATGATATCATGGCTGTCATGAAAACTGTAACTGTAGACCATGCAAAATTTTAAGGAAAATTGCAATAATGATATTGATCGGCAAATATGGAAAGGGGAGGTTTTATTGACGAGGCGAGGAGTGTTCGTGCGTCTATTGGTAGATTGGTGACACGGTAACACGTTATTGGTAGCTATTGTTCCTTATTGTACCCATGCACTAAGCCTCCTCCATTTCACCGGCATATCTTAAAATTGTTTCCAACATAAGTATGATTTATTTTGTTCAATTTGTGCCGAACTACCAGCAAGTACTTAATAAACTAATCTACTTATTATTTAAACTATACTGACCGCTTCGAGAATATAAAAAGGCTTCTAGATTAAAATTTATAGCTTGGGAACTGTTTAAAATGAGTCAGCTTCCTACGAGTCCGTTGCCAACGACTAAAGTGGTACAACTAGACACCCACTGTTGGACGTGATTGTATCGCGAAGATATCTCGATACGTCAATCATCCATTGTCGTTAATTATGTGACTGACATTCGAACATGCAGATCCGATCAATGTGTAAACGCCTTAAGGCGTGCATATACTTTCGGTTGTAGGACAACTTAGAAACTTATGAGAAAAAGATAATAATATGTATTTCCTTTATTAGATGAACTTTATCTTTGAAATATTCTGTTTTATTATCTAACTAGATGTTGCCTGCAACTTCTCTTTGACATGTCCTTTTGTGGGGACTCAAAATGTTTCTATACCAAATATTAAAGCTCCGAGAAAAACTCGATGTTCACAGTTCCTAAAACGTTAAAGACACAACGTTTACCATTACTTGAGTGAAGATCTCTTAGGCAATATTCTAAGAATATCTCACTTTCAACAAAATAATTGCCACAGAATAAGTGCTCAATACAAGTCTCAATATAAGAATCTACACGAAACTGAATACGCATACTGAAGCAAGTACAGGCTGGATTGGAACAAAATGTATATAAATAGGTAATTGTAAAGTAATCGAGCGTGTAATACGCTGGGCGTGGGCTGGGAGCAGGAGCTTCATACTCCGATGAACCGCTCATATCACATTGTGGGCGTAGGGTTGACAACTTATATTAATGAACCAAAATTGTTTGGTTGATGTTGATTAACCCATCAAGCCCCCAAGGGCCAAGCGGCAGCCGGCTGTCGCATAGCAATTGAAAATCTATTTATTGTATTCTGCGATTCCCACGATCGTCGTTGTACGAATTTGACTACAAACTATAATATTATGTAATTAATAATTATGTACCGATTACAATTATAAGCATTTGCGGTATCTTTGTATTTAATTAGGATTTTTTTAAGTCAAACCGCAAGTTTGGATAGTGTATTTTGCTTTTTGTAGTGTATTTTTGAAGAAACTAACATTTTGAAAACCACCAAAATTTTAATTCACAAACATTATATTTATCACTTTATTTTATGAAAGATAAAATAAATTACAAAAACTACCTGACTGCAATAATATTTAATAATTTTATAATTAGTATATCTGAAAACAACTACATAATATTATTATGTAAATGTAACCATTTACATAATAATACTAAGGTATCAGCCCTAGTGAGTCTGTATGGAAAACCGACCAAGTTTACACAGGGGCTATCAGAGAAGGAACAACCACAGTAAAGGAACGACCATGGTCAGTCGGACATTATTTATCAGCTTATCATTATTATTCATACATCCATATAAGAATTTCTAATAATTAGTGAGTACCTGTTGTACTATCAGAGAAGGCAGATGGGGCATTAAGTAATTTGGTCGCGTTAAGTCAAACCCATTAGCTATGTCCACACTGTTTACTTTCATCTTCAATATTCGTCATCTTCTTTCATCCAACTTTCGAATTGGCGCATTCAATAATTGCATGCGCGGGCATGCCTCACGTGCGCTATTGACTGCGCTATGACGCATGCCCTTATTTAACAAAAAAGGCACAGTGTGGACATAGCTATTGGATCGACACAGCTAACATTGAATTGACATTTAAAGCCGACCACGTGACGTAGGTCCGTCAACTGCCTAAGAATCAATTTCCTAGATCGTACAATGATTCTGCTAGAGCAGTCATTCTCGAAATGTGGTCCGCGAGCCCTGGGGCTCCTCAAAGCCTTTGTAGGGGCTGTCTGAGAATCTCGTTGAGCCTCTACAACGTGGCGAGAAAAAACTTAATGAGGAAAATACACATTTGCAATTTCCAAATTAGTTTTTACGCATTTAAATAATGCACAGAACATTTTCTTTGGGTTCCGAAAATATTGCTTTTTAAAAAGGTTCCGCCGTCAAATAAGTTTGGGAGCCGCTGTGCTAGAATCATCACTTGAGCCTATTATGGTGTTTGGAAAGTACCTTAGTACTTAGTAGTATTATGTTATTTGTTTTACTAGATAATTCACGTTAGAAATTCGTGTAACAAGTTATAACAATAATAAAACAATATTTTTGCATTATTTTCACGAAACTGTTATTTATGACCTCTGTAAATTGATAGAATAAGATAGTAGGTACTTCTGTCTGTTCTGTTTTTTTAAGAATTGAATTCATAATAAAACATAAATTTGCTTGAACCAAAATTTTAAACCTGCTTAGATAAATATTGGTATTAGAGATATTATTTCAATTCGTTTAAATATTTCTGCATTCTGAATTTCTGATGCAGTCTTGATTGTTAATTAAAATACAAGAGTAAAATAAAACAATTAATCATTTTAATTGCACGTAAAAAAACTTTACGACTTTATTTTTGTAAATATTTTTAAAGTTTAAGTAAAATATATAAAAATATTATATTATATTATATTATTTATATAATATTAATTTAACCTTCTAACCACCTGCACCTGTAGCAAGTTAGGTTGAAATTAATTATCATCGTCTCGAAAAATGTCCGATTCCCATACAGAATACAAATTACAATGCAACAAAGAGAAGAAAGTACATTATTAATAATTTTTTTACTAAGGTTTACTTTTAGAAAAGATACCATACACACCATACATAACGTGACCATACGTCCCGCTTTGGGCGGGACAGTCCCGCTTTCAGGCAGTCTGTCCCGCTGTCCCCCGCGAGGCCGAAATTGTCCCGCTTTTGCAAACAGACCAAATGGAAATAAGTAGTAGTAACGCACTCCCATTCAACAAATAAAATACTCAATCAATTGTATTTACCTCTATACGTTGATAATTAATAATAAAATGAAAATAAAATTTATGGGGGGGGGGGGGGGGTATCCGTAGATGTCCCGCTCTGACCAAAAAAATAAATGGTCACGTTAACCATACATGATAGAAATAGCACGCTGAACAAAATTTTGTAACATTAACACATTGAAATGATGATTTTTTTGCCTCAATTTATTTTTTATGAAATAAGGGGGCAAACGAGCAAACGGGTCACCTGATGGAAAGCAACTTCCGTCGCCCATGGACACTCGCAGCATCAGAAGAGCTGCAGGTGCGTTGCCGGCCTTTTAAGAGGGAATAGGGTAATAGGGGAGGGTAGGGAAGGGAATAGGGTAGGGGATTGGGCCTCAAATTTCCAGACAATTACGTTTGTAAGTTGTTTGTAAGGACACCCTCTTTACACTTAATAAGGACTTATTAATATTATCACCCTGATACGTCGACGCTAATGGCCCGAAAATTATAAATTCTGATATTATTTCATACATTTTGGTGTCGGCGCCGCCCGTCAGCGAGTGGTCAGCGTGAGATCAACCTTACTTGCTACTATTAGTCCATTTTAATAGATTTTTGTCTGTACGTGTAAAGAACACGTAGGTGAGTGTAGAGAATGTGTCATCAGTCATTCAGTTCTACAATTATCTCGGAGGTGTGTGAACGGCCGCGCAGGTGAAGGTCGCCAGTGCCCTACTATCATAGTGCACTGTGATTTTGTATCGTGAGACAGCAACGTGACAGGCAAAAATTGTATAGTATTGTAGAATTACATAACGCATCACCATGCTTCTAGCTTTCTTTCTTTCTTTTTCTTCTTTTTTGGCAACTTGACACAAAGGATGTGTATGTTGTGCCACAGACAAGGTAAAAAGGTAAGGAATATGGCGGGAAAACCATATTCCTCCTATTATAATTTTCATCATCGTTTTCATGTATCGTCAGGTCTAAAGTCTAGTCAAAGTCTAAGTAAAAGTCAATACAGTCACAGGAGTCAAGTCGGTCGATTCAGTAAAGTGGTAGACGCTTTACTGAAACTTTCGATGGAGTTTTGGAGGGAACACAAAATAGCACGTTTCTGGATATTACATCACTTTCCTACACTTGTGCATGAACACGAATATCTAATGGTTAATATTCTACCAATATTACACATTAAAAACCCAGCTAACACAATTTTAGGAAAATAATACAAAAACACAACAGCACTCTTTCACATGCCCGCCAAAACTCCCTGCTTCTAGCTTAACTCAAATTCTAAATTCAAATATTTTAAATTCTGAATCGATCGAATGCAAGTTGTCTGGGAGTCTGGGAACACAATTAAAGTTACCTATACCTACTAATGTATTATATTCTGTGTCTATACTATAATGCGACCAGCGACTGTACCAATGACCAATTAGTGCACCATTAGAAGATATTATAAAACTAAGATAACGTTTGAAGTTCTGCCTCGTGTCTTGAATAGGAATCTAGGTTTTGATCATATATTAATCTAGAATTTAACAATGAGCGATTAGCGCTGTGTAAGTAATCCATACGCAAGTGGCTCCGCTCAATTTCAATATTCAAATCATCTGAAATCGAATTTGAACTTAAATCTTTTCTATTCCAAATTCAAAATAGTTGCGTGACGTCATAGGGATAAATTCGGACGAATCCCGCGTCACGAATAATGGAGTACATACAATTAATCCTATAAGGACAGCCGAGGCCGTTGCGCAAAAGGAATTGAACTTGTCCTAATACAGCTTAGAGACTCGAGCAGAAAAAACTTGGTACTGCGACCTGCTGGTCACGGCGAAACATTAAAACGCCATTAATATGTTGCCAAGTTACAACATTATCTTTAGGTGTTGTAAAAAGCGTTTCAACCATAATATAAATGATGAAAAACATCTTGAAATAGCGGCTTAATCCTAGGATATAATAGGGCTTAGTGAGTAGGACTGGAAGCACCACTTACTTAAGAGCAAGGCACAGGAAAGGTATTACATTTGTCTAACTTAATCGCGAATCTACAAGTTACTAGGTATATATTTTTAATCGCTTTCAGTTGAGTAAGTTTCAGGCGTTTGTGGATAATTATTATAATTGGCACTATTAAACATCCTAAGTGCACTATTGGGTATTGACAGCCAATGTACAAAAGTTTTTATGGCAAGATCCTGATCACACTTAGCGAGCAAAAACTCCTACCATAGAAACCTACAAACCTAGAGACCTCCGTTAATAATAATTATTAAATAACACGATACATGTACCTACAGCGAAGTGACATAGACGAATTAATAGGGTCTTTTTTATTACCATCTATTAGATTGTTTTCAATTTCAATTTGTTTGACTGACAATTCAATGAGAGGCTATGATACGCTGTGAGCTGTAAGATCTTAATAAATTTTAGCATTCTCATTTGTTGTAAGTTGGAAAATCCAAACGCCATAATACAAATAAACAAATAATTACAAATAAACGAAGAACATTTTTACTCGACAACCTTTTTGATGCTGAAGGTCGAGATTTTTTGCTGCGTAGCTAGTTTACCGAAAATAAAAGATAATAGGTACGGGTAGCGAGAACCAAACATAATCTATAAACTACATTAAAAAATATACACGAAGACAATGATGTTTTACAGTGTGTTTTACTATTAAAATATTTATCATTGCACAAATAAGTAAGTGTAAGTATAAATTGATACCACAATAAACATGGGCTTTCCAGTTAAGGTTTTTAAAGGTAAAAAATAAGGTAATTTTGTAAATTGTAAGTGATGGGTCGCCATTTTTAACATATTTTTATTTTGCTTGTTTAAAAAAAACTATGTATTTTAAACAATACGTATATTACTCTACAATTTACTCTACAATCTTATAGTACGTATGTACTATAAGACTGTATAGCTTTTCACTTTTATCCGGAAACCTCTATACTTATATAACACGAAGTTTCTTGTTCACAGGATTTTTAAATTAGTACGAAATTTCCGAGTGGGTAACTTGTTGCATTTTTAGAATCTAGAAAAAAAATCTCGACCAATTTCGGCTTGCTTACTTTGCAGATATTTTTCGATCCAACTGCTGACGGCAACTTAAAGTCTTCACAACAGGGCCAGATTTACATTTTTTATGAGTATAGGCCACTTTAATTTTGCCGCCCCTATGTACGAACTCTGCCGCCATCCTAGGATGCTGCCGCGGCCGTTCCAACTAGGACGAAATAGGACGCTGCCGCCCATAGGCCATGGCCTATACCGCCTACACAAAAATCCAGAGTTGCTTCACAAAGTCATTTATATAAATACTCAGTAATATGCTTCTGTATTTGTCTATTAATCTCGTTCCTACAATATGTACCTCGGAGATTCTTGGAAATGCTATTGTATTCTATTGTTGTCGCCATCACCGGTGCTCGTACGGGGCTTGATGGGTTAATATGTATTTATTAATGCGAAAGTGTGTCTGTCTATTTGTCTCTTAACTCTCAAACCGTGAACCGATTTTGCCTAAATTAGGTACGGAATACGGATATACTTTGAGTCCCGGGAAAGGACATAGGATACTTTTTATCCCAGAAAGTGTACGGTTCCCGCGCGATAAACTTGGCGCAACGGAGTCGCGGGCGTCATCTAGTTAGAAATATGATTAGCTTTGTCCACACTGGGCCTTTTTTTGTTCATCAAGGGCATGCATTATAGCGCAGTCAACAGCGAACGAGAGGCATGCCCGTGACGCGCGTTGAAATCGTAGCGCTCGCTATGACACTTTTCTTTCAACGCGGGTGGATTTTGACGCATTCAATTATTGAATAATATGCCAAACGAAATTTGAATAAAAAGAAGATGACAAAAATTGAAGATGAAATTGCATAATGTGGATATAGCACGTATGACCGGAGTAGTTTTAAATCTGCCTACTCATGTTACCCTGTGGTAATTACTCTTGCTTTGCATGCTGACAATTTCGAGAGGATGGATCGCCTATTAAGACTAAAACCTTGCCCTTAATTGAAAGTAGTAAACATTTAGGTTTATTGTCGATGTCTATCTAGGCTTAAATATTATAACTGCCCATTTTAATTCCCCATGACTATGAGATTCATATCTCTAGATTTAGAATAATTTATATTGCATTCCGTAAGTAAAAAAAATATTATAATAATATTAGCATATAATCAAAGTAGATGGCTACATCTAGGCAGGCACTCACTTTAAGTACTTTGATAAAGTACCTAACAACAACTTATCTAAGGTATTAATAATAATTATTATACTAATTTAATTCATGAAGCCCCAAGCGGCCACATCCGGCCGCGATAACAATGAAAAAGCTATTGTGTCTCGTTTTGCCACGACTGATGGGTTAATTTCTTACACATTATTATAACACCACATACAAAATACTAAGGTAAGTACCATAATATATAATACTTATAAGTAAGTATCTGCATAAAATTTGAGACATCCTGATAATATTTTCCTCGTTCCTAAAATACAACTACCAGATTCATAATCCTTTCAAAGCATCGTTATCGTTAAAAAGAATCGTTAGTGAATAATTTTAACGATTAGAAATATTAATAAATCTGACATATTTATCGCTTTAATAATGACTAGATTCGAGTTCTACAAACAAACTTTATGCAGTTTTATTTTCTTTATTTCTGATATGAGTTGAAGATTTAGTAGTTTTTTTTGGTCGTGGCCTCGACTGTTAGATAAGCTACAGGCTATTTAGCCAAGACTTTTTCGTTATAGATTCGTTATAGAACTTTATGCAGTTTTATTTTCTTTATTTCTGATATGAGTTGAAGATTTAGTAGTTTTTTTTGGTCGTGGCCTCGACTGTTAGATAAACTACAGGCTATTTAGCCAAGACTTTTTCGTTATAGATTCGTTATAGAATCGCCGTAGTCACAGTAGATCCTCAAGGGTCGCAGTGATATCAGGGCTCTTTTTTTTTTTTGATGCGCAGGGGAAACTCATCATGGGTGCCCCAGGTTGGGGATGTGCCTCAGTTACTGAAGCACCCTGGGAGTATGTGGGACTCTTACCCACCAAAACCACCTGCGGTTTGCCTTCAGCCGTATTCGGAGGGATATCCTGGATCTGTTTAACACAGGACTCCCTCCACGACTGGCCGGTCTACCTCAAGTGATATCAGGGCTACTTGACCTGCCTTCAGCACAAAAAAAAGAATCGCCGATCAAAATGTATGGAATTGACATCAGCGTTCGTTAAAATTATGACGTTGACGTTCGACTCGTCTTATGTCATTTCCATAAATTTTGCGATCAAAAATCGCCGATGCGATAGAAAAGAACTTGGCTCACCCCGCACTGCCCCTCAGTACTATCATCAATATCGTCGAATCTGGACAGCCTTTAGGAATATTGGAAGCCCCACAAAGATATCTCCGACCAAGCAAGGAGTATAAATCTCTCAACCGTCGTACTCAGAGACATTTAATTATGATTAACCTTCAATTTAATGAAGAGTTTGACGGATAATGTATGGGGCTTATGTCAAAATTTTGAATTAATTACATTTAAATAAGTGTTCCACTCTGATGCGGCAGTGAGTTGTTAAGTATTAGCTGATGTATAGTATACAAATGTTAAAAATGCGAAAATGTGTCTGTCCGTTACCTCTTCACGCCCAAACTGCTTAACCGATTTTGCTAGGTATGGAGATACTTTGAGTCCCGACTCCCGGGACATTGGATACTTTTTATCTTAGAAAAAGTACGGTTCCCGGGCGATAAAAATTTGACAGCCCTATTAAAGTTCCTTTATACTCTTAATGCTGTATTTCCTGGTCACAATAAGGCTGTATAAGCGCTTATACAGCCCTTAATACCCCTGAAATGGGCACAAATTATACAACGTTTTGCGTTATATTAGCTGTACAGTAGTTGTATAAGCATAAAAAAGGCTGCATAATAGCTGTTTTGCGGCTGTACTATAGTGTACGAAGAAACCAATACACTCCAACTACTACATTGTAACTCACTTGTTAAGCTTTACGTTGTAAAAAGTCTGTTGAACAGAGTTACAAAAGAATTAAAACGAAACAGAAGGTATATATTATTTTAATAATGGCGTTTATAATAAAGTTTTGATCAAAGTGTCCATTGTTATTCGCGGTTTATAACAGAAAATTACAAGTTTTTTGACAGGTAGTCAGACCGCTACCGCCGCGCCATGCTTCGCCGAGTACAGTATAGACTATAGTGTAATTAAAAGTAAGTTACTTTATTTGGTGGTTACTTGTTCGTTATTATTATTATCTATTTATATATAGTTCACTGTGAAAGTAGCAGCGCTGAAAGAGACACTTTTTTCAATTATTGTGAAATTCATGTCGTTATGACATTTCTCATAGGAACATAAAGTCGAAACTCCAAAAGTAACTCTTCCAGCGATGCTACTTTCACAGTAAATTCTGTATAAGAGATACACACCCTAAAGCATAATCACCTAGTTTTTTTACAACCTTTGCAATATTAATTCTATTTTCAGATAGTGAAAACTTGGATGACAATAAGTTTTTGAAATTCCACCAACACGTTATTGTTCGCGTAAGTATTAAAATGGGATTAGCTGCTACGCTAACGCTGTATTTTTGGAAATAAAGAGTAGCCTTAGTAGATATTAAACCAAATATTGGAACGAAGTTCCTCATCGCGCGTTACGAAAGTGGGCTAGACGGAAAAAGTTGTAACGACACGACACAAAAGTGTCGGTATCATTATTACAATTAGAGAAAAAATATAGCTATAGTTGTAAGCCGTTCGGTAGCGCATGTTTCTCTGTCTGTTTCTGTCTCTCTCTCACTTATAGAAAGCAATCCAGTAATGTTATTTTTTTATAACTTCGTTCCATCCGGGTGGAACTCGGACACCTTTCAAGTTATTTAAGTACAATAATTATGAAGGCGGTTTAATTTTTTTAATATACAACTTGTTAATTATGCTTACAGGTGTACGGTATACCCCGTCTGCCGGACGTCAAGAGTTTGACCATGATGGTGAAGTCACGCAGCGGGCCGGCCAACTGGACGAACCGTACCAACCACCTCACGTTCAACACGCACAGAGACAGAGTGGATCAGGTGTTGGCTATGTCGGGGATCACTTTGGGTAAGTAAAGGTCACGCAAATCTTAAAATCGCTCGGTAAAGATAGCAGACGTACCATCAAGTAATATCACTCTGAAGCAGCCTTAGCACTCCGAAGCACCCTTTAGTCCTTGAAGCAGCCTTAGCTCTCCGAAGCAGAATTAGCTCTCCAAAGAATCCTTAGCTCACGGAAGCAGCCTTAGCTCTCCAAAGCAGCCTTAGCTCTCCAAAGCAGCCTTAGCTCTCCGATTAGGCCCCTAAGCAGCCTTAGCTCTCCAAAGCAGCCTTAGCTCTCCGATTAGTCATCTAAGCAGCCTTAGCTCTCCAAAGCAGCCTTAGCTCTCCGATTAGGCCTCTAAGCAGCCTTAGCTCTCCGAAGCAGCCTTAGCTCTCCAAAGCAGACTTAGCTCTCCAAAGCAGCCTTTAGCTCTCCGATTAGGCCCCTAAGCAGCCTTAGCTCTCCAAAGCAGCCTTGGCTCTCCGAAGTAGCCTGTATGGCCTCTACAGACGGACGGACCCGGTACGAGGAATTTGACAGTTTTGACACGTGGGCTTAGTGCTGCCAATTTAACAAATATCTGCCTATGATATAAGTTTAAGGAAAAATATTTATTGTATTAAATTTAACGCAAAACTTAACATTACTTACGGCTCCTGTCTTTACTTTTAAAATAATTGGGGTTTTTAGACTATTCTAAATTTTACTTTTTAAAAAATTAGACTATTCTTTTCTATAAAAGATTATTTTTTATTTGTACAAAAACTAAACTACAGAAGAAAAACGATAAAAGAATCCGTACAAAATAAAGGCGGTCTTACCGCTGAATTGTTTTTTTTTACATAATTTTTTTTCTCTCTTGTTTCCACATACGATTTTGTGATCTTTTTCCCTTGGACATTTCTCGAAATTTATTTTTTCCATAAAAACGAGGAGGTTATATTATGTTCGGCTGTGGATTTTTTTTGTTTTGTTGTATTAGGTTTCACTCCAATTTGGTACCATGTTCACAAAAGTGGTGACCTGATGATGGGATCCATGAGTAATCGAGGGAACTCCTCGATATGGAAACATATGGTGATTTTGGTTTTATGAGAAGCATCCTAAGCATATGCTACCAAAACGCAAGATTTTGCACCGAGGTATACTATGGTTCCAAAGATACTAAGAGAACTCCGGATTCCTTATAGATACAAGTTTGGGGGTTTAGGCGCTGTTTTAAGAACTGAAAGCATAATATGCTACTATGCAAATTACATTCATCATCATCATCATCATCATTACCACATCAGGGTCACCAATGTCACCAAAATTGAACATAACAAATTCAGCCTTAAGTCCAGAGCATAAGGCACACATTTGACATTACTTCTGAGAAGTAAGCTGCTTCGATAATTAATACAAGTAACATGCCTGTCTCACAACAACACATGAAAACAACCTAATATCAACTTTTCGCATTGCGTTTAGCGTTTTATAGTACAATAACTGTCTGCAATTCATGCCGTCTCGCTTGATACAATCTGCTAGGGTTGTCAACCGAGCGGCGCGGCGGCGCGGCGCGGGGCCGGGTACCAGACCGGGCGCGCACTAGCGGTCGAGCCGCAGCGGCGACGGCCATCGAGATAGATATAATATTATACCTTAGTATGCAACCGCCCTAGACCACGCGCACCTGGGGCGCAATTCTCAGAATGTGAGAAAAGTTCATCTTCGAATAAAATACCGAATTATGAGATTTTTTCGAGCGTAACACAGTTTGTGTATTCTCAAAACTTCACATTTAAAATATTTCGCTCGAGTCGAACGAGTGGGACCGGTTATTAATAGATATAGATATAGAATAGAACACCAGAATGTGGCCGCTTGGGAAATGTGGCCGCTTGGGAGTTGAAGCGTTCGAGACCGGTTTCCTGCACGATACTTATAATTTGTTGCTAATAGTTTGTATCCTTCGATCGTGGATTCTTGGAAATCTATTGTTATTCTATTGTGTCTCGCTCACCGGTGAGCTTGTAATAAGATACGTAGAATAATATAATACAGGTGTATTATTCTACGTACATAGTACGCTATAGTTTACTAGGTAACTAAAAACTAAAAAGAGTGAAATTATTATTTTTAACAAAAAATTAAAAACGACTTCCAAGTCGGTGCCAGTTACAAATGTTTCAAATATTTTGGCAGACTGAAAATTCAGCTATATCTCGTACTGACTTCAAAATGATGAAGATTGAGTACAGAAATAGTTGAGTTTTAGCCGAATTCGGAAAAAGGCACTATTAGATAGGAAAAATGATTTAATACTTTTTCGTTCATATTATAAGGATGTTATTATTGTTTTTACCTTGGAAGTCGGTTTTAATTTTTTGTTAAAAATAATAATAGTTTAAGTTGTGCTTTTAATTCTTCTTGATAATAATTCCACGATAATAATTAAAACCACTTCTAGATACAAGTTACAACAAAGCACACAACAACAACAGATATTCTCAAAAATAAAATTCAAATTAATGGACAACATCAAAATCCTTTCTACTTCTCACAAAAACATCTTAATCATGCCAGCAGCCAGAGTACAAATACAATAGGCATGATGACTATTTTTTTTTCTTACTGGTAATTGAAAGACCCTTAAAAATAGAAACATCGCTGAAAGAATGACTCTGATAGCTTAAAAATTCACCAAGATATGACAATTCAAACATCTCATAAAACAGACCTGCGGGCCGATTCTGTATCATACATTTGTGAGTTAATCACTGAGTTAGTAACGAAACGGAGGAGTGAGCAACGGAAAGTCTCATTTTTGTATGCAAGTGAATATAAAAAGTGGCACTTTCCGTTACTCACTCATCGGTTTCGTTACTAACTCAGTTATTAACTCACAAATGTACGATACAGAATCGGCCCGCTGCCCGAAACGCTCCATACAAAGTGCTACGAAAGAATGACGTCAATCTTTCGTAGTTTGTACGCATCGGGAGAGAACTTTGTTTGGTAGGTATATTAAATATTGCGTTTATGAAAGTGGTTTCATAACAAAAGTTGCTTTTAATTGCATAAGTTATCGAATGGTACACAAATATTAAGATATTTAATTGAAAAAAAAATCGACTTGATTATCCAACTTTGAAGGCGCATAACAAAAAAAATACAAATGCTATCAAGCTGAAATTTTGAGAACACTTATTTTTTACCGTGGTTTCTTTAGGGATGGTTTACACGTATTAAGTAGATAAGTACTAAGTAGTTAACTAAATTTTAACTTCATTTTAAGTTATTTATTGCATGTAAACACTAAATTTAGTAGCAAGTCGCAAGTTAAAATTTAGTTAAGTACTAAACAAGGAAATTTGAATTTTGACTATTTTCTCTTAAGTTGGCAAGCGGGGCTTGTCACTTGACACATTTCGGACAGGCATTTCAAATTAAGTTAAAATTTAGTTACTACTTATCTACTTAATACGTGTAAGCCAGCCATTATTTTATTAACAAAATTCGCTAATCTTTGACCTTGTCGTCATCCCTATTACTGCAGTCGCCAGAGGTTTTAACCTCCGAAAATTGTAATAGTGAATGGATTTTTGTTTTTGAGGTGTCATTTTCTTTTTTACACTATAACTTGCAAAGTTTACCAATTTTTTTTGTGCTTTTAATTTTTTAGTTACTTAATTAAAAATTAATATTTCACCATTTAAAACCGGTCCCGAAAAAAATTTTTTTCTTGTTCCTGTTATTTAATGACTCTAATCCGATTGTTTACGTTGAAAATTAACCAAATACACAATTTTTAAAAAAGAAAGTTTGCTTTGCTAAGCTAAATACAACTATAAGGTTTTTGCAAAGTTTTTAGAGATTAACGCTCGTCGTAACCAAGATAAAAGGGTTTGGGTAGATTTAAGGGTTGTAACGAAAAGTGTGTTAAATTTACTTGTTGCGCGTATTTAATTTTTAGAGAAATGATAACTTTTAAGTACTTAAAAACGTTTAAATATCTCCAAAAATGTGTAAAATAGACCGAAAATATTTTTCTATATTTGTTGAGAATTTATTTAAGTGAGAGTTAAAACATTAAATGCATCGACAAATTGAAGACTTTTTCTAGTCTTTAAAATATATTTAAGCTTCCTGCTTAAAGCCAGAAAAAAAATTGGGTGCTACAAATCTCACGTACATACTAAAGACGCATGCTGCGACCTATGTTTCGAAAATGCTTACCTGAATGCAAAAAATATCAGTTCTTAACCTAATTTGTATTTTTCTCCTTTAAGTATGTTTTAGCAAATATAATTAATGAAAAAAAAAAAACAATTTTATTCTGTAAAAACCTAACCAAAAGAAATAAAATACAGATTTTTTTCTAAATATCCGTGAAAAGTTAGTGGTACATTTTCAGAAAATTTAATAAAGTAAGAGCTAAAAAGTTATACACATTAAGAAATAGAAGGCTTTGTTAAGCCTAAAAAATAATTTTAAACTTCCTATTTAAAACCAAAGAAAAATTGGAACGCCATTTACCTGGCGAGGCACACAACAAGCACATTTGGAGGTATGCTCATCTACATAAAAAAATATTAATTTTAAATATAAATTATATACTTTTTTCAACTTATTTTCTTTCTTTGGAATATAAGCAACGATACAAATCAAAAAAATAATGATATATTTTATTATTTTGCTATATATTTAAGAGAAAGAAATATGCAAATTTTCTTCAAAATTTTACAGTTTATGAGTTTACTTGAAGTGGAAGAGAATAATTTAAAAATCAAAAGCACAACTTTTCAATAGGTAAACTTTATAATTTATGTTATCAGCTACACATTCCTTTTTTTTTCAATTTTCATCCACTATTGCAAAAATCGGAGGTTTGCACGATTTTTACGCTCTGGGAACTCCACTAAATGTGGGGAAATTATTTCTTTCAGAATGGGGATTATCCAATTTTTTTTATTTGTGCCCATTACAAAAATATTTCGAGGAATAAGGTCAGTGATCGTTATTCTGTTTATAAAAAATGTTTATAAGCAGCCTTAGCTCACCCAAAAAGCCTTTAGTCCCCTAAGCAGCCTTAGCTCTCCAAAGCAGCCTTAACTCTCCCAGGTAGCTTTTAGTGCCCTAAGCGGCCTTAGCTCTCCGAAGTAGCCTTAGCTCTCTGAAGTAGCCTTCTGTCCCCTAAGCAGCCTTAGCTCCCCTAAGCAGCCTTAGCTCTACAAAGCAGCCTTAGCTCTCCGAAGTAGCCTTTAGTCCCCTAAGCAGCCTTAGCTCTCCGACGTAGCCTTTAGTCCCCTAAGCAGACACCGAGCAGTGGGAGGATCTGTAGTACGGTTCCCGCTGGATGCTGACGGCTCCTCGTCCGCTTCCAGCACCGGGCGCGCGTGGTGCGGCTCGCCCGACACTTCCACGCCGTCACCGACATGCTGCGAGCTGTAATTACACTAATGTTTGTGTGTCTCTCTTATGTGGCTATCGTAGGATAACTGCTATAAAAAAAAAATAAGTGAGACGCTTGAGCGGAGTGTATTCTGAATTACTTAAATGAGGATCAAAGCGTTACAGGAAGCTTAAAGCTGTACATGACCGTTATGATACAATGATTTAGAACTTTAAGCGTACTTTGACTCCTTGATACAGACTTAATACAGCTAGACCTGAATAGTTACTCCTAAACCGACATTATAACACTACAATGTATTTTCAACGTTCTTATACAGCTGTAAAACAGCGTTAGGTGCTGTATTGGCTGCTTTTTAGGTGTTCATTACGCTTGGTTGCTGCTTGGGAGGCCATCCCCCGAGCAAACGACCTTGACCATACGTTTGCCGCGTTGCCGAGATCGCACCAAAACCCAATTTTTTACTTATCTTAGTTCAAAATTGACCTAAAAAAAATTAAAACGTGGAACATGTAGCTTATGATATTGTCGATCTATTGGCGTGTGTTTCACTAAGGATAAAGGAGATGCTGAATGTAAGCTTGAATTTTAATAAATTGGTTTTACTTTAGAAGCTGATATTATCATGAGTATAATAAACAAAAATAGAAAATTTAAAACGTGGAAAGGAATGTTGATATACTGAAGATTATTGCGGTATTTTTACTATAACTTTGTAGCTTTCAAATTATGAGTTTATCTCTAAATACGGTAAAATTACGGAATCTCCGTAGGGAAGGCCCTTAAAAACCTATCTAACACAATTTTAGAAAAATAATACAAAAACACAACATCACTCTTTCACATTCCCGGCAAAACTCCGTCATCTGAGTTTTTATTTAATCTTGGACGTGGCGTGGCGCCTAGCCCCTAGGGATCATTTAGCGCCACACGGTCACGTAGTTTGGGTATGTTCCCTTATGTATCCTACTGAGTCCTCAAACATTACGAATTGTTTTCAATTAACTTTAGGTAAACATTGGTTGTAGACCTACTTAGTCTGGATCGGTCATCTAGACTTGTTAGTATCTATTTGCTTACACTGTAGCCAAGACCTCTATGTGCAAGGTGCACTGAGAGACTCATAAAACTGAATACTGATATACTATAGAGTATAGACCGTTAGTTACTATAGTACGGTTATAGTAGTCTAGTTACTATGTTACTAGTGGGTCGCGGCCCGCGGGTAGACTTTTGGGTGGGCCCCAGGGCCCTGAAACTATAAGACGATTGGCGTACTTACGTACGTTTCTTAATTGAAATGGGTGTGGTGACGAGCTTTATAAAAGGCCCAAGTCCAGCAGTGAACGTCAGTACTCAGTAGGCTGACGATGATGATATTATGGTGGTGAACTACGATAAGAATTAACGGTAAATGCTGCGGCAGCAACATATCGCTGCTTTTTTGTCTTCACGACACAAGGTGGGCCGCGAACTTTAAACTTTCTTGTAGATGGGTCGCGGTCCCGACACGTTTGGGAAACACTGCTGTAGTCTGTTCTATAAGTCAGAATAAAAGTAAGTAGTAACTAAAATATTTCCCTTTGATGAATTTGACTTTCGAAATTTAAATAACGCAAATAAAATGCAGTTTGATTTCCGGGCATCACTTGCCTTTCTCCATACCAAACGTAAACGAAGGTAACTTTTAAGTTCTGTCTGGCTGTTGGTTTGTCTTATACTTACCTACACCCATGCTTAATTGAAGATTTTTTTTTTATGTTTAGTATGGCGAATCTTTGAGGCCTGGTAAAAGACATAGGATAGGTTTTTTGACTGGGAAGCGAAATTTGGCACAACGACGTTTACAGTTATTAGTATCAAATAGATATGTTACAAATTAAATAATTTGTAACATATCTATTTGATACTAACTATGTAAACGTTGTTGTGACGAATTTTGCTGACTGCTGAAATCTGTCTGCCAGTATATTCAGGATGGATCAAGGTCACAAAATGTGTAACTGGTAATGAGTCAGAAGTCGTGTGAACGGAGGTCTCCCCTTGTGGACATTATTATGTACAGTACAGAATGCGCACGCGCCGCGAATAACTATGAGACGTGGCGCCCGCCGCCGCCGCTCCTGCCGACTCTAATTGTTTTCCATTCAATACAATATTGATTGTATTATCTCATCTGTGACATAATCCTTTGGAGCTTAGCTAACCATGCTTTGCAAACGCTATTCTCGTAGCTCGAATCTCGATTCGATTTTCTTAATGCCATTTTGTCAATCGACAGGCCAAAATTCGGAGAAAATTATTATTGTAGAAGGATAGGTATTTCTGCCCCTGCCCTGTGCCGGTTGCTTTTTTTTTAGTTAGATGGACATCCTACGGTATCTTGCAAGATACATAAGATACTCTATGGTCTAAAGTTTAGACCTGGTTTAGACTTTAAACCATGAGGCTCAACACACACGCAAGTAAGGTATAAGTTGAGATAAATATTTATTTCATGATGACATTGAAGTGTTGCTGTTCGCCTCTTGAATTGGACAGACGAAATCTCTACTTATAAAAGAGTTGCAACTTGCAAGTAGTCTCATAACTTGCAACCATCAACAGAGGTACCATCGAGGAAATTTAATCCTAGGCAGTTGACAGACCAACGTCATTTGTCAATTCAATGTTAATATTGTGATCTGTCTGCTAGGTTTGACATAACGCGACCAAACAACGTAGGTCCGCCATCTACTTCTCTGATAGTACCTTTACGTACAAGGACTACAAGGAGGTTGTCATAGAAGGACATTATCCCCGTGTTCCATTTAGCGTTAAAAACGATCAAAACGCTCAAAATGTCCCCTATTTTGAGCGTTTTTAACCACGTGGTCGGTGTTTTTAACGCTAAATCGTCCCCGTAGAGCTAAAATTCACCAGATAGCTTTTTCATCATTTTGAGATACGAGCGTTTAAAGTTTTAAGATTTTCAAAAAATTCCTGCAGATTTCTGTTATGAGATATAAACTTTTTCTTTTTGCTATTGCTTGGATGGTATACCAAAGTTACTTGTACATTCATTTTTAATGAATTTAAATGTATTTTTATAATAAATATTCATTAAAAATTACTTTAGTTACTTTTCGCCCTCAACGTTTCTTCCGTAAGTGCAATTTTATTGCTTGTTAAGTGCATTTAGTGAGTTTTTGCATAAAAACTGAAGAAATAAAAAGGGTTATAAGTATGTTTGGTTAATTTTCAACTAAATAAAAATCAATAATGCTCACTTAGTGGAAAGTTGGAATTTTTGTTTATTAATAAAAACATACCAATTTAATCAGTAATCCTTATAAAATTCACAGCATGAAAACGAAACAAATTATTATTGTTTTGTAACATTCATAATTACTTGCATTTAAATGAAAAATTATCGAAAAACACCAAACATTCTCTGAATCATACATACGCCGGGTTTCTGAGCTCTGTTTATCGATGGTAATTTATCCCTTCGTTAGTGAGTTTTCGACAAATGGAAAAAATTGGACAAATCAAAAACTCTCGGTAAAAGAGCTCAGAAACCGGGCCTAAATAATTATCATAGCAAAAAAAATTACTCCTTCGCAGTCTATTCGCAGTGGTATAGCGGCCATTGGGAACTGTCGGAAAAGTATGGCAAGGTGATTTTCGTCTTCGCTATCCTCGGTTGCTCACTAGAAACCCTGGAGATGGCCCTAGTTAATAAAAATATCTTTATCTTCTCTAACAGTCAAGCTGCACTTAAAGCACTTACTGCCGCAGAAGTATCGTAAATTGGTTTTGGAATGCATTGAGACGTTAAACATGGTGGGAATAAACAACAGCATCCGCCTAGTATGGGTCCCGGGCCACAGTAACGTCCCCGGCAATGAACCCGCTGACGAACTGGCTAGGCTTGGGGCCGAAAGTTTCATATACGGCAGTCTGTGGTATAACTCCCAGTACCGCAAAGCAAGCTCTCAAAGAATGGGGTCACAGATTAAGCAGGAAGCAATGGGCTGAGACCCCTGGCCTTGAACACTCCAAGGCACTAATTCCTGACTTCAACAAGAAACTATCAGAATTAGTGCTCACTTTTGGTTATAGGAACCAATTAAGAATCCTTACCAGAAGCCTAAGGCTGCCTTCACATTACGTCGTCAGTGGTGCGGCAGCCGCGCGGCAGCCGCGCGACTTCCATACTAAAACGAGCCGCGCGGCAGCCGCGCGAATCTCTTTTGTATGAAGTCGCGCGGCTGCAGCGCTGCTGCCGCACTGCTTGCGACGTAATGTGAAGGCGCTCTAACTGGGCACTGCAAGCTCAACAAACACCTAAACAGAATGGGTATTTGTAGCATAACCACTTGCAGATTCTGTGAGGAGGATGAGACACCTATTCACCTTCTCCTACAGAGAAGGTGAATAGGTGTCCTGCTCTACTACAGAGCAGGAACAGGCATCTTGGTTGCCACGAATACCCATACACAGAGGAAATATTACGTGACACCAACCCCAACCATATCGTTCAATTTATGAGCAGCATTGGGTTGGGGACGAAACTCTAGTGCGAAGGAGTCACAATAGATCCTCCATGGGTCGCAGTGACGTCAGGGCTACAACGACCTGCCTTTTCTCACAAAAAAAGGTGATTTTTGAATTGTTTTATTAACCCCCGACCAAAAAGAGGGGTGTTATAAGTTTGACGTGTCAGTCAGTCTGTCTGTGTGTGTCTGTCTGTGGCATCGTAGCAGCCAAACGGGTGGACCGATTTTGATCTAGTTTTTTTTGTTTGAAAGCTGACATGATCGAGAGTGTTCTTAGCTATAGTTCATAATCATCAGCCTGCTCATTACTGGAAAATCACGATTTATCTGGTTCGTGATAGGCCGATTAGCAACTTGCAGTCGTTTGATGGGTTTTATATTTTGCACACTGATTCGTGGTACTTATGAATATAATATACACATTAATGGAAAGTTCACCTGGTACTGCAGCATCACCTCTTAATCCATAGGATACCCGCCAAAAATGTAGATGTTTGATTTCACATAACATTATACTTTAAGGGTCAGTTCACAGCGGACAATCAGCGACTATTATGGCGATTGGCGATTAAAAATGCCAAAGTCGCTGTTGTCGCAGTTTACTTGGCGGTCCCGTTCTCGCGATTAGATCGCCACCGGTGCCAGCGCTATGACCATCATTTTCCTTTTTGCATTTACGTAAATTTTAGACCCCTGAAGAACCCTTAATATATTTTGTGTCACCATCTCCCGGTCTAACAGCAATAAATATTATGCATTTGAAGTAGCAGACAATAGTCACTAAGTCTTGTTAGATGAACACATAATTCGCATTTGCAGTATTTAAAAGAAGTATGAAACTCATTAAAATGGTTTAGTTGAAGAATTTTTACAATATATTTATGCTAAAAGTAACTAAACATGACATAGTGAATTTATACGCATACCAAACACAAACGCTAAACGCGTAAATTATTAGATCGAAAATTCACTAAGTAGACTTAGTTAGTTTCATTTAATATTTTTCAATGCAAACATTTAGAGAGTTGTGACTAAATCAATGTACTTAGTGAATTTTCGATTTACTTAAGTTATTTGAAATATGATTTGTTCATAGGACGAAAAGTACCTAAATCAATTTAGTTACGTAAAAATGTGCTCCGTTAGTAGCTATAATTAATTAAGTCCATTAAGTGTTTTTTCGCTATCGTAGTCGATCCAAAAACACAGTTTGTGAGTTTTTACACAAATTATCTCCGAAACTACGAATCGTATCGATAAACTGGCAACACAGAAAAATAGAAAAAAAATCACACATCTCAATGGCATCCTTAACTCAATTTTGGCCATTTTGCTATCTGGTGAGTTTTAGCTCTACGGGGACGAAATGGTCTTTGCCAATGTTCCAATCTTAATATTGACTCGGTTTTTAAAAGGCATTGTTTTTTCCAATCAATTCCCGTTAAAACTTTAATCATTTAAATCTAGCAGTTAAAGAGAAAACAAAGATGAACAGTCTAACTGAGCATGTAGCCCGTGGCATACAAAAATCAATCGGCGGGCGATTCCAGGAAGGTACAGATTAACCTCTTGATACGGACGAAATTCCGAATTGTGTACGGACATAAAGAAATAAAACGACATCGGATGCCTTTAAAATATTAAAATACCCGATTTAGAGACGTGTTGGATTATTTTTGCCGCTCTATGTCTGAAAGCTTGATGGCTTGTGCTCAGAGTTCAGACTCTGATTCTATTTAGGTAATGCAACATTAATGCAGCTTTGTTCCTTGTTCCAGCCCATTTCCTATCAAAATTTGATAATAAAAAATAGTATTGTCGTATCAGTTGTGCTTATATTTATTAACCGACTTTATATAGGAGGAGTTTTTTCTATATTATTTGAATAGGTTCATTACAAACGTTCGTTATAGTCATTGTTAAAGATGTTATTTTCTTGAGAATAGGTAACCTAGATAATATTATCATATACCAAATTTGTAGTTACATATATAACTAAAAATAACTGAACTGGAACTGGACCTGAAACCTAACTGGACTGGACTGGAAGCTTCATTATTGTAGAGTCACAGTAGAGTCCGGACACAGACCTCAATATTTTCGAAGATAACTATTTATCTCGACGGGACCTTTATGCTAACTAATTAAGGATCAATTTGATAGATATTCGGAGGTAAAATAAGACTGAACGGACTTAAATTGTGCGAATCTGCTGTCAAGATTGACATTGACATTAAAGTAATTAATTTTTTTGGCAACATTAACGGATACCTACACGTTTGAGATTCATCCGAGTATAATTTTTCAAACAAACAACAACAATGGAGCTAATCGACATTTTTGGTTTAAGCTTTGGTCTCGGGCCTCGGCCCTCGGGTTTGAAAGAAAATAAATAAGTACAAACAATTAATGTTTCATGGTTTTGATCTACACTAATATTATAATAACGTTAATGCATATTATCAAAGTTAATGTTAAAAAAATGTTCTAAAATTAAAACGCACAATATCAAACTAAAAAGTTAAAAACTATAAAGGTGACACCGTCATGAAACCGTATAGTACGACACGGTACGACCTTTAGTTGTATACAACAGACAACTAATACCCAGACAACCCATTTCATAGCAATGAAAAATAATATTTTTAACTATGATTACCCTTTATATCATAGTGCTGCTGCACACCAGCAACAAAGTATAAATTACAGTTGAAATCGGATAAACGAAACGAGTAAGTTGACGCTCATAAAACAGAATCAGTGCGTTCAGGGTTATACTACTCGGAGTTTCTATGGAAGTGGCCCTTATGTGGTTGGGATATGGGTGTTCAGGGAGGTAGAATATCTGTGAATTGTCAGTTGGAGCTACTTAATGACATCAGCCTGGTGGCGCCGCTCCGCACCAATTGCTGGCAATTGTCTCGTGCCCAACATGCTGCTGTTGATAATTTAATTACACAATAATTACATTGTCTTCAGCAATAAACATTTCCAAGTTTATTGCAGACAATGCTGTTCAAACTGTGGTGGGACAGGCTGATAAAGATAGCTGATAGGTAAATGGCCGTCCGTTTGGGGCGTTGGTTTGCGTTTATGCATTTGGATTTTGGATAGGTACTGGGCGATTCCATTAGCGAGGTGCAACAGTTTGACACACTTAAAGCTTCCTACAGGCAAAATGAAGCATATTTATTACTAAAATATACCTTGAAGGGATACATTTTGACTAGTTTAACAATGATGTATAAATGAAAACCTTCATCAAATGTATGAAGGGCCACAAAACAGGCCGAAGTGCCATCGCGGGTGCAACCAATTTGACCCTCCATTAAGAACTGTGATGAGTTCATATATGAATACTGGCTATTGCGAAACTGTTACAAAATAACTTGCCTATATTTAAAAATAGCATAAAATAAAGAAACTATTTTACTAGATAAAAGTAAATAATATTATAGTAATAAGTACTAGAAATTATTAACCATTTCTACGATCGCGGGCGCAATATCAAAATTCTCAAATCTCATAAAGGTGAATTAAATCGTAATTCTCTAACAAATTTTAAAATTTTCATTATGGAATATATAATTATACTAGTAAGTTTGTAATAAAACTGTACCAAATTGTAGTTTTTTTTTAATTTTCAGTTGTTTATTGGCCTGACAAAATTAATCGTCTAAATCACTAAAAACGAATAATTAATCGTCTAAATCACTATACAAAAGATTTCGACGTATTACTGTACAACTATACTATAACTAAACATTAATTTAAAATATATGCTATTTTAATTTAAAAATATGGGAAAAAACATCGCGTCCCTTAGATGATATTGCTTAAAAACGCTCTAAATTATTCTAATTCCATTTTTTATCGATAAAAGTTGTTTTGTTAGTAAATACACATCTTCTTACGTATATTCCAATTGAAAAATGTAACTAATGACGCATTTTACAAATTCTCGTTAAGGGCCGTCTGTAGCGGAATGGCCCTACTATAGTCTATAGCGGACTAAAATGCTCAGATGCTTTGGGCATTTATGGTAATTTATGGGCATTTCTACCATCCCTCAAAGAGGGTTTCTACTTTCTGGAGAACATCAGGAGGGCGTTTTTACGTTTTAATATTATAAGTACCTACATCAGGAAAAGGTAACTTCTCAGTCATCCAAATTTTTATCAAACACAATAATTTATCTTTATTATAGAACCATGTCGAACTGCAGTCTGCGACTATCACTTTGAAATCTTTAAGTAGAACTTATAATTAACACAGAGAGTTTAATTGCAAAATGAAACGAAATCGTTTTATAGCGAACGCCTTGATGATAGATATCAATTATATTAATTTAGGAGACTCCTAAACCTAGATCAGAAATACTGCTGCAGTATAATGTATGAAATTTATTGCAGGCACATAACGTTGAGTTTATATTACGCGACGCCAGGACTTATATTAAGACGACGCGAATAAAACCAAAGGGCATTGTTCTGAAACATTAACATCAATTAATATACATTTTAAAGAGTCAAATGCAACGAAATCTGATATGACTTAGCCCTTAATTGCTTGGAGTACTGCCTTTATTGAGTACTTAGTGCTCACTTACCTACCATGCACATAGCATAACTCTCAATAAATACTTACAGCTTTAGGGGGATTCTATGATAAAGTAAACCTTGAAATTTTGGACCGAATTTTTTTCAAGTTGTTTTTATGCAATAAATTATTATATTTCAATACAAAATACTTCGAATATCACGGTAACATAATACTTATTAGCATATTTTGATTTTTTAAATTTTTTATATACTCGCAAACATAGACTTAGATCGAACTTTACGTAAATATGCGAAAAATTGTTTCAATTTTATTATTAATTATCAAAGTATAAAAACGACTAAGTATTGTGTCAACATTTCAAGTGCCTACCTATTGTCATTATTGATATTGAGCAAAAAATTGCAAAAAAAAAATATGTTTGTTGTATGGAAGCCCCCCTTAAATATTTAATTTATTTTGTTTTTAGTATTTGTTGTTATAGCGGCAACAGATATACACAATCTGTGAAAATTTCAGAAGTCTATAGCCGTTCTTGAGATACAGCTTGGTGACAGACAGACGGGCAGACAAACAAATGGACAGACAGAGGGACAGACAGACATCGAAGTCTTAGTAATAGGGTCCCGTTTTTACCCTTTGGGCACGGAACCCTAAAAAAGCTTATAAGGCGCGTATTTTGCCTAATAAGTCGTACGTGTCCCACCGGTGACATTGTTAGTCCCACCCGTGACACTCTTATAAAAGTATATAAAATATTCTGTTATTCTTTATATAAACCAATTTGCTATCATTGATACAATTCGCATAAATTAGTCACACATACTGAAATTAAGGTACAACTGTCCCACCCGTGGCAATAGAATCCCCCTTTATGTAAGTAAGGCAATTTCTAGACGTAAATAAGTATAAAAATACTTATTTGGAAAATTTCACGGTTTACGGACCTACCTACTCTCTATGAAAAACCATTTTTGCGCGATGTAAAATAGAATCTAATAGAATAGTATGGTATTTACATAATATATTATTATTGCATGAAATGTGGTTTTTATAGGTGTTACAACTCTACAACTCTACAAGGCAAATATTGTTCTCTGGGCAGGGGCGCCAAAATACCAACTGCTGACTGCTCCCTCTGGATCGTATCCAACGAAGGGCCGCTCGAATTGTTGACTGCCATAGTGTTTCAAACAGCTTGGACTCCTTGGAATTACGCCGAGATGTAGCTTCACTCTGCATCCTGTATCGGTTGTATCACGAGGAGTGCTCTGAGGAATTGTTCGGAATCATACCACCTGCAACTTTTCGCCACCTTCCCACGCGAAAAACATACCATCCTCATCATCTAGATGAGTAGCAGTCTTCCACCGTGCGTTCTTCGCGTAACTTTCTGCCGCGCACTGTAAAACTCTGGAACGAACTGTCACCAGCAGTATTTCCGGACCTATACGACCTGCAAACCTTCAAGAAGAGTGCGTATTCCTTCTTAAAAGGCCGGCAACGCACCTGCAGCTCTTCTGATGTTGCGAGTGTCTATGGGCGGTAGTTGCTTACCATCAGGTGCTCGTTTTCCCCCTTATTTAATAAAAAAATATATTAAGGGTTTACATGTTTCCAACTGTATTCCAACAAATAAAGTATCCATGGTTAAAGTTGAAGGCATTTTTTTTTTCTTGTTTAAATGAAAATATTATACTTAATAACAATAATAAGTAAGAATGTAGATATACCTAAAAACGTATTTAATATTATAAATGTTATTTAATAAATAGGTCCTTCTCTATGGTTAACTTCAGGAAATTAGTGCAGGAATTACCGTACCTAATGCTACTTAATTTCTAGTTACCAAGTGGGCAAGCCGGGATACCTAGTACCTACTAAATATTATTGCTATGGGGTTGTATTAATAATTTATACCTTGTGGAATGTGGGTACTTTTGGATATGAGCCAAAAGAAATAAAGATATTTTTAAGAAGATTTATTACAAAGCAACAAGTGTCGTTTATTACTGTTTTATGATATTTTCTACTCACTACTGAGTATCTACAGAATACTATTTTGCGGTTTGCCCGTTGCCGCACGCCAGCCAAACTTAGTTGGCCTGTCTGTAGGCAGGCGCGGTCCGAACTCCAAAGGGTCACAGGGGACATGACCCCCTCCCCTCCCCCCAAAATCTAAGCTCAAATTGAAAAATCTCAAAATCTTGCCAAATAATAAAAGAAAATTTTTGCCAATAAATTTTTAGTATATAGTGAGTTACCCTCTCCACAGGCTGCGACCGCGGTCCGCACCTGTCTGTAGGCAAATAATATTTTGCTAGATGTTTCACTGTGTGTAGTCCGAATGGTATTTTAGGAAAAGACGGGTTTTGAACATACCTATAGTGAATGGTGTTGCAGGCCTGCACGGCGCGGCGGACTGCAACAGGACTGCAATGCAGGATAGTGAATGGACCGTTTTACGCCGGTTTTTCTCACCGGAAGGCGGGTTCCCGAACCGGTGGTAGGCCTCATGTAGACTTAAACGGTCCATTCACTATCCTGCATTGCAGTCCGCTGTGCAGGCCTGCAACACCATTCACTATCCTGTGTGCAGTCCGCCGGCTAATGCAGGATAGTGAATGCTGTTGCAGGCCTGCACGGCGGGCTGCAGCAGGACTGCAATGCAGGATAGTGAATGGGGCCTTTAAATCTAAAAGTGTTAATTTTTAACCGAGGGCGGACGGTCAACAGTTGAAGGGCTATCCTGCGTGCAGTCCGGCGGCTTATGCACGATAGTGAATGGTGTTGCAGGCCTGCACGGTGGACTGCAACAGGACTGCAATGCAGGATAGTGAATGGGCCCTTTAAGAAACTCGCAGACTCGGTATTGTGGTATTATTATAATTTCTTTTAATCTTTTTTTATTGTGGTATCCATGTGGTACCATTATTCAAAGAGAGTAGAGAGTATAGTCTATGGTGTGATTAGTGACGTTAAGCTTCAAAATGATCTGTCAATTGTTTATGGTCTGAAAAAATCCTTGTGGGGAGTGGCGGGAAAAGTTGAAAATTTTTCAGCACTGAAAATTTAATTTGATTTTTATTGTAAAAAGTTGTATAATTGTAGAATATTTGTCGTATTTTATACATTTTTTAATTGTATATAATTATTTCTTCGTTCTGTTGGTAAGTTTTTTAATTATATAAAAGTCCCTTCACGGGACCAGGCGCGCCGCGATGTCTCAACGGCCGTCCAAACGGAAGAAGAGACTAATATCGTCTAGTCCGGTGGATGATCAGGCTGAGTCGAGTAGCTCTGAACAGTCTGAGCCCACAGAGGAATCTAACAAATATGCTCCTTATAGAGTCAATGATTACAGCCGTCGCTATCCAGAGGACAGAGCAGCTGGATTTGAATTTGTAGTTTTTGTGGAAAGCACAGGTGAAACTCCTATAGATACTCGCGACCTCATGGGCTTAAGTCGTATTTTCCAACAATCGATAAAGGGAATATCTTTCTTGAGAAAAATTAATAAATTCAAAGTTGGAGTCTATTTTAATCGGCCGAACTTAGCTAACGCATTTCTTGAAATACTACTTTTTTACGAGACTAAAATTTAAAAGCAAGCATTCCAGCTGGTAGCACGGAGTTGACTGGTGCCATCAACTCCGTACCGACCGAAATGTCCAATCAAAATAAAGCAATTTCGAGTAGTACAAAAAGGGTTATTACCCTACACATATTTGTGTACGTAGAATAATGAGAAAAGCTATGGTTAAGAGGAAACGCGGGTACAGGAGAATCTAAAAAATAGGTATTTGAAGAAACTATTGCCATCGCGCTTCGCCCTGCGCCGCGCGCCGCCCTGTGTGTGTGAGTATTCTATGTGTGCGTGCGCCGCTACCGCCCGGCCCGCGCCCTCACCCCGTTGGGCCCCTCGTTCCCGCGCAGAGCCTCGACGCAGTCTGCTTGGAAGTTGGAGCTATAATAATAATATTATTATTATTAGGTATTGTGAATATAATTTACGTTAGCGCGCGCGTTGTGCTGTGCGGGCCTCAGTATAGATATTGCTATACTGTAGCGGGGCTAAAGTGGTCGCTTAGTAGAATCATATTAAGGATCATAATGTGATTCATTTTATTAAAATCGCAAAATGCAATTCTGCTTGCAATGCACAATTCATGTCTAGTAATTTAACTTACTAAATTGACATTTAAAATTGTCAGTTTGACAGTTTCGACAATTCATTTGCTGAATTGATTGAGAGGAATTAATTCATAACACTATAGTCTATAACAAAATTAATACCTACATTTTATGATGATTCTTTACAAAATATTGTTGTTCAGATTCAAATTTTTCAGAAACAAATTTCGATTGTAAGTTTTTACAGTCCAGGAAGCTGTACTCCTGAATTTAATAAGAAAAAATTTAATGATTTAATACAGACTATTCCGAAACCGATAATTTTTGCTGGAGACTTTAACGCGCATTATACTTTATGGGGTTGCGGCAAAGTTGACGCGCGAGGGAGAGATATTGTTGATGTCGCTGATGAGAATGATTTGGTTCTCTTGAATGATGGACGTCCAACCACTGTAGGGTCGCATAGATGGAAGCCAAATGCACTAGATTAGACTTTTGTTTCGGCGTCGTTAGCATTATTTTGTGAATGGCAAGTTTCTTCAGACTCATTAGGTAGTTATCATTTACCAACTCTGACAACATTGAATCTTTATCCATCATTCTCTTCCCATAGTAACTTGTCACAGACATTTGAAAGTTTTCCTCTTCACACGAATCTGAAAACAGTAAATTTGTATGAAAAAACTGTTAATCAGAAATTAAAAAAATTTCAAATTGAAACATGCGATTTAATCGACAGTTATAATAGATTCTGTGCGCTTATAATTCAAACTGTTGATAAATGTGGCACATTTATCAACGGTTTGAATAAGCCTAAGTTCTGCACCCCAACTGCTAATCCTGTTTCTCAAAGTTCTGCCTGTAGTAACAGTAAAAAAAAAATAAAATTCCATTAGTATGTTGGAATGAAAAATGTTCCAAGGCTGTACATGATTGTCTCAAGCCTGTGCGCGGTTTAAAGCGAATTCTTGTATTGAAACTTTTGTTGAATTTAAGCGTCTTCAGGCGCATAAAAAACGCGTATTGAAACAAGAGCGAAGACTTTCTTGGGAAAACTTTTGTAAATCTGTTAGTAGATTAACTCCTATGAGCCAAATTTGGAGGAAAATTAAAAAATTCAACCGAAGTTATACACCTAGAAGTAGTTTCATTGATAGTGAATGGATATTACAGTTTTTAAATAAAATATACTCCAGATACAGTACCAAATAATTATAAGAACAGTAATTCCAATGTGACAACATCTCCAAATTCTTTTTTAGTAGAGAGTTTTACATTTGAAGAGCTGAAAGCAGCCATAAAATCTCGTAAAGATTCTGCTTGTGGTCTAGATTGTTTATCTTACAAAATGTTTAAATTGTTAGACACCAAAAATATGAAGTTGTTCCTTAATCTATTAAATTCATTGTGGTGCCATTCCATGATTCCTGAACAGTGGAAAACAGATTGTCTCGTTCCAATATTAAAACCCGGAAAGGATATAAATGTTGCAGATTCATATAGACCTATAACTTTAAGTTCTTGTGTTGGCAAAATATTTGAACAGCTTATTAAACAGCGATTGGAATTTTTTATAGAAAGAAATCATATTTTACCTAGTATGTCCCTTTTAGCAAAACAACAATCATCATGAAACTGGTAAGGGCTATTTGTTACTTCTTTAATAAATTCTATAGCATATATTTTAGTCTATATGACTGTGAGGTTAGAAATTGTAAGTTGTGACTCAAATAAAACCACTGCTCACATGGCTGGTCTGCGATAACAGGTCTGCGCCGTAATGGTTTAAATGTTTCAATAAAAGTCGGCTCCATTACTAGTATCGTATGTCCTTTCCCGGGACTCAAAGTATATCCATATCCAGCAATATCGGTTCAGCCTCTTAAGGTGCTCCCTCACCATTCACTTGTAATGTAACATTATCGATTCGTTTTTGAGCATCACTTTACAAAAATACCTGCCAGACCGACAAGCATTCACATGTAACGTACAATACAATAATTATACTACTCCCTGACTGACGAGCATTTGCATGTAATGTAACATTCGACTTTGCGCATTCCATAGCTAGTTGATGTTACAAGTTGTATCAAGATATTACAAGGTGCGCATTGTAATAGTTTGGCTCTCCTCCCTAACTGATGTAATGCTCGACTTTGTAACGTTACATTACAAGCAAATGCTCCTGGTGAGGGAGTACCTTTAGGTGTCACAAGGTAACAGACAGATGACAGATACACTTTTGCATAATAATAATTATATGTAGTTGTATTAGCATGGAATCTATACTATGGATTGCCTGAATAGCATACAAGTCGTCACTTTTTTTTCCAGTACTGCCTAAATTACCTAGTAATCAGTTCGGTTTTTGGCGTGGCCGTTCGGCTAGAGAGAGCTTGAGTCATTTTTGTTTGGACATTCACAATGCTCTGTCTTGTAATTCAATATTGGTTGGTATTTTCTTTGATGTTGTTGGCGCATATAATAATGTCAATTTGGAAAAACTTTCAACTATTTTAACTTCTTTACAATTACCTGAAAAATTGGTAAATTGGGTGTATCATTTTCTTAGTGGTCGTAAATCATTTGTGAAATTTGAAAATAAACTGATTGGTCCAAGGTACTCCTACAAAGGAATAAGTCAAGGTGGAATTCTCAGTCCTTTACTATTTATTTTGTACATACATAAGTTAAATATTGTCTTAGGTCAAAATATTACTAACCTACAGTTTGTAGATGACTTAACTATATATTGTACTGCAGACAAGTTGCCTGCAGCTACTGAAAATCTCAGAGTTGCTCTCCTCGGCCTTAAGTCGACGCCTTGATAATTTGGCTGTAGCGATGCCGATTTTTCTCAGCAATGACTAACGCTAAGAAATTGAAGTTCATTGTCAGTATTCATCATGTCTTTGTCTTTGAATTGCCCATAGCATAACACGTTTGGACAACTTTTATAGCACAGAATAATCAATCGAAAAGACCTCTGTAAAAAAATGGATTCCTATTTTTCCAACAGAGGAGAGTGATTTAAGGTTCCAAAATTTGTACATAAATTGGTTCAAGCATGCACTTTAATTTGTGCATAGCTTATATGAAATGTATTTATGGTTTTTAAATTATGCGACAAAAACCATTTTGTCGCTTACGCCCTTTCCATTTTTTGCTGTTCCATTGCTTGTTTTCTATGAGAGGCCGGGCCGGCCTCTCATAGAAAACAAGCAATCTAAAACAAATCCAACACGGTTTCTTATTTTAACGCTGCGTCACCTTAAGGCCTATTATGATGATCTGGGCTTGGACATCAGTTCTGAAAAAAGCAAAGTTTTAGTTTTTTAAAAAAATCCTAGCAAAACAACAAACATTGTCCTACAATAAGGAGATAGTAAGTTAGCAGTTGACAAAACTGTTAGATTCTTAGGTGTGATTTTTCAGAACTCCTTCAAATTTAATAAATATATTGATTACTTAGCAAACAGGGCTTTAAAGGCTTGCAATATATTAAAGTCTTTAGCAGACACATATTGGGGAGCTGATCCAAAAATTTTATTAATTCTTTACAAGGCTATTGTAAGAAGCCATTTTGAATATGGTTATGTATGCTTTGCTTCTATTCCACATTTTGTTGATAGACTAGATAAAGTTCAAAATAGATGCTTACGGATTGTGCTTGGTGCGATGTGTTCCACACCCATAATATCAATGCAGGTTGAATGTAACATCCCTCCTTTGAAAATTCGCTTTAATATTTAATATACAGATTTTTGTTGAGAATTTCATCCATTAAAAATCATCATCTTCTTGTAAAATTGCAGAGTGGTTCTTCTTCCTCTATTTTATTACATTACCTACCTGAAATTGTAAAAATAAAGCAAGACTATAACTTATATGAAAGTGACTTATGGCCTTGCTATATGATCACATTTAGCTCTAAATGTTTTCCACTAAAAATTGTAATTGATAATTCTTTGAAGTGCAAAGAAGATGTCTACCTTTTACTAAGTAACCTAGTTGGTTATCAACAAGTCTATACTGATGGTTCAAAGACTTCTGAGGCGGTATCAGCAGCCATATATATTAAACAGGATAAGAAAGGATATGGTGTTAGGCTTCCAAATTTAACAAATATTTTTACTGCTGAGTGTTTAGCAGTTCTGTCTGCATTAGAGTATATCGAAACTCAAGTTTATGATAAATGGATTATAGTGTCTGATAGTCTTAGCGTTCTTCAAAAATTAAATAACCCCAGATTTTGTGCTACAACTAACTATATTATCCATGATATTAGAGAAAAATATACAAAATTAACAACATTAAACAAAAAATATAGTTTTAGTCTGGTCACCGTCACATATTGGTGTTATGAGAAATGAACAGGCTGATTTTCTAGCAAGAGCTATAACCACTTGTTCTCAGGAGCATTGTATTAAAAACATATGCCTTCCAGAATCGGATGTTTTAGTCAAAATAAAAGAAACCTTTAAAATCGAATTTACAAATTTTTGGAAACAGACCATGGAAACCAAAGAAAAATGGTATTCTAAGATTAAACAGGAGTTGTCAGTCCCATGGTTTACTAAAGGTGTTTCATTTCATGACAGGAAATTTTATTCTACTACTAGATGATGCCCGCAACTCCGTTGCGCCAAAATTCGTTTATCGCGCGGGAACCGTACATTTTTCCGAGATAAAAAGTATCCTATGTCCTTTCCCGGGACTCAAAGTATCTCCATACCAAATTTCAGCCAAATCGGTTCAGCGGTTCGGGTGTGAAGAGGTAACAGACAGACAGACAGACAGACACACTTTCGCATTTATAATATTAGTATGGATTTGCCATCTTAGACTTGGTCTCTGTCGATTTAATGCTCATCTTCACAGATTGAATATATTGTCTTCACCCGTTTGTAATTACTGTAATCATTCTGAACAAACCTTGGATCACATTTTCTTTACTTGTAACAGTTTTACTCTTCAAATATTTATTTTTATTAATCACTTGATGGATATCTTTAAAACTGCTGAAGCCATCCCACACTCCCTTCAGCAGCTTTTGAAAACACCCGATTGTTATATTAAGCCAATATAATATGAGTACGTCCTTTCTACCATTGGTGATATATAAATAAATACTCACCAGTAATTACCTATATACCTTGAGATTGTATATAGTAACACAGATATAGTTCTCTGTAACGGTTATGTGTTGTAAATTTCCTAATTATATTTAAGTACCTACTTTGTGGTTGTACTCGTACATAGGCTGCTATTTATGTATCCGGAACTGGCCACTTACAAGAACAATATTTAAAAAGTAATTACAACATTTGAAAATAGAACTCTTTGGTTGAAGAATACATTTTGTTTCATGTGACTGTCAATTATTTTTCCATTGTGGCGTCATTTTGAAAATTGCGTGTCTTCATTTGCCATGGATTTAACGCGTGAACATTTTCGTGCAATGATTTACTACGATTTTCGGCGTGGGCTAAATCAACAACAGTGCTTTATTCAACTCACCGCAACTTTTGGAGATGAAGCACCATCAAAAACCACTGTTTATCACTGGTACAGTGAGTTTAATCGTGGGCGGTCTATGCTCACGGATGAAAATAAAGAAGGTCGCCCAAAAACAGCTGTTGTCCCACAAAATATACATGCTGTGCGGGAACTAATAATGCGTGATCGTCATGTTACATATCGCGAGATAGAGGCGTCCTTAGGCATAAGTATGACGAGCATACATTAGATATTACACGAACATTTGGCTGTAAAAAAATATGTTCGCGTTGGATTCCGCACAACTTGACAATCGATCAAAAACGGGCTCGTGTCGATTGGTGCAAAAAAATGATAAAAAAATACAACCGTGGTACGTCAAAAGCCGTTTATAATATCTACATAGGTGATGAATCTTGGATCTATGCATATGACCCCGAAACTAAACAACAGTCAACGGTGTGGGTGTTCCAAGATGAGCCGAAACCAACAAAAGTTACTCGTGCAAAAAGTACTTTGAAGCAAATGGTCGCCTGTTTTTTTGGAATTAATGGACATGTGGCTACAGTGCCATTAGAGAATCGTAAAACGGTTAATTCTGAATGGTATACGACCATTTGTTTACCAGAAGTCTTTGAAGAAATAAGAAAGGACAACCGACAACGCAGAATCATATTACATCACGACAATGCTAGCTGTCACACCTCAGCTGAAACAACTCAGTTTTTGGAGGGTCAAAAGATCGAATTGACTGGTCATCCGCCGTACAGCCCTGATTTGGCACCTAACGATTTCTTTTTATTTCCATACGCGAAGAACAAATTACGTGGTCAACGTTTTTCGAGCCGCGAAGAGGCTGTTGATGCGTTCAAAATGCACGTTTTGGAGATACCTCAATCAGAATGGAAAAAGTGCTATGAAAATTGGTTCCAGCGTATGCAAAAGTGTGTCGATCATCGCGGCGAATATTTTGAAAAGCAATAAAACCATATTAAATGATATATGTTTGTTTCTTTTTTTAATCCCGGATACATAAATAGCAGCCCTCATAAATAATTCTCTTTTATGTTTGCTTTTCATCTCGTTTTTCTTAGTTTTAGTAATAAAATATTATTTAATTGTACCATCGAGGAAATTGATTCCTATGCAGTTGACAGACCAACGTCATTTGGTCGATCAAATCAATTCAATGTTAATTGTGATCTGTCGGCTGGGTTTGACGTAACGCGACCAAACTACGTAGGTCCCCCATCTGCATAGGAATCAACTTCTCTGATAGTACATAACTTTGAACTGTTTTTTTTTTCTTTATTTAAAGGCCTTACATCGTAAGATTAAGTCGGCCTAACTTTGAACTGTTTATTATCAAAATTTTTAGGCTTCTGTCAAGAGTCAAGACCACGTCAAGACAATGAAGACAACAATGAATAAGGAAACATATGGAAGTGACATAACTACAAAAAAGTGTGGCCGGCGCCATATTGCCAGGAACTAAACATGGCGGTCTATAGTGATGGGACACTCGGTTGATATTTGTCGAGGCTATCGATAAACTAAGATGTTTTAAGTGAGCGTCCTGTTATATCATGTGAGCAATAAACCAATAAAGTGAGCAACTTCAAAACTCAAATTTTGAAGTTGCTCACAAAAAACTATAAGTATTTGCGCCTATTTTGTTTCTATGTATTATTACATAGAGACAAAATAATCAAATATAGTTTTTTTTTTATTGGAGCCCACTTAATTTTAATAAAACTATTTAATTTATTTTAAGTTTATTAATTATTATTTAAGTTGCCATTATTGATATCGGGCAAAAATTGCCAAAAATCGGACAAGTGCGAGTTGCACTCGCGCACGAAGGGCTTACAGTTTATTTTAATTTTACCATCAATTCTTATTAAAGTTCGTATACAACTGAGTATTTTGTGAACATTTCAAGTGCCTACCTTTTGCCATTATTGATATCAAGCAAGAAATAGCAAAAAAAATCACGTTTGTTTTGGGGCTCTATCTTTTTATAATATATATCTTTTTATAATAAAGTTATAATGAATGTGGAGATAAATAAAAGATAAATATAAAAAATTACAAATTTATCTATATTTAAAATAAAAATAGAATAGCTAGTCAGCGGTAGAACGAGAACATGGAATCGAACTTAGCTTAAGTCACTTTCTTAGCCTCGGAATCGGGCACACTGCACTTAATTTAGAACACTTTACAACGCGCAGGATCCGCACATGCTTCCAGAAATTTTCATTGTTTATCAAATTTCTCTCCTGCAAATCTTTTATAATATTTTTAGCTATTTTTTTCTTTTGCCCGCGAACTTTTTCATTCCATGTCCTTATTTTTCGTTTATGACTGTCACTCTTTTGTCAACTTCTTGATTTGAGTTCGTTTCTGTAAACAAGATTTTTATGAATTAGTTTTATTATATTTTCCTACAACAGAACCTAGGTTATGAAATGTGGATTAAAATTAACCAAATTTAAAACCTTCTTTGCTAAATGAGTTTTCTCTGGAATAGGTATTTTCTTCTTGTTTTATTTCTTTCTGTAAATCAGATTCATCTTGACCGGTACTTGGCTGAAAAGTTATAACTTATAAATAATAATTAACATCAAACACTATAGTACAGCGATGCTTTAAATAAACTGCTATAAGTATCACTTCTAATTTGGGTTATAGAAGAGAAGAGAGTAAAATTATTATTAAAATGAAAACAAAGTGACTATTGAAATGACATTGATTTTGTTATGATTATGTGTTGTCAAACAGATAACGAGGCGGATTAAGGTTAAAATATTTCAATTAAATGATCAGATTCTTCACCTTATATTTTTTAAATTCGATAAAAAAGTACATCACTAAACGTCAAATCTACTAATTTCTATGTTGATTAAATATCTAAAATCCAGCCATGTTATATTATATTCTATCACAAATCTTATTTATTGTCTAATTATTAACTAAATTAGCACATGCGAAGTCAAGCCATCAGTAAAATAACAAAAATTTTAGTAAAAAATCGGTTGTCTGTAAAGTCGGTTTAAGCGCTTATTCCATTTTACTAAATTTAGATATCTAAATGATTTAGTGACTAAATTTAGTCAAGTGGAATAACATTTAGTAACTTTCTAAATGTTATTCAACTTGACTAAATTTAGTCACTAAATCATTTAGATATCTAAATTTAGTGAAATGGAATAAGCGCTTTACTGACGATAGTTGAACGTGACAACGTCATAGCCTTAACCCCTCAGTTCCGGGAAAAATCTATGCAAAAAAGTTGGCAGATCAATGTGCAAAAAAAATGGCGCCCAGCCTACCCTCTATATCCTTACATATTATAATCCATATTTTATGTTTGTGTGAACTACATTATAATATATGTCAAATTTTCTATCTATCAAGCCATCATAATATAGTATTTAGTCCGATGTGATATTAGTTTCTCAATTATAAACTTTCGAAACTATAGTTAGTGACTTGTTCAGAAGAAATAAACGAATACTTTATTCTTCATATAATAAGTCATACCTTGACACGTAGGAAATAGAGCACAATTTTGAATAGCCGAAATAATACTAATAGCTCACAGATTGTTTATTTATTTTTCATTCAGAGTGTGGTCAATGTATCAAAGGTCATAACTAACCAAACTTCTTCATACAAAAGTATTCTCTAAGTCATCGAAATACGTAATATAATCGAAACAAAGAGCGTGGCCCAGTTGGGTCTTACGGTTGTTAAGAGACTTGAAAGTGTAAATGGAACGCCTCAGAGCTGTCAGCGAGGTAACGCCGCATGAACTGTCATGTTTTTCGGGCGCGCAGCCCATATCGAATTATAAGACGTTATCACGTCAAAATATAAACATACCGATCCAAGGACAAACTTTTCTGGTTTTCCTTTTATCTTGAGCCACATTCAACAACACTGCACTTAGGCATTAAGTCTTTTCTTGTCCGTAATCACTACACACAAGAATTAAACAGAAATATCCATGAAATTTCCATTAATCATCTATTTCAATTTAATAATACGACACTTTGACAGTTTATGTACCTCGGAGAACCAGAACATAAAATGGCGGACCGGCCACAGTATTTTTGTGGTATTTTTATTTGGTATAGACCATAATGCCGAGTCCACTCTATAAAAGTCAATGGAAGACAATGACCAATGCCGACAATATGTCAAATTGAAGAAGGGACAGTAAAATACTATCAAAACATGAGAAATGGCTTCGGCCTGATGAAAAAACTTATTTCATATTATTGATATCAAAGAATTGGCTTCGGCCTGATGAAAACTCTATTTCAGATGGTTAATATAAAAGAATTGGCTTCGGCCTTCACTATCATTCATTAAATAGAGAAAACATAGAAATGGCTGTATGGGCAACGCTCCCTTTGCCTGTCCCGACCGGGACGAATTAAAAAAAAAAAGGTCTTTTGTTTCCTTCAAACTTTTATTCAAAATTTCTATTGGTCATATCGGATAAAACACTTTTCTAATTGGCGCATAAATCTATTTTATCGCGAAATACCAATCAACATTACGAATTCAAACGGAAATATAACATGTGCTGTGCTGTGTTAACATGGCGAATTTTCTTGATCACTAAAGTCGTATACACCGAGACGTATGTGTAAAGTGTAAATGTTATGGAATTTTCCTTTGAAAGAGCAGATTTTTTACTTTTTGAAAAATTTACAAGTTTTGATAACCACTGCATTTCGTCAACATGAGTGTCGATGCGTATGGGCCTAGCTCTCAAACACTGACTTTCCTCGACACTGAGGAAGCAGATCTTATCGGAGCTGATACTCAGGGATCCGAGTTCGAATTCACGGATTTCACGCTACCGTCCCAAAGCCAGACGCAAGCGTCACAGCACGATCATGGGATAACATCTTCGAACCAAGTAAGCCTGGTGTTCTGACTAATTCTTATTTGCTTAACCTAGTGACGATAGTAATCGGAATTTATGTGTTGTAGGTCAACGGTATTGGGCGAAACGACCTTAACGCCAAAGTGTCTAGTGTCACCAATGCGATTGCTGAGTTGCAGTTCGAAGAGGAGGATGAGGCACTTTACAGTAGCAAGGAATTGCCAGATCATGCGTGTAAATACTGCGGAATACACGATCCTTCCACTGTTGTCATGTGTAATATATGCAACAAATGGTAAGCATAATGTTTTAAGTCCTATCTAAAAGTATTACTACCTTACTGACAAAAAGAACCACACAGTATGCAGAGGTTACTTACAAATTGTAAGTTTCAATAATAATTTATCTTTGTCTGATGTCTCAGAGAAATAACTTGATAGATAAAAACAACACATTGTTTATAATTTTGGAATCCAGTGTAGAACATTACTAAGGGGGTTAGTAAACTAATTTAAACTGATTTTTAAATGAAGTTTGGAACTATTTCTACGCAAAATTCACAAATTTTGAAGGTTAAAAACTGTTTACAACACACTGGGTACATTTTGTATTCAAACCGCTATTATAAAAATAATCACTGTCTGGTATTTAATATAAGAAAGGTGTTTTGGTGTTGATGTCTAATAAGATTACTATAAGAATTAAACTTTTTTCATTACTCATTGCATATAGTAAGTACTATATTATGCAATGACTACAAGTTTTTTATTATAATTTAATGTTATGGACGTAACATGAGCTTACTTTCATGAGGTGTCCCCCTTAAAATGTGTATTTTAATTTCAAATATTATGACCTATATGAATTTGAAACTGTCTTGTAATGTTAAATGTAACCTATATTTTGAAGGTTCTGCAACGGCCGCGGTAACACCTCCGGATCCCACATCATCAACCACCTTGTGAGAGCTAAGCACAAGGAAGCCGCTCTGCACAGAGATGGACCGCTGGGTGAAACCCTCTTGGAGTGCTACTCGTGTGGTGCTCGAAATGTGTTTGTGCTCGGCTTCATACCTGCTAAAGCCGATTCTGTTGTTGTGCTGTTATGCCGGTTAGTATTTACTTAGAAAAAATTCAGTTTATAGTACTTGGAATATTAGGAGACTTTTTCTTATGCTATTATTATTTTTTAGACAACCTTGCGCTGCACAGAGCTCACTGAAAGACATGAACTGGGATCAGGAGCAGTGGAAACCTTTGATTTGTAAGCAATAATATTTAAAAAAATATTATGAATAAGCAATTATTATTTAATAAAGTTATGGAAATAATAGGCTTACTTCTTAAAACATGCTATTAAACAAATTAATATTGTCTGTTTTAGCTGACCGAGCCTTTTTATCCTGGCTTGTTAAGATGCCTTCTGAGGCAGAGCAAATGAGAGCTCGCCAAGTGAGTATTATAGTAATAATTATCCTGCTATATTACCTACATAAGGACAATATTAATATTATTGTTCGCGAAGCTATGCGTTCACATTTTGAAATTAAAGTGAACAGACATTTGTCCTAGAAACATGTTATTAATAAGCTATTGAAGTATATGTAAACAAAAAATATGTTTAAATTTATGTAAAAACTTTTTAGGTGACTCCACAACAAATTGGGCGTCTCGAAGAACTTTGGCGTGACAATGTTGATGCTACCTTTCAAGATTTAGAGAAACCAGGAGTGGATGAAGAGCCGCACCAAGTTTTGTTGAGGTTAGCATTTCATAAATTGTAATCCAAAGCACCTACTAGAACTATCAATGTTCTCAGTTTTGTATTGAAATGACAGATCATGTTCATCTGACTCCTAAAAAGCCATTGTAAACATAGTCACACTGTACTTTCAATTATATCGATAATCACAAAGAGAATTGCCAAATAATATCAATACTTTAGAAATGCAATAAAAAGTTGTTTTATTGCATTTATTTTCGGACTGACTTGTCTGTTAAATTTTCTTACTTATTTGGTTTACATATACTCAAAAGTCTGCGATATTATATTTTATCACAGAAAAATAAACAAATGAAACCTAGTATATAATAAAATATTCTTTACTATTTCAGATATGAAGATGGATACCAGTATCAGAATATTTTTGGTCCACTTGTAAAATTGGAAGCTGACTACGATAAAAGACTGAAGGAATCACAAACTCAGGAAGGTATTGAGGTTCGCTGGGACGTTGGTCTCAATAAAAAGACTATTGCGTACTTCACACTGGCCAAGACCGACAGTGATATGAAGTTGATGCATGGTGATGAATTGCGTTTGAGGTAAATTATTATTTAATGTAATTTTACACAAATAATAATGTAACATTTAAAGCTATATATTTCCAATAAAAGGAAAATGTTAGTAATTATGTATTTCGCACTCAAATTTTATATTAAACTAGATGACGCCCGCAACTCCGTTGCGCCAAAACTCGTTTATCGCGCGGGGACCGTATATTTTTCCGGGACCAAAAGTATCCTTATGTCCTTTCCCGGAACTCAATGCATCTTCATGGCTCATGCCAAATTTCAACAAAATCGGTTCAGCGGTTTGGGCGTGAAGAGGTAAACTGACAAATAGACACACTTTCGCATTTATAATACTACTAATATGGACATATTAAACATACAAAATATGTAGCTTTGAATCTTCAGAATATATTTTTATGATCCATTAATACCTCGATCGTGGAAAACCACACAATATCTTATCGCGGCCGCATGTGGCCGCATGTGGCCGCTTGGGAGTTGAAGCATTAATATAAATGCGAATGTCGCGCGATTCGTTACACGCGAAACAAGTTATGGACAATGTCTACGATATATTTAAAATAAACCGTTCAATACTTTTTTCAGATATGTGGGAGAGCTGCATAAGGCCTGGTCTGGAGTTGGCCATGTCATCAAAGTCCCCGATAATTATGGAGACGATGTGGGGCTGGAGTTGAAGAGCGGTGCAGGAGCCCCACTAGACTGTACATCTAATTTTGTAGTGGACTTCATTTGGAAGAGCACATCTTTTGACAGGTAATCATGCTATTATTATTTATTACTTATTTATTATTTACTTTGCACAACTTTAGATCTCTTGATGCAACAGGGAAATTAGTGTTTGTGTGATATATCATATATCTAACCTACGAATGCTGTCAATAACGCGTCACTGTTTAAAAGTGATTTACCAATATAACATCTATGATTGCTGATACAAATACCATGCCTTTCAATTATTTAATATGAATCTCAGTTTTGTATTTATGTTATTCCTTCTTGTAACTACTTCAAATTATTTGTTTATTTGTAATATAAACTTATAAGTCAAAAGTAAACTTTCACAGTAAACTTTACATAACGGACACAAACACCTTAAAGCAGGGGTTCCCAATCTTTTTCAGCCTGCGGCGCACTTACAAGTCAATATTTTGTCACGGCGCCCTACTCTACCTACCTAGCTATAAAAAAATTTAAATGTAACATAAATAAACACCTTTGATAATAATTATAGTTTGGTTAAGCAAGTAAATAATAATAAACAAATATATTCAAATTATAATTTTATTTTATAATATTTGTGGCTATGGATAATGATGGAGGATCGACTCACGGCGCCCCTCTTGCCTTTCCACGGCGCACCAGGGCGCCGCGGCGCACAGTTTGGGAACCCCTGCCTTAAAGTATTATCTTTTTATTTTGTACGCCCTGCCCTGTTCACAAAGTAAAACTTAACAATTTCAGGATGCAGCTGGCTCTCCGCAAGTTTGCCGTGGATGACACCTCAGTGTCGGGCTACATATACCGTCGGCTGCTGGGTCACGAAGTCGAGGAGGTGCTGTTCCGAGTCCACTTGCCCAAACACTTCAGCGCACCCAACCTGCCCGACCTTAATAGATCACAGGTAACAAGCAAACTTTGTATGTAACGACTGTTATCAGCTACATTTAATGATAGCTTATCTTAACTTCATTAAATGAAGAGGTTGAGAGAAAATGCATGAGCGTAATTAAATGTGTGCGGCCGTAAAGCTTCTAGCCGTAACTCCATGGCAGTAGAGAAACAGATATTTTGTTTGAAGTAAGAGCACTGCGCACGGCAGCGCCTTAGGCCTCAGCGGTCGCAAGCGACGTACTAAGCCGGGTCCAGACGAGTGTAACGTGTATTGTAAGATTACGTGTAATTTAGCGTCAACAGTGTGGACGGCACACGAACTCAAAGCGAATTGTCCAAACGAGCCTTTGTGCTCGCGCGAAAACCGACAGCGGATGGATAAACCCCGAGCGTTACATGTGATGCTCGTAGTGCCGTCCACACGTAGAATTTGTGTTACATTACACAGTGAATTACATTACACGTTACACTCGTCTGGACCCGGCTCTAGACTGCTTCTCGCGCCACCGCCACCGTTTGAGACTGAGTGTCCTTCGTTCTGTTATGCTGCTATTGGCAAATCTTATCAAATTGTGCTATATTTCTAATTTCTATCCATATGACACATAATATGCTTTATGTTTGATTTTAAGATATACATACCTTGAAACTAATCTGTTTTTTTGAATAAGTGCTGTTGTTAATAAAAATTACTGTAACATTGATTGTATGAGTGCCATATTGTAACCTAAAATTTCTTTCTACAGGTGTACGCGGTCAAGCACGCCCTTCAGCGGCCCTTGTCCCTTATTCAAGGACCACCTGGTACCGGAAAAACTGTAACATCGGCTACGATCGTATACCAACTCGTACGGCAAAACGGCGGACCCGTCCTCGTGTGCGCCCCCTCCAACACCGCCGTGGATCAGCTGACCGAAAAAATTCATAGAACCGGCCTGAAGGTGGTCCGTCTCTGCGCCAAATCCAGGGAGGCTATGGAGTCCTCCGTGTCGTTCCTAGCCCTGCACGAGCAAGCGCGAGCTCTAGGATCGGCCGACAGCGAGCTGCGCAAACTGACGCGCCTGAAGGAGGAGGCCGGCGAACTGTCGGCGGCCGATGAGAGGAGATACCGCGCCCTCCGCCGCGCGGCCGAGCGGCGCCTGCTCGACGCCGCCGACGTCGTGTGCACCACGTGCGTCGGCGCCGGCGACCCGCGCGTCGCCCGCATGAGGTTCCAGTCCATCCTCATCGACGAGGGCATGCAGTCCACCGAGCCCGAGTGCATGGTGCCCGTCGTGCTTGGCGCGCGCCAGCTCATCCTCGTCGGCGACCACTGCCAGCTCGGCCCCGTCGTCATGTGCAAGAAGGCCGCCAAGGCCGGCCTCAGCCAGAGCCTGTTCGAGCGCCTCGTCGTGCTCGGCATCCGGCCGTTCCGCCTAGAAGTACAGTACCGCATGCACCCGGAGCTCTCCCGTTTCCCCTCCGACTTCTTCTACGAGGGCTCCCTCCAGAACGGCGTCAGCGCCGAGGAGCGCCGCCTCCCCAAGATCGACTTCCCGTGGCCGCGCCCGGACCGACCGATGTTCTTCTACGTGACACAGGGGCAGGAGGAGATCGCCGGCTCGGGAACCTCGTACCTCAATCGCACGGAGGCCGCGAACGTCGAGAAGCTCACGACGCGCTTCCTCAAGGCGGGCGTCCGCCCCGAGCAGATCGGCATCATCACCCCCTACGAGGGGCAGCGGAGCTACCTCGTCCAGCACATGCAGTACCAGGGCAGCCTCCACGCCAAGCTGTACCAGGAGATCGAGGTCGCCAGCGTCGACGCCTTCCAGGGGCGGGAGAAGGACATCATCATCATGTCGTGCGTGCGCTCCAACGAGCACCAGGGAATCGGGTTCCTGAGCGACCCGCGCCGCCTCAACGTGGCACTCACCCGCGCCAAGTACGGCCTCATCGTGGTCGGGAACCCCAAGGTGCTGAGCAAGCAGCCGCTGTGGAACCACCTGCTGGCGTTCTACAAGGAGCGGCGCGTGCTCACCGAGGGGCCGCTGTCGAACCTCAAGGAGTCCGCGATCCAGTTCGCCAAGCCCAAGAAGCTGGTGAACGCACACAACCCCGGCTCGCACTTCATGTCGACATCGATGTTCGACGCGCGGGAGGCGATGGTGCCCGGCTCCGTGTACGACCGCGCGCGGCCGCCGCGCGACCCGCTCGCCTACGTGGGCCCGGAGCGCGCGGCCATGCTGCACGCGCCCGTGCCGCCCGCCGCGTTCGCGCGCGGCCCGCAGCGCCCGTCGCTCGGCGCCGCGCAGCGCGGCGGGCGCAGGCGGCCCCCGCGCCTGTCGCAGGAGCCGCTGTCGCAGCAGCCGCCGCTGTCGCTGTCGCAGGGCGCCTCGCAGCCAGACTTCAGCCAGGAGTCGGCGGCGCCCGACTGCCCGTCGCAGCCCGACGGGCTCCTGTCGCAGGACTCGACGTACCAGGGCGGGTTCCGGCGCGGCCAGTACTGAGGGACGCGGCGACCACCGGCCGCTTCGCAGGAGGCAGACACGGTATCGACGACAGCCGGCGCGCACCGCCCGCCCGACGCGTCGGGTGAAGACCGGACGAAGGAGACCACTCGACGACTCTGTTGCGCCGGCGAAAGGACACTAGCTAGTTCCTCGCCCATCGACCTCGCCGAGGACGTCCGTCGCACCTCGAGGAATCCCGACGGGCGCGGATCGTTCTCGAGCTAATGAATAATCACTCCTACCGCGACAACGTTTAAACGAAAACATTCGGGGAAACTAGAATGATTGTAATGTAAACATCTAACCGATATAGTTGTGCTTCGAGCATCCATCCATATTCCGTACGAGCGTTGAGCACAAACGTTAACTCACGGAGTAGTACTAGACAAAATTTAGGGTCAATCATTGTCATACGCTTCTTAGTACTTTGTTTCCTTGATAATTTAAAAATACATAAAAATAAGCATAATAGTACTATTTTTATTAGGGCAGTATCATTGTGGTTTTGTTTATTTCGTATCATCTACATAGGCGACGAGAATTAGAAATCAGTGCTCTGTACTAGTAGTTATCATATCAGCAGTACTATTTATTGTTTTTCCTTCGCAAAAATGCGCCTTCATTTCATTCCTTCTACATTTCATTGTCGACTACTCCTAAACATCGTTTCTTGTTAAATTCTGTCTATATTTTATTTCTTTTAAAATTTTATTCGTTTATTATATTTTTATAAAACAAAGTAGGAAATTCGAGTCAACAGACAAGTTTAATCATTGTTATATAATTAAAACATCTCAGTATTAACATTATATTGTAATACTATACATGAAATTGGTTGTAACTATTGTACGTTTTATTTTTACTTGGGGTTAAACTGTCAAACTTTTGTGGGGGAAAATCAATAAATATATTTGATCATAACTTTTGTTTTATTTATGACATGGTTTATGGCTTAGAAGGGTGAATCTACTCAAAATGTTATTTTAGGCCAAAAATTGTGTTTTTTAAAAAACCCTTAAATATTGCTCTGAATGTTTCTGGTGTTAAAAGGCACCGAAATAGAATTCCCTTTCTGTAAGAGTCACGAAAAAAAATTAAATAATTTAAGAGATATTTAATATTAAGTAAAAACTGTTGTTCATGACAATGACGAAATTTGTGGAAAATGACGTGTTTACTTAGAATAATGACAATTTGTTGAGAATAATGATTATTTTAAAAATCTTATCCACATTTGTGCTGATTATATTATTATTATAAGAGGAGGTGAAGAACAAAACCTCACTTTTCCACTTTTTTTAATATTGAAGAAAACAGTAAAATGTAAATAACTAACTGACTACGACATCTGCATTTTGGTTTGATTGTGTCATATTATGCTAGAGTTACAGTCAATCTGATGTGCAAATGGCTGATAAAAATGATAAGAATCTTAGCTAATATTTTGAAATGAAATTTGGAAATGTGAGGTTTTGATTAAATATTTTTGGAAAAGTGTGGTTTTGATCAAGACTAGTGGAAAAGCGAGGTTTTGATGTTTACCAAAAAATCCTTCCACTTATCTCCAAATTGTTTTACCAATAAATTGTCAATGTCTTTCTTTTTAGCATCTGCTATGTCCCGTCCCAGAGATTGTAGTTGTAGCAGTTTAGGATGATTTTTACCTTTTTTCAGTAATATTACTCCGGTGTCGTTGTCAGTCTCATATTTAAATGTTTCAAATAATTTGGTCAAGTAAACTATTCTTTGCCCAGCTCGAGTTTCTTTTAATTCTTTATAAATGCGTATTCTTTTTAAATTTCTGATTTCAGGTACTTTTTTGTAGTCCTTGCATAATTGTTTCAAATCAAACAACTTCCAGTCTTTTCCAAGAAGATTGACATCACCAAATTGTGAGAACTTATCCAAATACTCATCTTTGGATGTAATTACTGGGAATTTTGATATTTCTTTTTCCAAGCGACCAAACACTATCGGCTGGTAAAAACGAATGGCCTCTGACAGGATAAGTTATTTGAATATCTTCTATTTCGGGAGGGGCATGATTAACCAACCAAAAAATTAATACATGAACAATATGTGAGTTTTTATTTTGCCCGCCACATCCATCACAGAAAAGCCGTACATATTTTTTACCTGTATAATCCTGCTTCATTAAATGTTGCAATAATGCTGATCCAATTTCAGTGGATCCCCGTCCAGATTGATTTTCCGTCCAGCAATAAAAGGTTGGATGTCTTGCTTCCATATCTACAATACATAGATTGTATAAACTTAATTGACGACTGTAAAAAGCATCTTGGATTGGAGTTCGGGGTAAGGGTTGTACTTGCTGAAGATCAAAACAACACCGAAAGATTTGTGGATCATCTACCTTTGTTAAATCATAGAAAGCATTTGCTCGCAATTTGTGAATTCTTTTTTCTGTTATTAATTTTTGTTTTTCCTGAGCATCTTTGCAGTTTTTAATTTTATTTGCAAGCAGTACACAAGCAGAACATTGATCACTTGTGGGTGCTCTGAATCCAATGTTGAATTTTCCATTAAAAATTCTTCTAAATAGACCACATGATACTTTTAGATCAGTTCCAACAGAGTTGTTATGCAGCTTGAACAACTTTTTGATGTTAAGTGAACTGTCCAAATATATTCTCTTTGATTTATTTCGAGAATAATGGCTTTCTTTGGCAGGTAATTTCTCAATAAATTGTATGACACTTTGTCGTTTCTTCTCAAATTTTTTTTCTTTGTGATCTCCACCTCTTCCTTCTTTAGGAAGGGTGCCATTAAAGACATTTTTGCAGATTGTTCTCAACCTAAAACTTTTGATTGAAAAAGTTGCCATGAACAGACTTTTGAAAACTTGAACCAACTTGTTCTTCTGTCCAGTCAAAAAGAAACTGGAACATAATTTTCTAGGTTTCGAAAGAGATCCTTTAGGTTCCTTGATTCTTTTACGGCCTTTACACTCGCGCTTCGTCACGAGGCTCGTGTTGATCGATGGTTAATAAGTTGCCTGTTTACACTCGCGTGCCGAGTTCAGTCGTCTTTGAGCTAGCAACAATGGAGGACGTCGAAGTTTTAGCAGCAACAAGTTTGTGCGTACTGGGCTTATACTGCTAGGATTGGTGTACCAGTCCCAAACCAGGTACCAGAGGTTGACCACACGCATGATCTACTGAAAGAAATACCGGACATATTTTTTAAATCTTATTATTTTGTTAAGTTGCCTAGACTGTTGCCGACCTGTCAAACGTCATTTTTGCGAGAGTGAACAAAAAATATCCCCACCCTGCTCTGTTTCTCAGACCAGTGTCTCGTTCACTTGCCTTCCGGCGGCCATCACAGTTAGAAACGCACATGGACGTGGTAAGTTATATCTTAATTAATCACTCATTATTATAGTATTATTTTTACGAAAATGTATTATTAATAAAATTCAGTAACTATTTAACTAATACGAATTATTTATTTTGAATTAAAATGCCATTATTGAGTATTTTTTTAAATGGATAACTACTGGAACTCTACTTGTTTTGGGTTCCTATTGTTGACCAGCTGGTTTGCGACTGGTGGTCTATGGTTATTATTTTTTTTTCATATTTTTTTCGTAACGATGCTTTGGTTTAACGATTTATAGATTTGTACTCGCCTATCATTGAAATCATTTGTAGTGTGCCAGTAATTGACCACTGGTTTGCTATTGGTACAATGTAGTGGCTCCTAAGGATGACCAGATTTTAGTTTAACTTTAGTTTTTATTGTTTTAGATGAAAGATGCCGCCTAAAAAACACTTTTTCAAATATAGTGAGGAAGATTTACATAAGTGTCTCGAAGACATTAGTAAAGGCGATAAAATAAGGCCAACATGTCGAAAATATCAAATCCCTCACTCGACAGTTATAAACAAACTGAAAATGAGACATCCTGTGCAGCGTAAAATGGGACCACCAACAATTTTGACTCCACAAGAAGAATTACTATTGACCAGATGGATCAATGCTAACGCTAAAAAAGGAATTCCTTTCACAAAGGATCGTTTATTGGAAACTGTTAGCCAAATAATAAAAGAAGACGGTCGAAAAAATCCTTTTAAAAATGGGACACCTGGAAGAAAATGGTTCCAAAGTTTTCTGAAAAGGCATCCCGATATAAGTCAGCGACATGCTGAATCTATAAACACAGCGCGGAGCAGGGTTACAGAAGAAAGCCTAAGAAAATGGCACTCTGAATTAAGAGAATTCTTAATTAGCCAAAATGCCGTAGATATTCTAGACGATCCTGATCGAATTATAAATGCTGATGAATCTGGATTCAATATTTGTCCATCTTCAGGTTTGGTGCTGGGTCCTAAAGGAATGCCTAATTTATACGAAATTCAAGAGAAGGAAAAAGAAAGCATTACTGTCTTGGGGACTTTTTCAGCATCCGGGAAAATTTTACCCGTCTGATTAATTTGATTTAAGTTCCTACTCAATTGTGATATACTCGTTAATTAATGATAATAATTTAATGCAAAGTTATGTTTCTCTTTGAAATAAAGTTCTAATTTTAATATAGTATCTTTATCAGTTAGGAAGTAACCATGACTGAACTATTGAAAATACTTTAAGATAAACTTTTAAGTAAATAAATATATGAAAGTCAATTATTAATAAAAAATGTGATTTGTTTTTGTTTCTGATTCCTTTTCTTTATTTTTTTAAAGTGGTCAACTATCAGGGCAAAAGTGGTCATTTATTGGAGCGTACTGGTCAAATTTAGGCTAATTCATATTTGTGGGATTGTTTATAAATTATACAAAAAAATAAATTATTTGGCTCCAAATCATTTGTAAATATTACAACGTTAGTAAATTATAAACAATTTTATATATTATTTTCCAGGTTTTAACTACTAAATGCAAGGTCAGAGCATTTCAAAGACAAAATTGTTCTTAACTGGTTTGGGACTGGTACACCAATCCTACGTCACTAATTTAAATAAAAGGAAAGTAGTAAAGAAACGGCAGCGGCGCCCAAGAAGATGGTGGATGATATCGATTCATCGCAATAGAACCCTGTAAGTGTGTTAATGCCTACGGAGCTTCTGCTTCTCCCTGAATTGCATTATACAATATGTATATGTATAGTCCGTCAAGAAAGTCATGACAGGCGGGAAGAATTTCTAAACGTAATCACGCTTAAAAGGTGTATTTTTTTCTTTGTATTTTCACAGAGAACGCTTATTACATTTTAAATATTGTCACCTTGCACATCTCGAATTAATAAAGTTCTCATATTTTTTATTTAATTTAAAAATTTTCCCGCCTGTCATGACTTTCTTGACAGACTATAGTATAGTTATTTTAAATGCTTCTCTTTTAAATTTCAGGCAAAGTATGGAACAAATGTTTCAAGAAATGCTGAATGAAGATTCTGGCGAGTTTCAGAATTTTTGCCGAATGTCACCAAATGATTTTGATTTTCTGCTAAGCAAAGTAGAACCTTTGATTAAAAAGCAAAAGACTAGACTCAGAATACCCATCCCAGCAAAAGTGCGCTTAGCTATAACGTTACGATTCTTAGCTACTGGCGACAGCTACAGGAGTCTTCACTACTTATTCAAGGTTTCCAGTGCATCCATCTCAATCATTGTACAAGATGTCTGTAATGCTATCAACACAGTGCTAAAGGATCAGATAAAGGTTAGAAATTAAAGTAGGTACTTAATTAGTCAATCATGTATTTATTAAAATTATGTATGTAGCCTAAATTATGTATGTTTTTTTGGTAACATCACTGAATAATCATCAACTTACGTATGTTTAAGCTTATACGTATGTATTCATTTATTTTGCACTATCAACTTACACTGTAGTATCACCAAGGTATACAGTAATCATCAACTTACGTATTTTTAAGCTTAAACTTATGGTATTTATTTACTATCATCAACTTACATTGTAGGTATCACCAACGTATACAGTATAGTTGAAAGTTTAGTATTCTTATTTTATAATTTAGTACTTACATAGATAAAGTTAGTAAAATTAATTGTATTTGTCATTTAAAGCATTTGAGAGCGCTGTATCTATGATGCTTTGAGAAGCATAGGGCTGTATAATTTCGTCAGAAAGGATAGTGATATTTTGTGATGGTAAAACGGTATCAATAGTGGCAGTTGCTGAATGTGTATTCGCAACAGAGAATGACAAGCAATTACGAGAAGTAGGACGGTCCGGGATAGATATTTGTACGGGGGAATGTTGTGGTGGCAAGACAAGGCAGTTACGAGAAGTAGGACGGTCTGGTATATAACTCGGAGAGCTAGAGGAAGATGGTAAAGAATGTATCGGCGATGGTGTAGATCTGGAGTATTGGTTAGATTGCTGCAATTGTTGAGGTGGATTTGCCAAAAGTAGCCCATCAATGCGATGCATAATCTGTCGCCCTTCTTGTTTTGAATATTCTCGTAATCTTGTAGCCAATAACTGCGCGTACATGTCGCACTCATCAGCTTCCTTCCTGTTCAATAATATCCTGTTTAAATTAGATACCGTGTCTTTTATATTCTTCTGAATCTCTGTGTCGCAATCTTCACGAGGACGCTTTTTCTTGACAGGTGATTTAAATATTTTTTTATTGTTCGCTGGTTTGTCTTTCTCGCTATTCTGTACATTGCTCTGGGCATTATTATTGTCACTAATAAGCTCGTTATTTTGTTCGTTACCATGGTGATCAATATTGTCACTATCCTCGTTGACATTATCTTGATCTGATGTTATCTGAAATAGAATTACATATATTCTTAATCATAATTGTTATAGGGTTGGACCCTGTTGGACCTCATCTGGCAGCACGGAATCGCCTTTTTCCGTCGCCTTTTCTCTGCTGTCGCTTAGAACTGTCATTTGCTTGACCGAGACAGAAAGCATAATGCGATAGCCTCGAGGATTCCGCCGCGTGCTATAGCACTATGCTTTCTGTCTCGGTCTAGCAAATGGCAGTTCTAAGCGACAGAAACAAAAAGGGCGACGGAAAAAGGCGATTCCGTGCTGCCAGATGAAGTCCAACCCTTAAAATACAGAGTCCTTATCCTCAACAGTATCAACAGCCGTGGATATCATTACGAACAACTGTTTCATATGAAATTTGCAAAAATAATTCGATCTCTCCATACGCACAGACCGAATCACGAACCACCTGAACATAGGTGATTGTCAAATTAGGACCCGAAATAATTCATACTTTTTCTTGTTTTTCAGATGCCGCGGACAGAGGCAGAATGGTTAAATATAGAAAGGCGCTTTCAGAGAAAATACCCACATTGTGTAGGTTGTATTGATGGTGTAGCAGTACCTACAAAGTACCTACACGTTCGTCGTGGAAGATTGAAACATAGAAGAAAATCGTTCTGCCAAGAACGTACGTTCGAAATGACGAGAGAAACCGTCCGTGTATATTAAGTGCATTTGCACCGGACATGAAGTAGCCCTGAAAAGGACTTTTTCTAATAAGTTCTTCACAACACAACACTACGCATCGAGGCTACGTCGAGCGAGGGATATTCGCAGCATAGCTACGATCTTCATGGCGTTTGCAGAGCTTCACAAAATGGCGGCACAGCTACTCGCGACGGCGCGGCAGCGAGCGACCGGGAGACGATGTCGGTATGCCGAGCTCGGGCTCACTGAACTCGCGGACCGCGGGAGCCCATATTTATACTCTGGCGATACCAGCGCCACGAACCGCGGTACGGCCGAATCTCCCGCGCGGATAATTTCTCAATCTTGTAAATATTTCCTATTCGATTTTTTTCTCTTTCTTGTTTGTAAATATTTTTATCTCACTCATTATGTCTCTTTCTGTTTTGCAATAGCCAATCAAAATTAATCTTTTCAGTTTCTGTACAGTTTGTAATAATAATAATTAACTCATTTTTTTGTATATAAGCAGCGCATTTTTGTAAATAAAGCACTTCAGTTCACCACAGTAAATCGAGTTTTACCCTTTACTCCTCCGACCTCTAGTGAACTCTTAGAGAGACCAACTGGTCCTCTAAACTGGTGACCCCGTGAACAACAAGCAACCTCTGCAAGAAGAAACTCTGCTGGAAGAAACTCTGCCAAGAGGAAACTCTGCCCGAGGAAATTCTGCTCGACGACGCTGCACCACGAAACGCTGCCCGACGAAACGCTGCTCGGAAGAAACGCTGCACCACGAAACGCTGCTCGACGAAATTCTGCTGCAAATCTCTCCACACAATGGAATCCAGAGGCGAATCCCTGCCCGAAACCTCGGCAGTCACCAGCAACCCGGCTACGTCACCGTCATCACAAGAAATCGCCGGCATTGCCCTGTCAATGCGAATTCCGCCTTTCTGGAGGGACAAACCCAGGCTCTGGTTTGTCACGTTCGAGGCAGCCACCAGCAGTCTGCAGAAAAACCAAAGCCAGCTCTCGCAAATGGTCATCGCTCGCATAGAAAAGGAGGACATCGAGCAAATCGCCGACCTGCTATACAACCCACCAGAGACGAATGAATATCAAGCCCTGAAGGACCGGCTCATCTCCGCATATGAGGAATCTGACAGCCGGCAGTTTCAACAGCTGCTGTCGGACATGGAATTGGGAGACCAAAAACCGTCACAACTACTCCGACGTATGCGAAACCTGGCTCGCAACAAGGTCCCCGATTCCACCCTACAGCTCATGTGGGCCAATCTCCTCCCGGCAAACATTCGCTCCGTCCTGACCGTCAGCGAAACATTCCAGTCAAAGACCACACTCGACGAACAAGCAGCGCTAGCCGACAAGATCATCGAGCAGTCAACTGTAAATAATGTAAATAGCATCTCATCTCATCGTGTAAATAGCTCCGCATCACCATCATCAAACATCGAGTGCCTTCTCATCGAAAAAATACGAACTCTCCCTAGAGGTCGCCGAGTTGAAAAAACAACAATACAACGGCAACAATAATTATCGAAGAAATTATTATCAACGCTCAAGGTCAAGACACAGATCATCGTCAAGATTCCAGCAACGATCAACTTCGCGTCCACGGTCTGCATCACCATCACCGTTCTGCTATTACCACAGCAAATTCGGAAAAGTAGCGCGAAAATGTACGCAACCGTGTACATTCAACAACCCGGAAAACTAGACAGAACGTTGGCAGCGGCGGAATCCAGCGTTCACAACAAACAATACCGCCTATTCGTCACGGACAAGACTACGAATCTCACTTTTTTGGTAGACACGGGTGCCAATATATCCGTCATACCGAAAAAGAAAGGCCTTCATCTCCAGCCGCTACCTTTTCAACTCTACGCCGCCAACAACACCGTCATACCTACATACGGCGAGAAAACACTAGAACTTAACCTCGGACTTCGCCGACCGTACAAATGGAAGTTCATCGTCGCAGCAGTATCGAAACCAATCATCGGTGCCGACTTCCTGCAACACCACGAACTTATTGTCGACCTGAAAAATAGAAGACTCGTCGACGGAAGAACAAGTCTGCACATCAACGCACCTGGACGCTACACGGATGTACCTACAGTCCGTAGTGTCGACAGCACGCAGTCATATCACGACATCCTGGCTGACTTCCCCGGCATCACGAGATTGACAGCGATGAATATCACGCCGAAACACAGCGTCGAACACATCATCAAGACGTCTGGGCCACCACTACACTGTCGCGCCCGACCACTGCAACCACATCGCTACAATCAAGTCAAGAAAGAATTCGAAAATATGATGCAACAAGGTCTCTGTCGTCCCAGCAAGAGCGCCTGGTCATCTCCACTTCACGTCGTACCAAAGAAGAACGGCGACATAAGGGTGTGCGGCGACTACCGACGACTCAACGCAGTAACGAAGCCCGACCGCTACCCTGTACCACGACTTCGTGATTTCACTTCCCAACTCGCCGGAAAAACTATCTTCTCGACGATCGACTTGAACCGAGCCTTCCAACAATTACCAGTCCATAAAGAAGATATAGAGAAGACAGCAATCATCACACCATTCGGATTATTCGAGTTCCCGAGAATGTGTCCCGGCCTTAGAAACGCAGGCCAGACATTTCAACGTTTCATACACGAAATCGCTTCCGCCTATGAAATCGCTTCCGCCTATGAAATCGCTTCCGCCTATGAAATCGCTTCCGCCTATGAAATCGCTTCCGCCTATGAAATCGCTTCCGCCTATGAAATCGCTTCCGCCTATGAAATCGCTTCCGCCTATGAAATCGCTTCCGCCTATGAAATCGCTTCCGCCTATGAAATCGCTTCCGCCTATGAAATCGCTTCCGCCTATGATTCCGCTTCCGCCTATGAAATCGCTTCCGCCTATTTTCTAGCTTCCGCCTATGAAATCGCTTCCGCCTATGAAATCGCTTCCGCCTATGAAATCGCTTCCGCCTATGAAATCGCTTCCGCCTATGAAATCGCTTCCGCCTATGAAATCGCTTCCGCCTATGAAATCGCTTCCGCCTATGATTCCGCTTCCGCCTATGAAATCGCTTCCGCCTATGAAATCGCTTCCGCCTATGAAATCGCTTCCGCCTATGAAATCGCTTCCGCCTATGATTCCGCTTCCGCCTATGATTCCGCTTCCGCCTATGATTCCGCCTATGAAATCGCTTCCGCCTATGATTCCGCTTCCGCCTATGATTCCGCTTCCGCCTATGATTCCGCTTCCGCCTATGATTCCGCTTCCGCCTATGAAGTCGCTTCCGCCTATGAAATCGCTTCCACCTATGAAATCGCTTCCGCCTATGAAATCGCTTCCGTTTTTTAACAAGACTCAAATACTACCTGAGTTGCGGGCCGCGCCTGACGAACTGATAGAAAACTCGTTTTACGCAAAAAAAAAAAAACCAACCGAATTTCGTCAAACAACCGTGAAATATCGTTATTTGTAACGATAGTGCTCAAATCGTGAAATGGAACGCACAAGACATAATGTAGCAACACCACGCAACACTCCAAAATGCGTTTAGTTAATTTCAAGCTTCAACATCGTGGTGCAAGACAAACTTAAATAAGTTTAAATTAAGCGTGTTTACAAATAAAACATATTTAACTAAATGTGTTTTAACTTATTTTAAATAAGATTTGGTAAAAGCCGCCCTCAGAGTGTAAGTCTCTGCCAAAAAAAAAAAAGTGGAAATATGAAGGAGTTTTTGGAGTTTCTTGGATTACATAAGTAATTTAGTGATCCTTTTACTTATTACTGGTGTTCGATTCGTTAATATCGCTAAATTTCGTTATTATCACCTGCAACATGTGTCTAACCTAAAATTGCAATAATTGGGAAGTCCGTCATATGTCGGTCTTGCCGCGAATCAGATATTGTCAACCTTTTCAAGTATATTGTTAATTTGCATTTCAACTTAGGACTACTAAATCATAGCATTGCCCAAATTTTACTGCACGAAAAGAGCATACAAGAGGGGCTGATAAAAATTGCAAAAGTTATAAACAATAAAGGAAAAAAAAGAAGGGTTTGGTTTTTTTAATATTCCAAAAACCAAAAATTATTTGAAATAATCAAAATTTGAAAAAAGATTCTTTAAGAACAGGAAATTTCCTAAAAAAAATCTTACCTCCCGGACCAACAACCCTTAAAATTTTAATTGAGCGGCGAAATGAAAATGTTTGCAACCACTTAGACTTACGATATGCCAGACTTGCCTTAAAATGATATAAAATTAATTTTCTCTGGAATGCGAATCTTACTACCGACCGACACCTTAAACACATATTTGAATGGCTGTTTGGCGGCTTTGCTAGAAACCGTTGCCATGCATTTTACTTCACAAGTTAGGGCTATACTGCTGCTAGACGGACTTACCTCAAACTGTAAGGGAAGTCCGTCTACACGCCGAGTTTTTAAAAAATACCACGTAAGTAAAAAAAATACGGCAATTAAAGATTATTTTTAGATCATTATAGGTCTAATTAATTATATAGCCTATAATTTCCGATGACACAAGTTACTTTAAAAAGCGAATCTCAAGTCAATAAATCATGTTAAACTTTAATTTTAGAAAAGTATGCCGGACTTCGACACATTGACCTTACAGGAAAGATTTTACTGTTCCTTTCATGGAAGAAAGCAAAGATATACTTAGTCAAATAGAGGTGCGACAGTCACATCATTTTATAACTTTATTAAAAAATCTAGGGGTTGGACAGTGAACACCGATACCTTATAAAGGTATTAATTTACGTGTTAAAAAAATAAGGGTGAACACACAGGCCATCCTTACGAGCTAGCTAGCTTATTGAAATTTCATATAGGTACATGTTCCTCTCATGGTGTCGACATCCACTAAGGATTTTTCAGGATGCCCTGAAGTTTAGCAGGGGATGAATCAGTCTGTATGCAAATTAATTTATTTATTTATTTCAGGCCTATGTAGCCTGAAATAAATAAATAAATAAAAAAAAAACTATTTCAAGCCAGAAAACCCATAACATTTACCCTCAGATCCCTTCACTATATTCTCTGGTGGGTTACATGCTCTTAGATACAGTCTCCTGTACTTCATGTCACTTTTGAGCACATTATTGTTTTGTGTGACCTTAAGAGCTACCGTTGCTTCTTTTACAGCCATGTACTTATAAACAACTGGAAAAAACACATCTTATGGGAGATCCCACACGTCACACTTTTTGTGTGATTGAGTCTGCGGCTTACATACAATCTGATGGCGCGCGCCATGCGGACTGTAATATGTAAGCCGCAGACTCGATCACACAAAAAGTGTGACGTGTGCGATCTCCCTTTAAATTACTTTCAGTTAAAAATTATATGCAAGAATTGAAAGAAGAATGTAATGTTTTAATTAGGGGCGAAAATCTCATAAATTCATAAGTCTTAAATGAGGAAATACATCTGTTACTAAATTTAATATAAAAGAGATTGCCAAAAAAAATCCAGGGTTTTTTTTGTATGGAACTTTGGCATTCTCCTTTAACACTTTTGGTATGAAATCGTTGTACAAAAACAATTTTAAATAGTTTAAATTAAAATACATGATCTTGAAATGAATTATTGTAGTAATACTCACCAGTAATAAGAAAAAATATCCAAATACTCATGCCCATCTGGGCATGAGTATTTGGATATTTTTTCTTATCTTTTATATCTTTTGCTATCTAGCAATAGAATGCTCGGTGTTGAAACGAAAACTTCATCATTGTAAATATTTACTATATTATATCGTGTTACCGAAATATGAGATCATTTCTATAGGTTTATATATTTATTTTAACTTATAAAATACACTTTTTTGCCATTTTAAAATTAAAACAAATTCATTTTGCTCGAAATTTGTTTTCTTTCTTTCTTTTTCTTCTTTTTTGGCAACTTGACACAAAGGATGTGTATGTTGTGCCACAGACAAGGTAAAAAGGTAAGGAATATGGCGGGAAAACCATATTCCTCCTATTATAATTTTCATCATCGTTTTCATGTATCGTCAGGTCTAAAGTCTAGTCAAAGTCTAAGTAAAAGTCAATACAGTCACAGGAGTCAAGTCGGTCGATTCAGTAAAGTGGTAGACGCTTTACTGAAACTTTCGATGGAGTTTTGGAGGGAACACAAAATAGCACGTTTCTGGATATTACATCACTTTCCTACACTTGTGAATGAACACGAATATCTAATGGTTAATATTCTACCAATATTACACATTAAAAACCCAGCTAACACAATTTTAGGAAAATAATACAAAAACACAACAGCACTCTTTCACATGCCCGCCAAAACTCCGAAATTTGTTTTCTTTCTTTCTTTCTTTTTCTTCTTTTTTGGCAACTTGACACAAAGGAAGTGTATGTTGTGCCACAGACAAGGTAAAGAGGTAAGGAATATGGCGGGAAAACCATATTCCTCCTATTATAATTTTCATCATCGTTTTCATGTATCGTCAGGTCTAAAGTCTAGTCAAAGTCTAAGTAAAAGTCAATACAGTCAAGGAGTCAAGTCGGTCGATTCAGTAAAGTGGTAGACGCTTTACTGAAACTTTTGATGGAGTTTTGGAGGGAACACAAAATAGCACGTTTCTGGATATTACATCACTTTCCTACACTTGTGCATGAACACGAAATTCTACCAATATTACACACTAAAAACCCAGTTAACACAATTTTAGGAAAATAATATAAAAACACAACAGCACCCTTTTACATTCCCGGCAAAACTCCTGAAATTTGTTTTGATCTAATAACTTTTTTTATTTCATTCTTTCCTTCTTCTCTTTTCTTATTTTTTTTATTGGTGACTTTTTTTTTTTTTTAATTTATTCGTGACCATGGATACAAGTCCTTCAGCCGTAAAAACAAATAAATTATAAAATTAATTAGAATACATAACATTAGAAACATATAACGTTACAACTTACAACACATTACATAGGTATTTAAATACTTAAAACTTATGACATTTATAAATACGAATGAGACATGAGTCATGACATTTCAAATATAAACTTAAAAAAAACAATTAGGTACATAAATTTAACAAATATAACCTAGAAATTAGAGCTCTAAATTTCTTATTAGGTACTAAATTTTTCCTATAGTATTTACAATATACTTATAAATAGGGTGAAAGTAAATAGTGTTTCTTAATAGATCTTGACTGAGGCGGGGGACACTTAAAGAGTTCTGTTCAGCTATTTCTTTGATCATGTCAACAAATATAGATCTCTGTATGGCAAAGACTGGACACTTAAAAAGCATGTGATCGATGTCTGCGTTTTCTTCAGAGCAATGTGTACAGTTACTATTATTTACTATGTTCATTCTGCTGAGATGTGAGGGAATTAGGCAATGTCCAAAACGCAAACGATTAATACTAGTCACAAACTTTCTATCCACATAACCAAGCCTACTGTACCATGGTGATATCGGTAAGTCTCTTTGTATTTCCGAATACCATTTTCCTTTAGTTTCTGTTATTTTCTTCCAATATTCTATCCATAAACTTTTTACTGAGCTTTTAATTTGTGGATAGAAATCCGTGAATGGGACTTTAAAAGTTCCTGAAATGTCCACATCATGTTCCCTACGAGTCACTTGGTCAACAATTTCATTGCCTAATATGCCACTGTGGGAGGGAACCCACACTAATTCTATATTCTTTTCAATCAATTTTCTAAAAAAAATCTTATTCTAAATATAATATAATTTTGTTTATAACACAAACTTTGGTTACAAATAGAATTTAGTACACTTTTTGAATCACTAATAATTAAAATATTTACATTATTTACATTAGTATAAACATATGTCAAAGCAGCTAATATTGCCCAAGCCTTTGCTCAGTTTAATTTGTGGGTCATAGTATGCAGCTTTAACTTCATCACTTTTGGAACTATCTGTATATATTGTGTAAAAATCTCTTTTATCCTGTAAAAATTGTACAAAGTCAAATTTATTTGTAACGGAGTTTAAATGACACTTAATAGTAAAATAGTTAATTGTAATCTCATAAGGATACTGATAAATTGGCCACTTATTACTCGTATACATATTTTTAGCACATTTTTTTGTTAAAAACATAATTGTTGGTATTTCAAATAAAGAAGCAGAAATGAGATCATTACATGTAATAATTGGTGAAGCTGACCCTACAATTTCTACAGGATGCAACAATTGGTTCACCATAAAATTGTTATCACGGGATAACTGTTTAAGACAAAATCTCTCAGCCAATTGTAAACGGCGCAGAGACAATGGAGGTATACAATTTTCTATTTCCATAGACACAATAGGGGTAGTGCGCATGGCACCACTTATTATTCTTAAACCCATATTCTGTATAACATCTAATTTCCTTAGTAATGTTATATTTGCATTCATATAAGCTAATGAACTATTATCAAAATGACTTCTGACTTTGCTTTTGTACAACATGTTAAGAGTTTTTGGGTCTGAACCCCAAAATGTTCCTGCCAAACTTCTCATTACATTTATGCTTCTCATAGCATTCTGGCATACATAGTTTATATGTTTATCAAATTTAAGTTTATCATCAATAATAACTCCTAAAAATCTGTGTTGATTCACAACGGGAATTCTGTCATTATTATAAGTTATATTTACAGACTGTGCAGGTACATCTTTACTAAATATTAACACCGAACTTTTTTCTGAACTAATTTCTAATTTTAAAATATCCTTGTAATAATTTTGTAATTGAGCTAATGCCCTATTTATAAGAATGATAGCTGTATTTAAGTTTTTATTTACACAGTACAAAAGCAAGTCATCAGCAAATTGCAAAACTTTTACTCCAAGTATATTTACAAATTTAAGTATTTGAGATGTATAAAAGTTATATAGAGATGGTGATGTCGTAGCACCTTGCATTGTGCCTTTATTGGCCTTTTGTGGCCCATGCAATTTATTATTGAATTTGACATAGACTTTTCTGTCATATAAAAATTTGTATATCCATTTTAAAGTTTTTACCGGAAATCCTAGTTCTTGTAAAACTTTTATTAACACTTCAATGTTAACACTATCAAAAGCAGCTTTTACATCTAAAAATACACACACAGCACTACAGTGACTTAGTTTTGCCTTTTTTAAATCCTCTATAAATGATACAAAGCTTCCAGAACAACTTTTTCCTTTCCTAAATCCGAATTGAATATCCGGTAAAAAGTTTTGTGATTCAGCAAAGTAATCTAATCTTAGTTTTAACATGTTTTCAAAGAGCTTACCTAAACATGATGATAGGGAAATGGGCCTGTAGGAAGTTGGATTACCAGCAGGTTTATTTGGTTTTAAAATAGGAATGACACATTGAGTTTTCCATGACTCTGGTATTAGTAAACTATCCCATAATCTATTATAAATATTTAAAAGTATTTCTATGGCATTAGGGTGTAGTTTCTTAATTAAAATATATGGTATACTATCCAAGCCTGGTGTTGTGTCTTTTCTACTTTTTAAAGATATGTACAATTCGCTTAGTGTAAATGGCTTATTAAGAAATGAATTACTTTCATCTTCAACGGCTTGATCAAAAATAGTTTTTAAATTACTTTCATTTATCTGAGACTGATCTGTGATTTTATTCAAAAAGGATGGTACCCAATTATCATTTAAATACCTATTATGGGAGGTACCTATTCTCCTAAATCTTTTAATGTATCCCCATATTCTAGATACTGGTGTCATTCTATTAAAACTACTACACAAGTCATGCCATGATTTAACCCTTTCCTCTCTTAATATTCTTTTCTTTTGAGCATCTAACTTTTTATAAGTAATAAAATTGTCAATACTGGGTGAAGATCGATAATTTATTAAAGCTTCCTTGGACTTTCGAACTGCATCTTCACATTTTTGGTTCCACCAAGGAGCTGGTTTTCTCAATGGCTTTGAAATTGGCTTTATATTTTGTTTTGGTACTGTTACTGATCTTAGATTACTTAAAATACTGACAAAACTATTGTATAACTGAAGTGGTTCTAAATTATTATTATCTACATTTAATTCTGAAAAATATGTCTCTGATAACTTAAAATATTTATTCCAATCTGTTTTACTGTAAATATATTTTTCTTCCACAGGACGAACTTCATATATTGAGGGCTGTACATTAATAGTTACCTGAGTTGGATAGTGGTAGCTGCCCATTGGATCACTGTGGACAAGCCATTCGCAAAGAGGAGCTAAAGAAGGACTAACAAGAGTTAAATCAATTGCAGATGGATTTCTATTTGGTGCCTGAACTGTTGTGACACTGCCATCGTTCAATATACACATGTCAAATTCATCTATGATGTTAAACAAACTGTTACCTCTGTTATTGTTTGAGTGGCATCCGAATAAAATGTGGTGTGCGTTAAAGTCTCCCATGATGAGACATGGCTTAGGAGTTTCAAGTAATACTTTTTTTAATTTATTTGTATCAAACCTGTTATTAGGTGGGCAGTACACACATAAAATGTGTATTGTTCCTATTGTAGTTTCTAATGATATACAAATATTTTGAATACTTTCGTAAAAAGTTGTATTTACAATTTTATATTTGAGGTTTTGTTTAATGAGTATACCTACTCCATTATGTGAATTTAATGAATCTTTACGTATGAAATTATAAGGTGTAAAATCTGGAATTATACTTGAACTCCTAAGCCATGTCTCATTTAACAGACATATGTCTATATTGTGATCAAAAAGAAATGTTTTTAATAAGGCTCTTTTATTCTGCAAGCTTTGTATATTAAATTGTGCTATATTTAAATATGTATCCATTATGTGATTAAATTAGATAATAGTATATCTTTAATTCTTTTATTCGTGACTGGAGTATTGTTATTACCGAGGATTACAAGAGACTTAACTAAGGCATTCATTATAATGTCATTATTCAAAATTTGTTCTACATCGAAATTTGTTTTAGTGTTACCAACAGTATTTACATTAATAGGTTTAGAAATAGCTGGAAAAGATTTAGGGTCAGTGAGCAACGGAACACTACTCACCACAGTGGCATAGCTACGGTTAACATTCTGATATTTGGATTTCTTTTCCTGCATTTTCTTCTGTTTCACTGGACAGTCTCGTGAGATGGCCAAATGATTTCCGCTACAGTTGAGGCATACAATTTCTTCTACATCACATTCTTTGTATGAGTGCCGTCCAGCACATGAGGAGCACATTTGCTCTCCTCGGCAAACTTTGGCAGAGTGGTTGAACTTGAGGCATTTGAAGCATTGCAATAATGGTGGTATGTATAAATGTACTGGATACCTGAACATTTGTATGTAGGCGTAGCGAAGGTAACTGCTATTGTACCCAATGGAGTAAGTTTCCCTTCAACTTTCTTAAAAAATCTTTTAATTGAAATCACTTCTGTGTCGCATGCAATGTTTTTGTATATAACTTCATTGGACAGATCCTTAGGCACATATTTTATAACACCAGTAATTTCCGACTGGTGGGCCGGTACAAAGGCTTTCAGTTTATTTTTTGTTAAAAAATGATCCATTTTTAAGAAGTTATTCGCAGGAGCGGGCTTCTTAAAGGTGACACCAACTTTATGAGCGTTAACTCTATGAACTCCTATGATGCCCTTAACATTTTCCGTGAATAATTTGGTCAAAGCAATGGGATTTTTGTTTCCCAATTTTTCATTGTTTATCGATTCTACATACACAACGCAATCGCTACTATAGTTCTCCGGGAATTGCCTTTTATAATTTGTTTTTGTAAACATTCTATAATCCACTGTACAGCTATCGATAGCATCCAATTTTCTTTTCTTAGAAGTATCTGCGGGGGCCGGACCCCCGTCGCTATCTACACTCATCTTATTTTTAAATTATTTAACACTATTGAAAAAGTACTATTTACAACTATATTACAGTAATATTACTGGAAAATTAATTTTTATAAAGCAGAGAAAATTTTGAACACCCGCTCTTTTCGACTTCCCGCCAAAAGTCCTCAAACGTCAAATAGCTGAAAAATGTTGCCACACGTATGAAAAATAAAAATTACCGTAAACTATTTAACAAAAAGACCAGACATAGATGTTTAGCACCTTTAATCTAAACTCAATTGTTTTTATGTGGTTTTGATGAAGTCTTAATGATACCGTTAAATTGTACTCCAATAAAGTGAGCTTTTGAAAAGTATCGAGGGAGACTGTTTTTTTTTTAGTCTAAAGTGTGGTTTTGTTCGAAACTCTATTTGAAATGAATAAATTTTTATAAGAAAAGATGTGTTTTAGATAAGGTTTTACTTATTTGCTTTGATCAATTCAACATTTTTTTGCACATAGACTAAAAAAATATATTTAAAACAAAAATGGTAAAGTGAGGTTTTGTTCTTCACCTCCTCCTGATGTTGAAATTTTTAAATTTGACGTATTATGACGAAAATCGTCGCTAGGGTTGTTGACTTGTAATACCTAATTTTAAAACTATGACATATTCGCTGGACGTGTTCCTCTTTGGTCGTATTGTTGTTTGTGTTTTGGCACATGCGATTAAAATTGTCAGAATCCAATTTTGAAATCTTTATTTTAAATATTTAAAAATAAATTATATCAGCCAGCGCGAGGCACATTCCGTTCATAATCCTAGTGAAACCCGACGAATTTGACAGATATTGAAACCTGTTCGTTTCTTTGCAGTCGAACTACTGGTAGTTATGTCTATTGTGCTAGCAGTTCTAAATTAAGCTATTCAATTTACAAACTTAATTGTCAACAGGGTTATCAAACGACGCAACGCTGTATTATTTGTAGTCTTTTCGTTTTCGCGTGACCATCACTTACCTTGATTTTTATAAAATAAATACTAGAAATAATATTAATTGTTTGAAGTATTACGAACTGACATCCGATTTTTTTACCGACTTCTAAAAAAAGAGGAGGTTATACAGGGTGTAATAAGACCACTTCCGATAACTTTGGGGTATGATTATACTACATTTTCTGATTACGAAAATGTATTTTTTTTTGTTTTTTTTTTTAATTTTTTTAAATTTTTATTTAAATTTTTTTTTATAATTAATACCCTTTAAACATGATAATAAACCACATAGAAAAATAATTTTAAATATTATTTAAATTTTATTATTATTACTAAAAAACGCAATGTAAAAACGCGCGCTCAATGTCTTCACGCTACGGCCTACGTACGCTGTCGAAACTCGAAAGGTCGTATGCGACGATACACTACGTCAGAACTGTTCTAAACCATAATGTATGTTGTGTGATGTGTCCTTCCAACTTTAAACCCATGAAGGTGGTCACCATGACTGACCTCTAACCCCTCATCTTGGCTACTTGCAGTGTTAAAAGTTTCATGGTAACTCATGTAGAAAACTGTAATCAACTGCATGTGTAAAAACTTACAAGAGTAGGTATGGCAAATTTCTAAGATTTTTAGACTCGTTAAAAAGTTCATAAGTAACGAAACCAATGCGGACGAACTGTCTATCCGCAATCGTCAAGTCTTATCAATCGAAATTACAGATGATACACAAAAATCTGGCAATTAACTTACGTGAAAAATGTTGAGTTCAAGACGGGTTCTTACTTCTTTATGCATTTTGAAAATAGTCCTTAACACCAAGCAATAAGACCAGTCACCACCAAAAACGTCAAAAACACTTCCCTTTTTAAACGAAATCTATCACACCACAAAGTATTACTTAACACAACTGAAATAATAATCAATTAACACATAACACAATAATTACAACCACGTTTTGATACTTGAAGTACCTAATTGTTAAAAAATCTAACTTATGTCTAACAACAACCTAATACCTCAATGCCCAAATGGCTACTAAATTAGAAAATCTATTTTAATTTTAAAAATAATGTTTAATAGTCATGTATCGGCTTTCGGAAGAGGTCAAAAGAAACCGAAGCACGGCGGCGTGCTTTGTGATCGAGCCGACAAAGAGCGGCCGCCATCGGCCACTCTGCAGGTGCACGACGCACGTGCACGTCACGTGTCGCTAATCATAATAATAATGATATTTAAATTACCATTAAATAATAAAAATTAATAACTATTATTTAGTAGATCTAATCTCATTTTTAAAATTAACTCTATTAAGAGGTTATAAATTCAGAAAATTTTATCGGGATACATAGTCAAGTTGCATTCGATAATTTCGATACCTACCGACATTACCGTGATAAAGTGGTTGTTAATTGTTATACTATGGTACGCGTTTGCGCGTCTAGGTATGCGCGTATACGCGTCTACGTACGCAATGAAAATACTTTAATAATACCTAATTAATTAAATAACTTTTAATTTTACTGTCGCTATTCTTAACATTGAGTAGGTATTTGCTTATTTTTAGTTTGACTGTAATCAATACGTACTCGTATGTAAAACAATTAATACGATTTATCGATAAAAAATTATCGATAGCTCAAAATATGCACAGGGATAAATCCCTATTATTTTACAAAGTTTTTTCTTCATTTGTTCAGTCGGCTGTAAACACGCGCCGCGCTGGTGTACTGTGAAGTTTTTGTTTAAGTTTTGTAATTTTACGGATGTTCTGGTCTATTGCTTGTTTTGTGTATTGTTAACTATTTTTTCTATGTTTGTAATTAATAACGGGCCGTGACATGATACGTCCGTCGTCGTGAAATGTGGATGAACTTTTAGTACTCGTAAACCTTTATGGAACGGGGGTGAACATCGTCGTCGATAGTGCGGTTTAAGCAGTGCAGTAAAAAGTGTTTAAAGAATTGGAATGTCTCCTGTTTACTTTTGTTTCGTGTTGAATAAATCTGCAATTTACATTGAGTTAGATGGAGCAGTGAGCACAGTTCGAACTGCATTTCATAAAAGCAGACAGCTGATCACAGGTCAGTGAACATGTTATCAAGTATTTTTTCCATAGATAGGTGTGTGTAACTGTGTAAGTATTGTATTTTTACAATTTCTGATTCAAGATATCAACTGATTCGAATGTGAATTATGATTTCTTTTCCTTTTTGGCCGGAAGTAAAAACGGAGTATTTTTGAGTAATAAGTAATACTTAAACTAATTACCTAAGAAACGGTAGTTAATAAATTCTAACATTATGTTAAATCGTGAAAACAATTGTAATTTAATAATCATTACAATATTGGTGGTTTATTCACTATCTACGGGCTAGGGCACACCACGATCAGCTGTTTTGTCTAGCGCAGGGCCGCGCGCGCGGGACTCGGCGCGAGCGGCGCGTGGGGGCTGACTCGGCCCGGGGCTCCACTGGCGTGCGAAACTATCGCGCATTTACATCAGCGTTATACATTGCGTGTTGAAAATTTTGAATATTTTAAAAACTGGCGATTTAAAGAAAATTACTTGCACCAATGGATATATCTCATGCCCTATAATAACCCCACGAAGTTATCGGAAGCGGTCTTTTGACACCCTGTATGTTTTTTCTGAGACTTTTTTAAATAATTTTAAATTATACTCATTAAAAGCGTATATAACTTTCATGCTATAAATGGTAATGTATTATGTAACTATTTCTATTGCATTATTGTCAGCCATTTATTGAAAGACAGTAGTGGCAGCCCTAGCGTAGGATTTCACGATCAAATATCTCCAACAGTAAACGGATCGGACGAGTGATATTTTTTGTGTGTATAGAATGCTTGTATACCTTTAATTTGTTGATATTTTCGATTGCGCTTTTTGTTTGGTTTTGGATAAAAAAAATAAAAACCTAAAAATGAAAATTATTTTATTGTAGGTAAAATATCGACACAGCGGATCAGGAAAAAAGCTTGAATTATACCTTATTTAATAGGCTTTCAGGTGAAATACAAAATTTTATTTATTATGTAAAAGTTTTGGAGAAATATGGATTTTTCGCTTCCGGGCCGCAAAAAATCGCAAAAACTTTGGTAGCTCGTAGGATCAAAACTATTGTGAATTGACACACGGGTGTTCTACTCTCGCATTGGTTTTACTAATGCCTATTCAAAATTGAAGAAAATAGAAAATTTCCGATTTTTCGTCTCCTCCGTACACTGTGCGATATCCTGTGGAACAAGTTGAGGAGCTCGGGTGTGCCGGGCCAGTACACCGCTCTCTTCAGATACTGGTATGCTCACCAGACAAACCGAGTGAGATGGGTCAGTACACTGTCGGATGAGTACATAATGGACTGTGGCTTGAGGCAGGGGGGGTTGAGCTCCCCATTACTGTTCAACCTTTATGTAAATCAGCTGATCGAGGAACTGAGCAGTAGTCAGCACTCATGTCGGCTGCCACATAGACGGAGTTTGTGTCAACAACATAAGCTACGCGGACGACATGGTTCTGCTTAGTCCCTCGATAGGCGGACTTAGAGAGCTCCTGTCGACGTGTGAGAGATACGCGGAGGCGCACGGCCTCAAATATAACTCAATTAAGAGTGAAATACTCATATTCAAGGCACCGAAACAACAGCCCAGGCGTGTGCCTCCAGTGTATCTTAATGGGGTGGCTCTAAAGGTCGTCGATAGTTTTAGGTATCTCGGTCATATTGTGACCAGTGACCTGCGAGATGACAGCGACATAGAGAGGGAGCGCAGAGCGTTGGCGGTGAGAAGCAACATGCTCGCCCGCAGGTTTGCTCGCTCCACTACAGACGTCAAAATAACTCTATTTAAGGCGTTCTGTCAGTCTTTTTATACGAGCGGCCTGTGGGTGTCATACACAAGTCGATCCTACAACGTTCTGCGCGTACAGTACTTATAACAACGCTTTAAAGGATGCTGTTGCGACTGCCGTGGCGCTGTAGCGCATCGGGGATGTTTGCCGAAGCCCGTACTGATTGATGGCTTTCACGCTATCATGCGCAAAAAAAGCCCTCTCTCTGCTGCAACGTGTTCGCAACTCTCGGAACAGCATCCTAAAAATGATTTCTTGTAGACCAGATTGCCCCATTCAGAGGCACTGGGTAGAGGTAGCACTGGGCCTAAAATAAACATAATATTGTACCTACTTACTCTTTAAGTACTAACAATACTAACATAGGTTAAGTCATAGGTTGTTACTAACACATCTACTAATATTTATGGGCTAAAAGCCTGAAATAAACATATTTTATTTATTTATTTATTCAGAATAAATTTTTGAAAATATTTTCTGAAAGTCTACTTGATGCCTACCACCGGTTCGGGAACTAGCCCGGCGAGAAGAACCGGCGTAAGAAACTCGCACGGGGCCTACTTTATTTACTTAACAAAAAGAAAGTGAGAAAAAAAATTAATCTTTTAAAATAAAGTTTACAATGCTGTAACTTAAAATTGCTGTAACTTAAAACAAAGTACCTATCTTCTAAACAAAACCGAATTATTTTGAAAATATGAAATATAAATTCAGTTAATAATATTTTATTACATACAGTACTCCCAAAATTAATAATGCGCATGAGTGACCGTGAATAATGACCGTCTTACAAAAGCTACAGGAATATCACGACGAACTTTGACTAATATTGACGACTAGCTGTCCCGGCAAACGTTGTTTTGCCATTCAAAGTATTTCTACTTCATCAGTTGATACAAAATCTTACCCCCTCTTTTGTCCCCTAAGAGGGGTGGGGGGAAAAAATCATATACACCAGATGTTAAGTTGGGAAAAACAGTAAATAATATGAAGTAAGTCCATTAAAGAAAAAAGTTTGATACAAAATCTGACCCCCTCTTTCATCCCTTTAGAGGGGTGGGGGATTTTTTTTCATATACCAGATGTTAAGTTGGAAGAAGACAAATATATCTGCGAAAACCGCATTCAAATCGGATCAGTAGTTTTCGTGTGATAGTGGAACAAACATACAGACAGACAGACAGACAGACAGACAGACAGACAGACAGACAGACAGACAGACAGACAGACAAAAAAACTAACCACACTTTTGGCTTCTATAGCGATGTCACGGGGGGTGTATTATTTTTTGAATATCTTTAATGTACAGAATTTTCATTTCTATAGTTTTATTATATGTATAGATATTAGTCACAGTGCGTCTTTAACGACGTATTTGACGATATTGCATTTTCTAATGTAGTTAGAAAATGCAATATCGTCTACCGTCGCACGGGAAATACGACCGTTGCCGAAAAATTACAAAAATGTCGTCTGAATATTTATGAATGAGGGTAAGGGCCTGTTTCACCACTTCCTGATAAGTGTCGGATAGGCTTATTTTACAGATACTCCATACACCATCTGTCAAAAAAAGTTGTGGATAGCCTATTCGGCACTTATCAGGAAGTGGTGAAACAGGCCCTTACCCTAATAAATATTCAAACTTGTCGACTTACTAAGACTTAAATTTTCCGGGTCGTACCCTATACATTGGAAAATACTGGTTTGCCGTAGATGTATCATAAGTAAATGTAACGAGTAACAAAATAATATGTGTAATAGACTGTATAGTATAAAATGTAAATCTATACTAATATTATAAAGTAGAAGAGTTTGTTTGTTTGTACGTGCCAATCTCAGGAACTACTGGTCCGATTTGAAAAATTCTTTCGTCGTTAGATGGCTCATTTATCGAGGAAGGCTATAAATTATAAATTAATAATTATCACTCTATAACGAATAGAAGCGAAGAAACATAGGAAAATGTAGAAAAATCCGGGAAAATTATTTGAAGGCTCTTATCTCGCGATCTACTGAATGAATTTTTAAGTTATTTGGCACAGATGTAGAGTAGACCATGATGTGAAAGAACATAGGCTATTTTTTGCGGGAAAATGTGCGGTTTCCGTAAAATTTCTCAGTTATGCGGGGGAGGCCGCGTGGAAAGTCTAGTTAGCTAATATTTTCTTGTTGACGGTTCAGTAAAAAATATTATTGACCTATTGTTGTTGTTGATAAATATTGATCTACCTCGCGTTTATGCGTGGACACATACATATAAAATGGAGTACAACCTTGCTTATAGATCCTTCAAGAGAGATCAATCGGGCAAAGAAACAGCACGTCAATAGTATTGGCGAGAGACTCGAGTGCCTTTCTTTGGGAAACCGTGAATTCTGGTCTCTGGCCTAAGCTATTGAAGGGTATTTTTGAAAGCCATCCTACCATCCCTACAAGTAGGAAATGGATCGTTAGCCCACGACGCAAAATACAAAGACGATCTTCTGGGTAAGCTCCTTGCGCCAAACTCGACCCTTGATGACCTTGGGATAAAAACCGCCGACCATACCACGTTGCAAGGGCATCATGTCGGATATAAGGTTACATCAGCGCTCAGTGTGAATAGCCCTGCGTGCCCTTGATATCCAAAAGTCGAGTGGGCCTGACGGAATCCCTCCTATTGTGTTGTAAAAGTGTGCTCCAGAGTTGGCTCCGGTCTTAACGCGTCGTTTTTGATTCTCCTACTCTTCTGGCATTGTCCCGGCTGCTAAGCCTTAGTGTACTCGATCCCCAAAAAAATGTGACCGCTCAAATCCACAGACTACAGACCAATTGCTAAAACATCCGTCATCTCAAAGATAATGGAATCCATTATCAGCTCTTTCGATACTTGGGCGGCCAGACATTACAAAGCGACAAACACGACAAACAGTATGGGTCGCTTGGCTGGTTATCTCTTGGCGTACCAAACTCATCGTTCGCGTTGGGCTCAGGTGATTGTATGGAGAGGAGAGGCATTGGCTGTTAGTTTGGACATTAAGAAGGCCTTTGATCGGGTTTGGCTCAAACCGCTACTATCAAAGCTTCCATCATAATATGGGCTTCCCGAGAATTTATGCAAATAGGTCACAAGTTTTTTGGCAGATCAATGACATGTTACATTCCAATGGCATTTATTGCTATGCGGATGATAGTACAGGTGATGCCCTATCTACCGGCTTCCACCATATTTCTCTGCTAAATGTCATCGAGAGTCGAAACGAACTTATGTCTAAAATAGAGAATTCACAGGAGAAAGTCTCTGAATGGGGTAGACGATACTTTTCTGATTCTGTTCTTAACAGGACGAGACAGTATTTCAGTTTGGACCCATGCACGCCATCGTTTCTGCAACTCTACAAGGTGCAGGTTCCGCCTCATATTATGGAATACTGTTCTCATATCTGGGCTGGGACCCCAAAATACCAACAAATCCCTTTGGATCGTATCCAACTAAGGGCCGCTCGACTGCCACAGTGTTTCAAGCAGGCTGGACCCCTTTGAATTACGCCGAGATGTAAATAGCTTCACTCTGCATCCTCAATCGGTTGTATCACGGGTAGTGCTCTGAGGAATTGTTTGGAATCATACCGCCTGCAACTTTTCGCCATCGTTCCACGTTAAATATTTTTAACGTGGAACGATGGCGAAAAGTTACCATCCTCATAACCTTGATGAGTGGCAGTCTTCCACCGTGCTTTTTTGCTTTTGCGTAACTTTTTGCCGCGCACTGTAAAATTTGGAATGGACTGTCACCAGCAGTATTTCCGGACCTATAAGATCTGCAAACCTTCAAGGAGAGAGCGTATTCCCTCTTAAAAAGACCGGCAACTCACCAGCAGCTCTTGTGATAAACTTTACAATAGCTCTTCGAATAACCTTTACAAAAGCAGAAAAGACAAGAGAAGTTAGTAAAAGATAATAGAATAGCTGTGATTAATATATTCAAAGTTTCGCCATCTGCAATGAGGCATTAGTGGTAGAAGTCGCTTGCATTTTTACACGAATAATCGTGCAAGAGTTATAACCCAAAGGAAAAGATAGACACGAGCGCCAGATGGTTTTAACACGTTTATTCTGGTGAACTCAAATAAACAAATAATCTGCAATAAGCGCACGTTTTATTAATAATGTGATATATGTTATTATTTTTTCCGTACAATAAAGATTTACATTGCTATAAAATCGTTATTTTAAGTCAAAAAAATTTACATAGGTGTATCATAGTTCATGCAAAAGAAAAATCAAAAAAACATTTTTTTGGGTAAGAGCTCTTGCACGTTTATTCGTTGGGGCCATCGAAATGATGTTGGTTTGTCAACTGCCTAGGAATCAATTTCCTCGATAGTACCTCCACACCAAATTTTAACTTAATCAGTCCAGCCGTTTTAATGTGAAGAGGGAACAGACAGACAGACAGACACAATTTCGCATTTATAATATTAGTATGGATTTGTTAGCATCCAGTACTTCGTGAGCTGAGAGACTTGAGAATTGAGATCAATGTCACATTGATTCTGAACATACTTCGGAATAACGATATTTAATTTCTAAGGCTGCGTTTCCACCAGAGATGTGTTGCGAGGAATGTGTTTTTGAGAACCAATAGAATAGTTTCATTGACGTCACCTCGCGCAGCGCAGCGATTCTATTGGATCTTAAAAACACATTCCTCGCAGCACATATCTGGTGGAAACGCAGCCTTATTGCGTTTTATTTTTAAAAAAGTAATAAAAATAACTTAAATCAAAATCGTCAGAAATGTAAAATTTTATTCACAAAAGCATTTATTTCCTATGTTTCCTGTAGTTTGGCGAGCGATCGCGGTCCCTCTTTTTCTTTTTTCCCTTACTCTTTTTGTCAATATCCCTCTTTTCCTTTGAACTCTTTTTACTTTTATGCTTCCTTCTATCGTCTGAACTGGAGGAGTCACTGCTATATCGTCTTCTGCTCTTATGTCTGTCCGACTCCGAACTGCTTAAAGATTCATTACTGCTGTACTTCTTTTTCTCCTTCTTTCTATGTCTACTTCTATCTTCTTCGCTAGAGTACGAATCTCTCCTCCTATTCTCTCTACTTCTACTCCGTCTATTACCATTCGGATGACGTTCAGGTTCATTTTTTCTACTTTCTTCCTGCCTTTTTACATTTTTACTAGAAGACTTGTCTTTTTTTAAATCTGAGCTTTTTTGTATATTTTCTTTCCGCTTGTACTCTTCATAGGATTCGGTGTCTGAAAAGAAAATATATTATTAGCTTTGAAACTGCCTTAAAATAATATAACCGATACTTTACACGCTACAACATATGCGTCGAATTGTAAACTGTAATACATAGTAATTGTATTAAGGTGACGCAGCGTTAAAGTAAGAAACCGTGTTGGATATGTTTTAGATTGCTTGTTTTCTATGAGAGGCCGGCCTGGCCTCTCATAGAAAACAAGCAATGGAACAGCAAAAAATGGAAAGGGCGTAAGCGACAAAATGGTTTTTGTCGCATAATTTAAAAACCATAAATACATTTCATATAAGCTATGCACAAATTAAAGTGCATGCTTGAACCAATTTATGTACAAATTTTGGAACCTTAAATCACTCTCCTCTGTTGGAAAAATAGGAATCCCTTTTTTTACAGAGGTCTTTTCGATTGATTATTCTGTGCTATAAAAGTTGTCCAATCGTGTTATGCTATGGGCAATTCAAAGACAAAGATATGATGAATACTGACAATGAACTTCAATTTCTTAGCTTTAGTCATTGCTGAGAAAAATCGGCATCGCTACAGCCAAATTATCAAGGCGTCGCCTTAAATGATTTTCACAAATTGTCTTATTTTGCATGTGGCAATTATTATAAAATATTTTAAATAATCGGCCAAGTGCGAGTCGGACTCGCGCACAAAGGGTTCCGTACCGATAAAGAGCAAAAATAGACAAAAAATTGTGTTTTTTGTATCTCAAATTTTTTATTTTATTTTAATATTATTATTAATTATTAAAGAACATATACAATCAAGGATTTTGTGAAAATTTCAAGTGTCTAATAGTTACCATTATTGAAATCGAGCAAAAAAGGCCAAAAAAATCACGTTTGTTGTATGGGATTGTATGGGATGGGGCCCCCCTTAATTATTAATTTTATTTTCTTTTTAAAATACACAAACTGTGAAAATTTCAGAAGTCTAGCTAAAGTAGTTTTTACCTCTTTTGTTTTTCATATGAATGAAAGAGAAGACATAACATTTTAACAAGCTGTTAGCACTTGGTGAATATGTTGGTGAAATTAAAACTTAAAATGTTATTTTTATATAAAAAAAAACACAGTTATTCTATTATTTCAGCCCAATGCTCCAGCTGAATTTGGTTTTTATTTAATCCTTCAAGCCCCATAAGAGCACCGGTGATCACGACAACAATAGAATACAATAGCATTTCCAAGAATCACCGATCGAATGATTAATTGGATCTAATCAACACTAGACATATCTAAACATAACTTACTTAAAACTTTAGACTCATTGTCGAAAACCGACTTTGGTACGGCTTGCACCATGAACTCGCTGAGACTGACGGTTTCCTTCTTGATAGCCAGTTCCACTACAATACGACCATTGTCCTCGTCTAGGCTCACAACCTGAAATTATTAGGATAACATAATACAGCCTATGTTCAGTCGAGGAAATTGATTCCTAGGCAGTTGCCGGACCTAGGCAGTTGCCGGTCATTTGGTCGGATCGTGTGAATTCATGTTAGCTGTGATCGGTCAGATGGGTTTGACGTAACGCGACCAAATTATTTAGGTCCGCCATCTGCCTAGGGATCGTACCATCCGATCCGGTCAGAATATGTCAATTTAATGTAATTTGTGATCTGTCGGCTGGGTTTGACATTGAACAACTAAATTACATAGACCCACCATGCCATATACCTATGAATCAACTTCTCTGATAGTACATACTTTGAAGTTAAATGTAAGCAAGCACTAGGCATCAAATTTTTCAAAATCCATCATGGAAAAAGATCTTTAAAATTGTAAAGTGTACAAAAAATCTCTTATTTTACTTAAGGGCGAAGCCAAACGAGCGTAATTTGTGAGTTGTGAGTCGCTGAATTTCGGTTCGGCAGAATTCTGCTGTATTCAGTTTCATACAAAAGTCCTGTTTGATTCACACGAGCGTAATTTTGTGAGTCATGATTTGTATGAAAAGATATTTACGCGGCAGAAATTTTGCGACTCACAACTCACAAAATTACGCTCGTTTGGCTTCACTCTTAAGAGTCCGTATACGAAATTTTGGCGATGAATATGAAATCGCAAAGGTTCGCTACAGAAATATTATTTGGTTTTTTCCCCTTATTAGATTAAAAAATATATATATTAATTATTAGATTTAAAAATATATTTAAGCGCGGACTGCCGACTCGAGCCTTGCGGCGAGTAATATAATGTGAGATTTAGGTTGTTTTGAATCGTGTTTTTGGCACAATTTGTTTTTTTTCTTTTTTCTCGAATTGGATAGAATTTTATCTAAGTATAGATTATTTCTGTCGTTTTCTTTTTATGAATAACAGCTCCAAGTTGCCGAAATTAACAGCAATTCTTTGCCCATTTTCTCTAAAATTTTGCCGAGTTACATATTTTTTTACTCAACTATTTCATATTAAAGTGGTAAAAAGTAATTCCAACATTGTATAGACGACTTTCTCAACAGTACATTGTATTTTTTTCATACCGTTAAGACGTCAATACAATCCATAAACAGGTGATATTCTAAACCTTTTACAGCAAAAATCACAAAATTGTCGCGGGTTTGAGTTGGATTATTTAAAAATACTTTAAAAAAATCTAGCTCCAACATTAGATTATAATTGAAATGATCTTACATGTTGTGCATTAAAACTTATAGAAATATTGTATTTTAACTGTTAAATCACGTCTGTTAAATCAGCGAAATCGGCAAATTTCGTATAAAATAAAAAAATAAAAAAGCCTTTTATTTCTTGCTAAATTACAATTACAATTTGCTCGATCAAATTACAATATTCTAAATTCTAATTGTTACATTTATTACATCATTTTTCATCATTTTTCGGGATATTAGGCATAAATTAATTGAATAAAAATTATACGTTTAAGCAATGAAGCAATTTACATACTCGTAATTTTGTTGTTCAAAATATCAAATTATTAGATTAAAATTAAACATGTCATAACTCACAGCAGTAGTCAGGTCAAAATATAATTATTACGTTCAAATTATTATCAGAATTTAAAAATAAACAAAGTTGTGACGTAAGTCGAGTCAAAAAATATTAATTAATGTCATGTAATGTGATACTTTTTATATACAAAATTTAGTCAGTTAGTGAGCAAGAACCCCTTCTCAGGTGAAGGCCTCCTCCAGAGAATGCCATACATTTCTGTCACCCGCTAATTCTATCCAATCCGGTCCGGCTATGTTCGTGATGTCGTCCGCCCATCTTGCTTGTGGTCTGCCTCTTTTCCTGTAGCCTGCTGGTCCTGGCCAAACAGTTGTCCGTATGGTCCACCTATCATCGGTCATTCTGGCTACATGACCTGCCCATTGCCATTTTAATTTTTGGGCGTGCTTGACGGCATCAGTAATTTCAGTCTTCTCTCGTATGACTTTATGTGGTATTTTTTGTAATTTTCTTATCTTCATCATGCTTCTTTCCATACCTCTTTGATTGGTCTTGATTTTGTTTTTTGCCTTATGAGTGAACTTCCAAGTTTGGCATGCATATGTCAAGGAAGGTAAGATGCAGAAATTCATTATTTTCTTTTTTAGTTTAACGGGAAAGTTACCTTTCAATACTTCTTTGTAGCTCCAAAATTTATTCCACGTTTTTTGAGCTCTTCTGTCTATTTCTTGCTGGTTGTTGTCGGAGCTGAATGAAATTTGTTTGCCATGATATATATAACTGTTCACATATTCTAACGAGACGTCTTCAAGTTTTACAGGTTTCTGTATGCTGTTTGTCATTACTTTAGTTTTTGATAGGTTTATTTCAAGGCCGACCTCCAAGCTTGCTTTATGTAGAGCAGATATCATGCATTGTAATTCTTTATAATTGTCGCTGAAAAGAACTATGTCATCAGCGAATCTTAAATGTGACAGATACTTTCCCTTTATATTAATTCCCATATGTTGCCAATTTAGATTGCTTATGACTGACTCTAGAACAGCAATAAAAAGGCGGGGCGAGACAGGGTCACCTTGACGAACTCCCCTTTTGATTTTTATAGGAGAGCCTACTTCTTCCAAGTGAACTCTACTTTGGCTCTTCTCATATAGGTGTTTTAGTACGTTTATATATCTTTGATTGACATTTTGGTCGTGTAGAGTTCTCCAAATAGCAGAGTGAGATATTGTGTCAAATGCTTTTTGATAGTCAATAAAAGCCATGTAGAGCGGTCTTTGGAATTCTTGAAACTTCTCTATTATTTGTTCCAGTGTGTGAATATGGTCTGTTGTACTAAAGCCTCTTCTAAAACCAGCTTGCTCTATGGGTTGTTTGTTGTCAAGAGTTTTTCTAATTTTTTTTCTCTAAGATTTAAGAAAATATTTTGTATAGCGTAGGCAGTAGGCATATTGGTTGGTAGTTAGAGATACCCTATGGGTCACCTTTTTTATATAATAATATTATATGGGATTCAGACCACTGATATATGTATATGTGTAGATTCTATAATCATATTGAACAGTTTTGTCATTGGCTTTGCTATTAACGGGCTTCCTAATTTTATGATTTCGTTAGTTATTCTTTCTGGGCCTGGACTCTTTTCCAACTTTAACTTCTTTATTTGTTCAATAACTTCTGTTTCTGATATAGGTTCGACATCTTCGTTGTCATAACGTGAGGGATATTCCTGAGGAGGTAGAGGCGTAGAGCAGTTATATAAGTCTCTGTAGAAGCGTGTTGCTATATCTAGAATATCTTTTCTGCTTTTATGCATCTTTTCCTGGCCTTTTAATTCCTCTATCCAGTTTTTATGTGTTCTCAATTCTTTAAAAGCTCTTTTCAGGCTACCTGTTGTGTTTAGATGTTTTTCTATTGTATGTGACCTGTAGGCAGTATAATCTTGCTTTATATATTTACTTGTCAGTTTATATAATGCTTTTAACTCATTTCTCATGCTTCGAGTTTTAGGTTTAGTGTTCTGTAGCTCGTGCCGACGGCGTATTAGATGTCGGGTACGGTCTGTGATAATGGAGTGTTTTGTCTGCTTATTGCCTGTCTTTTGGGCTCTCTGCGAGCTAGTATCTATGATGTTTATAAGCTTATCATAATATTGCTGTGTTGTATAGTCAGTTTGGTCTTGTAATAGGTTATTTATTTCTTTCTGTAGATAGTTGCGGAATGTAGAGGTTTGTTCGTCAGACTTAAATTGGTTTTTATTATTTCTATTGTAGCTTGTTCGGCTTTTGTGAGGTTGCCTGATTTTTACTTTGGTTCTGATTGGTCGGAAGGGTATTCAATGTTTAACACTTCAATATTCTCTATATTCTGGGGAAAGGTGGACAGTACATAATCTAATTCGTTTTTGGTTTTGCCGTCGGGTGATCTCCACGTCCATCTGTTTTTGGGTTTTTTGTCAAAGAATGTGTTAATGATTGAGAGCTTGTTTTCAAATGCAAACTCTACCATTCTTTCTCCAGCAGAATTTCTGGTGCCGTAGCCAAATTTCTTCATTATCATGTGTTCCTCCGGTTTAGGGAATCCAATTTTGGCATTAAAGTCGCCCATTACTACAATATTGTTGTAGTTTGCCATTGTCAGTGCTTTATCAAGTGTCTTATAAAATTTTTCTCTTTCGTTTTCTATTGCACATCCTGTTGGGGCATATGCTTGAACAATGGCGAGTTTAAAATTATTTATGTTCAGTGTTAGTAGAGCAACTCGTTCTGACAAACCAATTATTGACTCTATATATCTAATCCAACTCCGTAGAGTCCTGCTGTTTCTCCTATATATTGAAATATAAAATCTTCGTATTCACATATAGAGTTTCCCATTCGTCTGACTTCTGACAGGCCCATTATATCAAATTTTATGTTTTTCGTGGAATCTAATAGTTCAAGTAGTCGTGCATGTGAGGATAGACTCCTCACATTAAAGGTTTTGGTCGTAGATCTCCGCAGTGACCAGCTGTATTGGAGATGCTAGAGAGGGGGCTCGCCCTGGTTGCTACGATGTTACCTTCAAGATGTCTTTGTTTGAGGTTGTAATATTTGAGGAAATTGGCTGCATATACATTTCATTCTATGACATGACATTTTGTCCTGTTTGAGCTGTTTCAGATGGGTTCAAAGTCTTCGGCTGTCGGGTAAGAAATCTTCCTAAGTTTGTGGTTTTGTTTTTCTTGGAATTTTGTTTTTTAAGATGATCTGAGGAAGCTGGTTCTGGTGACTGTGACATATTTCTCTTGTTGCGGGGTAGATTTTTGTTTCTGTTCTCTAGTATAATAAGTTTATCGTATTTAATAAAAGCAGTTTTGCCTGACTCCCTTTCTATTTTTTGTTGAATTAGCAATTCTTTGGGTTTGTTAAGTACTTCCGGAGGGAAGTCTTCTTGTATGCGAAACGGAGTGTTTTTTAAACATTTTCTATTCCTCAGTGTATTTATTTTCAGGCCTACCGTGCTAAATGTTATAATTACAGGTCTAATTGTGGATCCTTTTTTCCCCACTCTCCTTACAGCTTCTATGTGGCTTATTTGGTAATTGAAGTTAAAATGTGTATTTATGGTGTTTATGTTTAATATAATTTGTTCTAGGTCGTGGTAGTTTTTTTCCTCTTCTTTTATTCCAAATATAATCAAGTTCTTTCTTCTTAGATATCTATCGATATTTCTAAATTTTTCATCTTGTTTTTCTATACTTTTCTCTAAATATTTTTGTTTCGTCTCTAAATTTTCAAATTTTTAATTTAAACTGTTAATAATTGTAGTTTTTATGTCTTCTTTTATTTCGATCATACTCGATTTTTGTTCCCTTATTTCGTTTTGCATTGCCATAAGCATCTTTTTGATTTCCTCCATCGTAATATTTTTTATATGCCAACGCTTTCTAGTGGTTATCGTCCTGTACTAATAACTTGCGCAGGAGTGAGCGTCGGATAATACATGTTTTTTCTATTTAAGGCTAGATGGCGCTTTTACGTTTGTTTGTCCACTTGAATCCGTGATGATGTGAAAAAGCGACCTCTATGATTTGAGCTTGTAACTTATTCGATTGAGCTATTTGATTAATTAGTCACCACAATGGAAGGTGGTCCCAATACATGACAATAGATGTCGCTGGTGGTGCTGAATTGTTTTAATTAGTCATGATTTGCATTTTTAGGTTATGCATTTTAGGAACTTCTTATTTACACTCGTGTCACTATTTTAATTACTATGTGCACAAATTACACGCACTAAGGGTTCATATATTGCACTGTTTTTGTCCTTTGATTGTTTGTGGATGTTAAACTGATGGTCGTTTATGGGGTCGTATTTATTTCGTTTTACACTCTTATCACTTTATAATAACCAAGTTTTTATTATTGTCCGTATGTATTTTCACTGGGTCCATAAATTTTTACACTTTTTTCACTTATATAATATATATATATATATATATATATATATATATATATATATATATATATATATATATATATATATATATATATATATATATATATATATATATATATATATATATATATATATGGAGAGATGGCGCCACCAAGCTACAGTTAAAAACCGCTCTGTGTACATTTTTCAGTTAAAAATATAATAAAAAGTTCTTAATCATAAAAAACAAGTGCAGTGTGACAGTAAACAAGTGTACTGCTTCAGCAAATGTGGACCAAGCTTAAATCGCAATATAAACGACTGTAATATGTGATAAAAGTTTGAACAAAGATCGTCCAAATTTTTAAATAACCGTGACTTATATTGAAAATTAATAACAGTGTTAGTGCTTTCTAAAAACAAGAAGTGAAATAGTGACAAAATATAGATAATCTGTGTTGTATTTTAAAAATTCAGTAAAATTACTGAGATGAATTGGCAAAAATCGACCTCGATACTAGTGTCATCTATGTGATACTGTTGGAACTAAAATAACTACCACCTTACAACCGTGCTAACGTTGTATCGAGTGACTGTAACTAGTTCTGTAAATATCCACGAGAGGGCTCCCCCTGTTTCCGAAATTACGTAAAAGAACAGAGAAAATAATATCGAAGGCAGTTTCCGGGTACTACAATAATTGGTCATCATTTTTAGTAACTGCTTACGACAAAAATGCCACTCAACAGATCACCCCCTGCTGTCGCTGGCTCTCCGCAAACTACTTCTGACGCTAATTATTACCTTCCTGCACCGGCTGCCGATACCGAGTTTACTAGGCCGCGTCCCAAAAAGCGTCAACATGATGATGAGTTTTCTACATTCATGTCGGACATTAAAAAGTCCATAGACACAATGACCAAACAACAATGCGTTCTTCAGGAAAGTATCACTAGCATTCAAAAGCAAAATGAGGATATAATAAAATCTATGGACTTTATATCCAAGCAATATGAAGACATGAAAGATAGGCTCTCTAAAATTGAATCAGAGAAAAAACACCAACTGACGTACATCAAGAGTCTCGAGCAACAGGTCCAGGAACTCAAGGAAAGCTCAGAAAAAATACAAAGACAGAGTTCTATTGAAATTAGAAACATTCCACTGCAAAAACAGGAAGATCAAGTTGCCTTGGTAGAGCTAGTCAAAAATATCGGAACTGAGATAAATGTTGCCATTGAAAATCAACAAATAAGAGATGTTTTTCGTTTAAAATCCAAAAAAGAAGAGAAAGGCCATATCATAGTTGACTTTACATCTGTTATCTTAAAAGACAAAGTCATATCATCACTAAAATCATTTAACAAAACCAAGAAAGACTCGAAATTAAGTACAACACATTTAGGACTCGAAGGGGACTCCAGACCTATCTACATAATGGAATGTCTTACCCAGAATGCTAAAAAACTGTACTTCCTTGCTCGGGAATTTAGTAAGAAACACTCCTATGCATATTGCTGGACGGCACATGGCAAGGTTTTCCTGCGCAAGAAGGAAGGAGCTCCCTGCCGTCGTATTAAAAGTGAAATGGACCTAGATAAACTCTCACAGTCACATGATATATGACTATGTGAATTTATTTTATCATACCTAGTTTTATATTTAACACTAACATTAATTTTTAACAATTTAATTATATGTGCATGTTTATTGCCAAATGAAATAATATGTTATTATAGAATAAGTTATAAGATGTGCCATACCACTCTAGTTTATAAAATTACCAACTGTCAAAGTTTAAGTAACATGCCTACATTTTACGAAATAACTTTTAGCGCCATACTATCTACCTACCACCTACTTATACTAATACAACAATTAATGAATTTTATTTACAGGCTCTACACACTACACAAATCTAAATACGATAAAATAATATTATTATGTTTTAATTCTTATTTGAATATCATGTCACACATCAAACACCGTCACACCGCAAACGGGTTAAATATAAGTGTATCAATTACAACTAAATTTTCGATCCAACAATAAATAATATATCGCAAGACATCGATCTTGCGCAGGTTCCACAGGTAACTGTATGTAGACCGGAAGAGTTACAAACAAATATGGAGAAGCTTCCTAGGTCTTTTAAAATATTACACATGAATATTAGAAGTATAAGCTGTAACTTTGATTTTTTACTTGTTTTGTTGGAGAGAATTCAGTTACAATGTCATATTCTAGTCCTCACCGAGTGTTGGCTCAGTAAGCTTAAGGCAGCCCCCGAAATAAAAGGTTTCATTTCCTATACCTCCAATTTTTGTAATCAAAATGACGGTGTTATTATTTACGTAAGGTGTGACATTCACCATAATTTAATCCATGACATTTCGATAAACGATGCAAATAGTATTATTATCCAACTTCATCACAGTGACGTCGCACTTCTGGGAATATATCGATCCCCGTCGTACAGGAATATTGATAGATTTTGTGACAGCCTAGATTCTTGTCTATCAAGATTGCGTAAAATGAAATCCGTGATATTGATTGGTGATATCAATATAAACATTGTCCCTGGTTGCTGTGACATGAATACAAATACATATCTGGATACCCTGGCTGCTCATGGCCTGCTTCCCTCACATACACATCCCACACGTCTTGACAACTGTATTGACCACGTCATGGTAAGAACGGACCATAGGTCACAAACTTTTATCCTAGACACCCTTATCACAGACCACGTACCGCTTGTGTTTGCCCTGGAATGTAGAGTCAGGCATAAAAACATAACGAACACTTCACGCACAAAAATCGATTACGAGCAATTAAATAAGGATCTCGAACTAGCTGACTTCAGTGGAGTATATCAGTCTTCTTGTGCAAATTTAGCAGCGACGGTTTTTGTTGATGTGGTCTCAAAAGCAGTTTCGATGAACTCTACACTAGTGCGAGTTCCCCATAAGAAGCGTCCTATCAAACCATGGATCACACCAGGCCTTGTACAGTGCATCAGAAATCGCGATAACATGCATAAAACAGTCAAACTAAATCCTGATAATGCCATTTTGCAACTCACGTATACCAGATATAAAAACTTTTGTAATAACTTATTAAAAAAACTTAAAACTACATATGAAAAAAATGAATTTAAGAAATATAAAAATAATCCTAAGGGCACATGGAGTACTATTAATAAAATAACCAACTTCAAGAAGTCATGTGATCCACCAACTGATCTTTTAAATATTTCCAAAGACTCTTTGAACTCCGTAAATATTGTTAATAATTACTTTGCTGAAGTAGGTAAAAAATTATGTGATGCAATACTGTTAAAGCAAAGTAGCACCTTATCATCCATACAAAGAACACATGGACAATATTTACAGAGAGATTCCATGGTTCTCAACAATGTGGATCCCGCCGAAGTTGAAGCCATCATAATAAATTTAAAAAATGACTGTGCGACGGGCATCGATAGCATCTCCACAAGAGTAATAAAAAATTCTAAGAAAATCTTAATTCCTCCTTTGACTTTCTTATTTAATTTATGCTTTATCACCGGCGTCTTCCCGGAGAATCTTAAGCGTGCACTAGTCCATCCTATTCACAAAAGTGGGGGCGGGGACTGTATCAGCAACTATAGACCTATCTCAGTGTTAACTATTGTTTCGAAAATCTTAGAAAAACTTATTAGTACTAGGCTTATTAGCTTCTTAAAAAAGAATAATGTAATTGCCCAAAATCAGTATGGTTTTACCAAAGGTAAATCGACAGACGATGCAACTTTAGACCTCACCGAAACAATAGTTAAGCACTTAGACAAACGTGACAAGGTCCTAGGAATCTTTTTGGATTTATCAAAGGCCTTTGATACAGTTTCCGTTCCTCTTTTGTTGAATAAGCTTGAATCGATTGGAGTACGTGGTATAGCCTTGAGCATTTTTCGAGATTACCTTTCTGATCGCTCCCAGTGCGTAAAGATTGGAGAATTTATAAGTAGTCCCACTCGGCTCACTTATGGAGTGCTACAAGGAAGTGTCTTGGGTCCCACACTCTTTCTGTTATATCTGAACTCCTTATGCGAACTTAAGCTGAAAAATTGCAAAATTTTTGCCTATGCTGACGATACAGCTTTGATTGTGTATGGGGATAGTTGGAGTGAAACTAAGGTTCATGCAGAGCTGGCTTTTAGTGAAGTAATGAAGTGGCTAGACAATAACTTGTTGACCTTGAACTTAGACAAGACTAAACATATACCGTTCTCTTTACTCTCTAATGCCCGGCTACCCCAGGATTTCAGCATCATAGCTCATTCCTGTGATAGGGACACCTGTAATTGTTTTCCTTTGGCGTCAGCAACCAGTATAAAGTACCTGGGTGTTATTTTAGACAACAGGCTCAGTTGGACTCTTCACGTGCAAGCTCTTACTTCGCGTCTAAGAAAATTGATTCCTGTTTTTCGGAAGCTAAGGAGTTCTGCAGATCTCAACACATTGAGGTGTGTATACTTTGCCCTAGCACAGTCTCTTATACAATACTGTATTACTACGTGGGGAGGGTGTGGGACCCGTATCCTGCTTCCACTGGAGCGTGCTCAGCGTGCTATCCTGAAGGTTATTTATGGACTTCCGCGCCGCTACAGCTCGTTTTCTTTATATCAAGAGTCCAAAATCTTAACGGTTAGGCAATTATACATCCTAAATACGATTCTCCGGAAGCATAAAGAAGTCCCTTATGTAAAAATAACAAGAAGACGCACAAGAAAAATCTGTCCAGCAGTCAGACACTATACCTCTGCTGCTTGGCGACATTACCACGTAATCTCTTCACATCTTTATAATGTTGCGAATAAAGACAATATTTTATATCCCCTAAATCTCAGGAAATGTAAATTAGATCTTATAAATTGGTTAACCTCCCTAGATTATAATAAAACTGAAAAAATTCTCCAAAACCCATACTTATAGTAACACCCCCCCCCCCCCCCCCACACACACACTCAATCAATTCGCATTAAAAGTATGGCATGGTAGGTATGGCTCTTTACATATACAAAAAAAAATGTTAAATTTAAACTTTAATATTTTAATGATTACTAGTATTAAGTAATATATTTTTTAATTGATCTATCTAATTGAATATTTAAACATTTATTAATAATATTAATCCTAATTTTACGAAACTTTATAATTTTATCTCGACTAAAATGAAATTGATTTTGAAATATTATAATGAATTTGATTTTGAAATGTACTTATTTATATTTTGTTACTGTATTCATTCCAGTTTTACAAACCTATACAAATTTATGTTATCTAGAATTTGATGGATTGTACAGTGTACCTGAAACCTTAAAATCTTATAGTCATAATATTATAATGAATATTAGAATTTTAATTGAATCATATTGTTTATAGTTTACTGCATGAAACATTTTACTACTATCTTTAGTTATCTTAATATTTATTTTGTTACTATTTGCAAGCGGATATACTGTACCTATTCTTTGTGTGGTTACTACAAACTGAGATTCCTTGTGCTGTAAACAAAGGCAGCTGTGACACAGTTCATACTAGTACGGCTGCCAATGTTTTCCCTATCAGTATACTTTGCATAAATACATATTGTGTCCCTCTCATTGTGAAAAATTGTAACGAAATTGATTAATAATAATAAATAAATTATATATATATATATATATATATATATATATATATATATATATATATATATATATATATATATATATTTTCATATTTTATATATATATATATATATATATATATATATATATATATATATATATATATATATATATATATATATATATATAAAATATGAAAATTATAATAGGACATTAAAATACTTAAAATTAACCGTGATAAAACTTAAAATTAACCTTGATAAACTAGGTCGCAGTAGTGTCAGTGCGATGCGAATGTATCGTGGAAAAGGATTCCACTCAGGGTTAGCAGTACTAAAGTGAACAAACATAGATTCTGCGCTTGCCAGTATAGGGAACCCTTGTTCCAGGTATCATGGTGTACTGCTGCTTGATTTTCACCTGTAAAAAAACAGAAACAAAAAATTCATGCACAGAATCAAAATTTCTCCTGTGTTTTGTTTTTCAAAAGATGAATGAAACGAAGGATATCTTGTTACTGAATATTAGGTTTGTTTATAGTTGCCCGCGTCAGACACGTACTTTGCAATGGAAAAAGGCAAGTGAATGTGTTAAAAAACTCCAAATACGGGCATTAATCCTTCGATCGGGGATTCTTGGAAATGCTATCACCGGTGCTCTTATGGGGCTTGAAGGATTAATATGACAGTTGTGTCTATGAACAGAGGTTATTACTTATGACTTATGAGTTACTCATAATATTATTATTTACTCATTACATTATTATTTACACGTCTTAATATTATTAGCCTACTTGATCACTATAACTAAGGGCTCCCACACAAAACTGCGAATTCGCATCGCATCGTAATGTCATTTTTATTTTGAATTATTTTGTTGCAGAATTGCAGATATTTGCGATGCGATGAGAATTCGTTTTGTGTGGGAGCCCAAAAACATGTCTCGTAGAACACGCACGTAACCCAATAATTCGCTTTTCTCGCTAACGAGATTATCTTTTATCCTGTTTACGTCAACTTACCGATCAAGACGTGTACATTGACAGTCACTTGAGAGTGGTTTAGCAGGAGACAGGTGTACGTCCCGCTGTCATTTTTTGACGCCGAGCTGACACTGATTGTGGCGCTGCAAATAAATATACATAATACCATCCGTCTTCGTTTACGTGACTTTGACAAGTTTCTAAGTTACGACGTTCCTCCGAGGAATCATAATACTCAAATTGTAATTCTCATTTCTAACAATGAGTAATGTAGAATTGTATTATTGTTACTTAAATGATACGTAAGTGATTGTAAATTATGTGTAATTAGGATTGTAATAAAATTATATGTTGTCCGTTCGTTACTTCTCATGATTTATCCGCTGAATCGATTTTTATATAATTTGGTGTGGTAATACTTTGTGAGGCCTTAGCCCCGAAATCAGCGGGCAGCGGGATGGAGGCGGCGGTTGCAATGTTTAGATTTATAATAATAATATAATATGGAAATGGCCTTGCAGACAGCGGCACGGCGAGCGGCGCGCGGCGTACTAAACGGCTACCCGCGCCCGCGCCGCGCCGCCGCCACCGCTCCCGCCCTGCTGCCCGCTGATTTTGAGGATGAGGCCTTATGGTCGATTTACACGGGTGACTAACGTCGAATCGCCTGTCCAAGTCGAATCGCCACCCCATTTACACATTCTACAAAAATCGCCTGTGACTAATGCCGACAAACTATATATTATTATTTGCAGCAAGCGATCGCTTGCGACTGAGTGTTTGCACGGTCGATTTTAGTCACCAGCCGCATGCGGCCACTGGCCGCACGACTTTGGGGCTTGCGACTTTAGCCACATGCGGCGTAGTCGAATTGCCATTTACACGGTCGATTTTCGCCATGCGGCGTAAATCGTGCGGCTTTAGTCACCCGTGTAAATCGAGCATTAGAGTCCAAGAAATGACATAAGTTTTGGCAAATCGAAATCACAAGCATAATCTTCTGTTAGAACAGTATTGAAAAATTTTGTTTCACCTAATATTTTTATTATAAGGTTAGCAATCACTCATTTTATATCTAAAAATAGCTAAAATTAAGCTTAATTACGCTTTAACCCATCAGTCGTGGCAAAACGAGACACAATAGCTTTTTCATTGTTATCGCGGCCGGATGTGGCCGCTTGGGGCTTCATGAATTAATATATCATTTACACGGTGCGGTTGTTCACCGCCACAGAATAAACCGGCAAGGGATTTATATAACGTGTTCAAAATGAAAATCTAGTTTCAAATAACATGTGCGGTTTCCTAATTAAACCGTTAGGTGGATGTGTTTTACATAAACCCCTCCCCAGGTTAATTATACGACGGAATAATACTGTAACAGTTTAGATCATGTGACAATCACGCAGTGGCGACAAAATCATGAAAACATACCATGAATCATGTAAACATTCACAGAAAGAGTCACAGACATGGCCTAAATAATTATGAAAGTATATGCAACTACATAGTTTAACTTATCGCCAAAAGTCACCAAAGTTGTAAAAATTGGAAAAAAACATTTATAGGCGTTATATCACGAGGTCTTGTTAACCATAATATTATGACGAAGGTAAATAATTGAAGACGTGAGTTGAAGTACACGATAACTTACATTTTGGAACATGCGGTTGTTTTCTTACAATTTGAACAAACCTTGTAACTTATCTACTTCATCACCTGGCTAATATATCTGGCTACACATAAAATGCACATTTTTTTTATTTAAAATCGTTTTTGCGGCCCCGAAGCCTCAATTTATGCAAAAAACGGCATTTTTTACTGTTATTTATTGTGTTCTTCCACTCACGTTTTCATTATTATTAACTGATCTAATAATACGCCACATCAATTTCAGCCATTCTGAAAATATACTGCTGAAAATGTTACCGGATAGTTAAAATCACATTTAAAGAAGTGGTACTAGGTCGTATTTTGAAAGTTATTCATGACAAATCCCAAAAATTGCAGCAGTTTTAGGACCTCGGGTCAAATAAGATTGCAACGCGACGCGTAGATGCATTTCTAAATTTATAAGGATTTGACAGAGTTGCAAGACGTCTCAAGCAATTGAAATCTGTCAATTCAGTACAAATTTAGAAATGCATCTGTGCGTCGCGTTGCGGTCTGATCTGACCTTAATGCTTTGCACAAACCTACGCGACCACGCACGCGACTGCGAAGCGGCAGCGTCAATACAAAACACACATTTGACAAGTTGTCAAATGTGTGTTTTTGTTAAATGTGTGTTTTGTATTGACGCTGCCGCTTCGCAGTCGCGTGGTCGCGTAGGTTTGTGCTAAGCATTAATCAACATGGTTATAAATATTCATGACGATCTTATTAATTGGCAAATCCACTGGAGACGCCACTTTGTATTTCAAAGCCATAACAGAGAAAAATACTTTTTACTGCGTTATTTTTCATGCAACTCGTGGATGCAACAGAGTTGGTTTAGTAACAAGTAACAACGTAGCTAAAGCCAACTAGCTAGCCAAAGTTTAAAATATAATTATAAAAATTTATGCAATTAGGTTAATTGTTGTTCCTGAGCTGTTGAGGGTCTATTATAAAGTTACATTGTTTAAACGCGGTTTAAACGAAAGAGAACAAAAACTACTTATGGTTTAAAAGCTTGTTGCACCTAGTTTAAAACATATTAATTGCGTATATTTTTCTAGTTTCTCTGTTGATTATAAACATGTTGGGACTGACTTTGCTGCTGCGCAGAAATTAGTGTGTTTCGCCGTAACTGCACATTTTCATATTTTAAATAGTATACTAATTAATAATACTACATAATTTTAGCGGTTTAAGCGTGAAAAGGTAGCAGATAGGCACCATTCATAAAAAAGTTAAAAGATTATCAAAAAAAAACGCAACCCATAAGTTTTACACTTTATTTAAATCAATGTTTAAAAGTAGGTATTTAATAATTCACATAATTAAAATCCCCAATTATTTTACAAAATTTGATGTTATAATTTATTGTTTAATTTGACATTCTGATTGTGCGCTTCTGAATACTATGTTAAACAATGGCTTCCCGAAACTTGTTCAGATATAATTCAGTTTTCCAATTATAAGATATTATTTTCGTTGAGCATTATTTTATATTTGAGGTCTATAATTATAATTATTGTTATCGACAAAAGGTAGTCTGTTCTTTGTTTGTTGCGACGTAATTATTTTATGTTTGTTTTTAATTCAATGGCAAAAGTTATAAAAGAAGAATCAAAGGGAGATTATTAAGTTTTTACGAATCACGTGCTTGTGATACCACACAATGTCACGTAGGTAATATGCGCCATATTATTTATTTTTATAACCTCCATTGTAAAGTTGACACATGGTTGACACTGAATTTTAGCTTCTCCTCCTTTGTCTTGGTATATATATTTTTTAAGTTATAATATTATGTTAAAATATGTATTAAGATCTTTTCAAATTATTAGTAGTTACTTAAGGCACGTATGCATGTTGATTAGAATAAGATTTAAAGAAAATGTTTTGAACTAGACAATATTTCCACGCCAATGAGGCAGAAATTTTGATACCTTACATAAAATATATTAAGAACCATTGTTAAACAAATTTCCTGGAAATAAAGACTATTCTATTCTATTCTATTCTATAAGGGTTCGTTTCATTTTCATCTGTTTTTTTTTATATTTTATGATCATACAAATGTAAGTGGTATTTCTTAAAGTTACCAAAGACCCAACAGAAAGTAAAAGATAACAAGGAATGGATATAAAATCAAAGGAGTTATAGGTACATACCTATATAACAACTCCTCTGATTTTATATCCTAAGGCAGGCATAACGCTTGCAATGGTAATGCGTTTCCAGGTTCATGATTGCATAAAATAAACTAATCCAAAAAAGAAGAAGAATACATTATAAAAATAGAAGAAGAATACATTATGAAAAAAGGGAGTTTTGGCGGGCATGTGAAAGAGTGCTGTTGTGTTTTTGTATTATTTTCCTAAAATTGTGTTAGCTGGGTTTTTAATGTGTAATATTGGTAGAATATTAACCATTAGATATTCGTGTTCATGCACAAGTGTAGGAAAGTGATGTAATATCCAGAAACGTGCTATTTTGTGTTCCCTCCAAAACTCCATCGAAAGTTTCAGTAAAGCGTCTACCACTTTACTGAATCGACCGACTTGACTCCTGTGACTGTATTGACTTTTACTTAGACTTTGACTAGACTTTAGACCTGACGATACATGAAAACGATGATGAAAATTATAATAGGAGGAATATGGTTTTCCCGCCATATTCCCTACCTTTTTACCTTGTCTGCGGCACAACATACACATCCTTTGTGTCAAGTTGCCAAAAAAGAAGAAAAAAAAAATGAAAAAAGAAGAAGAATACATTACGAAAAAAGAAGAATTACCTCATATTGCGCCACGTGACAGAATCTACGAACTCCTTCCCCTGCTTCCTCCAGGCGAGCCCGAACACGTTGTTGACTATCCGAGGCGGCTTCACCGTCGTCATTTCTGTACTCTTGACGGTCGCACTCTTCGTCGTAGCACTTACACTAACAGTTGACGTTATGGTCGTCGTTTCGACGCTCCAACTCTTATTCAACATTAAATCTATTCTATTGTACACCGTACTCATCTTCGTCGTCATTTCTGTCGTCGTCGTCAACGGTGTGGTGACGGTTGTTTTCGTCACTGTCGGTGTTTTCGTCGTCAAAGTTGAGACGTACTCGTCTGATATAACGCACGACAACTTTATAGAGCTGCCGGCCTTGTAGAATCTGTCCTTTAGATCGTGAGGTTTATCACCGTTTATTGTCAAAACGGGCGCTGGAAATAAAAAGATCAATTAGATAAGCGTTAGCTACCTTAAATAGGTTAATTAAGTTACAGAAATAATCAGTTTCGGCCCCTTTATTATATTTCATTATGCTGAAAGGAAAACAGCCGGCCGTTAAACACATAAAAGTGATGAAATTGCCAATTACTCTGTGACACCTGATGCAAGAATTTCAAAAAAAGATTCTCTGAGTAACGAACCAAAATTTCATTATAACAAATTGTTATAAATGTGAAATACTAAAAGCGTGGAAAATCTTTTTAAAATATTATATTGTATACATTTTTGGCTTTAGCGCGAACGGACAGTTTCTTTTTTGTTACAATATAAATAAAAATTTTAAGTACCGCCAGAGAAATTGATTCATAGGCAAATGTTATGGTGGATCTACTTATTTTGTAATGGAGATAACACGATCAAATGACGATGGACCGCCTATGGGTGAATTTTTATGATATGTCTTCTCTATTTTCCAATTTCCAATCAGATATCGAAAATGACTGTTTATTCGGTAGGTAATTATAAGTATTGCACGACAAAAACAGATGTTTTTAAGAAGTCGAAGAAGTTGTGGCCAAGTTTAAAAGGAAGAAAGCAAGCTCGAGAGCTAAACCATAAATATTTTACAGCTGGATAACGATAAAGTATTAAGTCCATAATATTATTTTAAAAATAACAATATAAACAGTAAGCAACTTTATTATGTACAATTGGAGTAAGTATTTTTTTATCTTACTTCACAGGTGTTTCTTTCTTATGTTTTATGCTTTACTTTTAGTTTTGACACTACAAACATTACAAATTGTAACTTTTCTAGTATATTTACCGACAAAATATAGCTTTATCTTATATCTTATATCTTTAAACGAGCAATTCTTGTATATAATTGGAATCTCGGAATCGGCTCCAACGATTTTCATGAAATTCTGTAGGTCTGAGAATCGGCTACTAGCTACTTTTTATATTGATAAGTGCATTTGTTGAATAAATAATAGTTGTAGTGGAGATTGTTATCTGAGTCTATTATTAGACAAAAGAAAACAAATAAACCACCACTTATGAAAAGTTTATTCACTGGTTTTCACAAATTATCACATTAAACCAAAATAATAACAAATATAGCAAAAAATAATAAACATATTAAATACAACTGACACCACCAGCGGGCCCCCGGCCAAGTGACCCAAAGATGGCGGCCGTGAAAAAAGGTGTCACTTTTTAACCCCCGACCAAAAAGAGGGGTGTTATAAGTTTGACGTGTCTGTCTGTCGGTCTGTCTGTCTGTGGCATCGTAGCATCCAAACGGGTGGACCGATTTTAATTTAGTTTTTTTTGTTTGAAAGCTGACATGACTGAGAGTGTTCTTAGCTATAGTTCATCATCATCAGCCTGCTCATTGCTGAAATATCACGGTTTATCTGGTTCGTGATAGGCCGATTTGCAACTTGCAGTCGTTTGATGGGTTTTATATTTTGCATTCTGGATCGTGACACTTATGAATATAATACACATTATTGGAATGTTGACCTGGTGCTGCAGCATCACCTGGTAATCAATAGGATACCCAACTCCTCACCAACTTAGAGCAGAGGTTTCGTGTTTGGGCTCATTTTAATTGCGACAGCTAGTAAGACGTAGATAAACAGTAAATATTTGCATGCTACTGCTACAGCATCATCTGGATTCTATAGGAGCCGAGCTCCGTATGAACCCAAAGTGGAGGTTATAATATTATGTTTGGGCTCATATTGACGGCCTCATGCAAGAGGACATATTTTATAGATGATAATGGATGGGATATGATCCACTTGATATGAATTATTCTGCACAAGTTTAAAAATCATAAAATTAAATTAAATTAAGAAATTAAAAAAAACCCCCGCCAAAAAACTTTAAAAAGTAATGAAATAATATTTACTGACTTTAAGTTAAAATAATTCCTAAGAGTAAAGTAATATTTTAGTCCATAAATGTTGTCAAGGTGTGTCGGGGGACCGCCAATGTAGATGTTTGATTTCACATAACAATTTATAGTTTAAGGGTCAGATCACAACGACCCGAATCGAGAGAATCAGCGACTATTATACAAAAGTCGCTGTTGTGGTAGTTTACTTGGCGGTCCCCCGACACACCGTGACAACATTTATGGACTAAAATATTACTTTACTCTTAGGAATTATTTAAACTTAAAGTCAGTAAATATTATTTCATTACTTTTTAAAGTTTTTTGGCGGGGTTTTTTTTAAATTTCTTATTAAAATTTGACGTGGGCGCGTTCTGTTACATAGTAAATTATTACAACTCGAGACTGACGGCGACCATTATTTGTGCTACGGGATAGCGATGGACGTTGCCATGGTGCCATACTAATTTAGTCACTTCAATAAAATAATATGGGCGAAATAATATAAATGGCAAAACAACGTTTGCCGGGACAGCTAGTTAAAATATATAATAATACTAGCTGTCCCGGCAAACGTTGCTTGGCCATAATATATTTGCCATATTATTTTATTGAAGTGACTAAATAAGTATGTCACCATGGCAACGTCGATCGCTATCCCGTCGCACAAACTTAATGGTCGCCGTCAGTCTCAGGTTGCAATAATTTACTATTATTTATTCAACAAATGCACTTATCAATATATAAAATACCCAGTAGCCGATTCTCAGACCTATTGAATATGCACATATAAAATTTGGTAAAAATCAGTGAAGCCGTTTCGGAGGAGTTCGCTACCTAACATTGTGACACGAGAATGACTGAATGAATGAATATTCTTTATTGCATTTACACATAACATTTAAAGAAATACATACAAACTTAACACTATTAATCAAAAGGCGGCTTTATTGCTATGCAGCAATTTCTTCCAAGCAACCGAAAAGCAGGAAATTATTTTATTTTATAAAAAGCAAATAGGCAATGTGCAAAAAAAAAAACAATCTCGGTACATCCTAAAACTAATTACTAACATCTAGAAAGAAAAAAAAATAATTATAATAATATAATAACAATTACGTATTCTAATTTATAAACCATAATATCAAGACAAATAAATATGATGCATTATAATAAATGTTATAAATATCCATAAATAATACACTACTCAATATGTATACAAATACAATACCTATACATAATTTTATATTAAATACTATACCAAATATATATTTTTATATATAATTATTTATTATTATTTAGATAGTAGTCTTTGACGAGTCTTTTAAAAACGTCTACACTTCTAGCCTGCCTGATATTAACAGACAAAGAATTCCATAGCAGAATTGATTTTACCGTGAAGGACCTAAAAAAGTTTGTTTTAAATAACGGTATGTCCAACAGTAATCTTGAAGACGACCGCAAGTATTTTACGCTCGGTATACGGAAGACGAAATTCTCTTTTAGCTAAGAAGGTGTTCTGGGATCATGCAGCAGCGAGTACAGAAAAGAGAATTTTATATATAAGAAGATAGATCATAGAGTATGTATAATATTTTGAGGTTAACATTTAAAATGATAATTTAAATTGATTTAAAGTTCACTTATTAAGAGAAAACTTATCGTTGTCTTTTAAATTCATAATTTAATTATTATAAATGTATTTTTTTATTTAATGAAACGTGTACTTGAAAGTTTTCAGCTTGAAATAAAATTAAAAATAGAACGGCTAAAAAGTTCTTAATCATAATATTACTAAATATAGAAAAGAAGGCAGTTTACATCTTGAATAAAATCGGTTCTGTTATATTTTTAAATAGACTCCCTTTTCAAGAAAATTATTCAAACAGGAGAATGATGAAAAAGGGTCTTCATATTTTCAAACACGAACGAGCAAGGCATAACATTGGGAGAAATCATTTCGACGAAGCAAAATACATTTTGATGAATCATTCTATATTATTGTATGTAAAGTAGGTATCGATAAACGTTTTGTACTCCAATGAGCCTGAGCAAATGTATGGGTATATTATTATAACCCATATGAGAAAATGTTGTTACTTTTTTGTATGTGTCATTCAATTGTTAAGTGAGCTGCGATTATAGTTTTACACCAATGTCATAGTTAATCAATAGGTCAATTCACATAGCAACGTCAAGAGGCGTTGAGATGCATTTCAAAATAAAGGTGACGGTTGGCAGCGGGCGACATGAAGCAACCGCAGACAACGTATCGCAGCGATACTACTGGTTTGTAAGTACGTATTTCTATGAAATACCCTCCGCAGCTAGCGACACGAAGCTAGCGACACTAATTATTCATTGAAATACATAGAAACCAGTATATAGTGTCGCGACGACACGTCGTCTGCTGCCGCTTCATGTAGCTGGCTTCCAACTTGTACCTTTAGTCTTTACAAACCAAACTTTATTTACTACAAGAAGATAATAATAATAATTATATACACGTAATTTAAAAGACAAAGTTGTCAAAGCTGGTTATGGAGTGTCTATTTTGATTTTGAATAGTTCGTAACGAATAGTAACGTGCAATAAGAGACTTTAATTATTTTTGCAATAAAAGATCAAACTAAACCACTTAATATTGTCCAAGCATTGTGTTGAGTATCGATCCACGCGATGTCTAGACTGTGCTTTATGCTGACAATCAAACAAAAAAAGTATCAATCAAATAGGTTTCGAAATTAAGCTTTGTTTATTGTATAATGCTTAAATATTTTGAGTACCTACGTAAGATAACAACGACGAATATAAAATATTTAACGTAGATATTTAAATAAAATTTAGGCGTATTGTACGTAATAGTATTTATATTACGCCTCTCTTACACACAATTATTGTTATAATTTTGAAAATTTAATCACCCCTTCGTCATAAGGGCAGCTGCTGTTTCACAGGTACGCCATGGAGCTCAACCATTCGTCGCTAGCAACGAATTATTGTATACCTATATAAGCAACAAAATTGACTGAATTTAAACCTATTTTTCTTCATTGCACTTTAATTTATGGACTAGACTAATGTATTATATATGATAAATACATATCAGATCGTGTGTTATATGTACTTCATGTATAAACCTTAATTTAGCTAATAAAAAAGGGTCTGGGGCCGTACCACGAAACCATTTTGAGACTCAAACAATCGTACGAAAATGCCGCGTCCTGTTCTAACAAACGAGAAATGACCTGCATTCTCATCCGAATGTTTGAGTCTCAAAACGGTTTCGTAGTAGGCCTACAGATTACACCTACCTACCTAGCCTTTATTAGTAAAGGGATTATATAATTCAAAATACCGTGTTATAACTTACGTAGTACAGTCAGGTTGGCGTATATCGTCCTTGGGGGGTGGGTCGATATTTGGCACATGTAGAGGCCGGCGTCGGCTCTCTTCACGGGGTTGATGCTGAGCCTCCAGTTGTTGGGGTATTGGAACTTGACGGCGACGCGACTGTCGCCCGCGTAGGGCGCCGGCCCGACCGTCAGCAGCTGCGCCGTGTCCGTCGTGTTGCGGAGCCACATCACCTGGTGAAACATATATCTTAATCTGATTGTTGCCAATCTCGCTTAATACCTCGATCGTGGGAATCCCAGACACAATAGATTTTCAATTATTGTTACGAGGCACCCAGGTGCCAGCCGGAGTAATTTTATTGTCAATATCAATATTGACCATCTAGGGTTGAAATTGAAAATCGCGTGCCTTTAATCTAATTGTCAAATAAAGTGTTCAATAAAATTGAAGCGTCATATTGACAATAAAATTCTTGACAAAAAAAAAAAAACGTCTAGGGGCTGGCTCAGAAGGCGACTAAAGCAAAATTGTCGATTTTATAATTCATTTTTATACTTGAAAATAAGCCCCGAATTTTTTAATTTCTTAAACATAGATACTACGTTATATTTCCGAGGATCCGACCTAGCGAAAACACGATATCTTAAAATTTTCTGGATAGAAAAAAATCCCAAAGATGCATCTAATTTTCATAATATATTACCAAAACCGTGCATTAAACTAAGTTAATATTGTATAAAATTCTACCACCGCGGGACTGATATGTCGGATTTTTAAAATGTTGTATATGTCGCAGACGACTGGTTAAAAGAGCCATTCAATCAAACAGCTAGCCTTTTGACTGAACAACGCCATTCAATCACACGGCTATACGTCGTTTAGCCGACTTGTTGACTGCAACGTTCAACACTTTTTTTTTGACGTGACAACGTCTTATTCGATATGGGCTGCGCGCACGAAAAAACATGACGCAATATGCAGCGTTACCTCGCTCTGAGGCGTTCCATTTGAGGTGTTTAGCAGAAATGTACAGTCGGGGAAAATTGTGCTAAGCAGAAATGTACAGTCGGGGAAATGAGTTGTTTAGCAGAAATGTACAGTCGGGGAAATGAGTTGTTTAGCAGAAATGTACAGTCGGGGAAAATTGTGCTAAGCAGAAATGTACAGTCGGGGAAATTAGTTGTTTAGCAGAAATGTACAGTCGGGATAAATTGTGCTAAGCAGAAATGTACAGTCGGGGAAATGAGTTGCTTAGCAGAAATGTACAGTCGGGGAAATGAGTTGTTTAGCAGAAATGTACAGTCGGGGAAAATTGTGCTAGGCAGAAATGTACAGTTGGGGAAATGAGTTGTTTAGCAGAAATGTACAGTCGGGGAAAATTGTGCTAAGCAGAAATGTACAGTCGGGGAAATGAGTTGTTTAGCAGAAATGCACAGTCGGGGAAAATTGTGCTAAGCAGAAATGTACAGTCGGGGAAATGAGTTGTTTAGCAGAAATGTACAGTCGGGGAAATGAGTTGTTTAGCAGAAATGTACAGTCGGGGAAAATTGTGCTAAGCAGAAATGTACAGTCGGGATAAATTGTGCTAAGCAGAAATGTACAGTCGGGGAAATGAGTTGCTTAGCAGAAATGTACAGTCGGGGAAACGAGTTGTTTAGCAGAAATGTACAGTCGGGGAAAATTGTGCTAAGCAGAAATGTACAGTCGGGGAAATGAGTTGTTTAGCAGAAATGTACAGTCGGGGAAAATTGTGCTAAGCAGAAATGTACAGTCGGGGAAATGAGTTGTTTAGCAGAAATGCACAGTCGGGGAAAATTGTGCTAAGCAGAAATGTACAGTCGGGGAAATGAGTTGTTTAGCAGAAATGTACAGTCGGGGAAATGAGTTGTTTAGCAGAAATGTACAGTCGGGGAAAATTGTGCTAAGCAGAAATGTACAGTCGGGGAAATGAGTTACTTAGCAGAAATGTACAGTTGGGGAAATGGGTTGTTTAGCAGAAATGTACAGTCGGGGAAAATTGTGCTAAGCAGAAATGTACAGTCGGGGAAATGAGTTTTGACGTGACAACGTCTTATAATTCGATGGAGCCGGCTGCACGCACGAAAAAACATGACTCATGCAGCGTTACCTCGCTCTGAGGCGTTCCATTTAAGGCTTGAAGTGCAAGCGAGAGCGCAGAACGAGCGACAAAGAGGCACGTTGTCACGTTCAACTATCGTCAGTAAACCGACTTTACAGACAACCGTTTTTTTATTAAATAAGGGGGCAAACGAGCAAACGGGTCACCTGATGGTAAGCAACTACAGCTAGATGACGCTTAGCCAACTGGTTAAATGGTAAATTAACTAAGGTGACCATTCGCGTTTAGTGCTATTATTACACAAGCGTAATGATAACAAGCAGATTCATTGTATTCTAACTGATTTTGAACACAATTGCAATAAATACCTTGGTGATGCATCATGCATTTCATAATCCCGTAATTTCTCCTCGAATATTAGTTTAAATTTTGATTCACTCGTATGTGCCTTTTTTAATTTCTGTCTAAATATATAAAATATCTTATTACAACCACAAAACACCGGTTAGTTGACGCCATATTGTAAACAAAACGCACCTAGCGCCGCGGTGGTGAGCGCTGAACTAATTCAATTAAACGGCGGCTTTTGAATCAGCTGTAGTGTTGAACGTTTTGAGCGACTTAAATATTCAATTAAAAAGCTAGACGTGTGATTGAATGGCGTTGTTCAGTAAAAGGGCTAGCTGTTTGATTGAACGGCTATTTAAACCAGTTATCTGCAACATATATATACAGTGTGTTTGTGTAAACACCGTTGTCCTTGAAACCATCAAATGAGCCCGTCAAAATGAACAACTTTTTATATGAGAACAATGCTGGGAACTCAAAAAAAAATGCCGTCTTCATACCCATACGGATGCCCGGATCGGCAATTTGTATGGGTATGAAGACAGATTTTTTTTAATTCCCAGCATTATTCTCATAGAAAAAGTTGTTCATTTTGACGGGCTCATTTGATGGTTTCAAGGACAACGGTGTTTACACAAACATCTTGTATATCGAGTTATTAAGAAATAAGAAAAAACTAACTTGGCAATGATTCCGCCTCGTCCCTTTTCACCTAGCATAATATGAAAGATAGGCGTGAGTGTGAAGAGAAAAGAACGATGTTTGATTTTTTGCTTCATTCGTCGTCGTAAATGTCTAAACACACTATGCCGAATTTCTGCGGCGGAAGTTCGGCTTGATTCCGCCTGCAATTTATTTTAAATTACCGATGACACACCATGTCGAAATTCCGTCGCGTTATATTGTTTGCGTTTGACATTGCTGCAGTAATCATGCGGAACTTCCGCCGCGGAAATTCAGCATAGTGTGTTTAGCACAAAGGCCCAATCCAATCCTGCTACTGTATATTATGTAAAGCTCGATCGAATCCGACCGGAGTGATCACAAGTCGAACAGATCGGATTCGTGCACGCACGGCAAAGCACAAACTGATTCGATTGACCTTCTGTTGAACCGCTTTAGAACAGATTTGGTATAGAGATACATTTAATTCATTAAAAGGATTGTAAGAGTCTCTTTAGTCACACATTACTTAGTCCCGTTGCAACAGTTAAACAAATCTATACTAATCTATACTAATATTATAAAGCGGAAGAGTTTGTTTGTTTGAACGCGCTAATCTCAGGAACTAATATTTCAGTGTTAGATAGCCCATTTATCGAGGAAGGCTATAGGCTATATTTTATCACGCTAAGACAAATAGGAGCGAAGAAATATAGGTAAATGTGGAAAAACGGGCGAAATTATGTGAACCACGTGACCTCGTGAAGGGACATAGGCTATTTTTTGTGGAAAAATGTACGGTTGTGTGAAATTCCTAAAGTACGCGGGCGAAGCCGCGCGGAACATCTAAATATAATAAAATCGTAGGAAGGTCAATTCTGTACATTGAATATTTTTGTACAATAATACTTGGGACGTGGTCTTTTATGCCAACGCGGGCAACAGCTCGTACTTGATATTAAACTTGGCCTATTTATTATCCCGAAACTAACACTCGTACACTGACAAGGCCTCACGCAGTGACTGTCCGTCGTCTATAACATACATCGCCTTCCGGACACAAAACTGCTGACACTCGCACATTCACACACACATACATTAATAGGTTGATGATAGGATTTATTGACGAAAAATGTGTAGTCTGCGTCAAGCAAATTGCTGCCCAACAAAAATTCGAGCAAGAACATGATAAAGTAGTTTAAACAGGTATTTTAACTGTGTCCCGGGCATTAGACATTCGATAATATTAATATGCAATCAAGTTCGGGGCGATGCAGTTAAAATTAGTTTGGGACACAAATGAAGCGGAAAATTATAATTCGGTCGACGGAATTTGTGAATGCTATTGTTTGTACTGGCCCAATAATTTCCATCGGGCATAATTTCTTGTACAATTTTTATCCCATCAAAAACATACCTGTAAAAATGGGGCCAAGTTCCTATCGGCAAATTTTTGGCCTAAAAAAGAGTTGAAATCCAATCTAATGCCAAGTTCAGATGCACTTCATCGATCGTAATCATCTTCATCAACAGCCTGATCCATAATACTTCTAAATTTGAACTTGGCAGGTTTTCGTGCTATACATAACACTTGTTAATTTAATTAAGTACCTATATAAAATTTATATACTTAATTAAATTAACCTGCCAAATCGATTCGGGCTAACCATCGATAATGACTTAAAATTATACAAGCGTGAAAATTATACAGGATAATTCAATTATATAATTATATTATTTCATTATAAAATTAATCAAGTGTTACGTACAGCACGAAAACCTGCCAAGTTCAAATTTAGAAGTATTATGGATCAGGCTGTTGATGAAGATGATTACGATCGATGAAGTGCATCTGAACTTGGTATTAGATTGGATTTCAACTCTTTTTTAGGCCAAAAATTAGCCGATAGGAACTTGGCCCCATTTTTACAGGTATGTTTTTGATGGGATTTCAATACTTTTTTTCAATAAATCTTATATGTTTTTTGTGTCACACCCGAAATAAGCAATACTGTCGATGGATTGCACTAGTGGTATTTGTTAAACTATCAATAGAAGTTAAATTATTAAGTTAACAGTATTCATTTAATAAGCTATACAGTGCAGTGCATTATACATGACAATATTATGTTATACCCCCCCCTTCTCCTCCTCCCACCCTCCTCATCGTATTCTCATTGTATCACTGGTACATAAGAATTTTTAATTATGGTTCGTAGATGAGCCGACTCACACTTGGCCGATTTCTTAAATTTCTTTATTGTTTTTTAATCTACATATTTTATACCACACGACCTGTGTGCCAAATTTCATAACGCTAGGACAATTGGAAGTGGCATCTAAAGTTCGAAGATGAGCCGACTCACGCTTGACCGATTTCTTACATTTCTTAATTTTTATTAATCTACTTATAACACACGACCTGTGTGCCAAATTTCATAACGCTAGGGCAATTGGAAGTGGCCTCTTAATTTCGTAGATGAACCAACTCATGCTTGACCAATTTCTTAAATTTCTAAAATTTCTGAAATTTTTGTTAATCCACACATAACACTTGACCTGCGTGCCAAATTTCATAACGCTAGGACAGTTGGAAGTGGCCTCTATAGTTCGTAGATGAGCCGACTCACGCTTGACCGATTTCTTACATTTCTTAATTTTTGTTAATCTACTCATAACACACGACCTGTGTGCCAAATTTCATAACGCTAGGGCAATTGGAAGTGGCTTCTTAATTTCGTAGATGAACCGACTCACGCTTGACCAATTTCTTAAATTTCTAAAATTTCTGAATTTTTTGATAATCTACATATAACACCCGACCTGTGTGCCAAATTTCATAACGCTAGGACAATTGGAAGTGGCCTAGAGGTTTTGATTACCGGTCAGTGAGTGAGTGAGTGAGTGAGTGAGTCAGTGCCAAAATTAGCTATTTTTACAGGGAGATATCTCAGGATCTACCGAAGCTATATCTATGAAATTTGGTATACTGCTTAAATACTGGTATATAATTACGTAGGTATAATTTTATCTTTGTACTCGCAATAGGCATTGAGCTACAGGGGATCAAAAGTGCGTCGAAACGGTTCGTGTAAATAGTGCACGGCAAGCGCGTGGCCTGCTGGAACTTGGCCGCGCACGGCCGTGCGCTTTGATACTTACTAAATTTGACCTGAAATCATTTGTTTTCATACTACTATCTAAAAGCTATATAAATACGAAAGTGTCTAAAGACATGTTATAGGGATGTTTATTATGAATGAGAGCTTAAAGTGATGATGGAACAACTAACCAAAATTTAATACATTAAAACATTAAGTGTAAGGTCCTCATGTTGTCAGATTTGGATTTACATAATATAAATACGCAGCTTCTTGAAAACATTATAATTTTTTAGTTAGCAAAGCCGCAGAAGATAAGAAACGAAATGAATCAATAGAAACCAAGATAGAAAAACATATACAAATTATGATCAACAATCCTTACCATCCTCTGTTACATTATTATAGGTACGAAATGTGGTCATTCTGTCTGTTACTACTTCACACTTAAACGGCTGAACCGATTTAGGTGAAATTTGGTATTGAGATCGATATTTTCAGAGACGGGAAAGGACAAATTAAGGTAGCATTTATTGCGAAAAAGTTTTTAATAATATTTTTTTATTTTGTCAGATATAATTTAACAAGTTCTTAGCGGAAATTCCCGAGATTTTCAAATACTATTTTGATTTAGGCCTGGAAAATAATTTTGCGATGTTTGAGGAAGGAAATATCACGTACGGCATAGCGCTGGCCGTCTCTCCGAGCTATAAATAAATGAGCTGTGTGCTTTGAATTTGTGAATTGTACCAGATTTGTTGACTGAGCCGGAGCGATGACGTCCGTAAATCTCGGATCGGATGACAAAATCATGAGCGCTCAAAAGAAAATCAGGGCACAAATCTGAATGAAAACGAATATCGGAACAGAAGGGTCAGATCTGATTGCAACGGGATGAGACGAGCTGGTAAGCTAAGGCACACTATAATAGTACAAAACATAACATAGTATCTTCAGTATTCACTGATGTGGCGCATATTAATTAATACCATTGACAAAATATCGCAGGACGAGAAACACAATGTGGAGTAACGTACCTACTATTAATGAGATTTATAAAAAACTAGATGACGCCCGCAACTCCGTTGCGCCAAAACTCGTTTATCGCGCAGGAACCGTACATTTTTCCAGGACAAAAAGTATCCTATGTCCTTTCCCGGGACTCAAAGTATCTACATGCCAAATTTCAGCCAAATCGGTTCAGCGGTTTGGGCGTGAAGAGGTAACAGACAGACAGACAGACAGACAGACACACTTTCGCATTTATAATATTATTATGGATAACTTGTTTAATTGCACCCAAAATTTAAAGTGACATGGCAAATTTTGATGGAATAAAAGCATATAAAAATAGACCACTGGGAAACGACAGACTTCGGGTAAACCGCAGAGAAAAACCGAAAAAATCTCTCCAGTGCACAATGTCATCTCAACCTCTACTAACCAAACAAGTACACACACAACAAATACTAAAATAATATAATACACAAGGGATTTGTAAAGCAATAATCGTTATTGGCCAAAGGGTTTGGCAAAACAGCGTACACCCGTACAATGTACTATCAGAGAAATTGATTCCTAGGCAGATGGGGGACCTACGTAGTTTGGTCGCATTACGTCAAACCCAGCCGACAGATCACAATTAACATTAAATTGACATGATTCGACAAAATGACGTTGTTCCGTCACCTGCCTAGGGATCAATTTCCTCGATGGTACATGCCATTATATCTGTTAAATGGCGCTCGCAATTTGGTAGCTCGATAAATTCACTCATTATTGAGTTTACGAAGTCTATAGTGAGAAATTGATTCCCGATAGTTAATATTGACTAGCTCTTGCCTGCGTCTGTGCCCATTTGTTGGCCTGAATAAAGATTAGTTTGGCTAAATTAGTTTTAAATGAATTCTTAATGTCCGACTCCAGTAGACCAACATGGTCGGTGAAAATCTAACAAACTAAACAAAAAACCATTTATAATCAGTATTTACTTATCACGGGGCAATTTTTGAACTATAATTTACCTCTACAATAAAATGAATCATCAAAATCGATTCACAATCGCAGATGTTATCCGCGAGCAGACATAAAAAGACCATATTATAATAATATAGAGCCGAATTGAGCAACCTCATTCTTTTTTGAAGTCAGTAAAAAAAGAAAATAATACTTTAAATTTGATTTTAAATATTTGCAAAAACTATTAAGGCGATGCCTTGATAATTTGGCTGTAGCGATGCCGATTTTTCTCAGCAATGACTAAAGCTAAGAAATTGAAGTTCATTGTCAGTATTCATCTTGTCTTTGTCTTTGAATTGCCCATAGCATAACACGATTGGACAACTTTTATAGCACAGAATAATCAATCGAAAAGACCTCTGTAAAAAAAGGGATTCCTATTTTTCCAACAGAGGAGAGTGATTTAAGGTTCCAAAATTTGTACATAAATTGGTTCAAGCATGCACTTTAATTTGTGCATAGCTTATATGAAATGTATTTATGGTTTTTAAATTATGCGACAAAAACCATTTTGTCGCTTACGCCCTTTCCATTTTTTGCTGTTCCATTGCTTGTTTTCTATGAGAGGCCGGGCCGGCCTCTCATAGAAAACAAGCAATCTAAAACATATCCAACACGGTTTCTTACTTTAACGCTGCGTCACCTTAAACTGTAACAGGTTAGTAGTATAGTGGTACTAATATCATACCGATAGATAAGAAGACTTCAACTATGACTATATTGAACTAGCATAATATATACACTCAAAAAGCTTATTACTAAAAGTATTTTATGTATTAATGCAGAGCCTAAACTACTATTGATCAGAAATCAAAATTAATCACGATCTATCCAGTAGTTTCTGCGAGAATAATTTAACAAACATTGACACTTACAAACTTTCGCCTTCATAATATTAGTTTGATACCTTAGAAATTCGGAATAGAAGTTTAAAACCTAAATACAGGTATCTTTTTATTTCGCTCGGGTATGACTTCGCAAGTCTCACGGGGCTCGTGACCCATAGTTTGAAAAACACTGTGAGTTATTGAGGTAATAAAAAAGAATACTCGACAAAAATAGAGCAAGAGAAATAAAATTCTAATACTTATAAACAGTTTGGCAAAAAACTCTCGATCCTATTACCAATTATTATAAAACAGATTTTCTATTCGCATTGGCCAACTTTATAGCTATAACTTAAAAAAAGATTAGGTTAAAGCAGTGCTTATATGTCTAAATAAAAATTTATGCGAGCTAAAATAGTCTCTGCGCCAAAATACATTAAGATGTTTATGCCGGGCCATATAAATGAAAAATTATGACAATCGCCACATTAATTACAGAATCCTGAATAGCTGCGAGCAACGTTCTCTTTTTGTGTATTTTCTCATTTTTATTACTTTTTCAGGACTAAAAATATGATTGTTGAATGTTTAAAACATTATAACTAATATTATTAATCCGTGTGTCTGTCTTTTACCTCCTTACGTTGAAGTTACTAAGCCGATTTACATGAAATTTTTGGTAGTAAACCGTCCAATTAGGACATAGGCCAAATTTTATGCTACCAAAAAAATCCACAGCTCAACATAATAAATTATTTCTTCCTTTTTGGAAGTCGTTTAAAAATGTTTTACTTTACGTTACATATAATATCTGAAACTCATGAATACACAACTGGAGCTCATTTGTTTACATTAAGTACATAATATACATTCTTGCATACTAATAGGCAAATATACCAAACTATCTTGTGGCTCAAGTCTTTATGGCTATACCATCTTATGTAACGGTCTTGACTAACTGTTTTGCTCAGGTTCCGGTGGCGGAACAATAACAATAATGTTACTGTAACAATTGACCTGCAACCTGACGTATTAATAATTACTCTACTGCCTATGGTTTGTAAGTAAAACGATTTATGAATAACTGCATTTACGTATACAGTGTATAACAAAACTAAGTGATAATACTGTAAGGTGTGTGTGTCTCTTATATTATAGAGTTCATTGTGAAAGTTGCAGCGCTGAAACAGCAATTTTTTTTGTGATTTGCATGGGCCAGCACTTCAGCGTATTTTTTTTACTGTGTAAGCGTTATAGTACGGGAGCCCTAGAACAATTTTTTTGTGATTACTAATTTTTTGTGAGTAGCTACATTTTGATAAGACGAACAACATTTTTATTTTTTTTAAATCTCGAAAGTGGTAGCTAACAGAGATAGAAAGGATTTCATAATTTGACTTGATAGTCCTAAAAATATATGGATTGTGTTATTGTAGGACAAGGTTACTCTTAAATTATATAAATATTAACCTACCAATATACAAAAAATCAGCTGGTTAGGGTTCCGTTTTAGGGTACAGTTGTCAACCAAGTTGATTTGTTGATCCCTAACCAGCAGATTTTTTGTATATTGGTAGGTTAATAGTTATATAATTTAAGAGTAACCTTGTCCTACAAATAAAACAATCCATATATTTTTAGGACTATCAAGTCAAATTATGAAATCCATTCTATCTCTGTTAGCTACCACTTTCGAGATTTTTCGAAAATAAAAATGTTGTTCGTCTTATCAAAATGTAGCCACTCACAAAAAAATAGCTTGTTAGAAATCACAAAAAAATTTGTTCTAGGGCTCCTTCACTATTACTCAAATATTGTTATTGTTTGGTTTTTTCTTCTTTTGGCGGATTAAGATTTGTTAATAGTCTATGATTAGTGGACTGTTATATACTTTGGTAGGGTCTCTAGCCAAGTGACTTAGGCTATCACTTACAGTCTTGTCTCGTCTCGCCTTAACGTCGCGCTCAGCCTCGTCACATTTTTTTCCTTGAAGTACGGGGCCTCGATGTCACTTGGCTAACGGCTTTGAAAATCGCTTACAGTCTTGTCCTTGAGCATGACGACGCGGCAGTTGAAGAGCGCCTCGGCGCCGACGTGCACGCTCAGCCTCGTCAAATTCTTCTCCTCGAGGTACGGACCTCGATGTCACTTGGCTAATGGCTTTGAAAATCACTTACAGTCTTGTCTTTGAGCATGACGATGCGGCAGTTGAGGAGTGCCTCGGCGCCGACGTGCGCGCTCAGCCTCGTCACATTCTTCTCCTCGAAGTACGGGCCTCGATGTCACTTGGCTAACGGCATTGAAAATCTCTTACAGTCTTGTCCTTGAGCATGACGACGCGGCAGTTGAGGAGCGCCTCGGCGCCAACGTGTGCGCTCAGCCTCGTCACATTCTTCTCCTCGAAGTACGGGCCTCGATGTCACTTGGCTAACGGCATTTAAAATCACATACAGTCTTGTCCTTGAGCATGACGACGCGGCAGTTGAGGAGCGCCTCGGCGCCAACGTGTGCGCTCCGCCTCGTCACATTCTTCTCCTCGAAGTACGGGCCTCGATGTCACTTGGCTAACGGCATTGAAAATCTCTTACAGTCTTGTCCTTGAGCATGACGACGCGGCAGTTGAGGAGCGCCTCGGCGCCAACGTGTGCGCTCAGCCTCGTCACATTCTTCTCCTCGAAGTACGGGCCTCGATGTCACTTGGCTAACGGCATTTAAAATCACTTACAGTCTTGTCCTTGAGCATGACGACGCGGCAGTTGAGGAGCGCCTCGGCGCCAACGTGTGCGCTCAGCCTCGTCACATTCTTCTCCTCGAAGTACGGGCCTCGATGTCACTTGGCTAACGGCATTTAAAATCACTTACAGTCTTGTCCTTGAGCATGACGACGCGGCAGTTGAGGAGCGCCTCGGCGCCAACGTGTGCGCTCAGCCTCGTCACATTCTTCTCCTCGAAGTACGGGCCTCGATGTCACTTGACTAACGGCATTTAAAATCACTTACAGTCTTGTTCTTGAGCATGACGACGCGGCAGTTGAGGAGCGCCTCGGCGCCAACGTGTGCGCTCAGCCTCGTCACATTCTTCTCCTCGAAGTACGGGCCCCAGTGCCTCTCGTAGTGATGGTACTCCTGGTACGGCGCGAACTGACGCTCCTCTATCTTATCTGTTGAAGAATTAATGATGAAGAGTTAATAATTAATGTAACAGAGCTAATTTTCAAGAGCGAATGGCTAGGTCAGACCACGTCTTCAAATAAAAAATTATACTTATTTTGTATTTTACCGAGTGAGTAACCGAAAGCCTGCTACCTGATGTATGGTGGGGGTTTTATGGACTAGGAACTTCTAGCACTACATGAGTTATGATGCTCTGGTATTTGATATTTCAATGATCTATAGCCGGCGATTTATCTGCACGTTTTCTGCTATAATATTCATTTGTTATAAAAATTCAAATTATACTAAAATGTTGCACTTTACAAATATAAAATTATTACATTTCATTTTGGTTTGGCAAAATCTGATAAAACATAGCAAGTAACACATTTACGATACAACCGGGAGCAAAAAGCAAAAATCCGCAAAATTAATGTTATGTACGCTTAAAATAACAATGTTGAGATTTCGTTGTAACTATTCCGTCACTCGACAGAGTGCTACGCGGTGTCTACGGCGTGGCACTCATTACAAACCGTAGCACGTTCGTAGCAGTGCTACGCTTCCGTAATTTCATTTTTAACTTTGTACTGTCCATAATACAACATTAAGTTTTTCGTGCACTGCACAGCAGTTTTGCAACAAAAGCTTGGCAAGTCACAATTAAAAATCACGCGTTTCCAAACTCTCTCTTCTATACCTCAGCTCTCTACGAAAAGATAAGGACGTACTTTGTTTTCGTTGCTTTTTTGTTTAATTTTAAGAATAGCATAACTCTAGTCCTTATTTTACGAATAATATAATATTTTCTTACTTAAACGTAATGTACTTTCCGTTGGTTTTTAAACTGGGGTCAGTCATTTCCATGGCTACTTATTTATGCCAGTAGGTGTAACCATATTTGAGAGTTACTCTGTACTACATTAGTATACTTTATTTTAATGGTTTTCTGAAAAGAAAATAATGAACTCCAGATAAATCAAACCAATTGTTTTCATGACTCATCGTAAAATATTGTTATGATTACATTCCCCATTTTTAGGGCAAGCGTACCAACATGTTGATATACATCGCTAGCAATTACTCCAAATTTTTGTATGATGATAAAAGTTGCACTACCGCGTTTCTTTGTACATAATTCGCAGCACGTAGTATTTTTATAGGATGAGTGCTACGTAATAAAACGTGTTATGATTGTTGATTTAGGTTTAGTTATGACATTCCTGAATATGTTTCATGGTCTCAACGTGTGCTTCTGTTTCGCATTAAAGTCTTATCTATACTAATATTATAATTGGGAAGAGTTTGTTTGTTTGAACGCGCTAGTCTCAGGAACTACTGGTCCGATTTGAAAAATTCTTTCAGTGTTAGATAGCCCATTTATCGAGGAAGGCTATAGGCTATATTTTATCACGCTAATACTAATAGGAGCGAAGAAATAGAGAAAAGTGTGGAAAAAACGGGTGGAAATTATTTGAAAGGGCTTATTTGAACGCACTAATCTCAGGAACTACTTACGTACGTTACATACGTTTTAAATTAGTATTTCGTAATAATGTAATAATAAATTTAAAAACACAAATTCTCTATTTCATTAAAAAGTTCCTCTAGAAAATGTTACGGTGATAATAATTGCAGTTTAATTGACTTAAAATGGTTAGCTGTAATCTACGCTGCTCTCAGACTCGGATGACCGTGAGATGTGTCGTGAGAGCTTATTATGTCAAAAATATTATAAAAATTGAAGTAACTTTAAAAATATATATGGGCAGATAGTTATTTGATCGTCTTACGTAAGGTTTAAAATTTAGGTTGTAAAAAACTCGGCCAAATTTGCCAAACATATAAATATATGTAATAGTACACACTACACAATACTTTTTTCCATTTAATATGAAGCTTTGCCTCTAGTGTTCAAACTATCTAAGAAGCGAGAAACTGAATAAGGCTTAATAACAATTGACGAAGATCCTAAAAGTTTTCTGTTTATTTACATTAGTAAGCCAAATCTAAGAATAACACAACGAAATATATAAAAGCAATAGATCCCCGTAAATACTCGTTCTATTTTTTCTACGCAATATGAGTGTTGCTCACTTTATAATATGTTATAAGCGACAAATGGTATCCAAACAAGTTATTATGTTAGAAGTTGTGAATAATGTTTGTTTTTGTAGAGGTACATAATGATTGATATCGGGGACACAATTCAGTATAGACGACGCTATTCACATACTGATTTACTATTCATATGTATTTATCTTACACTAGATGACGCCCGCAACTCCGTTGCGCCAAAATTCGCTTATCGCGCGGGAACCGTACATTCCGGGATAAAAAATATATTATGTCCTTCACCGGGAATCAATGTGTTTCTATACCAGATTTCATCAGAATCGGTTAAGCAGTTTAAGCGTGAACAGATAGACAGAGAGAGACACTTTCGCATTTAAAATATCAGTAAAGTAACATTGAAGGATGTTATGTAAAATTCTCATTTCGAGGTATTGTTGTGAAGCTCCTGCGAAACGACTAAACCGATTTTGTTGACATTTTGTGTGCTCAATGCTCATCCTGTGGGTTTCATAATAATCACTTTTATTTTTCATAACCGAATCATTGTAGTATAGCGCACAAATGAATCGTGCTATCGAAGATTGTGTGAAATTTTTTAAGAAGGCCTTGAAACTGAAATTGTTATAACGTGTGATATGGCAACTCCTCGCTCAGTCGAAAGTTTTCCTTGGGGCGAAAGCCCCAAGCATAAAATGTGCAATAATGCTTGAGAAAGCAAAACAACGTTTGCCGGGTAGGCTGTGTTCTTTATGCTTACATCTGCTTGACTTTTTCAAGTATGCTGCATTATTAACTTTTATATTATAGGAAAAATACCTTGAAAATATAACAATATTTTGAATGCCTCCGTAGGCGTATGGTCTCTGCCAAAACATGTTCAATACATTATAGAGATGGAGCGTATGTGGGAGTAAAAACAAAATGTTGCTGTATTATTATTTTTAACAAAAAATTAAAACCGACTTCCAGAGTAAAAAACAATAATAATTATTATGTAATGAACAAAAAAGTATGAAATAATTCTTACTCTTAATAGTGCCTTATGCAGAATACTCCTAAGCCTTTACTATTTCTGTACACAATCTTCATTATTTTGAAGTCGATACCAGCTAAGAATGGTGAGTTCTTAGATAAAATATTATTAATTTTAAAGACTGGTACCGACTTCAAAATTATGAAGATTGTGTACAGAAATAGTAGAGGTTTAGGAGTATTCTGCATAAGGCACTATTAAGAGTAAGAATTATTTCATACTTTTTTGTTCATTACATAATAATTATTATTGTTTTTTACTCTGGAAGTCGGTTTTAATTTTTTGTTAAAAATAATAATTTCACTCTTTTTAGTAATTTAAGTAATTTATAAGGTTTTCTGTAAATTATACTAATGTGTTCTACTAAATGACTTTGGAGCCAGGATACACATTTATGATATGAGAACCATAAAGTTAATATACCTAGCGTCCTCTCTGAATAGAGAATTGCATAAGTAACTCCAAGAATATACTCGTATCACTGTATAATTAATAATATAAGCTTGGCGTTAATCAAGCAATGATAAAATTAATGTTCATGCGCCTATCACTAAAGGCTCTAAAGTTCTGTTCAGCGACTTTCTTTCTATCACAACACTCCTGGAAAGTCATTAGCTCACTATAATGTTCATATAATATTATGCTTAAACTACTTAGAACTACGTTAATATAACTATTTATTTTGTCCCAATAATAAGGAGTTTCCAACATACCTCATAATTCATAGATCTCATGATCAAATTGCTAACTTGGTAACCTGATCACCAAGTTTGAATCATTTACTTTGATATAACAATATAATTTTTGAAATCGTTCGACAAATTAAGAGTTATGATTTAATAATTCATGGTGTGGTGACTGGTGGTAGTGGTGATGATGATGATGAATGTAACTTGCATAGTAGCACATGCTTCGAGTTCTTATACCAAAGCCGAAACCCTCAAACTTGCATCTATAAGGAATCCGGAGTTCTCTTAGCACCTTCGGAACCAAGGTATATCTTAGTGCAAAATGTTGCTTTTTGGTAGCATATGCTTAGGATACTTCTCATAAAATCGAAATCACCATATGTTTCCACATAAATTTTGAGGAGTTCCCTCGATCAATCTCGATCGATCACATCTTATCATCAGGTCGAAATAATAAAATAATTTTCAAAATAGCTTAACTTTTTACAGAACAATGTTTAAAGACATCCGTGATCCGTTTTGATCTAAAAATACTATGAAAAATTCATTATAATAGGGTCATAATGTGAAGGTGTATGGTGAAATGGTGGTGATGATGATGATGATGATTATTAATGTAATAAGCTTAGTAGTATATGCTTTCAGTTCTTAAAACAACGCCGAAACCCCCAAACATGTATCTATAAGGAGTAAGGAGTTCTGTTCACCACCCTCGAACATGGTTCGAGGGTGGTGAACAGAACTCCTTACTCCAAACCAAAAAACTAAAAAAAACCAAAAAGTAAGATTTTGCACCAGGATATACCATGGTATATCCTGGTGCAAAATCTTACTTTTTGGTAACATATGCCTGGAATACTTCATATGAAACCAAAAAGCCATATGTTTCCATTTAAATTTTAAGGAGTTCCCTCGATTACTCATAGATCCCATCATCAGGTCACCACTTTTGTGAACATGGGACCAAATTAGAGTAAAACCTAATACAACAAAACAAAAATTTTGAAAATCGGTTCACAAACGGCGGAGTAATCGTTGAACATACATAAACAAAAAAAAAATCCACAGCAGAACGTATAACCTCCTCGTTTTTTGGAAGTCGGTTAAAAATTGATTAGTTAAATTGCTGAAAATCTATCTGTGAAAAATATCGCGAGGCATCGCTACGCGACTTTTAACCCCCGACCAAAAAGAGGGGTTTTATGATGTGTCTGTCTATGAAATCGCAACATCTATGATGTTCATCGCAACATCCAGATGGCTGAACCGATTTTGATCTCATTTTTTTGAAGTGAAAACTTCTTTAGCGGCGTTGAGCACTTTTGTGGGATGGGTAAAAACTGTGAAACTCGCGTCAGATTCTCGTGCTGATCGAAAAACCTTGGAAAAACCGTAAGACGGTTGGAGAGTAGTGTTGTAACATCGAAATCGATTAGTCGAACAATCGATGTTTTTTTTCGATTGTCGATATTTTTTAATCGATTGTAAGGGTTTCGATTAATTAAAAAAATCGATTTTTTAAAAATCGATTTTCATAAAAAATGGGTTAAAAATTTAATCGATTGTAAGGGTTTCGATTAATTAAAAAATCAATTTTTTAAAAATCAATTTTCATAAAAGATGGGTTAAAAAAAATAATGCACAACGTTAATAATCAAGTTTTCACTTCTGCCGGCACTCCCGGATTGCAACCCGTCTTTTTTTGTCTGTAAGCTGGCGATCAACTTCCAGTGATTTAATCGGTTTACTTTTTTACGTCCTGATTCTTGACACTTATTATAGTACCTGTTAAAGTTTAAATTTAACATTATTACTCTCTATTGCCTAATAGTACGGGAATTTTTTTTTTGTGATTACTAACAAGCTAATATTTTGTGAGTAGCTACATTTAGATAAGACGAACAACATTTTTAATTTCGAAAAATCTCGAAAGTGGTAGCTAACAGAGATAGAAAGGATTTCATACTTTGACTTGATGGTCCTAAAATATGGATTGATCTATTTGTAGGACAATGTTACTCTAAAATTATTTAACTATTAACCTACAAATATACAAAAAATCAGCAGGGTACCGTAGTCAACCAAGTTTTGTCGATTACAGATCCCTAAAACGGAACCCTAACCAGCAGATTTTTTGTATTTTTGTAGGTTTATAGTAATCACTATAATGCATGTTCAAAATAATGATTTTATAGTCGACCATTAGTTACCATAATCGACGTTTTCGAGGTAAAAACTACACCGAAAAAATTGATTATTAGTTTTTATAACGGTCAAATTTTGGGGAAACGAAGTTATTGGCAATATCTAGTTATTGTACATGTATTGGAAGTTTTACAATAAAAAGAAAACTAGACAAAAGTCTGCATACAACATCATAAAAGTAATTTTAATACAATGTTTTGTGATTCCACTTTAATTTAATATTTAACCCGCTTATGCTTATTAATATAAATTGAAACGAAAACAAAAATATTAATTTACTCATTAAGCTTAAATTCAACGTGTGAATATTTATACCCAACAACTTTCGTAATTTCAACGTTAGAGGCTTAATCATATTGTATTAAGCTTGTTCATAAATACAGGGTTTAACAAAACTAAGTGAAAATACTTATGGGTGTGTATATTGTGTTCCTTATAAGTTATAACATAATACAGTTTTCAGTGAAAATCGCAGCGCTGAAAGAGCGTTTTTTTGTGTTTTGTATGAGCAAGCGCCAAGCACGCAGCGTCAGGAATTTTCCCATAAAAAAGTTGAAAAAAAAATATCATTCAGCGCTGCTACTTTCACATTGAAGTCAATACCTATATAACCCTAAAGTGTTATTACTTATTACTTAGTTTTGTATTACACCTTGTATATTAAAACTGAAGCATTCTTTACACCTACTTAACTATTATTATAATTGTAACGTTATGATTACAATAGAAAAAAATCGACAAAACTATATTTTATAAAAAAAAAACAATAAGACTGAAACTATTTAAATGATTTTCTTGTGTATTTTGCTTTTGGAAAATTCTTGAAAAAATTGGTCAATGTACTTTCCTTATTCGTACCTAAAATGAAGTGGTATTGAATATTAAACCCTAATACAGTATGGGACCATTCTAAAGATCTGTGCTGGAACAATCCGCTGACGTGTCTGGGCCGCCAGTCATAATGTATTCTCAAATGAGGATCCTTGAATACGTAAATGTTCGGTTGGTAAAATAACTTCCTAACCACGCAGGCTTAAGAATTCCATTTATTTTACGCATAGCATAGCTTTTATGGCGGTGACCGAATCAAGAAATTAAGTAACGAAAAAAACCTAACACCCCATGTGGCGTTGCCAAACTTCAGCATAGTGTTTGTGTGCATGCGACAAGGCGTATGTGAATTACAGTTGCATAAGTTATAAAAAATATAATAGATTTACCTCGGCATCCTCCGAGTGCTGCACGTATTATTTTTTAAATAAAATTAGGGAGAAAACGAGCAAACGGGTCGTCTGATGGAAGGCAACTACCGTCGCCCGTGAACATTCGCAACATCTGTGGTAAGAAATCAGATGCAAGAATTTTACTATAAATTACACACGTAAGAGCCGGGACACAAAAACACGGCACGACGTCTTACGATGTCATACGGCGCCATGTCGTGGTTTTTTACGACGCGCGTCGTGGACTTCCACGACACTGCACCGTACGGCGCCGTACGACGTCGTACGACGTCGTGCCGTGTTTTTGTGTCCCGGCCCTAATACAACAGTCAACGTCCATCTAGACGATTTTTTATAAAATAATGGAGCAAACGAGCAAACGGGTCATCTGATGGAAAGCAACCGTTGTCTATGGACACTCGCAACATTAGAAGAGCTGTGGGTGCGTTGCCGGCATTTTAATAGGGAATACGCTCTCTTCTTGAAGGTTTGCAGGTCGTATTAGTCAAATGAATGGTGCGATTATATGGGGTTGTTTGGGGCCATAATTATAATAATTCTAGTCTTGATATTGTATGGCGTTGATTTTTGTTGCGTAAACTTTGACTCAAAGCGTGGTCAAACATGTGGCTCGATTTAGTTTATTTGGGAGAGATATCATATTGATGTGGTTGGTATTAGTTATTGTTTCTGAGATTTTGTCTGCCTAATTTATATTATATTATACAAGATAAGATACGTTAGAATGTAGCCTATCTTGAATTTTAAATCTCTGTCAATAGTTATAACTTATAAGTATCATAATATCCGAGGTATGTTAGAGACAGAAAATATCAAAAGTGTTTATTTGCTTGTGTTCGCAACTCATGTCCACTTCATAATAATTTAAATAAGTCACCTGAGTTCAAGTACTAAACTAAATTAAAAATATGTCATGTAATTAAAAATTCTACGCGATTGAAACGAAATGAGGGCGCGACTATAGCTGTGTACTTTGTATGATAATAATTTTTCTCGAAATTCGAATGCTGAATACTCGCGAAAATGAGTTTAGTTCATTACAATTACAAAAAAAAATCTTGGATACTTACCAATATGTTGTAAGCTTACTGATTATTAAATAATAGTATTTTAAAAAGATAGAACCGACTTAAAAATTGTACGTAATTAAGAATTAGAATTCCTTAGCTCAAAAACTACTGAACCGATTTTGATGAAACTTGCAGTACCTATTCCCTAAGTTTAACAATGCCTAGTACACCAAAAAAGAGTCGCCTAAATTGGACTTGTAGTTCCAGAGATATGCGAACACAGACATAAAAACATACATACACTTTTGAAATTTGACACATTTGCTCAGACGCTGCTATAGAACAACATATACAAAAACTGGACAGTTCTGGCAATATTACATACATACGCGTTGAATTGATAACCTCCTTTTTATAATCCAGTTAAAAAATTATAAAAACTATATCACATTTCTTCTTCTAATATAATATGGTTTTTAACAAAGTGTTACACAGTTCCCACGCGTTAAAGAAATTATTGAGCGACGAATTTGCATGCGATACTAATTACTAACTGAATCAAAATAACCGCGAAAGAAAAACTCATAAAAAACGAAATCGGAACGAACGTAAAAAAATCGTCAATCGAATCTTACCGAATGAAACTAAATAGCCTTAGCAGTTCAGCATGTGTCATAAGTCATAACATATTTGCTGTCTGTACACAATCAATACTTACTGAACAAATCGCCCCCTTCAGTTGGGCCCTCGAACTTAATATTTTCTCGAAGTTTCTTCGTAATGTTCCTGAATATTTCCCTGGATAAGGCCAGGCCATCTTTCTCATCGCTCCGACGCCTCCGTAACACTTCCTCTTCCGGTATTTGGAGTTCTGTGTAAGACAGATACCGGTTAGAAATGTGGCCAAAAGTTCACATTCCGACTTACTCAACTGGACAGAGATGGCATGCATTACTTTACGGGTGGTGGTTTTTGTTCTGATTTGTATCAGAGCGAATATCAAATGAAAATCGGGTAAAAATTATGATTGTTTAGTTTAAATCAAGTACTATTTATTGTTGGTGTAATCATATTTGGGTGGTAAGTTACTTCTAACTTTTTGCAACGTGACGCAAAAATTATCGCTGGTTGACCTACACTGTTATGTGTTACCGGTGAACTGTACCATATGCATATGCTACAAAGTTGCTACTACTAGAGAAGTTGGTTCATAGGCAGTAAGCGGACCTACGTAATTTAGTCGCGTTAGGGTCAATTCAGACCGCAATATGATGCATTTCTTAATTTGTACTGGCAGGGTTTGACGTTTCAGATCACGGCTATTGAATTAACTTAGGGCCTTATCACACTGGCGATCAGCGAGCGATTTGAAAGCGACGCGACTGCACGTAGCTTGCCTTCCGCGTTTTGGACACTCAGTAGCATGAAAAATGTGAAAAAAACACCTCACGTAATTTGTGGACGCCCCCTTACTGTTTACTCTTCACTAAGATTACTATTCGACGTGTACTCTTCACACGTCGAATAGTATTTTTTTTAATTAATCGAAAAATTAGGAAAAAAAATTATTTATATAATAAAAACGATTATTTTCTTATGCGCTGTCGCGGCGTGCGCTCGCTAATCGCCAGTGTGATAAGGCCCTTAATCCGACCACCTGACGTAGGTCTGTCAACTACCTATGAATCATTTTTTCGATGGTACAATTTAAAATCATCCAAACATGAAAAGACAAATTTCTTTACATTACTGGCGATACTAATCTTCACACTGTCACTCACTTCATAGTAATTAATAATATTATTAGTTTTAGATGCTCAGCAACGCTATCAGAAAGAGGCGGAAAATTTGCTGTCTTTTTCTTACACTGATAACCAACCAATATCGTGGGCAGCAGTAAGGTTGCTTTTCCTGTAACAAGTGCTGTCACCCGTATGCCGCGCATGGTCCGCATTCGGGTGACAAGACGTGACAACATGCGTGCTGACCGCATGACAGGAAAAACAACTATGAAATGATAAGATGCGGGCAATTTTCATCAGATCAGAAAAGTGCCCTAATAGTCTGATTAACAAGTGCCATTTTCGTCAAAACCTGATCTCATGCACCGAAAATTATGATTTTGGTCTCATTCGATTCGGAATACCATCCAGAACATTCTATCAAAATTCCAAGTGGGGCTGAAAATAAATGCAATAGTTATAAACAATTAAGTAAACATAAAAAGAAGGGTTTGGATTTTTTTTAATATTTGAAAAAAATATTTGAAAATAGATCCTTAAAGAGCAGGAAATTTCCTAAAAAAAATCTTCGATCCTGGAACCTTACCAATAAGCCTTATAGCTTTAAATGAGCGGCGAACCGCGAAAGTAACGGTAAAAACGCGTAGTTCGGGTTTCGCGTGAATTGCCGCAATCTGCCACGCGAACTAAAAAATATATTTTAACTGATTAAATATTAAAGAAATAAAAAAAAATGGGTACTAAGTAGACATATCAATAAACAATAATCCGTCAACAAAAATAAATTATCACACTTTGTTTAAATGTTATGCTTTTGTTCATTTGTTTATAGTCACTATTTTAATGTTAACATAAAAACGCTGATTATTTCTAAACAAGAAATCTAGAAATTTTTATTATTCTTTTGAGCTAATCTTAAAAGGGCTTAGAAGAGATATCCGGTGGAAAAATTCAATAATTTTGATTTTTCACTTTTTTGTGAACAATCAAAGGCATTCATGAAATTTTATAATAGAGATAATTAAAATTTGAAAATAGATCCTTAAAGAGCAGGAAATTTCCTAAAAAAATCTTCGATCCTGGAACCTTACCAATAAGCCTTATAGCTTTAAATGAGCGGCGAACCGCGAAAGTAACGGTAAAAACGCGTAGTTCGGGTTTCGCGTGAATTGCCGCAATCTGCCACGCGAACTAAAAAATATATTTTAACTGATTAAATATTAAAGAAATAAAAAAAAAAAGGGTACTAAGTAGACATATCAATAAACAATAATCCGTCAACAAAAATAAATTATCACACTTTGTTTAAATGTTATGCTTTTGTTCATTTGTTTATAGTCACTATTTTAATGTTAACATAAAAACGCTGATTATTTCTAAACAAGAAATTTAGAAATTTTTATTATTCTTTTGAGCTAATCTTAAAAGGGCTTAGAAGAGATATCCGATGGAAAAATTCAATAATTTTGATTTTTCACTTTTTTGTGAACAATCAAAGGCATTCATGAAATTTTCATGTAAATAAAGCAATTAGGGTTTTTTCATCAATAAAATGATTACTTATTTAAATTTTATTAGTTATAAATATAAAAATATATATTGTTATCTGGCTTCTAACAACAACAAAACAAAATAATAACAATAATTGGATATTATAAAAGTACCGTAATTGCTTTATTTACATGAATAATTTTGGAATGCTTCTGAATGTTAATAAAAAAGTGAAAAATAAAAAAATAATAATTTTGTCAACGGGAATCTCTTCTAAGCCCTTTTAAGATTAGCTCAAAAGAATAATAAAAATTCTAGATTTCTTGTTTAGAAATAATCAGCGTTTTTATGTTAACATTAAAATGGTGACTATTAACAAATTAAGACAAGCATAATAATTAAACAAATTGTGATAATTTATTTTTGTTAACGGATTATTGTTTATTGATATGTCTACTTAGTACCCAAATTTTTTTATTCCTTAATATTAATATTTAATCACTTAAAATATTTTTTTAGTTCACGTAGCAGATTGCGGCAAATCACGCGAAACCCGAACCACGCTGTTTTACCGTTACTTTCGCCGCTCAATTAAAGCTATAAGGATTATAGGTAAGGTTCCAGGATCTAGGATTTTTTTAGGAAATTTTCTGCTCTTTAAGGATCTATTTTTAAATTTTGATTATCTCAAATAGTTTTTGAAATATTAAAAAAAATACCAAACCCTTATTTTTATGTTTACTTAATTGTTTATAACTTTTGCATTTTTTCAGCCCGTCTTGGAATTTTGATAGAATGTTCTGGATGGTATTCCGAATCGAATGAGACTAAAATCATAATTTTCGGTGCATGAGATCAGGTTTTGACGAAAATAGCACTTGTTTACCAGAGTATAATCGTTTACGGTCACCCTGCTCCGTTTCCCGTTTTATTCCATAAAAAGCTAAAATTGAGGGAAGTAATGTTATTTTAACACTTCATTACAAAATTGACTTCTAATGACGTGGTCCCTAACTCATGAATCAACAGAATTTACCCCATTAACAGTAGATAAGGGTTATTAATGATTGCCCTTTTTATTTAATTTGCGTTCTGATGATCTTGTGAAAAAATATCGCAAATGAGAGGTAGGTTTTCAAAATTAATAATGTGCAAGCATACGTTAACATAGCGGATTATTTTATGTTTATTTTTGAAAAAAAGAAAAAGATAATTATGTATATGAAGGCCCATATTACATTCACTTATTTGCCACAATGAAAAACTAGATTTTGTTTCGTACAGTGCGTACAATTCGTAAATCACCAATTATATTGGGAGACGACTTGAAAGAAACCTACAGCTGAATATTTGGACTGCGCAACAGCTGCATTTTTTTTTAAATTACTATTACATCATAAAAAATACAGTTCCTCACAGAAGCATCAAGATGAAATATTTATAAGGTGAGCTGAACCCGGAGAATGCTGAGGGAATATCTAATACTTTTGTATGAAGCGTGGCTCTAAGCCATATTCTATGATAATACCCGCTGACCGTTCGCATTCATTCCCTCGAAGGTGGGTTCTTAGGTGCGCGATTCATTTTATTTCACACGATTTTTAAGGCCCACATTAAATAATAATAATATCTATGGACGCTTCACATCACGTCAGTCTGGCCCCGTGGTAAGTACCTGAGGGACTTGTGTTACGGGTACCAGACAACGGATTTAATATCTATATTTGATACTTTTATACTATACATAATATAAACAAGATTTTTATTATATGATACACTGTATGTATTAAATATATATTTAATACACATCCAAGACCCAGGAACATAGGAAACTTTTGTTCGGTCGGCGGGATTTGAACCCGCGACCCCCGGCTTGAGCGCTGACAACACGCTCAACCACTGATGAGCCACAGAGGTCGTCAACAATTTCCACGTTGGATCAATATGGATAACCATGTTTGGGAAGCTGTGTGTTTGCTCATTGCTCAATCAAAGTAATAGGGATTTATAGATGAATACTCCTTTACACGTTAACAAGTAATTACAGAGTGTATTGGTCCATCATACAAGAAGCTTTTGTCCGTGGCTACGCACGCTAAAATAGAAAATGTCATGAGCCAGGATAGAGTCTCCGGGTACAACATACTACCATAATTAATTGAAATCAGTTCAGTTGATTTTGCTTGAAAAAATAACAAACATCACAAAAAATGTTGTAGCAATTGTATGTGTAAATTTTTCTCTTCAAATGAAAATGCAGATTACAGCAATAAAGACACGTATATTCTTCGAATATACGTGTTGTCTTGTTCGTTCATTGATGCCTATATTTCGATTTAGAATATACTATCAATCGAGTTGGTCGTAGAGCTTTATAAACTTATAATTGGAAAGCTACAGAGTTATAATAAAAATATAGCAATAATCTTCAGTATCTCAACATTCCTTTCCACGTTTTAAATTTTCTATTTTCGTTTATTATACTCATGATATCAGCTTCCAAAGTAAAGCCAATTTATTGAAATTCAAGCATACATTCAGCATCTCCGTAGTATTTACAAATTACTTTTATTTGAAGCACACGTTAATAGATCGACAATATCATAAACTACATATTCCCCGTTTAAATTTTTTTTAGGTCAATTTTGAACTAAGATTAGTAAAAAAATAGGGTTTTGGTGCGATCTGGGCAACGCGGCAAATGTATGGCCAAGGTCGTTTGCTCGGGGGACGGCCTTAATTCATGAAGCCCCAAGCGGCCACATCCGGCCGCGATAACAATGAAAAAGCTATTGTGTCTCGTTTTGCCACGACTGATGGGTTAATATCTCGTAGGCCACGGTTTTCATAGAATGAGATGGCAATATTTCATATGGAAATAGAGCAAGATAGTTAAAATGTATTAACACTATGTTTTTTGTTCTTTTATTTATGTGTAATCTATGACAAGATTATTGCAGATCCGCTGTATTATTAATTATTATTTATAAACACAATTAATTAACTATCCTGTGGGCAAGCGCCGGAACTAATATTAAGTAGTCTGGAGGGTTCATATGTGGCTATATAGTTATATAATACACAATCGAACAAAACAAAAAGATTTAAGAATTTCAAAAAGCACTATGTGTTTTTTGCTTACTTATATATTTACGTTAATGTGTGTATAAGATTAAACAAACATTAGTAACGTAATACCTACCTACTTAGAAGTTACATCTTATGCTGTCTTCCTGCAATATAAATGGGAGTGCACGGTAATTACTTAAATAAGTATTTACTTTTATCATAAAAATACTTTCGTAATGAAAGCTTTTTCTTTTATCTTGACGTAAAAGTAAGATACATCACTAATCTAGACACGCGGTAGCGTGTCAAGCCAAGTTCCAGCATAACAGAATGGCGAGCAGCACCGTGTGTAATATTACACGAACCATTTGCAGGTACTTTTGACCCTCTCATAATTCAGAAACTATTTCACATAAACGATTCAAATTTGGCTCATATAATGAAACTTGCGAGATAACTACATGCTCTAAATTTCATAAGAACAGCTCAAACGGTTATTAAGATATTAACGTCCGAAAATCTACATTTTTATCACTAACTGACTGACTGACTGACCTATAGATCAAAATTCTAACCCACTTCCAGATGACCTAGAAGGCTGAAATTTGGAATCCAGCTTGGTAATTGTGTGAAAACGTAGGGAAAAATCAGAAAACAAAAAAAATCGGTCAAGTGCGAGTCGGACAGAGCGAAACTAGGCAAAAATTGTGTTTTTTGTATGGAGACCCCCATAAATATTTATTTTATTTTACTTTTATTATAAATTATGAAAATAAAAATATAATTAAAGATTTTGTGAAATTTTCAAGTATCTACCGGCTGCCATTATTGATTTTGAGCAAAAAAGGCCAAAAAATCACATTTATTGTATGGGAGCTCCCCGTAAATATTTATTTGTGAAGTGAAAAAACTTTAGGAAATTAATAGAATGTGACACTATGAAGTATGTCTGTCTGTTACCTCTTCACGCCCAAATTGCTTGTACCGATTGTTCTTAAATTTGGTATGGAGATATAGTTTGAGTTCCGGGAATAGACATAGAATTCTTTTAATACGTCTGTCCGTCTGTCTGTCCGTCTATCCGTCCGTCCGTCCGTCTGTCTATATGTTTGTTAGACAGCTATAATAATAGCTATAACTTCCGCACAATAAGCTGTACCCTATAGTTAATGGTTGGAAATACACTTGTGTTATACCGTATTATTCCAATGCCTCCTGATGGTAGCTGCTTTTTCCATTCGCTTGAATTTTCTTTGTTTTATTCGTCTGATACTCAACAAGTCTTAGGGGCTATTTCCCCACTTCCTGATTAGTTTCAGATAGGCTATCCACAACTTATCTAACAGATGAAGGATCTGTCAGTTAAGTTTCAGATAGGCAATCCACAATTTATCTGATAGATGAAGTATCTGCCAGATAAGTTGCGGATAGCATATCCGATACTCGTCGGGAAGTGATGAAACAACGCCTTAAGGTTGCGATTGAATATAGTCGAATATTATGTATGTTTGAACTGGGAAGATTAAGATGTCTACTGTCTACCCTTGCTCGGAAAGTTTTCTTTACAAAAAGTAATGATATCCCACCAAAAACATAAAATATGTAAAAATGGAAAGCCAAGTTCCACACAAACATTATTCTTGTCTATGGACTTCGCCGTAAAAAGGATGGAGATCTAACTGAGTGCCAAGTTCCAAGGAAAATCGAAATATGTATGTATAGGAACCAAATAACATTATGAACAATTAATAATAGAGTCTATTTCTTTGCTTTATTGAATATCTATAACAATTAATGTTATTTAAATAATTTGAGATCTTAAACTAGATTAGATTCTACTTGGCTAGTTTTCATCAGAACTAAAATGTTCAATAACTTAATGAAATGACTGATGTAATGAAAACTGGCCAAGTTAGATCTAATCTAGTTTAAGATCTCAAATTATTTAAATAACATTAATTGTTATAGATATTCAATAAAGCAAAGAAATAGACTCTATTATTTGTTCATAATGTTGTTTGGTTCCTATACATACATATTTCGATTTTCCATGGAACTTGGCACTCAGTTAGATCTCCATCCTTTTTACGGCGAAGTCCATAGACAAGAATAATGTTTGTATGGAACTTGGCTTTCCATTTTTACATATTTTATGTTTTTGGTGGGATTTACTAATCCATAATCCTCAAAGAAAAACGTATCCAATTTTAATACATTATGCACAGACAGAGTACAAAATATATTCTGTGTGCCAAAAATATATTGTGTCTTTTATTTTTCTACGAGACCGTTACGGATAGGTGAACAGAATAAGATTAATGTTTTCCCACGCATTTTCATTCAGTTGAATGGTTTCCTAAGTGCTTTGCGTATTTTTTAAAATTTTGAGGCTACGAACAGTTATTTTTGAGATTCAAATACATGGACAAAACATTATGGTACCATACTAATACTATAAATGCAAAAGTGTGTCTGTCTGTTCCTCCTCACGCAAAAACGGCTGAACCGATTTTGCTCAATTTTGGCATGTAGATTGCGGACCCGTATGCGGACCACATCCACGCGCAAGCTATGCGGGCAATGGGAAAAGTGTCCTATAAGTCTAATAAGACAAATTTAAATACCTGATGCAGTGTGTATACAGCATAACGCTAGACAGACGAGGAAGAAGCCACCCCACGGCATATTACACGACACATAACACCCGCAGGCCGATTACCTGCAACAATTAACATTATTTTACTTAAAAAAACCGACAAAATTTTAATTTCCAATATCACTTTGACGAGACTGCACTAAAGCTCTTCTGATGTTGCGAGTGTCCATAGGCGACGGTAGTTGCTTTCCACCATGTGACCTGTTTACTCGTTTGCCCCCTTATTTAATAAAAAGCAAGTGTGAACCCCGTAGCAAGTGCTGTCGCGACAATTTGTCAAGCGCTTCCTGCGAGCAGTTGCGACAGCATGTCTAAACATGTCTGCGAGGACTCGCGACAGATCTCGCTGCGGGTCATCGCAGATATACGGTCTAGTTTCGTATGGAATTTATCCGCGAGCTTCTCGAACGACATTTATTGCAGCAATAAATTGCAGGAATTAGTATGAAATGTAAACAATATTGCAAGAAACTCACGCAAGACTTCCGCGAGTTTGCTTGCAGGTGGAAACACGGCCTAAGGCCGTGTTCACACCAAACTGACTATACGCCACTGAATGTAAGCGAGCGTTACGCAGGCTCACTGTGAGCCCCAGTGTGAACGTGAAAATCATACATAAAATATACGCTATCGAATGTCCGCCGTTACGCCGAGCGTAATGGCGTATTGTCCTTTAGGTGTGAACGAAAAAGTGAATATGTATGGAAATACAATAAACTGCGTAACGCTCGCTCACATTCAGCGGCGTATAGTCAGTTTGGTGTGAACACGGCCTATGTAAACAAAACGTCAGTTCTATGAAACGTGAAGTGTCGCGTCGCGTAGAGTCGCGTCCGTCTTTATTAAAATCCATCAAGCCGTTCAGGCTGCAGAGCGTTCCAGACAATTATTATACATACATACATAATACATATATAGGGGAAACTCGTGACACTGGGGCGCTTGCTCATACAATAGTGAAAAAAATTGGTTTTACAGCGCTGCTACTTTCACAGTGAACTCTCTACGAGGAACACGTACACACCCTAAAGTATTATCACTTAGTTTGGTTACACCCTGTATACTCTCGAAAAAACTAACTCTCTTTCTGGTTCCGTCGGGAAAAAAGAGAACACAAGAGCCGTGCTCGAGTCAGAACGAATCAAGCGTCGAAGCGCGAAGACTCTGTTACACCACGATTTCTCGAAGTTTTTGTTGATTTCTTGAGCTCTCACAGCTTTAGTTTTAATTGTATTTAAGGCATAATAATTTGCTTTTATATAGGTAGAAGAAAATAATTATTTAATTTCATAAAATATGAATTCAAATAATCATGGGAAAAATTGAAAAAATATAAATTATTAGGGAGTGCCTCCGCTGCCGGCCCCGGTTCCCAAAAGTATCAGTAATGGGAACCGGCGGTAAGTATACTGCCGGCAGCCGAGATTTAAAACAACGGCTGCCGGCGCTGCCACTCAAAATGGGAACCGGTGAAAATGCGTAAAGCGCTATTTTCCAGTGCCGATAAACAAAATATTTTAAAAAGAAATAATTATAATTTCAAATATTCGACTTCTTAACCGACTTCCAAAGGTGGAGGTTATAATATGTTCGGCTGTGGATATTTTAGTTTTTTGTGATGCATTTTGATCTACCTTAGCTTTACTACCTTTTTTCAGCTACCAAAAAGTAAGATTTTGCCCCACAGTATAGGTACCAGTTACCACGTACTTTCGAAATTCTTTCCGGTTGCCGAAATGGCTGCCGGCGCCGGCAGCGGAGGCACTCCCTAATTCAAAAATATGCTGAGTCAAATATAATTGTTGTTAATGATCATAATAATATTTACAGTCACACAATAATTTTGATCAGGAGTCATCGACCCTTGATTTGGGGTAATTTTGGAGTTTTCCAATATTATGTTGTTGACAAGCAGGAATAGTACCTACATTACGCACCTAGGGCAGGAAAATAAGAAATGTCTCAGATCACAATATGTAATTGTTGGCCGAGGCGAAGCCGTGATTGAATTACATGTGATCTGAGACATTTCTTATTTTCATGCCCTAGGTGCGTAATCTCGTATTTCTCCATGGAAATATTATGTCTTGTTTGTCGATTCTTACACTGAAAACGTTTTAACTTTTAAGTGTATTCAATATCATCTTACATGCTAAGTTTGAACTTACGATATATCTACTGAAATTACCTATATTATTTAATAAACTTTGTGTGTTGTCCTGTGATAATACAAATTATTATCATTTTGTTTTGTTACATTCTGTATAGTAAAACTTTTTTTTTCAAGACGACGTTTGCCGGGCCAGTTAATCTAGTACAGGCTACAGCCAATCCAAAAGTGGGCACCGCAGAGCCCTGAGACTCCGCAAAAGGCATAAGGTCCGGAAAGCAATACATAAAATGAATTAGAAACGTGTCAACTTAGATATTTCCCTTGGCAACACCGTTATATCATTTCCACTTAGGTACAAACTCTCCAAATTCGCTAGTTTCTCTATATCGTTTGGTATTTCGGAAATTAAGTTTTCTTTTAAATAAATATCCGTGATTTCTGTTTCCTCCCCCTTTATATTCTGGATGGGGAACTGCGTGAACCCTCTATAGTTCCAGTGTAAGTACAGAGACAATTAAATCAAAGACAAAACATAATTTTGTTGGGGTCCGTCAAAAATATCACTTCTTAAAAGGGGTTTGTTACCAAAAAGTTTGAGAACCGCCGGCTGGGCTAGTATAAAATAACATATTGTATCAAAACACCGTATAAAATAACATGCAAGTACCGGGGCGGGCTCTAGGGTATATCTACTTCTTCTTCAGGCTTCATTAATGAGGCTGTAGTAACCTGTTCTACACGGTGATTAATTACGGGAAAACCTAATTTATATGCCACTTAAATATTATATTATAGTCATCTCAATTTTCATCATTACTTATGCCAGTTTTCTGAGGCTTTTTAACAGTAGTTTGCTCAACAGCGGTGTTGATTGGTTAAAGTTTGACGTCGGCCAATCACAAAGCGCCGGTGAAAAAATAATCTCCCATTACAAAATTTCAGAAATAGACCGATAGCGCCTAAGGTTTTAGATTTGAAACATTCCAAAGGTACTATTTTTTGCGTGTCATATAAAATGTGTTGCCTTACGACTGTAATCAGAGACGTTTAATGAAGATTAAAGTTCACTTTAATGAAGAGTTTGACAGATATGGCGCTTATCTTAAAAATTAAAATAACATGGCCATGGTACAGAACTTTTATAAAAATTACTTTAATAAATTCGTTTTCTATAGAGATTATGTCTGAAAAACTACTCCAGGGAGAATATTTTAAAATGTAACATTATCTAAAACCTGTTTATTAATAGCGTTTTAATGTTGTATCATTCTATGTATCACCAAGTCGCGTATAATTTCAACCCGTTTCGAGATGACCTCTTCTACTTGAAAATATGAGAATAATAAAAGATCATGACCTGCGACAGATCTTAGCCAAAATAACTAACAAAAGGAAAGCGGGCTTGTTATCACAATTTATAACCGTATTTTATAACTCTGAGAGCCGTCAAGTAAATAGATGATCTCATAAAAGTGTGTCTTTGTTTTGTTCCTAAAACGGCGGTACACTCATATTTTATAGGATAAACGGAAGTAAAGGACGTTTAATTATAAAAATGTATGAATAATATTTTTTTACGAAGGCAATATGTTATGGGTATTATAAAACTAGCTAAAAGCCGAGCTTTGTGAGGGCTCGCGTCGTCACACATAATATTGATTGACTGATGATAACACATCTACATATTATTATTATTATAAAAAATCTTGACTGACTGATGATAGCACATCTACATAATATATATAAAAAATACTGATGTGTTAAGCACAAATCAATAGACGTGATAGTTTTTTCGTTAGATTATAGTATTAGACGTTGTGGGAATTATATATTATGTGGAATATTATAGGCTGAGTCCATTGTTATCTGTCGTAATAGTGAGTAGTTAGATGTCATGGAAACGCTGTCACTCCGATCTCAGAAACTTCGAAAGGCGAGATCAGTACTAAACGCAGTGCGCTATTTGGCGCGCTACAACATTATTTCGAGTATGAAAATTAAGTGTTGGCTAATTTTAGATCTACAAGACAAGCAAACATGCAATTTACGGAAGAAAGAGTAAAGCTCAATTCCATAACTTATAATATTCTTTGTAAGTGGAGGAATCTCGTCTTCCAGTGCCGGACATTTTTGACAGCTGCCAGACACGCTTACAGTAACTTTGAGGGTGTCTAGCAGTGAAAAGCAACTGTCAAAAATGTCCGGCACTGGAAAACGAGATTCTTCCACTTACCAGGAGGAATATAAGTTATGAAATTGAGCTGTACTCTTTCTCGAAGGTCAGGTAGACCTTCAGAACTGGATTCCTCCTAAAGTAACCGCGACCGAAACTCCATAGTTGCTGGTGGTTCTTACCTCTGTAAAGGTCGCAAATAGATAAACTTTCAGGTTTACGAAACTTAGGAAGGTATGGCCGTCGCAGGCTCTTACTCTATTAATTAAATTTTAAATGAAAAACTTTTTTTGACAAATATAATTTGGCCAGAGTTAGTAATTATTCTAGCGTACATATTACCAGTAAGCTATATAAAAGGTGTGAATGTTTGTTACTTACACCTAATTCAGGTCAATTGTATTTATTGTATCCTTGAGGGATTAATATTTAATTTGAGAAGCAGCATCTGGGGACTAAAATGCCAGTCAAATTATCAAGTTGGATGCTATTATAACAATAAAGAATAAAATATTAGTATACCATGCTAAACGGGCAGTTTAAAGTGGACAGAACGAACGTAGGCCGACTTAAAAGTATTCTTCTTTACGTTTGACGTAGTATGTCATATGGGCCGGCGCACACGTGACACACACATTATAACCCCACCAAATAACGTAGATCTGCCTATGACTTTTGACTCTTAATACAAAAGCACTTTTCGGGTTTACCAAAAATTTTAATAGGATGCGTAAATCATGCAAAATCCAGGAGATTAGGGAATAACTCGACGCATTTATTAACATTGTTAATCACAAACATGCAACCACAAACACCGCTCAGGTGTACAAAGCGTGTTTAATATGCGATTATGGTAAGTGCAGTTTTTATTCCGTGATATCTTTTCTGTACAAGGTGTAATAAAACATAGTGATAACGGGTGTATGTGTGTCCCTTATGTATACAGAGTTCGCTGTAAAAGTAGCAGCGCTGAAAGAGTTACCTTTTTTATGTTTTGTATGGAAAATTTCAAGACGCTCGCTGATAAAAAGCACAAAAAATTATCTTTTCGTGCTGCCAATTTTAAAGTCCACTTTATATGTATAAGGGACACATACACAGTACACACCCTTAAGTTATCACTTTGTTTTGTAACACCTTTTTGTATACAATATGTATAGTAGCTTATATTAGAGGAACATTTTTATTAAATGGGCAATAAAAAAATTGTAAACTCCAGTCGTCCAAGGCTGGATTATAATATCTAGGCGATCGGGGCAAGCCATTACAGCGTTTTTCTTCTGGGAAAAGTAAACAGATGTATTACTGTTGAAAGAATGTGGACGTTAGCTTCCTACATTTTTATCAAAGCTATAACAAGGATATGCGTGGGGTCAAGTCAACTGGTCAATCGATTTCCTCTCACTGTTATACGAAACAAAAATTGGTGGTAACTGGTAGGTACTGTTTACGCACACGTTGGATTGCTTTGCCACTGCTACAGTGGCAAACGCATGGCGGCTGCAACATCAAGGTAATAAAAACAAGAATTGAATCAGCTCCAATTTCGGCGGCATTTGGTAGTCATTATTTGAGACATACAAGCGGTAGAATCCTGCAACCAGCAATACATATCTGTACCTACTGCCAAACCTGCATCATGAAGGGTCACTTTCCTGAAAAACTGTCCCAACAATTGTGTTGTTCTGGTGGGCTAGCATTACGTCATGAAAAAGGTTAAAGGCAATTTGAGAAATGTGTGAAAACACGGTACATTCATAAATAATGTATCGAAAAATTTCACACCGTTTGATCCCATTGGCCCCATTTGAGGACGGCAATTTTTTTAATATAAATATTCAAAAAAAATTAAGTTTTTTTGTGTTTTCCTTATAATTTTATTGGTTTCTATAAATTAATAAAGAAATTTCATATTTTCCACGGCTCAGTTTCATTTGGGTCTAAATGGGTTAATCTTACAACACGGAAGATATAACATCATTTCTTAATTACACAAGCACACAATATTATGTTTGCAGATCCAAAGTACGGATAAAGATGGATCTCGTAAAGTAAATTTTGTTAAGCAAATATGAATACCCTGACCTTATCGCCAACCTTAAGCTCCATTAAGCCCCGCAAGGCCGAAACGTTCTTGACAGCGAATAATCCAAAACTTAAGCGTGGCTCAACGTTATAAAACCAGGAGGCCTACAACGAAACAGTTTTGAGACTCAAAAGATCGAATCAGAATGCCACGTCCTACTCTAAAAACGTAATTTCACGTTTGTTAGAGTAGGACGCGGCATTTCGATTCCTTCGTTTGAGCTCGAAACGATTTCCTAGTACGGCCCCTAGAGAGCTTAGTCAAAATGCATTTGCTGGTTTTGATTGCGAAGTTAGAATAATAAGAATCATAATAAATAATGTATAGGATCAGACGTAACGTAACGTTAAGTATATTACAATGTCAAATTCCATACATTTTTAACATCTAACTTCTAAGGATATTTAGTCCATTTGATTTGTCAACGGTTATACAAACGGAATACAATATCTTACATAAATATTCCAATTAAATCGAAAAGAAGAAAGACTTTTTAAAAGTCAGAATACAAAATGAGTTTGAGTAAAATTGTTTCGTTGACTCAACAAACTTATATAACGCAATAAGAGAAGGCTCACGAGTTTTTCGATTTGTCCCGATGTCAATACTTCTGGATTTGAGCCTGAAATTTCGTTGAATTATGACATCTTTTAAATCAATTTATGCGTAATGGGAGCGTTTGAGGAATAAAGAATTGGAAGCAATCTATAAAGCTGTTACGTATTGATTTTTCATTTATACTTGAGAATTGATTTCGAATGTTGAAATAATGGAGGCTAATTTTGAGACGATTTGTAGCAATAAATAGAAAAGACAGTAAAAAAATATTACGACTTATAAGTAGTTATAAGAATACTATAAAATATGACAATTCGTGACTGTTAATTATTATTAATTTCAAAAAGGTCTGAATTGACCCTAAAGGTACAAGTTGAAATCGAGCGAGACGCGACAACTGCAGACGACGTGTCGTCGCGACTCTACTGGTTTCTATATTATCCGCCGCGCAGCTAGCGACACGAAGCTAGCGACACTATTCATGGAAATACATAGAAACCAGTAGTATCGCGACGACACGTCGTCTGCTGCCGCTTCATGTAGCGGGCTTCCAACTTGTACGGTCTATATGCGTCGTTTATCGATATCGCTAAACCATTAAATTTTCTTGAAAATTGGTTTAAAACCGGCCAAATTATCGCTAAAAATATAAAAAGTATAAATACAACTATCTTTCAGAAAAATTAAGCTTAGTACGGTGTCCTCCGGTTATACCAGTTAACGCTTAACAAATAATTGTACAAATTGAATCTAATAACACTAAAAGCCTGCAAAGGATTAGCAAGAATAATGTCATCTGAGCACGAGGTAATACTATTAAGGGTCGAATAGGCGATTACGTTAAGCAACGCTGCTACTTTCCTATTAGAACGTAGCCGCAAACTAAAACCATATAAAACTTAATAAACGTAAGAAAACGTACACCGTAATATTCTTAATACTACTTTTCCTGAAATGAACTGAGAATATTTAACGTGGCGTTTGAAGCCGTTTTCAGTAAATACGGCGCACGCTTATTAGTTCTAATTAGAAAGAAAAACTACATGTTATAACTTCATTAGTTAGTGTAGTTTAAAATTGTTTATAGTGAAACCCGTATAATTTAGTGTCTAAACACACTAGGCCGAAGTTACGCGGCGTAAATTCTGCATGATTCCGCCTGCAATGTATTTTAAATTACCGATGACACACTATTCCGTCGCGTTCCGACTTCCGTCCGCATTTTGTATGCGTTTGATATTACGGACGTAATCGTGCGGAATTTACGCCGCGTAACTTCGGCCTAGTGTGTTTACTGTTTAGACACTTAAAGCTGAAATCAATTTGAACACATCCTAAGTGATTCATCGGGGCAAATGTTAAAATGAGCATTACATTGTGAACTTCAATTGATAACGCCCGCCCCCAAAATTTGTTTACTGCACGGGAACCGTACATTTTTCCAGGATAAAAAGTATCTGTCGTCCTTTGCCGGGACTCAAAGTACCTATCTCTATAACAAATTTCAGCAAAATCAGTTAGTGGCTTGGGCGTGAAGAGGTAATTACAGACATACACAGTACACACCTTAGAATATTTTAAAATATACATAATAATATATGGATTATTATCTTATCTTATATATAAAATTCTCGTGTCACAACTCACAATGTTAGTCCACGAACTCCTCCGAAACGGCTTTACTGATTTTTACCAAATGTTATATGCATATTCAGTAGGTCTGAGAATCGGCTACTGGGTACTTTATATATTGATAAGTGCATTTGTTGAATAAATAATAGTAAATTATTACAACTCGAGACTGAGGGCGACTATTGTTTGTGCGACGGGATAGCGATAGACGTTGCTATGGTAACATAGTTATTTAGTCACTTCAATAAAATAATATGGGCGAAATACTTTATATGGCAAAACAACGTTTGCCGGGACAGCTAGTATTCTATAAAATTGTACAGTTTATAGTACAAAAAATCTTAATTTAAATTGCGGGAACCCAGCGACGTAAACTTATTTTTCTAGGTAATGGATGCATGAAATCAATCCAAAACTTTAAAGTTCTAAGATCAAAAGGTAAACTTGGTAAGTTTTTAATGAATCTTTGAATGAACTTAAATTCTTTGAAAAATAATAAATAAATATTATATTACAAAATGACATGTTGTTGTCAAAATGGTTGTCGGTTTTAGAAATTCTCCGTAAATAAATAATGTTTTAAACTGTTCATATTGAAGAAATACATCAGGTCAGTACTTTTAAAAAGGTGTGGTACAACACAACAATTTCGGCCAGCCGCTACCACGATACGCGACCGTACGCGACAATAAATAAAAGTAAAAAGTCTTGGGCTCATACCAGCTGATCAACATGTCGAAAAAGCTTGGAGACAGTGTAAATACCAGTCCAAATGAAAATGTACTAACACGTAAAATTGTAAGTAAGAAAACAGTTGCTATGAATAACAAACATGACACAGCACCATCCCCCGCGTCTAGCTTAGACTGTATACTACTGAAATTCGGCTGCTAAGGCAAGACATGGCGCAAATGCAGGATGGGTTTAATAAGAGACTAGATGAGATTATTTGTACATACGAAAAGCGAATAAGGGATTTAGAAGTCAAGGAAAAGGAAAATATAACTGTTAAAGCACAAGTCCTAGCCCTACAGAATCAACTTCATAAGCATACTCATAAATCTATGCGATCAGAGATAGAAATTCTAGTTATTACAGAATCCCCAAACGAAAATCCATATCACTTAGTTCTTAACACAGCCACTAAAATAGGAATTGATGTAGATGAGCGTGATCTCAACTATGTCTCCCGAGCGGGGCCACAAATCTCTGATGACAATAAAAACCCAAAAAAACTACCTCGACCTATTGTGGTTTCGTTCACCAGAAGAGTAAAACGTGACGAATTTCTAAGAGAAGTTAAGGTCAGGCGCACGCTGGACAGCAAAGATATAGTTGGTTCAGGGAGTTCTATGAAGGTTTATATCAATGAGCGCCTCTCTTTTAAGAGTCGACATCTTTTTCGTGATGCAAGGAATCCACTTCCTAAAGAGAATGGATACAGATACTGTTGGGTCCGTGATGGACCAGTTTATGTTAGAAAGCGAGAAGGACGCGAAGGCAGTCCACCTATACAAATACGTTCCCTGGAAGACTTACAAAACCTTTCAAATAAACAATAACTCTAGATCTTCCAAAATAATATTTTATCTTGTTCTGAAAGTTTTTACAAGAACTCTTACTTTATTTCTCTTTTTTGGTTTTTGTAACCTTCTTACTTTCAATATTTTATTGTTTGCTACTAGAAAAATTACACACGACAATGAACACACACCACACTCACTCTCATTACACAATATACCGTTACAATTCACATATAATCTTGAAAAAAAATCAGCAAGTATTGCAACCTTTTACAACATAATCTGTATAAGAATATTTGGCATTCTCAAATCCTCTGATTTCCACCTATTTCACATTTTATTTCATAATCTTTTTCAATGGCTACGTTAGATCTTTTAAATGAAATTGATGATTCCTTGAACATAGAATGCCAATTAATTCAAGATCTTGAAGGTTGCAAAACTAAAATTAATAAATACTCATTAAAATTTTTGCACGTAAATATTAGAAGTATGCAGCGCAACTTTGACGGTCTTCTTATCATTTTAGGTAGATTAGGTATTAATTTCGATGTGATTGTACTCAGCGAATGTTGGATCTCCGAATCTTCTATTATTAAACAAATCCATGGATATCAAAGCTTTAATACTACAAAATTCATAAATAGAGCTGGAAGAGTAATAGTTTGTGTAAGCACTAAATGGACAGCGCATGCCGAGGAGCCTAATATTGTAGATGCAAACGGATTATAAATAGAAGTACAAAACGTTTTCACTCTTTTGGCCCTCTATCGACCTCCCTCTTTTACCAACACTGAACATTTTATTTCTTCTCTCGATAAAGTATTAGAATCAATACAAACCTCTCCCTGTCTATTCGTAGTAGGTGATATTAACATTAATATAATAGACTCAAATACTTATGAAGATACTGCTTCATCTTCATCCTACCTTTCTGTGTTATCTGAAAATGGCCTAGTTCCTTGCATTAATCTTCCGACACATGGCCGTTCATGTATAGATCATATTTTTATGTCTTCCTCAATAAAAGCAGAGTCAGTGGTAAGTCCTACTGATCTCACCGATCATGATATAATTATGGTAGGAGCTGATACTGTTAAGTCTAAAATACGTGCCGTTAAGGGGAAAAAACGAGTAATTGACTATGGAAATTTAATAAAAAAAATCGAAGGAACAAACTGGGAAAATATATTTAATAGCTCATCTGTGGACGAAGCGGCAGAAAATTTTACGACACTAATCACAACAGCAGTTTCTAAAATATGTTCTTCTACAAAATACGTCAGTCGTAAGAAAATTACCATCCAACCTTGGATGACTCCCGGTCTGATCAGGTGCGCAAAACACAGAGACAAGTTGCATTTACAAAGTAGAAAATACCCAAACGATAAGATGAAAAAACTTATTTGCACTAGATACCGAAATTTTTATATTAAAATACTGAGAAAAATTAAGTCTGAATATGATTCAAATGATATAACGAGTAATAAGAATAACCCCAGAGGCCTTTGGAAAGCTTATAAATCGAATTTCACACAGAAATTCCAATAAGACTAGTGCCTTACTAGATATTGCAGGGATTAAAAGGACTGTAGAAGAATCTTTAGATTCCCTAAATACTTACTTTACATCAGTAGGAAAGACACTGGCTGATAATATTTTTGTCAATCTTAATGAAACTCACGACTCTATAACTGCTAAGTCAACTTTAATTCCATCACTTCCAAATTCTTTCTTCCTAACACCAACTGAACCAAAAGAAATTCTAAATATAATAAAAAATCTGCATCCAAATAAATCACCAGGACTTGACGATATAGACAACAAAATCCTAAAAATTCTAGCTCAACATATAGTGGAACCTCTTGCCTTTATTTTTAATTTAAGCATTGAATCAGGTACCTTTCCAAAAATATGGAAACAAGCAGCTGTAGTGCCTATATACAAGGCTGGTCCAAAATCAAATCCAAATAATTATCGTCCAATTTCTTTACTATCCAGCATATCAAAACTACTCGAACGAGTAGTAAATATAAGACTTGTCTTCTACTTAAAAGACAATAATTTAATATCTGACAAACAATTCGGTTTCCGGCATGGGAATTCCACCGAGGATGCTGTCACACTCCTCACAAATTCAGGAGCTTCATATTTAGACAAGGGGCAAAAATGCATTGGCATATTTCTAGATCTAGCAAAGGCATTCGATAGTATTTCTATACCAATTCTTTTGAAAAAGCTAGAAGCTTACGGCATAAGAGGGACTCAATTAGAATGGTTTTGTAGTTATTTATCCGATAGAATCCAATATATTAGAATAGCTGGTCTGAAAAGTAATGAGTCCTGTGACTTACGGTATACCACAAGGCAGCATTCTCGGTCCATCCCTCTTCCTCCTTTATATAAATGACATTACAGCTCTAAAACTGAAAAATGCGGACCTCCAATGCTATGCAGATGATACAGCCACCATATTCCATGACTCTACTTGGAAACGAACCTGCAAAAGAGCTGAGGACGGAATGTCCATAATATTAAATTAGTTAAGCTATAACCTCCTTTCCCTAAATACTACTAAAACCAAATTTCTTTGCTTCCACAAAACTGCGTCTTCGGCCCCTTCTCTAAATAACGTAAAAATTCACTCTTTGAACTGTTTATCACATAATACTCTTTGTTGCTGCCCGTCTATTCTACGATCTTCAACCATACGCTATCTCGGAATTACGTTAGATGACAAAATTACTTTCAGATTCCATATTGAAGAACTGTCCAAACGAGTACGGAAACTCATGAGTGTAATGCGAAATATACGCAATGCGGTCGATGGTAATATATTAAAAATCATCTATTATTCCTTATGTCAGTCCCTTATCAATTACTGCATCTTGGCTTGGGGTGGGTGTTCTTAGCAACTCCTATTCCGCTCGAGCGAGCGCAAAGAGGCGTATTAAAGGTAGCGTTGGATAAACCTAAGAAGTACAGCACGAACAAACTTTACGAGGAGACAAGGGTTTTAAGTGTAAGAAAACTATATTATATTAGGGTCATTGAATCAGTTCACAAATCAATTACAAAATCAAAAAAATACTTATACACAAATGTTAAACAGACGACTTTTCAGAATACCCAGTACTCCCATTAACACATCCTTTGCCTATAGATTCGGAACATTCTTATATCCATTCATTTACAATAAACTAATAAATTTATTTGATCTAAAGCAGTATTCGGTACAGAAGGCAAAAAAAATACTAACTAAATCCATACTAACCTGGTCATACATAGAAACTGAAAATTTAATTAAAGTGTACAAATAACTCATACATCTTATTAAGACATACTCTACTTCATACTCACACACACACACACACACACACACACACACACACACACACACACACACACACACACACACAATTACACACGCACTTTCATACACACCTATGCACTTCATTATGGTTAATAAACAATAAATAATACGAGTATAATAATTATTTAACCTAAGAATTTTATTTTTTGTTGCTGTATTAAGATTTTATTAAGTATTATTATTATTTTTACTAATTCCCAGAATATTTTTGTTAATTTAAATTTATTGATTCTGCGGTCAAGGCAAGTCCGCGTATGAATATTTTATGAATATGTTTAAGTCACTCGATGCGACACTCATACATTTTCAACATTCATCGGATTGCTTATTTACTCTTTAAAATTTATTATTTATTTCGTATTTAAATAATTTATTTTTGAGTTGTTGTATACTTATGAAACCGGTTGGTAATTGTTCTAAGTAAGGTACTTAATTAGATTTACATTTTTAGGACAGACATAAAGTAATTCAAGAAATTGTTAAATATCTATCAATCCGCGAACCGTTATAAAAATTATAGATAAAGTACCTAACAAATTTCTGACTATAAATTTGAATTTAGCTACAACGATAGTGCGCTATAATTAAGTGATGACGAACCATATTTTTTAGTCAAAACATAATTTCAAACGAAAGAAAGAAAACAAAAATACAGTTTACAGTAAGTTTATCCTCATACGTATAATTAATGGTTTACAGGCTAAATCCGAAAGACAACAAACAAAGTTCAAACACACAAGTCGGTCAAACAGCTCTGACTAAAGAGCTTTTCACGTGTGAGCTTTCCCGAACTTTCGCGTAATTTACGCAAAGCTCCTACAACTTCGGTCCGATTCCGAAAAGTTGTCAAAGAAATATCAGCAGTCTGATGTTATAAAGCCGACGATTTATAATAACACCAATCGAAGATTTAAAGTTGGTATGGTATAATTTTGGGGCAAGAAATTATTTTCTGGTTTAGGGAAATGTATTTTTAATGTCTTTATGAGTTAGAGCGGACTATACTCATAGATTGTTTTGTGATATTAAGAACAAGAGTGTTATGTCACTTATTAAATAACACAATAAAGATAATATTTAATACAAGGACAAAGCCATTTCAAAATATACTCCTCGTTTTCACCTTTCTAACTGTTATGATTTCAGGCCAGAGCACTAAAACGATTTTAATGTTTCATAATGCGGGGATAGTGTGAGGCCTGGGAAAGTACCTACCTACTTACATACCATTTTCAACATCTACTACGAGTATATAGTTAGACAGCGTTAGTAAATCCATACTAATATTATAAATGCGAAAGTGTGTCTGTCTGTTGTCTCTTCACGCTCAAACCGCTGAACAATTTTTGCTGAATTTATGGAAATACTTTGAGCCCCGGGAAAGGACATAGGATACTTTTTATCCCGGAAAAATGTACGGTTCTTGCGCGATAAACGAATTTTGGCGCAACGGAATAAATTGCGAAAATTTAATTAACTGCATTATACTGTTACTATCCCTTGTCATGATATTATACACAACGTGAGTTCGTTTTTGAAATGCACGAAACTGTTCTAAAAGCCTTATCATTGTGATATCAAAACACAAAAACTTCGAATACCTGAAAATACTGGAACACTTCAAATAATTGAAAAATTACGAAAAGAAAAGAATATACAAAGATGAAAGAACATATTCAAAAAATAAATTAGTGAACAAAATAAATAAATGAACAAACAGATATCAATGTTAAGATAATCAAAACGTCGCACAAAGACTCGGGAAAAGATATTTCGTACCTTGATTTGAAAAAATATAAAAATAAATCTACAACTTTTATTTTCCGTCGTCGGAACATCGCCTGAAGGGCGAATTATGTATACTTTGTGGATAAAAACAAACTTTTACTGTAGGCTAATAAAACTTCGGAATGTTGAAATATTGGAGTAGGCATTGGGCCCTAGACGATCAATTTTATTGCGCAATATCACGTATTGTGCAATATTATTGACCGTCTACGGTCTAGGGTTGATATTGAACGGGCGCCTTGAAATCTTATTGTCAAATTAATTGTTCAATGATATTGCACAATAAAATTAATCGTCTATTGGCCCAAAAATATATTCCAAATATATTCTAAATGTCTGCAGCCACGATAGCACATAAGGTTATTTCACATCACAACGTGACGATGCATTTTTAAATGGGCCATTCAAAACTGAAACAGGCGCAGTCATTGACGCAATGTGTATTTTATAATTTACTAGCGACCCGCCCCGGCGTCGCATGGGTATAAAATATAAAGCCACTGAAAAAAATGATTAAAATCGATAGCTTATGATCCTTCACGTGGTCTACTTCTTATCTGTGCCAAATGACATAAAAATTGCTCCAGTAGTTCGCGAGATAAGCCTTTTCAAATAATTTTTCCACATTCTCTTATTAGTCTTAGCTTGATCAAATATAGTTTATAGCTTTCCTCAATAACTGGGCTATCTAACACTGAAATAATTTTTCAAATCGGACCAGTAGTTCCTGAGATCAGCGCGTTCAAGTTAGCCCTTTCAAATAATTTTCCCCGTTTTTTCCACATTTTCCTCTATTTCTTCGCTCCTATTAGTCTTAACGTCATTAACTATAACCTTATATATAATGATATATAAGGTTATATATCATTATATATAACCTTCCTCGATAAATGGGCTTACATTCATTATCTAACACTGAAAGAATCATCAAAATCCATTGCGTAGTTTTAGAGATTAAAGGGAACCAAGGGACATGAGGGAAAAAAAGCGACTTTGTTTTATAATAAGTATAGATAATAAGTATAGATATAGATAATAAGTATAGATTGTAAAAACTATACTTTGATATTAGATTTTTCTCGTTACTCCGTCAATGACTAACAATAAAAATGCCTTCGTGGTCTAGTGGTATAGAGCGCGGCTCTTGACTCGGTGGTCATGGGTTCGATTCCCGCGTTCAAAACATGATATTTCCAAGTTTGGTTAGGACAATGCAGGCTGATCACCTGATTGTCTGACAAGTAAGATGATCCATGCGTCGGATGGGCTTGTAAAAAGTCGATCCTGTGCCTGATCTCTCGCCAGTCGTGTCGGTCATCCGTCCCACTGGGCTATGAGAGTAAAGGAATAGAGAGTGCTCTTGTGTACTGCGCACACACTTGGGCACTATAAAATTACTCCTGCGTAGCTGGCCTGGTTTCATAAAACCGGCCACCGTCACCGAAACCGGTGTGACTGTGGGAGCTATACATACCTATTACACATTTTTTCAATCATACAGACGTTGAGAAACAATAACAATTACGGCAGTTAGCTTTTTGTGTCATAGCATCGCGATTGAACTAAATAATACATACAGGGTGTCAAAAGACCGCTTCCGATAACTTCGTGGGGTTATTATAGGGCATGAGATATATCCATTGGTGCAAGTAATTTTCTTTAAATCGCCAGTTTTTAAAATAGTCAAAATTTTCAACACGCAATGTATAACGCTGATGTAAATGCGCGATAGTATCGCACGCCAGTGGAGCCCCGGGCCGAGTCAGCCCCCACGCGCCGCCCGGCCCACGCCGAGTCCCGCACGCGCGGCCCTGCGCTAGACAAAACAGCTGATCGTGGTGTGCCCTAGCCCGTAGGTAGTGAATAAACCACCAATATTGTAATAATTATTAGATAACATAATGTTAGAATTTATTAATTGCCGTTTCTTAGGTTATTAGTTTATTACTCAAAAATACTCAGTTTTTACTTCCGGCCAAAAAGGAAAAGAAATCATAATTCACATCCGAATCAGGTTGTAAAAATACAATACACAGTTACTTACACCTATCTATGGAAAAAATACTTGATAACATGTTCACTGACCTGTGATCAGCTGTCTGCTTTTATGAAATGCAGTTTGAGCTGTGCTCCATCTAACTCAATGTAGATTGCAGAGTTTTTCAACACGAAACAAAAGTAAACAGGAGACATTCCAATTCTTTAAACACTTTGTACTGCACTGTTTAAACCGCACTATCGTCTATCAACGACGACGCGATGTTCACCCCCGTTCCATAAAGGTTTACGACTTACGAGTATTAAAAGTTGATTCACATTTCATCGCACATTCATCGGACACGTATCATGTCACGGCCCGTTATTAATTACAAACATAGAAAAAATATTAATTACAAACATCCATAAAATTACTAAACTTAAACAAAAACGTCACAGCACACAGCGCGGCGCGTGTTTACAGCCGACTGAACAAAATTGAATAAAAAACTTTGTAAAATAATAGGGATGTATCCCTGTGCATATTTTGAGTTATCGCTAATTTTTATCGATAAATCGTATTGTTTTACATACGAGTACGTTTTGATTTGTAGTCAAACTAAAAATAAGCAAGTACCTACTCAATGTTAAGAATAGCGACAATAATTAAAAGTTATTTAATTAATTAGGTATTATTAAAGTATTTTCATTGCGTACGTAGACGCGCATAACGCGTGCCATGGCTTATCAATCACTTTATCACGGTAATGTCGGTATCGAAATTATCGAATGCAACTTGACTATGTATCCCGATAAAAACTTTCTGAATTTATAACCTCTTAATAGAGTTAATTTTAAAAATGAGAATAGTAGACCTACTAAATAATAGTTGTAATTTTTATTATTTAATGGTAATTTCAATATCGACTACATCGTTTTGAATTTATAGGGTACATTACTTAGATTGTCCTTGAAATGGATTAGCGACACGTGCGTCGTACACCTACAGAGCGGCCGGCGCGGCGGCGGCGCCTTTGACGTTGCCGCCAAGCGGTCTGGTCGTCCCGTCGGTATCTTTGAATTTACCGAAAGTCGATACATGTTTTAAAGACGATTTTCGCATAATTAGACTTTAGTTCCAATTTGCATCTTGAGGTTGAAGGTTGTCCGTTGAGTTATGTTTAATTAATAAGCGTATTACGATCTTTTTAAAACGTATTATTGTGATAACTAAATGTGTAAAATGTAAATTAATTAACTATCATTTTTTATTTGTTTGCGTTAAAAAAATAAGACGTGTCGTGTAAGATATCGTGTAAAAAGAGATGTGTTGTTATTGGTGGTGTTATTGATTGGTGATATGGACTATTTTCAAAATGCATAGAGAGCATTCAAAAATCAGAATTCAACATTTTTCACGCAAGTAATTAATTGCTAGTTTTTTCATACTGTATCGTCTGTAGTAGATAAAAAGCGATAATTGCAGATCTAGGTACTGTCCATCCACAATCATCGTTCTGCATAACACGGAAAATGTGTTATTATTTTTTTGTTTAAACTTTGTGTTGTGTTAGATTTCGTGTAAGAAACGTGTTGTTGTTGGTGGTATTATTGCTTAGTGCTAAAGAATACTTACAAAATGCATAGAGTCTAGAGAAATAAGAACACTTTAAGAACTTAACAATTTACACGTAAGTTTATTACCATAGTTTTACGTACGGAAGTTTTCATGCATCGTCTGTAATTTCGATAGAAAGCCTGACTCCTGAGATTTCGGAAGACGGTGCATCCGCATATCACACAAAATCGGTTTTGTTCCTTACGAATAACTTTTTAACTAATCGATAAATAAGTTGTTACTCATGCTCAGAAAGTTACTTACAGATTTGTACATGAGTTAGGATTAAAGTTTTAACCCATTAAGGCCCATACGAGTGATCGATCGAGACAACTCTAGAATACAATAGCATTTCCAAGAATCCGCGATCGAAGGATTAAATTAGCCTAGGTAAGAGATCATAGGTCAAAGTTCTGAGTTACTTGAGAGAGTTGAATGTCATGGTTCTTGAAAGGTTGGACAGAGCATAAGGTTAAAAACTGCCGCGACCGTACAGTATGGTCGTTTACGACCTTATGTTATTAAGCGCGCTACATTTGATATCAATGACTCGCGTCTTTTAGATTATATCGGGATAAAAAAAATAAAAGTAAAAAAAATATTTTAAATATTTTTTGTAAATGGTTTATGGTTTTGTCTAAAGGTTATTATAAATAATCGGGATAAAAAAAATAAAAGTAAAAAAAATATTTTAAATATTTTTTGTAAATGGTTTATGGTTTTGTCTAAAGGTTATTATAAATATCGGGATAAAAAAAATAAAAGTGAAAAAAATATTTTAAATATTTTTTGTAAATGGTTTATGGTTTTGTCTAAAGGTTATTATAAAAAATATATTAATTTTTTTTTTGAAAAAAAATAATTAAAAAAAAAATACATTTTTGTAATCAGAAAATGTAGTATAATAATACCCCAAAGTTATCGGAAGTGGTCTTTTTACACACTGTATTAATATTTTAAACTGTAATCTACTCGTTTAACCTTCATACGGTCTTCGGGTAAATTTTGACCCATTTTGAGATAGAAATGAAATTTTCTCAGAAAATAAGCGCTCAAGAAGTATGATATTTTATGACTTTTAATTATTCGTTTCATTTAACTTATTAGTGGAATAAGTTTTCAAAAAATAATTTAAATATTTCGCGTATGGCTTTTTTTACTCTAACGGTCTTTGGGTCGGAATTGACCGCACTTCATAACAAACGCACAGCGCATCTGTTATTCTCCTAATAGTTTAGGTATCGTATAACTTTTGAATGAGACGTTCTTTTGTTCTACCCATACAAGTCTTAGAATCATAATTTATAACACTAAGACCAATAAAAATAAAATATTTTACAATAGATGAGCAGCTTGTATTCAAAAAAGGATTCCTGTTTCGACAATACATGACAATACATGCCATCAAAACCAACAAAATAATATAACATCTGTGGTTTATGTGACTCTGCTTGGAGATTGGAATATTCAACCCTACACGGGCAAAGAATCAGGTGTTGACAAATACCTAGGCTTCTATGTAGTCCTTGATTTGACACGCGGCCTGAGAGTTCCATCATACGGTGGATAATTATTATTTTTTTACATCAAATCGGCATGAACAAAATCAAATCACTGTAGTTGGATCAGCTATACGTTAGAATAAACCCGGATTACCTTCAGAAATAGAAACAACAAATAAACGACCTACATTCATCATGTTTTGCTCTTACCATACATACTAACACTTATTTCGACACCTATAAAAATAAGTTGATGAATAATTTTTTTCATTACTTTGCATCACAATTCACAACTCAGAAGTGAGTTATAGATCTGACAAAAAACCTGTGATTATTAGTTTGGCTACATCGAATATAAAGATTCATATTGTGTAAAAAAATCTAATACAGTAGTTATATGACCTCAATAAGATATACCTAATTTACATTTCTTTTCTATTACTGCTTTGCCACATTTTATAAAAATATCTATCAAAATTGCCTATTTTCTTTTTATATTAGACTAGATATTTCGCGCGGCTCCGTCCACGTTGATCAGTAATTTCGCAGGAACTGGGAAACGGGAACCGTACATTTTCTAACAAAAAATAATTTATATTATCATTCCCAGTAGTCTACTCTATAGCTTCGCTAAATTATATAAAAATCCGTCAAGCGCTTGTGAGATTACAGTGTCCAAACAAACATACTTTTCAGCTTTATAATATCAAGTCTAGATATAATAAATTATATATATTTTTTTTTAATTTACAAAAATTTAAAGTATTTCTATAAAAATAAATTAAAAAAATTATAAATAATTCCTTAAATAACTAATTTATATTTATTTTTGTTAATTTTTTATAATAATTTTACTATTGGGCCAAATCTGACCCAAGGCACGGCAACGTTTGTAAAATTAAAGACCTTATGAAGGTTAATGATTTTTAATTACTATACTGTACTCGGCGAAACATGGTATAAGTAGCGGTTATGGGTTGGACCTCATCTGGCAGCACAGAATCGCCTTTTTCCGTCGCCCTTTCTCTTTCTGTCGCTTAGAACTGCCATTTGCTAGATCGAGACAGAAAGCATAATGCGATAGCCTCGAGGATTCCGCCACGTGCTGATATTCACATTTCAGTGGGCCCCTAGATAATCAATTTTATTGTGCAATATCATTGAACTATTAATTTGACAATAAGATTGAAAGACGCCCGTTCAATATCAACCCTAGACCGTAGACGGTCAATAATATTGCACAATACGTGATATTGCGCAATAAAATTGATCGTCTAGGGCCCAACGTCTACTCCAATATTTCAAGATTCCGAAGTTTTATTAGCCTACAATAAAAGTTTGTTTTTATCCACAAAGTATACATAATACCCTTCAGGCGATGTTCCGACGACGGAAAATAAAAGTTGTAGATTTATTTTCATATTTTTTCAAATCAAGATACGAAATATCTTTTCCTGAGTCTTTGTGCGACGTTTTGATTATCGTAACATTGATATCTGTTTGTTCATTTATTTATTTTGTTCACTAATTTATTTTTTGAATATGTTCTTTGTACATATTCTTTTCTTTTCATATTTTTTCAATTATTTGAAGTGTCGAGTATTTTAAGATATTCAAAGGCTTTTAGAACAGTTTTCATGCATTTTAAAAGCGATAGTAAAATAAGATAGTAACAGTATAATGCAGTCAATTTAATTTTCCTGATTTATTTTTCCTCTACAAATGACGCCCGCAACTCCGTTGCGCCAAAACTCGTTTATCGCGCAGGGACCATACATTTTTCCAGGATAAAAAGCATCCTTTCCCGGGACTCAAATTATCTCCATAACTTCAGCAAAATCGGTTCAGCGGTTTGAGCGTGAAGAGGCTACACAGACAGACACACTTTCGCATTTATAATATTAGTATGGATTTACTAACGCTGTCTAACTATATACTCGTAGTAGATGTTGAAAATGGTATGTAAGTAGGTAGGTACTTTCCCAGGCCTCACACTATCCCCGCATTATGAAACATTAAAATCGTTTTAGTGCTCTGGCCTGAAATCATAACAGTTAGAAAGGTGAAAACGAGGAGTATATTTTGAAATGGCTTTGTCCTTGTGTTAAATATAATAATATTATCTTTATCATAAAAGAAAAGAAAAACAACAGGTTTGCATTGTTGAATGACCAAACTTGCTTGACTACGTCACCGCTTATTAATATGATCGGGGGTACTGGTGAGGGTAGTGGGGGTAGTGGGGATAGTAGCGGGGCTCGATAGGGTATAAAAGGCGGTGTTTTGGCCGGTGGCGGCACTTGACGGACGTTGTTCGTAGAGTCCACATCCTGAGGATGCTCCGGTGTTGGAGCGAAACGCGCGTCGAGGTTTTCAACCTGCATGGTGGTGAGGGGCCTTGCACGGATTTGCCAACATTATTGCTTGTGTGGTGGTGGTGTTTGCAAGTTCTTGCATGCGAGTGTACGCATAGGCAGTGTGGGAGGAGGGAGGTGCTGTACGCATGCCTATGCGTGCACTCACTCATTTACTTAAAGGTGGAAGTTTATTTCGCGGAATATTGCTAAAAATAATAACAAACTAAATTTTAAGCTATGGATTTCCGCAAATTAACGCCTGATTCCATTAACTATTTATTCCGTTGCGCCAAAATTCGTTTATCGCGCATGAACCGTACATTTTTCCGGGATAAAAAGTATCCTATGTCCTTTCCCGGGGCTCAAAGTATTTCCATAAATTCAGCAAAAATTGTTCAGCGGTTTGAGCGTGAAGAGGCAACAGACAGACACACTTTCGCATTTATAATATTAGTATGGATTTACTAACGCTGTCTAACTATATACTCGTAGTAGATGTTGAAAATGGTATGTAAGTAGGTAGGTACTTTCCCAGGCCTCACACTATCCCCGCATTATGAAACATTAAAATCGTTTTAGTGCTCTGGCCTGAAATCATAACAGTTAGAAAGGTGAAAACGAGGAGTATATTTTGAAATGGCTTTGTCCTTGTGTTAAATATAATAATATTATCTTTATTGTGTTATTTAATAAGTGACATAACACTCTTGTTCTTAATATCACAAAACAATCTATGAGTATAGCCCGCCCTAACTCATAAAGACATTAAAAATACATTTCCCTAAACCAGAAAATAATTTCTGGCCCCAAATTATACCATACCAACTTTAAATCTTCGATTGGTGTTATAAATCGTCGGCTTTATAACATCAGATGCACTGATATTTCTTTGACAACTTTTCGGAATCGGACCGAAGTTGTAGGAGCTTTGCGTAAATTACGCGAAAGTTCGGGAAAGCTCACACGTGAAAAGCTCTTTAATCAGAGCTGTTTGACCGACTTGTGTGTTTGAACTTTGTTTGTCGTCTTTCGGATTTAGCCTGTAAACCATTAATTATACGTATGAGGATAAACTTACTGTAAGCTGTATTTTTGTTTCCTTTCTTTCGTTTTAAATTATGTTTTGACTAAAAAATATGGTTCGTCATCACTTAATTATAGCGCACTATCGTTGTAGCTAAATTCAAATTTATAGTCAGAAATTTGTTAGGTACTTTATCTATAATTTTTGTAACGGTTCGCGGATTGACAGATATTTAACAATTTCTTGAATTACTTCATGTCTGACCTAAAAATGTAAATCTAATTAAGTACCTTACTTAGAACAATTACCAACCGGTTTCATAAGTATACAACAACTCGAAAATAAATTATTTAAATACGAAATAAATAATAAATAAAAAAGAGTAAATAAGCAATCCGATGAATGTTGAAAATGTATGAGTGTCGCATCGAGTGACTTAAACATATTCATAAAATATTCATACGCGGACTCGCCTTGACCGCAGAATCTAGGCCTATATTTTGTTTAAAAATATTAGGAAAGCCGTATTTCACTTTTACATAATAATCCGATATATTCGAATTTTCATCTCGCGTAATAACCAAAATTTTATTTCATTTTCTGATATTTCTCTTCCAAGATATATCCAGTTTTTATTTAATATTATATTTATTAGTGCATGAGCTGATATTTTTTCAAGATTAATTGAAAGTTATTGCCCGTGACAGTCGAAATAGCTTTTCGCAATAAAAATATTGACTTTTTTTAATGAATGCCATGCTATGCACAAAAAAAATATTCGTAGGCTGGTGGCAGACATACCTTATTTAGTCAGGCCAAGTTCAAGATATGCCGATCCATGATCCATCAATTAACATTTCTTGTCACACATTCTGATAAATATCTTTAAAAAATCGGCCAAGTACGAGTTGTACTCGCGCACGAAGGGTTCCGTACCACTATACAGAGCAAAAATAGACGAAAATTGTATTTTTTGTATAGGAGCCACCCTTAATTATTTATTTAATTTAAATTTTATTATTAATTATTAAAGTAAAAATACAATTAAGTATTTTGTGAACATTTCAATTGCCCATGTGTTGCCGTTATTGATTAAGAGCAAAAAATAGCAAAAAAATCACGTTTGTTGTATGAGAGCCCCCCTTAAATATTTAATTTATTTTGTTTTTAGTATTTGTTGTTATAGCGGCAACAGATATACACAATCTGTGAAAATTCCAGAAGTCTAGCTATAGCGGTTCTTGAGTTATAGCCTGGTGACATACAGACGAACAGACGGACAGACGGACAGACATCGAAGCCTTAGTAATAGGGTCTCATTTTTACCCTTTGGGTACGGAACCCTAAAAAGTACCTACTAAAGGTCTAATGGCTGCCTTCACATTAAGGCGAAGACAGCTGCCAATTCGACATCTTTGTGCAGTTTTCTAGACGTATATATTTCATTGATTGGCACAAAAAAAATGTGATTTTTGATTATATTTGAAAAATAATAAAATAATGTATTCCTACTGGATGAAAAAAAATACCAAAGTCACACCTTCCCGGAACTTTAAACAGTTCTAACTAAAATAGTATACAAGCTATGCTTTTAAAAATTTGTTTATTTGATGCCTTTTACAAAAATCCAAAGCTTGTAAGATTTAATTTTCGGTTCTGACATCTAGATTTCCCATAATATATATTTTTTCCTCTAACAAACGAAAAATGTATCCACGCTACCGAGTTAACATTTCACATATCTGTCTCTCTGGCATGAAAATCGACAGTGGTGCGAGAGTGATGCGAGATCAAGGTCATTGGCAGTTATCAGTGTCTTAAGTCGCGAGTAGTGCGGCAGCCGCGCAGCTGTCGCGCGGCTGCCGCGCGGCTCGCGACCTAATGTGAAGGCAGTCTTACTCTAGACAGGAAGACAATATTATAATATTTAATTGTTTTAACACATTTTATGTAAGTGTTTTAAACCATTAACGATAAAAATCTAAACAATAGACTTAATTATTTTACTAGCATTTTTAAAACTAATATTAAAGTAGTCAGTGGACTTTATTATTCTTGCTGCTTGTTTTTTATGGCTTGTTTGCAGCTGCTTTTAAGTGAAAACGGGAACTGCACACGTGAAAGTAAAATATAAGAAGCAATATAATTTCGCACTCATTTAGGTGCAGTCTAAAATAACGTTTTATTAAATACTGTATGCTGCTAGGACTTTATTTCGTAATATACTGATATATAATTATGATATCAATAATTCTATACACGCGCATAGTGACTTGTTTGAAGTTTATTATGAATAAGTTGGAGATGGATTTTATTTTATTATCCTATAGTTGTATTAGTATTTAAAGTGTTAAAAACTTAAATCAATCGAAAGTTGTGTAGCAATAACAGGAACACTATTTATGATATTATAAGTAGTAATAAAAATCATTAAACGAGTAAGGTCTAGATTATAATTTAAAATAATATGTATTATTTAGTTCAATCGTGATGCTGTGACACAAAAAGTTCTGCCGTCATTGTTAAGTATAGTTTACACAGAGCCAATAATCTTGGCGCCAGTCCTGCAGAAGCCAGTACTGGCCTGGCCTAGCTACTTTTGTTTAGACAAAGCCATCGCATTCACGGATTTTTCTTCGGGTGTCCACACGTTTGCATTTAAAAAAATAATGAGTTCACGGCAAAGTCTGTTGAAAAAGAAATGTTTTAAGGAACATCTGCGAACTATTAACAGAAGAGTCGAATGAAATATTAGAAAAAAAAGAAAACGAAACGATTCTTTTTTTTATATATTCATTCCGGCACGAAGTTGTTCTAGTACCGAAGCGCGCATTTGTTTATTTTTGTATGAATCACAACGCTTATCCCACAAGCATTCGAGCTCCATATAAAGTTGTATAAATTTTAAAGTATCCTCTTCGTTGAATTTGTGGCATATACCAAGCCAATACTGGCTGCCAGTCTTATTGACAGCCAGTATTGGCTGTGTATAAACTATACTTTACTTCTCAACGTCTGTATTATTGAAAAAATATGTATTATAAGAGCTAATACTAGCTTTTGCCGCCGCTGCTATAGTGGCGAAGAGCTAACAGAATATTAGCGTTACATGTATAATAAAGTGACATTTCATTTGAATTTATGTAGGTCGATAGAATAATTGCGCGGGAAAAAGCTACCTGAGTACAAAAATATCGTACCTCACAGATGACAGAACCTATTAAAACGCAGCTAAGCCACAATATCAGCTTGACACTCTAATACAAACTTTGACCTAAAATGAAGCTTTGTCGTCGCCCCTTTGACGAGTATATTGCCGCGCTCCCACGTCCCACCGGGCTTGAAACTTTTATTTACTTCTACATGACAATAATAAAAATTTAACGCAAGGCAAATGGGACTCTCTGTACATAAACATGAAGTTAAATTTTACGTCGGTGCCGCCGTGTCACGTGTGTTAATGTTTTTGGTTACGAGATAAACTTTGAACATGCTTTAATCACAATTCTGGAGCCCCCTTAAGTAGTCTTAGTCTGTTTCGTAGGCTGTTAAATTTTTCCCCTTGTGTGTTGTGACGGGTCTGCTACGGAGGGTACACGTTGTTTGCAGTTGTCGCGTGTCGCTCGGTTCCAACTTGTAGCTTTAAGCGAGGAGTGAAGCTGTTAAATTCTAACGGTATTACTACAAAAGATTTAAACACCTGTTGAACAGTTGATTAGAGAAAAATTCAATACAAAATGGTCTCAAAACAACTGTTCAATAGATGTTTTGTTTTTTGTGGTAAGACTGTATATTTTTTAAATAAACCTTGCGTGAAATATCAAGGTCTTGTCTATGAATTCACAGACCACAAGTGTGGCACAAGTATCGCAACAGCCCCTAATAATAAAATGGCGGAATTCTTATACTGGTATTGACTACTGAGTTTACTACAGCGGCCATTGATTGTATGAAGCTTGTATAAATAATAAAAAAAACGACTTCATATTATAGTATTCTCTATTATGAGACCACCTGTGTAGTTTCCTCTTTTCAATAAAATGAATCATCAAAATCGGTTCATGAACGGCGAAGTTATCCACGAACAAACATAAAAAATATATTTTTACGGTAAAATTGGGTAACCTCCATTTTAGAATTTGTTTAAAGTAACAATAGAAGAAATAAATTAAAAATCTATGATAATATTGTTATACGTTCACGTGTATTGTATATTGTATAAGCCTGATTACTATAACTTTGAAGCCTTGAAAATATCAGCCATTAGATCTTGTGATAAACGCTTAATGCGTTTTTAATTTGTAAAAATAATAGTATTTATGTGACGTTATACATATTGTTACATTTAAATGACGTACTAATGACATAAGTCAGGGGTCCCTGGAACATTTTTTTATGACTATCAAGCTAATTTTTTTGTAAATAGCTTCATTTTGATAAGACGAACAACATTTTTATCTGAGAAAAATCTCGAAAGTGGTAGCTAACGGAGATAGAAAGGATTTCATATTTTGATTTGATGGTCCAAAAATATAGATTAGGTATTCTATTAATCGTAGGACAATGTAACTCTTAAATTTTATAACTATAATTAACCTATCTATATACAAAAAATGAGCCCGTAAGGGTTACCTACCACTTTCGAGATTTTTCATAGATAAAAATGTTGTTCGTCTTAATATAATCGTATAGTTGTAATTAAAGTTTCCAACATCGTGACACAATATATTAAACGAACAATATGCCATATAAGAGTTTAGTCGTTTAATTTAGTCTTGTAATCGTTAACACGACCAAATTATATGACTATCCTATAAATATCGCAGTTGTGACCTTTAAAATACATATTTGATGTTGTATAAAATTAATTTATATAACAATCATAATCTGGTTGTAATGCCGACCATAACACTACTCTTTATCAGTAATAAGATCTCTACATGGCTATCATGTAAAGTCCATATATTTAACTATTATAAAATACATCTTTAAATAAACGTTTCTTACATGATTTTCGACTCTCTTTATACGACTATTATAAAATGTTTATAAGCCTAATATTCATATTTTGAGAACTTAAATAACTAACTCAAGTTATGATTTTAAAATACTTTTAAAACTTACTGTTACAAAACATTTTAGTTATTTAATGATATTTTCATATTTCTCTTTTACGACTTTGGCCAAGAAATAATCGGCCAAGTGCGATTCGGACTCGCGCACGAATGGTTCTATACCGTTGTAGAGCAAAAGTTGGCCAAAAATAGTTTTTCTTATGGGAGCACCCTTAAATATTTATTTTATTTTAATTTTATTATTAAAGAGCAAAATATATAATTGAAGATTTTGTGAATATTTCATGTACTTACCTACTTTTACGATCTAAATATTACTAATATTATAAAGCTGAAGAGTTAGTTAGTTTTTTTGAACGCGCTAATCTCAGGAACTACTGATCGATTTTTTTTTCGACATCAGAAATTATCACCATATTGAGAATTTGATAAAATGCATGGGTTTCCACTTTGTAACGGTACCCTAAAAATGGCGGATGATAAAATAAATAAATTGTAAGATATGCGACTTATAGTCATGAGACATCATATAAAAGTCACCATCATTACCTAAAATCATGTAATTGTAAAAGTACAAGTAATCTTAAAATCAATTAAATTCATAAATATTATTTTGCAATTATTCGAAGGGGGCGTTAAATAATTGTTAAAAAACGTATAAACAATCGTCGAGAAATTTAATTTCCCTTAGAAACGAAGATATTGTTACCGACTAACACCAAATACATTATAGTCAATAGCATTCATTCAATAATAAATATGGCAGACAAACTTTTACCAACATGATGGCTACTTTTTCTTTTATCTTACTTCAACAGAACTGTAAAATAATTAGTATCCGCAAAAAGGTAATGCCAATGACTACTTCCCAATGTTTATACAACGTCTACTGAATTATAATACGACGAAACGGTTATAAAATTAATCACTTTACGACTGCTATACGAATATTTAGCCACTAAAACGACCATGACACGATCGTTATACAAATAAAAGTTATATATTTTGCGAATATTTCGCGTCATATAAAGGTTAATACGAATGCTATATAACCAAAAAGGCCTGACCTCAAGTTATAACCAAAAGACCAAATTTTGCTAGTTGGGTAGATAATAATATTTAATTTTAAGTTATGTTTTTTGATATTTAACTAACCCTAAATAATTAAATTTTTAAGTTTGTATATTACTTACCAATGGACCATAGTAGTCTGAAATAAAGATATTTGTATTTGTTGTTGTTATCAAAATTAAGTTACTCACAAAAAATTAGCTTGTTGGTAATAAAAAAATGTTCTAGGGAACCCGGACTATAAATTCTATGCTACTAAAATAAAGGATAATTACGATACCTATTATATTTTTATAATATTAGAAGTTGCGCGCGACTCCGTCTCCGAAAAACGGGTTAGGTATATTTTGTGCAAACATTTACTTTATACTCAAAGATATTACTTATGTATAACCTTGATATCCCCAAAATCAATATTATCATACGAATAGTTGCCTAATTCAACACCATACCTTCCGGGCCTATCGTTAGAGTTTTATCACTATAAACAAATCCAAATTGGGTAAACTCAAATAACAAAAAAGGTTTTATTACCTCGCTTCCTCTTATTTCCGGTGAAAATCATATCACTATGTTGAACACGAGTCAATAATAGTAAGCTTTTTGTTTTTCTCAAAGAATTACAATATTTATACTAAGTATAATGTGGTCGCTGATATTAAGTAAACTTTCATGACTAGATAACTACTCAAACAAAAAATAATCAATTGCTATTAGAAGTCATGTCCTTGTAAGAACACGCTCCTTTACTAGTCACATCATAAAATATTATGTATTATAGTAATATTATAGATTTTAGACATAATATAGGCCTATAGGCCAGTGCCATGCTATGTTGCTACTTAAAATGTGATAACAAATTGCAATGGCTTATATTATTATACTGTTAACAATTTACTGTATGTTGTATCCCACCAAAAACATACCTGTTAAAATAGGGCCTAGTTCCTATCTAAGGCTAATTGTTGGTCTAAAAAAAAGAGTTGAAATCCAATCCAATGCCAAGTTCAGATGCACTTTATCGATCATAATCATCTTCATCAACAGCTACTTCTAATTTGAACTTAGCAGGTTAATTAAATTCTATAAAATTAATATTATCTTTTTATATAATAATTAATCAAGTGTAACGTAAAGCACAAAAACCTGCCAAGTTCAAATTTAGAAGTATTATGGATCAGGCTGTTGATGAAGATGATTATGATCGATAAAGTGCATCTGAACTTGGCATTGGATTGGATTTTAATTATTTTTTTTAGACCAACAATTAGCCTTAGATAGGAACTAGGCCCTATTTTAACAGGTATGTTTTTGGTGGGATTTCAATACTTTTTTTCAAGAAATCATACCTATTTTTTTGTTTTTATGCCACGCCCGATAGTAGTACTTTCAATAGATTCCTCATTGTATCACCGATACATAAGAATTTTTATCTAAAGTTCGTAGATGAGCCGACTCATGCTTGACCGATTTCTTAAATTTCTTAATTTTTCGTTAATCTGCTTATAACACACGACCTGTGTGCCAAATTTCATAACGCTAGGACATTTGGAAGTAGCCTCTAAAGGTCGTAGATGGGCCGACTCACGCTTGACCGATTTCAAATTTTTTTTGTTAATCTACATAATTATAACGCACGACCTGTGTGCTAAATTTCATAACGCTAGGACATTTGGAAGTAGCTTCCAAAGTTCGTAGATGGGCCGACTCACGCTTGAACGATTTCTAAAATTACTTAATTTTTTGTTAATCTACATACTCACATAATTTATAACACACTACACCTGTGTGCCAAATTTCATAACGCTAGGACATTAATTGAAACTGGCCTCTGAAGTTGGTAGATGAACCGACTCATGCTTGACCGATTTCTAAAATTTCTTAATTTTTTGTTAATCTACATATAACACACGACCTGTGTGCCAAATTTCATAACGCTAGGACAATTGGAAGTAGCCTAGAGGTTTTGATTACCGGTCAGTGAATGAGTGAGTGAATGAGTGAGTGAGTGAGTGAGTGAGTGCCAAAATTATCTTTTTTTACAGGGACATAATATTTCAAGATCTACCGAAGCTATGTCTATGAAATTGGGTATACTGCTTAAGTACTAGTATACAATTACGTGGGTTTATTTTTATCTTTGCACTCGCAATAGACACTGAGCTACAGGGGGGTCAAAAGTGCGTCGAAACGGTTCGTGTAAATAGTGCACGGCATGCGCGCGGCCTGCTGGAACTAGGCCTGCGCACTTCCGTGCGCTTTGATTTAAAACAATAATATAATATCCTAAAACAAAATACTTATTTGTCAAAATAGTTTTAATGAAAATATGAACGCTATGAAATTGAAAATACCTAGTCATTATTATTTTTTTAATCCTTCGATCGCGGGAAACGAGACACAATAGCCTTTCAATTGTTATCACGGCCCACTTGGGCCAGGGTCTAAACACACTAGGCTGAATTACGCTGGCGTAATTTACGTGGCCGAAATTACGTTCAGCCGCTTACGTCTGATGCGACACACTATAAATTACGCGAAGAGCCGAAATTTCGCGGCGTAATTTCCTTTGCAGAACGCGCGCGAAGTATTTAAAATTCTCAGATGTAAATTGTAATGTGTGCGTTAACGCTTTAGAGTTAAGGTTGGATTTGCTATGTTCGGTTTTGATAATTCCGTCGCGTATAGTGTGTTGCTATACAAAACATTACCGCCGAATCGCTGCCGAACTTTACGCTCGACTCGGCTCGACGGAAATTCGGCTCGCGACGGAATTTCGGCATAGTGTGTCGCGTTCCGTCCGTATTTTGTATGCGTTTGATGCGCGGCGTAAACGCGGCGGAATTTACGTCGGCGTAATTCAGTTGGTACTACTAATATATTATATTCTGTGGCCTAGTGTGTTTAGACCAGTGGTCCCCAACCTTTTTTTCATGCGGACCACAAACATGTTTTGGTCTTGGTGTCGCGGGCCGCAACAAAAATTTTTTAGGGTTAAAAATTACATTCTTAAAATTAACGATTTAAAAGTGGAAAAAATTTAACGACTATCACGTAGACCTTACGTTATTTTGCCGGTGGGCGCAAATTTCAAAATTCTTTAAATCACGCGGGCCACAAATAAAGTCCCGGCGGGCCGCGGGTTGGGGATAGCGGATTTAGACACTTACGGGAGTTGAAGCGTTAACAAAAAAGTTGACTGCAGCAATTGCTATAAAATCATTATCTCCGACGGGCAGTGCTGGCTTATAAATGGAAGCATTGTCTTTAAGTAAGCTGTTATAAATCGATTTAGCTGGAATGTTGGATTCAATTTAGAAAATGGATACAGATAATACTCGAGACGAAGAAAGAATAGCTCCGTAGATTGCGATTTCAGGTTTAAATTAGAAACATTTACTAACAAGAAATCGAAAAAAACTGAGGAAGTACAGCAGACGGAAATGTTAACATTTTTAATTCACGTACCTTAAGTGGCCGGGTGCCATCGAAATTCTCATACATACAAAAATTTACTATAAAATATTTACACACCTGGAACCTAGGTAATTACTATATTAAGCTGAAAAATACCTTAAACAGTAAACATATTAAATATTTTCGTATGAGAAAATGATTTTGGTATTACGTATGTATGAAAATTTCGATGGCACCCAACCCCTTAAGTTGCAAAGCTGCACCGCAAGCAGGCAGAGGTCTTCGGTAGGGGCCTTTTTTTCTCGTTTCCCCCGTACAAAATACAGGACAATTTCTACAGACTTTGCCTGATAACAATAGTATTGTTTATTTTTGTTACAACATAATATTTTTATCGGTATGTTACACCTAAATATTGAGTTGATGTAACATCATCCCTATGAGAGACATTGGTGGACTCGGTAGGTGTAATGATTAATGAAGCCCTAGCTGCACAGAGTAAAAAACATAATTTTTATGTACAAAGGAATTTCTATGAGTCTGCAAGTATACGTATTCACGCAGTAATCATAATAATAGTAGGTAAGCTCATGCTTACCTAAACTATAATATGATTTTGTTAGTGAAATCCAAATTAAGGCTTTGAAAAAGTGACGCCAGTTTTTTTCAAGTGTGAGTCAATTGTTTAATGATAAAGCAAAAAATGTATGTGTGTGCGTAAGGTTCGATTTATATAATAATATGTCCATTGTCCGTGCGACAGAGCTGTTTGGCCGCTACACAACAAAATCATAAGCAATTGTACGTCAATAGTGTCGCGACTCGCGACCGCGCCGCTTTTTAAATTATAAGTCGTTGCTTATGCCTTGTAATCTCAACGAAAGCGTTGTGGCCAAACTGCGCCATAGTTGGAGCTTTAGGGAGATCGCAGACGACAGACTTTTGTGCGATCAAAGTCTGCGGCTTCCATACAATCTGATGGCGCGCGCCATGCGGAATGTATGTAAGCCGCAGACTTTGATCGCACAGAAGTCTGTCGTCTGCGATCTCCCTTAACGCGACTTACGAGTGAATAAAGTGGTTGTAGTTATGAAAAAATCTTGGTATTTTATATTTTGGTCTAAAAGGTTGTCAGATTTGCTCAGTTTTACTGTTCATCTTCAAATATGAATGATGAGATATACGTGTAACGTGACCCACGTGCGTTCGACCCCATATTTTATGCTCTTTGACTTAATCCTTCGATCGGAGGTTCTAGGAATTCCCATTGTATTCTTTTGTTCTCGCGATCACCGGTGCTCGCGCGGGGCCTGAAAGATTAATTATGACATTTAAAGGTCCGGAAGTAAAATACTTTGTGGAGAAAAGTTCCACTCTTAGGGCGTTTTCCCTTTAAGCGTGTTATCATCCGCGCTCGGATCTGGTCCGCATGCGGGTGACAACATGCTCCTGGCAGCACGCGTGTTAACTGCATGACGGGAAAAACATCTATGAGATGATACGATGCGGGCAAGTTTTATGCGGACCACGTTACCACGTACGTTTGACGTAGTATGCCATATCGGCCGGCGCGCGCCGTACTAATGCGCTCAGCATTGTGAAACATGAACAATTAGTGCCCAACTCGCGTATATTCGCCCATTTGTTTGAAGTCGAGGTACTCCTTACTCCTCAGTTCTGTCTGCTCTGCCAGATCCGCGCTCGGATAATGACACGCATTACAGGAAAAGCGCCCAGGCTATGAAGTATGAGGGTCGATGAGCATATTCGTCTTCGATTGTTGATGTTTCATGATCGACTTCGATTGTGCATGCTATAGATGGCTTCGTAATCATGGTAGCAATTATCTATTACGCCCGCAACTCCGTTTATCGGGCGGGAACCGATAATTTTGCCAGGATAAAAAGTATACTATGTCCTTTCCCGGGACTCAAAGTATCTTCATACTTTGCTTGGGGATGGAAATTGGATTTCACCTACTCCTACCTTTCTTCTGATTAATTTGGTTGTGGGTCCCAAGACAGATTTAGCTTGTCCCTCGAGCATCCCTGAGATCATAATATTATCAAAGAGTTTTCGTGGTTGGTTACCACTGTTGATCTTGGCAACACAGGAGTTGCAGTCATGGTGGGAATGTGTGGTGGGCCATTTGCCCGTTTAAAAAAATACCAAATTTCAGCAAAATCGGTTCAGCGGCTTCGGCGCAGCGTTGCCAGACGTCTTAATTTTGGCGGGACGTCCCGATATTTTCATCAATATGTCCCGCTTTTCGGGGAAAGCCCGAAGTGCTGAGTAGAAAGGTGCGTAATGAAGATAAGAGTGTGGGAGGTAGAGGGGTGGATTTTCTTTGGCTACCTTTGATATCTATTGTCACGTAAACGTTATCTTAAAGCAAATAAAAAGATAAAAATTCATTTTTTTTATTTTAAGTAAGTATACCTTCTTTTTACTTTGTCCCGTTTTTGACTGAAGAATCCCGCTTTTTCACTCAAAAATTACCAAAGTCCCGACTTGGCACAAAAAAAAAACTGGCAACGCTGCTTCGGCGTGAAGAAGTAACAGACACACAAACTTTCGCAACTTGGATGGTATGGATGGTCCAACATAAAGAGGCCGATCATTTAAGAAAGACGGAGAAAATGACTTCACATTATTTTTTCTAGAAACCTGTGGGCAACAAACTATCTTTACACCTAGACAAATGATAAGGGTATTTAGCCACTTTATGAATAAAACATAATATTTTTACACTACTCATTCAACAGAAATCAATCTCGGATGTAGGCCACCGAACAAAAGAAATCCCATGTAGCATGTGAGAAAAATATTTATTTACCAGGCGAAAAAGGTTACTTTATTATCGCGGTCGGGTGGTAAAAAACATATAAGTGCCCGGTACAAATCATAGTAACTTGTACATAAAATCCTATTGTTAGACGTCGATAGTCGAAAATAAAAAAAGTGACTATACTTTTTCGACGCAATTTGGTGTTCGAATTGGAAACAGGCCGAATAGGCTCATTCGATTTTTGGCAACAACAAAAATTTATTTTCACCATTCCGTGTTTAAAATAAATGCCTTTTTTAGTATCTGTTACTGTGATACAATTAAGGATGCAATATATTTTTGGATAAAGCCTTTTTGCTCTATTTTGATAGCGATATTTTAAAATATTGGAATTTATATTTGTAAATTTTAACACGCGATTTTTATCAGCGCTATAATAATTATGTTGTTGTCTTTGATTAATATTCTATTTAACTTGTACTTACTTAAAAATTTAACCCATGGTAATTATTATGTTATTATAACGGCAAAATGTATAATTTTGTCTGTAACATCTTTACGACAAAACCAATGAACTAATGTGGTTTAATTTTGACATGGAGATTCTTTAAGTCCTAAAATGATAAACTAATTACGGCATTATCTGTCTAAGCTCTAAACACACCAAAAAAAAAACCTTAACTTTAAGTGTCTAAACACACCATGCCGAAGTTCCGCGGCGGAAGATCGGCATGATTCCGCCTGCAATGTATCTTAAATTACCGATGACACACCATGCCGAAAATCCGTCGCGTTATATTGTATGCGTTTGACATTGCTGACGTAATCAATGCCGAACTTCCGCCGCGGAACTTCGGCATGGTGTGTTTAGACACTTAAAGTTAAGGTATTTTTTTTATACTGTACCTACTTGTAGGGAATATTACCCGAAGGTCGAAACAGAGGTCGCTACTTGCACATGTAGTAAATAATCCGAACAAAATCCGACATGTTGTATACGAGATATTAGAAACGTTGTCAAACGTCTACCAAACTTTTTGTCTACTGTCTGTACTGGTGCTGCCGTCTAGTTTAAAAAAATTGCAGTCATAATATTATATCCTATTTGATTATTTATTGGAACGGAGTTCCTTTTCGCGCTTTGCGAAAGGCGGCTAGACCGAAAAAATTGTAACGACACTTTTATTAGTACCTGCATGTTAGGGGCAGAGGGCGTTGCACGTTAATAGTATTACTGTGCGTCAACTAGATGGCGTTTTGTGAGAATAAACAACGACGCGTTGTTAGTATTCCTGGGCGTCAATAGATGGCGTTTTTTTTTATATTTTTTTTAGTGTATGTATTATGTACAGATTTTTTGAACATAAGAAATAACTCCGTTCCATTCGGGTGTCCCAAGGGACACCCGAATGGAACGGAGTTATTTCTTCAAGTGTCAAGACACCAGCTCTCAAGTTTTTATTATATTTCATTAAATACCTTCCAGTAAAATAACAATAAAACAGGTAGACAATAGCTGTGACATTTCAAAGTGAGACATTTTATTCTGAGTTGCCGTAACTTTGTATATTAAGACGACAAAGCCTATTTGTGGCTATGAAACCGCTGGAGTTAAGAAATTCTCACAACTATACCTAAAGCTCGGGATACACCTCACTGAGTTACCCGTTAAACTTATTGTACAGTTATAACTGACATATTAATACTTAATAGTGAACAGCGATTCTAAAATATTATATCAATAAGATACATATTTTAATATACCGAAATAATGTATATTGTATAATCTATCTATCTCCTTCTTCTTCTTATAAATAGAAATGAATTTTTAATTTTGGTAATCTTGCGAAAACTGATTTGGCTAATTTTAATCTTCAAACATTTGCGGCAAGTCCATAATATAAGGTTTATAGAGGTAGTGAAACGAAGTGCGGCGGGTCATCTAGTAATTGAAATGTTTATGTTTATAAATCGTGACATAATGATTTTAAAATATTCACACATTTCCTATGGATCAACCCTTCATTTATTAATGACTAGATGACGCCCGCAACTCCGTTGCGCCAAAATTCGTTTATCGCGCGGGAACCGTACATTTTCCGGGACAAAAAGTATCCTATGTCCTTCCTCGGGACTCAAAGTATCTCCATACCGAATTTCAGCAAAATCGGTTCAGCGGTTTGGGCGTGAAGAGGTAACAGACAGACAGACAGACAAACAGACGGACACATTTTCGCATTTATAATATTAGTAAGATGTACTCGGCGAAACATGGCGGTAGCGGTTATTGACTCCCTGTCAAAAACCTGTCATTTTCTATGCAAAGCTGTGATTGACAACATCTAACACTTCATTTTCAATCGCGGTTTATGTAGAAAATGACAAGTTTTTGACAGGAAGTCAATCACCGCTACTTCCATGTTTCGCCGAGTACAGTATAGTTGAATGTACCTATAAATGAAAACAAAAAAAGTTTGTCACTTCAAAATCTTCAAAGTTACTCAGAGGATCAAAATATTTTTTGTACAGCCATAATTTAGCTTTGGAAGGAATACAAACATAAGGCGAAGACAGTTGCCAATTCGACATCTTTGTGCAGTTTTCTAGACGTATGTATTTCATTGATTGGCACAAAAAAAAAATATGTGATTTTTGATTATATTTGGAAAAGCTTGTCGAATTTAAATAATAATGTACTCCTACTGGATGAAAAAAAATACCAAAGTCACATCTTTCAGGAACTTTAAAAAGTACTAACTAAAGTAATAATACAATCTATGCTTCAAAATTTTGTTTATTTGATACCTTTTACAAAAATCCAAAGATTGCCGGATTTAATTTTCGGTTCTGACATCTAGATTTTCCATAATATTTATTTTTTCCTCTAACAAACGAAAAATGTATCCACGCTACCGAGTAAACACTTCACATCTCTGTCTCTCTAGCATGAAAATCGACAGTGGTGCGAGAGTGATGCGAGATCAAGGTCATTGGCAGTTGTCAGCCCCTTAACAGACTCATCATACCACACTGCTCTGTGTGTCATAAGCTACTCCGAATGTGTAACTTACTGTACCTGTTACAGTGTACCAATCCACATGATATTTTTGTTGGCAAAATCGACCCATCTCTAGTCCTAAGCCCGCAGGGCTATGAATGGAAAATGGTAATTAACAAGAAGTCCATATTTTGTGGTGTTTTTTAGGATAACTTTCGGAAGTTATTTCTCAACATTTTAGTGCTGAGTGATTAAAAAAGAAAAAATACGTGTATTTTTATTTTTAACAAGGATCAATATATCCGACAGGAAGGTTTAATTGCACCCTGTATAGTTAGGTACAATGTTATATATTTAGGTATGTACTTAATGTTTAGTCAGAAATATCTGTATTAAGTATATAATATCCTAGTACTAGATGTTCGGCGCGGCTTCGCCCGCGTAAATGAGATATTTTACAGACAAATTAGTCCACAAAAAATATGATCCTTCACGTGGTCTACTTCTTATCTGTGCCAAATAACTGAAAAATTGCTCTGCAGTAGTTCGTGAGATAAGCCCTTTCAAATAATTTCCACCGTTTTTCCGCATTTTTCTCTATTTCTTCGCTCGTTTTAGACTTATTGTGATAAAATATAGCCTGTAACCTTCCTCCATAAATGAGCTATCTAACATTGAAATAATTTTTCAAATCGGACCAGTAGTTTCTGAGATTAGCGCGTTCAAAACAACAAACTCTTGCGGTACAGATTTTGTTACAAACATCTGTACTTAATAATTTTAGCACTATACCTACAGTTACAAACAAAGTGATAAAACGTCAGGGTGTAAAGGTATATTGTGTCACATTTGTGTCCCTTATACAGCAACCAATTTCAAATAACGATTGAAAAACAATTATTTGTGACTAGACGTTCCGCGCGGCTTCGCCCGCGTAAATTAGATATTTCACAGACAAATTAGTCCATAAAAATAGCCTATAATCCTTTGCGTGGTCTATTTCTTATCTGTGTCAAATATCAGAAAAATTGCTCCAGTAGTTCGTGAGATAAGCCCTTTCAAATAATTTCCCCCGTTTTTTTCACATTTTCCTCTATTTCTTCGCTCCTATTAGTCGTAGCATGATAAAGTAAAGCCTTATAGCCTTTCTCGATAAAAGGAATATCTAACACTGAAATAATTTTTCAAATCGGACCAAGTTCCTGAGATTAGCGCGTTCAAACAAACAAACAAACAAACTAACAAACTCTTCCGCTTTATAATATTAAGTATAGAAGTATAGATTCGTATGGGCCAGCGAACTGGCGTCATGAATTTTCCCTTAAAAAAATAAAAAAGATAACTCTTTCAACGCTGTGCTGCCTTTACAGTAAACTCTATACAAGTGACCGTTATACAACCTAAAGCATTATCAGTTATCAACTTATCACTATGTTTTGTTACATTCTATATAAAAAGAATCCAGTGACCGTCAAAATGTAAAGCGCGTCGGTACGTTTTGAATGAATTATTTGATTCTCCTCAAAACAATGGCAAAATAACAACTTTCTACTTAATTACGTATAGCACTTTAGAAATGAATAGTAAATCTAAACCACATCCTTTGCATTTAGGCGTATTTAAAAAATGTACCTAATCAACTTTTGTACTTACTATCAGAGAAGTTGATTCCTAGTCAGATGGGGGTAGGGTTGCCAGGCGTCTGGATAATAAGGCCGGACACGCGAGCGAAAAGCCGGACACAGTCAGGCTTTTCGCTCGCGTGTCCGGCCAAAATTAAAGGGAGTCCGGCTTTTGTAGAGCCTAGAATCTATAACTTTATATAAAAGTCCTATAATTAATGTTAGACAGTTGACGGACACCTAATGATATGTAAAATTGTAGAGCTATTAGATGTTAAATTGTTTTAGTAAAAGTTAAAACAGAAAATCTGTACACGCTACCGAAAGTATTGCTATACTAAAAGTTTAGATTCCAAGTACTCGATAGCAAAGGTTTCGGCTTTTTTGTACTAATGTCCGGCCAAGCTTACTGCTTTGTCCGGCTTTTCGGTCTAGCAACCTGGCAACCCTAGATGGGGGACCTACGTAATTTGGTCGCGTTACGTCAAACCCAGCCGACAAATCACAGTTAACATTGAATTGATATAATCCGACCAAATGACGTTGGTCTGTCATCTGCCTAGGAATCAATTTCCTCGATGGTACTTTTACAACTAAGTAATTAAAAATCAAAACCACCCCACCTTTAAGTCTACTTACATAATTTAATTTGTTTACTTTCAACAACACTTTCAAGCTTCGTGTAAACTTTCGCCACTCAAAATGTAGCACCTCACCAATCACCATCACAATTATCATTCGCGGTTAGAATACAATATTGTCATAAACTCCAATTACGCGCGCGGCGGGCGGTGACAAACAAAAAGTTACGTGCAACCATGCGCGTGAGCGGACTACGTCCTGCGAGTTGCGACTGCAAGTTGCAATTTGCATTGCAACCGGCCAGGCGGCGCCACCCCCCGCGCCACACCCGTGTCACCCCCTCTCTACCCCAACGTTGCCTAGATGCGCCCGAGTGGCGAGTTGGCGACAGGCCGGCGCCAAATTGTATTTCGTATGAAGTGACCATGCTGCAAGGAATTTGATTGGGATAAAATATGTTAAATGTAAAAAAACACAGCCTATTTTTTTGGTTTAATGGACATACCTGAGCCCTAAAAAAATTGGCAGGTAGGTTTAAGTGCACCCTGTACATAATAATATATCAGACTATAATAATCTATACATATTATAAAGTAGCTTTTTTCCCTCATGTCCCTTTGTTCCCTTTAATCTATAAAACTACGCAACGGATTTTGATGACTCTTTCAATGTTAGATAGCCCATTTATCGAGGAAGGCTATAGGCTATATTTTATCACGCTAAGACTAATAGCAGCGAAGATATTGAGGAAAATGTGGAAAAAACGGGTAAAATTATTTGCAAGGGCCAACTTGAACGCACTAATCTCAGGAACTACTGGTCCGATTTGAAAAAATATTTCAGTGCTAGATAGCCCATTTGTTTGAGGAAGGCTATAAGCTATATTTTATCACGCTAAGACTAATAGGAGAATGTGGAAAAAACGGGGGAAATTATTTGAATGGCCTTATCTCGCGAACTACTGGAGCAATTTTGATGTTATTTGGCACAGATAAGAAGTAGACCACGTGAAGGATCATAGGCTATCGATTTTAATCATTTTTTCAGTGGCTATAAATGTTACACCCGTGCGACGCCGGGGCGGATCGCTAGTATCTACTATAATATTTTTGGCAACTAAAAAAAATATTCATATTTGTAAAAACTGCTACAACAGCCAAATATTTTATAATTACTATAATAATATTAATTATATTATCTATATTAATATTATAAAGCGGAAGAATTTGTTTGTTTGTTTGAACGCGCTAATCTTAGATACTTAATATTATAAAGCGGAAGAGTTTGTTTGTTTGTTTGAACGTGCTAATCTCAGGAACTACTGGTTTGATTTGAAAAATTCTTTCATTGTTAGATAGCCCATTTATTGAGAAAGGCTAGAGGCTATATTTTATCATGCTAAGACTAATAGAAGCGAAGAAATAGAGGAAAATGTGTAAAAAACGAATGTATTTGAAATGTGGAAAAAAAATATTTGAAAGGGCTGATCTCACGAACTACTGCAGCAATTTTTCTGTTTTTAATTGGCACAGATAAGAAGTAGACCACGTAAAGGATCATAGGCTAATTTTGGTGGAATAATTTGTCTGTGAAATATCTAATTTACGCGGGCGAAGCCGCGCGGAACGTCTAGTGTATAATATAATGCTGATTATTATTAAAATATTAACACACTTTTGGCCCTAAAGTGCAAATAAAATATTAGATATTATTTCATTTGCGCCTTTGAGACAAAGCACAAAATATAATATTAGTACCAAGCAAAAGTGCGTGCGCCTTGGATCTTTCAGACGATTAGTATAATTATTAAGGCGAAGACAGCTGCCAATTCGACATCTTTGTGCAGTTTTCTAGACGTATGTATTTCATTGATTGACACAAAAAAATATGTGATTTTTGATTATATTTGGAAAAGCTTGTCTAATTTAAATAATAAAATAATGTACTCCTACTGGATGAAAAAAAAAACAAAGTCACATCTTTCAGGAACTTTAAACAGTTCTAACTAAAGTAATAATACAATCTATGCTTTAAAAATTTGTTTATTTGATACCTTTTACAAAAATCCAAAGATTTCCAGATTTAATTTTCGATTCTGACATCTAGATTTCCCAAAATATTTCTTTTTTCCTCTAACAAACGAAAAATGTATCCAAGCTACCGAGTGAACACTTCACATCTCTGTCTCTCTGGCATGAAAATCGACAGTGGTGCGAGAGTGATGCGAGATCAAGCTCATTGGCAGTTGTCAGCGTCTTAAGTAGAAATTAAGGTCTAACGTACAGCAAAATAATCTTTATTTTATATATAATGCGCAGAATTAAACTAATTACTAATTTCTGTCTAATTAAGCTAGAATTTTGATAGTAATTTGCCTACGCAAATAATGAAATATAATTTAATTTTATTAGTCTGGAATTCTCTGGAATATTATCTTTCATTTTTCCTATCCAAATATAACCTACAGGTTACTTTCAGTTAAAAAGGTCTCATAAGTCTTTATTAAGAATTAAATAATACTTAATATTATTAACCCGGCGTGAGTGAGGTCGGGTATGTCATACCCGCCGGTTTATAAAACACTTAATGTTTCTCAACTGTGCGATTTCTGGAACTTGGTTAGCACAGTAGCCGGAGGGGGTGGTACGAGGAGTGATTTTAAGCGACAGTGGCAACATTGCGCCGTTGGCGATGAAAGCTACAAGTGCGCAAACGCATTGCGGGTATGTTATACCCGACCTCATAGTCGGTGTCACTGTTTTGTGTTTCGGTTATTTTTTAATTTTATACATTAAATAACAAAGTTTCTTTATTTTTTGGTTTGTAAATTCTACAATATCATATCGTTTGTCAATTAGGCTTGTCCTTTGTCATGATAATTGATTTTACATTCAGTTAAAGCTATATTCCACTAGATGACGCCTGCAACTCCGTTGCACCAAATTCCAAAAGTCGTTTATAGCGCGGGAACCGTACCTATTTATAGAATGAAAACTTTCATACTATGTCCCTTCCTGGGGTACAAAGTATCTCCATATTAAATTACAGCAGGTTTTGTTCAAATTAAGTTTAGTAGTTTGGGAGTGAAGAGGTAACAGACAGACAGACAAACCGACAGATACTTTCGTATTTGCAATATTAGTATGAGTGAGAGAGAGATTTATTGTTTAATTTTAATTACAATGTTGATTTCAATTTGTCCAATTTTTATATTTTCAGTTTCTAAATATAATAGTTGTTTGGTGCGTAAAATACTACTTTGTACTAATAGCAACGAAGATACTTTTTTATAATTGGACGTGGTTTTTTTATTGTAATACTTCGTTTGTATTAAGTTAATTAATTATTACAGTGATAAGCATTATTCTACATTCATCTAAAGTTATCAAAATCGTCAGTTCAATATTCGGGTATGTCATACCCACCTCATAGCTGGTGTAAAAAAATTTCACCTTATTCACGCCGGGTTAAAAAAAACAAAGAAAACACGCTTTTTAATTATATTTTCATTTAAAAAAATTTAAGCAAATTATGGCATTGTCATTGGCTCTTAATACTTATATGCAAAGTTTTGAATTAATTAGACTACTGGAGACAGGTAAAAATCGTGCTCAAAGATTCCGTTACATACTAACAGCCCAAGCTAATAATAAAAGCTTGTTAAAAATAAGTTCATTTTCTCATATTAAAACACAGAGGAAATAAATTATTACTGATTACAAGTAGTCATGCTATAATATTGTAATTTTTTGTTGTTCTAAAAGCAAGCAAGTGAGCAGACTCGCTCCATTGATATATCAGAGTAGCAATTTAAATATCGGAAATAATACATTTTAAGTAGCCGGAATCTTTAATCAGTGATCGTTTTATAATTAATAAATCATAGACAAAAATATTTTATTGTGTAACAATAATATAGCTTCCGATGATATAAAAAATAAGTCTGAAATTAGTTCCTTCGATTAGAGGTACAATATTTAAACAATATAATTATACAGTGGCAAAAGCTAGATTTATAATATTATGCGTACGCCCGAACGCGTGGCTTAGCGGCTACACCACTAAATAAAATGTCGACAGTGCCTGTAGGCTGTATAGACATGAGCCTTTGATCCCTATATTCCTTCCACTAGTTTCACTTTCAAATATCCCGCCAACCGCGCGTATCGCCTCCCGCCAATCACCAATGACAAGCGCGGGAGCAGACTCTAAAAAAGATATCCGCCTGTAATCTGAATACATGGTGCGTGTGACACGCATGTGCATGTCCACCAAAAAATAGGGTGTTAATTTTTTTTACAATAACATAATATTTTATCCCAATCAAATTCCTTGCAGCATGGTCGCTTTATAGTTCATACGAAATAACTACGATTTGGCGCCGGCCGGTCTGTCGCCAACTCGCCACTCGGGCGCATCTAGGCAACGATGGTAGGGATGTCGAAATTGAAAGAAAATATCGATATATCGATACATCGATATTTTAAAAAATATCAATATCGGTCTCGACTCTCGATATATCGCGAAAGAAATATCGATATATCGATATATCGGTCAAATTTTTCTACAAATTTGCTTTTTTTTTTAATTAATTGAGGTCAGCCTAGCTCAGTAATAAAAACAGTTTTTTTCAGTTTTTGAGAATAAAGTACTTAATGATTGGATAATTACTTTATTCTCAATTAAATCAAAGGAAATATGGAAATATTTCAGGGTTATACCCGAAAGAACTGGTGAAAAATGTCGAGTGTCTACCCAAAATTTAATTGGGTTTTCTTTTCAGGGCAGATTAGGAGCATCCAAGATTATTGTTTTTACTCGTCCGACATTCTATTACTCCTGGAGGATATATTCTAGCGAATTTAGTTAGATCGTCATGAGATGATTAATAAAAAAATATATATTTTGATACGAATTTCGATATTTGTTTTTTTTTTGTATCGATGTATCGATAAATCGGATCAAAAAATATCGGCTAAAAATGTCGATATATCGAATACAAAATATCGATATTTCGATATATCGATATTTTTTCAACAAGCCTAAACGATGGGGTAGAGAGGGGGAGACGTCACAGTCCGGCGGAAATCTTAATACGTCATGGTGCGTGTCACACGCACCATGTATTCAGATTTCAGGCGGACATCTTTTTTCGAGTCTGCTCCCGCGCTTGTCATTGGCGGGAGGCGGGGGCAATACGCGCGGTTGGCGGGATATTTGAAAGTGGAAGGAATAGTTTTCATGTGCGGCGTGTACGCACTACGCGCGTCTGTGATTAAAAAATCAAGAACTAATAATTTCGTTAGAGGTTTGCTGACTGAATTGTGCTCAATCTACCGTGGTGAATTTGTGGTGCTATAGTTTTACGCCACTAAGGTGTCTTCGAAGGGTTTTCGTCTGCCGGCCGGCGACATCGCGATGTCCCTTTCCCAGGTGAGTGTTTGTACTTTTCTACCGCTGGGAATTCACTAGGTATTGAAGCACAAGCTTCAGGGAAATGCAGCTGCCTCTCCAGCGAGAATCATACAGTGTCGCTATTTTTATAAATCGTTACATTATGGACCAGTGGTCCCCAACCTTTTTTTCATGCGGGCCACAAACATGTTTTGGTCTTGGTGTCGCGGGCCGCAACAAAATTTTTTTAGGGTTAAAAAATAACATTCTTCAAAATTATCGATTTTAAAGTGGAAAAAATTTAACGACTATCACGTAGACTTTACGTTATTTTGCCGGTGGGCGTGAATTTCAAAATTGTTTAACATCACGCGGGCCACAAATAAAGTCCCGGCGGGCCGCATGCGGCCCGCGGGCCGCGGGTTGGGGATAGCGGTTATAGACTATTGCTTGTGATCTCGCGGTGTATCGGCCAAAACGCGATAAATCAAGCCTAATAATTTTTCATCGGAGAAATATAATTATGATGTTCTCGCTTTAACCCCAAAAGTCGCTAAGATCTCACGCGCAGTCCGGGCTCGCGCCCGCGCCCCACACCACATAATTTCCTTACATATTACAACACGGTCAAATTAACTTGACGCATCGAAATGTCAAATTAACATGCGAGCTCCATAATGACGTCATCAAACCGTGCGTCTAGTTAATTTGACCGTGTTGTAATTAATATATTACATATTTACTAACTGACCTACTGCGGACCCCTGATGCACATGCTACGGACCCCTAAGGGGTCCGTGGACCCCACTTTAAGAAACCCTGGTATAGATTATAAATATAAACTTCTATCTAATATCTATGTTATTCACACATGCGGTTACAGAGACGTACGGAAAGGGATGTAAACCATAAAATATTGACGGGAGAAAATGACAGTCAGTGTCCTATATACCAGAATTAACGATAAACTATGGATGTGGCCTGTTATTATAGGATATGGGATAATAATTATACCCCGTGGCTAACAAGCGGCGATCGAAATTCGATCCGAACTGGGCGAAATCAGGCGGTTGTAATGTGTAAATCGATACATCGTGGTTATAGCTAAACAATTGAAACCTTTCTTTTTGGTATGAATGAACGATTTGGTATAGACTATAGACAGTTAGTTTTGTCTCGTGTATATTATGTCGCAGGAATAGCATTGAATCTGTTATTTGACTGAATGACTAACAAATTCATTGAATGAAATCTCTATAGTCATTCAATTATAATATCTAAGCAGATTCAACCAGATGACCACGACAAATACCTACCTACATTTAATTTTTAATACGCTTTCTTTATCGCTTCTTTATACAGGGTGTAACAAAAATAAGTGCCAATTTTTTTTCACTTTTGTATGGGGAAAGTTTCCCCATACAAAAGTGAAAAGCATCACGAGTTTCCCCGGGAAACTCGTGATGCTCGGACCCTTGCCCATACAAAAGTGAAAAAAAAATCGTCTTTCAGAGCTGCTACTTTCACAGTGAACTCTCTACAAGGAACACGTACACACTCTAAAGTATTAACACTTATTTTTGTTACACACTGTAGATTCGTATCTGGGGGCACGGCAGTGCCCCAGCCAAGCTTTTTAGCAAAGGCACAGCCGTACCATACTTTTCTTGAAGCGGTTCGCGGCTATTTCACACCCCCTTTATCTTCGATGTTAACAAAGCTAACCTAACCTAACCTCTCAATTACATGAAATTTCGATAAATAGTTTAATAGTTACGGATGGTGAAAGTTACTACATTTTGTCACTCACTGACTGACAGATCATCAAAATTCTAAGGTACTTCTAGCAGACTTAGAACCTTGAAATTTGGTACCCGATAGGTCTTTATTCACAATGAAAGGAAAAATTATGAAACCGGCCAAGTGCGAGTCGGACTGGCGTACATAGGGTTCCGTACCGTAAATTTGTATGGGAGCCCCCCTTAAATAATAAGTTTATTTAATTTTTATTATTAATTGTTAAAGTTAATAAAATATAATTGAGTATTTTCAGATATTTTCAAAAACCTTACTGTTACCATTATGGATATAGAGCAAAAAAGGGAAACAATCGTGTTTGTTGTATGAGGCTCCCCATCAATAATTTATTTTATTTTAATTGGACTATTAGATTCTATAACAGAAATACATAATTTGTGAAAATTGCAACTATCTAGCTATTGCGGTTCTTGAGATCCAGCCTGGTGACATACGGATGGACGAAGGACAGACAGCGAAGACTTATTAATAATAGGGTCCCGAATATATTATATCATGAATAATATAATAATCGACTCAGAACTTAGAAGTATTTACGTTACATTTTCCACCTATAGAACTGACTAAGCCTTAAAGAAAAAATATAAAGGAGATAGAGAATGGGTGCTAAGCTAAGTACAGAAAAGTTATAACGTGATCTGGAAAGAAAAGAAAAAAAACCTTCAAAAAAGAAATGAAATCCCACCAAAAACATGAAATGTAAAAGGAGCCAAGCAAAATATTGCATAGCTATTCAATACTTCTGTCGTAAAAAGTTTTCAGATCACATTCAAGCCAAGCCTTCAACTTATTTAGTAATTTAAATCAACATTCTGTAAATGTATCAATAGATTTCTTTATCTTTTAACCGACTTCCAAAAAACGAGGAGGTTATATGTTCGGCTGTGGATTTTTTATTTTTGTATGTTCAACGATTACTCCGCCGTTTGTGAACCGATTTTCGAAATTTTTAGTTTGTTGCATTAGGTTTCACTCGAATTTGGTACCATGTTCACAAAAATGGTGATTTGATGATGGCATCCATGAGTAATCGAGGGAACTCTTCAAAATTTATATGGAAACATATGGTGATTTTGGTTTTATGAGAAGCATCCTAAGCATATGCAACCAAAACGCAAGATTTTGCACCGAGGTATACTATGGTTCCGAAGATACTAAGAGAACTCCGGATTCCTTATAGATACAAGTTTGGGGATTTAGGCGCTGTTTTAAGAACTGAAAGCATATGCTACTATGCAAATTACATTCATCATCATCATCATCATCATAATTACCACATCAGAGTCACCAATGTCTCCAAAATTTTTGAACATAACAAATTCAGCCTTAAGTCCAGAGCATAAGGCACACATTTGACATTACTTCTGAGAAGTAAGCTGCTTCAATAATACAAGTAACATGCCTGTCTCACAAGTCACAACAAAAGATGAAAACAACCTAATTTCAAGCCTTTTGCATTGCGTTTAGCGTTCATAGTACAATAACTGTCTGCGGTCTCGCTTGCTACAATCTGCTGGGGCTGTCAAGCGAGCGGCACGGCGGCGCGGCGCGGGGCCAGGTACCTACCAGACCGGGCGCGCACTAGCGGCCGAGCCGCAGCGGCGACGGCCATCGAGATAGATATATTATACCTTAGTATGCAACCGCCATAGACCACGCGCACCTGGGGCCCAATTCTCAAAATGTGAGAAAAGTTCATCTTTGAATAAAATACCGAATTATGAGATTTTTACGAGCGTAACACAGTTTGTGTATTCTCAAAACTTCACATTCAAAATATTTCGTGCAAAGATCGCTCGAGTCGAACGAGTGGGACCGGTTATTAATACTGCCGTCCTAAGCATAAACAACGCAATCGACATTTTTTACAAAATTGAGTTATTAGTATATTCGGAATCGTTGAAACGAGATCTACCAGGATCAATCACTCGTTTTTAAATATCTTCTATAGTTTTCATTTTATTGTTAGTCATAAACAGCGTAAGTGATATTTTCCAAACTTGTTACTAGTAATAAACATCATAAGCAAACATGCGTTATTTATGACTATTTTACTTAGAATTTCGACGTATGAAATACTAAGCATAATCAACGCATATGTGACAGTTGCGTTGTTTATGTCTAGGAAATGCACAATTGTGATGCTTATGTTGCACATACAGTTCGACAAGGCTTTAAAGTTTAAAGGAATGTGGAGAGAAAAGGAACTAACGCTGCTATCATACAAAATTACAAAAACGTCATTTTTGACAGTTCTCCTTTACCAGCAGTGCTCATTGACATCATTGACACATTCAATTAAAGCCTTGTCAAACTGTACGTTCAATTTGACTAGCAAAGAATGATAAGATCAGCTCACATGCATTTTTTTTAACCAAACAAATAATTAACCCTTAATCAGGCATAGTACGATTTATCGACCACCTAGGTAATTGGAGTTTTATGGTGATTTTTGTCTTTTTTTAAATTCATAAAACCTTTTTTTGATTACCAATATTTGTATGAATGTATGTATGTATGAAGCTAAAATTTTTTTAACAAACAATTCATTTTGGGAAAAATCATTATTCTTAGTAAGTGGTAATTATATGCCCTATGCCCGTCTGGCGGTAGTATGATATGGACACTGTTTCCATTATACAAGAGATGTTTTTGAAATAAAAATATAATTGTACATTATTAGGTTTATTTTTATCAAAAATAACATTCTTCTAGTCGATACTATGTGTGGTATTTACACGCTTACAAAACAGTAATCTTAGGTAAGTATTCAAAATTCTTCAATTCCTGTGAATAGTTCACCATTTCATATGAAAGAGAAAGAGATCAAAGTTCAAAGAATGCAGTTTCCTAAGTAAAAATAGGTATAATGGAAACAAATTATAAAACGCCAGAGAGCTCCTTAACAGGCATAGGGCATAAATACGACCACTTAGTTTTTGTCTTAATTTTAATATTTTTTAAGAAACAGTTCTTAGGTATACATTGTACAATGTACATGTAAAAATTAAGACCACGCCATATTTAAAAATATTTTTTAATGCTAGTGCACATGGGGCCTGATTAGGGTTAAGAAATAATGTACCGGTTCATGGATTGCTATGCATCTATTTAAAGTTGTTTTCTTTTTTGTTCGGTTACAAAAAAAATGCATGTGAGCTGATCTTATCATTCTTTGCTAGTCATATTGAACGTATGTGCAACTTATCTTTGCTAAGCATAAGCATCACAATTGTGCATTTCCTAGACATAAACAACGCAACTGTCACACATGCGTTGGTTATCCTTAGTAAATTAACATTATTGCAATCAATGTTTTCTAGTCATAAACAATTTTCCGTCTTTAAAAATATTAAAAATAACTAATTATGTAAATGTAGCATCGCATATGCAAAGTTAACATTTAAAGGCACCAAACAAAATAAAAATATTTGGAATATTCCTGTTAGTTTCAAAGGGACAATAAAAAAAAAGAATAAAACTTTAGGCGCGAATTACTCGAAAGTTGCCGCCATGCAGATGCGTTGATTATGATAAGGACGGCAGAATAGATGTCCGAATTCGTATAACACCACAATGCAAATGTGGCCGCTTGGGAGTTGAAGCGTTCGAGACCGGTTTCCTGCACGATACTTATAATTTGTTGCTGATACTTAGTTTGTATCCTTCGATCGTGGATTCTTGGAAATCTATTGTTATTCTATTGTGTCTCGCTCACCGGTGAGCTTGTAATAAGATACGTAGAATAATATTATACAGGTGTATTATTCTACGTACATAGTACGCGAAAAAACTAAAAAGAGTCAAATTATTATTTTTAACAAAAAATTAAAACCGACTTCCAAGGTAAAAACAATAATTATTACATCCTTATAATATGAACTAAAAAGTATTAAATAATTTTTCCTATCTAATAGTGCCTTTTTCCGAATTCGGCTAAAACTCAACTATTTCTGTACTCAATCTTCATAATTTTGAATTCGGTGACAGTTACAAAAGTTTCAAATATTTTGGCAGACTGAAGATTCAGCTATATCTGGTACCGACTTCAAAATGATGAAGATTGAGTACAGAAATAGTTGAGTTTAAGCCGAATTCGGAAAAAGGCACTATTAGATAGGGAAAATTATTTAATTCTTTTTAGTTCATATTATAAGGATGTAATAATTATTGTTTTTATTAATTATTATAGTGGCTTGGCAATGAGCACTAGAGAAATAATAATCAGCGACTAATTGTATTTATTGGGTACTATCGGCCACATGCGTCGTTACATACTAAAACACTTTACCTACGCTTGCCGTATGTGTAAGTATGAACTACTCCAAATATGCAGTTTTATATTTGTTTCTTTTGTGCTCATTGCCAAGCCACTATAATAATTAAAAAATAAAGAAATCTATTGATACATTTACTGAATGTTGATTTAAATTACTAAATAAGTTGAAGGCTTGGCTTGAATGTGATCTGAAAACTTTTTACGACAGAAGTATCGAATAGCTATGCAATATTTTGCTTGGCTCCTTTTACATTTCATGTTTTTGGTGGGATGGAATTGACATGAGTTGAATGTAGACTTCATATTTTTATCGAACGCTTATATGTCCATTTCATACATCAAATCCGATAATAGAAGCTTTTCGAAAAACTGGACACCTATTGAATTTTTTTGAGGTGGAACCTCCGCATACTTTAATTACTATTATCTAGCCTCAGTTCATGCACAGCTTATTCAGAAATGCACAACGCATGAACTAACTTTGCACCTTCATTTCCGATAAATCTTACATTTTAATTACAGCAGGAATTTCTCAATTAATTCGTTTTCAAATTAGAAATCTGGTGTGTTAATTTTCCAACAAGATAGACGATAATAATTATAAAGTGTTTTTGTTATTTAAATGTTTTCATTGGAACGCTATTTAATCGACCGTTAATTTTATGTTACTGAAAACTAGTAAAGGTATTCTAAATGCTACGTTTTTTTTTTCAAAAGGGTCTAAGCTACTCAGGGGTGGTCAGCTCCCTACATTAGCCAATCACGAAGCGGGGGCCAGACCAGGGGATGCCAATGTAAAAATATTTTAAAACTCATAATTTTTTAAACTGGGCACCCAATGAATTACCTAGTATATAGTATCATAATCTGTGTAATTTCGTCACAAGAAAAATGTCCGCCATTGCCTTTGTGTTTTCTTGTAATTCCGTTATTTTGTGATTATCCCAATACCTAAACTGTGCTCGCCTATTAACATTGCGTTAAGCTTCGGTTCCTCCGTGTTTTGTGCTTCTCGCCGTGCTTTAGTGCTGTGAAAATTGTGTGATAGTGACTTTGAATTTGATGTGAACATTTAAGTCATAAATTCGTATAAATAAGGTTGTAATACTGAAAGAGATAAGACTAATAATTTGGTTTGGAGATACTTTTGAGTCCCGGGAAAGGATATTATAGCATAATATTGGTTTTAAAATAACCTATTAATCTTTCAGGCCCCGCGCGAGCACCGGTGATCGCGAGAACAAAAGAATACAATGGGAATTCCTAGAACCTCCGATCGAAGGATTAATCTTTCTTCTTCTCCTTCTTTAATCTTCTTCTACTTTTTTTAAAACAATGGCTCCTTAGTGAATCGCCAATGTCTTAACCCTAATCACTGTTAGAACTTTAGAAGCATATTCACCTGAGTCTACAGGTACATAATAAGAAATAAGAACAAAATATCCCATCAGTCGTGGCAAAACGAGACACAATATTTTCATTGTTATCGCGGCCGGATGTGGCCGCTTGGGGCTTCATGAATTAAAGAAACTGTGTATAGGTATTTTGTATTTGAAAATAAATGACTTACATTTTAGATGTTGTTTTTATTGTTAACTTAGTTTTACATTAGTAAGAAACTTAATTTGCCCCAAGTTTCTTGCTAGTGTTAAACTAAACCTAATTTTAATAGTAAAATCTTAACGAGAACCCTATGAATTGACATAGGTTTAAAATTCGCGGGTTCGTGAAGTTGATGGGGCGACCAATAGATGGCGTTGAAACTCACGAGAATTATTTGTACTAAGTTAATGTTCTTCTCCGTGAGTAATTTGTATTCTGTGAAGCTACTGGTCTGGTTAAGACCATGTTAGTTTAATCGTGGCTAAAACTAGTCTGTTGCTAGTTGGTTTGGAGATAAACAATGAGGGGGCCTGGCCCTCTCCCCTAAAGTCACACGTGTGACATTCTAATCGGGCAATATTGGGGAGAGCTACGAAAATGCCAAATTTTTATCTGACGTGGGGACACGGGTCCCCCCTGCTCTTAAGGGGTCCGACCCCTTACTCAGTCTCTGACGAGTGAGGCTGCTCGCGCGCGGTAGAAAAAAACTAGCTGCGTACGAGTTATCACGGTAGATGAGCTCAAGTTATTAGTGTTATTGCTTAAAAGAGAGCCGTCCCTCTCCCCTTCCGAGTCCTGTTAGGGGGATATACGCGTGTATGTTCTAATGTCAAAGTAGTTGGTAGAGCTCTCTACGACAATGTCGCGGTCACGGTCATGATTTAGGTGATACTACGTTATGAAAATATATGAATATAGGCCTATTGTCTCTTAAAAAAAGGACACTACAATCCATACTAACACTTTAAATGCGAAAGCGTTTCTGTCTGCATGTACGTCTGTTTGCCTGTTACTCCTTTACGCCTAAACCACTGAACCGATTTTGCTATTTGGTATGGAGATACTTTGAGTCCCGGGACTTTTCCTGACATGACAATATAGGAATTAGGATACCTACTTTGTATCTCGGAAAAATGTACAGATCCCGCGCAATAAACGTGTTTTGGTGCAACAGAGTTGCGGGCGTCATCTAGTCATAATATAAATCATTATAGCTATCTCCGGTGACTTCGTCCGCGTTAGAACAAAGATGAATAATATTCTCCGTTTTTTCCACATTTTTCATTTGTTCTTGGATATAATATTAGTCGCAGCGTGAGTTTAAAGCCTTCTTTGATCAAAGGACTATCCAACACGAAAAGATTTTTCAATTCGGACACCAAATTAGTTTCTGATTTTAGCGGGTTCGAACAAACACACTGCTCAGCTTAATAATTTTTATCTATATTTAAATAAAACTGAATTTTCTATTTTGAACTTCTCACTAAAGCTCGAGAATGGTGGACCCATTTGGCTAATTATTTTAGTCTTGAATGATTAGCGGAAGTCCAGGGAAAGTTTAAACGATGAAAAATAAAAATATAGAAAAGTGGTAGTGACATAAATTAAAGCAAAGTCACGGGCAACAGCTAGTTTTAGTACATTTTTTTTTATTTCAGTAATTAAAATTTTTGGGAATCTAATTATTATTGTGGATGATGATGGCGATGAAAATTATTTGGGCGGAAAATTCGCGAATATTCACTGGAATAATTCAGAAATTACGCACTAGTTTCAATTTGTAGATAAATTGAGATTATAAATTAGTATTTGAATAAATTACCAATTTGCGAGGCGGTATACTGTATACAGCTAAATGTTCCAAAACGTATGTAGTTCGTACAACTTAGTTCTAAAATCGGCCAAGTGCGAGTCGGACTCGCGCACGAAGGGTTCCGTACCGTTATAGAGCAAAAATTGGCCAAAAATTGTGTATTGTGTATGGGAGCCCCCCTTAATTTTTTATTTTCTTTCAATATTATTATAAATTATTTAATTACACATAAATTTAAGGCCTTTGTGAAAATTTCAAGTGCCTACCTGTTACCATTATTGATATCGAGCAAAAAAGGCTAAAAAAATCATGTTTGTTGTAAGGGAGCCCCCCTTAAATATTAACATTATTTTGTTTTTAGTATTTGTTGTTATAGCGGCAACAGATATACACAATCTGTGAAAATTTCAGAAGTCTACCTATAGCGGTTCTTGAGATACAGCCTGGCGACAGGCAGACAGACAGACAGACAGACAGACAGACAGACAGACAGACGGACAGACGGACAGACAACGAAGTCTTAGTAATAGGGTTCCGTTTTTACCCTTTGGGTACGGAACCCTAATAAAAAAGACCAAAATATACGTGTTTTTAATGAACCTGCTTTTTTTATTCATCGCATACAATTTTCATCATATTTTTTTAAGATTGTAATTAAACTTTTTTACTAAGAATGTTTAGTTAAAGTTAATAGTTTAAATAAATTAAAATATAAGAAAGATTAATTATTCACATTCTTTAGAAATATTATTCATAACATTACAAAAATTTTATATTACAAAATAGATTTTGAATACTAATAAAACACACTCTTCTTGCACTTTTTCCACTATATTAAGATGTTATTATAACTTTTAACAAATTACACGACCGGTTTCGAAATAAATCATCATCAGGTGCAAATAGATTTTAGTAAATTAAAAAAAGTTGTAACGTTGGACTCACTGGTTTGTTTCATGAAACCATTTGTAAGTTGACAGGATAATATTTGCATCAAATATTAAAAATTCTGTATATAAAAATATATTACATGCAAACAAAATATAAAAAATAGATTTAAGGGCCAAAAAGTTAAACTTAAAGTAAGGGAATATTAAAAAATTCATTCATTGTAAAAAATCCGGAAACGCAAAATGTGTATGATAAATTGACACTAAAATTACGTACACATTTTATGATCTTATGAATGCCCGAACCTCGCTCAGTCTATAAATAAATCCATTACTATGAAAATTACTAATTTAACAAAATTAATATAGTTTAAGTGCACTGGTTACTCAACCATATTTTATTCCATTATAATACAAATTTTACAATATATTCAGGACAGGCATTATACTACATACATTAATTATATATAATTTTATATTTGCTTATTTTTATTCAAATAAATCATTGTGAATTTGCATGAAAAATCTTTTATCTCGCTTTCTAAAGAAATTTTATGATTCGAAAAAAAAAGAAAAAAGAAAATGGTAGGTATCTAACATTAATACGATACTTCAAACGAATCACCAAAAAGCGTCGCTTATTTCTAATTGGGCGTAATTAGGCGCTATAGCGCTGCGGCGCCGCAGCGAAATTAAAAGCCTTTGCAATGATTATTTAAATTGTACACGGGATTTAAATGCATTGCAAAAAATCCTTTTGCTTGTAATTAATATTTATGGGATAGATTTTTTAATCTAAAAAATCAATTAAAATTTATCTACGTATATAATATTATAACTTTTATGAAAATTATTTTTCAACGTTACTATTTCACGCAAAATTTTGTGTACGACTTTCAGATAACCACATAAAAGTTTCGCTTTCACATTTTAACAACTTTAAAACTTATTTCATAAAAACTTGTCTTTCTCAAAAATATTTTTGTCACTCAAAAAACAATATAAAAAGCGTACTCACATTTTAAGCGCACAATTTTTGTGATATTTGTGTTAGCACTACGAACAAACACTGCACTCCACTCGTTAACCGATCGAGTTTCCTCGGCCAGAGGCTGTGTGGTACTGAGGTCGGGAGCGAGCGAGCGACGTACGCGGTACGAGGGGAGGTCCAAAAGTTCGCGGAATGAAAGGGTTGTTAATAAAATATAACAATAAATTTATTTTTCCTTTTCAATATAATCACCCTTAAGTGTAATACATTTATTTGATCTATGGATTAATTTTTCTAAACCATCGAAAAAATATTTTTTGTCTTTGGCCTCAAAATGCGCCGAAATTGCCTCCTTCACTTCGTTATCGTCGGAAAATTTCCTTCCCCTTAGCTCTTTTTTTAAATTTGGAAACAAATAAAAATCGCTAGGGGCCAGGTCTGGACTGTAGGGTGGGTGAACAAGTGGTTGGAATCCATGCGTGTGAAGAGCAGCCATGGCAACTCGGCTCTTGTGAACCGGCGTGTTGTCTTGCAAAAGCAACACACCCTTGGCCAATTTTCCACGACGTTTTTCTTTAATTGCCTCCTTTAACTTTTCCAATATTGATGCGTAGTATTCTCCGGTTATAGTGGTACCTTTTTCTTTATAATCAATCAGTAATATTCCCTCACAATCCCAAAAAACAGTGGCCATCAACTTTCCAGCCGATTCTGACACTTTGAATTTCTTGGGAGGTGGTGTACCCTTTTTGTGCCATTGCATGGACTCCTGTTTTGATTCAGGTTCAAAGTGATGAACCCACGTTTCATCTCCAGTAACAATCCGCTCCAAAATCTGCACAGGGTTGTCTCCACACACCTCCAAAAAGTGCTTAGACGCGTCGATGCGCTGCTGTTTTTGAAGCGGCGTGAGCATTCTCGGCACCCATCTTGCACTGACTTTAGTCATGCCCAAGTGGTCGTGCAGGATCCACAAAATGGTTGTATCTGATACTCCAACAAATGCAGATAATTGTTTTTTCTTTAAGCGTGTGTCTTCCAGTACAAGTTTTTCGACTTTTTCGACGATGTCTGATGTGGTGGCCTCAACTGGCCGCCCAGAGCGAGGGTCGTCTTCAATTGAATCTCGACCATGTTTGAAAAGTCCATGCCACTTATAAACCATTGTTTTACCAGGGCACTGATCTCCATAAACGGCTTCCATTTCATTTAAAATGGTTTGAACGTTTTTTCCTTGCTTGGTAAGGAATTTTATCACAGCGCGATGTTCAATTTTCTCCATAGTTGCAGTTTGCTTCCGGATTGACTTGTTTAGCAGGCGAGTACTCGTAAACGAATGGCGCTATAGGGTTGAGATTTTATATATATACTAATTATGAGTGCTCAATTAGTATGACACTAAGCGAGCTACCCTATCCCCACTCCATCCCCTCCATTCCGCGAACTTTTGGACCTCCCCTCGTACGTCATTCCCGACACCGCTTTACACCTCAAAAAAAAGTTTTTGTTACGAATCTCAAAAAAAGTTTTTCTTATGAATCTAAAAAATCTCATTCTTAATATGAATAACTAAAAATATCTTATGGTCGTTCAGATTTAAAATAATATGAAAACGAATTATTAAAAATATTATTCGTAGATATTATGAAATGAGTATTATTTTCTTATGTTTTTCACCACGCAGAAATGTAAACCTACTTGCGTTTAAATTAAGCTTAAAGTAATTAACTATTGTTTTCTTTGATAATGATTAAAACTTTTAAATTATTTGTGCTGAGTGTTGCAGGTTACAATATGGAAACCTTTCATTCCAGGTACGCAGACACGAGCTTTTGAATTTACCAAAATACATTTGGATATTTCTAATATTATCATTATCGAACAAGCAGCAGGTAATCTTGAAAGGTGTAGATACACTTCGTAATTATTTCACTAAGAATGAAAAGCAAAATGCTGAAAGGTCAAGAAAAAGAAGAAAGAAAGATGAAAGGTGAACGAGAAACAAAATGATTTTAAATGAATTACGTGTCGAAAAAAAAGGAAGCAAAATAAAAAGCAACTATTAATTGTTTGCATTTGAAACTACGAATTTAACACCAACTTTTTAGAGCTAACCTTTAAGATTAAGGCTCTCAGTTTTTAATTAGGTCGCTTTCAAGTCACTGGCCCATTTGAGAAGAGGAATGACCCAGTTGTGGTCATGACTCGTGGATAAGATGAGCATTTTTGCATTATTACGAATCTCATTCGAAGCTGCAGCTTAAGATTTTTTCTTTACGCGTTCATTCATTAGAGAATTCTTTTAAATTCCTTATTTTTTATTCTTTACTATTACTTTTCATCCATTATTCCTTAGCGCTTAGGTATACATAATTAATTTATTTAGATGCGCATTTACATATATAATATTTTTATCCTACAATGCAATTTATTTTTATGTTACTTTAATGATTAAATAGTCAAGCTGTAAAACTTATTAATCTAAGGCGGCTTTTCACATTAGGCTCTGAATAGTTTTAAGCTGTTTAGATAATGTTATGGTAATTAGAATAAAAACCATAAATGAGAAATTGAAGACCACTCCCAATCACACATTTTTCGATATTTAAAGTTTTTATTTTTATTTTTATTATCATGTTGTCTTAGATTAGTAAATATAAATTTACATTTCATATTATATACTTAATATATATTAATATGTCTTTGTAATTTAATTAAGAATTCAAAGCTGTTATTGTCTAACTGTAATTCCACATTTTGTAATAATGTAGGTAGTAATCTGCCTCATAATAATTTATATCTCATAATAATTTCGAAGTAATTATAATTTATAATATCTTAGTTCTAATACCTAAAGGCTGCATTAATTTCGAAGGCTTATAATTAACTGATCACCAGAAATAGTAACATTTCACAGACAAAAATAGTAAACGATCACCAAAATACAGACCACCATTTTAATGTAAAATGATAACCAAAGATTTAACATCTTAAAAGCAAAAATAGTAAATGACCACCAAAATAAGTAAATGATCACCAAAATTAGTAAATGATCACCCAACATTATACTAGCATTTTAAACTAAAATGATCACCAAAATTTGTAAATGATCACCAACATTATACTAGCATTTTAATGTAAAATGATCACCAAAGATTTATTATCTCGCTATCCTATTTATGTAAAATGACTCCAAATAAATCATTGTTAAACCAAAAGTAGTAAACGATCACCAACATTATACGTTAGCATTTTAATGTAAAATTATAACCATCCCGTTTGTACCCTTTGGGTTACGGAACCCTTAAAACGGGACTCTATTACTAAGACTTCGATGTCTGTCCGTCTGTCCGTCCGTCTGTCTTTCTCTAGGGCCTAGGCTGTATCTCAAGAAACACTCCAGCTAGACTTCTAAAAATTTCACAGATTGTGTAGGTATATCTGTTGCCGCTTTAACAACAAGTACTAAAACAAAATAAAGTTATTATTTAAGGGGGGCTCCCATACAACAAACGTGATTTTTTTGGCCTTTTTTGCTCGATATCAATAATGGCAATAAGGCACGCGTGCCTACCGGTTGCCATTATTGATATTTTCGCAAAGGCCTTGATTATATTATGTTTACTTCAATAATTAGATAATAATAATAATAAAAAAATAATTTAAAGGGGGCGCCCATACAAAAACACAATTTTAGGTCTAATTTTGTTCTATAACGGTACGGAACCTTCCATGTCCGACTCACACTTGGCCGACTATTTTGTTAATAATATTATGCTTACATGTTTTGTCAATCGTAGTGATTTATTTGGACAGAAATATCGCATTGATTTGCTCACAAGGATTTGGTGAACATTAACTATATTTGGTAAAATCATAATCCATACTTCTATATATGTACATAAAACTCAAAGGTGACTGACTGACATGGTGATCTATCAACGCACAGCCGAAACCACTGGACGGATCGGGCTGAAATTTGGCATGCAGGTAGATGTTATGACGTAGGCATCCGCTAAGAAAGGATTTTGATAAATTCCAATCCCAAGGGGTTAAAATAGGGGATGAAAGTTTGTATATAATAATACTTCTTAACGCGAGCGAAGCCGCGGGCTACTATATTTGGTGTTTACTATATTTGGTGATCATTTACTTTATTTGGTGATCATTTAATATATTTGGTGACCATTTACTATATATTTTGGTATTCGATTACAATTTGAAGTGTTGTCATGACTAAAATAGCTGGTAGTATTGCAATTTTAGACTTTATTTTTTTGGTGTTACTTATCTTTTTTTGGTAAACAAGTTTAGGATATCAGTGCATTTTTTGGTGGTCATTATATTTGTTCCCAATTTCTAATAGCCAGCCCTACATTTACCTGCCTTTAAGATGGGAAATCTATACCAAGGCGCAGCTCAGATCCTCTACTAAGCCACTTACTAGTTAATTTGAATAGATTCCATTAACTTAAATCTAAGCTTATTTCTTTCTTCTTAAAATTCTAGTTTCATGAGTAGTAGACGTTGTTGACTTCGTTTTAATTATAATTTATATCGTTCTCAACAATAATAAAAATATTTTAAAATAAATATAGCGTTGGAAACAAGTGAGTGCAAAAATATGACCTTGAACAATTAACATAATATAATACTTATTAAGTATTTAAAAAAAGATAAAACCGACTTCAATTATTGTACGTAATTAAGAATCAAAGTTCCGTACTTATCTCAAAAACCGCTGAACCGATTTTGATGAAACTTGCAGTGTTTCCTAAGTTGAACCATACCTACTACAAAAAACACAATTTTGGGCCTATTTTTGCTCTGTAACGGTACGGAACCCTTCGTGCGCTAGTCCGACTCGCACTTGGCCGATTATTTTAACATGGATACTACACGCATTTGCGAGGGTCTTAACTAGCGAAAACACGATATCTTACAAGGCTACGTCTAATTTTCCCGTTTTTCAATTGATTTCAAAACGGTGCTATCAACTGAGTCAATATTTTAATAGATAATGTAAAATTCTATAACAGAGGGTCTGGACTAGCGGATTTTGAAAAGTTTGTATAGTTATCGAGTAATTACGAAAAAATATATTAGCGCAGAATCCGCGTCGTTCTTAAGGCGTCAATCCACCGCAGTGCTCGGAGAGACTACGCACGTGCGTCAAGCTTCGCTTTGTAAGAAAATATATGTTACTGTGTCCACTGCAACCCACGGACACGCTACGCACGAATTGATTCACGTAGCTTGCTCGAATTTGGTGCACACGTAGCTCAACGCTGGCCACGCTACGCATGCTGTGCACGGATACACGGAAGCGTGTACATAGTCGTAAGTAACGTGTTTGTATAGCGTGTGCTGCAGTGGAAACGTTGACCCACGTACTCAAAGATATAAATCCGTGCGCCGCGTGGCCGTGCACAGCGTGCGCCGCGGTGGATTGACGCCTTAATTCACAAGGCATAAATGAAGAAACAAGGACGATGTTTTATTTTTTGCTTTATTCGCCCTCTTAACAATTTTTACCCACTCCGAATTAGTAAGTTTTCTGACCTCTATGGCTCCTAAAGAAGTTTTCTGTGAAAAATTATAACCTCAATTTTTTTATTACTTACATATTAATATTATTTTGAGTGCAGACAAAACAATCATAAAACCGAATATTCTAAATGTTACCGTCTACATAGGAGTAATGAAAGAATGCTGTTTTTTGTTGTTACGAGTGTAAAACTATTTAGAGCCAGAGGCTATTACGTTAATACCAACCAACTTTTCTATTTTACATTAACGAAGTTGGCCACTTTTCAGTTCTAATCGCTTTGCCTAAAAACATAGGTTTAATTTAGACTGTTGGTCAGAAATGCGAGTTTCTTACGCCGGTTCTTCTCACTTTATGCGTAAATTTGTTCAAATTAAGTTAGTTCCAAAAATTCATAGCAGATGTCGCTAAGAGTCGCCTACATCGCGCTATCGCTTGCTCATACGTCTTTCTATAAGAGGTGGTACCATGTTGAGTCAGAGTCATTCTGCTCTCGGATTCCGTCCGATGAACAGGCCTCCCACCTTCCTACTTACCCGTAACGCACAAGTACGAGTCATTATTATTATTAGTGGTCAAAACAAAGGTCTTCTCCTCGGGATTCGCGGTATCGAGTCCCTAGTTTCGAGTTTTCTCCGCTGCGGCCGCCCTGCGCTATCGTCGCGTCGTCAGCCGTGCTCGTTGCGGACAGCTTGTTGTCGCGACCGTTAAAACCGCCGCGACCGTTATCGTTCCGCCGCGTTCGCGTATCGTGTATCACTTTTCCACCGATATAGTGTTGAGTGTCTGTGATAGTGTTTTCAGTGCGTTCCAGCGTCCGAGGAACGGATTGTTAAAAACTGTAAGTAGAGTGAACGACATTAGGCACACACATCTGCGCTCTCCCGCGCATACACACCTCCCCTCCCGTGATGCGGGCGGGGTTGTAATTAGCTAGCGTAATAAAAATAATTAATCATTAATTAAAGAGAGCAGAGCCAAAGCCAGGCAATTTTAATAATGGAGAAATCCATTATTAATCAATTCCTGGCCTTCCTAGAAACCAAGTTCCCAGGTGCGTCAGAGGCCTGGGACATTTTTAGAGCCAGCATCTCCGAGTCCCCGGCTTCACCGGATGGCTCGGAAGAGGAAACATCGGCGCCGGCCTCACCGGAGACCGCCGAAACCAACTCGTCCGCTGAAACCGAGACCTCGGAGATGGAATGCTCCGAGGTTTCGGAAGCGGACGACGATGAAGGGGACTTCACTGAAGTGAAGTCCAAAAAGTCCAAGAAGAGGAAGCGCTCGGACGGCGCCTCCTCTGAGGACAGTTCCCCGCCGGCCACCACACCGGCCAAACGCAAAAATAAAAAAGAGGGCCCGGCCCCCAAACCGGAATCACCCCGCGCTGTCCCCATGCAGACTGACAGCAAGACCGACGCCCCCCCGTCATCCCAGACGGCCCCCCGACCCCCAAATTGCCTCCTCCGCTCATCGTACAGGAAAAGGCAAAGTGGAACCAAATAAGCGCAGCCTTCAACGAGAAGCGTATCAGCTTCACGACTGCACACTCCACCCCAAACGGTATAGTAATGCAGGTGGCCACCCCTGCGGACCACCGTAAAATATCCAAGTTTCTCCAAGAGAGCAAAATAGGCTACCATACCTATGCTCTCGAGGAAGAGCGCGTCCTACGCGCCGTCATAAAGGGGATCGATAAGGAAATCGACCCCAACCTAGTCAAGGACGACCTCCTCAATCAGGGGTTCCCTGTCCAAGCGGTACACCGTATGTACCACCCTATCAAAAAATACAAGTACAATATGGTACTTGTAACCCTCCCCCTCACCCCCGAGGGGAAAGCTATTTTCAATATTAAATCCGTATGCCACCTAGTCGGCATACGAGTTGAGCCCCCCCAGAAAAGAGCAATGCCCGGCCAATGCCACCGTTGCCAACTTTACGGGCACTCAGCGCGGAACTGCTACGCCAGACCGCGCTGCGTAAAGTGCCTAGGCGACCACGGCACCGCTGAGTGCTCCCGAAAAAGCCCAGCCGAGGAATCCCAACCCCCCAGCTGCGTCCTCTGTAAATCTTCTGGCCATCCGGCCAATTATAGAGGGTGCAAATGCGCCCCTAAGCAAAAGAGGCGTGGTGCACCCAGGCACAAGAGGGCCCCACCTCCCCCCAAGCAGAAATTCATTCCTGCCCCCCTCCCCACCGTAAACGCGTGGAGCAGTAGGGGACCCCCCCCGCCGAAACCGGAGACCCTCCCGGTCCCCCGGACAAAGGCGGCCCCTCCTCCCCCACCAGCCAAGGCGGCACCCCCCCCTCCCCCACCCAAAAGGGTGGCGCAGGCGGCGCCTCCTCCCACCTCTAATACAGAGGACACCTACGCTGAGGACCTCGCCTACGTAGCGGAATTCCTCAGAGACATTGACCCGGATGAACTTAAAGTGTTCACCCAAAAAATCAAATCAAGAAATTTTAATGTCACCATCGCAGCCATGGCTACCCACTCCCGCCTTGTCAATACAATAAAGGCAAAAACCGCTAACTGTTATTAATGGCTTCCCCGGGCAGAACAAAACCCCATTCCCTACTCGTAGTGTCGTTCAATGCGAACGGCATTAAAGACTCTGGTGACGAAATCCGTGAATTCGTCAAAAACTTCGAAGTCGACATCCTACTAGTGCAGGAGACGTTCTTAAAACCTAGCATGAAAACTCCGAAAATTGCTAATTATAGAATTGTAAGAAACGACAGAAGTCGAGCCCAAAAAGGCGGCACTCTTATCTATTATAAGAGCTGCCGCCACTGCGTCCCTCTCGAGCCGCCTCCCTTAGAGGCATTTGAGGTCTCATTATGTCATATCAGCATGACAGGCCATGAGCCAATTATAATAGCCAGCACCTACCTAAAGTGCAATAGTAAATTACCTTCTAGCGACCTACAAGCGCTATTTAACCTAGGCAACGCCGTGTTCATAGCCGGCGACCTAAATTGTAAAAATACTGAGTGGGGAAACGTTTTTAACAATACAAATGGCCTACTCCTGTCTAATCTCGCCGATTTACTCAATTTTATCGTAATCGCTCCCGAAAACCCCACTCGCTACGATACCTGTAACCGCCGAAGTGGCAAAATTCAAAACCCCAGCACTATAGACATAGCGCTGTGCAAAAATGTTTCTCTCGACATCTCTGCCGAGACACTCTCCGAGCTTAACTCAGACCACAGACCGGTAAAGTTTACAGTAGGTAACTCTAACCGTTTCAATAATGCAAAGAAAAAGATTATCGACTACAAAAAGTTAGCCGATAACATCCAAAATCTTCAATCGACTCACCTCGACAGAATCCCAGATACCATAGATAGTAATGAAGCCGCTATAGCGGCCGCATCCGACTTGACCGACCACCTGGTAGCGACCATAGAAAAGTCGTCCCGGGAGATGCCAATGAACCATGAATGTCACTGGCCCCTACCGGACGACATAAAGGAGTCCATCAGACTCCGAAATGCGGCTAAACGCACCTATGATCGCTACCCGTCAGAAGACTGTCGGATAGCCCTCCGTCGTCTCGAAAGAGAAGTAAAGTCCAAAATTAAAGAACACAAAGCAGAAAGATGGGACCGACTTCTGAGCGAGTTAAAGCCCTCACATGTGGCCTACTGGCCTCTCGCGAAAGCCCTAAAAAAGAACACGGAGAGCGATATGCCTCCACTTGTCAGACAAAACCGTCCACCTGCACTGGTAGATGAAGACAAAGCTGAAGTTCTGGCCGACACGATCGAACAGCAGTGTCGGCCCAGCACCCTCCCGATTGACCCTATGCACCTCAGGCTTGTCGAAAGCGAGGTAGAGGATAGACTCTCGAGACCACCAACGGAGCCACTAAGAGCTGTGGACTCAGAGGAGGTCAAAGACATCATCAAAGGCTTACATGCCAAAAAAGCCCCCGGACAGGACGGAATCTCAAATAAAGTCCTTAAAATGCTTCCCGATGAAATTATTCAACTCCTAGTGAACATCTTTAACGCCCTTTTAATAGGATGTTCATTCCCAGACATCTGGAAGGTAGCTATCGTAATAGGCATACACAAACCGGGCAAACCCCGGGTGGAGCCCAGTAGCTACCGACCAATTAGTCTCATTAGCTCCCTAGGCAAAGTTTATGAGAGAATAATTCTCAAACGTCTTAAAGACGTCATCAAAGAGAAAAATCTCCTCCCAGATGAGCAGTACGCCTTCCGCGAACGCCATAGCTGCCCCGCCCAAGTACACCGCCTAACGGAGTACATTCTCGGAAAAAAGAACAACAGACAGAAGACTTGCGCCGTATTCTTCGATATCGCAAAAGCCTTCGATAAAATCTGGCATAAAGGCCTAATTTTCAAATTATACCAGTTAGGATTACCAGACAGTTTAGTGCTGATTGTCAGCAACTATCTCAAAAACCGCAAATTTCGCTTCCGAGTCGAAGGCGCACTGTCCTCTCTAAGAGACTTAGAGGCCGGAGTCCCTCAGGGCTCGGTCCTCTCGCCCTCCCTATACAATCTGTACACCTCAGATATCCCCCGACACCCTAGGGTGCATAGGGCCATGTTCGCCGATGACACAGCCCTGTTCTGTGCCGGCAAAGACATCCGAAACGCCCAAAAATGGCTCCAAGAGGCCGTCACCCAGCTGGGTGAATGGTTCTCCAAATGGAGAATAGAAGTCAACCCGGAAAAAAGCAAAGCAATCCAGTTTTGCAAAACAAACATCCCTATGAAGCCTGTCAGTCTGCACGGAAACAGGATCCCGGAAGTCTTTCATGTAAAATACCTCGGAGTAACTCTAGACAGGACGATGTCCTTCAATAGACATATTAGTATCACGATCCGAAAAGCGAAATTTGTACTCTACAAATTATACGCACTATTAAACGCGCGCAGCAAGATGCCCTTAAGGCACAAGCTGACGCTATACAAAACTTGTATTAGAACAATACTCACTTATGCCTGCGCCTCTTTCGCACACATAAGTGAAGATCAGATGAATAGACTACAGAGAGTCCAAAATCGGTTCCTGCGCATGGCAACAGGAGCACCCGCGTATATGAGGAACATCGACCTGCATAGAGACTTCGAAATAATCACTATTAAAGCCCACATCAAAGAACTTGTAGGAAGATTCTTTGAGAGAGGCAAAGACCACCCCAACCCCCTAATTAGAGAGGCAGTCAATTATGATGTTAATTACAATACATTTAGGAACCCCTATAAACGGCCTAAGCATATCTTAGCCGACCCAGTAGATAGGATAACAGAATACGTAACGTACTGTGTACAGTTACGTAAACACAAATCACACGCACCCGCGTTACACACACACCGGGGACGACGCCGGCGTTGCCTCCGAAGTCTTACAGTAAACATGAACACACGTACAGACGTACAGACCGACTCTGACACGGAATCGAACCCGCGCCCGGGCACGAGTTCGAATTCCACTAGTATAGGCACCCAAAACATTAACCGCGTTCGCGATATTGACACGGAGAGCTCTATCAATACCGCGGACAACTTACTCGACATCAGGATAATCGCGCGCGCGTCCACCCGACCGCACGCGGGAGGGGGGAGGGCCGGCCCTCCCAGTCTGAAATAATAGAACATTAGAGCTACTCTGTCGCGACAAACACTCGTACGCCGTTAGTTTTGCTACGCGCGCGAGCGGCTGCACACATCAGCGTGTGCGGCCGGGGTCGGACCCCTAGTACCAGCCCTAAATAGTCTAAACCGTTTTTCCCCAATATCCGGATTTACGTCGCCCACAGGGGGGCGACGTGGGGTCTCCTGACCCCTTTCGAACCAACCAAAAGACTGCTAAACGGCAGTCTCCTTACCGACGAAGCTAACACGGCCCTCTCACACAGGGCCGCTAGCGTAGACCCATTCGCAAAAAAAAAATAAAAAAAAAATGAGTCAGAGTTTTCTGATTCTTTCGATTGTTAATTTTTAAACACATTATTAAATAACTCATTAGTCATTACTCAGTACTTTATCTATGCAGTTATGCAGTGACGTAACCTTAAACCTACCAATGATAAAATATAGTTTATGGGTAAAGCTAAAGTTGTGTAATGGGGGCAAATAAGTTTTAAAATTTGGTATAAATAAAGTTTAGTTAAAAAAAATTAATATTATGTGAACACTGCACAGCTGTTTTTGGGCATTTTGATTTAAGGGGTACCAGGGTTTTAAAAAGCTTTTAAATTTGATACCAATTTTGTTGAGTATTGACACTTGACACCGCGCGCTATAAACTGAAGTCCACGCGGACGAAGTCGCGGGCAACAGCTAGTCTAATAATATAGGCGAAATTTTGTTAGTTTGTGAATGTGCATGTTTGTTACTTCTTCACGCTTAAACGGCTGTAACGATTTCGGTAAAATTTGGCATGCAGTTAGCTGATTGACACGTAGGCTACATTTTACATCGGAAATATTTCGTAGTCCTATGGGAAAATCAGTGAAAAATTCGCAAAAAATCATCAAATGTAATTTACTTTCCCTAAAAAACTGCGGGTAGCACCGCGGGGTGCAACTAGTAGTATATTAATCTGAATACTATCGACTTTCAAGAATAATTTCTATGACATAATCAGGTCGAAGGGCTTAAAAGAACTTTCAAATCTACAAAGCCACGGTCACGTTGTCCGTCTGTGATCCGAGTACCAAACGCGATCAGATAATTCTGTATCAGGGAAATCACTTTGGGGAACTTTTAGGGGATTAATCTTTCAGGCCCCGCGCGAGCACCGGTGATCGCGAGAACAAAAGAATACAATGGGAATTCCTAGAACCTCCGATCGAAGGATTAAATGACAGATAACTTTTGCTTCTTGTATTTTTTAAATTATTTGTTTAAGGATTATTGTACACGAGCTTTTGCCCGCGGCTTCGCTCGCGTTAAGAAGTATTATTATATACAAACTTTCATCCCCTATTTTAACCCATTGGGGTTGGAATTTTCAATTTATCAAAATCCTTTCTTAGCGGATACGGAACGTCATAAAATCTACCTGCATGCCTTTCAGCCCGATCCATCCAGTGGTTTGGGCTGTGCGTTGAAAGATCACCAGACACCATGTCTGTCAGTCACCTTGTTTTATATATACAGGGTGCAATTAAACCTTCCTGCCAAGACTAGATGACGCCCGCAACTCCGTTGGGCCACAACTCGTTAATTATGCGGTAGCCGTACATTTTTCCGGGAGTATCCAGTATCCTATGTCCTTTTTCGGGACTCAAAGTATCTCCAGACGTGTACATAATCAAAGCTCCATACCTTATTACAGCAAAATCAGTTCAGCCGTTTGGGCGTGAAGAGGTGACAGACAGACAGACACACTTTCGCATGTATAATATTAGTATGGATATGGATTAAAATGTGATAATGACAATCGTAATGTAATCTTATAAAGCTATAATTCCACGGGTTTTTTTTGTCTTCTGTCTGTACACTTCATTACTTAAACTACTGAAAGTGATTTTGATGTGTTATGGCGTAATTTTTAGCCCTAAAAAGGGACTTAGGGTAGTTGAATATACCGAATGTTTCGAATTGAAAACATTGTTGACAACTGTAGTATTATTACTACTGTAGTAGTATATATTATATCGCCCTCTCTTGGATTTCCGTGGAAACCTAATAGTACAATTTTGTCTGTTGTACCCAGAAGGTTCTAAATCCACACAACTCCAAGGCCAGTACAATTCCAAAACTACTGTAATGGCTGGATATTCAAGAATATCTATTTCATCTTAATCACAAAGGTGAACATAGGCCAAACGGCCAAATATGTTACTTTGCCATAATATAGCAATATTATATCTAGATCACAGAATCTAGATCCTATAACTTTCTGGTCCGGCAAGCAGTGTTTCTTATACGGTGCGATAATAATAGGGAATATTACTCAAAAGTCGGAACAGAGCCTTAACTAGCACATACAGTCAACAAAAATCCGATATATTGCTCACGCGAACAAAACTTTTTGTTTACAATCTGTGCTGGCTGCCTCTAGCGTGAAAAAATTGCAGGAAATTCTATGATCACAGCACGGGTATTTTATTCAGCGCCATCTATATCTCAACCCGGGAAATCTTTGAAAACCAAGCTGTGAAGCGTTTAGCAATAATTGGTCCTTGCTGCTGGTAATCCAGATGTATTTCTTTTAGTTGTGTTATTAAGCTACAGATGGCGGTATGCTTCATAAAAGTTTCACTTCAAGGGAAATTTTGATTTGGGGAACGACCGTGTAATTCCTGTGACAAGCACTTTTCTACTAAATTATATTAGGCGAAAGTGTGTCTTTCTGTCCGTCTGTCTGTTTGTCTGTCTGTTATCTCTTCACGCCCAAACAGCTGAACCGATTTAGTTGATATTTGGTATGGAGATACTTTGAGTCCCGTGAAAGGACATAGGATACTTTTGGGTGGCGCACGGCGACACTATTCACAACACCTGCGTTACGAACTTTCTATAACAGTAGGTACTGTAGATATTAATATTTAATACAGCTGATGTATCGAAAAATTGTATTTAAAGCATTTTTTACCTTTCAATTAAAAATATCCATAAAATTCATACTGTATTTACTATTTACTAGCTGTTACCCGCGACTTCGTCCGCGTTAGCATAGTAGATTACGCCCGAAGTATTATTTTTCTAAAGTATTCAATAATTAAAATAATAATAATAATCATTTATTTCAATTTTCAATGTACAGAATTGACTTTCCTACGATTTTATTATATTATGTATAGATGTCTTACTTTGTTCCTAAAAAGGAGAAATAAGACGCAATATAAACGACACCATTTCGTTATAAGCAACAGTATCATGAGGGGGTTTGGGGAGGCCAAATTTATTTTTCAAAAATATAATATTATGTACAATGTACAGAATTGACTTTCCTACGATTTTATTCTATTACTAGCTGTCTCGGCAAACGTTGTTTTGCCATTTAAAGTATTTCTACTTCATCAGTTGATACAAAATCTTACCCCCTCTTTTGTCCCCTAAGAAGGGTGGGGGGAAAATTTATACACCAGATTTTAAGTTGGAAAACACAGTTAATAATATCAAGTAATTCCATTAAATAAAAAAGTTTGGTACAAATCTGACCCCCATTAGAGGTGTGTTTGGGGGTTGTGGGGGGTTATTTTTATACGCCAGATGACGTCAATCTTCCCACACACCAGAGCCCGCTAGGGGCCCCGGGTGGGAAACCATGGTCAGGGGCTAAAATACAGTGATACAGTGAATACCGTTTTAGGGAAAACCCCCGCGGCAAAACGCGGGGAAAACCATGGAAAAAAGACCGACCTTACTCGTACACGCCTGACCAGGCCACAATCGAGCATCAGACGCAGCAGGTTAACTATGGTGCATGCGGGCCCCGGGCCGAAACCAGGGGAACGTGAATGAGTCCACTCCCGCACACATCATACTACCACGCCTGCGGACCAAGCGACCTGGGAAATACGGTGAGGGGAAACTATTTCCTCCCCGGCCTTTTTTATTATTGGCGGACGGGGGGAAAGTTAAAGGAAAATTGGGAAAAAGGGGGGAGGGCTTCCGAACCCCGGCCTTTTTTATTATTGGCGGACGGGTGGAAATGGCGCCAAGGGGTCGACGGTTACGACATCAGGCTGTCGCGGCCGTCAGGCCCCAGGCGGAAAAGAAAAATAAAAAGGAGGGGGGAGAACGATCCCACGGTATTAGTGGGCACCGCGGCTGGGTGCCGCGGTGCAGTCTCCTCCTCTTCGTTGGTGGGGGGGGCGGGGTGTCCGCGAAGTCCTCAGGGACAGCATCACGGGGAAGCCGGTGTCTGTCCGGCGGCCGTGCATGCCACGGCGCCAGGTCAGCCAGCTCGGACAGGCGCGAGGCGTCCGCTCGCGCGAAAAGGTTTTTGGAGAGTCGCGCGACGAACGCCTCGACGCTCTCCACGCGCAGATCTCTCGATATGGTCTCGTTCCTCACGTACCACGGCGCTCCGGCGATTCGGCGTAGCACCTTGTTCTGTACTCTCTGTAACTTCCGCTTCTGCGGGTCAGAGAGTAGGTGGTGCCACGCTGGGGCTGCGTACGTGAGGCGGCTGCGAACATAGGTTTTATATAGCGCAATGCGCATGTTCAGAGGGATCTGTGGTGACGAGTAGGCCGAGTGCAGCTGGGCTACTGCTGCCTTGGCTCCTGCTACCGCTGCTTGGCACTGGGCTGCCATGGAGAGACATCGGTCGGAAATACCCCAGGGTATTTCCACATCCCCGATCTTCAAAGGCGCCGGATGGCCCAATCTCCTGGTGACGGCGAGCGCCTGGGACTTGCCTGCATTGACAGACAGTCTCCACTTACTCAGCCAGTCGGGGAGGAGATCCAGCGTCCTTTGTATCTTGATGGCTGCGTGGTCAGGTGTCAGCGAGGAGGCGAAAAACGCGGTGTCATCAGCGTAAAGCGCCGCCTGGGTTGCCGGATCCTTGGGTACATCACTCCCATAGTGATTGTACATGTCCGGGGAGATACAGCCCCCTTGGGGAACACCTGCAGTGATGGGGCGCTCTGTAGAGAGAACCCCGTCGACACGGACTTGAAAGGTCCGGCCGGAAAGGAAAGATGCCAGTATCCTTACCATGAAGAGGGGGACGCCGGCTCGGATGAGCTTACAAAGAAGGCCGTCGTGCCACACGCTGTCGAACGCCTTCTCCATATCTAAAAATACTGCGACCGTGGACTCCTTCTTGTTGGCCGCAACGGAAAGGTGGTTAACCACGCGCACTAGCTGGAGGGTAGTGCTCAGTCCGGAATGAAATCCGAACTGATCCCCTCGAGGAGGAAGGTAGGGTGACAAATACTTCTTGAAAACGACCTCAAAAGTCTTGGAGAGTGTGGGGAGAAGAGTTATGGGCCGGTAGCCCTCGGCCCGTTTGAGGTCCTATGGGGCTTGGGAATTGTTATAATGATCCCCTTTTTCCAGGCGGGGGGAAAGTGGCCCCCTTACTATCCCGTTGTAAAGCCGGGTCAGGGCGGCCACTGTTCTAAAGGGGAGATGGCGCAGGGCGGAATTGGGGATACCGTCCGCCCCGGGAGCCTTACGAGGCTTAAGCCGAGAGAGTACCTTTTGTACCTCTCTCGGGGAAAAACTAAATGTTGGGGGGCCTGGAGGGGTGAGAAGAGCTGTCCTTACCTCCTCGGAAACAGCACGGGCGTGGTCCGTTGCGGTGGTCGGTAGTGGAGAGAATTGGCGTTCGAGGTGGTCGGCGTGTATCTCTGCCCTGTCCTCGGCTCGGTAACGTGGATTGCCGTCCGGGTGCAGGAGAGGTCTCGCTGGGGGGGAGGTTTTGGTAAGGGTACGGCAGAAACGGTGGAGGGACGGCCAATCCTCACCTGCCTCCTAGATACGCTGGGTCCAGTCTGCCGCCTTCAGGTCGTGAAGCGCTTGACCGACCTGCTCGTTCAGCCGATTAAGCCTATTCTTGGCGGTTGGGCACCGCGTGGACTGCCAATGCCGTCGGGCCTTGCGTTTTTCGGCCAGGAGTTCGGCTATATGTCGAGGCAGGGAGGGGGGATATCGCCTCGGTGATCTGTAGAGCCATAGCATCTACAGACTCTACAGAGTCCACCGGAAAGTTGGGTGTAGTTTCGTGCAACTGGGAGGTGAACTTCTCCCAGTCACGAAAGGGGGGCGGAGGCAATGGAGGTATGCTCGCAGGAGCAGCCCGGATAATGGCCAGGACCGGAAGGTGGTCCGAGCCATGTGCCTCTTCGAGGACCTCTTGGTAGAAGTCCCCGGAAAGATTATACGTGATGGCCACATCTAGAACATCTGGCGAGTGAGCCGGGTTATCTGGAACATGGGTGGGCGTGTAAGTGCCCACCACAGAGTATCCAGCTCTCTCTGCGTCAGCGAAAAGGCGGTTGCCGTCCGCGTTCGCCACACGCGAGCCCCACCCAGGGTGCTTACAGTTTAGATCTCCGGCAATCACTGTGGGCTCCTCTGAGGATAGGAGTCCGGTGATGTCGGAGATGTCTAAACGCCTTCCGGGTGGTTTGTAGCTCGCGTAGAAATGCGTGCGGGTATGGCCTAGGAGCACCTCTACACCGAGGGCGTAGATAGTGGAGACATTGGGGGCAGGGAGGAGTTGGTGCAAGAGTCTCCTGCCTACCAGGACAGCGAGACCTCTGCAGACTCTTTCTCCTCCCAGGAAATCCTGCCGGTACACATGGTATCCTGGAACACTGAAACGGTCCGAAGGGGACAGGAGGGTCTCACTCAGCAAGGCTATATCCACCTCGTATTCTTTTAGAACATGAGTAATGTGGACAGCCTTACCACGGACCCCCCGGACGCTCCAGTGAACGACCTTTAGTTGTGTGGGTGTTGTGGTATCCATTGGGAAATTAAATTAGATATGAGGGTTAGTCCCTCTGGGAGCGCCCGTAAAATGGCGGAAAGGGTGCCTTCTCCGGCCTGGATCCTTGCGTATGTCTCCATGACCAGAGAGAAAAATGATTGTATGGTATCCGCTATAGAAGGGGTAGTGTCCCTGCTATGCCTACTCCTTTCCCGTCTAGGGGGAGGAGGGCGAGAGGGGGTAGTAGCCGGCAGAGCGGCAAAATTGACCATATTAACTTCGGTAGATGTAGTGGCAGGTCTTTCTGCCCGAGGGGTGCGAGAAGCACGAGGGGGGCGCGGAGTGAGTCTCCTGAGTCACGTCCTCAGTGCTCGTGGTCATGGGCAGGCCATAGATGCCTACCTTAAGCCCTTGTTCCTGAGGGAGGGAGTACGAGTACCAGCTCAGTTTTTCTGATTGACTCAGATCAGTCAGATACCGTTGGATCGCTCGGTACTCCCTCTCGGACTCGGGGGAAAATCTGACGCCCTTGCCGTAGGGTCGGGCGTTGGGGGCGTGGCCTAAAATCTCCCTTAGGCTACGGAAATGTTTTACCCAGTCTTTGAGTACCTCCACTACCAGCGGGGGGCAGCGGGGGGTACGTCGAGGGGGCGGGGAAGGCATAGAAGTCGCAGCAGTATGCCTCACTGCTGCGGTGGTGTCCATCGGTGATGGGGGTCGGAGGGGCCCCGATGATGATCCGCCACTGGTTGCTTGGACGGGCGGGGAAACGGCCATTGCGTACGTCTCCGGGCGGTCGGTACGCTTGGCAGGCGGCGAGACGTTCGATGATGTACCAACCTGTCGAGGGCGCTTGGTGGCCTGCGCAAGGGGCGCGGGCTGCGGGGGGGCTCACTGGGGTGCGACCCGGTTGGGCGGGCGTCGCCTAATGTAGGGCGGACGTCGCCTGGGATGGTAGGGACCACACCTGATGTTGCTGCTGCTGCTGGGCGGCACAGTTCAGGTGCTCCGGGTGTAGGGCGGGCTAGGGCGGGCATCGGAGAATGCCCCTCGCCTGCGAATGCCTCTGCGGCGGTGCTGCGACTGCTGTGCGGCGTCGCAAAAGGGTAGGACACGTCGGGCGGTGAGGCCGGAGTGTCTGGGCGGGTGGCGCCCGGTTGGGCGGGCGCTGCTGTACTGGTTGTACCTGCGGGGGGGGGGGGGGGGGGGCGGGACCCGCTTTAGCGACTGTTAGTCGCCCGGATGTAACCGAGGTGTGGCGAGGATCGCGCACCTCGGTAGAGCTGCGCTGTGGGCGCGGCTGGGCGGCCGAACTGGTGTCGGCAGGGCGGGGCGGGAGCCCGGACTCGCCTCAGGCCACCGTCGGAGTGCATTCTGGCAGGGGGGTCACAGTACCTCCCCGCGCAAATGCCGAAGATGGATCGTGGCGAGCGGTATCCACCTCGCTCCCGCTCAGTCCGGCGGGCGGGGTGGGGCGGGCCTTCTCGGGGCGCGTACGCGAGCTGGACCTACTAGAGGTTGAGCTCCGCGACGATTCCGAGTCGGCTCGGTGGCGGAGACGCGGGTCGCGGCTTAGCCGCGGGTCGCGATCGGCCATGATAGCAAACTAACACTATGCACTAATCACTAAGTAATATCTCTTATAGTCATGGTGCATAGAAGATAAAAAGTACTTACAGTAACGGCGAATGGGACACACACGAAAAGTTCACAACAACACAGAACTGTGGTCACTTAGTGTACGCACAAGACACGGCACACACACTAAGGGTACCTGACTCCCCGTGACCCCAACGCCGGATCGTGACTCAGGATGTGAACCGATGGTTGAGACGTGGTCACTGATACCGCGTTGATAGCTAGTTCAGTGACGCTGTCGATTATCTTCTTTCGGTGTAAGTCGACAAGTATCTTGTAGTGACGGAGAAAATCTGCGCCGAGTATTGGACGTCTTGACATCGGCTACGACGAATGACCATCTGAACGGTCTACGGAGGCCCAAGTCTAGTAGTAGATTCTTCTCGCCGTATGTATTGATTGGCGTATTGTTTGCGGCGTAGAGCTTGCAGGTATTCAGTGTTGGCTTCGACTTTTGTATTCTTGATGCGGCGAGGACTGAGATTTCAGCGCCAGTGTCGACGAAGAAACGTTGTGAGGTATTGCGGTCGATGACACATAGGCGGTTGCTCGCAGACGAAACACCGACGTCCGCCACGGTCGGTGTTAATTCTAGTTTTCCGGATTTCTGTTGCGTCTGGCACACGGCGATATACATTGTCGGGCTTGATCTCCAAACTTGTAGTGATAGCGGCATAACCATTCATCTTGTTAGTTTGATGGTTGTATTGCCGTCTCATCGATCTTGAACGGGAGCGAGAGTGACGGGGATAGTGCTGTCTCTGTCTTCCTTGGCGTATCTCGGCGACTTCGAGTGTTGATTTTTTGATTGGTTTGGCCATAAGTTGTATTTGCGTGGCCATGAATATTTCGTTCGACGTACTGGGGGCTGGTTCCGGCTGATACTGATGCTGTGTCGGTGGTGGCGACGAAATGGCTGCGATGGTACTGGTCGATGAATATTCGAGCATTTTGTCGGCCATCGCGGCGAGTACATCGAGCGGCGAATCCTTGTTGACTGATAAAACAACTCGCACTTGCTGCGGTAGTCTGTTCAGCCACTCGATCTTGATGCCGTCTTCAGTGAGCATGTTTCCGGCGAGTTCCCGCATTCGTCGTAGGAGTTGACTGGGTTTTTGGTCTCCCAGTTCTAGTTCACTGAGTAAATGTTTGAAGTTTGTGACTTGCGATTTTCCGTACACGTAGAGTAATCTTGTCTTGATAGCTTCGTATTTCCCTTTTTGCGGGGGACTTGACAATATGTCCGTGAGATGTCGCAGATCGGTTGATTGTAGCTGGCCTAGGACGTATCGGAATTTGTTGTCGTCGCTGGTCTTCATCGGCAGGACGAGGGCTTCAAATTGGTTGAACCATAGATCAGGGTATTCGCGCCAAAACGGTAGAAGTCGAGATTGCACGGAGATGGCGGCCAAATCGATGGAATTGACGTCGTTGCTAGTCGTAGCACTCGCAGCTGCAGGTTGCTGAGGTGCGGGCGAGGCTTCGGCTTGATTTTCGATCGGGTTTTCCATCTTGAGATATTTTCTGCACGTTTTCTTCTAAATTTCGTCTTCTTTCAAGCGCTGGTATGCTTGAGGATAGTGTTCTTCTTTTCGGGGTCACCACTGTATAGATATTTGACTCAACTTCACTTTTTTATAAAATGTCACAGAATTTTCTCAAATTTAATAAGACGAAGTCGCCGATTAAGTCTAGCTAATTTATAAATGTGCTTATAAAATAATGTGAAAGTGTGCCGTGTATTGCTTTTTAAACCTCAATAACCACTGAACCAATTTTGATAACATTTTGTAAGGGACTTCAGATCCCGGAAAATTAAATTAAAAAATTTAAAATACCCCCGCCAAACAACTTTAAAAAGTAATAAAATAATATTTACTGACTTTAATTTTAAATAATTCCTAAGTTTAAAGTGACATTTTAGTCCATAATTATTATTATTGTTGTCACGGTGTATCGGGGGACCGCCAAAGCGACTTTTGCATGTTGTATCGCCAAGTCACTGTTTGTCTCGATTCGGTTCGTTGTGAACTGACCCTTTGATAAAGTTATGTGAAATCAAACATCTACATTAGCGGTCCCCCGACGCACCTTGACAACAATATAATAATTATTATGGACTAAAATATCACTTTACACATAGGAATTATTTAAACTTAAAGTCAGTAAATATTATTTTATTACTTTTAAAGTTGTTTGGCAGGTTTTCTTTAATTTCTTAATTTAATTTTATTTCATGCTTTTTAAACTTATGTTGGTTACAGTGCAGAATAATTCCTATCAACAGAATCATATCCCAATGAATGCCATCTATGAATGTCCTCTTGGATGAGGCCGTCAATATTATGGGCTCCACTTTGGGCTCATATTATGGAGCTCGGCTCTTTTAGAATCCAGGTGATGCTGCAGCAGCAGCATGCAAATATTTACTTGCTGTTTATTTACGTATTACTAGTGGTCGCAATTAAAATGAGCCCAAACACGAAACCTCTGCTCTAAGTTGGTGAGGAGTTGGGTATCCTATTGATTATCAGGTGATGCTGCAGCACCTGGTCAACTTTCGATTATTGTGTATGTGTATATTCATAAATGTCACGAACTAGAATTCGAAATATAATGCCAACCAAACGACTGCAAGTTGCTAATCGGCCGAAATATTAAATAATTCACGAACCAGATGAACCGCGACTTTCCCGCACTGAGCAGGCTGATTATGATGAACTATAGCTAAGAACACTCTCGATCATGTCAGCTTTCAAACAAAAAAAAAACTAGATCAAAATCGGACCACCCGTTTGGATGCTACGATGCCACAGACAGACACACACACAGACAAACAGACACGTCAAACTTATAACACCCCTCTTTTTTGTCGGGGGTTAATATAAAAGATAGGCAGTTGTTATCGAAGAAAAAATATTTTCCCGCGCGATTATCGAATGTCTGTAGAAACAAAGTCGCGAGTAAAATCTAGTATAGATATATGATAAGTACTTACTATATTATACAATATATGAATTGATATAATTTAATAATTAATAAGGTGTAATATTAATTAATCTCTAAGAAGCTCCATGATTATTATTATCAGCAATAATTACTAGCGGAAACTGTAATTACAGTAATGAAGTCAAAGGCTTCGAATTTCAGGCAAATTATGACGCTTCAATGACATTGTGAGTGTCAAACTACCCTCAATGTTCCCAAACTTTGTAACGCGGCTGATAATACCTGACATAAATTATACTTAAGCGGTGTCATAAATTTTTATTACTTTAGATACTTTTGATAAGTAACATCTATCTTTGAGTTTATTAAGGTGGGTTTACACCAAAAGAACATAGAGCAAGAACAGCACAAGAACATTCTTTCGTATTCGTTTAGTGTAAACTATAATTCGTTACAACATACTTTAGATCGTTTACACCAATCGAATCAACAAGAACATCAAGAATAAGAATTTTTGCTCTATAGATGAGAATCATATAGCTCCGTTTAGACCAAACGAGCGAATGCTCATTGCTCATTCGTCAACGATAAGTAGTTAATTTATTTTTATAATCATCAAAGGTTGGATCCCATAAACATCTTTTGTTATGGTATAATTCTATCGTTTGTAAACATTTTTCATTACTCCAATCCATATTTACGAAATAACCTTTGATAAACTACTTAAAACCAGCCGCCAAAAAGTAAAAATATTAAGAACACTAGAATCCCTTTGAAGAGACCGCCTCGAAGAGCGAGCACGTCCGAACACGAAAGAACGCTCTAGGCAATTGCTCGAGCGCTCTTGCGTCGTTTACACCAAACGAGTGAGATTCTTAGAGCATTCTACCTATTTACCGCCGAACACGTGGCGAACACACTAGAACAACGAAAGAATGTTCGTTGTTAGTTTACATCAAAAGAGCTTTCCTAGAATGAGCATTCGCTCGTTTGGTCTAAACGGAGCTTTAGGCTTGCCGCATTCGCACGTTCGCCGAATTCGTTTTCAGATTCGAATTCCTTATTCGGAAATCCGAATGCATGGAATCAGTAGAAAATACATTACCTGATGTAAACGTTCGCTTTTTTCCGAACAGGACGAATTCCGCACGTACGTTTCGTAGGACAAGGCGGCGTGTCACGTGGTCATTTAGGTCACGTGTCAATTTTTTTCGTATTTCTGACAGCAAACCCTTTCATTTGATACCCAATAGCTTTGTCCACATTGTGCCTTTTTCTGTTCATCAAGGGCATGCCTAATAGCGCTGTCAACGTCAAACGTGAAGCATGCCCGTAACGCGCGTTGAAATCGTAGCGCGCGCTATGACACTTTTCTTTCAACGCGGGTGGATTTTGACGCGCGTCACGGGCATGCCACACGTTCACTGTTGACAGCGCTATAAGGCATGCCCTTGTTGAACAGAAAAAAGGCACAATGTGGACAAAGCTAATTGAGGTGTATTTCAAATAGCCTGTCCGCCAAATACAATATTTTGAACCGGCTAACAATAAAAGCAGCCGCGATAATCAGCAAAAATTATGGTGATGATTATTACAAAGCCCAAAATCAATATAAGTTAAAAGTCAAAGGAGTTAAGAGTTTAGGCATCTGAGGTGCTTGGGGTTTCATTAAATAAGGATAAAAGATTGATGGTCCTAACGGATATTGACAATTTCCTTGACAAAAAGCTGTGAATTTTTCAATCTCGTTGTAGCCATAAATTCCTAAAATTAAAAAGGCCTGAATATATTTTTTGCTAAGCATATTTTGGAGTTTACTCGTTGCAAATTCTTACTAATCTGATATTGAAATTGTTTGGAATCTTCTGGGAAATGAGAACTCAATTTTCGAGGAAGCCAGAACCCGCGGAAAGCTAATTAATGATCACCAGCTGTCTTAGAAACTTGAATAGCTAAAAACACGCAATACAAAAAACGACTTGCAATATTATTTTTACACAATTACTTGCAGTGAAAAGATCAGACACAAAGATCATAATATTCATTTTGTGACAATCAAGCCCGTCACAGACTTAGCTATAATATATATTAATATTTTTATAGCTAGGCATATTACTATATATTTTCTATACTAATTTTCGCGTGACCGCACGCACACTCAGCTATAATATATATTTCTGTGACATGTGGATTTAGTATAGAAAATAATATAGTAATATGCCTAGCTATAAAAATATTAATATATATTATAGCTAAGTATGTGACGGGCTTTAGCATAAATTAAACAAATATTATATCCATACCCAATTATATCCAATGTTATAAATTTAAAATTAAATTTTAATTTAAAATATAAAATAATATTAAATGCGAAAGTGTATCTATCTGTCTGTCTGTCTGTCACTTCAAACCTCTGAACAGATTTTGCTGAAATTAGGTATGGAGATACTTTGAGTCCCGGGAAAGGACATAGGATACTTTTAATCCAGGAAAAATGTACGGTTCCTGCGTGATAGCGGATTTCTACGCAATGGAGTTGCGGGCGTCATCTAGTCTTACGTAATTCTTAATTTTCTAATCTTATCAATTTCAGGTGTTACAACACGGGAATCGAACTTAAGACCTATTCGAAAACCAATAAGCTCTAACTGAACAGCTACCTTCGCGCTTCAGTGTGATAAAAACCCTCATCCATCTTTGGATGCAAACAATGTAACATAGAAACATTTGTATTTACTGTCTGTCAATGTGGTCGTTAGAGCCGGGAACTGTTGAAAATAATCCAAACAAGAAGTCGGGTGTCAGAGATAAGCCTATAATAGGCTTGTAATATACAACGTGACTGATTTATTGAGGTACAACCACTGACCTCCATTATGCATGTACGCTGGACCTATGATACCATTTGAAATGAGAGCTGTTTTTTGTGCCTACTTGAAGCAAAATTAGCGCCCCCAAAATCGGGGGAAGACAACTAAGTCTGACGTAACATGACGTTTAAAAACGCTATATTGGCGCTGATAGCAGTAGTGGGAGTACTTGGAACTAATACTAGATTCTACCACCGCAGTGATTATATTCTCTTTGGTTTCTACAACCAATATCGATTGAGCGGCCATTTGCAAGTTACGTCAGATATAGTTCTCTTCCCCCGATTTTGGGGGCGCTGATTCCGCTTCAAATAGGCACAAAAAGCAGCTGGGTATTATCTGTCCAGTGTACTTGTATAATGGAGGCACAACCCAAATTGGGGTAATTAATTAGGTAACAACAAAGTATTCACTGTATTTTTGACTTTGATTGTGGGATCAGGCAGAGAAGTTAAAAATATACTATTCATATTATTACTGTGCGGCATGATCTCACTCACAAACGTATTAAAATTATTAAGTAATTACTTCGTTTCACATTTCCAGTGTGAATATATAAATTATAAAATTTTAACCAATAACAATTATAAAGTATACATTTTGAGAATAATTGGATATGACCAGAGACAAGCCATACATAGACTGTTGAGTCCCATACAAAATTGCGTGTACGAGAAAAGCAAGCTAAATCTAGATGGCGCAATCATCGATTCTGGCTATACCTGAAAATGTAATAATACAACAAATCGAGCCAATTAAATCAAAAGGAGTAACCTTAAAACGCGAAAGAACATTTTTCTGCATTTTTACAACATCATTTAAACACTCGTAGAATAATAATTATGATTTTCTAAAAATACTTCCGAATCAATGTTTATTGTTAGTGTTTAAGCAACAATTGTTAGATGGCGTCGCGGCCGATAGCTAACACGCTTACTAAGTAGCTTAGCAATTTGAACACTAGATGGCGCAATACATAATTATTTAATTATTATATCTATGGACAATATATTTCGATTAAATACAAATTTTAAGAAAAAGTGTTTTGTTTTGTGTTTCATAAAAAGTGAATGTATTTTACCGACGCAATTATTAATCGATAACACGCTGTCAGCGCGACCATACTATTCAAAAATTTCACCGCTGTAGCTTAAGAGTTCGTAGCCAAGCGGTTACGTAGTCATGCAGTGAGCGGGGGTACTGAGTTCAAACCCTACATGTACCATAGAGTAATAAATATACAAGAGTGTCAAAGCCCATACATACAATCCAGTGTATCTAAAGTTTTCATTTGTCATCTGAACGATAGATGGCATTGAGTGTATCAAATGAGCCCATGATACAATAATGAATGCGCCATCTAGTAGACTATTTTTAAAACACGTTCGCTAACTGCAATATTCTTAAAGAGATGTCGCTAATTAATTTTAATCGGAAATTACATTTATTGAAGTTTTCTTAAACTAATGTTTTTGGCTCTTTTAAAATAGCTATATTTTTTTACAAATATAGATCATTTAAAAAAATATGAAAAATTTTTGTTCCGTCGCGCGTCGGTGGGATTTGAACCCGCGACCCCCGGCTTGAGCTATCAAGTATTAACAACGCGATTGAGCAACAGAAATCGACAAACACCGTGAGGACAGAGGAAGTTTGACAACGCCGCACCGACGCGACCGTCCGCGTCACAACTCACAACTCACAGCGATCGCGATGAGGTGCGGCGCGACGACTAACACATAGGCTATAATTTTAACCGACTTTCAAAATGGAGGAGGTGTTATGTTCGTTTATTTATGTTTAACGATTACTCCGCCGTTTGTAACCGATTTTCAAAATTTTTCTTTTGGTGTATAGCGTATCATCCCAATTTAGTAACACGTTAACAAAACTGGTGACCTGATGAAGAGGGAACTCCTCAAAATTCATATGGAAACATGTAGTGACTTCAGTTTCGCGAGAAGTATTCGAAGCATATGCTACAAACAAGTAAGATTTTGCACCGAAGTATATCATGGTTCGGAAGGTGCTGAGGGAACTCCTGACTCTTTATAGATACAAGTTCGGGAGTTTCGGTGTTGTTATAAGAACGCAAAGCAGATGCTACTATGCAAATTACATTCATCATCATCATCATCATCATCATCACTACCATATTATACCATACGGCATACGGCATACCTACCTACATCGTCCCATGATTAAGTATGAGCCTATTATGAGTTGTGACTTATGAGTTATGACCCTATTATTGGTACGTTTCATATTCTTTTAGATCAAGATTTCAATTTGTCAAGCGATTTAAAAAAATCTATACTTACCTACTAATATGTAATATTACTAATAATAATATTATTAAATATGTTTGTTTTCTCGGACGCGCTAATCTCAGGAACTACTGGTCCGATTAAAAAAATATTTCAATGTTAGATAGCTCATTTATCGAGGAAGACTTATATTGTCATTTGTCACGCTAAGAATAATAGGACCGAAGAAACAGAGGAAAATGCGGAAAAAACCGAGAAAATTATTAGAATGGGTTTAACTCACGAAGTCACGAACTACTGCGAGCATTTTTTATTTGGCACAGATATAGAGTAGACCACGTGAAGGAACATAAGCTATTCTTTTGCGGGAAAATGTACAGACACGAACAGATGGACATACACAGACAGACGGACAGACACGGACAGACGGACAGTCACGGACAGACGAACAGTCACGGACAGACACGGACAGTCACGGACAGACGGACAGACACGGACAGACGGACAGTCACGGACAGACGAACAGTCACGGACAGTCACGGACAGACGGACAGACACGGACAGACGGACAGACACGGACAGTCACGGGCAGACGGACAGACGGATATACACGGATAGACGGACAGACATGGACAGACGGACATACACGGACAGACACGGACAGACGAACTGACTAAATGTCGCTCGCAACTTCACTGCCCCAAATTCGTCCATCGCGCGGTAATCATTATGGCATCGAAACCTGGACGGCGGACCCAATTTACAAAACCCGGGTTTTCGGGTTTTTGTTAAATGAAAACCCGGGTACCCGGGTTTTTCGGGTTTTCTTATAATTGAAAGATTAACGATGCGAAAATACTTTAAATATGATTTTCAGCGATTTCCAGTAACCTTTCTATGATGATGACGATGATGATGATGATGATGATGATGAATGATCGTGATGATGATGAATGATCGTGATGATGATGATGATGATGATGAATGTAATTACTAATTTGCATAGCAGTATATTATATGCTTTCAGTTCTTAAAACAACGCTGAAGCCCCTAAACATGTACCTATAAGGAGTAAGGAGTTCTGTTCACCACCTTTAAACCATGGGATATCCTGGTGCAAAATCTTACTTTTTGTTTTTGGTAACCTATTATGCCTGGATTTACTGGAATACTTCATATGAAACCAAAAAAACCATGTTTCCATATGAATTTTGAAGAGTTCCCTCGATTACTCATGGGGATCAATCAGGTCACCACTTTTGTGAACATGGTACCATTTTTGAAGACAGTGTATGGAACAATGATAGGTTTTTTTTTGGTCTTTAATAAAACATATTAATAAAACACTTCCGAATTTTATCGTTTCTAAATAAATCACAGATATCTTCAGTCATAAAAAATCATGATATGTCAACAATTAATCTTTATTTCGTTTTATAAACTGAAAATTTCACTTGAATGAGATATTTTTTTTGCTGATTGTCAAATCTGTGGTGTTTGTATAGAACTTTTTATATTTTACCTTTTTAATAAGTATTGTTTCTGGTCTATTGACATAGAATTGTTAGATGTCATTCTGTAAATAAATATCTTTTCCATCAGCATGTACTAAATGGTTTAATTACTAAAATACGCAGATATCTTAGTGGCGACGAGGTAAAAACGTTAAAATGTCGGTAGGTAAGTTGGCCGAGTTTAATTTGGAGACAGATTGCTGGGAGTCGTATATAGACAGACTTGAACAGTATTTTATATGCAATAGCATTAAGGATGAGCTAAAAGTGGCAACGCTGATTACGGCTGTAGGCGCCGAGACATACGAGTTGATGTCAAGCTTGTGTACTCCGCACAAACCAGCTACAAAGCAGTACTCGGAGCTCATCGAGATTGTAGGAAAACATATCAGACCTAAACCGTCGATTTTAGCCGAGAGATACAATTTTCGGAGACGTGTACAAGGTCGCGCAGAGAACATTGCAAATTTTGTTACCGATCTTAAAAAGTTGTCCAAGAATTGTGGATTCATTGACGACTCGCTATCAGAGAACTTGAGGGATCAGTTTGTATGCGGATTAAGGAAAGACGGCATAAGACAAAGGTTATTCACCGAGGAGAATGTGACTTTTGATAAGGCGTATAATATAGCTATAGCGATGGAGTCGGCGGAGTCGGACGCGGCTCTTGTAGTTGGTGACCGGGAGTTACAGGTACCAGTCAGTACCGATCCTGCATACAGACAACCCGCCGTCTATAAGCTTGATGAGAATCGGGATTTAGATCATGGTTCAAGAAGGCACCAGTCATCATTCAAGAATAAGTCTCTAGTGACCTATAAAAGCGCTATAATCAATAATAACAAGAATAAGAGTTGTCCTACTTGCGGGTACCAACATAGTCCGGAATATTGCAAATTTAAATCTTATACATGCAAGATTTGCAACAAGGAAGGTCATCTCAAGCGAGTGTGTCCCCGCAGGAAAACAGCTAGTACTAGCCTAAACTGTCTCGAAGAAAAAGGGGACGGCAGCTCGGGTAGTGTAGATAGTGAGGAGGTATTTAATTATTCTATTTGTAATCGCTCTTTTAAGGATTTCCCCCCCTATACTATTAGTATCACCGTTAATAATAAGACTTTAGTTATGGAAATTGATACAGGAAGTGCAATTTCTTGTATTAATAAGGAGACTTACGACAGAATGTTTGACAATTGTGAAATTTTTCCTAGCGAGATTAAGCTTAGGTACTACACAGGAGAACTGAAGGAGCCTATTGGTAAAATTAGGCCTCTAGTTGTGTATAAACAGTGTAAAAAAAATTTAGACTTATTTATAGTCGAGAAAGGCAAAAGTAACCTTTTGGGTCGGCAGTGGATAAGCGAATTAAAAATATATCCGCAGTCATTTCAAGTGTGTAGCATTAGCGAGGATTTTAATTGGACGTATTTCAGTTCCAGGTTCTCTAAGGTGTTTGCGGACGGACTCGGGAAGTATACAGGTGGAACAGTCGGTTTTCGTTTACGAGAGGGGGCACAGCCAATCTTTTTACGTGCTCGCCCGTTAGCTTACGCCTTACGTGAACCGGTAGAACGGGCACTCGAACAACTGCAGCGTGATGGAGTCATTTCACCTGTGTCGAGTTCGGACTGGGCGACACCTATCGTGCCGGTAATGAAAAAGGACGGCACAATACGTATTTGTGGTGATTTCAAACTGACGTTAAATAAGTGTTTAGAAATCGATCGTTTTCCGTTACCTCGGGTTGAGGATCTATTAGCTAAATTGCATGGAGGAGATAAGTTTTCTAAAATTGACTTATCGCAGGCTTATACACAATTTGAACTCGATGAGTCCCAAAAATTCACCGTTATTAATACACATAAAGGTTTATTTAAATATAATAGACTAATTTTTGGCTTAGCATCTAGTCCGGGAATTTTTCAAAGAAAGATGGAACAGATTTTTGCGGGATTGCCCGGGGTAGGCGTCTTCTTGGACGATATTATCATAACTGGTAAAGATGATGCGTCACATTTAGCTACTTTAAAGGAAGTTTTTGCGAGATTGGAAAAATGGGGCTTAAGAGTTCGAAAAGATAAATGTACTCTTTTCGGCAACTCAGTTACGTACTTAGGCTTTGTTATCGATAAGAACGGAGTTCATACTGACCCTCATAAGGTTGAAGCTATTAAGAAAGTTAAAACACCAACTAATGTTTCCGATTTGCGGTCTTTCCTAGGGCTAGTGATCTATTATGCTAAATTTGTCCCCAATATGAGTACCATGCTAGCACCATTATACAATCTTCTAAAGAAGGATTCTAGGTTTAGGTGGGACCAGAGATGTGAGCGGGCATTTAACGATGTTAAGAATATTTTAGCTTCTAGTGAAGTCCTCGTGCACTACTCTTTAGACTTACCACTTATTTTGACGACAGATGCCAGTAGTATCGGTATAGGAGCAGTCATCTCGCATATCACGTCGCAGGGTGAGAGGCCGATCGCATACGCTTCCCGAACACTTAACTCGGCAGAGAAAAATTACTCCCAAATTGAGCGGGAAGCGCTGTCTATTATATTTGGTGTACGGAAATTTCACCAGTTTTTATATGGACGTAAATTTCTTTTGAGGACGGATCATAAGTCCCTAGTTACTATATTTGGGGATAAGGCAGGCATTCCGGTCATGGCGGCTAGTAGGATGCAAAGATGGGCCGTTATACTAGGTGGCTACGATTATAAAATCGAATATGTTAGTAGTAAGAATAACGCTGCGGATGCCTTGTCAAGGTTGCCAGTAAGCCAGCAGGTCAGTGTGAAACAGGAGAACACATACCTTTCTTTCGTGCAACCCTTTTTACCAGTCACTAGGAAGGAGGTGCAAGAGCAGGTCAGCTTAGATAGTAACCTAAGAAGGGTGATGTCGTATTTACATTCAGGCTGGCCCGATTCGTGCCCTGATTCGGAATTACGACCCTACTTCGCGCGCCGTAACGAGTTGTATATCGATATGGGGTGTGTCGTATGGGGCTATAGGTTAGTTATACCGGCTAGCTTACGGTCATATATGTTGAGCGAGTTGCATGTGGGTCATATGGGGGTAGTCAAAATGAAGATCATAGCTCGAAGTTTCGTCTGGTGGCCAGGCATAGATGCCGATATCGAGAGAGTTTGTAGAGAATGTGCGACGTGCATAGCGGAGAGTCCGGCGCCACCCAAGGCGGCGATACAGCCGTGGCCGCATGAGCCGGAACCGTGGTCGAGGTTGCATGTTGATTTTTTGGGTCCATTAAACGGTAAAACGTTTCTAGTAATTATCGACGCGACCAGTAAGTGGCTAGAAGTCTTTCACATGCCGAGGACCAACGCTAGTGCGGTTATTAAAGTGTTGCGGGAGACGTTTGCGCGGTTCGGACTGCCGAAGCAAGTGGTGTCCGACAATGGGCCCCCTTTTTCTAGTAGGGAGTATCTGGAATTCATGGCTAATAACGGTGTCAAAATTTCTTTTTCGGCCGTTTATCACCCGGCCTCTAATGGTGCCGCCGAAGGGGCGGTTAGGATATGCAAGCGGGCGTTGAAGAAATCGGCCCGGGATGGCTGCGATCTAGATGCGGCTTTGCAGGCATATCTGCTGGCATATAGAAACGTAGAGCATAGCACCACGGGGGTGTCGCCAGCCATGATGTTGCAACGTAGGTCGTTACGTACTAGGTTAGATCATCTGAGGTGGGGTAGGCCGATTGAGGATAAGGTGCGGGTAGCTCAAGAAAAACAAATAGAGTCCGCCGGGGGTCAAGCGCGAGCGGTTCAAGTTGGGGAGGATGTCTTGGTGCGCAATTACGCGCAAGGCGAAAAATGGGTACGTGGGAGAGTAGAAGAAGAAGTAGGTTCGCGGCACTACGTAGTGAATACGGGTCTAGGGCAACTTAAGAGGCACGTGGACCAAATCAAGCCGTGGGCAGTGCCGTATGAGCCGCCGGATTCACATACACCGGGGACCTCGAGTGGTGCCTGTAGTCACCCAGCTGCGGGCGAGAGTGGCGCCCCTGTACTAGTAGGACCACCGCCCCTAACCGACAGTCCCGTTGCGACGGATCCGCCTCCCGCCGTTCCACCTGTACGCTTGCACCGGCCCAAACGTCTTACGAGGCCCATAGATAGGTGGGGCTATTAGTTAGTTTAGGTTAATTACATATTATGTTTCATAGGCTAATTATTATGGTTGTCATGGAATTTTGTTATTTAGTGTGAGGGTGTGGTGTTTGTATATAACTTTTTATATTTTACCTTTTTAATAAGTATTGTTTCTGGTCTATTGACATAGAATTGTTAGATGTCATTCTGTAAATAAATATCTTTTCCATCAGCATGTACTAAATGGTTTAATTACTAAAATACGCAGATATCTTAAAATCAATAGTATTAATTTATACTGATCGATGTTTGGCATACAGTATTTTTACAAAAAAATATTTGTTGTGCCCTGCTGCGCTATGACGCCCAGTCTTCTTTGCAATTTAAAGTCGTTATTTTCAGTCGTCTAACTTAATTCATTAAGCCCCAAGCGGCCACATACGGCCGCGATAACAATGAAAAAGCTATTGTGTCTCGTTTTGCCACGACTGATGGGTTAATAAAAAAACCTTAAGAGGTTTTTGTTTGTCGTTATGATTTTTGTCATTATTTGTTATATTCAGAATACTTTAAACTAATTCTTGTTTTAAGAACTGGCAGCAGCGGCAGATTCCTTTTCATTGCTTGAGAGACTGATGTTGGTAACACATAATAGGACGAATGATGGCTTTCCTTAGCCAGCCGTGGATGTCATACTCACTGCGGAATTATTGATACACGTGATTTTAGTGAACCCAGATGAAATGCACGCCGAGTTTTATCAGCACCAGCGCCAGAGACAATTTCTTGTGTGTAACACCATGCCACCATGGTTATTCTTCCAAACTTATTATCCATGACGTGGTCTGGTCTGATCAATTTCATGGTTATCTGACATGATTTCTGTCTATTGTGACTAGAACTACAAAAATATTTGAGGTGTAGTGTTATGATATGTAAGATTTTTCAGTACTGTAAGATTTTCCAGTAAGTTAGATGACAGAGAAAAGTTACCTTAAATTGCAAAGAACATTCGGTTTCATACCGTAGCAAAGCAGACAAAAGGCAATTTCAGGTAAAAACTAGGCACAAAAATTTAATTACAGGTATGAAGTATGCCAACATCAATTATGACTAAATAATTATTAATAATTTGACAATCAGCAATAAAAATGTAAAAGATTAAATAAAGATTTGCTGGTATACGTTTTATATTTAATTTTAAGGTTATTCTTCCATTTACTGTCTTCAAAAATTCTTGATAGGTTTTTATATAATATTTCATAAAATACAAATACATTTAATAATATATGCAATTTGGAGGTGAAGCTTGTTTTAATACTCTATATGTTATAATCTTGGCCCGAAAATCTTAATCCCTAGATAAGATCCAAAATATAGGAGAGGTAAAATAGTCGATTCGATAAAAGTATGAAACTAAAATCACATGTGCTTTTTATATTTTTTTTCGTTGAAATAGGGTATATTTTTAAGAATATAAATTAAATGTTTTTTTTTTATTCATTGGCTAGTTTTCTTTAAATAATTTTTTTAAGTTTTCGGACCTATGACGTCATCATCAGCGGCCGGCAGCATTGAATACATAAAAATTAAAAAAAAGAGCATTGTCAAGTATCAACAAGATGTTAAATAAATGCAAGTTCTCTTATTTATGTGAAAACTGATTCGAGAAACATACCAAAAGTTCAAAACGTAATTTTGGTCGAGTTTAATGCTAATTTAACGTATGGCTTCCAGTGATGACGTCATTGAAGGTCAAACTAAGGTTAAACATATTTGTTTAAAAATATAAGTAACTAATTGATATTTTTTGAATTTATATACAGAATAACGATCACTGACATTATTCCTCGAAATGTTTTTGTAATGGGCACAATTAAAAAAAATGGACAATCCCCATTGAGTATTTCAAAAAAATATTATTTTTTATTTTTTTAATGTAATTTAAAACCTTATTATTAATCATATTGATATTTAATGCAAAAACCTTTAAAAAATGTTTTTTCAATTAATTATCAACAATTAAAAATTCATGAAATTTAAATAAAGTCACGTGACTTATAAACGCGCCATGATTGAGATGTGACGTCACAATGTTAACTACATTTCAGTATACGGCAATATTAACCTTATTTCGTTGATGTTTAAGGTCAAAATTGTTTGCGCTAACTATAATATTATGCTATGTACGTAGCTAAACTTTAGTAAATCCACAATAAACTGATTCTCCTATGACTCGAAATAAGAAATGTCTTAAGTGCCCGTTTTATTTATTGTAAAACAAACTCTATTTTAAGTACTGAATGTGTGTTTTGGTGTTCAGTTTTAATAAATTTAAGGCTTTGGGTCTAGAAGTACGAGTCCATTAAAAACATTCGTTTGTTAAACAATTCGCGGTATGTTAGTACTACTGTTTTATTGTTCTGTGGTGAAAATTAAAATTATGACGTCACACGCGGTCGGGTTAGTGCCGGAGCTGTCGGCGTGTCTTCCAATTTTTATTTTGAAATAACTTTTGAATTATTGCGAAAAAAAATAAAACTTGTTTTGTTATAAAACTTATAAGTATAATATTATTATCTTTCCATTTATCAAAAAAAAAATTTTTGTTGAAATACTCAATTGTATTTAAACAGTATTTTACTGGATAGGTGATAGCAATCGCAGAAAATCATGTGTAAAGTATTTTTGCATTGTTAATTTTTGAATTGTTAAAAACCCGAAAAAACCAGAAAAACTCGGGTACCCGGTTTTCATTAAACAAAAAACCCGAAAACCCGGGTTTTGAAGCCCTACCCATAAGCTCACCGGTGAGCAAGACACAATAGAATAACAATAGATTTCCAAGAATCCACGATCGAAGGATTAAAACAATGAAGACGCATTAGAATATATAAAATATCCAACAATTAATCATATACTTTACTAGCTGTCCCGGCAAACGTTGTTTTGCCATTTAAAGTATATTTTCTACTTCATCAGTTGATACAAAATCTTACCCTCTCTTTTGTCCCCTTAAAGGGGTGGGGGGAGGGGGTGATTTTTATACACCAGATATTGAGTTGGAAGAAGGCAAATATATCTGCGAAAACCGTATGCAAATCGGATCAGTAGTTTTCGTGTAAAGCAAGTGTTATACAAAATCTGACCCCCTCTTTCGTCCCTTTAGAGGGGTGGGGGGAATTTTTTTTATACACCAGATGTTAAGTTGGAAGAAGACAAATATATCTGCGAAAACCGCATTCAAATCGGATCAGTAGTTTTCGTGTGATAGTGGAATAAACATACAAACAGACAGACAGACAGACAGACAGGCAGACAAAAAAACTGACCACATTTTTGGCTTCTATAGCGATGTAGTGACACCCTTCGCTTATTATTTTTTTAATCTTTTTAATGTACAGAATCTTCATTTCTACAGTTTTATTATATGTATAGATATAACAATTGGTAGGTACGTTAGGCCACACGTCAGGTCACGTAAGTTGTAACAGAAGCACTTCAAAAGTCGCTCTTATTACGTGCGCGGTAAGGGCGGTCCAAAGGTCAAAATGTTACACTTGATGTGTGGCCCTGTGTACCTAGCTAGGTAGGTACTATAACCCATATCATCTTAAAACGCACAAAGTATAATTAGTATGTAACAGGGTATTTGACAGATTTTTAATTTATGCTATATTGTTTCTTTCCTTGTTACACTTCTTACAACGTAAACAATAAAACAGAGATGCAAATAAATGCCGCCAAGGCCAACACAATATATTACGTTAATTGTGAGCCGATATTAATTATGAAAATTGAAAGTACACTGAACACTTATATTATATCCCATTGTTTATAAGATAAGACTTTTATCGTTTTACAACACAACACAACTCCGCGAGTTTGCTTACGCGGGCCCGCGCCCGCGCCGCCCGCTTCCCCGCGGGTACACCCCTCCGTTGCTCTGCGCAAGTACATTCGTTTCACTACTGTAGGGATATTGCTATCTGCCCCCGTGTGGGCTTTTCTAGGCCACTTCGCGAGGCGACCTAGAAAAGCCTGCATGTTTTGATGAGTCTGGCACACACAACCGTTGGTAAAGTTGCGGTGGGTTGATCGTGTCCGTAACTTTGCCTAAGTGGTGAGTGGAGCACCATGGGGTTTTAGTGGGTAGTTCCTCGGAGAGTCCCACTTACCCCGGCCGATGTCCCCAATCCGCCGGGGATGCGTAATGCATTTCCCCATAATTAGTACCTTACGGTACCTAAGGTCTTGTTTCGGTCTTTTTAGTTAACATTTTTTTGCAGTCTGTTTTTTTTTTTTTTTTGAATTAGGTAATTTACTTAATTTTGTTTATTTAACTTTATCTATTAAATTTTAATTATCTTGAGTCGATTTCCTTGTAAAAACTTGTAAAAAGCCTTGGTACATGCAGATATGACAGAAAAGGTTTTAAAAGGATGTCGGAGTTGACGTTACTTGAAAACAATTTATGTTTTAATAACGTGACCCCTCACAACATATAACAAACAACCTTCGGCCTTAATATTGTTACCTGAAAGTTTTCCTTTTCTGCGTGTAGATAATAATTAATTATAAAATTATTTTAATCATTATCTCTACACTTCAGTCTATTTTGATGACTTGTGACGTAATACTATGAATTTGTGAGTTGTGACCGTCTTAAGTGAGTGTTCGGAAAAAAATATAATATTGAGGCTATCTTAAGTATATAATAATAATTATAAGTTATAACCATCCACTAAAAAGTATTAACCTATCAAGCCCCATAAGAGCACCGGTGATCGCGACTACAATAGAATAACAATAGATATCCAAGAATCCGCAATCGAAGGATTAAATAATTTTTAAGATAAGTTTTTATGAAAATATAAAAGTCGGTTACATAATTTTCGGTAGCGTACCGACTACTTATAAACTTTTGGTGGAAAACCTATCTTGACACAAACCTAAATGAAATCAAACATGTATCTCAAATAAAATGTACGCCACCGAACGGTGACACAGTATGTATGAGGCTTATTTGAATATCGTATTATAGGGGAATGTGACTTAGATTTCCCAGCCAATATATAGGAGAAGGATTTGAACGTTGAAATTCTTTAGTATTTATTACAGTCGGATTTAGTTTTGAAACCTTTTTGCGACTTCATAGTGACTGTGATATTTGGTAAGTGTCTGCAATAGGATATCCGATATTATGTATTCGTAGATATAATATGAAAAGTATTTAGGCGTCAACAATCAAGCTATGGTCTATGTCACATACCAGAGAAACCGCGGATTTTGTAGTTACTGTCCTTTTTATTTTCATGTATCCAATACCGGGTCATTTAAAAGTCAGGTAAACTTTCAGTTCTTATAAAATGACGCAAGTCTGCCTGTCACTGGCTTTTGGATTATAATAATTATAACGGTCCGTTTCACCACTTCCTGATAAATTGCCGGATAGGCTAATGGCTATCCATAGACCACAACTAATTTGACAGATTCTCCATACTCTATATTCTGTCAAGTTTTAAGTGGTGAAACAGCCCCTTATATATAATAATTGTCAATTAATCAAAACAAGAGTTTTGTTTTTTGCGAAAGTAGGTGCGAAAACTTCTAAGAAACCTTACAAACATTCCTTCCAAGAATATACTGTTTCAAACGCAATTTAAAACTTTCTGAGCATTGTATTTTGCTGATGAACTATGAAATAAACTTTTGATTGGACTTTAACCCTGGAGTGGTCGCGTGGACTACATAATTATGTAGTCCACGTAAACAAAATCAAAAAATTCTCAAAAACTGTAAGCGTGCGTCTCTTGCGCCTCTAGGTACTTTCAAATGATCTATCTAGCTACACAATACACATTCTGTGCAGCGCAAGCACCTGTCGCGCATTTTCGTAATGCAATAGCCCCTCAAATATCGTGGACTACAGGTGTAGTCCACGCGACCCATTACGTAAGTATTTTTTTGGTTATTTTTTTTATTATTTCCGTATAAGTATTTAAATGTTATATCAGTATATACTAGTAAAATAAACTCTGTTTTATAATTTTGATTTGTTTTAAAATAATATTACTTTATATTTTTAGACAAAAAATAGCCGAACGACAAGCTGCATACATTGAGGAGTGGTTGAACGAAGTCGATGGCGATAGCGAAGAGAATCAAGCGCAGTCAAGCTCTTTATTTTTGTTATTTTAATTACTTTTAATACACAGGTCGTGATTAATTTGTGTTGATATTTTCTGATTAAGATGTATATACTTTTTATATTTTAATAAATAAAATAAATAAACTATTATTAAACATGTTTTTATCTATAATTAAAATTGGACTACGTATGTAGTCCGCGCAACCACTCCCGTCACATTCAGGTGCGCGACCACTGCAGGGTTAACCTTCGTTTGTATCAAAATGTTACGTACAAATTATTTTTCTAAATACATCCATACTATCCATACTTCCATACTTCCATACTTCCATACTAATATTATAAATGCGAAAGTGTGTCTGTCTGTCCGTCTGTCTGTCTGTCTGTCCGATTTAGCTGAAACCGCTGAGCCGATTTTGCTGAAATTCGGTATGGAGATACTTTGAGTCCCGAGGAAGGACATAGGGTACTTTTTATGCCGGAAAAATGTACGGTTCCCGCGCGATACACGAATTTTGAGTTGAGTTGCGGGCGTCATCTTGTGTACAATACAAATAGTTTATTGACTATATAGGTCTGGAGATACTGACACAAAATTCTTGGTGATTTGTGCCAGTATGGCGGTTTTACAGGGGTATAATTACGTAAAGGCAAAAAGGAAAATGATGGTCATAGCGCTCGCACTGGCAGCCCAAACGCGTGGGCGTTAATCGAACGTGTCGGATAAATAACGAGTGTCGAACGATTTGTTCCACAAAAATGCTTGTATTTTCAGATAAGTAGTCGAAAAAAAATAAGTAGGCGAAAGCGTAATGCCATACTTATCGGGTACGGCTTACAGCCCGCCATACCGACGCGAATTTAATAAAAAAATTGAACCATTTGTACCAGGCTAATTTTTGCATAGCTAATCATCGTCGAGTAACCATTCACGACAATCATCTTGCCATACTTTTCCGACAGCTCCCAATGGCCGCTGCTGCTTGCTTGCTGACTGCAAAAGTGTAAGTTTTTTTTCGCCCAACGATTTGTACCAGTATGGCATTTAAATTTTTGGAAAGTATTTGACAAAATATGACCGATATTATTTTTCCCATACTTCTAGTAGGGGGAAAAAGTGTTGCCAAACTTGAAATACTTATTTATTTGACACGTTTTAAAAATACGACTATAAAATACGTAAAATCATTTTTTACGTATGTACGTATGTGCGTAACGTATTTACGTATGTACGTAACGAAAAATCACCAAAACGCGAACAAAACACCTTCTTCTTATGCCAGTCTGATAAATAATTACTCTGGTAGATAATTACGAGAAAAAATAGTTTACAAACATATCTTTCTATAGATTACGATAGGATGGTCTTAAGAACAATTAAACTATTGAAAGATTATTTTTTCTTGTGAAAGTGCAAGTTGACTTGTCATGCTCTTAAAATTACCTTTAGCTCAATTTTAGGAGTAAGTCTTCTAATCAATGCTTACTTTTGATAATTTAATCTAGAGGCCATTTTTATTAATAGAATACGATGGTAATCGCCATTTTGGTAAAAATAAAAAAAAATAGTTATAATAAAATACGCGATTTATTTATTTGTAAACATAAAAATACTTAAATAAATGATAATTTTATCAAAATACATTACTTAGTTATTTATTTTCACAAAATATGTAAAAAAATATGCATCAATAATATTTTTTATTGAAAAAATATTATTTAAATTTACGAATATAACAGGCCCATCGGTTTTTAAGACTATTTCATCGACTTTCACGATAAAATAAATTTGGCACGGAATTTGAGCCCTCCATTCGCGCGAAACATAAAAAATATAATATTATAAGTACTTATTTAATTTCATTTCGCCATTAAAGCTTTGACTTAAAATACTTTAAACTACGGTGTGCCATTAGAAAATAGGAAATGCTTTTTAAAAGAAGTAACTCTTGTTGATGTTTTTATTTAGTTGAGTTTGATTATTAGTGGTTTTAAAAATATTCACCACTAGAACATCAGTAGAGTAATGGTGTAATCTTAATGTTGGCTACAAAACCTAATTCCTTTCTTATGTGCCTCTTATTATGTTCTTATAATAGTTTTGTAGATATTCCCTATAGATAAATATAAATTGCTCTTATCTATTTATTTATTTATTTATTTATTTATATTTAGTATACAGACAGGTTACAGTCATTGCATGGTTGTACAAACATAGTCTTAAGTTCTAGGCTAGACAGCAACCCAAAAATAGTATACATAACATAATTATTATTAGGTTGTTACTAAAAATAAACTAATACAAAGAAAACTGATAATACCCACTACGAAACATTGAGTATACAATGAGTGACCAATATTAAGCTTACTTATATTACTAAACTTAAACAAAAAAACAAAATAAATAATAATATGTAGATTAAGAGAAAAAAAAAAGAAAATAATTTTAAAAAATTATACGAATCTTATGAACGATGATTGATCTGAGTTTATAATAAAATATGTATATCAGAGTCGGAAACAAGAGATGGCAAATACTTGGCTTTCATAATATTGTTGATCGTTTTCTTATAATGTGAAAATTGACGAAAAATGTCTACGCTCCAACTACCCACTACTAGGTCATTATAAGTACGACACATTCTAACTAGCGGATTGTAATAGGACGTATTGTTTTTGAATGCCTGTATAGCGAACATTTTCGGTTTACGCGATCTATAGCGAGTGTTAATAGTAATTTGTGATAGAAGATTAGGAGCATCAATAGAGGAATGGAGTATTTTATGTAGGTAAAGAAGATCGTATCTCTCACGACGAGCACTTAATGGTAGCACGCTGAATTTGGACAATTGAGTGGTATAGTCTTTTACCACACGACCGAGATTAAGTTTTCGTGTAAGGTATCTCAAACACATTTTCTGTACCCTCTCAATGCTCTCAATGTGTGTTTTGTAAAAGGGGGACCAAACTGGACAGCAATACTCCACCACACTTCTGACTAAGCTGAAAAATAATGCTAGCACACTATTTGGTTTTCTGAAGTCTTTTGTGGAGCGTATGACAAACCCTAACATTTTATTACTTCTTTTTAATATATGCTCATAGTGCGGGCGAAAAGATAACTGCTCATCAAAAATAACACCAAGATCCTTTACTGTTTGCTGTCTTGACAAGACTTTCCCTTGCACATTATAAGAATGTTTGTGCATAAACTTCTTACGGGTGAAAGATATCACACAACACTTTTCAACATTCAGCTTCATGTTGTTAGATACACACCAGTCCGAGATGGTATTGAGATCATTTTGTAACGCAGCAAACTGATCTTTGTTGTTTACTTCACAAAAGATTTTTAGATCGTCTGCGTACAAAAGTGAAGGGCAGGTTAGTCGAAAAATTAGGTCATTAATAAATATGACAAAAAGCAAAGGACCAAGGTGAGACCCCTGGGGGACCCCTGAGGGAACCGAAACGGGGAGAGAGGAGAAACCCTTCACCGTAACAAGCTGACTGCGATTGAGGAGGTATGAGGCTATCCACCTCAATAAGCTACCGTGAATGCCATAATGTGAAAGCTTGGAAATAAGTAGGGAATTATCGTTATCTAATGATGAATTCTTATGCTGCTCTTGTCATTATAGTGTAGATAGGTGCCCATTTTTACTGAACTCGGTATATAGGATATCTTCAGGATAGCTTCAGGGACTATTGACTCTTATGTTGGAATACTAAGTTTAATTCTATAAAATAACTAATAGTGCTTCACTAGATACATTTGTGCTGCTTGGGCAGTGATTAACTCACAAATGTACGATACAGAATCGGCCCGCAGCACAGTGGATCGAATCGAGGATTTCGGGGACATAGGGACCGGCTTTTGTTTTTCAAATTTTTGTTTGTGCCAATGGATAGAGCTAATTAATGTTAACAAAAGTTATTCTTTGCAATTTTTTCTCAGGCTTATTATTTAGGTAGAAAAAAACATATTTTTAAATTTCTTGTATGGAAAAACATATATAATCCCAAATTTTTGCCAAGTCCTGATAGATCCCGCGTTCAAACCTTTTTTTTCTTATATTTTGGCTACATTGCTAGTATTACGTACCATAAATGTGTGCTTAAAGTTGCAACTTTGCCAGAAATAGAGGTAAGAAAATTACAAAAGATTTTTTAGTAACTAATGACTTTTCTAGTTCCCAAAACTATTGTAGGAATATTTAATGCAAAATAATTATTATGCTTGTAAAACAATACTTATAATTACTAAAAATTAGAAAAAAAAAAACAAAAAATCTCTATTTCATGTGAATAGATCGAACATTAACTTGTAACTAATCCGTTTGACAATAGTAAATAATAATCCTTTGTAATGTGTATTTTCTAACAATCGTTCAAAATAAACAGCTTAAGTAATTGCATAAGTGCTTATATTATACCCTCATTAGCCAATATTTTTTCCAGCCATCAGTTAATTAGGGTGTCATGGAACATAATAATATTATCTTTGTTAATTGTTAGGTCTGGAAAATTATAAAAGGACCGTAATAGATATTTCAAAATTAGTTATTGCTTAAACGTGCTACTACATACATCATTTCACAGTGTTTAATATTCTTTATTTTGGTATAATTGACGGTCTTGTGAATAATATAGATTTATTTATGGTATTAAGAGACCAACGAAAAGTTTGTCAGATAGTAAAAAACTATTTGATTTTCTACAATCGAAAATAAATATGACTGAAGAAAATAGTGCTGTGCTTAGAAAGTTCTGTACGCGTTTTTGTTCTAACGTATGTGCCAGATGGGAAAAATGCAGCCGAGTATTAGCTAACTTTATTAAAAAAAAATGGTGATTGGTTAGAATCGTCAATAAATTGGCCCCAAGAAATCAATTTTGATGTTGTCAATACTGAACCAATAGAACTCGAGGCTTATGATAATACTGAGAATATACCACCAGCACTTTCCACTTCGGACGCTTCCACATCTACCTTTACTCCGAGGAAACCTTTTGAAGATGTAAGTGATCGACAAAAACGGAGACGTTTAAACGAAATAAATAAAAATCTTTCATTTTCTAGTCAAGGCATGCTTAAGCAACGAGAAGGTTAAGAGTGATGCGTATTCACCTGATAAGCTAGCTTTATAGCTATATATATATATATATATATATATATATATATATATATATATATATATATATATATATATATATATATATATTATAGCTAGCTTTATTAGTTTCGCTAAAGTTATCAAAGTGGCAATATATAAACTTAAGAGAGTCTGCGAGTGAAAATGGTTCAGAGTCATATCCATCCTATTACAAATTACAACAAGCTAAATTTAATTGTTATCCAGATAAAAAGGATATAAGTATTACTGAGGATGGGGCTTCAATTAAACTGCAAGCTTTACTCAACTTAACTGTATCAAGACTTTTGGATGCAATCTCTATGGATTTGGACGCAACAAAAAATTTAGAGCTTGTAAGTAAATGGGGTTTTGACGGAGCTTCCGGCCAAAGTGTGTACAAGCAAAAAGTAAATAAAGAATTTGAAGACTCCAGTATTTTTATGGCCAGTCTAGTGCCAGTTAGGCTTCAACAATCGGATGGAACTATTGTTTGGGAAAACGAAAGACCATCATCCACGTTTTACTGTCGTCCGTTAATGTTCCAATTTACGAAAGAAACCCAGTCCACTGTTATGTCAATTAAAAACAGAATAACAGAAAAAATAAAAGCGCTTCAGCCATCAAGACTGAATCAAATTGAAGTGTCTCACCAGTTACTTTTGACGATGATTGGCGGAAAAATAACGTCATATTTATCAGATACGTCTACAGCCGTTTGCGATATTTGCAAAGCAAAGCCATCGGAAATGAACAATATTGAACTGCTTGACCAAAAACACAAGAATGAAGAAATTCACCAGTACGGACTGTCATCTTTACACTGCTGGATCAGGTGTATGGAGTGCCTGCTTCACGTAGGTAAAAATAATTATTCTTATTTATCATACCTTAGCTAATAATTACTTTTACAGCTACGAGTCATTGATATTTTACAAAATATTCATTTTCATTATTAGTAATGTCCCATTTTTCTTATGCAGCATATCGTATGGATTTTAAAAAATGGAGTGGCAGGGGTGAAAATCAACAAAAATTAAGTTAAGAAAGTCCGAAATACAGCGAGCGTTTAGAGAAGATTGCGGCTTACTAATAGACCAGGTGAAACAAGGAGAGGGAACCACTAGTGATGGCAATACTGCCCGAAGATTTTTCAGGGATGCAGACACTGCAGCCCGTATTACTGGTATAAGCAAAGAATTGATAGAAAGGTTACATGTAATACTCCAGACTATAGTATCTGGAGAGTGCGTCAACCTTTCTAAATTCTCTTTATTCTGTAGAGAGACTGCAGAACTCTACATAAATTTATACCCCTGGTATTATATGCCTTCTAGTTTGCACAAATTGCTAATACATGGCACTGATATTATTCAGCATTTTGGTACTATACCTATCGGCAATCTGTCAGAAGAAGCAGCAGAAGCTCGTAACAAAGATTTTCGCAAATTCAGAGAGAGCTATTCCAGAAAATTAAGTAGAAAAGCCACAAATGAGGATATTTTATATAATCTTTTGACATCGTCAGATCCAAAGATCACAAGTCTTAGACCAAAACTATCAAAGCTCAACAAAATAGCTCTCTCTTCACGGGCTAAAGAGCTTCTGTTGAATTTGCCGACTGACTCCGAGATAGAGTTTATTGACGTTAACAAATTACAGGATAACGATTCTGATAGTGAGTAAGCTTTTTAAAGAGTTTTTTTAAAATCTTACTCACGTTAAAGGTTATATGAACATATTTAGAAAAAAATGTATAGTAAGTATAGTAATTTTTATGTACTTACTACTTTTTATTTTTCAATTTTATTATTAATAGGGAATATGTACGTGATGCTAAAATGGATACAATATTTATTATTTGTAATCTTCATTGTTAAAAAACCATACTGATGCTATTTTTAAATGTTTTCTTCGATACTTAATAATAAAATTTAAGTATTAAATATTGGATTTTTTTAAATTCCTTCGCAAATTTTTAAAACACAATGCTATTAGCAAAACAATACAAGATTTTATTATTTTCTAGACCTAACAAAGATAATATATTCCATGCCACACTAATGACTATATTAATGATTGTCTAATAAGGGTATACAGGGTGTAACAAAAACAACTGACAATACTTTAAGGTGTGTACGTGTTCCCTGTAGAGAGTTCACTATGAAAGTAACAGCGCTGAAAGATCAAAAAAATTTACACTTTTGTATGGGCAAGGGCCCGAGCGTCACGAGTTTCCCCATACAAAAGTTAAAAAAAATTTCGTCTTTCAGCGCTGCTACTTTCACAGTGAACTCTCTACAGGGAACACGTACACACCTTAAAGTATTATCACTTGTTTTTGTTACACCCTGTATAGCATAAGCACTTATGCAATTACTTAAGCTTTTTATTTTGAACGCTGTTCGGTTCATTGTCATTAAGCGATTGTTAGAAAATACACATTACAAAGGATTATTGACTATTATCAAACGCTAATGCGTTAACGCTAAACGCTAATGCGCTAACCAATGTTACAAGTTAATATTCGATCTTATATATTATTGACATGGAATCGAGTTTCTTTAAAAAAAATAATATTTTAAGTAATTATAAGCATTATTTTACTAGAATAATTATTTTTATGCATGTAAGGTTCCTACAATAGTTTTAGAAACTAGAAAAGTCAATAGTTACTAATTTTTTTTTTTGTAATTTTCTTACCTCTATTTCTGGCAAAGTTGCAACTTTAAGCACATATTTATGGTACATAATACTAGCAATGTAGCCAAAATATAAGAAAAAAAAGGTTTGAACGCGGGATCTATCAGGACTTGGCAAAAATTTGGGATTATATATGTTTTTCCATACAAGAAATTTAAAAATATGTTTTTTTTCTACCTAAATAATAAGCCTAAGAAAAAATTGCAAAGAATAGCTTTTGATCACATTAATTAGCTCTATCCATTGGCCCAAAGAAAAATTTGAAAAACAAAAGTCGGTCTCTATGTCCCCGAAATCTTCGATTCGATCCACTGTGCGCTGGACCGAAAGTTTAATGACAATTGACATCGTATATAAGAAAAACGAATGTGGTTTAAATCATTCCGCTACGGGGTCCGGGGCACAGCCCCGGTGGGAGGTTGCCCCCCCCCCCCAGATGAAATAAAACAACAAATTAATAGATTTTAATCGAACAATGTTGTTTTTTTAAAGAAACATTATTCTCTTCGAATGCAAATATTCGTTTTTTTAAGTATATCAGGTGTACACAATTAAGGGAAAAGACCTAATGCTAGACACTGAACTAATAGATGACACTTATGACAAAAATACCATAAAAATAAGAATTACTCTTATTATTTCTCACCACTGTAAATTTTATAAGCTTCTCAAGCTATCTGTTGAATTAAAAAAATATATTAGAGACGCCTTCGGGAATAAAATTTTAAAATGGGATCAGTTTTCGTAAATAATATGACCGCGTCAACACGCGCTCGGCAATTTCTTAGCAAATAGGTTAAGGAAGGCGAAATTTTGCACGTAAGTTTTGAATACATTTATTTGATTTTTCGTAATTTCTATTGATTTCATTGGATTAATGGTCATGTTTTATAAAAATCTTAAATAAACATCAATTAGTGTATACACTAATTGATATTTATTTAAGATTTTTTATCCATTTTCCCTAACAATATAAAGGGTGTCTACTACTAGTTCTTGAAAATGTAAAAAACCTAATAGATGACATGGATCTCATCTTTGAGTTTTGCAATACATACTAAAGTTATTTTGTACTTTATTCTACTGCAAAAATCATCACTATTCTCTGAAAATATAATTCTATTAACAATCTAAGAACTTAGAACTTCTGCACCTAAAAATGGACATGGTGTCTAATATTAGACCTTGTACTGATCTAAAAATCGATTGCTTTAGTTTTTTAGCAGTAAAAAGAAGAAAAAGGAGAGCTGAGAAAAGAAAGAAGAAAAAAAAAGAGGCAAAAGAAGCATGGAGACTAAAGGCTGAAAATAAATTTGCTAGGAAAAAAATATGAAAAATAAAAGTAAAAGGAAAGATAGTTTCAGCATGGAAGAAGAATGAATGTAATCTGGAGACAACGTGGATAATATTTCTGATGCATGTAGTTACTATGATGAAGTAAATGAAATCTTTTGAAAAATGGCAAATAAAGACCTAATAATAGGAAAAATGTAAAATGTAATGTAATGTTCTATGTCAACTATTAGTTCATATTGGTGTCTACTATTAGTGATGTTCGTTTTTTGTGATGTCATCTATTAGTAGGTACTTATGACTAAGTTTACAAAAAGACCAATAAAATATTTTTTAATTGATTTGTCAGAGAATAATTATAATAGTTTTATTTTGTAAGAGTTACTGAAGACATGGAAGAAGTTATCAATCCTTTATTTTCATAAATATATATTTTATAACATTCAAATGTTTCATGTTTCCTCAAAGTGTCTGCCATTAGGTCTTTTCCCTTAATTGTGAGCAGACTGAAATATGCATCTTTCTTCCCGCAAACAAGGGACGAAAATCAAACTTTCGGTCCTGGTATGATAAAAAATATTTTTTCTAAAACTTATGATAGACAAAGCAGTCAATTTCAAAGTTGGCATATCTTTTTTGCGATTGCCAATCCCTAATGGCGTTGCAACTGACTTATTGCTAATCAATAATTCAGCTGTAGCATATCAGCTATCTCCCACCCAAGACCTATTTCTTATTATTATGTCAATGGCTCCTACTCAAAACTGCGAATTCACATCGCATCACATCGCAATGTCATTTTTAGTTTGTGTTTTGTCGCAGATAATTGCGATGCGTTGCGAATTCACAGCTATGTGTGGGAGCTCTAAGGCTTCTGATTTCTGAATATCGTCTATGACTGGAAGTAATCGTCTCGGCGGAACCCGTGGCCCGGGTTTTAGTGGGTAAACTCGGGTGCTACTTTACAGCCGCACCAGGGGAGTACGACATACCCGGCGTCCTTTCCTCCAAGCTGCCGGAAATGCGTAAGGCATTTTCTATCGTTAAAATATTATGTCTAAAAAATATCAGTACTAAGCCTACAATAATAATATTGAATAACATTTTAGAAAAATGTATTTAACAATAAGATTGAAAGGCGGGCCACGTTCAATATTAATCCTAGACCGTCAACAATATTTCACAATAAAATTGATCGTCTAGGGACCCGCTAAGACAGGAAGTAATCTTCGCAATCAATTGCATTTCGCAATCAATTTTCGAAAAGAAAATTAAGGGAATATTATGGATAATAAATATGTATAAATGAAGAGACTTCTTTGGAAATAATAAGCATAAATTATATTATATTAGCGAGAGCGGGATTGATTACCGTGATAAGACGCTTCTTAGGAGCCGGGCATTAGGATGCCACAGCACAACGTTGCGGCGTCGTATCCTATAGAAATTCGATGCAATGTCGCAAGTCGCAACGCAAAAATTTCATCGGAAGCAATCGCACTCTTTACGATGCGCTGCCGCATCAGAAATTTCGTACGATGCGTTCTGCGGCGTCGTATCGCAAAAACAACATTGCACAGAATTCGAAGCGATGTCGCAACGCAAACATTTCATCAGATACGATATATTTTTATTATAAGACGCAGTACTTTTTACGATGCGCTGTCGCATCGGAAATTTTCGATGCGTTCTGCGGCGGCGTAGATTTTTAGGAAGCGATGCCGCAGCGAAGTGTCGTGGCCTGGCCCTTAGGCGTTTATCATACTTTATTTCGAGTTATTTTGCCTCCGACGGAATCTCTATGCCAACGACTTAAGTATCATTCTCATAGAAACACCATGACTAAAATTAAAAATATAATATCTCTCTTAGCATTATCACGCATTACATTGCTGTATACTACGGTTAGATTTATTGCCAATGGACCTTTCATAAAGTAGTAATATAATAATTATAGTATATGTCAAGACTTATAACAAAAGCTAACTGACAAGGCAAATGTTATTTTCCCATATTATGCATAGTTTGAATATGCGTGAGAGCCTCTAAAGATTACAAACGAGCGAGGAGTTTCAAAACCTCTGACTGTCGGACAAAATTCGATTACGCGATTTAGCATTGTGCGCCGTTTGGTTCGCTATAATGTTATGTCTGGTAAAAATAATAGATGTAGACTGATTCTCAAACTTATCCGGTTAGTACACAACATTTTACTAAAATCGACACATACATATTTATATATGTACATATAGTCTGTAAAAAGCAAACAACTGATGAAAAATTTTATTTGGCTTCTGCTATAAATACATTTATAATATGCATATTAATCGAACAATCTAGATAATAAATTAGTTAATGAATAAATTATATTAACAGCTGCATACTCAAATTTAAACCGTTCTTTATTATAAATTGCCAATTTATACTTCCCAATTACCCTCAACAGGCCTTTAATACTGTAATATTATAAATTTTAATATATTTTATGAGTAATATTAAATATATATTATAGAATTATTCTATCACACTAATCATATTATAATATTCACACTTATATTACAAAGTTGAAAGACGAAAGTTAGTGAGTGTCTTTTAATGCTAAAACCCCTGGAATATAACAAGATATTTAGGCGGACAAAGTCAAAGACAAAAGCCGTAAAATACATAATCTTAATAGTTTCTATTTTATTCTCATTTTTCACAAAATATATTACCGAGGAAGAAAAATCCATTACTTACTCTATGTTGTACGTCGAGTCATTTATCATCGTAACACCATCTTATTTTAGACCTCAGAAAAGCTGGGCCAAGTTTCAAATAGACAATTCGAACGCGAAAATGTTTTTCTTTTTCGGTAAAAATATTTTGTGATTTTACAGGACTAGAACATGTAACCAACGTTAGGTATAATATTATGTATTGTGGTTTACTAGATGATGCCCGCGACTTCGTTGCGCCAAAATTCGTTTATCGCGTGGGAACCGTACATTTTTCCGGGATAAAAAGTATTCTATGTCCTTTCCCGGAACTCAAAGTATATCCATACCAAATTTCAGCAAAATCGGTTCAGCGGTTTGGGCGTGAAGAGGTAACAGACGGACAGACGGACAGGCAGACAGACACACTTTCACATTTATAATATTAGTATGGATTAGTATGGATGGTTTCTGCATATCACGCAGAAACCATACATTTTTCTGCGATTAAAAACTAATAGAGTTAGAGTTTTCTTCGTTATGAAAGCTGAAAGTTTACCTGTTTGTGACCTTTAGGCATCCATTCCACGGTAGGTTTTGCTGTCAGTTTTACCACAGTCATGGCTGTGACTGATAGATGTAGGTTATCTGATAGGTGTAAGAGCGTGACAGACGGTTGCATGAAGCTGATTGACGAAAATCTGGATATTTTGATTTTTGCTTCATGCAACCATCAGTCACGAATTTTGGGTGAGTGTTGTCATATCTGACAAAATTGGAAAAAAAATTAGAAACGTATACCTTTGAAAATTTTGGCTTTGACTGACATAAAACTGAAGAGAATTGAGTGACGGTCTAATACCATTCGTCAGTCCATCAGTCACCATCAGTCAAACTTGCATGAGCGTGTAATGGATGCCTTACAGAGGTAAGAGCGACCAGCAACGTTACATTACTAAACGACACCTACCCGTGACGTTGTGCAAAAATTCGTTTATCGCATCGAAAAAGTACATTTTTGGGGCAAAAAACTATCCTTACCGTACCGTACTTCCTCCAGTTAAATAGTTTAAGCGCCAAGAGGTTACAGCCGCTATCCCCGCATGCGGCCCGCCGCCGCCGGGACTTTATTTGTGACCCGCGAGATGAAATTTTGAAATTCACGCCCACCGGCAAAATAACGTAAAGTCTACGTGATAGTCGTTAATTTTTTTCTACTTTTAAATCGTTAATTTTGAAGAATGTTATTTTTTAACCCTAACATTTTTTTGTTGCGGACCGCGACAGGCCATAACAATAAGTTTGTAGCTCAGCCCGCCCGCATGAAAACAAGGTTAGGGACTACTGGGTTACAGAACGTACCTACAGACAGACCGAAACATTCTCGCATTCACAACGTCAGTATTGTAAAATTAAATAAGAATTTCACTTGGATAGAAATGTCGAAGCTTGAATACATTTTATGCCTACGTTATTTTATTAGATGCTTACAAATTGTTCTAAATTGAATACTCTTCTAGACATTTTTCTCTCAAATGTTCTTTTAGATCCTAAAACGTTAAGTCCCTATTTAATGTTTTACGTTTACGATTGAGGCTTTGAAGAAGGGAATTTCATATTTATGAATATTTGTGTACAGATCTCTGGAAATTCTTTGATTGTCAACATAAAAGTAAATAATATCTATTTCGGTTAAACAGCTTATGGTGTATAATAAAATAAACTACTTTCCTGTACGATTTTCTTCTCATCTTGTTATTTAATAAACTACGTGTGGTATTAACAATGTTATAAGATTTTATTTTACTTTTCTATAGCATTTTCATCTGAGCTTTATTCTGCATTTTTTTTTGTTAAGACCCTTGTACACGGAGAGGCCGATGTATTCGGTCGGACTGAAAGCAGGCCGACCTGACCATACCCGTGCAGTGTGCATAATGCATATTCATATACAAGATGTAACAAAACTAAGTGATATTAATACTTAAGAATGTGTATGTCTCTTCTATAGAGTTCACTGTGAAAGTAGCAGCGCTGAAAGGGCATTTTTTGTGATTAATGCAAGCGCATGTTACTCCTTCAGCGCTGCTACTTTCACAGAGAACTCTATGTAGGATACCCATACATATGCTATAATATTATCACTTACTTTTGTTACACCATGTATACGGGAATACACAAAACGAGTCTGGTTAGGTCGGCTTGCTATCAAGTGCGACCGGATCGACCCCACCGTATATGGGTGCCTTAAGGGCGTTCCTTACGGAGATACCGTAATTTACCGTATTTCAAGCCTTATAAACTCATAATTTGAAAGCTACAAAGTTATAATAAAAATACAGCAATAATCTTCAGTATATCAACATTCCTCTCCCCGTTTTAAATTTTCTATTTTTGTTTATTATACCTAGTCATGATATCAGCTTCCAAAGTAAAACCAATTTATTAAAATTCAAGCATACATTCAGCATCTCCTTAGGATTTACAAATTACTTTTATTTGAAACACACACCAATAGATCGACAATATCATAAACTACATATTCCCCGTTAAAATTTTTCTTAGGGCAATTTTGAACTAAGATAAGTAAAAAAATAGGGTTTTGGTGCGATCTCGGCAACGCGGCAAATGTATGGCCAAGGTCGATTGCTCGGGGAACGGCCTTAAGAATGCAGTGAATCACAATCAAAAGCATACAATTCTACATACAGGTAATAATTTTATTACAAACAAACATACTACAATTTTCTTATTTAAATGTGGTTTTTTTTTACAATATAATAGCAGTTAGTTACTCAGCATAATATTGTATGCAGCTGTTTCTTAGAACTGTTTGTCGATGTTAAAAGTACAATAGATATCATTCCTGTGATTACCGGGTAATTAGTAGGCTACGTATTGCAAACTTTATGTTTATGATATACTAGCGGCCCGTCCCGACTTCGCACGGGTGGAAATAAGTTTTTTTTTATAGATATTGATAATAATATTATGTTATTTAATATCAATGATGCAGTATACGTGGGAGAGCTATGCTTCGGCACGAATGGGCCGGCTCGACCGGAGAAATACCACGTTCTCACAGAAAACCGGCGTGTAACAGCGCCTGCGCTGTGTTTCGCCGAGTGAGTGAGTTTACCGGAGGCCCAATCCCCTAACCTATTCCCTTTCCTACCCTCCCCTATTACCCTATTCCCTCTTAAAAGGCCGGCAACGCACCTGCAGCTCTTCTGATGCTGCGAGTGTCCATGGGCGACGGAAGTTGCTTTCCATCAGGTGAACCGTTTGCTCGTTTGCCCCTTATTTCATAAAAAAAACATAGATTTGTTCTATCCTCGATAGTTTCGGCAGCGCATGCGACGAAATACTTTTTAGGGTACTTTTGATTGCGTTAGTTAAGTTTTAGTAAGTATCCTTAATTTTTTCTAGCAATAAATATAGCCTATGTTACTCAGGGTGATTTATATAGGTTTCTAATGGCGAAAGAATTTTTAAAATCAGCACAGTACTTTTTGAGTTTATTCATTACAAACGTACATACAAAAATACAAATCTTTCCTCTTTATATTATATAGATTTAATGAACAAGTCCATAGCTGCTCTTTGAGCATATAATGTGCTCAAAGAAAGAATGAAATATGACTTATCAAGGAAATACAATTATCTTGTAAGCCTTGCTGATAATAATATTTTCTTTGTCGGCACTTTTTGAAGTTGAAATCTTTTAAGCAGTTATAAAGGAGTGGACCCCTTTACTTATGAAATTAGTTTTATACTTGTACTTGTCTGTCAAGCGCCTTTATCAATTACTAGCATTTGCCCGCGGCTTCGCTCGCGTTAAGAAGTATTATTATATAAAATTTTCATCCCCTATTTTATCCCCTTTGGGGGTGAAATTTATCAATATCCTTTCTTAGCGGATGCCTACGTCATAACATAACATAGTCTTAATATAATTTTACATAAAAATATGTTTATATTCGGATACCAATAAGCTTGCATGCTTTGAATGATCATGCAATCGGATGATCAGCCTGCATTTTCCTAACTATTCTTGGAAATAACATGTTTCCAACGCGGGAATCGAACCTCCGAGCCAAGAGACCTTAATATTAGGTATTAGGTATGAACCGCTGATTTTTTCTGAAGATTTCCAGAAGCGGATGGATAAGGGTAGTGGCGGCCCCAGGGGCTGGCGAACAGGGCAATCGCCCGGGGCCTCGCTCGTTTAGGGATCCCGCGCGTCAAACAAACAAAAAAAAAATACTTACAGATTTTTTTACTCCAATTTTATTTATACAATGTACAATCAACATTTTTATTTTTTATTTATTGTGAAAACCAACAGCTTACTTATAAAATTTACAGAGAGCGTTTAACAAACAATAAAGCCAATAACAGGTTTCCCATACATACTCGTAACTATGATGTAGTACAAACTAAAACCTTAAAAAAAATAATAATGGCACATTATATTAAAATTAAAAGTCCAGAAAGAAGAGACTGGTCGAGAAGTTTTTAACCAGTATAGTACAGTTGCTGTTAAGTTCAAGATTATGATAAAGTATCTCTCATTAGTACACTTAAAATATCACACATTTAATATTCAAACCAATAATATATTTAATAAGACTATAATGTTACCATGCAGGCTTAAAAAAAATCGAGGTGCTTAGTACCTAGTGTTTTAGATATTAAATTTAAATTATATTAATAAATTCGAATTGATTTTTACTAAAAAAGACTGGTACAAGCAATAATATTATTTCTTTATTCATAATTTCAGGCTTTTTGCCGATTATGAATTCTAAATTTAGCCTTAGAGTGAGAAAATATGTCAATATTACTGAAATGTTTATTATATACATGAGTGATACGTGTAAGGACAGAATTTTGTGCGTAATTTGTTTGATGTAACGGAACATGCAGAAGTGGATTTTGGGGTTCGAAATGAAATTTGAGATACAAGGTGTGGACAATCTATCCTATTATTTAAAATATCGCAAAGAAAGCCTATATCCAGAACAGTGCGCCTCTGCTATAAAGTTAGCAGATTATACATAATATTTTGTTGATTACAGAACCCTAAAACGGAACCCTAACCAGCAGATTTTTTGTATATTGGTAGGTTAATAGTTATATAACTTAAAAGTAACATTGTCCTACAAAATAAAGAACAATCAAAATTTTAGGACTAGCAAGTCAAAGTATGAAATCCTTTCTAACTCTCTTAGCTACCACTTTCAAGATTTTTTGCAGATAAAAAAGTTGTTTGTCTTATCAAAGTGAAGCTACTCACAAAAAATTAGCTTGATAGTAATAAAAAAAAACTGGTTGCACTCCGGGAGTGCCGGCAGAAGTGAAAACTTGATTATTAACGTTGTGCATTTTTTTAACCCATTTTTTATGAAAATCAATTTTCAAAAAGTTTCGATCAAGTTTCGATCAAGGTTTCGATCAAGGTTTCGATCAAGTTTCGATCAAGTTTCGATCAAGTTTCGATCAAGGTTTCGATCAAGGTTTCGATCAAGTTTCGATCAAGTTTCGATCAAGTTTCGATCAAGGTTTCGATCAAGGTTTCGATCAAGTTTCGATCAAATTTCGATCAAGTTTCGATCAAGTTTCGATCAAGGTTTCGATCAAGTTTCGATCAAATTTCGATCAAGTTTCGATCAAGTTTCGATCAAGTTTCGATCAAGTTTCGATCAAGTTTCGATCAAGTTTCGATCAAGTTTCGGTCAAGTTTCGATCAAGTTTCGATCAAGTTTCGATCAAGTTTCGATCAAGTTTCGATCAAGTTTCGATCAAGTTTCGATCAAGTTTCGATCAAGTTTCGATCAAGTTTCGATCAAGTTTCGATCAAGTTTCGATCAAGGTTTCGATCAAGTTTCGATCAAGTTTCGATCAAGTTTCGATCAAGTTTCGATCAAGTTTCGATCAAGTTTCGATAAAGTTTCGATAAAGTTTCGATCAAGTTTCGATCAAGGTTTCGATCAAGTTTCGATCAAGTTTCGATCAAGTTTCGATCAAGTTTCGATCAAGTTTCGATCAAGTTTCGATCAAGTTTCGATCAAGTTTCGATAAAGTTTCGATAAAGTTTCGATCAAGTTTCGATCAAGTTTCGATCAAGTTTCGATCAAGTTTCGATCAAGTTTCGATCAAGGTTTCGATCAAGTTTCGATCAAGTTTCAAATTGAGTTCGAGTTCGAGTTCGAGTTCGAGTTCGACACAAAACACTACTCTCCAACCGTCTTACGCGTTTTGTATGGTTTTTCGATCAACACGAAAATCTATCGCGAGTTTCACAGTTTTTACCCATCCCACAAGTGCTCAACGCCGCTAAAGAAGTTTTCACTTCAAAAATTGTTCTAGGGCTCCCTGACAGTACTAAGGGCCTCGCAAGACCTGCCGCCCGAGGGCCGGGGCCTCGCAATGAGTAAGGCCGCCACTACATGAGGGCTACACAAGATCTGGATGGTTGACGCTCGTTGTGGGAAGCCCTACGATCCAGCAGTGAACGTCAACGGGCTGATGATGACGATGATTAGGTTATTTCTTTGTTACAATAATATATTGGAATTTAGATATTCAAAATAATTATTCCGCATTCGATAATTATAATAATGCAAAATTTTAAATTAGTGTTCCTAACAAAGTGATTAAATACAAAGTAATTTTTTGACCTCTTGACTTACTGCAATAAATTATACATCATTATTTCTACATTTACATTTTACAAAGTACAATGTATAATATTGTATTAAAATGTGTACAATAATTATATTGTGCAAATTTCGTCACATACGTTGAATTTTTAACATCTTCTCTATCGCCTTTTAGGAACGTGCAGAAAATAAATATGGCAGCACCTGTCAAGAAAAGCAGTACTTTACAGTAAAGTAATATTTTTCAAATTATTGATTTATTTAGAACTTTTGCACGTTGTTGTACAAAGGCGGGCTTAATGCCTTGTGGCATTTTCTTCTAGCCAAACCTTAGGGTGTTGCAGAAATAGTGAAAATTACTGAAATAGAAACACCAAGTACAATTATTGTTACCTATCGTTAGAAGCCAGAGCGAACCACAAGGGCACTGTTTTCTAGAATCGAACGTATCGCGAGTTTTCGTTGTTTTTGAGCTATATTATATACTATAGTATTTGAACTATCATAACATAGACACATAACATGTGCACTAGATTTATGAATTTTTAAGCTTTGATTTTAGATAAAGTAATTAAACAAAATATTTATACAACCCTTCACTAAAAGGTGCTCCGTCACCGGGAGCATTCGCGTGTTATGTAACATTATAGATTCGACTTTGAACATTACATAGCAAGTTGACTTCACTGCGTAGCATTGATGCAAGTTGTATCAAGATATTACACATTGTATCATTAAGGCGTTACCTCACGTGTAATGTAACATTCGCGTATAGTGTAACGTTCGATTTTGAGCATTCCATATAGTTGATGTTATAAGTTGTATCGAGATATTATTGCGAACTGTATCGTTACAAGATGCGCATTCTAATGCTCAATTTTGTATCATTACAAGGTGCGCATTGTAAAGCTCGGCTCTCCTCCCTCACTGATGAAATGCTCGATTTACACGTTACATTACAAGCGAATGCTCCCGGTGAGAGAACACCTTAATAATATTATAGTCTTTTGATAATAAACAGAATGTCAAGTCTTTGGCTAATTTAAATTAATACATGCAGTAAATTACGAATAAGCGCAGAAATGCAATTCAATATTATTATGAAACCTATAAAACATCAAAGAGAATCGAAGAAACTAATGTGTTCATTACGCAGAATTCCTGTGGCGCGTCATAATTCGCATAATATCCATCATACTTATTATTTTGCTAATAATATTTTTTAGGGTTCCGCACACAAAGGGTAAAAACGGCATCCTATTACTAAGATTTCGTCTGTCCGCCTGTCTGTCCGTCTTTATGTCTGTCTGTCTCTAGGATATATCTCAAGAATCTCTCGACTTTTGAAATTTTCACAGAAGGTGTATAATAAAATTATTCAGATGGTTGCCGCTTTAGCAACAAATGCCAAAAAATATAATATATACAATTAATTAGCTTCCATATTACAACAAACGTGATTTTTAGCCTTTTTTGCTTGATATCAAAAATGGCAACAGGTAGGCACTTTAAACTATCACAAAATCCTCAATTATATTTGCACTTTAATAATTAATAATAAAATTAAAATTTAAGAGGGGCTCCCATACAAGGAACATAATCTTTGGCCGATTTTCTATAACGGTACGGAACCCTTCGTGCGCGAGTCCGACTCGCACTTGGCCGATTTTTCTAAGTTAACCCATCAAGCCCCATAAGGACACCGGTGACCGCGACAACAATAGAATAACGATAGATTTCTAAGAATCTGCGACCGAAGGATTAAACAAACTACACCATAGAGGTCTGATATAATGTAAGAGTTAACTCTCAATTTATCAGAGCTAAATACAAAAAATTACGTTCTGTATTCGCGGAAATTAGTGTGTTTAAAAGCCATGTGAAAAAGCCTTCATATATTATAACAGATCAATATATACAACGTATTGATAAACCACAAAGGTATTGTAATCAGAACCAGTTGATATTCCTAATTCCTTTGTGAATGAAGTGGCATCAGTGTTGCAAATGTAGCCGGAGAGGCACGTCGCATTTCACGCGCGTAACTTCGAGTGCGAAAAGTAGTAACTCAAAAAACACAACTTTCGTGCTGCTAACTAAAATGAGTGGGTGAAAAAATGTAGTTCGAATTGATGTTTGTGTTATCCTGGATATAGTAATATATTATCGAGCTTTCGATAATAATAACGTAAGTTTTTTATCTTTACGTAATAGCTTATCTTATATATAAAATTCTCATGTCACAATGTTAGTCCACGAACTCCTCCGAAACGGCTTTACTGATTTTTACCAAATTTTATATGCATATTCAGTAGGTCTGAGAATCGGCTACTCGGTACTTTATATATTGATAAGTGCATTTGTTGAATAAATAATAGTAAATTATTACAACCTGAGACTGACGGCGACCATTGTTTGTGCGACGGGATAGCGATCGACGTTGCCATGGTCACTTCAATAAAATAATAATATGGCAAATATATTATGGCAAAGCAACGTTTGCCGAGACAGCTAGTAATATTATACTATTTTGAATACCAAATGACCGAGCAAAAAATAATGTATTAAAAGCTAAAAATTTTATAAAGAAATAATAACTAGGTACGTTGTGGTTAGTTTCATTCTGCAAAAACATTATTTAAAATGCTTTTTTTAACTTTCATAACAATCTTTATAAGTTACGCAGCGTATCAATTTATCGTAAAAAGCGGAGATTTACAATTTTATATTAAAGAGAGTAGAATTAGAATATTGGACTACAAATTAATAATTCTAGTTCAGTTTTCCCAATGGGTTTCGTGTAAGCTAAATAATAGTGTAATAACAAATAACACAGTAAACATAAAATAAAATGTCACTTTTACGATTTGGTCCCTGATTTTATGGATTATTTACCTAGTTTATTACTATCGATACGAAAGTAGCTTAGAGGTAAATAGTGTCAGTGTCAGTCTTTTGTAGAAGGTGTTAATAGTTTTATTTATTAATTTTGAATTAATTTATTACATTAGTAGCACCTAACAATTCTGCTTCTGAACGCCTAAAGGTAATATAGGCGTATTTATACTACAAAATGTAATTTTGTAATATAAAATATACGACTATACGAGTATTATACCATTTTTTGCATTAAGTATTTAAATAAATGTAATACAAATCTATATCAAAATATTACATTGCAATGAAACGCACCTTACTAATAAAATATATTATACGCATTGTTTGTCTGTGATGTGATATTTCCAATATGTCAGTTAAGCTGAGCTTATTTAATTCATGATAAATGTTAATATTATTCTTATTATGGGGTGTATATGTTACTGTAAAAGCTCGAACTGCAGTAAATCCTAAGATTTTCTAGTAAAACCTAAGATCTACCAATCCCTAATGGTAAATGTCCGGAAAGGTTTGTGATACGAACTTTTACCACCATATAGTTGGTAAGTCTTAGGATTTACAGTGATGGCATGGCTTATGTTGAAAAACAACGGCCAAGTGAGAGTCGGACTCGCGCACGAAGGGTTCGTACTGTTTTAGAGCAAAAACATTAAATCTTTATTTTATTTTTATATTATTATAAATTATTAAAGTGGTAAGTATAATTAACCGTGGGAGAGTCATGCTTCGGCACGAATGGGCCGGCTCGACCAGAGAAATACCACGGATTCACAGAAAACCGGCGTGAAACAGTTGTGCTGTGTGTCGCCGAGTGAGTAAGTTTACCGGAGGCCCAATCCCCCTACCCTTCCCTACCCTCCCCTACCCCTATTTCCTTTTAAAGGCCGACAGACCTGCAGCTCTTCTGAAGTTGCGAGTGTCCATGGGCACCGCAAGGTGCTTTCCATCAATTAGTGAAATATTTTGTTTTAGGTACATACCTTACCTATTAATTAATAACATATTTTGATTGCCTTTTTACTTTTTTTAAACCAAATATAAGAAGAATACTGATTGAATTATAGTAGCTTAGGTAAGCATTATGTTAACTATATGTACCTACCTGTTTTGTCTTATAGTTTATTAAGGTAAATAATTTAGAATAATTACTCTTTGTTTTATTCCTAAAACCAACATTTACCAGTTGACAGTTGTAAAACCTAGCATACGAGTATACCGAATTTTAATAGTAAATGTTCGAAAAAATCGTCGTATTATTAGAAATACTTACATTTACCAACTCGTGTCGGTAAGTCCTAAGATTGATACTTAAATCTTAAGATTTACCGAAGTTCGAGCTTTTACAGTAACATATATATCGCTGGCCCCGGGCAATAAAGGCGTAATATCAAAAATCGTTTTGTTCAGGAGAGACAAAATAAGCTAATTTGTTTATAGTGCACAGTACAGTGGTCCAAAACAAGCGTTTGAAGTGTCATATGGAAGCTAATTTTTTACCAATTTAACCATATAAAAATAATTGTAATAGTGTAAATATTCATTGAAATAATTGACAAAATGTATAATACAAATAATAATCGATATTATTTCAATTGCAACATTGCTAATGACTTTATTGACACACCAAACCTCCGAGTTTCACGACTGTAAGAATATAAAACGACGTATTTTTCGCTTTAGATTTCGAGCGTACCAGCCGATTACCACCTTCTTCTGGGAAATCTTGCAGGCAAAGCTTGGCTGTATTATCCTCTAATTACTATTTTAGAATCCTATCAATGAAGCATATTTTTATGTAATCATTGCAATGGACTGAGTTTATAATGTGATTTTTAACGATTTTGGACGGAAGTCTATGAAATTAATACGTATCTTTATGTGTTTTTACCAATTTTTTGTTTCATTAAATTTTATAAGATAATCACTTAAAAAACCTATGAAATGACATACTTTTTGTTAAATATTAAAATTTGGGAAACCACGCAATCCCTGAGTTCAAATATGTCTTATCTCGTAGTAATGTGAATATTTCTGTTCCTTATAATAATATTATGTAATTGACTTTTAAAAAAGAAATACAATATTACTGCTACCAAGTCTAAACTAAAAATGAAATTAATTTTACACATCAATTTATTTTTACAGAAAGCCTTGTAAAGGCGCGCCCATCATCTGCATTGCCAACAACGAATAGTGCTCTACTGCACAATATTTGTATGGAAGAAACCTAAGAAATTACTATTATCATTTTTATATTTAATGAAGTTATAGAAAAAAAACGGTTGTCTGTAAAGTCGGTTTACTGACGATAGTTGAACGTGACAACGTGCCTCTTTGTCGCTCGTTCCGCGCTCTCGCTTGCACTTCAAGCCTTAAATGGAACGCCTCAGAGCGAGATAACGCCGCATATTGCGTCATGTTTTTTCGTGCGCGCAGCCCATATCGAATTATAAGACGTTTTCACGTCAATAAGAATAATTTAGTAGCATTTACTCCTTAACAAAAAGAATGGCCTTAATTTGTTACACCCACTTTATCAAGAAGATTTCTCTATGGCCCAATCTTCAATCCTCATTTAAATAGTAGGATAATATTATTTGGCTTAACGATTATAAAATTATACTAATAAATAACTCAACTGTTTAAAAATATATATAATTTGAATCTCTTTAGTACAAAATATTGGCGCTTTGATTTTTGTCAGCAATCGCGGCACCGGTTTCGCAAATACCTTTTTTGTATCTTTATAATATTGTTATAAACAAATATTATACAATTTTAAAACAGCAACTTTATCCTGCTCACTGTTATCATTTTATTCATTCCGAAATTATAACAATTTTCGAAATTTTAGGCGTTTTTTTCACAAATTACCGATTTTTAGCTACTGGGTTAGGCTCATTTTTAATGACCTGCCTTTGCTATTTACACTGTTAAATTGCTTTTTAAAATCATTGTACATATCTATAAAGATAAACAAGACTTATTTAGAATGACAGATTTCGTGTTAAAGTCCAATTTTCCAAATCCAAATGCTTGAATACGCGCGTCTTCAGATTTCTTCTGACTTGGCGTAGATGGGTGTTCAAATTTTTTTCCTAACAAAGCAATCTACAAAAAGCGTGGGTTTTAGGATAGTTAGGAATGGATCCATATGTGGTATAAGTTTCACGCTTATAAGTCACGCAGTATGTCAGGGAGAACTTTTCAAACAGCCCTCGTATATAGTAGACGTTCCACGTGGCTCCGCCCACGTAAATTAGGAATTAACAGGGACCGTACGTTTTCCTGCAAATAAAATTTCCTATGTCTCTCATCGTGGTCTACTCTATATCTGTGCCAAATATCATGGAAAATCATCCAGTGGTTCGTGAGATAAGCACTTTCAAATATTTTTCCCAATTTTTTCCGCATTTTTCTCAGATTCCTCGCTGTTATAGGTCGCAGCGTAATTTTATATAGCCTCAAGCCTTCCTCAATAAAAAGACTATCCAACGCAGAAATAATTTTTTGATTTTTCGAACAAAAAACATAAACAAATTTTTCTACATCATAACAAGACGATTTATATGATATTCCCAAACTTTGGCCCACTATTTATAATAAATGGTAAGTAGTGTAAATAGAAGTGATATAATTTTTTATAGAGTTTTTAATGATCTACAATCTTGTAGTACATTATTTTTTATACGATTTACCTTTTGAAAAAAAAAACGGAATAAAACCACAGTTTTGTACATTTGACATTAAATATTTTTTTAGAACAAGAGGATTGCCGGGGACTTTTGAGGTTTTATTTATAATGGTATACTTAACATCACCACAAATTTTCTGATCTATGCTAATTATTCCTAGGTCGAAAGTTTGAATTTCCTGTGCTAATAAGTTTACGTAAACGATACTAGAAAGCATGCGTAGGAGTCAAAGGGATGCAGGCGTTCAGCGTAACATGACCGTACGGCGCCGGGATTACAAAAAAAATCCGGGAAGAAAGGCGTAATAGCTAGTGCGGCGTAATATGTTGTAATATGTTTATTACCTAAAACGTGGTTAAATTCAATACTCTTATTCTTTGCTAAGATACGTAGTGTTAAGATGTTCACCGGTTTTTTGTGTTATGTTTCATAGAGTAATAATGTATGAATACATTTTTAGTTTTAAGAGAATTTTCCGTGCAATAAAGTTGTCATTGTCATTTATTATAACTAAATATTAATTTAAAAATATGAAAAAATTTGGGGTGATAGACCGATACTCAGAGAAGCCAAAAATCGAATAACATTGAAAAGGGCGTAACCGGCGTTTACCACTTTATTGCCCGGGGCCAGCGATATACTATATAGCTTTTTAAATATTATTTTTAATAAGTTATAGAGTTTACATATTATTTAATCATTTTCGTAATTGATATATTTTCCAAATATCAAAAGGGCATTGACTTGAAATTACTGAGATTTAATACTAAAATTAAATTTTTTAAACATATTTATAATTGTTGACATACTAATCGTAAATACTTAAAATTTAAATTACTTGCAATAAATTTACATGTTAAATATTTAATTCTATTTCAATTTTATATTATTTAAAACATTTAATATTAATTTGGCAATCTTAATTGACCAACAATAACTTGATTTGCTGAGTTACGTGCTTTTCCCTCGTGTAAACACAGTACTTGCAATAGTTCCTAGAAAGAGGTAATGTAATATAGGTAGTACAACCTCATCATATTCAGACATCGTGTTTCGAAACATTTAGATATTATGTTATACTTACATCACATCTATCAAAATTAATTGTAAGTAGTTATTAACGACAAGATGTCGCCCGCAACTCCGTTCCGCCTAAATTCGTTTATCTCGCGAGAACCGTAGGTACAGTTTTCCGGGATATCCTATGTCCTTTCCCGGGCCTCAAAGTAAATTAAGGCCATCCCCTGAGCAAACGACCTTGACCATACATTTGCTTCGTTGCTGAGATCGCGCCAAAATCCTATTTTTTTACTTATCTTAGTTCAAATCATTACGCATGGGAATTTTGTAATTTTGATTTTTATGAGGCTGGCATTGTCGGTTTCGACACAAGCCATTAAATAAAGAAAAAAAATGTCCTAAAAGAATTCAAATGTCCAGTTAATGAAATTGTCGATCTATTGGCGTGTGTTTGAAATAACCGTAATTTGTTAGGGAGATGCTGAATGTATGCTTGAATTTAAATAAATTGGTAAGTATTACTTTGGAAGCGGCTATCATAAGTATAAAGAACAAAAATAGGAAATTAATAAAGTTATGAAAGGAACGTTCATATACTGAAGATTATTGAGCTGTATTTTTTTTTATAATTTTGTAGCTTTCAAATTATGAGTTACTGTGGCTCAATGGTAAATTACGGCATCTCCGTAGGAGGAGCGTCTTAATAATTATTATTGTATTTACAACTAGATGACGTCCGCAACTCCGTTCCGCCTAAATTCGTTTATCTTGCGAGAACCGTAGGTACAGTTTTCCGGGGTCATAATAATAATAATTGTCCTTTCTCGGGTCTCAAAATATTAAATCCATAACAAATTTCAGCAAAACTGGTTACCTACGAGTTTAGGCGTGAAAAGGTAACAAACAGGCAGACACACTAACACACTTTTGCATCAATAGTATTATACCTAATATAAATATTTTTTGCGCGTGATATGAGTGACTGAATCCGAAACGTAAATCTACAGGGTGTAACAAAACAAAGTGATAATACATTAGAGTGTGTATTAATTGTTCCTTATAATTATAGAGTTCACTGTGAAAGTCGCAGCGCCTAAAGAGCAATTTTTTTGTGATTTGCATGTGTATTTGTGCAATCGTCCGTGCTTCTAAAATTTTTCAATACAATGGTCTTAAAAAATGTTCTTTCAGCACATCTACTTTCAGAGTGCACTCAATACAAGGGACTCATACATACCCTAAACTGTAAAGTATTATCACTTAGTTTTGTTACACCTTGTATAATCCATCACGCAGGGATATTAAAACCACAAAGCAATTAAAAAATTTACGTCATCGATATAAACTGCGTTCTAAATGCCTAAATGAAGATGTTAATATCGATCATGGTTCAATAAAATAAGATGTTAATAATAATATCGTAATTGGTTGGATTCCTGTTTTCTACCATAGCAAATGATTGCGTAACAAGTAAGTCAAACTGGTTCTAATCAGAAATCGAGGAAACTTATCTGAACGAAATGTTCTTAACCAACTTCAAAAAAAAGGCGACTATCGATTCGATCCGTATGTATGTAATATTTCCAGAACTGCCCAGTTTTCGTATAGGTATGTTAGTCTATATTAGCCTCTGAACAAATGTCCCAAATTTCATAAGTCTAATGTATATATAATATGATTTTATGTTTGTGTTCGCACATCTCCGGATCTACAAGTCTAATTTAAGTGATTCTTTTTTTTGTACTAGGTATTGTTCAACTTCGGGAATACTGCAAGTTTCATCGAAATCTATTAAGAAGTTTTTGAGATAGGGAATTTTAATTCTTAATTACGTACAATTTTGAAGTCGGTTTTATCTTTTTAAAATACTATTATTTAATTTAAAAAATATACAAAATATTATAGATATTATAGAGATCTGTATTATAGATACCTAATACCTATACAAAAAATGTTTAAATAGTACAGTAACTAAATAGTAGTTCCCGAACCGGTAGTAGGCCTCATGTAGACGCGACGTTCTAAAAGTGTTCTAAATAGTTTAACTTTGTTAACCTATTTGGAAATAAATATTATACTAAGTCACACTACTCGTAAATGTCCAGGCTAGTTAGAAAGTCAGTTTTTTACCCTCCACCAAAATCACTTGGCTTTGTTCCAACTCTCTGAATATTATACTAAAAGTTACAACATATTTTTGGAAAAAATATTACTAATTAGGTTAGCCCTCTTTTTTGACTGATAATAATTCACTAGGAATATATTATCGATTCACTATGCGCTTAACTGAACCAACAATACTCACTCACAGACAAAGTCACAACTAAATTATTGTAAACTTTTTCATGTGAACTTCATAATATCACTTCGGAAAACAAAATTGTCGTTTTTGGGGTTCCGTACCTAAAGGGTAAAAACGGGGGCCCTAATAATAAGACTTGGTTTTCTGTCCGTCTGTCTGTCTGCCTGTATCCAGACTGTATTTCAAGAACCGCTATAGCTAAACAACTGAAATTTTCACAGATTGTGTATATCTGTTGCCGCTGTAATAACAAACACTAAAAATAAAATAAAATAAATATTTAAGGGGGCTCTAATACAACAAAATTTCTTATTTGGCATTTTTTTAGGCAATAGCCAATAGGCCAATGCCTAGCCTCGGCTAAGTGGCCGATTTTTTAGTCTTTACTCGCAATTTTATCACAAAATAAACTTGAACTTGTACTTGAAAGTAATATATTTTAAAATTCAAATTCAAATTAAAATTCAAATTAGCCGAATCAGTTCAGCCGTTCTCGAGATTTAGCGAGTTTATTTATGTTGCTGATTTAAGCGCATTTACGTCCTTTGCAAATAGATTATATACGAGAAAACTTATAAAGCAGGAGGCAAAAATTAAATCCCCTTGTTCTTGTCTAATTACTCGCACACAATCACTTTTTAATAGATGAAAAAACCGGAGGTGGAGCGGCGCAGCCATCTCATTAAGTGACAGGGTTCCGTACACATAGAAAAATTTTTAAGGGGCAACTATCTTTAACCTCTGGTCAAGTTTCATCCAAAGTAATGTGGGTCACAATATTTTCCCCACCCTCTTTGATCAATCAATCATTCTTTGATGGATTATTGCTTAAGTGAAAACCAATAACAGGAAAAATATTAATTGCAACGTAATAATGAAGAATCGAACAGAATCAAATCAACTATTTCGATACTTTTTGTACGCAAAACTTTTTGTAGACAAAGCAATGAAACAAACTCTTATTTATATATACAGGGTGCAATTAAACCTTCCTGCCAAATTTTTTCCAGGGCTTAGGTATCATTAGAAGAGTCCATTTAAGCAACAAAAATTGGGTGTTATTTTTTTATGACATAATATTTTATCCCATTTAAAATCGTTGCAGAAGGGTCACTAGCGGCGCGGGGGAATGACCGGGGGTGACGCGGGGAGAGGCGCGCGCGCGGGGGCACGTCACGCGCGGACGACGCGTCGTGTCCATTAATTGCAGTGTTTTTTAGGATAACTTTCGGAAGCTTTTTCTCAACATTTTAGTACTGAGTTATTATAAAAGAAAAAATACGTGTATTTTAATTTTTAACAAGGACCAATTTATCAAAATTTGGCAGGAAGGTTTAATTGCACCCTGTATGCAGCCTCATTATGACACTAGATATTGTCCGCAACTTTTTGGCTAGCCTTTTATTCGGAATAAATATAATTCTTATCTTTTCTTGAGACTTACCTTTCTAAATTATGTTATAAGCATGGCGAGGACAGTTTGATACACTTTCATTTTCATAGTTTTAGCATGGACATCGTTTGCATGTTTTTGATTTGAGTAGGCTGTAGTTTTTATTAAAATTTTAATTTCATAAAGAAATAATGTACCTACTATTAATAAATAAGTTTTCAATTACTGTTCATACAATCACGTTCCACGGTTAATATTATATGGGCCATAGCAAAGCCCATAAAACAGATAATAATAAAAAAATATCATCAAATATCCTTTGATATTGTTTTCCAGGGATGTAAGACAAAAAAACAATTACCCTCAAAAGCAATCGGCTCGTAAAAAATGCAATTTTCCCCACGGCTCCCGCAACAATATGTTTGCCATTTATCTTTTGATTCGATTTTTACAAGAGGTTAAAGCTAACGTTGCCTCTATATCATCAATTTTAACGTTAAAAATCCTTGAAAATTGAAGTTCAGTTTTTAGTTGTGTCTTTCCTTGCTTTTATTTCTTTTTTTAAGCCCCGACAAAAAGAGAGGTGGTATAAGTTTGACGTGTCTGTGTGTGTGTCTGTCCGTGGCATCGTAGCACCCAAACGGTTGGACCAATTTTGATCTAGTTTTTTTTGTTTGAAAGCCGACATGATCGAGAGTGTTCTTAGCTACAGTTCATCACGATCAGTCCGCTCAATGCTAAAAAAATTGTGTTTGATCTACTTAACATTTTAATTTAGATTAGGTGTATGTTATTGAGTGTCTTAATAATGTTTGTCGAAATGCCTTTTGTAGCTTTTAACCTAATAAAATTTCAAGATTGAAATACCAGCTATGCCCTTTTGTTTTGACGAAACAAACAAAATTCAAAATTAATTTTTACTTTTATACATTCAAGTAGGTAAGTCAAGGCAATACGTTAAGCCGTTCAGTTTGGAAACGTACTATTCCATACTACGCTTAAAATTAGAATCTATTCATCTTTTAAAGTTTTAGAGGTGTAAACACAATATTATTATGTTTGTTAGATACGGTAATCATATATAATGTTACGAAACCAGACGCTAGTACGAGCCATGTGGTTTTTTGTTTGTTTGTAATTTTAGCCATGTATTGTAATAACTTGTGGTTTGGTAAAAATGCGTATCCAATATCCAGAGCTTAGTTCGATAAAAAACTAAGATTAAGGTCCCATAAATTATGTTGTTATTTTTATAACATAAGAGGTATCTGGTGTACATAATCCAAACTAATATAAATAGGAAAGTGTGTCTGTCTGTCCGTCTGTTACCTCTTCACGCCGCTTCAAACCGCTGAACCGATTTTATTGGGAATGGATATACTCGTAAGTATTTTGATTCACGGAATAGGACATAGAATACTTTTAATCCCGTAAAAATGTACGGTTCCGCGTAATAAACGAATTTTGGCGCAACGGAGTTGTGGGTGTCATCTAGTCTAGTTATAAATAAGAAAGCGTGTCTGTCTGTTACTTCTTCACGCCCAAACTGTTGAACCAATTTTGTAGAGAAGGTATGGAGATACTTTGAGTCCCGGAAAAGGACCTAGGTTAGGTACTTTAAATCCCGGAAAAATGTACGGTTCCGCACGATAAATGAATTTTGGCGCAACGGAGTTGCGGGCGTCATCTAGTATCTAAATATATTTTCCCTGTTACTATTGGCCGTAATGACTCGGTATTTTTATTGTGATTCTTCCAGAGTATAATATTACGATAGACGCAGGATAAAATATTTAATTAAAAACGCGTTTGAAGCTTGTCATTAGATGGAAAATGCTTCTGCCTCATACCTTTGGTAAATAATTTAATTAAAATTATATCTTTATTAAAATCTACCAGGTAACAGTATAATATTTTGTGTACGTCAAGTTTATTAATAGCTATGTCCACACTATGTGCTTTCGTCTTTAATTTTCGTCATCTTCTTTGTATTCAACTTTCGTTTGGAGCTTTAAATAATTGAATGCGTTAACGAACACAACGCTAACATTGTCATTTTTGTTCAGTTGTAGTGTCTGTCAGTTTTGTAACATGTGCGACGAGAACGTTTTACTGGGTGGAATATGTGCATTGTGCGGCTTATATTTTGGTCATAAGAAATTCCAGAAAAAATAGAACTAAGCGAAAGTTTTGAATATGGTCAGAGCGCATGCGTCGCGGGCATGCTTCACGTACGCTGTTGACTGCGCTATGACGCATGCCCTTAATGAACAAAAAAAGGCACAGTGTGGACAAAGCAATAGCTTTGTCCCCACTGTGCCTTTTTTAGGGTTCCGTAGCCAAAATGGCAAAAAACGGAACCCTTATAGATTCGTCATGTCTGTCTGTCTGTCTGTCTGTCCGTCCGTATGTCACAGCCACTTTTCTCCGAAACTATAAGAGCTATACTATTGAAACTTGGTAAGTAGATGTAGTCTGTAAACCACATTAAGATTCTGATACAAAAATGGAAAAACTATTAAAAATTTTAGGGGTCCCCATAGGTACAACTGAAACAAAAAAAAAAAAAATTCATCTGGCCTATGCGTGTGGGGTATTTATTTATTTATTTATTAAACAAACTTATCTTCTATTACAGGATAACCCAATACAGAAGATAGTTATAGGAACTTAAACATTACAACACAAATTTAATTACAACTTACCCCTATTAGCACAATAAGTACAATTAGGAACTCTATTTATATAATATAATATACATTTTACACTCTATGTCCGAAGACAAAATGCAGCTCTTGTGAATTCACTCAGTGAACAAAAAAATAAGTCTATTTCTAAATACAACATGTTGAGCGCCTGTAGCGCACGTGTTAGCGGCGCTCGTTGCAGTAAATTAGTGCGCGCACGAGGTACCAGCAACAGAGGTGGCCGGCGCCGGCGCTGCGCATACCCATCCGGGACACAAAACACAATCGCTGCTTCCAGAACTGCAGGATTATTGATCTTACCTCGAAGTAACTTAAACAAGTACGTTGCGAGTGCAACCTCCCTACGCACTTCGAGTTTGTAATAGCCCGTTATACCCAGTAGAAATAAGGACGGATACAACAACGGAAACCCAGGGTAAACACCGTGTAGTCTCGAGTACAAGTACCTGATAAATTTATTTTGTATCCGCTCTATCATTAATTTTTATTTCGTTTCATGTGGCGACCATATAATTGTCTTTAGTAAAGAGTCACTTGGAAAGAAACTCGGCTCTCCAAGTGACTCTTTACTAAAGCTTCATATAATGTTCTTACTGCTCCCATGTTGGTAAATTTATTTGTCATACGTAACACCAGCCCCAAGTTTCGGTACGCTTTCTTACACACAGTAGTGACGTGCTTGCTGAAGTTTACGTCAGAGGTAAAATGTACTCCCAAGTCCCTAACCTCAGTGACCCGCTGCAGTGGCGTCCCGTCCATGAGGTATTGATGATGACTAGGGTTTCGGACGCGCGTGAACGACAGCACAGAACACTTAGTCACATTAAAATATAGTTTATTTTTGGAACTCCATTGCAATACCTTATCTATTTCCTTCTGTAACAGTATGTTTTTTTTAATAACCTGAATCAATTTAAAATCATCTGCAAATAATAATCTTTTTAATTTATCTACAACATTCGGCAAATCGTTAATTGTTATGATGAAAAGTGAAGGCCCCAAATTACTGCCCTGACCTACCCCAGATCTGATAAAATATATTTCAGAAACCTGTCCATTACAATCTACATACTGACGTCGGTCACGTAGGTAGCTGGCAAATAACCGTAGCGTGTGCCGGGAACAGCCGACACTGGCCAATTTAGCTAAGAGTACATCGTTATCTACTGTATCAAACGCTTTTTGGAAATCGAGATAGACGACGTCCACCTGATGTCCGGCATCCACTTCAGGTACAATAGTTGACATTAAATCTAGTAAGTTCCCAGTTGTCCCTCGCCCAGGACGGAATCCGTGCTGTGCGTCGGACAACAGGGCACTTATTTGTGGATATAGACTATTGTTAATAGCGGATTCAAAAACCTTAGCAGGAGAACATAACACTGTCACAGGTCTATAATCACTAGCTGCTGAAGCTTGTTTAACCTTGGGCACCGGTACTACCCTCGTCAACTTCCATCGGTCGGGAAACTCTGCCTTGTCAATACACACATTGAACAAGTGTAGCATCGGTGCCATCAGTACCTCACGACAGTCCTTAAAAATATATGCCGGAATACCATCGGGCCCCGCTGAGCGCTTAGGTTTTAGCCGCGCCATCGCCCGCCGCACGTCGTCGGGACGCAGGCGGTGGATGTGCGCCCGCGCACCCTCCGCCGCGCCGCCACCCGCTGCTGCACACGCCGCCTCCACGCTCAGATCGGGGCACTCCGGCTTATATACCGACTTAAAATAACTTGCGAATTCGGTGGCACATTCAAAGTCGCTCAAAGTCCGACCGTCCTTTATTAGCCGCCCCTGGCTAGAGTTTGCTCTCTTAGATTTTATGTATCCCCAAAAAGCTTTCGGATCACATGCTAGATGCGCTTGCACTCGATCGCGATACAGGTCATGAGCCAACTGAATTTCAGCTTTAACTTTTGCTCTGTACGATGCGAATTCCTTATAATCGCTCTGGAGTTTAGTACGTTTTAATTTTTTTTTGCAATTTATATTTGATTTTTATGTCTTTTATAATATCTGCTGTATACCATACCGGATAAATATATCTGCTACTACTATTTGAATTTAATTTTAATGGGACAGTTTTGTTCAAAACTTCATAAAACTTACTATAAAATATATCTAAAACTGAATCAGGATCGTGTAAAGAGTAAATTTCAGTCCAGTCAACTTCACCTAATAACTCGTACATTTGTAAAAAATCTGCTTTGTTAAAATTCCATAACCTACAACCCGGTTGTAGTGTCGAGAGATTCCCACGCCGCGTATCGGGCGCCGCGAGCTCGGCGGCCGGCGAGGACCGCGGTCGCGCGCATCGCTCAACACTGACGGCTAGCGGCGGATGGTACGTGTCTATCGGCAGCACGGCCTCGTCCGCACCACACACCGACACGTTGCCGCGCGCGCTTAACACTAGGTCTAACTGTCTCCCGTTGCAGTTAGGCACATGAGTGAATTCACAAAATGCATTTAAATATTCATAATAATTTGTTACACTACTGTTGCACGAATACATATTGAAGTCTCCTAATACAATCAAGTTATCCCTATACTTAACACATAACTTCTCTAGTATACTAAACATTATTGCATATTCCTCCTCATCGGTCTGAGGCGGAATATAAACTACGCAACAGGCTATTAAAAAATGATTTTTCACATATAGAGCCACACATATCAGTTCAAACTTATGTCTATCAATGTCAATATCACCAGGCACAGAAACTCTCCGTAACTCGTAGCGTGGTGCGGCCACCACAAGAACACCTCCCTGCTTGCGGCGGTCCGCCCTATCGCACCTCAGTATTTGAAACCCGCTGGGTACAAATTCCGCATCTTGAATAGCCTCATGTGAGCCAGTTTCAGTAAACACGAACATATCTGATCCTGATGACTCTAGCACTGACAACAGTTGCGCAGTTTTCGTCCTAAGTCCTCTGACGTTCTGATAGAAAATAAAAATATGCTTAGTCTGTTTGTAACTTTCCTGGCCGGCTTGAGGAGCGAAACCAAATCCACTCACTATATTCGACGTTCAGTGGCCACACCTCGGGGTCACAGTCCCAAAAAATTGCTCATCGTTACCCCGACCTTGAAAGAAGCGTAATCGCGATCAGTTTTAGGTTTCAGTTTTTCCACCGAAACTTCCGTGTTATTATCTAGAGTCTTTTGTATATGCTCCTTTAGCTGCTCCTCTGTTGTAGATTTCTCTAACCTCCACACATGTAGAAACTTTCTGCGTTCAACGGCCTTAAGATTAGGAATACCGTCATTACCGCCTAATCTCACAGGTTTCCTATGTGCTCTCTTACTTCTAACTTCAACCCACTCGTTCACATCAACTACTTCCTTCATAGCTGCTTTTCCGGCCACCTTCGGTTGACTGGGACTAGGACTGTTCTTGGGGATTGACTCGGCTACCTTAGAGGCGTATGACGGAGCAGATGTCTCTGGTACAGTAGCTGGCAATACTACTCTTTCAGCCTTTAAACGTTCAACTTCCTTCTTGTAGGAGCTACATTTCATATTAGCATCCTTTAACTCCTCTCTCAGTTTCGTATTCTCCGTCGCTAAAACAGCGACTGTGGCTTTAATCTCTTGCATAATGCTCAATTCGAAGGCACTTATTCTAGCCATAACTACGCTACTCATTTTATCCACCATCTCGTCCGATAACAAGTGAGCGTTGTCTCCTAGAGATTGATCCATTATCTTTACACCGGCGTTTCTAACTCCACGAATAGGCGTTTCATCCGTGATTTGAACACGCCTAGTAACATTAGCGCAAGACTCACATTTAAATGTACGTTTGCGTTGCACTTGTTCCTCTCTGAATTGAGCAGAGGTAATATTTACACATTTATAATGATATCCTTCCTTGCATCCAATACATTTTATCAAGTCTTCTAACGTAGCTTTCCGTTTACAGATAGAGCAATTCATTATGTTTGAGTATTCAGTTGCTAATTATAGTAATAATATTCTTATTATTTCAAAAATATGCAAAGCAAATTTCGAGGAATTCCGCGTATTAACTCAGCAAGCGCGTTCAGCTTTTTGTGCGTGATACTGTATTCATGCGTTCGATACAACGCAGCGCTAGTCGAGCGTATTGTGGTAATAATATATCTAGGTATCTATGGATAGGTCTTCAAAAATCATATTGAGGTTTCTAATATCATTTTTTTCTAACCTGAATAGTTTGCGAGAGAGACTCTTCCAAAGTGGCAAAATGTGTGTCCCCCCCCTCTAACTTCTAAAGTAGGGGCATGATAATTCTAAAAAAAATATATGATGTACATTACTATAAAAACTACCAACAAAAATTGGTTTGAACGAGATCTAGCCAGTAGTTTTTTTTATACGTCATAAATGATAAACCTTAATTTAACTTTCATTATATCAAAAATGAAATTTTCAAATAAATCAAAAACCTTATAATTTCATAGAAATAATTCTTATTGCTGCTGCGGAACCCTTCATGGGCGAGTCCAACTCGCACTTGGCCAGTTTTTGTTGCTTAATAGAGCAAGATGTTTCCCGCCACTCAAAATGAAACTATACATTTTTCTGTGAAAAAAGTAATCTATTATCCTATCCGAGATAATACAATAATTTCGGCATTCTGAGCTTATCAAAAATCGATCCATCAATTTAGCTAATTCCATTTCCATGCAAACGAACAAAAATTGTATCTTTTTAATAATTACTATATTTTTCAGTAGTTAAATACTTTAATGTCTGTAACACGAATAGTTTATATTTAAGGTCAAGTATAAAATGTAGTATTGTTTCGAGTTTATGTTAAACGCAGTTACATTATATAGTTTTTAATTTAATATTATAATTCATTTTAAATTATTGAAATTGAAACCTGAAATAAAAATAAAAAAAACTTGAGAGGTTGGATGAACCCGGATGGAACGAAGTTATATATAAATAAGAGTCTATTTCTCAATAATAGAGATCGCGCTCAATGGTCGAAATTCGACCTCAAATAAAAAATTAAATTAATAATTTCAAATTTCAATGCTTTTCTATTGATATTCTTTGATAATTCCTGTGACAGTCTCAGAAGTCAAATGATGACAGACTGGCCGTGTATTATTTGTCTAACAGTATTTAAGATTCAATACAAAAAAAAAAAAAAACTATCAACGCCCTCTGCAGGTACTAATAAAAAAGTGTCGTTACAACTTTTTCCGCGCAACGCGCGATTAAGGGGCCGGGTACCCTTGGAATTTCTCATACAAACGTAATTCCAAAATCATTTTCTCATACGAAAATATTTAACATGTTTGAGTTATTTTTCAGTTTAAGATAGTAATTACCTAGGTTCCTACACAAAAATTTACTTAAAAATATTTAAACAAAAAAAAAATTTTTTTTTAATTTTTTTTTAGTAAATTTACTACTAAATATTTAAACACTAAAAAATAGAGTAAAACACTAAAAATATATAAATAAATAGTAAATTTACTACAAAATATTTAAATAGAAAAAATATTTTTTAGAGTTTAAAAATTTTGTAGTAAATTTACTATTTATTTATATATTTTTTAGTGTTTAAATATTTAGTAGTAAATTTACTAAAAAAAATTTAAAACAAAAAAAAAAATTTTTGTTTAAATATTTTGAAGTAAATTTTTGTGTAGGAACCTAGGTAATTACTATCTTAAACTGAAAAATAACTCAAACATGTTAAATATTTTCGTATGAGAAAATGATTTTGGAATTACGTTTGTATGAGAAATTCCAAGGGTACCCGGCCTCTTAAGAACTTCGTTCCAAAAAGAATTCAGTAAAATAAAATTAAGTATCTGAGTTTAACAATAATATATTTTCGTGAAGCTATTCCGAGGAAATTTCTTTGAATCGAGTAATTTTAAAATAGATTTTGTAGTGCATAGTCGCCGAAGTATGTTTATTTAGCTGTCAAACCGGAGGCAATATTATGTCAACAAACACGTTATTTCCGTACTCTGTCCCGTATTATCGGTTTAAGCGGGCCCCTAGGCCCCTAGACGATCAATTTTATTGTGCAATATCACGTATTGTGTAATATTATTGACCGTCTGGGGTCGATGTTGAAAATCGCGCGCCTTCAGTCTAAAGGTGAACGCAGATTTGGCCGCACCGCACGCACCGCAGTCGCCGCATTTCGAATTCTTTATATGAAGTTATAGGCAAGCTCGCATACCTACCCGCGCCGCAGTCTTCGCAACTTCTACATTCTTTATATGAAGAATTCGAAATGCGGCGACTGCGGTGCGTGCGGTGCGGCCAAATCTGCGTTCACCTTTATTGTCGAATAAACTGCTTAGTAAAATTGAAGCGTGATATTGCACAATAAAATTCATCGTCTAGGGGCCCGCTAACTGTAACTTCAATCATGGAAAAGTGAGACTGCACTACGCGACATTACGCGGCAACGACGCGGACGCGACACTTCACGTTCCTGACGTTTAAGGGTGGGTTGCACCAACTTACTATAACTGTAACTTTAACTATAACTACAGTGCAAAATGTCAAATCTTTGGTTAAGGACGCCATATTTAACGATAACAATAGATTTCCAAGAATCCGCGATCGAAGATTAACTGTAGCTTTAACAAAAAAATAAACGCAACAGACATCTGTCAATTTCCGTGGTCAAAGTTAAGTTAGCCTTCACATATAACCATAACTTTGACCATAATTATTGTAACTATAACCACGCCTCTGGTGCAACCCACTCTTACAAACGTGAATAGACAGTTTACAAACGTCAGTTCTATGGAACGTAAAGTGTCGCGTCGAGTCGTGTCGCTAGTGTGGTCTCGCCACTATAATTATGTGGCCTTGAGGTAGAACGTAGCACTTAACACGGAGGTCGTGGGTTTGAATTTGTTTGGTGAAAGTTGGATTAGGGCTTACCCTATTTGTGCCTTCCGCCGATGACGCCCGCAACTCCGCTGTGCAGAAACTCATTTTAACTTACATAATTTTGTACTTTATCCGGGATAAAAGTTTTCTATGTCCTTCCAGCGGACTATCTTCATACCTTTCATTAAAATCGGTTCAGTGACTTAAGTGGGAAGAGGTAACAGATAGACACACCTTCGAATTTATAATATTAGTATGGATAATGTATTCCCGTGTGAGTTCTCGAGGCCCAGTGTTGCCATATATACAGATTTATCTGTATCTATACAGATTTTTCATCACCAATACAGATTACAGATTTAGCATAACTTTTATACAGATTTTCGTAATTTTCGTAATTTTTTTTAGTGTATAATAATTTAGTGTTTATTTATTGCCTTCAACATTTTTTCCCTGTGTTCTGTGTAAATCGTTGTCCCTGGCAACATTCATAGCGTAGTGAAGGGATTCCCCGAAACTTATGTTTCATTTCAAACATAAATTGTACAAATGAATGAACGGAATGAGCAAAATGAAACGATTTGTTTGGTTGGAGTTTTAACTTCTAGTTCTCGTCGAGTATCGCGAGTCGTGTCGTATTTGCGCTAAGATTTCTTAACTTTCTTGTCGATTTTGTGTTGTGACTTGTGTGTGCAGTGCTGCATTCTAAAAAAATTAAAATTGATCACTCTTAGTGTGAAGTACCTAATTAACTTGTTAATATGCTCGCGAAAAAGTCACGGAATACGCAGCGTTTTAATCAGACTTGGCTGGAAGAAAGCAGTTTTAAATCGTGGTTAACAAAAAGTAAAAAGGGAGAAGATTACGCATACTGTAAATTTTGTTTATCAGACCTTGCAATCGGTGGTGGGGGGAAAAATGATCTTGTGCGACATATGAAAACAACTAAACACCTAAACGCAATTCCTGGATCTTCTGCCATTCAAAAACCAGTCACAGCTTTTTTTCAAAAAGGTACGATTGCTGATGATGTAAAAACAGGTGAAGTTCTATTGGCGTCTTTTGTAGCTGAGCATAACATTTCAATGAATGTCATGGAACACCTCCCTCAACTCATAAAAACAATATGTAAGGATAGTCCCACTGCACAAGAACTTGCGTGTAGTCGCACCAAAACCACAGCTATTATTAAATCTGTTACAGGAGACATTGAAAAAGAAAACCTAATTGCCGATTTAAAAATTCGAAAATTCTCACTGCTCATTGATGAAAGTACGGACAGAGGATGTGTCAAGCTTTTATGCATTGTTGTTAGATATTATAGAAACAAAAAAATTAAAGATGCGTTCTTTGCACTAATACCCGTTCAAGATGCGACAGGCGAAAAACTTTACGAACATCTAATAAAATTATTTACAGATAATGATATTCCATATAAAGACAATTTGGTTGGATTTGCCGCCGACGGAGCTAATGCTATGATGGGTCAGCATAATTCTGTAGCAAGCAGATTATTACAAGATATTCCCCATTTGTATGTTGTAAAATGCATTTGCCACTCATTCGCATTATGATGCATGCACAAAATTACCGCGTGAACCTGAAGGCCTTGTAAGGGATGTATACAATTATATCAGTACGAGTCCGAAACGAACAGGTCTACTAAAGGAATTTCAAGAGTTTCTTGCACTTAAGCCCCATAAAATCCTGCATCCATGCCAAACACGTTGGCTCTCACTTCGTAGTGCGGTAGTGCGGATTCTAGAGCAATATGAAGCACTCAAGTTGTTTTTTATTGATGCTGTGACGACAGATCGTTTAAACTCAGCGGATTCTATTTTACATATGCTGAACAACCCGTACAACAAAATGTACTTGCAGTTTCTTGAATTTTCTTTGGATTTTTTTACTAAATTTAATCAAGCTATGCAGTCCGAAAAGCCAAAAATTCAATCGATTCATGAGCATTTGTGCCGCATATTTAAGTCATTCCTGGATTGCTATATGAATAGCTCATATTTATTTGAGACTGAGCTCCACAATGTCCAGCATGATAACCCACGACACAACAAACCAATTGATGATCTTTATCTTGGCGCGAATGTTGCTGTATCGTTGTCTACTGCTCCTAATTTGAATCCAAAGGATGTACATGTATTTAAACTACGATGTCTAGATTTTTATGTAGAAGGAGCTAAACAAATAAAATCCCGCTACAATTTTGGAAATAACACCACAAAACGTTTAAACTTTCTCAATCCCATTATTGTTAAACGGCGCAGTATACCATCATTGACTCACATTGCACACGCTTTTACTAATATAATCGGACAAGAACATTTACAAACATTGGACAATGAGTGGCGACAATTGAGAATGAATGACGAACTTCTAGAATCAAGCTCAGAAGATACAGAATTGTTTTGGCATCAAGTCAGTTGTGCACAAGACTTAGATGGACAATCTTTATATCCAACTCTTCTGCAATTTGTTACTGCTTTACTAAGTCTCCCTCATTCTAGTGCCGCAGTGGAAAGAATATTTTCGGCAGTAAATTTAATTAAAACAAAAACAAGAAACCTTTTAGGCACTGAAACGATTGAGGGACTTCTTTTAACGAAACAACTTCTTAGTGATGAACCCTGTTATAAACTCCAAGTTGATAAAAAAATGATTGTTAAAATGAATAAAAATATGTATAAAAAATAATAAATATTGTTTTCTTAAACAGATTTTGTACAGATTTTATTACAGTTTTACAGATTTTATACAGATTTTAGCGTTTTGTGTTCATACAGATTTTGTACAGATTTTTCGACCGTTCTATCCAGATTACTTGATCTGGCGTGTGGCAACACTGTCGAGGCCAGTCGAGTCATTCAGCGTCAGTCGGACCGACGCGCGCCGCGCCGGCGGCAGGTATGGCGGTGAGAGTGCTAAACTCTAATACAATCTTAAAGGTGCTCCCTCACTGCGAGCATTTTATTATAATGAATATTATGCAAAGGTCGGAGCAGAGGGCGCTACTAGCAAATACAGTAGGAAAATAATAATCGGACCTAAGTCCGGCACACGTCATTTCAGAATATTGACAGAAATATTGTCAAACGCCGAACAACACTTTTTGTTTACTATTTGTGCTAGTGATGCCGTCTAGCGTAAAAACATTGCAGTAAAGTATCTACGCTATTATCGGCGGTATCATTTTGACTGACAGCTGTTGTCAGTTGTCACATCCACAATCCCATGACAATGTCATCCGCCAAATTAACATCCTTGTAGAGATAAACTACTATAACATGGCGCGCCCCGCCAATTAATTACTGTTTCAATGTGTGTAGTCACATGCTTATGAAAGAGTGTATGTAGTAAGTATTCAACCAATCAACCAGTACTCGTAATATTTCACTATGTCACTTATTATCAAGATTTGTTGGTCAACTAATCATAACTAGCCGACCGCGCAAGACAACGCACATCAAACGTTTTGACAACGCACTTCAAACGTTTTGAATTTTGGAGGGGCGCGCCATGTTATCGTAGTTTATCTCTAGTTCTGTAATATTATGAAGAACAACAGTCAGTTCACCGCGATACTAGGCATGACGCAGAATGTTTACATTATTAAAAATTAAACTTTCTTTACGACATTACATACACGCCATATTGCAAGAGCAACGCTGCGCTGAAGTGGAGTGCAGACGCAATTTAAATTCTCTCATGTAGGAAATAAAGATTAATATTATACAACCGCCATCTTAAAAATGTCTTGTCGCGTCGCTTCTTGGTGTATGTCAACCTATCGTTTTGTAAGTTGAATAAAATTGCACAATATTTTTGCACTATTTATTCCCGGTTTTTTGTTGTAACTAAACAAGCTCTTACCTCACCTGATATGAGAGCTAGTTTTACTAAATATAGCTATGTTTTTGGTAGGTAGAATTAAATACAATATTTTTTTAATTTCACGAGGTAAATATTCACATAGATTTGGAATATTTTACCAGACATTATTGCCGGGACCAAAACAGGACGCGCACTTATTTACATAAAAATAAATTCTTATGTCTCATTTGAGTCAATTCTAGACTTTTATTAGTCGTTTCACGGCAAACATATTTATCTTTATTGAAGCTTCTTTTGCCGTTTCAGCGGCTGTCATCGTCAAATTGGTGAATTCCATTTTAGGCGAAATTAGCTTGACGCTTGAAGGGTTTCGGTAATTTTGAAAATGTATTCACTACCTGTTTGGTGGAGAACTCATACATTTTTCATTAGATCCCTGCCCGGTTTGGAGTATTAATTTATTTTTATCTTGCTTCTCCCGGTCGAGTTATTTTTAGCCTTGCTTATAATAAATCTTGCTCGCGGTTTCGCCCGCGTAAACACAAAATGTTAAATTTTCAGCCCCTCGTTTTAAACTAGCTGCGCTCTGGCGTTGTGGGGTTGTAAAACAAAAGAGTCATTTATTTCCAGTATATTTATGTTATTGGAACATTTTAGAGGTTATACCACCAGTTGTGTTTAGATAACGAAGTATCATTCAAATGTTTTTAAGCCAAAGCAGGCGTAGTATTATTAAGTTAGTACAAAACCTTGAATTATATCTTTCGGAAGCACTCTACCTGAAACAATATAAATAAAATAAAAATTGTTTTATTTCCGAATAGATTTGCAACAAATGCTTTCAGAACGTTGATACTACTGGTGCCTACCACCGGTTCGGGAACTATCCCGGCGAGAAGAACCGGCGTAAGAAACTCGCACGGGGTCCCACTTTTTACCAAAAAAGTGAAAAAAAAAATTATACCTTTTAAAATAAAATTTACAATTGTAACTTATAATTATACAATGTCAACATCCATACATAATTGTAAGTCATATTATAACGTAGAAGTAGCCTTGCAAGCAGCCATCCTACTCCCAAGATGTGCCGTCGTTTATGAAATCATTGACCTTATAATAGGCTTTGGCACACAAACGTTCTTTGACTACTTTTTTAAATTTATTAATCGAAAGATTTTGAACGTTTTCTGAGATTTTATTGTACAGGCGTATACATTGACCTTTAAAAGATTTACTAACTTTACTAAGTCTGGTCATCGACAACGACGTGAAAATAATATCAATAGTTCAAAAGAAGCAATAAAATACTACAATCATTTTATATGAGTTCAGTCAATTTATTTTGTTTCTAAAGAAATATACTATTAGTCATGCCCTAGAACAATTTTTTTTTATTACTATCAAGCTAATTTTTTGTGTGTAGCTTCATTTTGATAAGACAATCAACATTTTATCTGCGAAAAATCTTGAAAGTGTAAAACAGAGGTAGAAAGGATTTCATACTTTGATTTGATGATCCTAAAATATGGATTGTTCTATTTGTGGGACAATGTTATTCATAAATTATACATAGCGCTGCTACGACGGCGTAGCACTGCAGCTACGAGTGCTAAAGTTTTTAATGAAGTTTGCATAACCGCCAGACATCTTTACTCCTCCAAGTCGAGTTCAAAATACTCTTTTGACGCAATCTGCAGGGAGCTATTAAAGAAAATTAAGATAATACTAGATAACGCCCGCAACTCTGTTGCGCCAAAGTTCGTTTATCGCGAGAACCGTACATTTTTCCGGGATAAAAAGCATCCCATGTTCTCATCCCATTTCCATGTCAATTTCCAGCTAAATCGGTTCAGTGGCTTAGGCGTGAAGAGGTAGCAGACAGACAGACTGACAGACATACGGACAGACAGACAGACATACTTTCTCATTTATAATAATAATAGCTCCCAAACCGGTTTCAGTATTATAGTATTCGGTTACTAGTATTAAGTAATATATTTTTTAATTGATCTATCTAATTGAATATTTAAACATTTATTAATAATATTAATCCTAATTTTACGAAAATGAAATTGATTTTGAAATATTATAATGAATTTGATTTTTAAATGTACTTATTTATATTTTGTTACTGTATTCATTCCAGTTTTACAAACCTATACAAACTTATGTTATCTAGAATTTGATGGATTGTACAGTGTACCTGAAACCTTAAAATCTTATAGTCATAATATTATAATGAATATTAGAATTTTAATTGAATCATATTGTTTATAGTTTACTGCATGAAATATTTTACTACTATCTTTAGTTATCTTAATATTTATTTTGTTACTATTTGCAAGCGGATATACTGTACCTATTCTTTGTGTGGTTTCTACAAACTGAGATTCCTTGTGCTGTAAACAAAGGCAGCTGTGACACAGTTCATACTAGTACGGCTGCCAATGTTTTCCCTATCAGTATACTTTGCATAAATATATATTGTGTCCCTCTCATTGTGAAAAATTGTAACGAAATTGATAAATAAATAAATAAATAAATAAATAAATAAAATAAATAAGCTTCAATAATAAGCGTCAGTGACGGTGGCCGGTTTCATTGAAACCAGGCCAGCTACGCAGGAGTAATTTTATAGTGCCAAGTATGTGCGCAGTACACAAGAGCACTCTCTATTCCTTTACTCTCATAACCCAGTGGGACGGAAGACCGACACGACTGGCGAGAGATCAGGCGCAGGACCGACTTTTTACATGCCCATCCGACGCATGGATCATCTTACTTGTCAGACAATCAGGTGATCAGCCTGCATTGTCCTAACCACGCTTGGAAATAACATGTTTCCAACGCGGGAATCGAACCCACGACCTCCGAGTCAAGAGCCGCGCTCTTTACCACTAGACCACGGAGGCGTTATTCGCATTTATATTATCAAAGTATGAATACACTTCTATCAGCTATACTCATATTATAAGCCTGAAGGGTTCGTTTGTTTGAAACCGCTAATCTCACGAATTACTGGACCATTTTTTTGTAATTTGGCACAGTTAAATAGTAAACCACGGGGCTGTTTAGCCGTTAGCGATTTTGATGTAATAATATATCAAATAGGCATGTTTTTTACCATAATACTTATGACTTCAAAATAATTTAAGGTACAAAAAACGTTCAGTAATTGACGGATTCTCCAAAAAGTGATAATGGCTATAACGACTTAAATAAACCCATCTTTAGGTTTTTGTATGACTACAATGAGTTAACATCATTTTTACACACTTTATACGACAATATTAAAACTGCACAGGTTGTCTTTTTATAAGAAACTAGCTGTTGCCCGCGACTTCGTCCGCGTTAGCATAGTAGATCACATCCCAAGTATTCTAAATATTCAATGTACAGAATTGACTTTCCTACGATACTGTTGCGCGGCTTCGCCCGCGTAATTTAGGAATGCCACGGGTACGGTTTCTGTTTTTCGTCATTTTTTCCGCAAAAAAAGAAACATAATATGTCCTTTCACGTGGTTTATTCTGAAGAATGATGTGTGCCAAACATATAACAATAAACATAACAATTGCTCCAGTACGTTCAAATAAGCCCTTTCAAATAATTTCCCCCGTTTTTTCCACACTTTCCTCTATTTCTTCGCACCTATTAGTCTTATCGTTATAAAATACAGCCTATAGCCTTTCTCGATAAATAGGCTATGTAACACTGAAAGAATTTTTCAAATCGGACCAGTAGTTCCTGAGATTAGCGCGTTCAAATAAGCCCTTTCAAAAAATTTCCCCCGTTTTTTCCACATTTTCCTCTATTTCTTCGCTCCTATTTGTCTTACTGTGATAAAATATAGCCTATAGCCTTCCTCTATAAATGGGCTATGTAACACTGAAAAAGTTTTTCAAATCAGACCAGTAGTTCCTGAGATTAGCGCGTTCAAATAAGCCATTTCAAATAATTTATCCCGTTTTTTCCACACTTTCCTCTATTTCTTCGTTTCTATTAGTTTTAGCGTGATAAAATATAGCCTAGAGCTCTTCTCGATGAATAGACTATCTAACACTGAAAGAATTTTTTTAATCGGACCAGTAGTTCCTGAGATTAGCGCGTTCAAATAAGCCCTTTCAGATAGTTTCCCCCCGTTTTTTCCACACTTTCCTCTATTTTTCGCTCCTATTAGTATTAGCGTGATAAAATATAGCCTATAGCCTTCCTCGGTAAGTGGGCTATCTAACACTGAAAGAATTTTTCAAATCGGACCAGTAGTTCCTGAGATTAGCGCGTTCAAACAAACAAACTCTTCCCAATTATAATATTAGTATAGATAGCCTTTCTCGATAAATAGGCTATGTAACACTGAAAGAATTTTTCAAATCGGACCAGTAGTTCCTGAGATTAGCGCGTTCAAATAAGCCATTTCAAATAATTTATCCCGTTTTTTCCACACTTTCCTCTATTTCTTCACTTCTATTAGTCTTAGCGTGATAAAATATAACCTATAGCCTTTCTCGGTGAATAGACTATCTAATACTGAAAGAATTTTTTTAATCGGACCAGTAGTTCCTGAGATTAGCGCGTTCAAATAAGCCCTTTCAAATAATTTCCCCCCGTTTTTTCCACACTTCCCTCTATTTTTTCGCTCCTATTAGTATTAGCGTGATAAAATATAGCCTATAGCCTTCCTCGATAAATGGCGGGCTATCTAACACTGAAAGAATTTTTCAAATCGGACCAGTAGTTCCTGAGATTAGCGCGTTCAAACAAACAAACAAACAAACTCTTCCCAATTATAATATTAAGTATAGATTAGGGGGCAAACAAGCAAACGGTCACCTGATGGAATGCAACTACCGTCGCCCATGGACACTCGCAACATCAGAAAAGTTCCAGTTGCGTTGCCGGCCTTTTTAGAGGGAATATGCAACTTTCTTAAGGTTAGGAAAAAAGTTATTTTTATAGCTTGAATTTTCATCATTTCACGTCAAATAGTCAAAAATTTAACAATTAATTATAAATTCAATCACAGATGATGTGTGGACATGATTCCTACATGAGATGATTATGTCCAAAGATTTATGATAAATTAGGGTTATCAATGGTACAACCACTCCCTGGTATTTATCTGTTGCACGATTTTCCTCGATTCAAACTTGAGTGAGGGACAATCAACATGAAGGTTATCGTCCGCAACTTGTTATACAACATGTACCTAACTATAATATAAATATAAAAACTCAGAATTGTTGTAAGTTTCTAAGTAAAATTAATTTTTTTATTCAAGTTGGTAATTTTATGATAAACATCGTACTTTTACTTTACCTGTACTTACTTTGCTCACCTTTGAGCACCTTGCTCCCAGACAGAAGTTATATAACGTTATAAAATATTGTGTCACACGAAAACATTTTATAACATCGTGTAACATACGCTACAACATGTCAAAGAATAAACGTGTATTTTGTTATAAATTGTTAAAAAATGTTATACAAATATGTTATTTAACGTTATATATAACAGTTATGTCTATTGTGATATAACTTCTGTCTGGGAGCACCAAAAATGTAGAGAGTGACATTACACAATATATCAATTTGAAACTTTGCATAGTAAAATTATTATGATCGTGACTTAAAATTAAGAAATAAAACACTTGTAAAAATATAATATTATATTTTATCTGGCTACAAAAATCATGATGAAAAAAATAATCATAAAAACATCTTAAAAATAAAATAAAAATCTACATTTATAGTATCTAAAAGAATTGTCTACTTTTGTTTCAATGACCACATAACTTTACAAGTTCAGAAAAAAATTACAAGTCCTTTAGGAGTTTAAAAAGCGCTATTTATTTTTCCATTTTATAAAACTGACTGAATAAACTCAGTTGTTTTGAAATTCGAGGAGCTATCTAGGAAGTGACTATTCGTCCTAAAACAACACGAAGAGCGCTTCACTCATTTGCAATAAATTCTCTATTTTAAAACGACTGATCGTTCCACTTTGTATAATTGAATTTCAACATTTAGTGATTTAAAAGAATTAAAATGAGTAAATCTTTTCTTCGAATTTTAACAGTAAGGGTCTACACAGACGGACCGCATTTCAACTGCAATCCAACCGCAAATTGCAGTTCAAGTGCAGTTTGAATGCAGTTGACACGACTGCAATACGACTGCAATAGAACTGCAAACCAAACAGTTCACACGACTGCACGCCAACTGCAACTGAACTGCAATCCGACTGCGCGTTTGGTTTGCAGTTCTATTGCAGTCGTATTGCAGTCGTGTCAACTGCATTCAAACTGCACTTGAACTGCAATTTGCGGTTGGATTGCAGTTGAAATGCGGTCCGTCTGTGTAGACCCTAATAGTCAATATCGAATACGTTTAATTGGTTCTATACTACACAGACCTCTATCTATATATTATTTCTGTGGTTCTATACCTTTAAATACAGGTGTAACAAAACTAAGTGTTAATACTTGAGGGTGTGTAAGTATACCTTGCTTAGAGTTCACTGTGAAAGTAGCGCTGTAAGCAATTTTTTGAAGTGAAAACTTCTTTAGCGGCGTTGAGCACTTTTGTGGGATGGGTAAAAACTGTGAAACTCGCGTCAGATTCTCGTGCAGATCGAAAAACCTTGGAAAAATCGTAAGACGGTTGGAGAGTAGTGTTGTAACATCGAAATTGATTAATCGAACAATCGATTGTTTTTTTTTTTTGTCTTTTTTTTATAATCGATTTTCATAAAAAATGGGTTAAAAATTTAATCGATTGTAAGAGTTTCGATTAATTAAAAAAATCGATATTTTAATAATCGGTTTTCATAAAAAATGGGTTAAAAAAAATGCACAACGTTAATAATCAAGTTTTCACTTCTGCTGGCACTCCCGGAGTGCAAACCCGTCTTTTTTTTTAAACTTTTGTATGGAAAATTGATGACACTTGGGTGCTTGCCTATATTAAAATTCTGAAAACAAATTATTGCTCTTTATAAGGGACACATAATATTACGCACCCAGTGGCGGGGCTAGACCAAAATTTTATGTGGGCGAGATACATTTTGCGAGGCTCCTAGGCCTAAATGGATTATTTTTTAGACAATCATTTTTTTATAAATAAAATTTAAGTCCCAAAACACGTAAATTCCCAAAAAAATCCTCGGGGTCCAAGAGGCGCGAGGCCCCTTGGACCGCGAGGCCGTGGGCGGTCGCCCACATCGCCCACGCCTTGCGCCGCCTCTCGGCACCCCACTAGTATTATCACTTTGTTTTGTAACATCCTGTAGATTCACTGTGTCGATCGAAAATATTTTATTTTATATATTTTCATAAAATTGCTACTAGCTAAAGAAATATAAATGTGTACATCATTTAATTAAAATCAACTCCGAGTACAGCAATATTAATAAAATTTTATTTAAACGAGCGTCGCACTATTAGATACTATAGTAAATATATTTATATGGCTCCTATATCGCACTCTAATTTCTATACATTATTTTGTATGAACCGTCATAATTGAAGATATAATAATTATCTATACATATTATATATACATCTATACATATAATAAAACTGTAGAAATGACGATTCTGTACATTAAAGATATTCAAAAAATAATAAGCGGAGGGTGTCACTACATCGCTATACAAGCCAAAAATGTGGTCAGTTTTTTTATCTGTCTGTCTGTCTGTCTGTCTGTCTGTATGTTTGTTTCACTATCACACGAAAACTACTGATCCGATTTGAATGCGGTTTTCGCAGATATATTTGTCTTCTTCCAACTTAACATCTGGTGTATAAAAATCACCCCCCCCCCCACGAAAGAGAGGGTCAGATTTTGTATTAAGTAAACTTTTTTCTTTAATGGACTTACTTTATATTATTAACTGTTTTTCCAACTTAAAAATTTCCAAAATTTTTTCCCCCCCACCCCTCTAAAGGGACAAAAGTGGGTTCAGATTTTGTATAAGACTTTTGCTTTAACACGAAAACTACTGATCTGATTCGCATACGGTTTTCACAGATATATTTGCCTTCTTCCAACTCAAAAATCACCCCCCCCCCCCCACGAAAGAGAGGGTCAGATTTTGTATTAAGTAAACTTTTTTCTTTAATGGACTTACTTTATATTATTAACTGTTTTTCCAACTTAACATCTGGTGCTACATAACATTCCCCCCCCCCCCCCCCGCGGCCTCCGTACGGTTAACATCGTCTGACATGCGCGTGTGTGTAATTAGCTAGGTAACGGTGTAATCTACGTGTACTGTAAGTTTTTTAACACATTTGCTTGTATTTTATTGGATTTAACTCGGTAAGTAAATTTCTTTGTTCACTTTTATCAGTAGGGAATTGTAGGTAGGTAAAATATTGTGTGTGTCGGTACCGCTCGCGCGGCGCCGGCCGGCCTTGCGATCAGTTGACTGTGATTATTAAGCTAAACTTTTGTTTCATTCTAATTTAAATTAAATAAGTGTAATTGGTACATTCAAATTTTATATTAACTCACAATGTCGAGCCAAAATAATATGCCGCCAGATAAAGATACAAACCCGTTTAATAGAAGCGATAAAACTCCTCGTTCTCCGACATTCTCGTCCGGTAAACGTTTGTTGTCGGAATTATCTCCTTCCTCCTTGTCACCTGTGGAGAAGCGTCACCAACCCACTAGAGACGAGCCTCTGCTGTCCCCCGTTACGTCATTATTAGACACAAGCCGCGCATCCGACGATGCTTGCAATTATTACGAGCTCGTCCGCGAAGCTAGCTCGTACTTAGCCAAAATAAACGAGTTCGCAAACGACACCGTGTCTCGCCGTAATAATTTTGCCAACAAGTCCGATATTATGAGTATGACTCAAAAAATAACTACGATCGTCTCACTTCTCGCCATAAAGAACTCCTCCTTGGAAACCAAGGTCGCTAATATGGAACGCGAATTGTTAGCTGCCAAAACTAATACCGTCGTACAAACAGTTGCCGCCGCGCCTTCTACCTCCTACTCGGACGCGCTTAAACTAAGACTTGCGAAGTCAGTGCCGCCAGTCGAGACCTGAAAACCGCTTCCCTGCGTTATTGCCTATCCGACACAAGAAAAATCGGGGGAATTAAAATCATCGTCGGAGACAAAACAAGCTCTGATGAAAGTCATCAACCCGGCCGACGGTTTTCAATTTCACGGCGTCAAAAAAACAGCTAATTCGGGTGTGATCTTGCGACTAACTAGCGAGTCGCAAGTTAATAAACTTAAATCCGTGGAAGCGCTTAAATCGGCCGGTCTGCGACTCGAGTCGCCTAAAGGACGTAACACACGTATTCTTATAAAAGATGTACCGCAACATATGACGGATGATAATTTCCTTCTCGCACTTTTTAATCAAAATATTAATGGCGAAATGAATATGTCTCAAGAACAATTTTTGCGTTCAACAAAAATAGTAAGACGTAATTTAAATAAAGATTACAACAACAGGAAATGGATAGGTATCGAATTAGACCCCGCTGTGCGTAAACACCTGATCAATTCAAAAGAAAAACTGTTTATCGATTGGGCGATGTGTCGCTTCGTGGACGACGTTGAGCTGGTCCGCTGCGGCAACTGCCAACAGTTTGGGCACGTCGCTAAATTCTGTCGCGATCCTAATTCTTGCTGCTATCACTGTGCCGAAAAACACAGCTCGTTGTCGTGCCCCAACAAAGATAAAGAAAATTTTAAGCCAGTTTGTGGTAGTTGCCAACGTTATAAAAAACCTTCCGACCACCCCACGGGCTCCCCAGACTGTCCAACATATAAAAGCAAAATGGAGCAACTTATTTTAACTACTAGGTATGGATAGTTTAAATATAGGACAGTTAAACCTCCATAATAACAAGCACGCGACTTTAGAATTAGAAAAGTTAGTTTCTGATCACAATTTAGACTTAGTACTTGTTCAAGAACAATATCAACTCGCGTCGTTCCGGTCGAAAATGATACAAATTAATAACTTAGCTCGCGCGGGTATATACACACCTCAGTCTAGATTTTCAGTCACGGCCTTAACTAACCTTTCGACGTCGCATTGTGCGGTAGCCGAGGTATCGTGTCCTCAGTTTAGACTATACGTTGTAAGCTGCTACTTTCAGTACGCGGATACCGTAGGCCCACATTTACATCAACTCCGCCGCGTATTACAATCTCTCGCGGGTGATAAAATTATTATTGGCGCCGACGTCAATGCATCCTCGCCCTTATGGCACGGCCAGCTTAGGTACACTGACCGCGACCGTCGTACCGCTGTAGAAGACTTTATTGCGGAGTTTAACCTCCAAATTCACAACACCCCCGATGAACCACCTACCTATAGTAGCCCAACGGGCGAATCGTCGATTGACGTCACGCTATCCAGCGCGTACGTCCAGATTAGGCATTGGCGTGTCCTACCTGATGCGTCATGTAGTGATCACCGCTTATTAGTGTACGAGTTTTCTCGTGCGGTCCCGAGTGATACCGTAGTCAATTCTAATGACTATAAATACAACGTAAAGAACGGCGATTGGAATTTATTCCGCTCCCTCATTACCGCTCATGCCGGAAGCTTCACTCGGCCGGATTTAAACGTCGATGAGTGCGCGGAAATTATGACAAACACATTTGTTTACTGTGCCGATGTAGCCTTGGGTCGTAGACCTCTTAAAAAAGATCACAACTGTAAATGGTGGAACAGTAACCTTCTTAATCTTCGTCGGGAATTTAGAAGGGCCAGGCGCAAAATCAATAATCTTCGTAAATCTGGCCACGATCGTTCGAATTATAATTACATAATTAGTTTGAATAACCTACGCATTTCAAGGTCACGCTATCGCGCCGCCGTTACGTTAGCGAAAAATAATATGTTGAAGAATGCCGCGAATAGACTGGATAAAGAGGGCCCCTGGTCCTCTTTATACCACGAGCTTAAACCCGGTAGTAGTAATGAGCCAAGCTGTTTCTCAAATATTAAAATTAACAACTCTTACACTTGTAGCTTAGACGAAACGGCGAAGGCAAATCTAAACGTTCTCATCCCAGACGACGAGCCCTCCTTGGATGATGAACACCACCGCGACATTAGGAGTAGAATGCTAGACCCCATACATACACCGGCCTCAGATTTACCAACTTCGGAGGAGTTTAGTAAAATAGTAAACCTTTTGCCTTTAAAAAAATCTGCGGGCGAGGATAAAATATCGAATATTATGATAAAACAAGCGTGCTTAGCGGCCAGTTCATCGATTCTACATGTTTACAACAGATGTATCGCAGAAGGTATATTTCCAAAAATAAAGCGGGAAACAAACCTCCTGACGACCCAAAATCTTACCGTCCGATAACGTTACTGCCTTGCTTAGGTAAATTACTAGAACGTCTCATCGTACCTCGCCTGCTACCCGGTGGCCCTAAATTTCATAGTCATCAGTTCGGTTTCACCGCCGGGAAATCGACTGTTGACGCGGCTATGGAAGTTAGAAAAATAGTAAATCATTCGGAATCTAAATACGTGGTCGCCATTTCATTAGATATCTCCGGCGCGTTCGATCATGCTTGGTGGCCGATGTTATTATTAAAACTAAAAAATCGAGGTTGCTACTCTAATATTTATGCCATAATACGTTCTTATTTTTTTAACGGTCAAACTAAGCTTCGACTTGGCCATTGTACACACGCCAAAGACTTAACATGCGGCTGCCCTCAGGGCTCTGTTATCTCGCCAAAACTATGGAATTTCGGATTTGATGATTTATTAAGTCTTCCCCTACCACCGCTGTGCGTACTAGTTGGCTACGCCGATGACGGTTTTCTCATCGTTCATGCAAATTCACGTTCCGAAATTGAATCTAAAGCCAATGATAGTCTTAATTTAATACCGAGCTGGGGTAAACGTAATCGCCTGAAATTCGCCGCGCATAAAACTTACCAAATTCTTTTAAAAGGACTTTTTTTTTATATCTTCCCCTAGCATTAAAATTGACAATATTAACGTTAAACGCAAACAGTCACTCTGTTATCTTGGTTTTTACTTGGAAAATAAATTTTCATTTTTAGAACATATAATTCAAACCGGTGAGACAGCGAAGCGCAATTTTTACTCCTTTACCAAAATATCTACGTCGACATGGGGCCTCTCCTTCAAAACCCTAAAATTAATTTACACTGCTACTTACCTAGGCAGCATTTGCTACGGGGCCCCCGTGTGAGCCGACAGAGCAACAATCGGCGCGGCTCGTCGCAAGTTGCTACAAAGCCAACGTCTTGCTCTTATATTCTTATGCAAAGCTTACAGGACCACAAGCACCGAAGCCTTACCTGTGTTAGCCGGAGTTTTACCCGTTGACCTTGAGATTCAGCGTCGTGCGACAATTTACTATCATAAAAAAAACATTGACAACCCGTTCTTTTTAAGCGCTCGCGATAAAATTAAAATAGCAAGACTGTTTGAACCTTTAGAAAACTCTGTGCAAAGCCTAATCTCCGAATGGCAGTCACGATGGGACTGTTCCACCAAAGGGCGACACCTTTATAACTTTTTCCCTAATATTCGTGAACGGCTATCCAAACATTGGATGGATATTGATCACTGCGTTTCTCAATTCCTGACCGGTCATGGAAATTTTAAGGCCAAACTTTACGGATTTAAACTAGTAGCATCACCCATGTGCGAGTGCTCGACCGAAGGCAACATGTTTGAACAAACCGCGCATCATGTTCTCTGGGAGTGCAGTCTCTGGCAGGACGAAAGAACTACTATGCTAAACAACCTATTCTGTACATCTGGAGTAGCATACTACGGTGATCTCGTGGACAGCGCTAGGAACTTCCGTGCCTTCAAGCGTTTTTGCCACAATTATTATTGGCAACAGTCAAACACAATAAACTCCAATATTAACTTAGCTTTAGCTTAGGAGTCACAATTATTAACCTTATTTCCGTGGTGCTCCCCCTTAAGTTCTTTGACTTTCGGTCATTGCAACTTTGTGCTGTCTCCCGCTTTTATGGGGAGGGAAATTGGAATCTTCCTACTCCTCCTATTTTCTTCTGATTAATTTCGTTGCGGGTCCCAAGACAGTATTAGCATGTCCCTCGGGCTCCCTGAGATCATATCAAAGGGTTTTCGTGGTTGGATGCCGCTGTCGATCCTGGCGACACAGGAGATACAGTGGTGGGAATGTGTGGTGGGCCAAAGCCCGTTTAAAAAATAACATTTTCCCCCCCTTCTTAGGGGACAAAAGAGGGGGTAAGATTTTATATTCTGATGAAGTAGAAATACTTTAAATGTCAAAACAACGTTTGCCGGGACAGCTAGTAATATAATAAAACTGTAGAAATGAAAATTCTGTTCATTAAAGATATTCAAAAAATAATAAGCGGGGGGTATTACTACATCGCTATAGAAGCCAAAAATGTGGTTAGTTTTTTTGTCTGTCTGTCTGTCTGTCTGTATGTTTGTTCTACTATCACACGAAAACTACTGATCCGATTTGAATGCGGTTTTCGCAGATATATTTGCCTTCTTCAAACTTAACATCTGGTCTATAAAAAAAAATTCCCCCCACCCTTCTAAAGGGACTAAAGAGGGGGTCAGATTTTGTATAAGACTTTTGCTTTAACACGAACACTACTGATCCGATTTGCATACGGTTTTCGCAGATATATTTGCCTTCTTCCTACTCAACATCTGGTGTATAAAAATCACCCCCCCCCCCCACCAAAGAGAAGGTCAGATTTTGTATTAAGTAAACTTTTTTCTTTAATGGACTTACTTTATATTATTAACTGTTTTTCCAACGTAACATCTGGTGCTACATAACATTTTCCCCCCCACCCCTCTTAGGGGACAAAAGAGGGGGTAAGATTTTGTATCCTGATGAAGTAGAAATACTTTAAATGGCAAAACAACGTTTGCCGGGACAGCTAGTAATATAATAAAACTGTAGAAATGAAAATTCTGTACATTAAATATATTCAAAAAATAATAAGCGGGGGGTATTACTACATCGCTATAGAAGCCAAAAATGTGGTTAGTTTTTTTGTCTGTCTGTCTGTCTGTCTGTATGTTTGTTCCACTATCACACGAAAACTACTGATCCGATTTGAATGCGGTTTTCGCAGATATATTTGCCTTCTTCCAACTTAACATCTGGTCTATAAAAAAAAATTCCCCCACTCTTATAAAGGGTCTAAAGAGGGGGGTCAGATTTTGTATAAGACTTTTGCTTTAACACGAAAACTACTGATCCGATTTGCATACGGTTTTCGCAGATATATGTCTTCTTCCAACTCAAAATCTGGTATATAAAAATAACCCCCCCCCACCCCTCTAAGGAGAGCAAAGAGGGGGTCAGATTTTGTATCAAACTTTTTTCTTTAATGGACTTACTTCATATTATTAACTGTTTTTCCAACTTAACATCTGGTGTATAAAATTTTTCCCCCCACCCAACTTAGGGGACAAAAGAGGGGGTAAGATTTTGTATCAACTGATGAAGTAGAAATACTTTAAATGGCAAAACAACGTTTGCCGGGACAGCAAGTATATAATAAAATCGTAGGAAAGTTAATTCTGTACATTGAATATTTTTGAAAAATAATATTTGGGACGTGATGTACTATTCTAACGCGGACGAAGTCGCGGGCAACAGCTAGTTATTTATAGATAAGATATTTTTTAAATAAAATGTAATATATGCAGTAACTATCTTCTCAACCAGACAGACAGACAAAAAATATACAAACTTCTCATAAATAATAGCGGAAATCAAACCCGAATTGACCTGAAACTTTAAATACATTCTGTAGTTTGTAGAAGTGCAACCTTGTTGTGTAATCATACTACTGATCCGAACCGAAAAGTGCTAAGAAACTTTAATAAAACGGTTACTTTTTCCCCTTCTTCGCTGCGCTAAGAAACTATTGTCGTTGTTATATTATTATGATAAAAAATAATATAAAATTCGTTTATGACGCTGTAGTACAATCATATGGTGCTCAAAAAGAGGGTTACCTGGAAAGTTTTCCGGGAGTTTTGAAAATTGGTGGTTTTATAGATTTCGACGTGCTCTTTTCGAATTTTCACTTTGCCACCTCGTATCTTTGCCGCTCGCGTCGCCATATTGGAAAAATGGCGCTCAAATACAGTTTTTTGAGAATAACTCCGTTCCAAATCATTTTACGATGAAAATAGTTATATAATACATTAAACAAGATTAAATTTTCTATACTTTATGTACTAACCGATTTTTTGTAAAATCAATAGTTTCAGCGTACGAGAGCCGCAAAGTTCACTCCAACACGCGTTTTGGCCAAATAACTCATTTCCACACCACCATGAGGCGGAGTAAGTGGTTCGGTTTTTTTGTGGTATCCCCAGCAGGCCTAACCTGGGTGCATGGCAGTGCACCCGCCGAGACGAGCCAAGCGAAGCGCAAGGGCACTACCTACCTTTTCTCGAAGTGTTTCGCCGTTTTTTTGCACCTTCATAGAATTGGTTTCCGTTGTAGCAGATAGTTCATATTTTCAGGATATGATGTTATCAATAAATTTATTAAGCATACAAAGTCTCAATTGAATAGCTCTTATAATTTAGATTTTATTGATATCTAAAATCACTGACACACTGATGATCATCAAAATGATGCTACTTTCTGAAGTGCTAGAAAGCTGAAATTTGGTATGTAATCTAAGTTTAGTATACAACCAACAAAACAGTTCATAAACTTGTAATTTTCCTTCCCCATTCACTAAAATGGGGGGGTGGAAGTTGACCCTCATAGAGTTGGTTTCCGATGTGCCAGATAGTTTTTATTCTCAGGATAATATGATGTCAATAATAGACTTATTAAACATACAAAGTCTCAATTGAATAGGTCTAATACTTTGTATTTTATTGATATCTAAAGTACGCCGAAATTTTGGTTATACGCCGTAAAATAAGTTTAGTATTGGAAGTTTAAATGAGACTTTCGCCAATTCTATGATTAAGGACATTAAGGTTTACACGGGATGGACATTAACTAAAAACCTCTTAATAAAGAAAAAAAAAATGGACTAAAAATAATGCCTAGCAAGTAGCAACTTACAAAAAAACTTAAAAAAAACATAGCGTATATTCTACGTATCTTATTATAATTCGAAAAAATTCGCGTTTATACTTCAGAAACTGAGTTTTTTTACGTGTTTCACGTGATTTATATTAATAAAACTAAATATGTACCTAAATTAAAACGGGAGACGCATCACGCAAGTCAACCCGACAATCGACAATCAATGTCGATTGTCGGGTTTTATTTTATTATTAAATTTTGCCCGCGCGCTCCCCCAACTCTTTTGGAACTCTCGCGTCGCCATCTGGCGAAAAACTAAAGGTTGTTACCGCGGTGGCGGATGGACTTGCCTTCCCGAGGCAGTAGTTTGCGGCAACGGAATTATAGGTGGCGCTACAAAGTACGAAGTTTTTTCTTTACTAATTTATTTAATATCTAATATATATCTATGGACGCTTCACACCACGTCCGTCTGGTACCTGAACGACTTGTGTTACAGCCTACAGGTACCAGACAACGGAAATGTAATATTTAATACTTTTGTGTTTTTAACTTGAATCATTTATTTTGCAACAACATTATATTTTTATTAAAATCGCTATGAAAAGTACCAATATTATAAGGACATAACGTGATGATATAATTGTGGTGTTGTATCCATAACACTTATAAACAACCATGTGACATTGGTGACCCTGATGTGGTAATGATTATGATGATGATGATGATGATGATGACTATATTATGCAGATGATGATGATGATGAATATAATTTGCATAGTAGCATATGCTTTCAGTTCTTAAAACAGCGTCTAAACCCCCTAACTTGTATCTATAAGGAATCCGGAGTTCTCTTAGTATCTTCGGAACCATAAGATACCTTGGTGCAAAATATTGTGTTTTGGTAACATATGCTTAGGATACTTCTCATGAAACCAAAATCACCATATGTTTCCATATAAATTTTGAGGAGTTCCCTCGATTACTCATAGATCCCATCATCAGGTCACCACTTTTGTGAACATGGTACCAAATTGGAGTGAAACCTAATACAACAAAACAAAAATTTTGAAAATAGGTTCACAAACGGCGGATCGTTGAACATACACAAATAAAAAAATAAAAAATAAAAAATATCCACAGCCGAACATATTATAACCTCCTCCTTTTTGGAAGTCGGTTAAAAATAAAGTTTCATGTTTCTAACTCAAGAAATGACGGACTTTCATTCAAACTGTCAACCCCAATTTCACCCCCTTGGGGGTAGAATTTCCAAAAATGCTTAAATACTTATCCATTCATTTTTAATCAGCAGTCCAAAAATAAACTTTCATGTTTCTAACTTAAGAAATGACGGACTTTCATTTAAACTTTCAAACCCTATTTCCACCCCCTTGGGGGTAGAATTTCCAAAAACGCTTAAACACGTATCCAATCATTTTTAATCAGTAGCCCAAACATAAAATTTCAAGTTTCTAACTTAAGAAATAACGGACTTTCATTCAAACTTTCAACCCCAATTTCACCCCTTTGGGGGTAGAATTTCCAAAAACGCTTAAATACGTATCCATTCATTTTTAATCAGTAACCCAAAAATAAACTTTCATGTTTCTAACTTAAGAAATGACGGACTTTCATTTAAACTTTCAAACCCTATTTCACTCCCTTGGGGGTGGAATTTCCAAAAACGCTTAAATACGTATCCAATCATTTTTAATCAGTAGCCCAAACATACAATTTCAAGTTTCTAACTTAAGAAATAACGGACTTTCATTCGAACTTTCAACCCCAATTTCATCCCTTTGGGGGTAGAATTTCCAAAAACGCTTAAATACGTATCCATTCATTTTTAATCAGTAACCCAAAAATAAAGTTTCATGTTTCTAACTCAAGAAATGGCAGACTTTCATTCAAACTTTCAACCGCTATTTCACCCCCTTCGGGGTAAAATTTTCAAAATTCCTTCCTTAGTGGGTGTCTACTTAATAAAACAACTCTACTCACCAAATTTCGTGGCTGTAACTTTAACAGTTTTTGCTCAGCGATGATGAATCAGTCAGTCAGTCAGTCAGTCAGTCAGTCAGTCAGTCAGTCAGGACATGTAATTTTATAAGTATAGATATTATTATAATCTACAATGAATTTATTATTGTGTTGACACCTATTGTATTCGAGGATGTCAGAACTCAGAAATGCTTAAAATAGTTGGGGAGGGAAAGAGGGGATTTCAGGAGTAGCTCGAGCGTGTCAGATTAAGCTTGCATAGGCTTCCGACATATTGTGTCTAGTTATCATGGTATAGAAATCAGATTTCTCACGTGGTGGGTAAAAAAAAAATTTTTAAATGTTGAAATGTCATCGGATCTGTCAGATTAAGATAGGGGATGTTTAGTTTACCCTAAAAAAGCTTGATCCATATAAAGCACTGACGATTCAAAGGTTAGGTAAGCCTCTAGGGACATTTTAAAATATAAAAAAATAAAGCTTCATATTTTCTTAACTAAGCTTCGCAGATATTTTATTTTGCTCTAAACTAAATGATTTAGTCCTTGTTGTCTAAAATATATTTATAATTTACCTAAATAAGTAATTTTCTGAATATATTTTCTTTTTCAAAACTTTAAAATGGCTGCAGTTTCTGAACCCACCGCTAAAATAAAAAACGCTCTTATTATATTTTTATCAGCTTTACCTAATGTATAAAACCTACTAGGTCTTCATGACGCTCGAGTGACTACAAAAATAGCACCCTCCCCTCCTCTACTAAAACGTTTTGTGTTTTTTTTTGCGGAAGATAGACATTAAATAACATTTTAGGAATTTTAGTAACTATTTTTCCATTGTTAAACTAAATTATTCTTTTTAGTGGCAAAAAACGAAATCTTAATTCTTTTTAAATTATGCTCTGAACTGATTTCCGACATAAAATTATACAATATAAAATAAAATGACCTGAAACACAATAAAACGTCTAACGTTATTCAGATTCTTCAAACAGTTCGAGTTTAAAATTAGCTTTCATTATAATACACTAATTTAAATTATATTATATTAATTCAACTACCTATTTCTCTTAAATGATTTAGGTACAATTTTAATGTTGGTACAATCTGAGTCGAGTTTTATCAAGTGTTCGAGACTGTATTCGCCCATAGGTTTTCGCCGCTGGCTCAGATCGGACTCGAAGACCGAGGCTACACCGGTAATCTTGCAGAGCGGGGGCGTAAATAAAACACACGAGAGTCGAGGAGAACATTGCTCCCGAAACGCACCTCGCTTACCTGGCTCGGGCGAATGCCATATAGTAAGCCGCTCCGATTTGCATGTTTTCCGTCTCACTTTTGCTATCGGAGACGGCTATTTTTCCCCTATTTTCCCCATTTTCCGTGAGCCAGGTAATTAAAACGCGTTTCGGGAGATTATTTATTCATCGTTCCACAATATGTACCTTAATCTAAGTATCACCACTTATATTTTAACGTAATTATAGCTAAGTAAACATAAAAGTTATTAGAATTTACATATTTTTACACACAATTTTCTTAATATTTTCCAAACTACATATGTTACACAACTAATTTTTGCTGTATTTATTAGATAACTTATTAACTTATTAAATTAACTATATTTTATCTCTTAGGGAGCCACAGATTTAACGTAATTCACTTTTTAAAGTCTATTTGTAAAAACACTGATTTGCACTGAATCTATTTCTCACATTTCACTTTAATTAGTTTATATGCACTCACTTTACGTTTCTCGGGAGCGAGGCCGCTGTCCTCAACATCAAGGATTTCAATAAGGATCGCCATCTAGTTGATCTATTTTGACATTTGCAAAGCTTCCTCGCTGTATTTACGAAAAAAACTAGATCAAAATCGGTCCACCCGTTTGGATGCTAAGATGCCACAGACAGACACACACACAGACAGACAGACAGATAGACAGACAGACAGACACGTCAAACTTATAACACCCCTCTTTTTGGTCGGGGGTTAAAAATAGGTCCTGTCAGGTTTAACTTGTTTAAAAACAAACAGTGGAAAATACAAGCTCACCTCCCGGCGAAAAGCGTGCACTTCTAAATGAGTATTGACAGTTCGGAAACTAACATTGAAATAAATGTTCTTTACAAAAAACATCCATGTCTGGGCTAACTTTTTTACAGAGAAGATTTTTTGAACACTTTAAAAAAATATTGCTGTCTATGGGTAGTAAAAGAGAAAAGACACAATGTATGACAAAATAGAATAATTATACTATATAATACAATACGTCATTTAAACTTTGTTTTTAAAATGTAGTTATTAAGACTTTAACGTTAATTTATTTGCGATTGTATTTTCTATAGAATATCGCCAGGAAAAAACTCATTAACCCATCAGTCGTGGCAAAACGAGACACAATAGCTTTTTCATTGTTATCGCGGCCGGATGTGGCCGCTTGTGGCTTCATGAATTATAGCAATCGAAGCTTACCTTATTTAGATTTAATTAAGCGTTATAACACACATGCCAATGGAAATGTAAGTGTACATTACCTAAGTACAATTATTAAGAGCGAGGCCACAGTAGTCCAATGCGTTGCGGTGACGAACAGAATTATAAGTGCCATGGCCCATGTACACATGGTTCTCTACTACATGGCACACGATGCGGTGCGGCGGCGGTACGGCGCCTCCCGGTGCGCTCCGGCGCTGCACCGCACACGCACTGGAATCGAGACGAGGCGGGGAGGGGTGTATAATATTGGTGGAGCTCGAGTCCGTCGCTACTACGGTACTGCAAAACGATGCGGCGCCGCACTCACCGTGTGGCCGGTAGTCCGGCAAGATGGCCTCCGGTGCGGCGCCGCACCGCGCCGTGTGGCATGGCTGTTACGCTGCTAGCGTTGCATCAACGCGCAACAATAATATACCGCATCATGCAGCTCCTACTACATTTTCTTCTGTCGTTTTGACAAAAACATTGCGTCCAACAATGCAATGGGTCAATATTATGGTAACTGGTATAAAATGACTGGTTTATCATAAAATAAGTGTAATAATATAATGTTATGACTTATGTCAAACGTTGAAGCGTCGCCGCTGGGACTACGCACCGCTACGCAAAAGAGCAATATGGCTTCGCTCTAATATCGTGGTTGAAAACAATTACGTAATTTCACGCGGTTTGTATGTTCGTGTGTCAGAACCAGATCAAATGCGGTTTTAGTCTTATTAAGCATCCAGTAATCTATCCTTTATCATGACGTTATACTTTCAAGAAACTAAATATCTGAATTAACTTGATACATTATTCTACCTAACTTTTGTCCCGATGACACGCAATTGTACCCAGACAAATAGCTTGGACACTGGCCCCGTACGAAGCTGTTTTTCGACAGCATTTTTCAACTCAACACTGACGTGATCAATTTTTCAGGAGGCGAAATCAATCATCCCCGCATGACGAAACATGGGGAGCGCCGGCAACAATACCCCATTATATGACATCGATGGCATAGACGAGGCGACTCATAGCAACTTCAATGCAGTTCTCACAAGAACAATAATATGGCCGGTCGAGAGATGCTTGCAAGAAAATCTGATAAACGACACCTCGGAGGATCTTCTATCACGAACACTCGTCTTCAACGGCACAGAGATACAATGCCTGGAGCACGCGCCAGTACTGACAAGAAGTACGGTGTTCAGAGCGAGCATACTATTCCTGATGGCCATTATTTCGTTCATCGGGAACTTCGCGACGATGATAAGCGTCCGCAGAGGGAAGAGAAGTAGACGAAGAGCGCGGCCATCTTGGACGGCAATATACAGCTTGATATTCCAATTGAGTATAGCGGATCTGCTGGTGACTATATTCTGCCTAGCCGGGGAGGCGGGTTGGTCGTTCACAGTGCAATGGTACGCGGGAAACGTTGCCTGCAAGCTGTTCAAGTTCGCTCAAATGTTCTCTCTGTATCTGAGCACGTTTATCCTGGTCCTCATCGGAGTAGACCGATGGCTGGCCGTGAAATATCCAATGAAGAGTATGGCGACTGCTACAAGGAATGGAAGAATGGTCATTATCGCATGGATCCTGAGTCTACTGCTAAGTTTGCCTCAGGTGAGTTATGATTTTGTATTGTGTAAACTATAAAACATTGCTATCGTTGTTTTTGTAGGGTTTCGTACCCAAAGGGTAAAAACGGGACCTTTCATTGAAAGGAATTATTTGAAAGGGCTTATTTCACGATTTTTTCAGCAATTTTTCTGTTATTTGGCACAGATAAAAAGTAGGAACGTGAAGAATCATAGACTTTTTATTGTGGACTAATTTGTCTGTGAAATATCTAATTTACGCGGGCGAAGCAGCACGGAACGTCTAGTAATATTCTAATGCTGAAGAGTTTGTTTTTTTGAACGCGCTAATCTCAGGAGCTACTCATCTGATTTAAAAGAATCTTTCAGTGTTTGATAGCCTATTTATCGAGGAAGGCTATAGCCTATATTTATCACGCTAAGACCAATAGGAGCAAAGATACAGAGGAATATGTGAAAATAAAGCTGAAGAGTTTGTTTGTTAGTTTGTTTGTTTGAACGCGCTAATCTCAAGAAGTACTGGTCCGATTTGAAAAAATCTTTCAGTGTTTGATAGCCTATTTATCGAGGAAGGCTATAACCTATATTTTATCACGCTAAGACCAATAAGAGCAAAGATACAGAGGAAAATGTAAAAAACGGGGAAAATTATTTGAAAGGGCTAATATCTCGCAGACTACTGGGGCAATTTTTATGTTATTTGACACGAATATATAGTAGACTACGTGAGATATGGGTTATTAATTTGTGAAAAATATACGGTTTCCGTGAAATTTCAGATTTACGCGGACGAAGCCGCGTGGTACGTCTAGTAATATGATGTTTATTGATTTATTATATTATAACATGAAAAAATAAACCATGAATGCACATATGTATTAATGATGCCGACAAAATGGTACATGAAATCTTAAAAAAACATTTTTTTATGGTACCTTCCCTACACATCAAGCGGGAATGAATTTTTTTTTTGCGCGTCCACCCCTTCGTATTTTTTTTAAATATTATGAGTATTCAATGTTCATTTTTCGATTTAGGGATCCGTTTGTGAAATATTAAGTTTTAAAGTAGAAAAAATCCTTAGAGTCTAGTGAAAAAATTCGCGGGAGTTGGAAATATGCTGAATTATTTCCAACTCCCGCGTCCTTTCGTTGTCTGTCCGTCTGTCTGTAAAATTTTCAGATATTGTGTATTTTTGTTGCCGCTATAACAAAAAATACAAAAAATGAATTAAAATAAATATTAATTTAGCACGCTACGCGATGCTCGATATAAATATAATGACAGTAGGCAATTGCAATTCCTACAAAACCCTCAATTATATTATATTGTGTACTTTAATAATTAATAAGATTTTATTAAAATAAATTTTTAAGGGGGGCTCCCGTACAAAAAACACATGCAATTTTTGACCTATTTTTGGTTTATAACGGTACGGAACCCTTTTTGTGCGAGTCCGACTCGCACTTGGCCGATTTTATAAAATAATAGCACTATTTTGGTTTAAAATATTATTCATAGGTACTTCCTGTGTTGAACAATACATTAGTATACTTAATTCAATTAACGTTACGACTTCCAAAATTACTTGTTTCATTGAATTTATGGACCGTACCTATTATTTATAATTGCACTAAATTACTAAATTTTTTAAGAAAAACATAATATTGTACGGATAAGGAACATTGATTTTAATGTATGTTTAATGTTGTGAATTCGACAAAAACAGTTAAAATTACTAAAATAATCACTTTTCCTTTTAAGTAAAATATCTAAATTTACCTGTACAACCTTAAGTTTTTTGCTGAGAAAACTTGATTGCCTAAACAAAATATTAATATAATTATGTACATCCTTGTTGCAATGAAGATTCAAACCGTATAGTCATAATGTCCATTAGCTGCGGCCGAACAAAAAAGCACCAAAAACCTTATTTACGCAATTCGTCGCTTGCCTCTCTAACTGACATAACTGACATTGAGCAAAATGTTCAGGGCAAGCTTTATTCGCTTTATGGTTACCTAAAATCGGAGGCAACTCAACGTTTATCAGCGTGAACAAAATAAAAATCTGCCTCTACATTGATCTTATAGAGTACTTCGCGTGGGTATAAATTTTATTTAAATATTATTATTATTATTTAAATAATACCTTTTCAAAGCAGATACGTCTCTTTGAGAGAACTTTGTTTTCGATTTGGACGGTATTTGTTGTAACTTACGTCGGGCAATTTGTACTATAAATCATGTAATAAAACTCAGGGTATAGAAATAATCACTTATAATACCACAAGAGCTTCAAAATTATCGGGTATTTCCCGATAGGTTCGTTGCAAACAAATGAAGGATTCAAGTTTTTCAGGTTAAAAAATCACAAGCGCGAAGCGCGAGTGATTTTTCCTGAAAAACTTGACGACTTTATTTGTTTGCAGGGAACCTTGAGGGAAATGCCAGATAATTTTGAAGCTCGTGTGGTATTCGGGGGATTATTTTTCCGTCCCAAATGTCAGCCAATAGAATTGCACAATGAGACGAAATGTACAGTTAACAAATAAGAATTTGTACCTTCCTTATAGTCTTCTCCATCCATTTTCTTCATATTGTAAGCGTAATCTTTCATAATGTTTGCCAATTGCGCTTCACTCGTTTCAGCACTCAACGTGTATTCCCTCTCAGTACAAAAAGTAGTAAATTGGTTCCAAACTGTTTTTTTTGCCTTCTCCGTATTAATGGGAACATTTCCTTTGACTTTTTTATCGATGGTGGACAGAGAACAAACTCCAAATCGACTCATTTTCATGCAAAATCTCCAATTTTCACAATTGAATTCAACCTGTCAGTTTGACGTGTGGTTAATTTGACTGGATCATGTTTTGTTTTTTATATATAGCAACGACCAGAGAAAATTTTCAAAAAATTATCAGTATAATACCATGTAGGTTGTACCACGTGACGTCGAATGGTGCAATTCTATTGGTCGATATTTGGGTCGGAAAAATAATCAGTTATAATGAAATTACAAGTTACAAATTACAAACACGTAACCATTAGGTATACTGATAGTTAAAAAAAATAACAAATTGTAACTAAAATTTTAAATTTTTGTGTTTTTTTAACAAGAGTTTGTAATTTAAGCTTAAATTTTTAAAGCAGTTTTTTTTTCTATAATGTCATTGTTTAAAATTCAAACATAATCAACATCTGTTTAATTAGCTAACAGTTTCATAAAACACTATCTTTGAGATCACATCTTAGTTATGTACTTAACCTTATTCGGAATTACCGGTACGATATGCCATGCATAAACTGCATTGATCCTTTTTGGGATGATGAAAACTCAGATTTTTTGCCTTAAACACTCTGCGGTAGGTTGCAAAACGTGGTTTTATTGCATCGTTCTCTAAAGTAGCCAAAAACATATCATACATCTTATGTATAGTCCATTGAAATGTTACATTTGCTTTGCATTTATTAGAGGACGCAATTTTATTTTTGGAATATGTTGGGGGGGTCAATAGAAGCTTTAACCTCAAGTTTGTGAGGTCGCCACCCTTGTGCCCCGGCCCGGTCGCCATCTTGAAAAAAGGGGTGACAACACAATTTTCGTGATATCTTGGAAACTATACCTACGTCTTACAAAAAATTTATGAGGACATAATTTGTTGCAAATTATTTTGCCTGCAAATATGTTCATATAACTATTTACCCTAAATTAAAAATTTAAAAAGTTATGAGCAGTGAGAAAATTTTTGAAAAGGTTTATTATCACTCCTTAACTTTGTTTAATACATTTTACAAAAAAAAAAATATTTTAGACCAACCTTGTAGATGATCTTTCAGAAAGAGGTACCCCGATCCCATGAATGTAATTTTCTGCAGATACAAAGGAAACTGTGGAACCGTGTGTGGCTGCAGAAAAGCAGGCCTGAAATGATTTAAATAGTATAGTAGGAATGTGTAGACTAATATAGTAGGCATACTATAATATAGTTGCATATATTTATGTAGTGTAGTTGGCATACTGTAGACTGTGGCTGCAGAAAAGTAGGCCTGAAATGCTTTACAGAATAGTAGGCATACTGTAGAGCATCTTATGCCTGCTTTTCTGCAGCCACACATGCTTTCACAGTTTGCTTTGCATCTACAGAAAATTAATTTCATGTGATCGGGGGGATCTTTTTCTCAAAAGATCAGAGGTAGATCAAAGAGCTCTATAATTCAAGAAAGTGTAGATACGTCTGCCCCAACCTTTGTGATATCTCAGAACTGGTAAAACATACAGATAATATGTCGATTAGACAAATCGATTCGTCTTGCAAAATTGATTAAGATGGTGTAGATAACTCAGTTTCGAAAAAAAAGTCAGATACGTCAGTTAGAAAGGCAAGCGACGAATTGAGGCCTATAGTTGCGTGTGTACGGTAAATTATACGGCTATTAATGAACCAAAGATTTCCTTTGGTAGGATTGGTCCTTATGGTCCAAGGATGGATTTAAGATGTGGAGCCACCGCGATTTTTGATGTTAGTTTTTTTTAAATTTATCAGCTTCTGCTCTGGAGGAAAATAGAGTCTCAATCTGTATAGAGGTATTAATTATGGTACTATTCCAAGGTCAGGTACCATGTTCGGATGACTTAAGAATGCTAAATTCATTTTAGGACTCATATTTGCACGATAAAGATATTAAACAACGTAAAAAGAAGAAGAAGAAGAAGCATTATTTAAACGCGCTAATCTTAGTATGAGTCAGTAATTACTGGTCCGATTTGAAAAATTCTTTCAGTGTTATATAGTCCATTTATTGAGTAAGGCTATAGGCTAAATTTTATTACGCTAAGACTAATATAAGCGAAGAAATAGAGGAAAATGTGAAAAAACGGAGGAAATTATTTGAAAGGGCTTATTTCACGATTTTTTCAGCAATTTTTCTGTTATTTGGCACAGATAAAAAGTAGGAACGTGAAGAATCATAGGCTTTTTATTGTGGACTAATTTGTCTAATAAATGAAATATCTAATTTACGCGGGCGAAGCAGCACGGAACGTCTAGTAATATTATAATGCTGAAGAGTTTGTTTTTTTGAACGCGCTAATCTCAGGAGCTACTCATCTGATTTAAAAGAATCTTTCAGTGTTTGATAGCCTATTTATCGAGGAAGGCTATAGCCTATATTTATCACGCTAAGACCAATATGAGCAAAGATACAGAGGAATATGTGAAAATAAAGCTGAAGAGTTTGTTTGTTAGTTTGTTTGAACGCGCTAATCTCAAGAAGTACTGGTCCGATTTGAAAAAAATCTTTCAGTGTTTGATAGCCTATTTATCGAGGAAGGCTATAACCTATATTTTATTACGCTAAGACCAATAAGAGCAAAGATACAGAGGAAATGTAAAAAACGGGGAAAATTATTTGAAAGGGCTAATATCTCGCAGACTACTGGGGCAATTTTTATGTTATTTGACACGAATATATAGTAGACTACGTGAGATATGGGTTATTAATTTGTGAAAAATATACGGTTTCCGTGAAATTTCAGATTTACGCGGACGAAGCCGCGTGGTACGTCTAGTAATATGATGTTTATTGATTTATTATATTATAACATGAAATAATAAACCATGAATGCACATATGTATTAATGATGCCGACAAAATGGTACCTGAAATCTTAGAAAAAATTTTTTTTTATGGTACCTTCCCTACACATCAAGCGGGAATGAATTTTTTTTTTGCGCGTCCACCCATTCGTATTTTTTTTTAATATTATGAGTATTCAATGTTCATTTTTCGATTTAGGGATCCGTTTGTGAAATATTAAGTTTTAAAGTGGAAAAAATCGTTAGAGTCTAGTGAAAAAATTCGCGGGAGTTGGAAATATGCTGAATTTTAAAGGAAAACTACCACGGATAAGAAGACTTACTTGAGTAATAGTCGATCAACTAAAAAAATGTATTCGGCGAAGTATAAAGGAACTTTTGAATAAATGTTTTTTTTTTGAATAAATGAATGAATATTATGCTTTATTGTGCTCAAAATGTACAAACTTAATAAAAGAAGTTACATGAAGTCAGCATAAGCACAAATATGTATTCGAAGAAGTATAAAGAAACTTTTCGTTCAAATTCCTTTGAAAGTAACTGAGATGATGTTGTAAGTAGTGTAAAATACGTTATAAATGTACATTTTTCTCTATAAATGTACATCTTTAACCATCTCCCCTAGCATTGAGATACTTGGCGTCAACATATCGAGCGAAGTCCAGTTCCGATATCATCTAGATTCTAGAGGGTAAGGCCAAATTAGCCTCGAAGAAACTTGGTGTTCTTAACAGAGCGAGACAGTACTTCAGTCCGGACCAACGCTTACAACTCTACGAGGCGCAGGTTCGGCCTCATATGGAATATTGTTCTCATCTCTGGGCAGGGGCGCCTAAATATTCTAGGGCGCCCGCTCGAATTGTTGACTGCCATAGTGTTTCAAACAGCTTGGACCCCTTGGAATTACGCCGAGATGTAGCTTCATTCTGCATCCTCTATCGGTTGTATGACGGGGAGTGCTCTGAGGAATTGTTCGGAATCATACCACCGGCAACTTTTCGCCCTCGTCCCACGCGAAAAACATACCATCCTCATCACCTTGATGAGTGGCAGTCTTCCACAGTGCATTTTTCGCGTAACTTTCTGCCGCGCACTGTAAAACTCTGGAACGAACTGTCACCAGCAGTATTTCCGGACCTATACGACCTGTAAACCTTTAAGAAAAGAGCGTATTCCCTCTTTAAAGGCCGGCAACGCACCTGCAGCTCTTCTGATGTTGCGAGTGTCCATGGGCGACGGTAGTTGCTTACCATCAGGTGACCCGTTTGCACGTTTGCCCCCTTTTTTAATTTAAAAAAAATCATTTACCACTCAAAAATAAAAAATAAAAACGGTACTACGGAACCCTATATGCGCGTGGCCCGACACGCACTTGGCCGATTTTATTGATAATTTTTGTATGGTCAATCAATATACATTTTTGACGTGTTCATTACTAACAACATCATCTCAGTCACGTTCAAAGGAATTTGAACGAAAAGTTTCTTTATACTTCTCCGAATACATATTTTTTTGTTGATCGACTATTAATCATACTGTTATGTTTCTGCACAATAAAGTATATTTGTTTGTAATCAATAACTTATGAAGTCTTCTTAGCCGTGATAGTTTTCCTTTTGAATTCAGCATATTACCTTACTCTCGTGAATTTTTTCACATTTCCAGAAGCAACTGTTTAGCTGGTACTGGTAGAAAGGGCAGACACTGGACTCTTAACGATTTTTTACTTCATATTTTACAAATGGATCCCATGATTTTAAATTTTATCGGCATCATTAATATTATTTGCATTCAAGCCAAATTACAGCTTTGTAGGCCCTACAGTTTCTGAGCAAAACCGCGGGGCGCGGACAGACGTACAGACAGATCTGATTTTTAACCGACTTCCAAAAAGGAGGAGGTTATATGTTCGGCTGTGGATATTTTTTTTTATTTGTGTATGTTCAACGATTACTCCGCCGTTTGTGAACCGATTTTCAAAATTTTTGTTTTGTTGTAATAAGTTTCACTCTAATTTGTTACCATGTTCACAAAAGTGGTGACCTGATGATGGGATCCATGATTAATCGAGGGAACTCCTCAAAATTTATATGGAAACATATGGTGATTTGGTTTTATGAGAAGTATCCTGAGCATATACTACCAAAACACAACCTTTTGCACCAAGGTATACTATGGTTCCGAAGATACTAAGAGAACTCCGGATTCCTCATAGATACAAGTTTGGGGGTTTAGGCGCTGTTTTAAGAACTGAAAGCATATGCTACTATGCAAATTACATTCATCATCATCATCATCATCATCATCATCATCATCATTACCACATCAGGGTCACCAATGTCACATGGTTGTATTATGTACTTATATTATATGAATAAACAACCACAACAACAAAAGTATTAAAATATATTATATTTCCGTTGTCTGGTAACTACCAGACCCGTGCTAAGTACCTGAAGGACACAAGTCCTTCAGGTACTTAGCACGGGGCCAGACTGACGTGGTGTGAAGCATCCATAGATATATTAGATACTAACTAGCTGTTGCCCGTGACTTCGTCCGCGTGGACTTTAGTTTATAGCGCGCGGTGTCAACAAAGTTGTTGTCAAATTTAAAAGTTTTTTAAAACCCTGGTACCCCTTAAATCAAAATACCCAAAAACAGCTGTGCAGTGTGCACATAATATTTCATTATTTTAAATTAAACTTTATTTGTGCCAAATTTTAAAGCTTATTTAGCCCTCCATTACACAACTTTACCCATAAAGTATATTTTTTTATTTTATCATTGATTGGTTTAAGGTTACGTCACTGCATAGATAAACTATAAAGTACTGAGCAGTCATGAGTTATACAACCGAAAAATATTTTGATAAGAGATGGATGGATTTGACCTCTAGAAACACGCAAGAGCAAGCGATAGTGCGATGTAGACGACTCTTAGCGCCATCTATTATGAATTTTTCGAACTAACTAAATTTGAACAAATTGACGTATTTGAACACCCCCTTACAACCCCTTTTAGATTTTACATTTCACACTGTAGTTAAAGTTACAGTTATAGTTAAAGTAAGTTGGTGCAACCCACCCTTAACAAAATATTGTACTATGATACGTAGAATATACGCGATGGTTTACCTACTAGGCAACTAAAAAGAGTGAAATTATTATTTTTAACAAAAAATTAAAACCGACTTCCAAGGTAAAAACAATAATATCATCCTTTTAATATTAGCTAAAAAATATTAAATAATTTTCCCTATCTAAAAGTGCCTTTTCCGAGTTCTATTATATATAATAGTTAATTTACTTTATTTTTTTTACTTAATTTAATTTCAACATAATATTCTTATCGATCTGTTACTATGTTCTTAAAAATGAACTAATGATCGAGTCTTAGTTTTTTTGGCAGGACTTTATCTATTCAACAGCGTTGTTAATTAGTTCACTAATTTGTAAAAATAAAAATAGAGAAAAAACCACTTTAACAGGGTAATTATATAAAATTACTTAATATCTTTGTTAACTTTATCTGCTTAGTTTTTTGACAGCAAGATTAAGAACCAATTTCACCAACGTCTGTTAGTGTTAATCTCTTGTTAATCTTCTCTTTCATTAGTACTTATGTAAAACGAGAGAGGTAACGTGATAATTCGAGCATTAACTTTAACAGACGTTGATGAAATCGGACCTAAGCGTATTAACTGTTAGGCCTTTCTAAATAACTTATCAAACTATTTTATTATAATAATAATATTATAACTTGAAAACTAACTTTGTGAACCTTAAGATAGCGCTGGTTGGTGAGATTACATCGGAACGCCGAACATGTGAAATTATAGCAAACGCAAACATTAAAGACGTGGTGATATTAACTTCTTATCTCCTATAAACATTTATAGACTACAGGCCCACGTCGAAAACGGATGGGTCAAATGAACCACCTGGGGACGTATATAATAGTAAGATTTAACACTATGCCGTCACTTGTAAGCTGTCCAACTGAGTGCTGGTGAGAATTCAAAAGTGCATGTAGGGTGAGTACATTTTGGTCATATGATCCTGTACGGCATTTTTACCATCGATAGACACATGAAAAATAATAAGAAAGCCCGCAGTGCCGTACAAAAATAATGCGCCAACAAGTCGGTATTTTTATTTTATTTTCAGCCAATTTCCATGGTAAATTTGGTCATTTGATTCAATACGGCATACGTTTCATACTGTTTGGATACAGCTTAGAATCAATTATTCCGCAACGCCGTACAAAAATAATGCGACAATAGAAAAAAATCGAGGGTTACAAACCCCCGTTTTTCAGGGTCATTTGAACCAACATAAAATTAATTCATTTTGAAAGTATGCTATGCATAGATCATATTTTTTTGTACGCCGTACATTTTTGTTGGTCCAAAGGTTTGTAGGAGAAAAAAAAACTCAAGCAAATATCCATAGAACGAAATGTTAGAAAAGTCCATACAACGAAATATATCGATTTTTTTTTCTAAAAAATAGTTGTTTTATTAGGGTTCCGTACCCAAAGGGTGTAAACGGATACCTTTACCTAAGACTTCGATGTCTGTCTGTCTTCAGGCTGTAACTCAAGAACGGTTATAGCTAGAGATTTGAAATTTTCAGAGATTATGTATTTCTGTTGCTACTATAACAACAAATACTAAAAACAAAATAAAATAATTATTTAAGGGATGCTCCCATACAACAAACCTGTTTTTTTTTCAATTTTTTGCTCGATATCAATAATGGCAACAGGTAGACACCTGAAATGTTCACAAAATACTCAATTTTATTTTTAATTTAAAAATCAATAGTAAGATTTTTAAAAAAGAAATAATTAAGGGGGGGGGGGGTCCTATACAAAAAAACACAATTTTGTTCTATGATGGTACGGAACTTTACTTACTAATTTTGTCCTAATTTATTTATCTTAATACTATTTAAGACGAAGGAAAAATATAGAAAATTGCTTTATTTTATTAATCTATGAATATTTAAAATTTCAGATTTTGAATTTCTGTTTATTTTTTTAGAACAGTTTCTTTTGAACGGCAATACTCTATATCAATTTTATTTTACAATATCATATTAAAAATAAAGTCGCCGTATAGAATCAAATAATTTTACAGCTGAAAAAATCAAGTATACCATGTAATTAAGATTATTATTAAAATGGACAAAAATTTTTTGACGGCATTATTTTTAATACTCGTAGTACTTTTGAGTGCTAAAATAATGTTTGGAACCGAAGCCGTACTGTTTCAGATGACCCCCCGGACCCCTGAAAAACAGGGGTTTGTAACCCTCGATTTTTTCTATTGTCGCATTATTTTTGTACGGCGTTGCGGAATAATTGATTCCAAGCTGTATTCAAACAGTATGAAACGTATACCGTATTGAATCAAATGACCAAATTTACCATGGAAATTGGCTGAAAATGAAATAAAAATACCGACTTGTTGGCGCATTATTTTTGTACGGCACTGCGGGTTTTCTTATTATTTTTCATGTGTCTATCGATGGTAAAAATGCCGTACAGGATCATATGACCAAAATGTACTCACCCTACATGCACTTTTGAATTCTCACCAGCACTCAGTTGGACAGCTTACAAGTGACGGCATAGTGCTAAATCTTATTATTTTATGCTCTAATATCGTCCTATATACGTCCCCAGGTGGTTCATTTGACCCATCCATTTTCGACGTGGGCCTGTAGTCTATTAGCAGCAAATTGTGTTTATACTTTACTAAGTACTTAACCCGGGTCAAACTAGGCAAGATGGGTAGGAAATTATCAACCGGAATCACTCAGAAAGTTGTCCCAAAACTACTAGTTTCAACATAGATATCAGAAACAATTAATACCTCTGTGAGTTCCAGTGACGACGTAAATGAAATGCTATCAACAATTTTCAAGCTATGCACAGCTTTTACCGTGGGCTTTAAGAGCAGCTACCGAATTAAGGAATTCCGTAACGAAAATAGACCTAACAACCCACTCCGACCGGCCGGCACAGCGGTGCGGCGTTGAAAGCAGTGCATCTACTAACGTCGTTTCAATTTGGCAGACTTCGACACGGTGTGCGTGTGACTAGACGTACCTATGCGAATTATAATTGCATATTTAGTTGATAAAAATACTATGCAATAGCTTTAGCGCGGCAGTCCCCGAGTGCCACATATTTTTTTGTTGTTACTATGACTTCTTATCATTAAAAGATGCACGGCATGCACTGACCGGCACAGTGGTGCAGCATTGTCGGGGAGTGGGGGTTGTTCCGTTTATAATCGTTACGGAATTTCTTGATTCGGTCACCGCGCTCAAAACTCGCGATAAAAGCTATACAATAGCTTAAAAATTTGGACTGTATGACAATAAACAGTAGACTCATCCGTTTACTATTCGTTACGGTTACCTCAAATTATAGTATTCATTCGTTCATTCCACACAAAATGGGTAAATATTGTCATACTTTAAACACAGATGTTTTAATAATAACAACTATTTGTTTTACACATCTTTTGTTATCACCGAAAACTCTAGAAAATTTTTCATGCCTCATTAGTCTGATGTGCGCGTTATTATGCTTAAGTTATTTTTGGCCTTCACTATACTTACTACTTATACACACTTAAGACTATTCTTCATCCTTGTTTTTTTTTTATTTATCTATGGACGCTTCACACCACGTCAGTCTGGCCCCGTGCTAAGTAAGTACCTAAAGGACTTGTTTTACAGGTGACAACGGAAATATATTTTATACTTTTATACTATACAATATATTTAAGATTTTTATTATATCATACACATAATCATGGAGTAAAGACATATTTGTCTATGATATTATATTTAATTTACACATTCATACCCGGGAACATTGAAAACATTTTGTTCCGTCGGCGGGATTCGAACCCGCGGCCTCCGGCTTAAGCTACCAACGTGCTAACCACTGAGCCACAGAGGTCGTCAAAATATGTTTAATAATATTAACTTCTGTACTAATATAATATTATATTCTGTGCTACTGTATGCAAATTATAAATTTTCATTTAAACCCGCTCAGTGGTTTTATTAGAGGGATAAATAAAATTATTATTATAGGCGATGCCATTAAACGTTTCAATTAAGGTGACGCAGCGTTAAAGTAAGAAACCGTGTTGGATATGTTTTAGATTGCTTGTTTTCTATGAGAGGCGGGCCCGGCCTCTCATAGAAAACAAGCAATGGAACAGCAAAAAATGGAAAGGGCGTAAGCGACAAAATGGTTTTTGTCGCATAATTTAAAAACCATAAATACATTTCATATAAGCTATGCACAAATTAAAGTGCATGCTTGAACCAATTTATGCACAAATTTTGGAACCTTAAATCACTCTCCTCTGTTGGAAAAATAGGAATCCCTTTTTTTACAGAGGTCTTTTCGATTGATTATTCTGTGCTATAAAAGTTGTCCAATCGTGTTATGCTATGGGCAATTCAAAGACAAAGACATGATGAATACTGACAATGAACTTCAATTTCTTAGCTTTAGTCATTGCTGAGAAAAATCGGCATCGCTACAGCCAAATTATCAAGGCGCCGCCTTAATAACAGAGTCAATTTCAAGTAATTAAATGTTTTAAAATAGTCGCTCTGTTCTCATCTTACCATTTAATTAAGTTGAACTTGAAACCGCTATTAGCTGTTTAATACACTTAATATAATTATTACGACCTAGATAATTTTCATCAAAGTTTTATGACTAGCTGTTATTTTAATTATAAACAACTAAAGCTACCATAATAATTAATTCGATAGTTTGTCTGTCTATCTTAAGTCTTAACGATTACACAATAAAACGGATCAAATGAGGCATAAATACATTTTGAGTCTTGGCCCTTGGGAAAGGATATTATAAAGTAGTTTTATTTCCGCAAAATACGTATTTTATCGCTGAATAAAATTTCTTGTAAATTAAATTGCACTACATCTAAAAAGTATATACTTATATATTGTTTGATTTAACTCAATTTTAACTTTAAATCCTTGTGTCAAAACTTTTCGTCGAACGACTTTCTTGATTTGTGGTTAGTCTCAACTCTCAGCGCAGGGTATTGGGTAATAATTATTAATTTGTTGGAATTTTACAAAAGTAGAAGTAATTTTAATGAAAATAAAAATATTTATTAATAACCAGATGTTGCCTGTAACAGCGTAGCGCAGAAATTCATTTATCGTGCGGAAATCGAGTTTTTAGGGTTCCGTACCCAAAGGGGAAAAACGGGATCCTATTACTAAGACTTTGATAACCGTCTGTCTGTCTCCAGGCTGTATCTCAAGAACAGCGATAGCTAGAGAGTTGTGCACAGATTATGTATACACATAGACACTTGAAACATTCACATTTAATTCATGAAGCCCCAAGCGGCCACATCCGGCCGCGATAACAATGAAAAAGCTATTGTGTCTCGTTTTGCCACGACTGATGGCTTAAGGGGGGCTCCCATAAAAATATACAATTTTTTGCCTATTTTTGCTCTTAAAAACTCAAAGTAGTTTGCTTTTAAAAGCTTAAATGCCAAATCTAAATCAATTCAACAGTTCTAACATTAAGAAGTGACAGATACACTAGCACATTTACAGTATGAGTGTAGATATAATGCAATAATTAGAGTTGAATGGATATCACACATATTTCAAGACGTGAAATAGTAATGAATGTGTTGCCTTAATTAGATAAATAATGAATATTAAACAGTGAAGTACTCGTGCATAAAAATGTAATTTGTATTTACTTTGCAATTAATCATTATTTTAGTATTTCATAGTGAATATTCTACGTCATCGTCGTCATAAGCCATTACTTTGCGGAATTCTAAGCTTTTAGGTAGATTTCCGTGTTAACATTTTATTTCACACGGAAAATAATCAATTCACATTGCAATGTGGTCTGTGGAGCGATGCGAAGCATTTTAAAATTTAAATAATCTTTTAAAAATCTAAATAGGAAGATACCGCATGGGCAGGTCTGTCAAATAAATGTACATTATCTTGTGTGGTAAAAATGTTTAGTTCCAAATAACTTATTTCAAAATATAGTGCCTTATCGCCACGTTGTAATGTGAACTGATCAGGAATTGTGAACAGGGACTTACGGCTCTACTCGTGAACATTTAATGACTATTCAACTTTAATTTAATGAAGAGTTTAACAAAAAATCTGTGCAGATTAAGTCAAACCCTTCATTAAAAAATAGTAATAATTGAATCTGAGTGCAGCCGTTAAGTATAGTTTTTACAGAGCCAGTACTGGCTGCCAATAAGACTGGCAGCCAGTACTGGCTTGGTATATGCCGCGTGTGAACAGTTTGGCCTGCCTTGAAAAACTGTTCACAGGCGGCATATACCAAGCCAATACTGGCTGCCAGTCTTATTGGCAGCCAGTACTGGCTCTGTGAAAACTATACTTTAGAGTGCATAAAATATGTGACAATCGAAGCCCCGTGAAATTATAATGTTAGAGATCAACTACGATAACATGGCGCGCCCCTCCAAAATTCAAAACGTTTGAAGTGCGTTGTCAAAACGTTTGAAGTGCGTTGTCTTGCGCGGTCGGCTAGTTATGATTAGTTGACAAACAAATCTTGGTAATAAGTGACATTAACTGAAATATTACGAGTACTGGTTGATTGGTTGAATACTTACTACATACAAACTCTTTCAGGATGTGACTACACACATTGAAACAGTCATTGGGGATTGTCCATTTTTTTTTTAATTTTGCTCATTACAAAAACATTTCGAGGAATAAGGTCAGTGATAGTTTTTCTGTATATAAACGAAAAAAATACTCATTAGTTACTTATATTTTTGAACAAATATGTTTAACCTTAGTTTGACCTTCAATGGCGTTAAATTAGCAAAAAATTCGACCAACATTACGTTTCGAACTTTTGGTAAGCTTCTCGTATCAGCTTTCACATAATGAGAACTTGAATTTGACGAACCAGCCATTATAAATAAGATCGTAAGGAAATTTAAAACATACTGCAGAGGTCAATTATTGGCCGCCGATGATGACGTCAGAGCGAAACTTTAAAAATTTATTGAGAAAAAACTAGCCAATGAATTTCAAAATTATTTAATTTATATTCTTAAAATACCCTATTTTAACGAAAAAATATATAAAAAGTACATGTGATTTTTTTTGGACAATGCTCTTTGGAGGGGCGCGCCATGTTATCGTAGTTGATCTCTACGAAGAATGGGCCGGTAAATAGTAAGAAATGGAGCGGATTGACAATTTTCGATGGAATTATAATTATTATTTCACTATAATTGTAATATCAGGACTTTCACAATATACCTGCGACACATACATTATGTCGTGTCACAGTGTTTGTGCGCGAACTCCTCCAAAACGGCTCAACCGATTTTAACGAAATTTGTAGGTACATTCGTTAGGCCTGAGAATAGGTTTTTATCTACTTTTTATTGATACTAGAAATAATTTTTAAGGCAAAACAACATTTGCGGCGTCAGCTAGTTGTGCTATACTTTTCTATTCTCTTTCAGACAATAGTCTTCCGCGTGGCTCGAGGTCCGTTTTACGAGGATTTCTATCAATGTGTGACCCACGGATTCTATACTGAGCAGTGGCAAGAGCAGGCCTACACGAGCCTGTCCCTGGTCATCATGTTCCTTCTGCCGTTACTGGTGCTGGTCTCCACGTACGTCTCCACCGTTAGGACTATATCAGGTAATTATATTATAACATTTACCAATAGAAATAAAAGTAACAGTTATTTATAACTAGATGACGCCCGCAACTCCGTTGCACAAAATTCGTTCAACGCGCAGAAACACCGTACTCTTATCCTACTTAGATACAAGATAGACAAACATTCTGCTTTAGGACTGAAGAAAAAATAATTAATTTATGAAAAATAAAGTCCAATCCTTATTAACACTTATCAATTTACATTTTAAATTGAAACACAATATTATGATAAGGAATTTTTCAGATTATTTGGCTTATAAAAACAGAAGCTGATATACATAAAAAAGTTAGGGAACGTGTAAACTTAGAAATAATTCAATTGTTTACATGCCATTTATTTTTAACTTTAAAATTATTATGATTGCGAAAGTGTGTCTGTCTGTTACCTCCTCACGCCGAAACCGCTAAACCGATTTTGCTGAAACTTGGTATGAAGACCTTTCAAGTCCCGGGGGAGGATATACTTACCTATCATTGAATAATAAATGAATTTTGTATTTTTTTATTTCTGTAAGGTTTCTTTGCAATCCACAGTTTACTGATATAAATGCAAAAGGGTTGTCTGTTTGTTACCTCTTCACACCCAAACCACTAAACCGATTTTGCTGAAATTTGATACAGATATACATAAAGTCTCGGGAAAGAACACAGGATAGTTTTATCTCAAAAAATGTACGGTCTCCGCGCGATAAACTAATAAATGCGCAATGGAGTTGCGGACGCCATCTGGCTCTATTATACAAAAATTTATAAGATTATAAGGCATCTTTTAAAGACTCGATATTGTGGACGCCATTAAAGCAGTCTTCATCATCCAATATCAGGCTCATAAACCTGAATGGGTACATTTCGGTTTATATCAGGCACTAGGCTGTAAATGGAAAATATTTTTATGATTATTTTTATCTACAGAAAAAACTGTTATGGGATTGTTATTTTCATTGAAAAAATCTTATACAAACTAAGCTATTATGCGTGTGAGAAAAAAAAATACACCAAAAGAGTTCTTTATCTATAGTTTATAACTGCATATAGGTTTTTACTTATTTAATAACTGTAGATTAAATTTGTATAAAGTCAGATATAATATTATAATCTGTAACGATAAATTTTATCCTTACTATTTTTTTTTGCTATCTTTTAATTTGACAAGTTGCTAAAATCGAAGGAGCCTTAACTGTACACTTTAGATTTCATGAAACTGCCGTCATAATTTATAAGTGTACTAAGCAGGCTGCTACTCAGCAATATGTTTAGACAAATAAAATTAACCCAAAGTTTAAACTTTTAAGTAGCCTTTAAACTTTTTTGGAAATAAAGTGAAATAAACGTGTCCTGAAAAACGCACTTGAAAAATTCCGGGCTAAGTAGGTAATGAATAACTGTATTTAAAAAAAAGATAAAACCGACTTCAAAATTGTACGTAATTGAGAATTACAACTCCCTATCTCCAAAACTACTGAACTGATTTTGATGAAACTTGCACTGTTCCCTAAGTTGAACAATACCTAGTACAACAAAAAAATAATTACTGAAATCTGACTTGTAGTTCCGGAGATATGCGAACACAAACATAAAAACATACATACATACGTCATACATACATACATACATACACTTTTGAAATTTGGCACATTTGTTCAGACGCTGATATAGACTATCATATACAAAAAATGGACAGTTCTGGAAATATTACATACATACACGTCGAATTGATAACCTCCTTTTTTTGAAGTCGGTTAAAAAGGTAGCTTACTCACAATTATAGGATTAAGAACTTTTAACTTTAAAAGTAATTGAAATGCTATAAACTCCACGGTCTTAATTAAACTTCGGAATTTTTCCATTCGTGTTGAACCCATCTAAAGTCTTCTTTGATCTTCAGACTAATCCTAATGCAAGTTTTTAGCGCGCCTCGGTAAATTTTCTGACCGTTTTATCTTTCTAACGGTTGAAAGAAAGCAGTTTCAAGTTTCGATTCATTGTCTTTAAATCTATTAAGTTCAGAAGTTAAGTATTTTAGTTTAACTGTTTTTGGCAAGATCCGTATTCTTAACGGTTAGTTTTATTTTATTGTGTTCAGTTGCAAAGTTTCTCAATCTTGTTATTGAACGTTAATTTCTTGTAGCTTGTTCAGACTGAATTTTTCAGGTATACAAATTTCAAGACTATAAATAATATTAATTATCTATATATTTTGTCTTAGTACCTAATACTATTTGGCTATTTTACTTACCTTTCTTCAATGGAGCATATGTGACTATTGAATATTATACTGAATATTTTGTTATAATCATCGCAGTAACTTTTAATAGATTAAGGGCCTGTTTCACCACTTCCTGATAAAGTGCAGGATAGGCTATCCACAATTTTTTTGACAGATTCTCCATACTCTGGGCCTGTTTCTTTACTTTCTGATAAAGTGCCGAATATGCTATTCACAACTTTTTTGACAGATTCTCCATTCTTGATTTAAGTGTTAAGTGGTGAATAGCCTATTCGACACTTATCAGGAAGTGGTGAAACAGGCCCAAAATCTTTCAACTTAAGTGGTGGATAGCCTATTCGGCACTTATCAGGAAGTGGTGAAACAGGCCCTTAGCAGTGTAATAAATAAAGATGCTTGTTACAGAGAGCAAGAAAGTATTTCAACCGGAGGTGACGAAGAATGAGAAGTACATAACACCGGATGTGAACCGGCGGCGGTTGATCGACCGGGCGAAGATGAAGTCGCTGAGGATGTCAGTGGTGATCGTGACTGCCTTCATCATCTGGTGGACGCCGTACTACGTCATGATGATCATCCTCACGTTCATGAACCCGGACAAAAACGTAAGTATCTTCTTGACGGAATAATTGTTTTGAGGATGTCAGTGGTGATAGTGACTGCCTTCATCATCTGGTGGACGCCGTACTACGTTGTGGTGATTGTTCTGACGTTCATGAACCCGGACAAAAACGTAAATATGTTTTTAATGGGAAAAGGAATTATTTTAATAGTGGTGGGGATAATGAAGTCACTGTGAAGTGTGAAGAGCAATGGTGAAGATTATATTGCTGTAGATATAAGTAATGATCGTTAGCGCTTTTATTTAGATTTTTCAGGATAAAATTATAGATCTTTCTTCTATATTTTAGAAATTAGAATAGGCCTATACAAATTAATAACAGACGGGATAATTATTTGAAATAATTTCTATTACTAGTATCAGTAGGTCATTATTATAATCCTTTGTCCCTTTTGAAGTGTTATTAGTTTACAAAGTAATTTCATTACGTACAAAAGGCGTCTGAGATGATCTAGGTCAAATCTCAATATGTTTAATCTATTAAAACTTTAATCTTGATCTCTATGATTACGAACAAACTAAAGATTTAAGCAGAATTAAGTGGCAATATTCACATAAATGATAGCAAATAGTACAATATTACTTACTGTCTCTATTTAAATATTTTCTCTCCATTCCAGATGAATTTAATATGACTTTACAGCACTTGAGGAATAGTCATTGTTTACGGAGGGTTTAGGACACATTAAAGCTTAGCGCAAACCTACGCGACCAAAGCGACTGCGAAGCGGTAGCGTCTACCGCGCGGCGGACGCTGCCCATGTAATCTTATGGCGCTGTGCACACCTGCACGACCGCGACGCGAAATGTTCGCGTCGGCAAGCGGAACGTGCGCGTCAAGTTGTCAGACGCGTGTTTTGAAGTTTACATAACTAGACTTCTTTTTTTAAAACCTTTTTTATATTATTTTGTACTACTCTTTAGTTTATGATTTCTTGATTTGTTTACGTTTTGATAGATTGTGTCATGAATCAAATTGCCCGATGTATTATTTTTCTCTATGATCATGATATTAGTTATAGTCGCGCAGGTGTGCACGCCAAGTTGCGCGTTGCAGACGCTCCCGATTCGCGTACCGCGTCCCCTGTCACTGACGCGTAGGTTTGTTTTAAGCTTTAGATGCTCGGGCTGAAGAACGGCCTTTTTTAGTTAATTACAACTTTCATTTTTTATCTCTGAATTATCTAAAAGATTTATAACAAAATTTATACGTAACATTTTATTTTATATATTTTAAGCAGCTTAGTTCTAAATCGCGTTTAACAAACTTGGTACATAGCATTGTAAACAATAAGTCCCTCTTTTCAAACAAAACCATTTTCATTTTCCCTTAATCCCTAAATTATGAAAATTTAATGTTATAATAGCATGAATACTGTTACGAAATTACCAAAGCTTTTAACTTAGTAAATCTCAAAATTCTTTTAGTTATGTGATATCAGATTTTTGTCACATCACGGTAAATTGAAATGTTACAGCAAATTGTATTGAATGTGTGGCAGGATTTAGCTAAAGTGACTTAAGCGATGATGCAGCAGCTTAGAAATCGTTTACTGGACGGTTTGTGCTGACAGTGCCAAAAGCAAGTTTCTCTGCAACAACACCAAATCGGTGCTATGTAGTATTGAAAATTTTCAATTCCACATTTTATAAAATGTGATTGGATACAATTTGAAGAATTTGTATTTAACAAAAATCAATGCATATTATTATGTAGATTACATAGTAATCAAGGTATTCGTTAAGTATGTTTCCGACCAATTTGACGGAGCTCTGAACACAATTCAGATGTAATTTGCCATAAATTTGGCAAAGGTTTCCTTATATTCGGAAATTCTGACGCAGATCGACCAAAAGCACATTTGGACCGACCATTCGATTGTCTGGCTCCACTTTATTATAGCTAGCCGCCGTTTATATTTAAGACTGAATCGCCTACGTAAAATACGTAAGGCCAAATTTATTAAGCTAGTTACTAGTTAGATATAATTTTCTAGAATTTAGGGTACATCGTGTTACAATTTATCTTCACTTCGTCAAGAAAATGTTGAATGACACAGGGAATGAATGAATGAATGAAAATCCTTTATTGCACTAAAACAACCATGACATATGACATATTATACAATATTACAGAACTTATGAACTATTGAGTAAAAAGTACAAAAGGCGGTCTTATCGCTACAAGCGATTTCTTCCAGTCAACCTATATAATTATAATATTATAGTAACAGTAGTAATAGATGGTAGGTGACTACATAGACATAGACAGGGAATTATAAATTAGCGAAAAAAATAGAAAAAGAAGATACTATCAAAACTGTCTATTCCTAAAACTTTTTAAAACGCTCGCTTTTTATTTCCTCCGAGTGAAATATTATGTTAAATTTTTGTGGCGTTTAAGTTATAAATATAACCGATCACTGAGAGATGATTTTGGAGTGTTAACACGCCATTTGGATGGTGAATTGCCAGCGTTACTCCAGGAACACAGCTAATAATATTTTGCCCGTACAATGTAGGAGTGGATATATACCGCTGGGAGTTTCCCACACATAGGGTTGAACTTGATTACTGCCTCTGTTGTATGTTACTGAAGAAAATTATTGGGCTAACACAGTCTCATGTGGGTACATTTTATAATGAAACCTTGTCACGAGCACTAGCTACGACTTGCGGTCCCGCCATCCTGTACACATGTTTTAAATAAGGAATCCTTTGAAATAAACTGTTACAGCCTCGACTATTTTACAAAAAAATATATATAGTTGATCAAATTGTGAATCTAAACAATTCTTAGATTTACTTAAACATTAATTCATGAAAATAAATCCAGTCGTTTAGGACCAGCTTAAGCTCGTAATTAATTACATTAGCAGAATATATTATATAGACTTACATATTTTAAGTAAGTTAGAGTCGTTTGTTTGAATTTAATGAGCTCCTGAACTAATTATTGACCTCTGCACTACTTTATCGACGACGTTGAAGGATAGGCTACTTTTATTGCTGTAAATTGTGCCAATTCCCGTGAAAATTTATTTTGCGTGTGGAGAGTTACGGGAAACATCCATCCATACTAATATTATAAATGCGAAAGTGTGTCTGTCTGTCTGTCTGTTACCTCTTCACGCCCAAACTGCTGAACCGATTTTGCTGTTTGGTATGGAGATACTTTGTGTCCCGAGAAAGGACATGGAATACTTTTCATCCCGAAAAAATGTACGGTTCCCACGCGATATACGATTTTTGGCGCAACGAAGTTGCGGGCCTCATCTAGTTAATAATAATGATTATGTGGCTGGAGCTTGCAATGACATTAATCCGAATTGATAGACGTCATGCTTCATACGCTACTAGCTATATGACCGAGCTTCGCTCGGTATTCAAAAAATTCAAAAAACACACATAAAATGACATTTTATGAAAATGATTCCTAGCTAGATCGATTTATCGCCCCCGAAACCCCCTATATACTAAATTTCATGAAAATCGTTGGAGCCGATTCCGAGATTCCAATTATATATATATATATATATATATATATATATATATATATATATATATATATATATATATATATATATATGGCTTTCGTAAAATTTAATATGTACAAAAAGTAACCAGTTTTATTCGCTATCCAATTTTAGACGACGGGTGTGTTAAATTTTCTAGTTTTAATATTCTGACAAGCTACTTTTACGCGAGTTCAAGTAGCGACTTGATGAAGCTGTGAATAATATAAACTTGACTGGCGAACCGTACTGTGCAAAACATACTTTATTAAAATTAGCTCAAGACAAAATTGTAATTTATTTTTAACCCCCGGGCCCCGACGCAAAAAGATGACGTGTGTTATAACTTTGACGTGTCCGTCTGTTTGTCTGTGGCATCATCGCTCCCGGACGGAGGAACCTATTTCAATTTAGTTTTTTTTTCTCGACGACTATGATGACCTCTGTGGCTCAGTGGTGAGCGCGTTGGTAGCTCAAGCCGGGTTCGAATCCCGCCGACGGATCAAAAAGTTTTCAATGTTCCCGGGTCTGGATGTGTATTAAATATGTGTATGATATAATAAAAATCTTAAATATATGTATAGTATAAAAGTATGAATATAGTATATAAGTATATTTCCGTTGTCTGGTACTTGTAACACAAGTCCTTTAGGTACTTAGCACGGGGCCAGACTGACGTGGTGTGAAGCGTCCATAAATATTATTATTATTTTAATATTATTATATTTCTATAAAAGATGACTTACGTGCGAGTGTTCTTAGCCGTTTTAAAGTTGTAGGGGGTGAAAGTGGGGAAGAATTACCGAATGTCTGCAAACATAATCGAGTGGGGTCTCAAATGAAAGCGCATTACGTGCATATTACAAAATTATATCATGTCGGTGGGTTTAAAATTTTTTAATTTATCACATATTAAAGAAAAACTGTTTATAAAGGAATTTTACATTTTCGTTTATCTAAATTTTGTCAGTAAAAAAAATATCAATATGATGAACTTTTATGAATTTCATGGTTATTATAACTATCTCTTATACAGGGTGCAATTAAACCTTCCTGCCAAATTTTGATATATTGATCCTTGTTAAAAATAAAAATACACGTATTTTTTCTTTTATAATCACTTAGTACTAAAATGTTGAAAAATAGCTTCCGAAAGTTATCCTAAAAACACTACAATTAATGGACACGATGCTTCGGCCGCGCGTGACGTGCCCTCGCGCGCGCGCCTCTCCCCGCGTCACGCCCACTCATTACCCCGCGCCGCGAGTGACCGTTCTGCAACGATTTTAAATGGGATAAAATATGTCATTAAAAAAAATAACACACATATTTTTTTTGGTTAAATGGACTTTCCTAATGATACTCAAGCCCTGGAAAAAAATTGGCAGGAAGGTTTAATTGCAGCCTGTATAAGTACCAGATATAATTACAATGTGGTAGAATTGGCTCTGATTTTGGCCACGCGCCAAACTGGCCTTGTTAGCGTGTGCAGAAAATTAACAGATTTGCTTTGGTTACAGGTCACCGAAGACCTGCTCTCTGGGATTTTCTTCTTCGGCATGTCGAACAGTCTGGTCAACCCGGTGATATACGGCGCGTTCCACTTGTGGCCGAAGCGGAAACGATCACGACACAGCGACAGGTGAGGGTCAATTCAATAAAAATACACTTTTCTTGCACTTAATAGATCTTGAAAGATAAAATAGGATTTTGCGTAAAACACTTGTGTAGCGAAGCGAGCGTAGCGGAAAGTGATGAGCTGTCTCTTGACAATTTAAAATACAGCAGTATAAATCTAAAAGCTGTACAATACTTTTCTTGCTAAACAATAACAGCTGTACAGTTGCTGTTTCAATATGTAAGACATGTATATTACTTACATACCGTGTGACAAGCAACTTGTTTCATAAGTAAAATTACTTATGTATGAAATCTACGACTGAGGCGACTTTTAATAAAACATAAGGCTTACAACTTGTGTACAAATTATATTAAATTAAGTTGTAGTTGTTCTAACGCGTAGATTTATAAAAAAAAAAAAACATTTTTTTAACAGTAACTTAAATTAAGATTCCATTTAATGAATTCTTTAGACTGTCGCAATATTTGTGTTTGTGAATAAGGGACGTCAGCAGATGCGAAAGATTATTGTTTTACTGGAGGCATTGAAATCTCTAAGAAATTCTCGTTGCGTAAAAACAAAAGTGAAATAAGGCCTTTTCCTCCCTTCAGTGAATTGGTTTTTCAAAGTGAATTGAATGATACAATGGCATCTCTTTTGCTTTCCTTATCTTATAATTTAATTTTGTTAGGTAAAATGAATATAGAATGTAACCGGTTTTGTATAAGTTGAGATACCACTTAGGTTTTACTTCTTGTTTATAAATTATATACGATTATTTATAAAATATAAAAAAGAAAATGACGAAAAAATCTTACAGCAGTGAGCTAGCACCTGATGTTGATTAACTTTAATATTTAAGAAAACTATCGATAAAAAAAATTGAAATCCATCCGTGTGGATGCTACGATACCAACCAAACACACACAGAATACAGACATCCCACCAAAAACATTTCAAGACCACATAAGGTTTGCCCTGTGAAAAAGACAATAATATCTCATGTAGAGCCAAGCTTTTGAAGATAGTGTAGATACACGGTCTAGTCTCTACCGACCCTAACTTCAACTAATTCTACATAATATATCAGTAAATATGGCTTAGGTTCGCCGTTTCACTACCGTTGTGGAGGTCATGCGAATATTTTGTTTCTGATCTGAAGGGAGTAATGAAACAGCCAAGCAATAAATCATAATACATGCTGATATGTGGAATTATTTGCTTTTTGATAATTGCGCTTCACTTGGCCCGTCTTGGCGGGGGCACGACCGTGCCCCAAGATACACGTCAAACTTATAATGTCTGGCGTTAAAAAATTGTAAATAGAAATAATAATAATATAAGCTAAAAGTCAAAATATTTGTTTTGTCATATAAATAAGATAAGAGCAAATTAAGCACTAATGATAAGGACCATCATAATAATAATTATAATATACTTAACACCCGGTTTCTGAAAGGCTGATCAACACTAAAATTAACTAATCGCCTGTTAAATCTCTTGTCAAGTACCAATCGGGTTGCTAGAAGCATGATTAGTTAGTTTAATTTGATCAGCGCGTCAGTTGACACGGCTGTTCAATTTGACTCGAGAATCATATGTCAACCGCCATTTTGGGTTTCCGAAACGCTTGTCAAGCCGTGAACATAGATTAAACGTTTGTCAAAAGCTGTGTCAACTAATCGGTAATTGTGGGTGAATTAACTTATGAATTCAATTGATTTTTTATGTAAATCTGCATTTTCTCTTTGAACCTACGTTACTTTAAGGTTTGTAAACACGTTTATTATGAAGTTTTAATAAAACTTCGTAATAAAGACGTCGATAATGCAAATAAACCGTTTTATTTGCAATACTCGTTTTATTTTCAAAAAATGTATATTATAATCAATTTCATTTCTATAATGAAGAAGAATTTAGGAATCGATAATGTCTGAAAAATTGAAAATCAAAATTCTGACAAATGAACGAAAATAAACAAATCGCATGTCAAATCAAAATGATCACAGATTAGTTAATTTTCGTCTGATCAATGTTTCAGAAAACATCAGATTTGAAATTCCCAGAACATTTTTGATAGCAATGACAGTCTGCAATTCCTTCTTTTGACATTTCATTGGAATTTTTGATAGTTAATAGTGAAGTAATGAACGAAAAATAACAAATCGCTAGTCAAATTCAAAATGATCATAGATTAGTTAATTTTCGGCTGATCAATGTATCAGAAACTCAAATTGATTTGACATCCATGCTAAATTAACAGCAGTGTTAGTTGATCAGTGATTTGACAGACCTTTCAGAAACCGGGTGTAAGGCGTGAGAATTTGAGCAATCCTAATGGGACTACCCTTTTGACCCATAGATATTATCATGGAGAACCTACTACAATAACATTAAGGGATTTGAGAGGTAATATCATCGCCGAAACCCTTCATATTCCACATGCAATGAGTTGGCGTTATGTTAATTCGCCTGAAATTATACTTCGTTGGAAGCATAGTTGCGGAAAATGTATTTTTTTCGTCAATCGTCAAATTAAGGTTACAATCCGTTTACTAGCTTAAAAATGTAAATATTTTTTTAGGTCAAAATTATATTCACACAATGGATTAAAAAAAAAGCTTTATATACATTTTTCGGGTTCCGTAGTCAACAAGGAACCCTTATAGTTTCGGTCTGTCCGTCCGTCTGTCTGTCCGTCTGTCCGTCCGTCCAGACGGCGCGCGTCTGTCCGCGGTTTTGGTCAGAGACTATAGGACCTACAAAGCTGTAATTTGGCATGAATTCACATATTAATGATGCCAACAAAATTATACATAAAATCTCAATTTTTTTATGGTACCTTCCCTACACCTCAAGCGGGGATGAATTTTTTTTTTGCGTCCACCCCATCGTGTGGGGTGTCGTTGGATAGGTTTTTTAAATATATTATGAGTATTCATAAATCATTTTCCGATTTAGGGATCCGTTTGTAAAATATTAAGTTTTAAAGTGGAAAAAATCGTTAGAGTCCAGTGTCCCCCCCTTCTACCAACTAAACAGTTGCTTCTGGAAATGTGAAAAAATTCACGAGAGTAGGAAATATGCTGAATTTAAAAGGAAAACTATCACGGCTAAGAAGACTTCATAAGTTTTTGAGTTATAGTCGATCAACTAAAAAAAATGTATTCGGTGACGTATAAAGGAACTTTACGTTCAAATTCCTTTGAAAGTAACTGAGATGATGTTGTTAGTAGTGTAAAACATGTTATAAATGTACATTCATTGACCATACAAAAATTAAATAATGATCGGCCAAGTGCGAGTCGGACTCGCGCACGAAGGGTTCCGTACCGTTATAGAGCAAAAATTGGCCAAAAATTGTGTTTTTTGTATGGGAGCCTCCCTTAAATTTTTATTTTATTTAAATATTGTTATGAATTATTAAATAACACATATATTTAAGGCCTTTGTAAAAATTTCAAAAGCCTACCTGTTGCCATTGTTGATATCGAGCAAAAAAGGCTAAAAAACATGTTTGTTGTATGGGAGCCCCCCTTAAATATTAATATTATTTCGTTTTTAGTATTTGTTGTTATAGCGGCAACAGATATACACAATCTGTGAATATTTCAGAAGTCTAGCTATAGCGGTTCTTGAGATACAGCCTGGCGACAGACAGACAGACAGACAGACAGATAGACAGACAGACGGACAGACAACGAAGTCTTAGTAATAGGGTTCCGTTTTCACCCTTTGGGTACGGAACCCTAAAAAAACTAGCGGTACTACGGAACCCTATATTGCGGGTGGCCCGACACGCACTTAGGCGGTTTTTTTATTAAATAGGCTTTCAGGTGGAATATAAATTTTATTTTTTACTTACGTGAAAATTTCGGAGAAATATTATGGAATTTTCCGCTTCAGAGCCGCAAAAAAATGCTTTTAACTTACTTTGGTAACTCGTAGCTTCAAAACTATTTCAAAATATTATGCGGGTATTTTACTCCCGCATTCATAATATTGCCTATTTAGAGTTGAAGAAAACGGAAAATTTCTGATTTTTGGGCTTTTCCGTACATATTGGCCATATGTGCGTCCGTATTTTGTACTCGCGATCAGAAAATGCCTCATTGTTATTCACCTCCACCCGGGATCGAACCTGCACCCTCTCGAGTACAAACTAAAGGTCTACCTTATCGGTCAAGACTCTGAGGCCTGTTAACAAGAATAACATAAATACACCCGGTTTCTGAAAGGCTGATCAACACTAAAATTAACTAATCGCCTGTTAAATCTCTTTTCAAGTACCAATTGGGTTGCTAGAAGCATGATTAGTTAGTTTAATTTGATCAGCGCGTCAGTTGACACGGCTGTTCAATTTGACTCGAGAATCATATGTCAACCGCCATTTTGGGTTTCCGAAACGCTTGTCAAGCCGTGATCATAGATTAAACGTTTGTCAAAAGCAGTGTCAACTAATCGGTAATTGTGGGTGAATTAACTTATGAATTCAATTGATTTTTTTATGTAAATCTACATTTTCTCTTTGAACCTACGTTGCTATAAGGTTTGTAAACACATTTATTATGAAGTTTTAATAAAACTTCGTAATAAATACGTCGATAATGCAAATAAACTGTTTTATTTGCAATACTTGCTTTATTTTCAAAAAATGTATATTATAATCAATTTCGTTTCTATAATGAAGAAGAATTTAGGAATCGATAACGTCTGAAAAATTGAAAATCAAAATTCTGACAAATGAACGAAAATAAACAAATCGCATGTCAAATCAAAATGATCACAGATTAGTTAATTTTCGTCTGATCAATGATTCAGAAAACATCAGATTTGAAATTCCCAGAACATTTTTGATAGCAATGACAGTCTGCAATTCCTTCTTTTGACATTTCATTGGCATTTTTGATAGTTAATAGTGAAGTAATGAACGAAAAATAACAAATCGCTAGTCAAATTAAAAATGATCATAGATTAGTTAATTTTCGGCTGATCAATGTATCAGAAACTCAAATTGATTTGACATCCATGCTAAATTAACAGCATTTTTAGTTGATCAGTGACTTGACAGACCTTTCAGAAACCGGGTGATAATGTTTCGAATTTCATGTCCACTATTTTACCTTCTCTTAGTCGTTAACGCTAAGCGCTTTTAAGTCGAGCGTCTGTTCTAAGAATGTTTTATAACGATTCTTTCTATAAAATTGCTTTGATTCGTAACTAGAAACCATAAAGTTATGTTATTTCAATAAAATATATTTTATTTCAATACGACCCTTTTCTTGTAAAAGTGTTATTTTTCTTTTTGTAAAAATTTCTCCTTAAAATTTGGTCTTAACTTCGATCAGGATTTCAAGTCAATGTTTTAGTTTATTGGGTTTAATTTTTATAGGGAATTTTATAAGGCTCTTTTAACTTTAGTAAAAAACTGAGTTACACTTTTCTGTCATATTTTTTAACTCGATATTTTATATAATACTTATATTAGAACTACCAAACAAAATACCCTGCTTACCCAGAGACAAAATTGAAAATTATCAACTAGATGACACCCGCCGCAGCAACTCCGTTGCCTCAAAATTCTTTTGTTGCATGGGAACCGTATGTCTTTCCGAGACAAAAAGGAACATAATATTATGTCCCCCTTTAAAAAAATTGTATTTCAAAAACTACTGAACCCATTTTCATTAAACAAAAAAAAAAATCACTTAAATCGGACTCGTTTATCCGGAGATATGCGAACACAAACAATAAATACATACATACGTCATACAGTCATACATACACTTTTGAAAGGCACATATTATTTTGTTAATACCCCGTATGTGATATTCTGAAAATATCACATACGGGTTGAATTGATAACCTCCTTTTTTTAAGTCGGTAAAAATCTATGAACATATTCGTTTAAGACTTAAGTACAGTGTACACAACACTGCGATGAGACGACTTTTGTATACAAGTTTGACACCGAATACTAGCGGCGTTCTCACTATCCATTTTCATGGGTGGATGGATTTATATATTTACTTGGTCGATCCTGTTCACACAATCCTCGAATTCCTCTATCCGTGCGGAAACTCTTGACGGAGATACCACGGCCTTGTCACTTGACTCTAATAGAAAATATAGGGTTACCCAACATTATTCGTATATTGCCTATCTTGATATCACTTTCTTAGGCCGTATTTCCACCTGCAAGCAAACTCGCGGAAGTCTTGTGTGAGTTTCTTGCAATATTGTTTACATTTCATACTAATTCCTGTAATTTATTGCTGCAATAAATGTCGTGCGAGAAGCTCGCAGATAGATGCCATACGAAACTAGACCATATATCTGTGGTGAACTGGTGACCCGCAGCGAGATCTGTTGCGAGTCCTCGCAGACATGTTTAGACATGCTGTCGCAACTACTCCCAGGAAGCGCTTGACAAATTGTCGCGACAGCATTTGCTACGGGGCTTACACTTGCAAGCTGCTGTCAGACAGACTGTCAGACACTTCTCGCGACAGTTATCTTCAAATGGAATAATCCTGGGCTCCATTCCACCGCGGCGCACGGAGAGACTACGCACGTGCGTCAAGCTTCGCTTTGTAAGAAAATATGTGACTGTGTCCACTGCAACCCACGGACACGCTACGCACGAATTGTGTCAAGTCAAAGAAATAAATCCGTGCACGTCCACGCGTGCGCGTGGCCGTGCACAGCGTGCGCCGCGATGGAATGGAGCCTTAATAATCAAGTCAATGAAAAACTTTGTAGCAAAGTTTTGATAGTAGCGAATGATTATTTTGCTCCATTTTTGGTTTTGATATATTTATAATCTTAAGTTATAATCAAAACAGATACTTTAAAAGGGGAACAGATATAATTAAAGCTTCCGTTACCAGTTTCTGCGAACCTTCAATTCCACGTGTAAAGCTGAACAGGGTCACCTAAATGCATGAAGCGTTCGCATTTCCCTGAGCTTAGTACGCAAACGTATCTGAATAATTTATTATCATCAACAGTAATAGGAGAGTTTACCTAAAGAAACGGTATCAAAGAAAATTTGTAGTTAAGTTTGTGTTTTAAATTACGGAGTTGGGTAACGATGGTAGGCATCATGTAGACTTTCAGAAAATATTTGCAAAAATTTATTCTGAATAAAAAATTTTGAGTTTGAGTTTGATGATATTGTTTGTAATTACCGCGCTAATTATGGCGTTGTAATTTCAATTTCGATTTCAATTTCGATTTCAATTTCGATTTCGATCTCGATTTCGATCTCGATTTCGATCTCGATTTCGATCTCGATTTCGATCTCGATTTCGATCTCGATTTCGATCTCGATTTCGATCTCCATTTCGATCTCGATTTCGATCTCGATTTCGATCTCGATTTCGATCTCGATTTCGATCTCGATTTCGATCTCGATTTCGATCTCGATTTCGATCTCGATTTCGATCTCGATTTCGATCTCGATTTCGATCTCGATTTCGATCTCGATTTCGATCTCGATTTCGATCTCGATTTCGATCTCGATTTCGATCTCGATTTCGATCTCGATTTCGATCTCGATTTCGATCTCGATTTCGATCTCGATTTCGATCTCGATTTCGATCTCGATTTCGATCTCGATTTCGATCTCGATTTCGATCTCGATTTCGATCTCGATTTCGATCTCGATTTCGATCTCGATTTCGATCTCGATTTCGATCTCGATTTCGATCTCGATTTCGATCTCGATTTCGATCTCGATTTCGATCTCGATTTCGATCTCGATTTCGATCTCGATTTCGATCTCGATTTCGATCTCGATTTCGATTTCGATGTCGATTTCGATCTCGATTTCGATCTCGGTTTCGGTTTCGGTTTCGGTTTCGGTTTCGGTTTCGGTATCGGTATCGGTTTCGGTTTCGGTTTCAGTTTCGGTTTCGGTTTCGGTTTCGGTTTCGGTTTCGGTTTCGGTTTCGGTTTCGGTTTCGATTTCGATTTCGATTTCGATTTCGATTTCGACTTCGACTTCGACTTCGACTTCGACTTCGACTTCGACTTCGACTTCGACTTCGATTTCGACTTCGATTTCGATTTCGATTTCGATTTCGATTTCAATTTCAATTTCAGTTTCAGTTTCATATTTAATATAATTATAACATAATTTCCTGAGACTTAAATTATTAAGTCCCAGGAAAGGAAGTAGCATTGTTTTATTATGGAAAAATGTACGGTTTCTGAACGATAAACGAAAAGTCGGGATTAGTGAACGACTAGTCACAAGACTATTGCTAGCGTAATATTATACAGAAGAGCTTTGTGTATAGTGTATATTATGTCATAGTATTGTCAAACATCATGCGGACTCTCCACATATTTAGCCCATGAACAACGGAAGTGGATACGAAAATATTTTAATGTACTAGATAACGCCTGCAACTCCGTTGAGCCGTACATTTTAATGTACTAGATAACGCCTGCAACTCCGTTGAGCCGTACATTTTAATGTACTAGATAACGCCTGCAACTCCGTTGAGCCGTACATTTTAATGTACTAGATAACGCCTGCAACTCCGTTGAGCCGTACATTTTAATGTACTAGATAACGCCTGCAACTCCGTTGAGCCGTACATTTTAATGTACTAGATAACGCCTGCAACTCCGTTGAGCCGTACATTTTAATGTACTAGATAACGCCTGCAACTCCGTTGAGCCGTACATTTTAATGTACTAGATAACGCCTGCAACTCCGTTGAGCCGTACATTTTAATGTACTAGATAACGCCTGCAACTCCGTTGAGCCGTACATTTTAATGTACTAGATAACGCCTGCAACTCCGTTGAGCCGTACATTTTAATGTACTAGATAACGCCTGCAACTCCGTTGAGCCGTACATTTTAATGTACTAGATAACGCCTGCAACTCCGTTGAGCCGTACATTTTAATGTACTAGATAACGCCTGCAACTCCGTTGAGCCGTACATTTTTTCCAGGATTTAAAAAAGTATGATCAAATGTCCTTTTTCGGGATTTGAAGTATTACCACAACTTTCAACGTTGTTTGGGCGTGAAGAGGTAACAGACAGACAATTAGTGTGGATTTGTCAAGAAATTGCGTATGATCGTGCCTATGGCCTACTGTAGATAAAATCACGACGGTAATCACTAATTAGTAATTACTTATCATACTTATCTGTGCTCAACGCGACCCTACAAATCGTGTCAGGACAAATAATTTAATCAAAGTTTTAATTAATTAATGTAAGTCCCACACTTACCAGCTCTCATGATTTATGTATTGGTGACTGGACATCAATTGGATGTGAATGATTGAACATTAGTCTCATTAAAAACAATCATTACTTTCCCCTAATGAGTTTCCCGTTTAAAAATAGACGGAATTCTAAAATATAGGACGTAAGATCGTCTTTACAAATAAAATCAATTAAAATGAAATCAATATCACGTTAAAACTCACTATCTTATATACTTATACAATGTGTTTGTGTAAACACCGTTATCCTTGAAACCATCAAATGAGCCCGTCAAAATGAACAACTTTTTCTATGAGAACAATGCTGGGAACTCCAAAAAAAAATTCCGTCTTCATACCCATACGGATGCCCGGATCGGCAATTTGTATGGGTATGAAGACAGATTTTTTTTAATTCCCAGCATTGTTCTCATAGAAAAAGTTGTTCATTTTGACGGGCTCATTTGATGGTTTCAAGGACAACGATGTTTACACAAACATTCTGTATAAAATTCTCGTGTCACAATTTTAGTTACCGTACTCCTCCGAAACGGTCTGAGAATCTGCTACTGGTTACTTTTTACATTGATAAGTGCATTTGTTGAATAATAATAATAATAATATCTATGGACGCTTCACACCACGTCAGTCTGGCGCCGTGCTAAGTACCTTAAGGAAATGTGTTACAGGTACCAGACAACGGAATAGTACATTACGCACCTAGGGCAGGAAAATAAGAAATGTCTCAGATCACATGTAATTGTTGGCCGAGGCGAAGTCGAGGTCAACACACATGTGATCTGAGGCTTTCTTATTAACTGCCCATGGTGCGTATACTATTTTTCTCATCGACGGAGGCGGAAAACGGCAACATCGGTAAGCGCAGCGGGAAGAAAGTTGACGTTTTCCGCCTGGAAGTGAGAAAATATATTTAATACTTTTATAATATAGTATATACTTATTATTATATTTTGAGATTTTTATTATATCATACACATATTTAATACACATCCAGACCCGGGAACATTGAAAAACTTTTTGTTACGTCGGCGGGATTCGAACCCGTGACGCCCGGCTTGAGCTACCAACGCGCTCACCACTGAGCCACAGAGGTCGTGAAAAAATAATAGTAAATTATTACAACTCGAGACTGACCGCGACCATCGTTTGTGCGACGGGATAGCGATGGACGTTGCCATGGTGACATACTTATTAGGATACCTTAAGCCGGGTTCAGATGAGTGTAACGTGTTATGTAAGATTACGTGTAATTTAGCGTCAACAGTGTGGACGGCACACGAACTCAAAGCGAATTGTCCAAACGAGCCTTTGTGCTCGCGCGAAAACCGACAGCTGCAGGGCAATCGCGCTAAATTTTTTCAACTGAAACGCAAATGAAACTCGGACGTTGATCGACTTTTGGAACGATTCGGTATCGCGCTAACGTTTTGACAGCTAGTTGAGACGTTACTGAACCTCAGCCCGAGCGCAAACGCTGTCAAAACAAAAAGTTGATACAATGCAACTTTTACTCGCACGTTTCTGAAACGTTTCTTATTTTGGTGTGTTAAATTGACGAAAATCGATGGAAAAATATAACATAAGCTATAATCAAATTATAATATAAGCTTATGTTTTACTTCAAAGCTGTAAAATAACACTACGGACTATTTTAGTTTGTTAAAAAGTGAATTGAATTTTGACATTACTAATTACTTCTTTACGTAAATATTTTCTACTTTTGTCACAAGTCACAACTCACAAGTCACTATTCAACACTTATGGCGTTTGTAAAATACATATTATAGTAAAACAATATTATGAATTCAACTACGTAAATTAAAAACTCCAAGTACTAATCATTCACATTCATATTAAGTTCTACCAACACAACTTCACCCGTGTCATATTCATCCATATGTAAATAAACAATTTTTAAATTGACCAATTAACACATCGAAAAAAATTTGTTCATATTTAAGCCAATCAAAACTAAATCAGACGGGCACTGATTGGTCCGCTGCAATGTCTGTCTAAAGGTCAAACGTTGCGCTTCGTTCGAGTTCCATCTAAGGTTGAGTTACGGTTGAAACGATAGCACGATACTGAAATTTGTTCAGACGCAGCGGAACCAAACCGTAACTGAACCACAACCAAAGCAGATGTGAACCTGAATTGAAACGTTTAAAAATAACGCGATTGCCCTGCTGATGTATAAACCAAGAGCGTTACATGTAACGCTCGTAGTGCCGTCCACACGTAGAATTCGTGTTATATTACACGGTAAATTACATTACACGTTACACTCGTCTGGATCCGGCTTAAACCCCAAGCGTTACATGTAATGCTCGTAGTGCCGTCCACACGTAGAATTTGTGTTACATTGCACAGTGAATTACATTACACGTTACACTCGTCTGGACCCAGCTTAATAATATGGGCGAAAATAGAAATACTTTATACGGCAAAACAACGTTTGCCGGGACAGCTAGTAATGCTATAATATTAGCTGCAACTTCGTTGTGCAGAATTTCTTTTAACGCGTGGTAACCGTACATTTTCTGGGACAAAAACCATCCTTTCCCAATATTCAAAGTATCTCCGATAACTTGATACAGCTATTAAAATTGGTTCAGTGGCTTTGACGCGAACAGAGGAGAAACAAAAACACGGACGACATACTTTCAAATATATAATACTAGCTGTCCCGGTGAACTTCGTGTCACTTTAAAACCTTCCCTGGACTTCTACGAATATTTTAAGACTAAAATCAGCCCAATCCGTTCAGCCGTTTTCGAGTTTTAGCGCGACTAACACATTTGAAAATCCATTTTTATATTATATAAGAAAGGATAAGGATTTATATTGTACTAGCGACCCGCCCCGGCTTCGCACGGGTATAAAATACATCTATACTAATATTATAAAGAGGTAAACTTTGTTTGTTTGTTTGTTTAATTGTAATGAATAGGCTCAAAAACTACTGAACCGATTTTAAAAATTCTTTCACCATTCGAAAGCTACATTATTTACGAGTAACATAGGCTACTTTTTATTTTGTAAAATATAGGGTTCCGTAAGATATTTGGGTTTTTCTGGCACAAGGTGAAAAAAATCAACCAGAAAAGTTACTTATATTGCGTACGCTGCCTAAACTATAAAAGATAGAACCATACAAGGTTCTAAGTAAATGTAGATCTTATAAATATCTACAAAAATGTCCGCGACACACTATACCTATCTATGTCAAGTGAGGCACAACAACCATTTTTTTATTTAAAAATCTTGATTTTTTTTTACTACATTTAAACGCATTTATTTTACTCATGCTGATAATTCTTATCAAAATTAATTATTTCATCACTAAGCACAGTTTGTGTAGATAATATTTGGTGTTTGAATGATTAAAATTGGACGTTTGGTTTAGAAGTTATGGTGAAATTAAAAATTGCGATTTACGTCCGTTTCGAAGTGGGCGCTACTAAGGCGGGGCCGGTGCGCAGTAGCGAAGATTATGACCGGCCCTGCAGCTGGTGAATTAGCTCATAATATACCAAGAATACCAATGATCCCTACTGATTTGCCTATACCCTGCAAAAGGCTCCAATTTCCTGTGAGACGTAGCTTTTGCGGCGGTACCGACCAATGCGGGCCACGGGCCATCTTTTATAGTTTAGGCAGCGTACGCAAAATAAGTAACTTTTCTGGTTGATTTTTTTCACCTTGTGTCAGAAAAACCCAAATAATCTTACGGAACCCTATATTTTCCAATGTAGCTTTCGAATGGTGAAAGAATTTGTAAAATCGGTCCAGTAGTTTTTGAGCCTATTCATTACAATTAAACAAACAAAGTTTACCTCTTTATAATATTAGTATAGAGTATAGATAACAAGTATGCGGCGCATTACATTACTTAAATTAAACATGTTCACGGTAAAAGGTACATGTACGTGACACAAAAGAAAACAAAACAACAAAATTACTTTGAGATTAGCTAACATTTAGGTGAGGTCTGTAAACTCTTACAATAGAATTAGCATGTTCGCAGAATATAAAAGAGAAAATCATATCTGAAATTAAATTGCGTTGTAGACAAGATAAATTCATTTTGACTTGCGTTTAAATTTCTAAAAAAGAATTACGATAAGAGAAGAAAAAAAAAGTGCCGCTTTAAGTTAATCGATTTTTTTTTGGTAGAGAAACATCACAAAATGTTCTTTCCTCATTTTCAAGGGCATACCTACACTACCTGGCACTAGCGCCCACCCCCAATTTAATTATATTTCTAGATAACCCGACTAAAAAATCATAAAATATAAGCACTAGATAATTGCGATGCGGTTTCTTGAAAAATAATTAAGTTATGGGTAGCGCTAGTGCCAGGCAGTACGGGCCCATTGTAGCGGGATTGCCATTTCGAGACTGAATAATTAGCATATCATTCTGACTTCTGAGTTTTAGTGTTTTGATCGTTTAGATCAGTGGTCCCCAACCTTTTTTTCATGCGGGCCACAAACATGTTTTGGTCTTGGTGTTGCGGGCCGCAACAAAAAAATTTTAGGGCTAAAAATAACATTCTTCAAAATTATCGATTTTAAAGTGGAAAAAATTTAACGACTATCACGTAGACTACGTTATTTTGCCGGTGGGCGTGAATTTCAAAATTGTTTAACATCACGCGGTCCACAAATAAAGTCCCGGCGGGCCGCGGGTTGGGGATAGCGGGTTTAGATTGATGACAGAATATTATGTTATTCTACTGCTAAACAACGGGCTTTGGCCCACCACACATTCCCACCGCTGTATCTCCTATGTCGCCAGTATTAACAGCGGTATCCAATCACGAAAACCCTTTCATTTGATCTCACAGAGCCCGAGGGACATGCTAAAGCTGTCTTGGGATCTGCAACGAAATTAATCAGAAGTAGACAGCAGTAGGATATTTACTGCTGAAAACTATGTCCCCTCCCTTCTTTTAATCCTTACTAGATTTTTGCAGCAACTTCGTATACTTCATGGCAATGGCATGGGAACCGTACATTTATTCGTGACAAAGCTTACTTATACAGGGTATAAATTTGAGGTCACATTCGATTGTTATCATTATCAATCTCAACTTAATTATCGATAGGGATCTAAAATACTTTTTAATTTTTATAATTTGCTATTAATAACAAATCTAATTAAAATATTAACAAGTCAATTATCGTCAGAATTCAAGTTTTCGTCCGGTAATTTATTTTTGATGAAATGTTTACATATTTCTGGGCAATAAATTGGATAGAATATTAATGGTAGGAACAATAATAATAACTCATTTTGGCGGGGGCACTGCCGTGCCCCCAGATATTATTTAAAAAAAACAATGTGCCATCGAGGAAATTGATTGACCTACGTCATGTGGTCGACTTAATAATAATATGTCAATTCAATGTTAGCTGTGATCGGTTGGATGGGTTTGACTTAACGCGACCAAATAACTTAGGTCCGCCATCTACCTAGGAATCAACTTCTGTGATAGTTTCACATTCTTCTGTAACTTTCTGTAACTCTTCTGTAACATTTTTTACAAATTTCACAATTAACTTTAAATCAAAATTCGGTTCTAAGCTATTCAAAATATACTTAGGAAAATTATGTGTGACATAATTTGTTGTGAATGTGGTATTTTAAAGATCTGTCATGAAGAATTTAACAAAAATACCGTAAATTCCAACGTGAATAAAATTTTTCTTCAGAAATTCGACTCGAAATTGGTAGGATTTGTAACATCTTAAGCGAAGTTAAAGATATAAAAATAAAAAGATCTTCATTTTATATTAAAACGTGATCATCTGAAACGTAAAGAAGGCAATAAAATCGTCTTAAAGGTATATTAATACGTGATCTTATACGAATGTGTCGAGAGCTCAGAGAAACAAGTGCGAGTCGGACTCGCGCACTAATGGTTCCGTACCGCGAAAGTAAGCAAAGTTTGTGTTTTTTGTATGGGAGCCCCCCTTAAATATTTATTTAATTTTCTTTTTACAAATATTATTAAAGTACACAAATAATTGAGGATTTTGTAAAAATTCTAAGCGCCTACTTGTTACCATTACTGATATAGAGCAAACAAACTCAAAAAAAATACATTTGTTGTATGGGAGGCCCCCATTAATTTAAAATTTATTTTGTTCTTAGTATTCGTTGTTATAGCGGCAACAGAAATACAGAGTCTGTGAAAATTTCAGAAGTCTAGCTATAGCAGTTTTTGAGATACAGCTTGGAGACAGACAGACGGACAGACAGACAACGAAGTATCATTAATAGGGTCCCGTTTTTACCCTTTGGGTACGGAACCCTAAAAACGTGAATTTTAACGAAGAATTTCATACAGAATTCCGTAATACAAAATAGGCTTATCAAAGGAGTTATCAGGGAAGGCTTTATTAGAGCAAGCGGAAGAGATTTTTCATTTACTGAAAATTACTAAAATTACTATTATAATTTCGTGATCAAATATCATTGGGCTGCTGCTTGGGGCGTGTCAGCTCCAGATTTTTTTATAAAATAAGGTGGCAAACGAGCAAACGGGTCACCTGGTGGGAAGCAACTACCGTCGCCCATGGACACTCGCAACATCAGTAGAGCTGCAGATGCGTTGCCGGCCTTTATTGGCCCTGATTGGTCCATGATGAACCCAATGATTATGAAGATGTAGAGGGGACTATTCGTGTGCTAGATGACGCCCGCACCTCCGTTGTGCAAAAATTCGTTTTATCTCGCGGGATCCGTACATTTTTCGTGAATAAACAGTTTTTCCCGGGACTTAAAATATATCTACTTATACGAAATTTCAGCAAAATCGGTTCAGCCGTTTGGGCGTGAAGAGGTAACAGGCAGACAGACAGACAGACGGACAGACAGACAGACATACACACTTTCGCATTTATAATATTAGTATGGATATTTGCTCGAGTCGAGTGCTACATGTGGCATCTCCACGTGGCACGTTGGTACAAGAAGGATCAATACAGACGATATAAATTTCAATAAAATTTCAAAATCGATTTGACACAACAGAGTACAGACAAGTGACAGAACAAACTTTAAAGATTAAGGCGGGATTATAGGCAACTGACATTTTAGAATTTGCGGAAAACAAGCTCAATAGATGGCGCTCGATAGGTACATATTTAGTTTTCAAGCCGTCGTTGATTTCAATAAATTTCAGAAATAATGTGATCACGTGGTAAACTCGACATACAGACTAATGATTAACAGAGAGGCCATGTTCACAACTAAACGAAATATTTAATGAATTTTGTATTATAATAAAATTATGGATTATTTTAGTATGTTTTTTCTATACTCACGATCATGAAAAAAAAGTATTTCCTCACTGCTGAGGTTATTTTATGACTTTATAATATGGTACAAATATTTTTTGTGCTTGGGTTTATTGCAATACCTACCTTTAATAAATAGGATGTAGACCCATGACGATTACTTGTACCTGACGCTGCAGCATCCTCTGGAATCTATATAACACCCGCCCTCCACAAGTTCAAAAACGATAACTCTTGCAATACAGGTAACGTTTTTGACCCGCTTGACAATTTTTTAATGAATAGTAGATTATATTTATTATTGTAATGCAGATCATATTCATATTTTCTTTGTCGTTTTTAAGGAATCTGTTCCCAAAAGAGACCCTTGGCCCAGTAAGTCTTAGCTTCGCTGTCTATCCGTCTGTCTGTCTCCAGGCTGTATATCAAGTAACGCGGTAGCTAAAGAGAGCTCAAATTTTCAATTATGTATTTATGTTGTCACCATAACAACAAATAGAAACAAAATAAAATAAATATGTTAAGAGGTCTGAAATATTCAAAACAAAAACGCGATTTTTAGGCCTTTTCTGCTCGACATCAATAATGGCAACCGGTAAATGTTTAAAATATTTACGAAATACCTCATTATAATATTATTTAAACTTTAACAAAACTAATACTTAGATTTGTCAAAGTTTAATACTTAGATTAGAATAGTCTGTCTGTCATTTCATGCTTAAACTACTGAATCATTTTTTATAAAATTTGGTGAAGAAAGGACAAAGGATACTTTTTATCCTGAAAAAATTAACGGTTCCCACGTCATGAACGATTTTTTGAAGAATTTGCATTGAGATAGTGGCTATCAATTTGTTCTAGTAGCTGTTTGACACGACATTTGACACGAAAGACCCTGCGGCTACATAGCGTCAAACATTTAATAAAGAATTTTAATAAAGAATTAGAAAGATAAAATATATGGTATTTATGCCAAAATCTTCATTTATGATACATTGAAGTTATAAATGTTCATCTCTGAGTACGGTAGTTACAATATTATTTTTCTCCTGTTTATTTTTGCTAACATAATTAGAATGAAAAATGGTAGTGAACAAGACTTATATATTCCAACTTTCCAATAAACCAGTACATTACACCAGATTGTCGTGAGTAAAAAATTAATAATTGCATAAAATGTAATTTCTTTGCTCTCTACTTTTAAGTGTCGTCGTGATTTTTATTCACAAAATATTATATTTTTGATAAAATCAAATAAGGTTTATAGGTTTTTCATTTCGATCAATATTATTTTTTGTGTAAAGAATGGAATTCACATGTTCGATAAAATTGTAGTTTAACATAATATCGTATCAAAATCATAGTGTATCTATGAATTTGGATCTATCCGCTTGATAATATTATTTTTACGATTTTACTCCAGTGCTTATAGTTAGGGAGCCCTAGAACAATTTTTTGACGTGATAACGTCTTAAAATTCGAAATGGGGTGTGCGCCCGAAAAACATGACAGTTCATGCGGCGTTGCCTCGCTGACAGCTCTGAGTCGTTCCATTTATCCTCTCAGCAACCGTACTCAACCCACCTGGGCCGCGCTCTTTGTTTCGATTATATTACGTATTTCGATGACTTAGAGAATACTTTTGTATGAAGAAGTTTGGTTAGTTATGACCTTTGATACATTGACCACACTCTGAATGAAAAATAAATAAACAATCTGTGAGCTATTAGTATTATTTCGGCTATTTAAAATTGTGCTCTATTTACTACTTGTCAAGGTATGACTTGTGCTTTGTTCGAAGATTTTACTGGATTTCACGAATGTATGTAGCGTTTTGTATTGCGAATAGTTTATTTTACTCATTATAAATATTTTTAGACAATCATTTGAAAGAAATACATCGAAATAACTTTAGGTTACAGTCGAAAAAGTTTGTTTCTATTTATAGAGATTCGGAAGCGAGGGTTAAGGGGTTAAGGATAGTTGAACGTGACAACGTCATACGTTGTCACGTTCAACTATCGTCAGTAAACCGACTTTACAGACAACCGATTTTTTTGATTACTAACAAGCTAATTTTTGTGAGTAGCTTCATTTTGATAAGACAAACAACTTTTTTATCTGCGAAAAACCTTCCGTTTTAGGGTACCGTAGTCAACCAAGTTTTGTTAATTACAGAACCCTAAAACGGAACCCTAACCAGCTGATTTTTTGTGTATTGGTAGGTTAATTGTTATATAATTTAAGAGTAACATTGTTCTATAAATTGAACAATCCATATTTTAGGACCATCAAATCAAATTATGAAATCCTTTCTATCTCTGTTAGCTACCACTTTCAAGATTTTTTCGCAGATAAAAAAGTTGTTTGTCTTATCAAAATAAAGCTACTCACAAAAAATTAGCTTGTTAGTAATAAAAAAATGTTCTAGGGCTCCTTGACTATAAGATGTTAGGTATATCTTTCTATTGCTATGGATTGGACATGCTCGATAAAATTGTTGTTTAACATAATAATATCATTATCATTTTACAATGTTTTAACAAATCCCTCAAAGTGTGTCTCTGTGTTGAGGCACTCTGTGCATGCTCTGTTCATTATTATCCGACTTAGCTGTGATATTTGCACTTATGACTTTCAAACCTACCAAAAACGTATAAATGATCGTTTGGCGAATGTAAATTATCAAATATATATCAATAAGATACCTAATAAGGTAGTCTCTCACCAAATATTAGGTTACAAAACAATATTGTAATATTTGTAAACCAAACATATTGCCTATGTTCTGAAATAAAACCCAGTTTACTTACCAGTGATCAAGACGTCATCTTACGACGCCGCACTGTATTGTACTGGTATTCCACTAGTAAGACAAGTGTAACGTATTATAATCACATCACAATAAACACATTTAAGTATACGACAATGCACTGGCAAATATTTCGAAACGAATCAACAGTATGGGACCACGACGATTCTAGGCTTAAGGAGCTCTGGCCAGTATACTGGGATATATTTGTGAACATACTCTAGTTTTTCTGTAATAGACAATCAGTCACTGAAAGACAGATTTCACTGCAGATGTCATTCAATTATTATCCATCAAAACGCCTGTGGAATTGTTATGGCAAATATTGAAAGCAGGCGTTGCATTCGAAAATCAATAAATCGTTCGAATTTGTGATCAAAACGATTTATCTTTATTATTGTTTATATATCAAATACGAAGCTGACCATAACCTTCGAAATCATAATTTAAACATTTTTGTATAAAAATATTTTTTCCTACGTTTATTTTCGCTGAATTCTAGTCGAAATAAAATTTTGAAAATAGTATTCTTTATTACTCTTTTGTTAGTGGTAAATGGATTTAAATCAAAATTCTAAGCTGACTGGGGCCTTGGTAAGGAACGTAACAAACATACAAAAAATGTTTAAATGCTTATAATTACTTCTGGTCAAAGTTCTAGTGAAAATAAAAGCATGAAATTTCACTAGTCCTCGTTATATGCGGCCTTAAGATATCTACAGAACCATAGGAACGCAGTAAAATAAATAATTGTTCATGAGGACTTTAAGACAGATATTAGGTGCCAGCAATCTAAATTAGATCGAAAATAAGGTAGTCGGAATGAGCTCAGGAATAAAATACCTGCTCACTACGCAATAGCAAAGGGTCGAGAATTCAAATAAAGAATCTCGCACATTAGCATTTTATTCTCTTTATCAGATCTCTAAGTACCATTACTTGGTCATTACCATCTTTGCTAAGCGATTAGACATATACTCGTAGTTGAAAATATAGACGTCTCTCTTGAGCTCTATCATATTAAGTTATTGCATAGCTTTTATCGCGGGCTTTGAGCGCGGCGACTGAATCAAGAAATTCCGTAACGAAAATAGACCTAACACCGGCAAAGCGGACGATGTTGAAAGCCGTGCATCATCTAACGTTTCAGTTGGCAGGCTGTGGCACGGTGTTTGTGTGCGTTCGACTAAACGTAGGCGAATTATAATTGCATAAGTTGATAAAAAATGCTATAAAATAGATTTACCGCGGCACTCCCCGAGTGTCACACGTATTTTTTTACAAGATTGCAGTTCTCTCCGCCTTTTAGGAATTATTGCCCGGGACACACGAGGCTAGTTTTTCAAGCTAGTTTTTTACCAAACTGTCCTGGCCTGCTGACCTAGCTTGGAGCATGCTAGTTCTGTTTTACAAATGAAGACAGTTTTGTCTACACGAGGCCAGAAGTACTAGCTTGCTAGCTTACAAACACTAGCTTGCTATCCTAGCTTGAAAAACTAGCCTCGTGTGTCCCGGGCAATAATTCCTAAAAGGCGGAGAGAACGTTTACGCAAAGGAACTGCAATCTTGTAAAAAAAATACGTGGAACTAACTTAACTTACAAACACCGAGCCGAAGTCTGCCGAACTGAAACGACGTTAGACGAATGTTAGGTGTTTTTCATTACGGACTTTCTTGATTCGGTCGTCGCACTCAAAGCCAGCAATAATTTAGCTATGCAATAAGTAAAGTATATTTACTTTACTTATTACACGATATTTCGTGAGGATGCACTATGTGTGAAAATTTAAACAGCTTCAGTGTATTTTACGCCGCATATTGTATAATCTAGTATACGCTTAAACGATCGACGTTTACCAACTGAAGTAACTTCCACAGCAAACATCGTGTGTTTATCGTACTACTTAATTATTACATCATGTCTGGATTAACTTGAAATTACTAAATAGATATTATGTTAATATTATGCGCTTTCGGTGTTTTGAAAATAATTAATTCCGACAAACTAACGCTCTGCAACGCACCGAAGCAGTGTGGCCACTAGTAGTAGGACTTGCAATCAGCCGTCATTTGTCTAAAGGGCGTTGGGCAGATAATACTGAATTAGCATATTTAAGGCGACGCCTTGATAATTTGGCTGTAGCGATGCCGATTTTTCTCAGCAATGACTAAAGCTAAGAAATTGAAGTTCATTGTCAGTATTCACCATGTCTTTGTCTTTGAATTGCCCATAGCATAACACGATTGGACAAATTTTATAGCACAGAATAATCAATCGAAAAGACCTCTGTAAAAAAAGGGATTCCTATTTTTCCAACAGAGGAGAGTGATTTAAGGTTCCAAAATTTGTACATAAATTGGTTCAAGCATGCACTTGAATTTGTGCATAGCTTATATGAAATGTGTTTATGGTTTTTAAATTATGTGACAAAAACCATTTTGTCGCTTACGCCCTTTCCATTTTTTGCTGTTCCATTGCTTGTTTTCTATGAGAGGCCGGGCCGGCCTCTCATAGAAAACAAGCAATCTAAAACATATCCAACACGGTTTCTTACTTTAACGCTGCGTCACCTTAAAGGGCAATTCGAGTTTTCTAGAACCGACGTGAAGTTGGTGGCATAATTAATATTTTATTAGGACGCTTCTTTCGAGACGTCAACAGCATAATAAGTGGAAAGAAACAAGCAATGGTTTTAAGAGATTATTCTATTCGTTTAGTAACTGTAATGTGAAAAAAATGATTGCCAAGAATTTGCAAATTGTTTTAAGTTTTCTTTTACTTATAATATGTTCAAGTTTAATTTCACAGGAACTTTTGTAGTTGCATTATTTTTAATATGATATCATGTCCAATGCAGTCTGCAGTCTGACGGCTCAGTTGCGTATTTATCATATTATTAAGCGTTCTTTTAGCGTATTGGCATATTAACCAAAGGTTCATATGAAATTGGCTCTTGTTGACAAGAGAACAAGAGCTATTGTGCCCTGAACCTTAGCTCCCCATTTTACCACACCGTCTCATAAACTGTTCCAGTTTCTTGCTCTAGCTTCACCTGACTATGTAATTCAGAAGATTGTTGTATTCGCATATTTATTTTCATTATATCGTAACCGTAACACAAGTTTTTACGATCTTAAGCGAGACTAGCTGAAGGTAGCGAATTTCATAAATATTTATAAAATTGTTTCCCTCGGTATCCATATTGGCACAATACCCTCATCGAAGCCTCTACCCTACATTTTCTAGCAATTTTAACTCATTTTTAAGTTTACTGTTTGGGAAATAAATTATGAGTCTTCTGTGTAACTAGATGACGCCCGTAATAGATATGTTAATATTCCGTTGCGCCAAAATTCGTTTATCGCGCGGGAACCGTACATTTTTCCAAGATGTAAAGTATCCTATGTCCTTTCCCGGGACTCAAAGTATCTCCATACCAAATTTCAGCAAAATCAGCGGTTTGAGCGTGAAGAGGTTACAGACAGACAAACACATTTTCGCATTTATAATATTATGGATTTATACTCGTCATCTCCATAATACGGCTTGTGAAAAGGTCACTCGTAAATTTTGACTGTTGGTCATGGACCCTAATCTTGTACATTCCACTTTTTTTTATCGTAAGACTGTCTCACAAAATTTCCATTATATCACTCACTAATCACTAGCGGGACAGATTTACAATCGAGCAAAGATCGTACCCAGATTCACAGGTTAAAACAACTATTTGTCATAATATTCTTTAGGAATTAAAATCAGTTATGTTTTTCAGAGAGTCCGGCGGTAATCGGGCGTCCCTTCTTCGCAGCAACGACCGGACGGCGTCCGTGAGACTCACCACTATACGCTCCATCCGCTCGTCTCTAAAGTACACCAACGGCAATGGGACTAGCGCGAGCCTGTTATAGTTGATGGGACATCAATGCCAGTGCAAGAACTGTGACAATACGCTTGAGAAACGGGAAGGTGTTATAGTGAATGGGACCCCAGTGTCCCATCGACTGTGAACATATAATTGTGTAATTACAGTAATTGAACCAGTGTAAAAGTTTTTTAGGCTTTCAGACAAACAAAGTTACAAACTGTGATAAGACACTTCAAAGGTTTAAATGTGTTATAGTGATTAGGACACCAGTGCTCCAAAACCTTATAAGTGTATAATGCTAAAGATAAAAGAGCGTATGACTTATAGTGATAGGACAACTCAGTACCAGGATGCAACTGTGTATGCGCTTCATATATTTTATGAACTTATTTGAGTGTGTGTAAAGACAGGGTTCTAGGAGAAAATCCAGTCAACGATAAAATTTGTATATGACGACGAAAGCAACGTGAGCGTATTACAGTTGTTGGGACACCAGTGACAGTATTACACTTGTGACATGCGCTTCACAATAACGATTGTGGCATAGTGACTGGGACAATGTCGAATCGTCCAGGAAGTGCATAGCAAAAATAAGGGAAACTTAAAATAACCAAAGTATATAACAGTGACAGGGAACACCACTATAATGAGCGTAACTGGACTAATTTTTTTGTTCCTGAAGTACAATGGCAACCTGTGCAAGTGTGTTATAGTTAATGAGACACCAGTGAAGACGTAGTAAAACTGTGACCATGTATTTTGCTAGCGTATAGGAACTGGGACACTATGTAGTAAACTGTGCTTTTATTGTCATAATCGCACAGTTCAGACAACGAATTTAGTGGGAGTAGTGCAAGACTTCAGTGATAGTAATGCAATGAGTGTAGTGATAAGTCTATAATAAAATTGCACGGTGGGTTATTCAGGCATCGAAGGCTAAAGAATTAGTAGTAGCTCGTGTCATCAATATTATGGCAGAAGGTACCCATTTTGCCTCACCGTCCCTTAACTATCTTTGTGTATCTAGAAAATGTATGTTGTGCATGAAAGTTTGTATTCTTGCCGAGTGGACAAATAACAATTGTTGCTTTATCGCAAAAAACGTACCCTACGTTACTTTCAGACGTTCCATTAGTCTTTTTTCTTCTTATATTTTTTCTGTATCTGCCTGTCCAATATACGTATTGTTAGAAATAAGTAGAATCTCTGAGAAAAAATAAGAAATTTAAACAATGATCTCAAAATACCAATAATTATTTATATGTATTTTTTATGTAAAAAATGATCTGCCGACTTAAAAAAAAGGTGAAAGCTGCAGCTAGTTACCTGGTTTTACGGGTTATTCATGTTTTGTTTTTTTACAGCATTTTGTACACTGTAGACTCTAAATTTAGACAGATTTCGATAGTACAGAGTCAGATTATATTTAAGCGATTTTTTCATAATATTTTATTATAATTTCAACAAAGATCATAAATTAGAATATTATGTATTTGGTTATGTAAAAGCATGCCTGAATGTTATAAATGTGTACGCTAAGCTGAATTTTGTAAATATTAAATGCATGTAAATAAGATAAAAAAATACTCTGTTATAAAAATAAATGTTTGACCACGCACACTGTTTTATTTCCCATATAAACCTTAATTAAACTCTTTGTTGTATTGGTTTTTCTTCAGCTTTACGTTTGATCAGAATAATTTGAGTTGCTAATGAAATGTGGGATGATTAACAAAAGGGATTCAGCTACCAAAAAATAATTAATATTATAAATGCAAAAGTTTCTAATTAATTATAATTAACTAATTCATGGCCCTGTAAAAAGGTATATGATGAAGTAAAGTTGCGATTAACTAAGTTGCAGGAAACATCACGTTTATAAGCCAGACAATTAATTAATATTCACTTGCTCACTAAATCTTATTTGGAAACTGACGTATTTGTTTTAAATCTTTATCTATACAAATCTATTAAATCCAACCAGTTGATAATGTTTTCCTGTAATTTAACTTAATGATTCTGTTTGTTTCATCTCAATAAGACAACGCCGTTAATGTACAATAATAGTAAATTTTAATTGGATTTTACCTGATAAAGACGTAATAAAATTACATTATTTAAGGAGTGCGAAATTTTGATTATCATACTTGTCGATATTAATAAGTATTGCCCACACAGGCTTCGATGACTTCACTAAAACCAGTAACTTTCATTGAAATCACTCCAATCCATTAACGTTACAATACTTTTGATTAAGGCGACGCGCGACGCCTTGATAATTTGGCTGTAGCGATATCGATTTTTCTCAGCAATAACTAAAGCTAAGAAATTAAAGTTCATTGTCAGTATTCATCATGTATTTGTCTTTGAATTACCCATAGCATAACACGATTGGTCAACTTTTATAACACAGAATAATCAATCAAAAAGACCTCTGTAAAAAAAGGGATTCCTATTTGCTAACAGAGAAGAGTGATTTAAGCTTCCAAAATTTGTACATAGATTGGTTCAAGCATACACTTTAATTTGGCCATAGCCTATATATATATATTATGAAATGTATTTACTATTTATGGTTTTTAAATTACGCGACAAAAACCATTTTGTCGCTACGCCATTTCCATTTTTTGCTGTTCCATTGCTTGTTTTCTATGAGAGGCTGAGCCGGCAAAAACGGCAAAAAACATATCCAACACGGTTTTTACTTTAACGCGGCGTCACCTTTAGCATGTCAAAGTGATACGTAAAAGCATGTAAAAGGAACATAATAATGATGAGCTGCTTACAACCTACAGCCTTAACAACATAACCTGCTTCTGACACAGTTGGGTAATAAAAAGCTTATACTTCACAATAGTCGTAAATATTTTATTGTCCAGATCACACTTCGGGTATAACAATGAATGAAAACCTTTTGTTAAAGTTATGACTTATGATGATGTATTTTGTTCTACCCTATTCATGATATTTTATTTGTCAGATATTTTTGTATCGCTAGCTCCAAACTTTTGTTCGATCATCGTTAAAACAGATCAAACGTGTTATTTAAAATACAGTTTCATTTCACTTGCCATCATAAAATTTAAAACAGCGTTAGACGTGCTGTGGTTGTTCAAAATCTATTTTTTTTATTATTAAAGCTTGTATCTAGGATCTGATGGCAAATTTTGATGGCAGATTTTCAAAAAATATCCTTTATCATTGGATACATTTTTATATTTGCATGTTTCACACACAGAATCAGCCGCTATAAGGAAAAAAAGATCAAAATGTTTTATTCCAATTACCCCGGTATTGCTAGAGTCAATTTCTTTTCTCACTTTTTGCCATCAGATTCTGGTAGACCTATAGTTCTGAAAGCAATTGTCATTACAACGTCTGAATAGACTATACTTCTCGCTCGTATCGTATGCTGTACTTATTACTAAATCAAAAAGGCTTTGTTATTTTGAACTCCAGGGCCGGATCTACCATTTGGCTATTTGGGCTTAAGCCCAGGGCCCCATGAGTTCAATTAGGGCCTCCGCCGCCCAGCTAAGTCAAGTCAAAAATAGACGATAATGGGAAAGAATTCATAATTTTATTAATGTTTTGTTGGTATCCCTGAGATTCCTACGATCACCTACGATCAAGGTTTATTATACAATTTAGGTGTTGGTACTACGAACTGACAGTTAAAATGTTCTAGCCCTAAATAGTTTCAGCCCGTTGTTCGAAATTGTAAATGTAAATAATTTCCCTTTGGAAGGGGGAACAAGAGGTCCCGTATAAGGGGCCGCAAAAAAAAAAAACTGGTTGCACTCCGGGAGTGCCGGCAGAAGTGAAAACTTGATTATTAACGTTGTGCATTTTTTTAACCCATTTTTTATGAAAATCGATTTTTAAAAAATCGTCAATCAAGTTGTTTCGATCAAGTTTCGATCAAGGTTTCGATCAAGTTTCGATCAAGTTTTGAACAAGTTTCGATCAAGTTTCAATCAAGTTTCGATCAAGGTTTCGATCAAGGTTTCGATCAAGTTTCGATCAAGTTTCGATCAAGTTCGAGTTCGAGTTCGACACAAAACACTACTCTCCAACCGTCTTACGCGTTTTGTATGTTTTTTCGATCAACACGAAAATCTATCGCGAGTTTCACAGTTTTTACCCATCCCACAAGTGCTCAACGCCGCTAAAGAAGTTTTCACTTCAAAAAAATAGTTTCAGCCCACGGCCCCGTAAGCTCACGGTCCGGCCCTGTTGAACTCCATACTCCAAGGTTGATCATACTTAATACATAGTAAGGACTAACGACATAAAGAAAATACATCGTATTTACACAAGTGTCATGCAGAACAATGAAAATAATTTGCTGCTATTTGTATGGTAAGAAAAATATTCTTTATTTCAGAGTTTAAGATAAAGAAAGAATAACAATACTATTTTCTAGAATAACATTTTTCTGTTACTAGTAGGTATGTTATCTTCTATAGATAAAGAGATAAAAATCCGATACACCACTCGAACCTAATTAAGTTATTACTAGGGCATAGTATCACCATATAAAACTGAATACAGTTGTTTTGAAAATAATGTGAAAACGAACGTAAATCCTAATAATAAATCCTAATAAAAAGGCGAATAGGTCCCGCGCGGGACATTCAATTTTGATGAAAAAATCGGGACGTCCCGCCAAAATCGGGACGTCTGGCAACGCTGACCGTGACATATTCGACGCGGAGCTGTGCGACGACCGGTACGACGTGTTCCGCGCGGACCGCGACGCCCGCGCCGCCGCCAGCGGCAAGCGCACGGGCTGCGGCGTCGCGGTGCTGGTGCGGCGCGCGCTCGGGGCCGTGCCGCGCGATGTGGCCGCGCGCCCGCACGCCGAGCTGCTGTGGCTCACCGTGCCGGCGCGCGCCTGCACCGCCGCACCTCCTCGCCGTCTATGCTCCCCCGAACCCTCGCGTCCTGCCGGCCGAGTTGGACGCAATCGACGCGATTATTAGCAGCGCTTTAGCTCTCCATCCGAACGATTACTACGTGTTTATCGGTGATATTTTAAACCTCCCGTTTTTGTCTTGGGACCTAAACGGATACACGGTTTTAAAAAGAGGCCCCGTCGAAGTCACACAAAAAGTGTGACGTGTGCGATCTCCCTAAATGGCATGAGCATATTCGGCCATTTTAGTGCATATTTCTCGACTTTGACAGTGCATAATCCAATGGCTGCTTTTTAGGGTTCTGTTATCAATCAAATGGCAAGAAAACTTAACCTTTTAATAAAAGTTAAAAGATTCGTCATGTCTGTCTGTCCGTCCGCATATCACAGCCACTTTTCTCTGAAAATATAAGGCTTATCCCACCAAAAAACAATTCATGTAAAATGTTGCCAAGACGATCACATAGGGTTTGCCATGTGAAAAAGATATCAGATCTCATGTAGTGCTAAGCTGAATCTACAGGTCCTTACTCTACCGACCCTAACTTCAACAGTTTCTACACATCAGTAAATATGGTATGGCTTGGCTGTTTCTTTACTTAGTACTACAAACTAAAACAATATTGTTTAAAATATTTTTATTATCTAACAATACTTTGTACATGATCAACTGCTTTTATTATCTAACAATACATGAGCAGCTTGTATACATTAAAATACACACAAACACCGTGCCGAAGTCTGCCGAACTGAAACGACGTGACTCGTAAGACGATGCACAGCTTTCAACACCGCGCCGCACCGTTGTGTCGGTCGGAGTAGGGAGTGTTAGGTTTATTTTCGTTACGGAATTTCTTGATTCAGTCGCCGCGCTCAAAGCCCGCGATGAAAGCTATGCAATATCATAATAAATAGAAAATATTTATTTTTCGATGTCAATAAATAGCACGGAATCCTTCGTGCGAGAGTCTGACTCGCACCTAGCCAATTCATTACTTAGTTATAAGAGAGACACGTATTTACAACAGAAGCCAACATTAACCAGTGCTTTCACGAAATCACTGCTATAATATGTGATGACGTCAGAAAAATATTCTGGTACAGTTTGCACGAAATATTCAGGTGCACGATTCTAAATATAGAAAACAAACAAGCAATGGAGTAAATGAAGCAGTAAATATTGTTCACAATTTATTTTAAGTTAACTACTTAAGGGCGTTCCTTACGGAGATACCGTAATTTACCGTATTTCAAGCCTTATTAACTCATAATTTGAAAGCTACAAAGTTATAATAAAAATACAGCAATAATCTTCAGTATATCAACATTCCTTTCCCCGTTTAAAATTTTCTATTTTTGTTTATTATACTCATGATATCAGCTTCCAAAGTAAAACCAATTTATTAAAATTCAAGCATACATTCAGCATCTCCTTAGGATTTACAAATTACTTTTATTTGAAACACACGCCAATAGATAGACAATATCATAAACTACATTTTCCCCGTTTTAATTTTTTTAGGTCAATTTTGAACTAAGATAAGTAAAAAAAAATAGGGTTTTAGTGCGCTCTCGGCAACGCGGCAAATGTATGGCCAAGGTCGTTTGCTCGGGGGACGGCCTTAATCGGCAAATTTACTATAAGCTTTGCTGATGATGAGCTAATTGAATTATTATCTTACTAGCGACCCGCCCCGGCGTCGCACGGGTATAAAAATTATCCACTGAAAAAAATATTAAAATCGATAGCCTATGATCATTCACGTGGTTTACTTCTTATCTGTGCCAAATAACATAAAAATTGCTCCAGTAGTTCGCGAGATAAGCCCTTTCAAATAATTTCCCCCGTTTTTCCACATTCTCCTATTAGTCTTAGCGTGATAAAATATAGCCTATAGCTTTCCTCGATAAATGAGCTATCTAACACTGAAAGAATTTTTCAAATCGGACTAGTAGTTCCTGAGATTAGCGCGTTCAAGTTAGCCCTTTCAAATAATTTCCCCGATTTTTCCACATTTTCCTCTATTTCTTCGCTCCTTTTAGTCTTAGCGTGATAAAATATGGCCTATTGCCTTCCTCTATAAATGGGCTATCTAACATTGAAAGAATCATCAAAATCCGTTGCGTACTTTTAAATAATAAAGGGAACAAAGGGACATAAGGGAAAAAAAACGACTTTGTTTTATAATATGTATATGTCGCAGCCAACTGGTTTAAATAGCCGTTCGATCAAACAGCTAGCCCTTTGACTGAACAACGCTATTCAATCACAGGTCTAGCTTTTTAATTGAATATTTAAGTCGCTCAAAACGTTCACCACTACAGCTGATTCAAAAGCCGCCGTTTGATTGAATTAGTTCATCGCTCACCACCGCAGCGCTAGGTGCGTTTTGTTTACAAAATGGCGTCAACTATGCCGGTGTTTGTGATTGTTTCAAGATAATATTTTTCGGAAAGAAAGAACTAAATATAAGTAAATCTCCCAAGAAATTACAAAAAGTTTTCCTATTCTCTCAAATTACTTAATTAACTAATGGTTAATTAAGTAATTTGAGGTAATAAAGGAAACTAATGGTCACCTTAGTTAATTTGCCATTTAACTAGTTGGGTAAGCGTCGTCTAGCTGTAGTGTTGAACATTGCAGTCAACAAGTCAGCTAAACGACGTATAGCCGTGTGATTGAATGGCGTTGTTCAGTCAAAGGGCTAGCTGTTTGATTGAACGCCTATTTTAACCAGTGGGCTGCGACATATAGATACCGAAGAAAGTAGCAGTGAAGAAGTGGATAATATCCATTGAACTGGAAGGAACTCTATCAGCTTAAACTTCCGATCCGAATAGCTATGTCCACACTAGGCGCTTTCGTCTTCAATTTTCGTCATCTTCTTTCATTCAACTTTCGTTTTGGCACATTCAATAATTGAATGCGTCAACGAACGCAACGCCAACATTTCATTTTTGAAGTTTTGGATACAGTCAGAGGGCATGCGTCGCGGGCATGCATCACGTTCGCTGTTGGCCGCGCTATAACGCATGCCCTTGACGAACAGAAAAAGGCACAGTGTGGACAAAGCTATTTGATCACTTAACAGTTACTTGTCTAAACATAGTAGGTACAGATTATAAATTTTGATTTCATGATGCTGCAGTCCACATTGGAATTTGAAAGATGACACGACAAAACGATCAGACGCACTTTAAAATTGAATTTTATTTACTACAAAAGAAACACATTAAATTGACAGACTTTCCATCTGCAAGGATGATTGTACCTTTGAATAACGTCTTTATAAAAATATGGATCGCAACGCCCACGGGCACGACACATTGTAACGTATGATTTCTACGATCTTCGAACTTCGAAATTTACCTCAATTTAAGGGCTCCCACACATAACTGCGAATTCGAATCGAATCGCATCGCAAATATCTGCGACAAAATTCATAAAAAAAGTTACATCACGATGCGATTCGATGCGTTGTGTGAGAGCCTAAATTCGACTTATACAATTTGCAGTAAGTATGACGTTCGAGTCAATTAGGTCCCCTTGTATGTAAAAAAATATTGTTACTTTACCTCGACAGTCAATATTCTTACAGAATGTTATATTTTGCTCCATACAGAAGAACTGGATAAATCAATCACCAAGGAAGTGTATTTGACACGTTTTGTGTTACGTTTCAGTAAGTGTTGGGGCGTACGTTTCGTCTGAACACAATTTATATTGTACCAATAAAGGAAAAGTTATCAATATTCGGTCTGTCACCTCTTCAAGCCCAAACCACTGAACTGATTTTTCTGAAATTTGGTATATAGATACTTTGAGTCCCGAGAAAGGACATAGGATACAATTTATCCCGGAAAAATGTACGGTTCAAGAGCGATAAATGAATTTTGGCGCAACGGACGTCATCTAGTCTAGAAAATAATAATTTTATCATGGTAAGTGCTTTTAATATGTCCTGTAATTAAATACCCATTATGAAATAATAATGCTAAATCACATTTAAAATTGCCAGCAAGCCCTTCCTATCTACGTATTTAGCATCTTAATAGTTAAGCTGATTCTGCTAAATTCACTTTTACATTCAAAAATGTTTTTCATTATCAAGAGCTTCTCATCTTTAAAGGCACTGAAGATAAGGTATAATATAATATTATATCAAGCAGAAAAGCTATGTATTTAGCGTTCTATAACTTCTAATGCAAATGCTTATATATCTAAAATCTAAATAATATGTACGTGATTATAGGCATATTATTATTACACTTTAAAATTTGAGGCATACGGTAGTAAAAATGATTTCAACAAGAGATATACAACCCTCTGATTGTACAAAGCAATACAATAATAACTGTAAAAGTGTGTTTCACGCAAATATTCAAATGAACAAAATACACCTGTAAATAAAAAGGATTTCAGTTCTCACCGCAAACCAACAATTTTATTTATATAATCTTATATCTTTAAACGAGCAATTCTTGTATATATATAATTGGAATCTCGGAATCGGCTCCAACGATTTTCATGAAATTTAGTATATAGGGGGTTTAGGGGTTGATAAATCGATCTAGCTAGGAATCATTTTCATAAAATGTCATTTTATGCGTATTTGTTTTGAATTTTTTTGAATACCGAGCGAAGCTCGGTCAATTAGCTAGTTTAAAAAACACGTGTAAAGCTGTTAAATAATCTTTTTTGGGGCTAGCATTGAAAATAATTTTGATGAAATATATTGCGGTTATATTTTGAGTCCCGCGCAAGGATTAAGAAAAAAATATCACAAAATGTAAGGTTCCCGCGTCATAATCATATTTCGATGTAACTTGCATGCGTATGCGTAAGAACTCAATTAAAGTCTGTGGGCATATCGTATCCGATCCACCAATGTAGCACTATCAATTGAGACACGTATACCAAATGAAAGGGCTTGGAATGTTAACATTAATAAGTGATGAAAAATCTCTAAACCATAAGAGAAAAAAGTTAATGGGAGTAGAAGGTAACAAACATATAAAAAAACAGCCCTGTATTATTGCGTCAATTTGTGGTGTTGCTAGTAAGGAATCATTTCTGGAAAGTAATAATTGTATAATATGGCAAACTATAAGGAAAGTTTTTTATTTTATTAATAACTAGCGATCCGCCCCGGCGTCGCACGGGTATAAAATATATAAGCCACTGAAAAAATGATTAAAATCGATAGCCTATCACGATCCTTCATGTGGTCTACTTTTTATCTGTGCCAAATAACATAAAAATTGCTCCAGTAGTTCGCGAGATAAACCCTTTCAATTAATTTCCCCCGTTTTTTCCACATTCTCTTATTAGTCTTAGCGTGATAAAATATAGCCTATAGCCTTCCTCAATAAATGGGCTATCTAACACTGAAAGAATTTTTCAAATCGGACCAGTAGTTCCTGAGATTAGCGCGTTCAAGTTAGCCCTTTCAAATAATTTTCCCCGTTTTTTCCACATTTTCCTCTATTTCTTCGCTTCTATTAATCTTAGCGTGATAAAATATAGCCTATAACCTTCCTCGATAAATGGGCTATCTAACACTGAAAGAATCATCAAAATCCGTTGCGTAGTTTTAAAGATTAAAGGGAACAAAGGGACATGAGGGAAAAAAAGCGACTTTGTTTTATAATAAGTATAGATTATTTGTTTCATATTTTTAAAAAGTATGAGAAAACATTAAAGTGCTAAAAATATAACCCTTCCTTGATCTTATCGTATATTATCAATTTGGAGAAATTGTTTATAATTAGTGCGAGTACTAGCGAAGCCATACTTACTTAATGTTATAAATGCGAAAGTGTGTCTGTCTATCTGTCCGTCTGTCTGTCTGTCTGTCTGTTACCTCATCACGCTCGAACCGCTGAACCGATTTTGCTGAAATTTGGCATGGAGATACTTTGAGTCCCGAGAAAACACATAGGATACTTTTTATCCCGGAAAAATGTACGGCTCCCGCGCGATAAATGAATTTTGGCGCAACAGAGTTTCGGGCGTCATCTAGTGGTGCAATAATATAGGCTGTTGCATGTTTTCAAAAAAAGGAAACTCAATTCGGTGAATAATGCATGTGAGTCGACAGAAAACTCATTTTGCGTCAACGTGTGAATGCAACAATATTTTTGTATAAAACCGAATACAACAGAAATCACGCGACCGAAATTCTGCGACTCACGACTCACAAAATTAAGCTCGTTTGGCCTCACCCATAATCGAAAACTCATGCAGAACACGTAAATTAAATTGCTTTGATGTTACTTCTGCTACAGAACTTTGAACTGCTAATCTGGAAATAAAATGTATTTCCGCTGTTAGATTGATAAACGTAGCACGCTTGAGTGACAAAATTGACTCTCTCGTCCTTTGCATTCCATATTCCGATTCGTAACATTACCCTAAATTGATAAGCTATACAAAAGTATGTATTTAGCCATTATATGATAATACTATAAGAACAAGGTAAAAACAATAGTAATATGAACTAAAAAGTATTAAATAACTCTTACTCTTTAATAGTTTCTATTTCAGAATTCGTCTAAGTCTCAACTATTTCTGTACATGTCTTCATTAATTTGAAGTCGGTACCAGCTAATTTAATCGTGAGTTCAGTAATGTCAGAAATTAGAATATCTGAAACTTTTGGGACTGGCACCGACTTCAAAGTAATGAAGACTGTAGTATGTACAGGTATAGTTGAGATTTAGACGAATTCTGAAAAAGAAACTATTAAAGAGTAAGAGTTATTTAACACTTTTTAGTTCATATTAAGCTATTGTTTTTACCTTGGAAGTCGGTTTTAATTTTTTGTTAAAAATAATAATTTCACTCTTTTTAGTTATATCTACAAAATAATGCTTTATGCGTACAATGTTAACTATTCACATTATGTTACTGTAAGCGAAATTGTGGTAAATGCTTGCAGTTATCTAAGCGATGCGATGCTGCAATTTCCAAACTTTTATCTTTAAAGGTTCAGGAGTTCTATTCAGTGCCTTTGGACCAAAAGACACCTTCGTATGAAATTTCTCTTATTTGTAACATATGTTTTGATAAATTTCAAGGATTTCCCTCGATTTCTCATAGATCCCATCATCAGCTCACCACTTTCGTAATTGTTATACAAAACTAAGATTATATCCTATACAACAACACGAGAATTTAGAAAATCGGTCCACAAACAACGAAATCATCATCAAAAACAACTGCTTCGATGCAAAATATCACGAAAAGTACCAATAATTAGGTCATAGAGTGATGACCCATGGTATAATTATGGTTGTGATGATGATGATCAATTAAATTGATGTGTTGGCTTATGCTTTCAGTTGTTTAAACAACGCCGAAATCCCCGAACCTGTACCTATAAGCATTCAAAAGGTCTGTTCGGTACCTTCAGATCCAGGGTATAACCTGGTACGAAGTCTTACTTTTTGGTAGCATTTACTTTGAATGCTTCAGAAAAAAATACTATATGTTTCCATACAAATTTCAAGGAGTCCCCTCGATTCCTCAAGGATCCCATCATCAGATCACCATTTTTGTGAACATGGTACCAAATTCGAGTTAAACCCTATACAACACAAAAAGAATTTTGAAAATCGGACCACAAACGGCTGAGTAATCGTTGAACATAGAAAAAAAAAACATACAGCCGAACATATTACCTCCTCCTTTTTGGAAGTCGGTCAAAAAATACAAAGAAATATTTTGTAAAATCTCAAGTAAGTAAGAGTTTGGATAAGAGAAGTATTCTGTAAACATTACACACAAATCTCTTGCACAAGAGCGAAGCTACATTGATACACACACGCCTATTGGTGGTTTTTCATAGAAAATACATAACATGATACTCTAACTAGCTAGAATACTCGAAGTATAGTAATCAAAATGACGAGACTTGGCACTCAATTTAATCCTTCGATCGGAGGTTCTAGGAATTCCCATTGTATTCTTTTGTTCTCGCGATCACCGGTGCTCGCGCGGGGCCTGAAAGATTAATACACTTTTTTTATATTTTACATCAAGTTTTATCATTTATGCCTCGATACACTATTTGAACTTTAGTGTTTATTCGAATGTATGTATATTTCCTGATGACGAAGCAGGAAGTTAGCTGTGCCTTTGACGCATCTTACCAGGCCTCAACTTAATTGGACAAACATGGAACGTTAGTGCTTCAGGCGCGTCGGCTAACAGGAGCTGATTGGAGTAAATGACAAGCTAATAAACAAAATTGACAAGTTGTTTTGTATTTATATAGTGTGTGAAGTGAATGTATATGTGAATGAAATTCGTGTATTTCTGTAAAATTTGCAAACTTTACGTCATAATATAGAACTAGATGATGCCCGCAACTCTGATGCGCGAAAATTCGTTTTGAATCGCACGGGAACCATACATTTTTCCGGGATAAGAAGTAACCTATATCCTTTCCCGGGACTCAAAGTATCTCCATACCGAATTTCAGCAAAATTGGTTCAGCGGTTTGGGCGTGAAGAGGCAAAAGACAGACAGACATACAGCACATACAGACAGACAGATAGACGGACAGACAGACAGACAGACAGACACACTTTCGCATTTTTAATAATATTAGTATGGATACTAGTCTACACTTCTACACTATAGCATAATAGTGTAATATAAGGAGGTAATCTCTGAAACTACTGGTCCGATTGCAAACATTTTGACACCGATAGAAAGCTGAGTCCTGTCCTGAGTGACATAGGCTATATAATATTTTTTTATAAAAAGTTATGTTCAGTTCAAAAAATTATCATATTATTATTTCTAAATCAAGCCGAATAAAAATTAGCTGTTTCTCACCGTTCTTCGCTGACTAAACGATTTAAAATTAATGATATTCTACTTATACAGATCTGTAATTACGTTCATACTATTTTACGGTCTCTCTTCCGAACAACATTGACAAATTTGACAGATAAGTGAAACAAAAGATACGAAATGCCAATTACATAAAAGAGACAGACTAAATAAAAGACGACCCAATTGGGTCGTATTTGAAGCTTCACAACGCGCGCGGTAGAAACATATACAGGATGTCAAAAGACCGCTTCCGATAACTTCGTGGGGAAAGGTAAACTCAAAAATACTCAGTTTATAGGGCATGAGATATATCCATTGGTGCAAGTAATTTTCTTTAAATCGCCAGTTTTTAAAATAGTCAAAATTTTCAACACGCAATGTATAACGCTGATGTAAATGCGCGATAGTATCACACGCCAGTGGAGCCCCGGGCCGAGTCAGCCCCCACGCGCCGCCCGGCCCGCGCCGAGTCCCGCGCGCGCGGCCCTGCGCTAGACAAAACAGCTGATCGTGGTGTGCCCTAGCCCGTAGGTAGTGAATAAACCACCAATATTGTAATAATTATTAGATAACATAATGTTAGAATTTATTAATTACCGTTTCTTAGGTTATTAGTTTATTACTCAAAAATACTCAGTTTTTACTTCCGGCCAAAAAGGAAAACAAATCATAATTCACATCCGAATCAGGTTGTAAAAATACAATACACAGTTACTTACACCTATCTATGGAAAAAATACTTGATAACATGTTCACTGACCTGTGATCAGCTGTCTGCTTTTATGAAATGCAGTTCGAGCTGTGCTCCATCTAACTCAATGTAGATTGCAGAGTTTTTCAACACGAAACAAAAGTAAACAGGAGACATTCCAATTCTTTAAACACTTTTTACTGCACTGTTTAAACCGCACTATTGTCTATCGACGACGACGTGATGTTCACCCCCGTTCCATAAAGGTTTACGAGTATTAAAAGTTCATTCACATTTCATCGCACATTCATCGGACACGTATCATGTCACGGCCCGTTATTAATTACAAACATAGAAAAAATATTAATTACAAACATCCATAAAATTACAAAACTTAAACAAAAACGTCACAGTACACAGCGCGGCGCGTGTTTACAGCCGACTGAACAAAATTAAATAAAAAACTTTGTAAAATACTAGGGATGTATCCCTGTGCATATTTTGAGTTATCGCTAATTTTTATCGATAAATCGTATTGTTTTACATACGAGTACGTTTTGATTTGTAGTCAAACTAAAAATAAGCAAACACCTACTCAATGTTAAGAATAGCGACAATAATTAAAAGTTATTTAATTAATTAGGTATTATTAAAGTATTTTCATTGCGTACGTAGACGCGCATAACGCGTGCCATGGCTTATCAATCACTTTATCACGGTAATGTCGGTATCGAAATTATCGAATGCAACTTGACTATGTATCCCAATTAAAACTTTCTAAATTTATAACCTCTTAATAGAGTTAATTTTAAAAATGAGAATAGTAGACCTACTAAATAATAGTTATAATTTTTATTATTTAATGGTAATTTAAATATCGACTATATCGTTTTGAATTTATAGGGTACAACACTTAGATTGTCCTTGAAATGGATTAGCGACACGTGCGTCGTACACCTACAGAGCGGCCGGCGCGGCGGCGCGTGCGGCGGCGCCTTTGACGTTGCCGCCAAGCGGTCTGGTCGTCCCGTCGGTATCTTTGAATTTACCGAAAGTCGATACATGTTTTTAAAGACGATTTTCGCATAATTAGACTTTAGTTCCAATTTGCATCTTGAGGTTGAAGGTTGTCCGTTGAGTTATGTTTAATTAATAAGCGTATTACGATCTTTTTAAAACGTATTATTGTGATAACTAAATGTGTAAAATGTAAATTAATTAACTATTATTTCTCATTTGTTTGCGTTAAAAAAATAAGACGTGTCGTATAAGATATCGTGTAAAAAGAGATGTGTTGTTATTGGTGGTGTTATTGATTGGTGATATGGACTATTTTCAAAATGCATAGAGAGCACATTCAAAAATCAGAATTCAACATTTTTCACGCAAGTAATTAATTGCTAGTTTTTTCATACTGTATCGTCTGTAATAGATAAAAAGCGATAATTGCAGATCTAGGTACTGTCCATCCACAATCATCGTTCTGCATAACACGGAAAATGTGTTATTATTTTTTTGTTTAAACTTTGTGTTGTGTTAGATTTCGTGTAAGAAACGTGTTGTTGTTGGTGGTATTATTGCTTAGTGCTAAAGAATACTTACAAAATGCATAGAGTCTAGAGAAATAAGAACACTTTAAGAACTTAACATTTTACACGTAAGTTTATTACCATAGTTTTACGTACGGAAGTTTTCATGCATCGTCTGTAATTTCGATAGAAAGCCTGACTCCTGAGATTGCGGAAGACGGTGCATCCGCATATCACACAAAATCGGTTTTGTTCCTTACGAATAACTTTTTAACTAATCGATAAATAAGTTGTTACTCATGCTCAGAAAATTACTTACAGTTTTGTACATGAGTTAGGATTAAAGTTTTAACCCATTAAGGCCCATACGAGTACCGGTGATCGAGACAACTCTAGAATACAATAGCATTTCCAAGAATCCGCGATCGAAGGATTAAATTAGCCTAGGTAAGAGATCATAGGTCAAAGTTCTGAATTACTTGAGAGAGTTGAATGTCATGGTTCTTGATAGGTTGGAAAGAGCATAAGGTTAAAAACTGCCGCGACCGTACAGTATGGTCGTTTACTACCTTATGTTATTAAGCGCGCTTCATTTGATATCAATGACTCGCGTCTTTTACATTACGTATCGGGATAAAAAAAATAAAAGTAAAAAAAATATTTTAAATATTTTTTGTAAATGGTTTATCGTTTTGTCTAAAGGTTATTTATTATAAAAAATATATAAAAAAAAATTTTTTTGAAAAAAAAATAAAAAAAAATTACATTTTTGTAATCAGAAAATGTAGTATAATAATACCCCAAAGTTATCGGAAGTGGTCTTTTTACACCCTGTATATATTATCTGCTTTGAGCTTTTTATATAATATATCATTGTTTAAAATAATGAAAAATAATATTGGTCTTCATTGTATATCTATAAAAAAGTACCTAATAGTACTATGACTACTATATTATTTAAGTCACAATTAGGATTTTATGCATTTCAAAATTATATGGTTACTTACGTTTTCGCTTCTTCTTGGGGTATAAGGAATTAAACATAAAAAAGTACTTTTACATAATGAGCATTTGAGTCATTTGGTTGCACGGTTAAGAAGATAAATTTTAACTACATACTTACTTCAAATAATATGGGGAATCATATTTTTAATGTAGAGTTCATAGAGGAAAATAATACAGTACTGAGTAGAGTTATTAAGACAGCGCTATTTTGACCGATTGTACCATCGAGGAAGTTGATTCCTATGCAATTGATAGTCCAACGTTATTTGGTCGAATGTGTCAATTCAATGTTAATTGTGATCTGTCGGCTGGGTTTGACGTAACGCAACCAAACTACTTAGGTCCCCGATTTGCATAGGAATCAACTTCTCTGATAGTACATTAATTACTTAGTGTAGAAAAGTATGTATTATCGGTTCCACTCGAAGCGCCAACAACAATAAATAGTTTTTTTGTCTATAGGCCAAAAATTGCGTTTTTTGTATGGGAGCCCCCCTTAAATTAATATTTTAATTAAATATTATTTTTAATTATTAAAGTACACATATAATTAAGGCTTTTGTGAAAATTCCAAGTGCCTACTTGTTGTCATCGCTGATACCGAGCAAAAAATGTTTGAAAAATTACGTTTGTTGTGTGGGAGCCCCCCTTAAATATTTAATTTATTTTGTTTTTAGTATTTGTTATTATAGCGGCAACAGAAATACATAATCTGTGAAAATTTCAACTCTCTAGCTATTACCGTTCTTGAGTAACAGCCTGGAGACAGACGGACAGACAGACGGACAGACATCGAAGTCTCAGTAATAGGGACCCGTTTTTACCCTTTGGGTACGGAACCCTAAAAAGGATATAACAATAAAGTATGTAAATTCGTGCGTTACACTAAATAAATTATGTTTTATTTTTTTCGCAGGCTTTTATTTTGGTTGCAATTTAATTTTGGAACTGTGAATTTTCAATTGTTTAGATTGGGATTTTAAAATATTATGACATCTAACCTATTAAAATCATAATAAAGGATGAAGAACCTTTTTACTGTAAAATAATATAGTTAATCTAATATTTTAAGAAAATTTAGTAAGGACGTGAAAATATTTTTTATACCGTCTAAATAGTTTTAGAGCCTACTCCAGGCACATAAACAAAACCATCAAAATTTTATTAAGTACACTGAATGCAATTTTCCTCTTCATAAAATTTTCACTAGATTTCCTTAAGGTGACGCCGCGTTAAAGTAAAAAACCGTGTTGGATATGTTTTAGATTGCTTGTTTTCTATGAGAAGCCGGCCCGGCCTCTCATATAAAACAAGCAATGGAACAGCAAAAAATGGAAAGGGCGTAAGCGATAAAATGGTTTTTGTCGCGTAATTTAAAAACCATAAATACATTTCATATAAGCTAAGGGCAAATTAAAGTGTATGCTTAAACCAATCTATGTACACATTTTGGAAGCTTAAATCACTCTCCTCTGTTGGCAAAATAGGAATCCCTTTTTTTAGAGAGGTCTTTTTGATTGATTATTTTGTGTTATAAAAGTTGACCAATCGTGTTATGCTATGCGTAATTCAAATACAAAGACATGATGAATGTACAATGAACTTTATTTTTTTAGCTCTAGTCATTGCTGAAAAAAATCGATATCGCTACAGCCAAATTATCAAGGCGTCGCACACTGGTCCCAAAGTAAAATAAATGGGACATTAAGAATTTTCGGATCGAAGGTCAACGGATCAGGCTGATTTTTTTTTGTAGACAGCTGATGCAATTACAAGTCACTTTTATAGATGTCGTTTTTTTTCAAATATGCCTTATCTACAGAGAAAAAAAATGAATTATTTTTTGTATGGACGAAATCATAATTTTGTAATTTTCTTCCAAGATTCAAACGTATTCAACATAAATCATAGCACAGCTTATAGAGGGACTCTTGTCGTACATTTTTGTCATAGACGCTCAACTGCGATTTTTGCGCCCTTTAGAGCTACAGGCACTTTATTTTTTTTTGTCAGCGGATGAGACTGATTTTTTTTTGTAGCATCTGATGCAATTACAAGTTACTTTTATAGATGTTTTTTTCAAATATGCCTTATCTACAGAGAAAAAAAATATGAATTATTTTTTGTATGGACGAAATCATAATTTTGTCATTTTATTCCTAGATTCAAACGTATTCAAAATAAATCATTGCACAGTTTTTTTTTTGTTTTATACTACAATCTTCATTACTTTGAAGTCGGTACCAGTCCCAAAAGTTTCAGATAATCTGACATTACTGAACTCACGATTAAATTAGCTGGTACCGACTTCAAAATAATGAAGACTGTAGTATACAGTACAGAAATAGTTGAGATTTAGACGAATTCTGAAAAAGGCACTATTAAAGGGTAAGAGTTATTTAATACTTTTTAGTTCATATTACTATTGTTTTTACCTTGGAAGTCGGTTTTAATTTTTTGTTTAAAATAATAATATGAATAAGACATTAGAAAGAGTTACTTGTCAATAAAGAAAACATTATTATTTGTCTATCCTTAACAATATTTATTTAAAAGTACATGAAATACTCAGAAATGAATTATACGCAAACAATAAAAATTAAAGTACCTGTATCCTAAAGGCACAAAAATCGCATTTTAGTGTCTATGACAAAACTGTGCAATGATTTATTTTGAATACGTTTGAATCTTGGAATAAAATGACAAAATTATGATTTCATCCATACTAAAAATAATTCATTTTTTTTTCTCTGTAGATAAGGCATATTTAAAAAAAAACAACATCTATAAAAGTAACTTGTTATTGCATCAGATGCTAAAAAAAAATCAGCCTCATCCGCTGACAAAAAAATAATAAAGTGCCCGCAGCTCTAAGAGGCGCAAAAATCGCAGTTGAGCGTATTTGACAAAAATGTACGACAAGAGTCCATCTATAAGCTGTGCTATGAATTATGTTGAATACGTTTGAATCTTGGAAGAAAATTACAAAATTATGATTTCGTCCATACAAAAAATAATTCATATTTTTTTTCTCTGTAGATAAGGCATATTTGAAAAAAACAACATCTATAAAAGTAACTTGTAATTGCATCAGATGCTACAAAAAAAATCAGCCTCATCCGCTGACAAAAAAATAATAAAGTGCCTGTAGCTCTAAAAGGCGCAAAAATCGCAGTTGAGCGTATATGACAAAAATGTACGACAAGAGTCCCTCTATAAGCTGTGCTATGAATTATGTTGAATACGTTTGAATCTTGGAAGAAAATTACAAAATTATGATTTAGTCCATACAAAAAATAATTCATATTTTTTTTTCTGTAGATAAGGCATATTTGAAAAAAACAACATCTATAAAAGTAACTTGTAATTGCATCAGATGCTACAAAAAAAATCAGCCTCATCCGCTGACAAAAAAATAATAAAGTGCCTGTAGCTCTAAAAGGCGCAAAAATCGCAGTTGAGCGTATATGACAAAAATGTACGACAAGAGTCCCTCTATAAGCTGTGCTATGAATTATGTTGAATACGTTTGAATCTTGGAAGAAAATTACAAAATTATGATTTCGTCCATACAAAAAATAATTCATATTTTTTTCTCTGTAGATAAGGCATATTTGAAAAAAACAACATCTATAAAAGTAACTTGTTATTGCATCAGATGCTACAAAAAAGAATCAGCCTCATCCGCTGACAAAAAAAAATTAAAGTGCCTGTAGCTCTAATAGGCGCAAAAATCGCAGTTGAGTGTCTATGACAAAAATGTACGACAAGAGTCCCTCTATAAGCTGTGCTATGATTTATTTTGAATACGTTTGAATCTTGGAATAAAATGACAAAATTATGATTTCGTCCATACAATTTTTTTTTAATTATTTTTTATCTCTGTAGATACGGCATTTTTGAAAAAAACGACATCTATAAAAGTGACTTGTAATTGCATCAGCTGTCTACAAACAAAAAATCAGCCTGATCCGTTGACCTTCGATCCGAAAATTCTTAATGTCCCATTTATTTTACTTTGGGACCAGTGTGCGTCGCCTTAACCGACGTCGTTTCTTTTTATTTCACCTCGTTTCTCACTTCCAATTCATAAATTAAGAGGTTTATTTTAGAATCACGTACTTAATTCAAATAAATAAAAATTATGATCTACAACAAAATCATTTTATGTAAAGGTCTTAATATTCCATAAATAAAATATACAAAACATGCCAAGTGCCAATCGATTCGTTGATTCTTATTTATCAACATTTCGGGTGTACCCTGAACGGCGTTTTGCAGAAAACGAAATGAATTATTTAAAAGATTTTTCACTTTTTCAATACGTCCATTTTGCCCGACCGTAAAGGTTAGAATGGAAATGTTGAGTCATTTAAGTATACCATAATCGATTTGCTAAATGTTGTCGATGTGGAACCAGAAGAAAACTTACTACAGTGTGAATGGTTATACTGTATACATAATAATTATAATATTTAACACATTTTTTTATATGATTGATTTTTGATATGACGACCTCTGTGGCTCAGTTGGTAGGCTGTTGGAAGCTCAAGCCGGGGGTCGCGGGTTCGAATCCCGCCGACGGAACAAAATGTTTTCTAAGTTCCTGGGTCATGGATGTGTATTAACCCGGCGAGCGTACTCGTAAGGTTGGAATATGTAGCAAACAGCGCTAGGTGGGTGTGGTATACCCAGATGGTTTTTATGTACTTATTATACACTATTATTTTAAATATCTATTTTTTTAAATACAAAACTAATGTTTAGTTATACGTTGAACTTATATTGTAAAAATGAATTAAATAATGTAATTTATTTACGAAATTAAGATCATTAACAATTAGAACTCACAAAAATTTTTAGTGCCACATATTTATGACTTTATATCGAAAATATGAAAACAACAACAAAAAAGACTATTTTTTCTTCAGATAGACTCAACATAAGAAAAAAATAACACATAAACTGGATAATAATACTAATAAAATAAATACTTATTTGTTTTAAAATCTAGAGAATTTTTCACTGAAGAAATAAGCATATTTCATATATAAAAATACAGAAATAAGTAAATTTCCCAACATATAACTATTATTGCCATCGCCATTATTCTCTATCAATTCATTATGCTGTCTTTCATCATCCATCTCCTACTCTGTGTCACTTTCAAAACTTCATTTTTTTTTATTTACGATTTCTGCATTATAGCACGAAAGTAAAGGTCGTAAGTCTCAAAAATGCTTTTGATGATTAGGTACTTAAAAATTAAATACAATACTAATATTTCCTTTAGCTATTATTTCATAAAGTGATTGTAGTAGTGCAAGTTATTTAATGATAGTAACTCAATAAGTGTAACATGTATTTGTTGAAAAGCCCAGAAATATTATCCATAATGACGAAAAATATAACTATCGAGTCAAAATAAGTGAATCGTATTTTCCGTTAGCCAAATATCAGATAAATATACAATGATTAAATAAATCTCAATTTTAGTCAATCGTCTTCCGGGATCGTAATACTTATTAGAAAAGAGCAAAATTTGGCAGCCCGCTCTTAACATAAACTTATCGCCGCCCTAGTGCTTGAATGGCCAATCGACCAATTTTACGAAAATAGACTCTTTATTTCAAACTAATAGTAACCCTGATTACGCACTTTACCATATGATAATGCATATGAGTAATAAACCTATATATATATATATATATATATATATATATATATATATATATATATATATATATATATATATATATATCCCGCCATGGCTATTTTGTTGTTTCATTACACTGTGACTGCATCGAAACGTAAACAAAGAAGAAAATCGACGAAATTGACGAAAAATTCGATTTGTCGTTCGATTCGTCGTTCGAGCGAATTCGCCGTTCGTGCGAATTCGAGTGAATTCGCCGTGAGAGCGAATTCGCCGTTCGAGCGAATTCGAGCGAATTCGCCGTTCGAGCGAATTCGAGCGAATTCGCCGTTCGAGCGAATTCGCTTGAATTCACCGTTCGAGTGAATTCGCTCGAATTCGCCGTTCGAGCGAATTCGCGGTTCGAGCGAATTTGAGCGAATTCGCCGTTCGAGCGAATTCGCTTGAATTCGCCGTTCGAGTGAATTCGCTCGAATTCGCCGTTCGAGCGAATTTGAGCGAATTCGCCGTTCGAGCGAATTTGAGCGAATTCGCCGTTCGAGCGAATTTGAGCGAATTCGCCGTTCGAGCGAATTCGAGCAAATTCGCCGTTCGAGCGAATTTGAGCGAATTCGCCGCTCGAGCGAATTTGAGCGAATTCGCCGTTCGAGCGAATTCACGCAATGGAACGTTTAATTATTGTATTAAAACGGCTATTGTAATCTATGGATATTACTTGCCATTCCGCGAGTCCTTTTTCCTCAGTTTCTGTACAGCACCTTCGGAACCAGCTTTTTGGTAGTAGATAATATAATATTATGTTTGAAATCCTTCAGAAAACTAGCCAAGTGCGTATCGGGCCACGCACAATATAGGGTTCCGTTGTAAAAGTTTTTGATCATTTTTGTACGGTCAATGAATTTACATTTATAAAACGTATTTTACACTACTAACAAGTAACAACATCATATTAGTAGCATTCAAATGAATTTTATCGAAAAATTCCTTAAACATATTAATGCAGTTCATATTACTTTACCTTAACGATAATTTAACGTAGTTTCGTTAAACTACACTCTTCCACTTATTAGTTCTATTGAACGTTCTATATTTTATAAATAATGACGAAAACTAGTACCGTCCGATTAGAGCCCCGAAGGGGTTTCGTCACAGACAGGTGACAACCCGTATCGGGCGACCCCACAGACGCCTCCTCTGAGTTTTAATGGCCGATATTAGAATGTTCGCATAACATGGAATGGCCGGAATAGTCATTTTGTTGTTGGATTACAAGAAAGGAGGCATTGAGACAAAAAGACTTAAAAATAAACGGACAAGTGCGAGTCGAAATTTATTTATTACTTTTTGATTAAAATATATATATTAAAATATATATATATATATATAAGAGTTTCCATATATATATATATATATATATATATATATATATATATATATATATATATATATATATATATATATATATATATATATATATATATATATATGGAAACTCTTAAAAATTGTTAAACTAGCTTAAGTTAGAGGAAATAAAAGGCTTTTTTATTTTATTTTATTTTATTTTATTTTATTTATATGGAAACTCATAGGGAGGCTCGACTGTATTTTCAACAATGGGTTGAATTAGGTAAACTGGCATATGGCCCAATTTATGAAAAAATGAGGGAGTCTAGATCTAGATTCAAATTAAAACTTAAATGGTGTCAGAATAACCAGACACAAATAAAGATGAACATTTTGGCAACAGCTCATAAGTCGAATAATTTTAGTAAATTTTGGAAGGAAACCAATAAATTAAATAAACAGCCGAGCGTCCCAATGAGTGTTGAGAGTAGGTGTGAGCCTAAGGACATTGCAAACCTATTCAGGGAGCATTTTCAAGTCCAGAGCTCACCGGTGTCTGCGAATACTGTGAACAGGACTGGGATGAGTTCGGGGAACAAAATTGTTATTATATCGCCCAAGGAGGTTGCGAGAGTGGTGAGAAGCATGAAGCGCGGAAAATCTCCGGGGCATGATTCAATTAGCATTGAACATTTACAATATACTGGAGTTCATCTGCCCCGGGTCCTAGCCATGCTCTTCACCTTCTGTATAGGTCACTCGTACTTGCCGGAGGAGTTGATGAGGACTGTAGTTGTCCCCATAGTGAAGAACAAGACAGGAGATGTGTCTAGTCTGGGTAACTACAGGCCTATAATCTCAATCTTTAAATTTTGGTACAACAACCAAACCAATTATGTACGTTGGCCTGGGACGCTTTCGGAGATGTATAGGTTGAAGAGTGGAGTTCGACAGGGGGGACGAACCTCTCCTCGACTCTTCAACCTATACATGGATTCTTTGATCAGGGAGCTCAGCAGTACCGGAGTGGGATGCTCTATTGATGGTAAATTCATCAATAGTATAAGTTACGCTGATGACATGGTGCTGCTGAGCCCATCTGTTAGTGCTCTTAGGCGCTTAATAAAAATATGTGAGCGTTACGCGGAGACGCACGGGCTCAGGTACAATACGGACAAGAGCGAGGTAATAGTGTTTAAGGCGGGAACCAAGAGCTACTCAATGCCGAGCGTGACACTTAACAACGAGCCGCTCAAAAGAGTCGAGCGAGTAAAGTACCTGGGCCACTGGGTCACCGAGTCGCTGGCTGATGACCTGGACATGTCGAGGGAACGCAGGGCACTGTCAGTCAGGGCGAATATGTTGGCTCGTAGATTTGCTAAATGCACTGCAGAGGTGAAGATTACTTTGTTTCGTGCCTACTGTCAGGCTTTCTATACGTGCAGTCTATGGGTCAAACATACGCTAGCGGCTTATAGTGCCCTGCGGGTCCAATACAATAATGGGTTCCGGGCACTGATGGGGCTGCCGCGATTCTGTAGCGCGTCAGGGATGTTTGCAGACGCCGGAGTGGACGGTTTTGCAGCAGTAATGCGAAAAAGATCTGCATCCCTGATGAGAAGAGTACGCGGCAGCTCCAATAGTTACCTGCAACTCATTGCGAGTCGAATGGACACTGAGTGCCCATTCATGATAAAATGGACTCAAATGCATGCACAGTCGTGTGACTGTACCGACTGCACCACATTAAATAATTACTAGAGAGTGTGTACTCTCTAGTAATTATTTAATGTGGTGCATTTATTGTTATAATTAAGTATAATATTATGTAATTTTAAATTTATATTTAATATGGACCATGTCTGAAATAAATTATTTGAATTGAATTGAATATATATATATATATATATATATATATATATATATATATATATATATATATATATATATATATATATATATATATATATATATATATATATATATATATATATATATATATATATATATATATATATATATATATATATATATATATGGAATATTACGAAGAATTAATAAATATTTATTTATGAAATATACAGGATTTTTTTATTATTTTTGATTGGGCCTCCGGTAAACTCACTCACTCGACGAAACACAGCGCAAGCGCTGTTTCACGCCGGTTTTCTGTGAGAACGTGGTATTTCTCCGGTCGAGCCGGCCCATTCGTGCCGAAGCATGGCTCTCCCGCGTGCGTGATATTTGTGACTGAAATAGAAGTAGTTGGCTGTGCAATAAAAGAGGCATTGATTTTGGGTTACATTTTGGGTTACAAACGCTTGCACAATGCATCCAAGTACCAGATGAAAAAGGTCTTATCCATACTAATCTTACACTCACTTAAGAAAATTTTCGCATTTTTGCAAGTTTTCTTTTCATGTTTCTACTCAGTTTTCCTTTAATTCATGTAATTTGGAGGATTTTATTTTGTACTTTGTTTATTATAATTATAAGAAAATCAAACTTCTGTGGATAAAAGTTACTACTTATTTCGTAAATTACATTAGTATCAAGGTAGGATTTTTCTTGAACAAAAGAGATATCTTTTTGTGTAAAGTCCTACATATCATTTACTGAACCTACAATATTGATACTCTTGTACCACCCAGATAATAACCTTAATTTATTGTTTATATAATATTGTAATGCCTAGAGTATGAAATGACTTTAAGATATCATGTAATACACAGCCTACTTGAAGCAGCCTCCATTTTTGTCCTGTACTTAAATCGTTGATTTTATAAAATATTTGTATGAGAGTCATGACTTGAGTGATATTATTTTGTAAATAGTACTATAAAGTTATAAATAAATACCAGCTGTATAACATTATTACTGACAAATATATTATAAAAGACAACTTATGCAGCCACCTCCATCTGCTTCCACTTGCTCTTAGAAGAAATATCTGTGATGTTACGTACCTTATCAATATCGCCAATAGTTCCATTAACTGTCCCTCACTGCTGGCTAAATTAAACCTTAAAGTCCCCAACAATACGCATCCTCGCTATATTAACACTCTTCAAGTCCCACTATCTCACACTAGATTCCGTGCTAACTCCTTCTTTCCCAGATCGTGTGCGTCCCTCAATGAATTAACGAAAAACAATTACGATATAGACATCTTTTGCACCAGTGCTAAAAATACAAGAAAACATCTAGCGAATATTTATTTCAAATCTTTCCCAAATTAATGTCAGCTTAGTACCACCGTTGCAAATTTACATCTTGTTGTTCGCTTATTCTTTAGATCAATAAGTAGCCTTAAGTGAGCATATTTCCTTTTCAAAATTTTAATTTACATGTGAAGACTTGTAATTGGTTCCAAATTGTAACTTTATCTCACTTTTACTTAGTTTAAATGAACTGTAAGTCTTCCTAACAAATAAAATAAAAATAAAATAAAATAAAAAAGTACTATTTTCAGGGTAGAAAATTTAATTTAAAAATTATTTAGATCCTTTTATGGGCTCCTGCAAGACCAAGGAACAAGAAATTGCAGTTTTAGTGTATGCTGGTCGTGTAGAAACGTCGGTATGTGGCGAAACCCCCTCAGGGCGCCACAGACATGACAAATCTGCCATTTTGCATGCCACTCTCAAACTAACCCAGCAGTGTTCCGATCATCGATTCACAACATTGCCCGGTATCAAAAAATCCTTAGGGTTGTCAAATCGGACATTTTAAATACTTTACTAAAAATCGATGTAATTTTTTATTACTGTATGCCTTGCTCAGCCAGCCAAATAATATAATGATGATAATGGGTTTATAAATAAACAGAAGCAATTTAATATTTATAATATATGTATGAGAACGAGAGAGAATAATGCAAAAGATGATTAAGTGATTTTATAGATATGTGGCAGCCCTAGTACTCTTGCAGACCAAAATGCAAATTGTATGGAAAAGGAAAAAAATGTAAGGGTAACATTGCCCAGTCAATTTAGTAGGATATTATTCGCGATATCGTATAAATGTCTTAGTAAACGCCATCTTTTCCAAAATTCTATCACTGGATTTTGATGCCACCTGCGCAAAGTTCATATTTACGTGAAAAATCAAGGTGGGCAATGTTGGCTACAAGTCCAGGTAACTTTACCCAGCATGAAAATCAATCATAAATAGAATTAAATGAACAGAAGTAATGTTTTTGACATTCCTACACCTGCACATGTAGCCTTGTAGTTGCAGAGGGCAAAAAAAACTTACACTACCATACATTATTTTTACAAGAATTAAAATTATTCTAAAAAAGCTGGCAAAGTTGGCATGTTTCGCGGTATATTTGTTTTATGTTATTGATAATGTTTGATTTTAAATTGTTTAAAAAATATGTTAATTTTAATGTTGTTTAATTTTTACGCAAATAAAACATTTATTTTCATATATATAAATGATGTTTTAATTATTAATATATATTGTTTTAATTATTAATAAATTAATAAATACTATATTACTTATCAGCCGGCTTAGCATGGCCACAGTAGAAATACAAAAGAATAGAAAGGCTGACAGTTTTTGCGGTCAATCTCACAGAATATTTCCCTTGTTAATCCATCACTTTGTCTACTTTACCGTAAGAATAAACCTGCAACCCGCAATAGACTAAGAAGAGTGTGATCAAAATGCGGCCCGCGGCCGCCCCACTGTGCCCCGCCATAATATGTGTAAATTATAAAGCATTAATAATATTATATTAATATTAATCATTACATGTAATTAACTAAAATATTATTACAATTGTAATACTAATTATTGAACCATGAATGAAGTGATAACTCGTTACTTATTGCCACGTCATTTTACTATGTCGTCTTATCATTTACTACAGGACGTTAAAATTTTGCGGTTAAATGAATTAATCATTCGTATATTGTAATTAATATGTTACTCATGGAGTTTCCTATACTTAGTTTATGTAACTAGCAGGCCAGACAGACGTTGTCCCGTCATGTCTATAAGGGTCAATTCAGACCACAACGAAACGTGTAGATACATTTCTAAAGTATGGATTTGACAGTTTTGTAAGACGTCTCACGCAATTGAAATCTGTCAATTCAGTACTTTAGAAATTGCATAATATGCGTATTATGCAATTTCTACTTTAGAAATTGCATAATTGCACAATATAATATTGCATATACGCATTGCGGTCTGAATTGACCCTACGCTTAAATTGTCAAAACCGGAAAGGTTGCGTAAAAAGAAATACTTAAGGGAAAAACCTAATGGCAGACACTTTAAGGAAACATGAAACATTTGAATGTTATAAAACATATATTTATGAATATAAAGGACTGATAACTTCTTCCATGTTTTCAGTAACTCTTACAAAATAAAACTATTATAATTATTCTCTGACAAATCAATAAAATAAAATATTATTGGTCTTTTTGTAAACTTAGTCAAAAGAATTAATAGATGACATCACAAAAAACGAACATCACTAATAGTAGACACCCATATGAACTAATAGTTGACATAGAACATAAAATTACATTTTACATTTTTCATACTATTTGGTCTTTATTTGCCGTTTTTCAAAAGATTTCATTTACTTCATCATAATAACTACATGCATCAGAAATATTATCCACCATTCTTCTTCCATGCTGAAACTATCTTTCCTTTTATTTCTATTGAAGTGAAAACTTCTTTAGCGGCGTTGAGCACTTTTGTGGGATGGGTAAAAACTAGTGTCCGACCGAAACTGATTTTTCAGCCGAAACCGAAACCGAAACCGAACTTTCGGCCTTACTCCCAGTTTCGGCCGAAACCGAAACCGAAACTTGATAAAACATATTTTAAAATGACGATTATTTACTGAAATTTACTGTTCTGTAACATTTGTTAACACATAAAAAAGTGCCAAGTTGTTTTTTTTTTAAGTGAAAACTTCTTAAGCGGCGTTGAGCACTTTTGTGGGATGGGCAAAAACTGTGAAACTCGCGTCAGATTCTCGTGCTGATCGAAAAACCGTAAGACGGTTGGAGAGTAGTGTTGTAACATCGAAATCGATTAATCGAACAATCGATTGTTTTTTTTTTCGATTGTCGATATTTTTTAATCGATTGTAAGGGTTTCGATTAATAAAAAAATCGATTTTCATAAAAAATGGGTTAAAAATTTAATCGATTGTAAGGGTTTCGATTAATTAAAAAAAACGATTTTTTTAAAACCGATTTTCATAAAAATGGGTTAAAAACATAATGCACAACGTTAATAATCAAGTTTTCACTTCTGCCGGCACTCCCGGAGTGTAACCCATCTTTTTTTTCATATTTTTTTCCTAGCAAATTTATTTTCAGTCTTTAGTCTCTATGGTTCTCTTGCCTCTTCTTTTTTCTTCTTTTTTTTCTCAGCTCTCCTTTTTCTTCATTTTATTGCTAAAAAACTAAAGCAATCGATTTTTAGATCAGTACAAGGTCTAATTATTAGACACCATGTCCATTTTTAGGTACAGTAGTTCTAAGTTCTTAGTTTGTTATTAGAATTATATTTTCAGAGAATAGTGATGATATTTGCAGTAGAATAAACTACTAAATAACTTTAGTATGTACTAGATGACGCCCGCAACTCCGTTGCGCCAAAACTCGTTTATCGCGCGGGAACCGTACATTTTTCCTTGACAAAAACTATCCTATGTCCTTTCCCGGGACTCAAAGTATCTCCATGCCAAATTTCAGCAAAATCGGTTCAGCGGTTTGGGCGTGAAGAGGTAACAAACAGACAGACAGACAGACAGACACACTTTCGCATTTATAATATTAGTATGGATTGCAAAACTAAAAGATGAGATCCATGTCATCTATTAGGTTTTTTACCTTTTCAAGAACTAATAGTAGACACCCTTTATATTGTTATGGAAAATGGATAAAAAATCTTAAATAAACATTAATTAGTGTATGCAACATGACCAATGAAATCAATAGAAATTACAAAAAATCTAATAAATGTATTAAAAACTTACGTGCAAAATTTCGCCTTCCTTAACCTATTTGCTAAGAAATTGTCGAGCGCGTGTTGACGCGGTCACATTATTTACAAAAACTGATCCCATTTTAAAATTTTGTTCCCGAAGCGTCCCGAATATATTTTTTCACATCAACAGATAGCTTGAGAAGCTTATAAAATGCACAGTGTTGAGAAATAATGAGAGTAATTCTTATTTTTATTGTAAGTGTCATCTATTCGTTCCGTGTCTAGCATTAGGTCTCTTCCCTTACTTAATTCTTAAATTTTCAAATTTTTTTTGAGTAATTTTTTATTTTTTTTCTTTCATGGAAAGAAACTTGGTAATAATATTGTAACTTAGAGATACGTTGAGTCTGGAAAACCAGCAGGCAACATCTCTTATAGTTTATGTTAATAATATTATTTTATTAATAACTAGCGACCCGCCCCGGCTTCGCACGGGTATAAAATATATTATAGCCTATGTCACTCACTGAATAAATGATTAAAATCGATTCAGTAGTTTTTAATCTATAGATACTAATATTATAAAGAGGTAAACTTTGTTTGTTTACTCATAGATCTACAATCTACATACTACTACTCAAAGATACATAGGTACTACTCATAGATCTAATTCCTAAACTCCCCTCCCGCGAGCGCACCCTCGCCTTGGTAGCGCCCACTCCGAAACGGGCGTAAATCGATTTTTTTTAATTTCGCCATAAATTCTAAACCAAACGTCCAATTTTAATCATTCAAAGACCAAATATTGTCTACATAAACTGCACTTAGTGATGAAATAATTAATTTTGATAAGGATTCATAGCATGACTAAAATAAATGCGTTTAAATGTAGTCCAAAAAAAATCGAGATTTTTAAATAAATAAGTGGCTGTTGTACCTCACTCGACATAGATAGGTATAGTGTGTCGCGGACTTTTTTGTAGATATTTAAAAGATCTACATTTAATTAAAGCACTGTATGGTTCTTTCTTTTATAGTTTAGGCAGCGTTCCCAAAATAAGTACATTTTCTGGTTGTTTCCGAAAAACTGAAATATCTTACGGAACCCTTTATTTTCCAAAATAAAAAGTAGCCTATGTTACAAATAATGTAGCTTTCGAATGGTGAAAGAATTTTTAAAATCGGTCCAGTAGTTTTTGAGCCTATTCATTACAATTAAACAAACAAACAAACAAAGTTTACCTCTTTATAATATTAGTATAGATATAGCTAATTATTTAAAATAAAAATAATTTAAGAATAGGCAAATTTTATGTAGTAAATAATATTATATTACTTAAGTATTATGTTTTTCACAAAGAAATGCCATGAATTATAAACACCTTGTGTTTTCTAAGATGTGGTTTTTATTATCGTTGTTATTGGCATAATACTCGTAATATTTTGATTATCTTTACTAATCCATACTACTATTATAAATCCATACTAGTCCATACTAATATTATAAATGCCAAAGTGTCTCTGTCTGTCTGTCTCTCTATTCTATTCACGCCCAAACCGCTTAACCGATTTTGCTGAAATTTAGTACGGGGATACTTTGAGTCCCAGGAAAGGACAAAGGACTTTTTAACCCGGAAAAATGTACAGTTCTTGCGCGATAAGCTAATTTTGGCGCAACGGAGTTGCAGGCGCCATCATCTAATAGGGGAGAGGGGGACTAGATTTATCAGGGGTAAGTATTAACAAGTCTATAACTACTAAATTAAATGACGATACGGTAAGACGTTCAATGTAATAAGTTCAGGTGATGTCGGCGAACAATTTGCGACAAGTGAATTGCCCACCGGCCGCCGCGTTTTGAAGTTATCGTACGTCGCGGTCGGTGCAAAAATACAGGCAAGCGGACATTTTTACGTCTCGAATTTTTTGATTCATGCTTTAATTATTTGGTTTTACGATTACAGATTTTTATATAATGACTGGTTATTATAGTTGTTTATTACAGTTCCGTGAAATTTTATTAAATATACCTATAGTTTTCTTTTACAGTTTACTCCTTAAGAATCGATTTTCATATATAAGGCGCCCGGTATGAGAAAAATCCGAGGGCTAAAACCTACTAACAAGTAACGAAAAATCGTGTCACGTTTTTGGTGCGCACCTTTAGTGCGCAACTTTCTAATTTGGCTGTGAGTGTATTAAGACCATAAAGGTTATATACCTATCGGAATATTATATTATATTATATTATTATATAATTATATTAATATATATATATATATATATATATATATATATATATATATATATATATATATATATATATATATATATATATATATATATATATATATATATATATATATATATTTTTTTTAGTTTACTCCTTAAGAATCGATTTTCATATATAAGGCGCCCGGTATGAGAAAAATCCGAGGGGTAAAACCTACTAACAAGTAACGAAAAATCGTGTCACGTTTTTGGTGCGCACCTTTAGTGCGCAACTTTCTAATTTGGCTGTGAGTGTATTAAGACCATAAAGGTAATATACCTATCGGAATATTATATACATATATATATATATATATATATATATATATATATATATATATATATATATATATACATATTTTTTGAGTTTTTTTTTATATTATTATAAAATATTATATTCCGATAGGTATATTAACTTTATGATTAAGACGTACATATGGTTTGCTGTATAGGCGACTATGCCTATATACTATATGTTATTGGGCTTGTTTGTTTCTATCAGTGTCGATGTATTTATATTGCTATACTCGTACTTAAGGAGTAAACTCCAGTCGTGCGTCGGAGCTGACACACTTTTTTTTATAATTACATACAATTACAATATACAAAAAGGGCCTCGGGGGCTTGTTTTAACAAAAGGAACGGGGTAAGTATTAACACGTTAAATGTTAATATTCGATTTAATATTTGGTATTACAAGGTTGTACAAAAAGGTCTTAATCAAGTTGGAGCTACCACATCTGCCGAAAGAGGTACGTCGATCACTCTGGCGGCATCAGCAGCGGTAAACGCTATCGGCTTATTCGGTAACATCATACCACCGATGTTTATATTTCCGAGGATCAGATTAAATTACCTTTTTGTTGCAAGTGGTTCACCAGAATCCATAGGGACTGGAAACAGCTCAGGGTGGATGACAGAAAAGGAAATTTATGTTATTAGAGAGAAGCTTTTATTGTTCTTTAACATATTATTTTGTATGTCAAAAAATGAATAAATTACCATTTTAATATTGTTTTGTTTTTTACATCCATGGTTACATGAAATTGTAACAAATTTACAAGCGTTAATACTTACCCCGTCACTGTTAATATTTGCCCCCGAAACGGGGCAAGTTTTAACCGCTGACTTTTTTTAAAAAAATGCGTCTCCCTTCGAATCCAAGTAATTTAGATAAAATTTTAGCTTAGTATATGCAAGTCATATAAATTTTCGTTACTTCGGTATAAATAAACTATTCAAAATATGAAGATAGATGACAATATTTAAAATCTGTTAGAACTAGCCCCCCTCTCCCCTACGGTAATTAATATGTGCGCAAAATACTCGATGTCCTTGTGTACCACAAAACCTTTTGATGTAATTTTGTGTTGATATTTTGCGGGCTTCTTTAATTAAGTACTGCGCTGCAGAAGAAATATCGTGAGCTTTGTAAGACGTAAAATACGAACAATTTACTGTACCGCAGACTTGATATTTTGCTGCATTTTGAAAAATGTATTATATGTCTACGTCGTAACTTTTATTATTTATTTTGATGATAGGATAAAAATCTAAGCACTAAAAATACAATCTAAAATATACAGATAAGTATATACAAATTTCTTTTCTTTTTATAGTTTTATATTTAAAATTTGTATATACTTATCTGTATATTTTAGATTGTATTTTTAGTGCTTAGATTTTTATCCTATTATTCATAACATTTTTTTTGATGATAATATTATAAAATGTTATTATATTTTTAATTTTCCATGTATTACAGGATTTACAGGCTGTTAGGGTGAACACTGAACACCGTTATCATTACCATATTGCATAATTGAAAAAAAAACTATATTTTTGCAAAAATGCCGTCTTCATACCCATACAAATTGCCGGTCCAGGCAATTTGTATGGGTATGAAGACGGTTTTTTTTGAGTTCCCAGCATTGTTCTCATAGAAAAAGTTGTTCATTTTGACGGGCTCATTCGATGGTTTTAAGGATAACGGTGTTTACACTAACTATACTAAAATAATTTAATATTATTTTTAAATTGCGTCATGCGGTGTCACCACCGAAACAATTATTCCCTACAGCAACAAGAAAAATGCAAAAATATAATATATTTTTTTCATTCATGCAATATGGTATTCCGTATTAGGTTAACTTTCCAATAGAAATGCTACTGAGTTTTACCTCTATATTGGTTGAAACGCAAAATCTAATACAACTTTGCTATCAAGTTTCGATTTGCCAAAAAACTTTTTATTTTCACTGAACAGTTAAAATTAATACATTTGGCAGGAAGGTTTAATTGCACCCTGTATAACTGAAACTCTTTCTTTTCTTTGAAGCTAAATATTACATTGTTTTTACTTAATAATAATAATAATACTTCCCACACCGGTTTCGGTGACGGTGGCTGGTTTCATTGAAACCAGGCCAGTTACGCGGGAGTAATTTTATAGTGCCCAGGTGTGTGCGCAGTACACAAGAGCACTCTCTATTCCTTTACTCTCATAACCCAGTGGGACTGAAGACCGATACGACTGGCGAGAGATCAGGCGCAGGACCGACTTCTTACATGCCCATCCGACGCATAGATCATCTTACTTGTCAGACAATCAGGTGATCAGCCTGCATTGTCCTAACCAAACTTGGAAACAACATGTTTCCAACGCGGGAATCGAACCCACGACCTCCGAGTCAAGAGCGACGCTCTAGACCACTGGACCACGGAGGCGCCACTGGATTTACTTATAATATAATTTCGAAAGTGTGTCTGTCTGGAAAAATTAAGTACGTTTTACATGATGCAATTTTTTTTTAATTACAATAAAAGAAACTGACTCAATCGAGTCAAAAGTCGGCTTCTGAACTCCAACAAGGACATATAATTATAAAAGTAGATCGTGATTTAAAGACCCTTATTATGCAAATATAATAAAGTTTTTAATATGAAATGGGGCAAAAATAAAAGGGATTCCATGTTTGCGTTTCAAACATTTTGTTAGAAAGAAGTAACTTTTGGGGAGTTTTAGTGCCGGCCTTCGTGAACTTTGCCGCTTGGGAACGGAAAGATAAAAGTGACGGGATTTGTATGGTGAGCGATATTCTAAAATAATAATATATATTATCTTCACCGTCTGTGATGCGCTTAATAGATAACAAACAAACGTCCAATGCAACAACTTTCTAAATCTGCAAAAGGATTTTACGGAATATGTCTTTAACCGACTTCAAAAGAGGAGATTATTAATTCGACCCGTATGTCTGTAATATTTCCAGAACTGCCTAATTTTCGTTTATATGTATGTTAGTCTAAATCAACGTCTGAAAAAGTGTGTCAAATTTCAAAAGTGTATGTGTGTATGTTTTTATGTTTGTGTTCGCATATCTCCGGAACTTTAAGTTTGAATAAGAGGCGATTTAAATAATTATTCTTTTTTGTTGTACTAGGTTTTGTTAAATACTTAGGGAACACTGAAAGTTTCATCAAAATCGGTTCAGTAGTTTTTGAGATAGGGAATTTTAATTCTCAATTACGTACAATTTTGTTGGTTTCATCTTTTTAACCTATCAATCCCCGTAGGCCGTAAGGCCCAAGTGGGTCGCGATAACAAAAGATTACCAAGAATTGGCGATCGAAGGATTAAAATACTATTTGTTATTTGATATAGAGAAGGTAGTAGTTTATGGACATGTCCGCAACTTCATTTTTCGCACAGAAACTGATAATTTTTTCGGGACAAACGCTGTTAAGGGGCTGGGTACCCTCGAAATTCTCATACATACGTAATTCCAAAATCATTTTCTCATACGAAAATATTTAACATGTTTGAGTTGTTTCTCAGTTTAAAATAGTAATTATCTAGGTTCCTGCACAAAAATTTACTTCAAAATATTTAAACATATATATTTTTTTTTTGTTTTTAATTTTTTTTTAGTAAATTTAGTACTTAATATTTAAACACTAAAAAAATAGAGTAAAACACTAAAAAATATATAAATAAATAGTAAATTTACTACAAAATATTTAAATACTAAAAAATATATTTTAAAGTTTAAATATTTTGTAGTAAATTAACTATTTATTTATATATTTTTTAGTGTTTTACTCTATTTTTTAGTGTTTAAATATTTAGTAGTAAATTAAAAAAAAAAATTTTAAAGCAAAAAAAAAAAAATTGTGTTTAAATATTTTGAAGTAAATTTTTGTGCAGGAACCTAGGTAATTACTATTTTAAACTGAAAAACAACTCAAACATGTTAAATATTTTCGTATGAGAAAATGATTTTGGAATTACGTATGTATGAAAAATTCCAAGTGTACCCGGCCTCTTAATGGCCTTTCTCGGGACTCAAAGTATCTTCATACCGAATTTCATTAAAACCAGTTCAGTGATTCAGTCTTGAAGAAGTAAAAGTGTGAGGGGCAGAGTACTCTATTTAGGATTTATAATAATACTTAAGTATGAATGTCTCTACTATCAATCATATTTTCTTATCGACTGAAAAGTATCCCATATCTCTAGTTCAGATACAAAGCTTGGTTATATCTCAAAGATAATCCCTAATATTTAGAGATTGGTCCTTGTAGGGCTTTAAGATATATTGCACGACTTAGAGGGCCTAAGGCGATTCGCCTATAGCCCTATAACATACCAGCCATTTCGATGGATTACACAATTAATATAATATTGGTTTTGTAAAAATATTGGTTATTAAAATATAAGTATTCAATCATACCACTTTTGATACCATCAAAAATATGAGTACATACTACATAGTGCTCATATTTTTTAAAGATTCATGTTTATCGGTTACGTAGATTCCGCGTGAAATGGTAACGAACTTACATAATATTTTAGATGTGTATTATATTAGTATTAGTACAGTCTAAAATTAAGTAAAGTGAAATAATACTAATAATTGTCATTCCGATCGTGGTATCAAAATAGTTCGCTTGTATATAATTTCAATTAAAAATTACTTTTGGTGTCCAAAGGAAACTATTTCAAGAGTTTGTCTACACATTCTTACTTAGACATTAACCAAAATATGTTAAAGCCCGCCCAAGTAGCACACTTCAGACACCTTAAATCTATTTATGCTTTAGGAGTTACTAATCATGGCTTATTTATAGACATAATATACATTAGCATTCTATACATGGTTTTGAATAAGAACTAAGTTTCTAATAGAAAAAATATCTAGTGTTCCTTGCTTTAAAACCTTTATTAGTTCATTACACTGAGATAAGAGCAAATTGATTTGTTATGGATTATATCTGCTCTGTTAAAAGCGCTGCTCTAGTTCAATTATTCTATAGACTTATTATCACAAATACTTTTTAAGAATTGAAATTATTTGTAGAACATGTACTCTTAAAGTAATCAAAAAGGTTTTTAGATGGATTTGTTAGGCACTATTTTAAGTCTATACTTAATAGAATCAATGACAAGATACTCAATAGTCTCTAGTGAAAGTCCAGTTTCCTCCTTCATTAGGAAACTTAGTCTTTAAGTATTTTATTTTAAGAGTATTAAGTATATAAAGGACAGCGTTCTGCAAGCATGAAGAAAGCATTTGGAGAAAAAGTGGAAAAGTATAAAAAGGTGTCTTTAGACAGTCACATCAACTTTCTTTGCCCTCCAAGTCATCAGTAATCAGACTAATCACTTCAGCTCGAATCGACATATTGTTTTCATCAATCTGCGAAGAAGAAGAATTGACACCGTCTCGAAAATAGATTCTTGATGAAAACCATGATGAACTACAGACTGACAATGAAAGTGAAAGTGACGATTCTGGCGATGAAGAGTTGCCTATAATTTGCTTGCTTTAAAAATACGTAGCATAAGCTACCTAATAATTTTATACAGATAGTAAAATATTGCGAATATTTTTGACAATAATATTGTAAGTATCGATTTTTGAGACGGTGCCAATTCTTCTTCTTCGCAGCTTGATTAAATTAATATGTCGATTCGTTGATGCCAATAAGTTTGGGGCGTTCCACGCCAAGCGGACAGGAAAAAAGTCGATGTCTCCGATTTTAATAATATTTAATAAATTATAAAACCTTTATTGTGAGGGAGCCCTAGAACAATTTTTTTTTATTACTAACGAGCTAATTTTTTGTGAGTAGCTTCATTTTGATAAGACAAACAACTTTTTATCTGCGAAAAATCTTGAAAGTGGTAGCTAACAGAGATAGAAAGGATTTCATACTTTGATTTGATGGTTGAAATATGGATTGTTCTATTTGTAGGACAATGTTACTCTTAAATTATATTATATAAGTGATATATTATGTATAACTATTAACCTACCAATATACAAAAAATCAAGTATCTGTATTCAACAAAACCAACGTTGGCGTGTCCTACCTGATGCGTCATGTAGTGATCACCGCTTATTGGTGTACGAGTTTTCTCGTGCGGTCCCGAGTGATACCGTAGTCAATTCTAATGACTATAAATACAACGTAAAGAACGGCGATTGGAATTTATTCCGCTCCCTCATTACCGCTCATGCCGGAGACTTCACTCGGCCGGATTTAAACGTCGATGAGTGCGCGGAAATTATGACAAACACATTTGTTTACTGTGCCGATGTAGCCTTGGGTCGTAGACCTCTTAAAAAAGATCACAACTGTAAATGGTGGAACAGTAACCTTCTTAATCTTCGTCGGGAATTTAGAAGGGCCAGGCGCAAAATCAATAATCTTCGTAAATCTGGCCACGATCGTTCGAATTATAATTACATAATTAGTTTGAATAACCTACGCATTTCAAGGTCACGCTATCGCGCCGCCGTTACGTTAGCGAAAAATAATATGTTGAAGAATGCCGCGAATAGACTGGATAAAGAGGGCCCCTGGTCCTCTTTATACCACGAGCTTAAACCCGGTAGTAGTAATGAGCCAAGCTTTTTCTCAAATATTAAAATTAACAACTCTTACACTTGTAGCTTAGACGAAACGGCGAAGGCATATCTAAACGTTCTCATCCCAGACGACGAGCCCTCCTTGGATGATGAACACCACCGCGACATTAGGAGTAGAATGCTAGACCCCATACATACACCGGCCTCAGATTTACCAACTTCGGAGGAGTTTAGTAAAATAGTAAACCTTTTGCCTATAAAAAAATCTGCGGGCGAGGATAAAATATCGAATATTATGATAAAACAAGCGTGCTTAGCGGCTAGTTCATCGATTCTACATGTTTACAACAGATGTATCGCAGAAGGTATATTTCCAAAAATTTGGCGCACCGGTTGCTTAAAATTAATACCTAAAGCGGGAAACAAACCTCCTGACGACCCAAAATCTTACCGTCCGATAACGTTACTGCCTTGCTTAGGTAAATTACTAGAACGTCTCATCGTACCTCGCCTGCTACCCGGTGGCCCTGAATTTCATAGTCATCAGTTCGGTTTCACCGCCGGGAAATCGACTGTTGACGCGGCTATGGAAGTTAGAAAAATAGTAAATCTTTCGGAATCTAAATACGTGGTCGCCATTTCATTAGATATCTCCGGCGCGTTCGATCATGCTTGGTGGCCGATGTTATTATTAAAACTAAAAAATCGAGGTTGCTACTCTAATATTTATGCCATAATACGTTCTTATTTTTTTAACGGTCAAACTAAGCTTCGACTTGGCCATTGTACACACGCCAAAGATTTAACATGCGGCTGCCCTCAGGGCTCTGTTATCTCGCCAAAACTATGGAATTTCGGATTTGATGATTTATTAAGTCTTCCCCTACCACCGCTGTGCGTACTAGTTGGCTACGCCGATGACGGTTTTCTCATCGTTCATGCAAATTCACGTTCCGAAATTGAATCTAAAGCCAATGATAGTCTTAATTTAATATCGAGCTGGGGTAAACGTAATCGCCTGAAATTCTCCGCGCATAAAACTTACCAAATTCTTTTAAAAGGGTCCCTTATATCTTCCCCTAGCATTAAACTTAACAATATTAACATTAAACGCAAACAGTCACTCTGTTATCTTGGTTTTTACTTGGAAAATAAATTTACATTTTTAGAACATATAATTCAAACCGGTGAGACAGCGAAGCGCAATTTTTACTCCTTTACCAAAATATCTACGTCGACATGGGGCCTCTCCTTCAAAACCCTAAAATTAATTTACACTGCTACTTACCTAGGCAGCATTTGCTACGGGGCCCCCGTGTGGGCCGACAGAGCAACAATCGGCGCGGCTTGTCGCAAGTTGCTACAAAGCCAACGTCTTGCTCTTATATTCTTATGCAAAGCTTACAGGACCACAAGCACCGAAGCCTTACCTGTGTTAGCCGGAGTTTTACCCGTTGACCTTGAGATTCAGCGTCGTGCGACAATGTACTATCATAAAAAAAACATTGACAACCCGTTCTTTTTAAGCGCTCGCGATAAAATTAAAATAGCAAGACTGTTTGAACCTTTAGAAAACTCTGTGCAAAGCCTAATCTCCGAATGGCAGTCACGATGGGACTGTTCCACCAAAGGGCGACACCTTTATAATTTTTTCCCTAATATTCGTGAACGGCTATCCAAACATTGGATGGATATTGATCACTGCGTTTCTCAATTCCTGAGCGGTCATGGAAATTTTAAGGCCAAACTTTACGGATTTAAACTAGTAGCATCACCCATGTGCGAGTGCTCGACCGAAGGCAACATGTTTGAACAAACCGCGCATCATGTTCTCTGGGAGTGCAGTCTCTGGCAGGACGAAAGAACTACTATGCTAAACAACCTATTCTGTACATCTGGAGTAGCATACTACGGTGATCTCGTGGACAGCGCTAGGAACTTCCGTGCCTTCAAGCGTTTTAGCCACAATTATTATTGGCAACAGTCAAACACAATAAACTCCAATATTAACTTAGCTTTAGCTTAGGAGTCACAATTATTAACCTTATTTCCGTGGTGCTCCCCCTTAAGTTCTTTGACTTTCGGTCATTGCAACTTTGTGCTGTCTCCCGCTTTTATGGGGAGGGAAATTGGAATCTTCCTACTCCTCCTATTTTCTTCTGATTAATTTCGTTGCGGGTCCCAAGACAGTATTAGCATGTCCCTCGGGCTCCCTGAGATCATATCAAAGGGTTTTCGTGGTTGGATGCCGCTGTCGATCCTGGCGACACAGGAGATACAGTGGTGGGAATGTGTGGTGGGCCAAAGCCCGTTTAAAAAAAAATTCAACAAAACCAAGTTTTGTTGAATACAGAACCCTAAAACGGAACCCTCTTTGAGAAAATGAAGAAAAAAATTTTTGCATTTTTTTAAAGAAAAAAATGCAATAAGTAAGTAGTTAAATTATTTAAATATATAATTTTTTAATCTTTAAACGGCTCTGTAGCACTAAGTGCCGAATAGAGAAATCAAGTTTCAAAGTCCCGTCATTCTTAATGGAGGCACTTCATATGGCTATTTGTATTTGCTACTGGCTATTTCTTGCATTTGGAAAAATTATTGACGAATGCACAAACAAGCAAGTAAAGGCAAATACGGCCTTCCACACATGGACGTCAAATACCAAACTTTTACTTGATTTTCTTTACTTGCCTATTTGACTCTTTTGATGTGCGTCAAAAACCGACAAAGGTACGGATATGTGTATTTGGTATTGGTCATATTTGTCAAATAGGCAAATAAGGCTAATATTTGTCAAACATACTGTCTACAAATCGTGATTGTTTAGCGAATACATCAAATACGCAAATAAAAATAGCCATGTGAAGTGCCTCCATAATAGACTATGTCAGGCCCACGTCGAAAATGGATGGGTCAAATGAACCACCTGGGGACGTATATAGGACGATATTAGAGCATAAAATAATAAGATTTAGCACTATGCCGTCACTTGTAAGCTGTCCAACTGAGTGCTGGTGAGAATTCAAAAGTGCATGTAGGGTGAGTAAATTTTGGTCATATGATCCTGTACGGCATTTTTACCATCGATAGACACATGAAAAATAATAAGAAAGCCCGCAGTGCCGTACAAAAATAATGCGCCAACAAGTCGGTATTTTTATTTTATTTTCAGCCAATTTCCATGGTAAATTTGGTCATTTGATTCAATACGGCATACGTTTCACACTGTTCGGATACAGCTTGGAATCAATTATTCCGCAACGCCGTACAAAAATAATGCGACAATAGAAAAAAATCGAGGGTTACAAACCCCCGTTTTTCAGGGGTCCGGGGGGTTATTTGAACCAACATAAAATTAATTCATTTTGAAAGTATGCTATGCATAGGTCATATTTTTTTGTACGCCGTACATTTTTGTTGGTCCAAAGGTTTGTAGGAGAAAAAAAAAAACTCAAGCAAATATCCATAGAACGAAATGTAAGAAAAGTCCATACAACGAAATATATCGATTTTTTTCTAAAAAATAGTTGTTTTATTAGGGTTCCGTATCCAAAGGGTGTAAACGGATACCTGTACCTAAGACTTCAACGTCTGTCTGTCTTCAGGCTGTAACTCAAGAACGATTACAGCTAGAGATTTGAAATTTTCAGAGATTATGTATTTCTGTTGCCGCTATAACAACAAATACTAAAAACAAAATAAAATAATTATTTAAGGGAATAATTAAAATTATTTATTATATTTATAATTATTATTAAATTATTTGTATGGGAATTAATAAAATAATTTATTAATTCCCATACAACAAACGTGATTTTTTTTCAATTTTTTGCTCGATATCAATAATGGCAACATGTACACACCTGGAATGTTCACAAAATACTCAATTTTATTTTTAATTAAAAAATCAATAGTAACATTTTTAAAAAGGAAATAATTAAGGGGGGCTCCCATACAAAAAAACACAATTTTGTTCTATGATGGTACGGAACTTTACTTACTCTGCATTAAAATGTACGGCATAATTTTTTCCTAATTTATTTATCTTAATACTATTTAAGACGAAGGAAAAATGTAGAAAATTGCTTTATTTTATTAATCTATGAATATTTAAAATTTCAGATTTTGTATTTCTGTTTATTTTATTTAGAACAGTTTCTTTTGAACGGCAATACTCTATATCAATTGTATTTTACAATATCATATTAAAAATAAAGTCGCCGTACAGAATCAAATAATTTTACAGCTTAAAAAATCAAGTATACCATGTAACTAAGATTATTATTAAAATGGACAAAAAATTTTTGACGGCATTATTTTTAATAGTACTTTTGAGTGCTAAAATATTTTTTGGAACCGAAGCCGTACTGTTTCAGATGACCCCCCGGACCCCTGAAAAACAGGGGTTTGTAGCCCTCGATTTTTTTCTATTGTCGCATTATTTTTGTACGGCGTTGCGGAATAATTGATTCCAAGCTGTATCCGAACAGTATGAAACGTATGCCGTATTGAATCAAATGACCAAATTTACCATGGAAATTGGCTGAAAATAAAATAAAAATACTGACTTGTTGGCGCATTATTCTTGTATGGCACTGCGGGCTTTCTTATTATTTTTCATGTGTCTATCGATGGTAAAAATGCCGTACAGGATCATATGACCAAAATGTACTCACCCTACATGCACTTTTGAATTCTCACCAGCACTCAGTTGGATAGCTTACAAGTGACGGCATAGTGCTAAATCTTATTATTTTATGCTCTAATATCATCCTATATACGTCCCCAGGTGGTTCATTTGACCCATCCATTTTCGACGTGGGCCTGTAGTCTATAATAGTCTAGTCATTATAATGTGACAAAAATATTTGGCACGCGCATTAATAACACGTTAAGGTATAAAAAAACTCGATCTCATTAATCACTCGATCTCATAATCGATTATTATTAAAATCGGAGACACCGACTTTTTTTTCCTGTCCGCTTGGCGTGGAACGCCTAATATAAAACAGGAAGGCCACCAGAAATATTGGTTCTCTATAGGTATTGCACTGAAAAATCACCAAAACGCGAACAAAACACCTTCTTCTTATGCCAGTCTGATAATTACTCTGGTAGATATATTACGAGAAAAAATAGTTTACAAACATTTCTTTCTTTAGATTACGATAGGATGATCTTGAGAACAATTAAACTATTATAAGATTATTTTTTCTTGTGAAAGTGCAAGTTGACTTGTCATGCTCTTAAAATTACATTTAGCTCAATTTTAGGACTAAATCTTCTAATCAATGCTTACTTATAGATAATTTAATCTAGAGGCCATTTTTATTAATAGAATACGATGGTAATCGCCATTTTGGTAAAAATCAAAAAAATTAGTTATAATAAAATACGCGATTTATTTATTTGTAAACATAAAAATACTTAAATAAATTATAATTTTATCAAAATACATTATTAAGTTATTTATTTTCACGAAATATGTTAAAAAATATGCATAAATAATATTTTTATTGAAAAAATATTATTTAAATTTACGAATATAATAGGCCCATCAGTTTTTTAAGACTATTTCATCGACTTTCACGATAAAATAAATTCGGCACGAAATTTGAGCCCTCCGTTCGCGCGAAACATAAAAAATATAATATTATAAGTACTTATTTAATTTCATTTCGCCATTAAAGCTTTGACTTAAAATACTTTAAACTACGCTGTGCCATTAGAAAATAGGAAATGCTTTTTAAAAGAAGTAACTCTTGTTGATGTTTTTATTTAGTTGATTTTGATTATTAGTGGTTTTAAAAATATTCACCACTAGAACATCAGTAGAGTAATAGTGTTATCTTAATGTTGGCTACAAAACCTAATTCCTTTCTTATGTGCCTCTTATTATGTTCTTATAATAGTTTTGTAGATATTCCCTATAGATAAATATAAATTGCTCTTATCGTTATCTTATGATGAATTCTTATGCTGCTCTTGTCATTATAGTGTAGATAGGTGCCCATTTTTACTGAACTCGGTATATAGGATATGTCTTCAGGATTTCTTCAGGGATTATTGACTCTTATGTAAGAATAATATATCTATGGACGCTTCACACCACGTCAGTCTGGCCCCGTGCTAAGTACCTGAAGGACTTGTGTTACAGGTACCAGACAACGGAAATATATTTAATACTTTTTATATTATACATATATTCAAGATTTTTATTATATGATACACATATTTAATACACATTCATGACCCAGGAACTTTGAAAACGTTTGTTCCGTCGGCGGGATTCGATCCCGCGACCCCCGGCTTGAGCTACCAACAGCCTACCAACTGAGCCACAGAGGTCGTCGTCTAATACTAAGTTTAATTCTATAAAATAACTAATAGTGCTTCACTAGATACATTTGTGCTGTTTGGGCGGGTAGGCTGATCTATGCAGCAGGATTGACCGCAGGCTGACCTCACCGACATTGCGCAGGGCGTTTTTATTTGCACATTGCACAATGCAATAGAAACTCGATTATCCGGCCCTCAGTTATACGAATTCGCGATTATTCGGACTGCTCTCGGAAAATTTATATTTTTGTAATTCCTTAATAAACATTGATTTTCTGCGGATATGACAAATACATAATAATAACTAGCTATTAGGCCGAGCTTCGCTCGGTATTCGATAAAACACGAATAAAATGACATTTTCTAAAAATAATTCCTAGCTAGATCGATTTATCGCCCCCGAAACCCCCTATATACTAAATTTCATGAAAATCGTTGGAGCCGATTCCGAGATTCCAATTATATATAAATATATACAAGAATTGCTCGTTTAAAGATGTAAGATATTATTATGTACTAATATGCACCAAACCTTCATAATATTATATTTAATTATCTGGATTTTCGAATATCCCGTTGCTAACGACAATTATTAGTCCAGTTAATCGAGTTTCTACTGTAATATACAGTTTTCATTACTATTAGTCAAATTTTCATCGTGCAGCATCTACTGTCAAACGCCTGTTGCATAGCCATCGCAAGATACGTAATGAGTTGACCCTGCGGACTTATATTGTACTATCAGAGAAGTTTATTCCTAGGCAGATGGCGGACCTAAGTAATTTGGTCACGTTACGTCAAATATATCCGATAGATAACAACTAACATTGAATGGACATAAGCCGACCAAATGACGTGGTTAATTTCCTCGATGGTACATTCCCTGGTGCCCATTGCACGGTCAGATCAGCATGCGATTGATCCGACTGGACCACTTTACTTATAAGAGGTTCATTGACCTTTCAGCGAAAAGTTACGTCTAAAATTGAGTGTGACCGTGTGACTATCTTCCTAATGTCAAATGTTTTAATGTCCCCGTTTCATTATTCACGAAGGTGGCTTTTTTTTAAGCCGGCATTGGCCCACCACACATTCCCACCACTGTATCTCCTGTGTCGCCAGGATCGACAGCGGTATCCAACCACGAAAACCCTTTGATATGATCTCAGGGACACAAGGGACATGCTAAAGCTGTCTTGGGACCCGCAACGAAATTAAAATTGGCAAAAACGAAAGTGGCTTCTGCTGTAGTTGTCATTTATAATTGAAATTGTTATAACTCGCCTTGTTTTAATAATACATTCTATACATTCTGTTGACACTTAATCCCTAGTTACTTTGACGTAGACCTTTAACCCTCCGTGCAACACGTGGATAAAAGTTACACCGCGCACCACGTGGGGTTTGTCAAACCCCAAGACTTATCTGGGCAAGGCATGCGTAATTTGTATTTATTTTTATATTTTATTTCAATTAACTGTTTTTTGTCTATTTAATTGTAATAAAAAATGGGAGATATTTAACACTAAGTTAAATATCTCCCATTTTTAACTTTTTACTTTGTGCACGTCTGTTATTTGCATCGGCGACACAAATGCTAAACCACTGCCATCAAACAGTAGGGCAACATCTTAACTCCAGTTACTTAAAGTGCCAATAAAATCATACGAATTTGTAAAAGTTATGAAAGTTTTTGTACGTCTGGGGTTTGTATAATTTAACCCTCCGTGCACCACGTGGGGTCTGACATGGTGCACGGAGGGTTAAATTAATATTTTGGCGTAAAATATTGCTTTATTTTTATAAAGCTAATAAAAAGTTTAACTAATTCTGTGACATACAAAAATTCAGTTAATTAAAGTTGTAAGGCTGCCTTCACATTAAGTCGCGAGTAGTGCGGCAGCCGCGCGACTTAATGTGAAGGCAGCCTTAGGTAGGCCGTAGGTAGCACTAGAATATTGAGATACTAATCTGTCGCTTGGCTATTCTTATGTCACATTTTATGCATTTTATTTTTATAAATTTGGTACTTTTCTTCCAATTTTATTACACCTGACACTTACAAATATTTTAATTTAATTTTTTAAGCACACTAATTTTAAGAATTGAGCACAGAAAACCTTAAGTACCACCGAGAAAATTGATTCCAAGGCAGTTGACAGACCAATGTCGGATCATGTCAATTTAATGTTAATCGTGATCATTCGGCTGGGTTTGACATAATGCGACCAAACTACGTAGGTCCAATCTACCTAGGAATCAACTTCTCTGATAGTACCAATACTAGATGACGCCCGCAACTCCGTTGTGCCAAGATTCGTTTATCGCGCGGGAACCTAACATTTTCCCGGGACTCAATGTATCTCCATACCGAATTTCAGCCAAATCGGTTTAGCGGTTTAGGCGTGAAGAGGTAACAGACGGACAGACATTCAAACAGACAGACACACTTTCGCTTTAAAGGATATTTGCACGTCAGTCTGCACTTATAATAATGAAAATTCTACAAATCCTACCTCTAAAACTGAAAATACTTTTATCTTCCAAAAAGTTGCATGCATTAATATTTTATCCGATGTGCCCATTACATAATATTAAGGCGACGCGACGCCTTGATAATTTGGCTGTAGCGATATCGAGTTTCCTCAGCAATGACTAAAGCTAAGAAATTAAAGTTCATTGTCAGTATTCATCATGTCTTTGTCTTTGAATTACCCATAGCATAACAGGATTGGTCAACTTTTATAACACAGAATAATCAATCATAAAGACCTCTGTTAAAAAAGTGATCCCTATTTTGCCAACAGAGGAGAGTGATTTAAGCTTCCAAAATTTGTACATAGATTGGTTCAAGCATACACTTTAATTTGCCCATAGCTTATATGAAATGTATAATTCAAGACGTGAGTGGAAGAATAAGGTAAGTAACATGAAAAAACTTCCCGTTTTTTTGCTTAAATGGAGGCTTTAGGGCCGGAAAAATTATTTGAAATAGAAAAACTATGGATTATATGCGTAGCCAGATATATTAGCTAGGTTAGGAAGTAGATAAGTTACAAGTTTTATTAAAATAATAAGGGAAAAAATGAGTTATTGTCCGTATGTTACGAAATGTTACTTGTTCGATTCTTCCACTCACCTCTTCTTATGGTTTTTAAATTTCGCGACAAAACCATTTTGTCGCTACGCCCTTTCTATTTTTTGCTGTTCCATTGCTTGTCGGCCTCTCATAGAAAATAAGCAATTTAAAACATATCCAACACGGTTTTTTACTTTAACGCGGCGTCACCTTATGTGCACTGCACCGTCCTTAGCAGCTGGTATACTTAGATGTCCCGCGCGGCCCCGCCCGCGTCAATGAGAAATTTTGCGGGAACTGTACATTTTCCCGCAATAAAGTGGCCTATGTCCTGTGGTGTATTCTATATTTGTGTTAAATAACATAAAAATAGGTCTTAAATTATGGATTCAAGATAAAATTTGATGGATCGCGCTGTTCAAATAAATTTTCCCCGTTTTTCGTCGCAGCGTGACGTTATATGAACATAAACCTTCCTCGATAAATGGACTATCCAACACAAAAATAAATTTAAAATTCGAGCTAGTAGTTCCTGAAATTAGCGCGTTCAAACAAACAAAATAGCAAGCAAACTCTTCAGCGTTACAATTTAACTATAGATATACTTCGTTCCAATTCAATTCGATCTTAACGTAAACAAAGCTCGGCTAAAACGTTTCTCTTGATATCAATGCTAAGGTCACACTTATTTTCCACGCAAATAAAAAATACAATAGAACACTTATTCATTGTAATCTAAGAAGGTAGTGCTTATTATATTCTTATTTTCTTGAACTGACGTTCCTAACCTCAGTCATGCCTTGTTGACACCTACCGAGTAAGTCGGCAAGTAGTCCATTGAAATGTTACAATTTTAGGACCGAATATTGCATTTATTAGAGGACGCAATTTCATTTTTGGAATATGTCAACAGAAGCTTAATCTCAAGTTTGTGGGGTCGCCACTCTTGTCCCCCGGCCGCCATCTTGAAAAAAGGGATTTTTCGTGATATCTCGGAAACTATAAGTCTTACAGAAATTTTTTAAGAACATAATTTGTTGCAAATTATTTTGCCTTCAAATATGTTTATATAACTTTTTACCCTAAATTAAAAATTTAAAAAGTTACAAGCAAAAAAGTGATAATTGGAGTTTACTCTTTCAGAATCGATTTTCATATATAAGGCGCCCGGTATGAGAAAAATCCGAGGGGTAAAACCTACTAACAAGTAACGAAAAATCGTGTCACGTTTTTGGTGCGCACCTTTAGTGCGCAACTTTCTAATTTGTTTTAACAAGATTTGAATGCACAATCCTTTAAAGTTTAAAGAGTGGGTAGTCCCGGGTAAATATTAGGTATACATATAGAATGTACACATTATTCAGATAAAAAAGTAGTAGAGTAGTAGATTAGTTCAAATTCAGGGAGGGGGTAGCCGATGTGTTGCCTTTGATGTTAGAAGAAACCCCGTTCCTCTAGGCCTATTGGGAGCGGATTTATGGCTACTTTAGTAAGACGTTTGACAGTTGCCGAGCTGTCAATGTCAAAGTTTGAATGCTTGTAACTCGGCAACTATTTGTCCTGGATATGGGTTTCTTCGGCTTGATCTTCCTGGATTTTTCTCCTCTATTTGATTCTGGCCTTAGAATTGAGAAAAAAAATTGTAGTCTCTGATTTAGTTCAAATTCAGGGAGGGGGTAGCCGAGGTGTTGCCTTTGATGTTAGAAGAAACCCCGTTCCTCTAGGCCTATTGGAAGCTGAGTTATGGCCGCTTTTGTTCGACGTTTGACAGTTGCCGAGCTGTCAATGTCAAAGTTTGAATGCTTGTAATTCGGCAACTATTTGTCCTGGATATGAGTTTCTTCGGCTTGATCTTCCTGGATTTTTCTCCTCTATTTGATTCTGGCCTTAGAATTGAGAAAAAAAATTGATGTCTCTGATTTAGTTCAAATTCAGGGAGGGTGTAGCCGAGTTGTTGCCTTTGATGTTAGAAGAAACCTCGTTCCTCTAGGCCTATTGGAAGCTGAGTTATGGCCGCTTTTGTTCGACGTTTGACAGTTGCCGAGCTGTCAATGTCAAAGTTTGAGTGCTTATAACTCGGCAAATGTTTGTCCTGGATATGGGGTTCTTCGGCTTGTTCTTCCTGGATTTTTCCCCTCTATTCGATTCTGGCCTTAGAATTGAGAAAAAAAATTGATGTCTCTGATTTAGTTCAAATTCATGGAGGGTGTAGCCGAGGTGTTGCCTTTGATGTTAGAAGAAACCCCGTTCCTCTAGGCCTATTGGAAGCGGAGTTATGGCCGCTTTTGTTCGATGTTTGACAGTTGCCGAGCTGTCAATGTCAAAGCTTGAGTGCTTATAACTTAGCAACTGTTTGTCCTGGATATGGGGTTCTTCGGCTTGTTCTTCCTGGATTTTTCAACTCTATACGATCCTGGCCTTTCGGATTTTTATAATTTTATATAATATTATATTCCGATAGGTATATTAACTTTATGATTAAGACGTACATATGGTATGCTGTATAGGCGACTATATGTTATTGAGCTTGTTTGTTTCTATCAGTGTCGATGTATTTATATTGCTATTTTTGTTATAAATATCAATAATTAATATTGTTATTGTGAATTTATAATTTTTATCATTATACTGGCTAAAGTGAACTAAAAGTATTTTAAAATAACTATGGCAGAAAGGGGTGTAGATAATATTGCCGGAATATCTGATTTCATATGATATTAATCTTTTTTCAGTTGAATAAACTCTTTTTGCGTATGCTTAGATACTCGTACTTAAGGAGTAAACTCCAGTCGTGCGTCGGAGCTGACACACTTTTTTTTTTAAGGTTTATTATCGCTCTTTAACTTTGTTTAACATATTTTACAAAAAAATTACCTTAGAACAACCTTGTTAATGATCTTTTGAGAAAAAGATCCACCAATCCCCCCCGATCTCATGAAATTAATTTTCTGCAAATGCAAAGGAAACTGTGAAAGCATGTATGGCTGCAGAAAAGCAGATCTAAAATGCTCTACAGTATGCCTACTATTCTGTAAAGCTTTTCAGGCCTGCCTTTTTGCAGCCATAGTCTACAGTATGCCTACTACACTACATAAATATATGCAAACTATATTATAGTATGCCTACTATACTAGTCTGCACATGCCTACTATACTATAAAGCATTTCAGGCCTGCTTTTCTGCAGCCACACATGGTTCCACAGTTTCCTTTGTATCTGCAGAAAATTAATTTCATGGGATCGGGGGATCTTTTTCTCAAAAGATCATCTACAAGGTTGGTCTAAGGTTTTTTTTTTTTGTAAAATGTGTTAAACAAAGTTAAAAAGTGATAATAAACCTTTTCAAAAATTTTCTCACTTTTTTGCTTATAACTTTTTAAATTTTTAATTTACGGTAAAAAGTTATATACTTAAGCATATTTGTAGGCAAAATAATTTGCAACAAATTATGTTCTTACAAATTTTTTGTAAGACGTATAGTTTCCGAGACATCACGAAAATAGTGTTGTCACCCCTTTTTTCAAGAAGGCGGCCGGGGGACAAGAGTCTCGACCCCACAAACTTGAGGTTAAGTTTCTATTGAGCCCTCTAACATATTCCAAAAATAAAATTGCGTCCTCTAATAAATGCAAAGCAAATGTAACATTTCAATGGACTTTAGACAGTGCCCTCGGCCGGGCTCTTCATTATTAAACATACCGAGTACTTGGCCGAGTGCACTGTTTCGGCACTCCACTCGTAGTAATCAAGCCCTTAAGGTTAAATACTCTAATTTCCTTTTACGGCTTACATTATAGAAGGTACAATTGTAGCTCGTCCCTACACGAGGAAATGTTAATGGTGCTAAGTAGAACTTTTATACAGTTAAAATTAACCCTGTTTTACGTAACAGGAACTGTGAACAACTGCTGTTTTACGTGATTATTAAAGTACTAGATGACTCTCGCAACTCTGTTGCGCCAAAATTCGTTTATCGGGTAGGAACCGTACATTTTTTCAGAATGAAATGCCTCCTATGTCTTTTCCCGGGACTCAATTAACCCTAATTTACCTAGTTTACGACGTTTTTGATGGGCTGAAGTTTATTTATTAACAAGCGCTTTTGATCGTCTTTTGTCAATCGAAATTAGACAATCAAAAACGCTGTTTAAAAGATAAACTTCTGATAAAAACCTCAGGGTTTGGCGGACATAAACAGTTTAGTCATTACTCGATTTGAGTAACAATTATTATTTAATAAATACATTTTTGGAGTCCCAAAAGATACAAAAATTTTTTTTGGGAAATCCTCTTATTCTTCTATTACCCCAATAAGCATACTATCATTACATTCAAGAACTGAAAAAATATATAAAGGACTGTAATGTTTATTGGGGTCAGCTAGTATATAGATTATCAGCTAACAGGTACAGTAATTATTGGGAATTAATTCAGAATCAGTCAGTTCTGGCTCAGTTGCAGCTCACGTAAATTAACGTCAAACCACGCTACACTAAACTAAACTGCACTACTACTGTATTCTAGTCCGCTTGCGCCAATATCTATCTGGGTGCACTCAGGTTAGTAACAAAACAGCCGAGCCATACATATTTACTGGTATGTAGAATTTGTTGAAGTTAGGGTCAGTAGAGTTAGGCCGTGTAGATTCAGAAGCTTGGCTTTACATGAGATCTCAAATCTTTTTCACTGGGTAAACCTTATATGGTCGTCTGAGCAACATTTTGCAAGAAATGTTTTTGGTGGGATATTATCTTATTCTTTTTCATTTTTTTGCGAACGCATCCGTAATACAGTGGCTAAAAACTTGGCTCGTGACTCGGGGCCTGTGGGTTCGATTCGCGCTAAAGAAAAAAGTTGTTACGAAGTTTGGTTAAGACAATACAGGCTAGTCACCTGATTGTCTGACAAGTAACCGAAAAGAAAAACCGTCACCGAAACCGGTCAGGGAGTTATTGTTGCCGCTAGTGAGAGTGTTAGTGTGGGTCGTCTGTGCCATCTTTCATCAGGGTACGAGTGTACCTAATATAGGTATTTTACTAATTATAGACAAGAAAATATTATTATAAAGTACACTATAATATGACACTTAGAGCCTGTGTCACCACTTCCTGATCAAGTGTCGAATAGGCTATTCACAACTTTTTTGACAGATTCTCCATACTTCATCAGCTGTCAAGTTAAGTGGTGGATAGCCTATTCGGCACTTATCAGGAGGTGGTGAAACAGGCCCATAATATTATGTATCTGTTACATATTGAAGGCTTTTTTTCATTTTATTTTTATTCCAATAAATGTTTTTCAAAAGAATAATGCATGCAACAATATAATGTCACGATTTGCTCTAAAACTTGTATGCACGCTGACAGCAAAATGCTTTTAGAAAATGTTTTATTGTGCTATAGCGGAAAATGTTGTTTCCACTTTACCTCGTATGATTTATTCGTGTAGGCCAACTTTTCGGTTGCTCTTTTAAAAAATTACATTCACATTGTGGCAACATTTATATTCTGGTAATTTTAACCATTTATAAGTTTTTACCTTCAGGTCCCTTTTTGGTCAACCACTCACATATTATTAAATACAGGAAGTCAGAGAAACCGAATGTTTAAAATGTAGGTACGCTGAGTAGGTAAGCAGAGACAAACGAATGTGCGAAAGAAGTTGCAGGCAACATACTATAACCTATCATCCTTATCATCCTTGTGGTATATAATTATTTATACCACAAGGATGATAAGCAGGAATATATTAATATTATATTCCCGCTTATTATCCTTGTGTGACGTCGTCATTCGTCATCACCATATCAGTCACTCAAGCAAGATCGAAAGAGTGAGTTGACATCATCATCATGCAGACTGAAGCCCAGAAAAGATAACAAAAAATTAAAACCGACTTCCAAGGTAAAAACAATAGTAATATGAACTAAAAAGTATTAAATAACTCTTACTCTTTAATTATAGTGCCTTTTTCAGAATTCGTCTAAATCTCAACTATTTCTGAACACACTACAGTCTTCATTATTTTGAAGTCGGTACCAGCTAATTTAATCATGAGTTCAGTCAGTGTCAGAATATCCAAGACTGGTACCGACTTCAAAGTAATGAAGACTGTAGTGTGTTCAGAAATAGTTGAGATTTAGACGAATTCTGAAAAAGGCACTATAATTAAAGAGTAAGAGTTATTTAATACTTTTTAGTTCATATTACTATTGTTATTACCTTGGAAGTCGGTTTTAATTTTTTGTTAAAAATAATAATTTCACTCTTTTTAGTTATCTACAAGATAAGGCTATATGCGTATATAACCACTACGAATGTTAACTATTCACATTATGTTACTGTAAGCGAAGTTGTGGTAAATGCTTGCAGTTATCTAAGCGATGCTGCAATTTCCAAACTTTTATCTTTAAAGGTTCAGGAGTTCTGGTCAGTGCCTTCGGATCAAGAGACACCTTCGTATGAAATTTCACTTATAGTTATTTGTACGAGTATGTTTAAGTTATTATAAACAACTTCTTACCACCATGTGTGTTTTAATAAATTTCAAGGGTTTCTCTCAATTGTTCATAGATCCCATCATCAGATCACCACTTTCGTAATCATTATACCAAATTGAGATTACATCCCATACAAGAACACAAGAATTTTGAAAATCGGTCCATAAACAGCGAAACAATCAGCAAAAATATCAGCTTCGATGCAAAATATCACGAAAAGTACCAATGATTGGGTCTTAGTGTGATGACCCATGATGATGATGATGATGATCAATCAAATTGATGTATTAGCTTATGCTTTCAGTTGTTTAAACAACACCGAAATCCCCGAACCTGTACCTATAAGCATTCAAAAGTTCTGTTCGGTACCTTCGGATCCAGGGTATAACCTGATGCGAAGTCTTACTTTTTGGTAGCATTTACCCTGAATGCTTCAAAAAAATTCGAAATCACTATATGTTTCCATACAAATATCAAGGAGTCCCCTCGATTCCTCAAGGATCCCATCATCAGATCACCACTTTTGTGAACATGGTACCAAATTCGAGTTAAACCCTATACAACACATAAAGAATTTTGAAAATCGGACCACAAACGGCTGAGTAATCGTTGAACATACAAAAAAAAAAGATACATACAGCCGAACATATTACCTCCTCCTTTTTGGAAGTCGGTCAATAAATCATATCGTGTCATATTACATTTATCATCACTTCTTGATAAGTGCCGGACGGCTATCCACCACTTAACTTGACAGATAGAGTATGGAGAATCTGTCAAAAAAGTTGTGGATAGCCTATCCGGCACTTTATCAGGAAGTGGTGAGGCCCTTAGAAAAATAAATGTAATAATTATATTTTCTATATTAATTAAGACATCCATCTAGTGTTCACAATCCAAAAGGAAAAAAGCCAGTTAAATTGTACTTAAGTTTTACCGTTTACGCACATTAATAGTACATTACGCACCTAGGGCAGGCCTGTCCCACTCGCGCGTATAGGCATCGAACTGTAAGTACCACCCGCGGGTGGCAAATCATAAAGCCGGCTGTACACTCTCACCGAGACACAGCGAGGCGGCCCGAGTGCAAGAGTGTAAATGGGTGCGTTCGCCTCGTCTCGCCTGTCTCGGACCCTCTCGGTCCGTTGTCGGTATTTTGCGCCCGAGACAAAGGGTCTCGCGAGGAAAACGAGCGCACTACTGTACACTCTCGCGTCTTTCAGTACTAGTCCCACCGTTGGACAATGTAGAACAGAAAAATAACAATAATAAACGTCATTATCTGTGAGAAATAAAATTAAATATGATTACGAGTATAGATCTTTGGATTACAATTATATCTTTCGATGCATGGTGAATGGTGCATGGTTGTTTTCGTCCATCTTCTCTGAGTTCTTAACTGCGATTGAACTAAGCGAGAATGTACATGATCGCACGCGGGCAAGGGGCTCTCGCACGATACTCTCGCCCGAGAGCTCTCGGCGAGAGTGTACAGCGGGCATAAGGGACTCACAAGCGAGCGGTGACGCACGCGCAAGATTTTTCGTCGCGTATCTACTATATACTGATCATAGAGGAATTTAATACAATATGATACTGATTTAACCGCTGTGACAAAATCTTTATAAATCTTATAAAAATGAACAATTAAAAAAGCCAATGAAATATGAACCTATTATATTTGAATAAGGTATTTAAATACAAATAGTAGATAAAAACTATACAAACATAGCAAATAAACCAATTTCATACAAAGAAACATACAAACTACACAGAAATAAACACAAGTTACTATGTTTAAATTGTAAAAGTTTCCTGCAATATTATAATCCAATATAGAACTACTATAAAATATAGGTTGTTTTCCTGAAATTTGATATTACTATAAAAAGGTTTGCTATTCATACCGATAGTAATTTAAAAAATATATTTTGTTTTCTAAAAGGCGAAAACCTTGATTTCTTAAGAAAAGGTACGCGTTATGCGATAGAAAGAGAGCGCACTTGTAGGTAAATTTATCCGTAGGCAATTTAGCATTGCGCGTCGGAATTTCAAATTTATAGTATCGTAGCTTGCGTCGTTATTTCTTTAAACGGGTTTCGGGAGTGAGGATTCTGTTGTTAAACTAATATGTATTCTGTGCCTAGGGTAGGAAAATAAGAAATGTCTCAGATCACATGTATCGGCTTCGCCTCGGCCAACAAACATATTGTGATCTGAGGCTTTCTTATTTACTGCCCATGGTACGTATACTATTTTTCTCATCGACGGAGGCGGAAAGCGGCAACATCGGCAAGCGCAGCGGGAAGAAAGTTGACGCTTTCCGCCCGAAGGTGAGAAAAATAATTTATAATGTAGTAAACTATTTACACATAGTAGTATGTACTACATACTACACACATACATAATAAATCCTCTCAAGTAGGTTCAGGCACACGTAAACGTGATGTATATGGTGAAAAAGCAATTAGATGTGAAAAGTACAAATCTTGTATCTATGTCGAATATTATTTCAAATACACATCACCAGCATATTATACTGTACTACGTTTATACTGTGGTTTTACCCTTTTGGTCTGAATTCTGAAAGCTTTTCATAAAAGCTTGACGGCGATGACAGGTGAAGCGGTAAAATTTTAAGCCGCAACAGAAAATTTTCTGACGCTGAACATTAAAAAACTCTCGTCTTATTTTGAAAATAAATGTGTGGGATTATTGTTGTTTTTGTCCTTATAGTATAAATTGCTATAAAGTCTAAAATATATTCCAGCTGACTAGGTACCGGAAGTTGATATTATGAAGCTTCGGCGAGTTCACTAATGAGAAATTATTTGTAACCAAAACAATAACATTTTCAATGAAACGTTATTTATATTCAAAACAATAAAAATTACTTTAATTATTTTCTCAACTATTATTCTGACTTCTCTTTAAAAAGAATATCATTTTAAATAAGTTACGTTAAAAATAATAAACAGTAACAGTCAAGCCAGTGCGAAATTTCCTTTTAAAAATATTTGAAAAAAAACCTTGCATCAATCTGTTTAACCGACTTGCAAAAAGGAGGAGGTTATAATATGTTCGGCTGTGGATTTTTTTGTATGTTCAACGATTACTCCGCCGTTTGTGAACCGATTTACAAAATTTTTCTTTTGTTGTATAGGGTTTTACTCCAATTTGTTACCATGCTCATAAAAGTGGTGACCTGATGATGGATAATGACCTACTTCAAAATAATGAAGATTGTGTACAGAAATAGTTGAGATTTCGGTGAATTCTGAAAGAAGCACAATTAAAAAGTAAGAATTATTAATTACTACTTTTTACTTCACTTATTATAATATAATATTTTGATGTTATTGTATTCACTTATAAGTCGATTTCATTTTTTTGTTAAAAACTTTTTACACAAAATGCGGCCCGCTCCTCTGCACCTCATCATAATGTGCGTGAAGCTTAATTGAACGTATTAGAAAAATATTGATTCAGTGACATTATGGGCTCGTGCCAGGGCCGGCCACAAATCGCGATTGAAAATAGATTAATATTCCGTCATTAAGTAAATTTATATGGCTACCTACCATCGAAATACAATACAGTATAGAACGATAACTCTCACAATATAGGACACTCAAATATTATAGCTTTCATTAATGTCATAAGCACGTAGCCTGGCCTGTGTAAACCTGTAGCCAATGTCATAAAGTTGCATTTTATTTGAATTTTTGTCGGTCGCAGGTTGCTTGCCACGTTAATCGGAACGTTACCTTTAAGGTACAATTCCGTGCATCGCGACAGTCGTAAGCCGCGCGCGGCTGACGACTGTCGTCGGCCGCTCGCGACAATAGTCATTGTATGAAAATGTATGGCACCGCTTCCGAGGCCCGCGACAGACGCGCGCGGCCGACGACTGTCGTAAGCCGCGCGCGACCGTGTCATATAACTTTGATACGGTCGCGCGGGGCCTACGACAGACGCGCGCGGCCGACGACAGTGGTAGGCCCCGCGCGACACCGGTATAACATTTGGTGTTGTTCAGCCTAAAACTCTGCTTACGTCAACAGAAGAAGAACTTCGTGATATATTAGGTTGGGGAAAAAGTTTCTTCGCATTTTATATAAAAATTGAAAAGGTTTTTTTTAAGTTTATTTACAATTGACTAAAGTATATAGGTGCCATTTTGTTCGATAACATTTTGCCATCTTGTTGATAGGGACATGATCCTATTGCATTGCTATAAAATTTTGGGGCTTCTGATGAAAAAACTGCGACAAGTGGTTTTGGCAGTCCTCTTGTGATGTCAACCTGACACTGCCTTAGGAATTCTGCAGCGACCGAAACCGGTAAAAAACTGAAGGTGCAAGGTCAGGACTATACGGCGGATGCATTAACACCTCCCAGCCAAACTCCCGTAATTTTTGCTGAGTGGCTAAAGATGTGAGGTCTAGCGTTATCATGGTGAAAAACCACACCCCTTCTGTTGATTAATTCCGCTGGGGTATCACGTAAAAATAGCGATGAACAATCCACTAGCAATAATCGCGCGAGGGATTGCTGGTAACTGGTTGTCATGAATGTCACAAACAATGGTGTCATGTATAGTGATCGATTGCAAACGTATTGTTTTGGCTGATGCGTGATACGAAATTGCGATTTTGGAGCAATTATCGCGCAATAATTGCTATCGCATTGCTCTCGCAAGATACGTGATAAGGGGGCCGGCCGCTTTCTCTCAACTTCTTGCTTTAATCTCATCAGTTGTTCGCAGTACAGCAGTACAGTTCAGAATCGATGGTCCTGCCTGGCGGTAACAGCTCATAATGAATAATGCCCTTACCACCACCAGCACCACACCACCACACACACAGCATCACCTTGTTGCAAGTTAACCCGGGTTTCGCCAGTCTGTGAAGCCTGACCGGCCTTTGACCACGATCTTTTTCGCACGTTCTTGTCGTACGTCATTCACTTTTCATCACCAGTTATCAGCTTCTTCAAAAATGGTTCGGTATCATTACGTCGTAATAAAGAATCACAAATGAGTACACGGTTCATTAGGTTTCTTTCAGTGAGCTAATGAGGCACCCAAATATCGAGCTTTTTTGTGTACCCAGCTTTTTTCAAATGCGCCAAAACCGTTTTGTGGTCAATCCCCAGTTCTTCAGCTACATCTGCATCGTAGAACTACTATTATGCCGATCTTCCTCCACTTTTTCAAAAATGGCATCAGTTTTGCCCGCAGGGCGACCCAGCGACGTGCATCTTGGGTATCTAAATTTCCGGATTCAAAACGCTTAAACCAAATTTGCGCTACTCTCACAGATACTGCATTAGGTCCATAAACATCACTTTTCGGGGCTTGTGTTGCATTTTTATTTTTTACCTTTTTTGTAATAAAATTTTAAAATGTATCGAATTTCTTCATTAGATAGAATCACTCATTTTAACAATAAAAAACAAATGAAAATCTCACATTTACCTAATTCGAATTTGGAATTGTCTTCTGTAAAATTAAAACTTTTTAATGATACCAAAATCAGCCAAACACAATATATTTGGTATGCCAAGAGATTTTATGACAAGTTCATACATACTATAATGCGAAAAGACTTTTTCCCCAACCTATTATTCTTGACGAAAATATATGATGAACTTTGTGCAGAGGACATAATTTTGGAGATTTTACGATTGAAGCGCCACTTGGATGCCGCCAGCATTTCTCTAGAAGCTGTATAATGGACTACCCTGGAGCTTGTGAAACTCATAGTAAAATAGCACTATTCTGAGTCTATTCCAAGTCTAGCGGTGTGCCTAAATTTTTTTTAAAGAATTTGTGTTTCGGTGGCTTCTTGTAAAGAAAAGTTTTTAAAAACTAAAATAAAATCCTAAATAAGATCCACAATGAGCCAAACGCGAAACTTATGTAACGTGGGCACGTTTAGATGTATTTGTCGTTTTATTTTGGGGGTGCTCAATAGAAAGCCGCCCCGGGTGCCAAACCATGCTACGCCGCCACTGTATAGAGCGTTTTAACATGTTTAAAAAAATACCGGTTCCGAGAGTTACTTTCCGCGAGAAATTAACCAGGTTAATTTCAGAAGCAATACCGCTCGCATCTCTATTTCGCTCTGAACGAGCACTTATCCAAAAACCTGGTTATAGAGCGTTTTAACCTGGTTAAAAAAGTACCGGTTCCGAGCTTTGGACTTCGACTGCAAAGAGACCGACAGGTTTCAATATATTATGTCAAATTCGTCGGGTTTCACTAAGATTATGAATGGAATGTGCCTCACGCTGGCTGATATAATTTATTTTTAAATACTTATAGATTTCAAAATTAGATTCTTTAAATTTTAATCACATGTGCCAAAACATAAACAATAATACGACCAAAAAGAGAAATACGTCCAGCGAATAGCGATCCAAGTACTATCTTACCGTCGAGTCTTTCCCGTTTATTTTTGAAGTTATTTTTATCCGAATGAGAACTTTTCTATCTATATCTATAAAATTTTTCAGAACTGCTCGCAATAGACGCAAAATGCACTCGGTTTTAATTTTATTAATATACAATTTGTTATTTGAAATACCTAAGTTGTGAATATAAATTATTTCAAATTGACGTGTTTCACAACCCGTTTTTAACGTGTTTAACATGTTTAACATCCCAGAGAAATACAGTAATAGGAAACCCTAATGCCTGTAATATGTCATAGTTTTAAGTTCGTAGTGACAAGTTAACAACCCTAGCGATTTTCTCATATACGTCAAATTTAAAAATTTCTAACTTCTTGTAACACTTTATCTAGGGACTGTTCAAATAAAACAACTACGCTACAGAAAAATAGGCAGGTATAATATTAATTACAACAGGTCGTGGGTTTGACGCTCACAATAGTATGGCTTTAATGCGAACCAATCGGCTTTACTATCCTGTAGTAGAAGGGCTTCCGAATTCCGGTGTCTCCGACAGTTGTTGATTGTAGGTAGGTGGGACAGGTCTTCGATTTCCGCAGGTATAGTCGTAGGTAGGCAGAGATCCTCCAGTGAGGTCACGCCCTTTTCAAAACGGCGATATTCTACCGTAGCAAGGAACCCTGGAATCAGTAGACCAGACATTTTGGTGTTCGTGCGATTTTCAACTTTGACTGCGACATCAACGGTTGAGACTTGATGAAATTAAGCAAGGATTATAAAGCGCGATTAAAGCAAAGCTAGTAATCGATGATGAGGCAGTCATACAGAATGATTATTATTATCTAATGGAATTATAAGCGTCAAAGACAATTAAATAGGTAATTACAACTTGAGATTGTAATAATATTATGCAAAATTATGCAAAATTTTAAAGGTTCCACATATAAAAATAATAGAAGAATAATTGTCTTTTACGCGCAACAAAAATACATGGCTTATAATCTTATTTAACTAAAATGTAGATAGCAGAAAAGTGGAAAAAAACGGTCAATGTCATAATTTTTGACCGTTACAACATTTAACAAATTAAGTTGAAAAATAAACTTATCAAATCAATGCCAACTCGGCACAATCAAGAAAAGCCTGATAATTTTATTTTACAGCATTCCAATTAATCAAAAATAATATGAAGAGTGAATTATTCAATTTGATGAATCTACAAGCGACAATGACAAAGCAATTCAATAAGTCTAACGAATATCAATATAGAAAAAAAAATATGCAATGCAACACTCACCCAATTGGGGAAAAACACAATATATAATGAGTATTTTAACTTTTAACATATAAATTATTAATATTACAATATTAAACTTGTAAACTTAGTAAAAGTACGTAGGTAGGTATGCAGCGGCAATCGAGCAGCTGAGCCGTAGTCTTATGACGAAATCAAAATGTCGGTTGTTCCAACCGTCTGAACTTTTGTAGCTAACTTCATACTGACGTACTTACAATCATTGGCGAAATCAGCGCCTGGCAAATTATTATAGCAAAATTGAGCAGAGAGCATTAAAAATAAACCGGAATCTATAAAGTTAAGTCTGTAGGTTTCTTAGCGAATTCAAATAGAAAGATCCAAAAATGTCAAATCGTTACATTCTAAGTCGACATACTCTATAATTCTGTCTACTCTGTCCGGGCGTTCTCTACTGTTTAATATTATACAATTGTATGCGTTGCGTCATCGTAGTCAAGACAGTTTTGACTTGGTGTGCGCCACATGATAGACGCAACTGTTTTTATTGTGTCGTAAGACTGACTTGTCTATGTGAAACAAGACTGTCTAACTACAGTCGTGTCTCCGATGTGCGGTCGCACTTAGTGTCCATCTCGTGAAGCCTTACCTACTTTTTTTTGTTCAGTTGGTAGTGGAGTGGGCATCATCCTCCATATTATTGTATTTTGATGGTGGTATAAATGGATATAAAACTATTGTGGTCTTGATAACAATAGTTTATTTTGTTGCTGTGAATGCGAATACAATAATTACAATTTTATTGCGTTTAGGTTACCTAAATCTGTAATATTATTATTTAATACATAACATAACACAATAACAGCTACGTTATAATTAGGTCTAAATTAAGATATTGCGGGACGCTAAAAATAAAACGGGGATATTAATTAAGATGTACGTACTTTTAAATAAGTAATTATTAACAGTAATAGTAGAACTATTATTGTCCTTTATTTTTAAACTTCAAAATATCTTATTTTAATACCAAGATTTTAAAAAAATGTCAGCCCAAAAACAGCTAATTTTAACACTGTGCTATCGCCAATAAAAGCGTAGCTTTTTAAATAATGTCTTAAATAAAAAATAATTTAACAATGATAATAATTAGAATAAAAAAAATGAAAAACAAAAGATCTTAATCAAAAAGGCCACCCCGCAGCGTACCATGCTCAAACGTCCCCATCACACTGGCCGCGTTACCGCGCTGAATGGCTAGGAAGACGTGTTGGGCCAGGTAAGCCCCGGAGCGGGGATCGTTACCCGATTCCCGCAACCGACGTCCGAGCTGGCGAACGAAAGCTTTCGCTTCGTTGCACCACGGACCTCCCGTTTCGACGGCAAAAGGCACAAAGAGGTACTGTTGTTCCAAATCCGTGTACTTGTTGTGCTTTTGCCGAGCAGCGTACTCGGCGGCAGATCCCGCATTTTGGGCAGTGCCGGAAATGTGCGAGGTAGCGTACGTACTAACGCACGTGGCATCCCATATGAGGCACCGACCTTTCTTCCAAGGGATCAGGGAAAGGCCGTCCGGGCGTTTGCCGTCGCTTCGGCTCAAGCCAGGGGGCTCAAGCACGCACGGCACGTCTGCCGACACCAAGGCTCGACGGAGAATGTCGTTGAGGGCGTGGTGTCTAGCAAAACGACCGGCAGCTTTAATGCAGCTGAGCCCATGGTGGCCGTATGCGTCAACCTCAGTACCGCAGGGGCAACGATGAGGCTCGCACACTTCACAGCCTAGTCTCAGGGCCACTGCTATTCTTAGGGTGTTATCGTCAAGAAAGGTGCCGAGATGCGGTGACGGCAACGCTTGGAGCCAGGCACTAGATTCCACGCAGGAAACTGCCTTAATACGGGCCAGTGCTGATTCCGACCGTGAGTTCAACATAAGCGTTAAGGTATATCTGGAGCTCAGGTCATCCCATGCACGCTGGGAGGTGACATCCTCGGGGGGGTTGATGCCAGGATATAATTCTTGCCAGGCAGTTTCTGCGTCGCTCAAAAAGGGGATGCTGCATCTTGCACCTTGGATTTTTAAAATGTTAGTGACAAGATCAGCAACCCCATTCGACGACGCAAGAAAGGCCGGCAAACCGACAGACCCTATGCTCCTGATGCCCAAACCACCGTGTTTTACCGGTAGCGCAGCCTGTTGCCATTGCGGATCATCTAGAGAAATATTGAGTATTTCCTCTAGCGTGGATCGGATAATACTGTCTAACTGACAGACCTCCTTGGGAAATCGCCAGGTGGGGGCCGTCCTTATTACATAAGTGAGCTTGGGCAGAGAGAAACAGCTGCGATACAGTATTAAGGCAATGTGAGAAGATACTTTGGTGAGAAGTTCTCGGACTTGTGTTAGAATTTTGGCCTTACTTTCTAGAGTTGATGGAATGGCATCCGGGAATATTGGCGCGCCTAGCAGAGAAAATGTAGATTTGCTTAGGGTTTTAATTCCAGGAAGCAAAGAGTCAAAAATGGTGATTTTGTGTTCGGCTGTATCTCCGCAAGCGAATATTTCACATTTGTTTGTATTTATTTCGAGTCCCAGTTCTTTAAGACTGCTGGAGAGAGTGTGTATATCTTCCGCGACTGACTCTGGACTAGCCCCGATTGTGCCATCGTCAAGGTACCAGACGTTTAGGGGAGACTTTATGGAGGATATGGATTGGTGGATGGCTAAGCTAAATATCAGGGGACCTAGGGGGTCACCTTGTTGCGCTCCTACCTGCGAAGGAATTATGTGATTTTTGTATGTTAAATTACTGGGTGAAGCGTAGCATTGATGTAGAAAGGGATATAGCGAAGGAATTAATTCCTTTGCCTCGTTTAGGATGATATCCCTTTCGACGGCGTTGAAGGCGTTTTTTAGATCCACCTTGATGATGACTTGATGATGACACAGTCGCTGTTATCTGGGTTCAAAGCAAAAGCCCGCGTCGCGTGGATTGCCGCCTCGCAGCCGAGGGCGGTACCGAAGCCAATTTGGGTAGGTTGCAGGTGTGATGCCATAAATTCCCTAACGGCTCGACATGCGCACTTCGCTACGAGGCGTCTAAAAGTGGAACCTACGGCAATTGGACGTATGCCTCCATCTTTTTTTAAGAGGGCACAAAGTGTCGCCCCATGAAGGTGTGGAGAAACGTCAGGGTTTAATGTGCCTTGTAGTAAGAAATTGCAGAGATTGGTAAGTGATTTTAGCAGACCTGGGCCGTTGTTGCCGGCAGACGGTGATGTTAATTCTTTAAGGTGTTGGGGGCGGATGCCGTCTGGGCCGGAGGCAGATGAGTTACTAAAGCTTTGTATAGCGGAAGCAACGTCTGCAGGGGACAGCGTTAGAGGAGGTACAGACACTACGGGAGACAGGGGTGGTATGGACAGTGGGCGGGAGGGAGCAGGATGTTTTTGGATTAGGGACTCTAGAGTGTTTGTGTTGGTGGGGGCGATTTTACAGTCTGAGACGAGCAGACGTGCCGCTCCTGCTAAATCACCTTCGTGTACTTTTGCTTCAACCCTTTTGCATAAATCGAAAGGCAGCCGACATGGGATCTCGCATGGCAAAGAGCAGGGGTTGTCAATGTTGTGTTTTACTTTTGTCGTTAGAGATGATTGGCCTGTCTGATCTGGTACTCTCAGTGCAGAGTAGGCAAAGGTTAAAAATTCATACCAGGCTGTTTTTGAGTTCCTATTGACACAAACATCGATCAGGTCTGCAAGTTTGCCAGCTGCTAGACTTCTGGCTCCTTTGGGCACATGTTTTAATACGCGGACACTGCGCTTGAGTTTGGAAAGTCTGTCGAAGTCGAATGGGCCGTTACTGACCTGGTTGGGCGGGGTGGTGCCGCCGAGGGATGTCGAGATACAGGATAAGTCGGACGAAGATTGCGGGAACGGGTTCTTGTGCTTGCGGCTGATGTGTATATTCAACCCGTGAGTACCATTAAATCGGCGACTTGAGCATGGGCAGTGCGGGCATGCAATGCCTTGGTTACCATTATTAATATCTATAGACATCGTACCTACTTAAAAATGTAACTTAAACTAGAGCCTTAGGAAATATTTTATTTACATAAATTACATATTAAAAATAAGGTAGACTAACTAAAGAAAACTATAAACAAAATGTAGCTTGTGTAAAGAAGTCGCTGCTTCACTTATTTTTCGATAGACTCTCGCACTCCGCACTGTCTATCCATCATCATGCACCGTTGGTGTGGACATTATACTATCAATTGGCTGTAGCTCCTGTTTTAGTAATTCTCTCTGTCATTGACGAGCATCAGAGTACCGGACCGCACTGAATTACCCTGTAGAAAAAGCTCAGGCCTCTCTCACACTGAGGTATAGTTCTTGATCAGATCTTACTTTCCACAACGTGCGGTCGGGGGAGTACTTCTATAAGGCCGGCAGCTCAATGTCTTGCTTCTTTTTTTGTCCAACAATGACTTGCTCTGGCTCAGATCGTTCCTTCTAAGAGCACCATTTTATTTTTTGCATACCGTATGTTGCAGCTTTGTTCTAAGTTGTCTTGTAATTATTTCTTGAAAATGAATAAAAATTCAGTATTTTCACTTCTAAAATATTGTATTATAAAGCAAATTTTAGGTTTTGAAAATTTTATAGGAAAATATAGATGTTGTTTTCTTGACAGATCGTGTCATCAACTAATGTCTTAAATAAGTATTATTTAAGACATTAGTTAAGTTAGGATGCTAATAATCTAAAGTATGTACGGTCTATCAGAAATTATGAAAATAACCAGGAAGTAAAACTTAGTTAATAACGGGTCGGCTTCCCGAGAATTTAATATAAAATTTGAGGTAGGCATCTAATTAAAAAGTTTTTATTTACCCCCAGCCACGACAATTAGCGCCAAACAAAATTACGGAGTCAGTTCTTTCCAGTCAGTCCAGGGTTAAAATTGAACGCGCCTGCCTTAGATTATTGTCAAATAAAATGTTCAATATTATTGCAAGTCTAAGGTCTTGCTTAAACAAAATGAAGCAGGATTCATGTTTATGATGGATATTTTGTGTGTCTGTTATACCTATCTTCATGTCTAAACTGCTGAACCGATTGTGATGTTTGTTATAAATATACCGAGAGCCCCGGAAAAGGAAATAGGATAATAATATTTAATGTCCGATAAACGAATTTCGGCGGTATGGAATTGTAGGTTGTAGTACTTGTACTAATAATATGTACCTATTCTGTGGTTGTAGTTCTTACTAAAATAGGTTGAAGAAATAGACACAATGTGTCCCGACACCAGTGGTGCGAAAAATATTTGAGAGCCAATTTGTCGATAAAATATGCCATACCACATAATATTAAAAGCTCGGACACTGGTGTTGGGAAATGGGACTCATTGTATAAAATTAAGTAATGTCTTCTCAAATATTCGACTTTTACAAACTTTATTAAACATTTAACGCCTAAAGATAGAAAATCTACATCAAATTAGCCCTACTTAATTATTTCAAATCGGTTAACGTCGGGTTTGGAGAAAGTTAAATATTCGTTAAGGAGTAATATTATAGTATACGAAGGTTTAGGAGAAAAAACGTTTGCTCGTAATTACACAAACCTAATGAAGATTTTGCGGTAAGTTCTATCGTACCCGCAACCCTACCCAGGGAGTATAGCACCATGGGGTTTTAGTGGGTAGACTGACGCCAGAGTTGTCCCACTTACCCTAGCCGATATCCGGATATCGCTGTGGCATTTCCCTAATTTTTCAAATCAATTTTCCAAAAACAGGTACTATCAGAGAAGTTGCTTCCTATGCAGATGGCGGGGACCTAAGTAATTTGGTCGCGTTGTCAAACCTATCAGACCGATCACAGCTAACATTGAATTGACATAAGCCGACCAACTGACGTAGGTGCGTCAACTGCCTAGGAATCAATTTCCTCGATAGTACAATAATAATTCTTTGTTTAGGGGTTTTCAAATCCGTCCGTTGTTTTTGTGGCGGACTAACTAACACCACAATCCTGTGTCGCGCTATAGAATTTTTCTAAACACAGCGATAATATAAATCAATTTAGTAGTTCCCTGACCGAGCATGCCGCCTCACTCGGTCAGAAAAATCTTAATTTGGGCTCTCGCCTCCCACGCATAAAATCATCCTAATGCTGGATTTACACGGGTGACTAAAGCTGAAAGCCGCACGATTTACGCCGCACGGCGAAAATCGACCGTCTTAAAAGGCAGTTCGACTGCGCCACATGCGGCTAAAGCCGCAAGCCCCAAAGTCGTGTGGCCAATGGCCGCATGCGGCTGGTGACTAAAATCGACCATGTAAACGCTCAGTCGCAAGCGATCGCTTGCTGCAAATATACCGAACGAGTACCTTACAGTTTGTCGGCACTAGTCACAGGCGATTTTTGTAGAATGTGTAATTGGGGTGGCGATTCGGGTTGGACAGGTGATTCGACTGGTAATTTGGCTGATTTACACGGGTGACTAAAGCCGCACGATTTACGCCGCACGGCGAAAATCGACGAAGTCGCAAGCCCCAAAGTCGGCTGGTGACTAAAATCGACCGTGTAAACGCTCAGTCGCAAGCGATCGCTTGCTGCGAATACTACTGTAGCGAGCGCAGACGCCACATTTTCACGCAGAATGAACTAGTCACAGGCGATTTTTGTAAATGGGGTGGCGATTCGACTTGGACAGGCGATTCGACTGGTGACTCGCCGGGTGACTAAAATCGACCCGTTAGTAACCCGTGTAAATCGACCATGACTTGCCGCGCGACTAAAATCGACCCGTTAGTCACCCGTGTAAATCGAGCATAAATAATCTGGGGGCACGGTTATGCCCCCGCCAAGGCGAGCCAAGCGAAGGCTTTATTTATCTTTATAAATTAGTCTATCTAAATAAGAATTTATTTAAATACTTTAAAGGCTACGCTATAAAACTGTGAATAATACACCCTGACTAATCTCAACCGGAGAGAAAAATAAATATCATGTAACTGCAACTTTTAAATACAACATTATTTAATTTGTTGCTCGTTTGATCGTGGCTGTAATCCAGAGACAATAAACTATTTCCACCGGAAATTGTATAGTATGTTACGTCATGAAAGCATAATCAAAGACAATTTAAGCCTCTGCAGGTTTCAATCGAATCCAATTTGTCAAACTACAGATGAATTTGCGTTATTGTTAACCTGTCAAATAAATAGCAGCTGCGAACGACACAGAAAATAACATTATGATTATTGCAATAGGATTTATTACTGCAATGTTATCGCGCTAGACGCAGCACCAGAATAAATAAAAAGTTATATTCGACGTTTGACAAAGTTTCTGCTAATATTCTGATATGAAAACATGTCGGATTTTGATCGGAGTGTTTACTGTATATTCTAGTAGTGCCATCTACTCAAAACCTTTGCGTAATATTTCCTATTAATTATATAGAAACATTTTACTTTAATACAACAATACATGTCTTTAGAAAGTTTTGGATTCCTACAGTTAGCAATCATTAATAAAATAAACAAATCATCAGGGCGAGCGCAGCGAGCCCTATAAGTTGTTATCCCACAACCTGGAGCTCTTTTGTGGTACACTTTACGGAGTACGGACAAACTATCACGCCTATTGATTTAAATATGTTTTAACATAGTAATTTTTATTTATATGTAGATGTGTTATCAATTATCATCGGTCAGTTAAGGTTTGGTACCTCGCAGAAAAACGATGCGAGCCCTCACAAAGCTAATTATCGCTGTGTTTAGAAAAATTCTATAGCGCGATACAGGATTGTGGTGTTAGTCCGCCACAAAAACAACGGACGGATTTGAAAACCCCTAAACAAAGAATTATTATTGTACTATCGAGGAAATTGATTCCTAGGCAGTTGACGCACCTACGTCAGTTGGTCGGCTTATGTCAATTCAATGTTAGCTGTGATTGGTCTGATAGGTTTGACAACGCGACCAAATTACTTAGGTCCCCGCCATCTGCATAGGAAGCAACTTATCTGATAGTACCTGTTTTTGGAAAATTGATTTGAAAAATTAGGGAAATGCCACAGCGATATCCGGATATCGGCTAGGGTAAGTGGGACAACTCTGGCGTCAGTCTACCCACTAAAACCCCATGGTGCTATACTCCCTGGGTAGGGTTGCGGGTACGATAGAACTTACCGCAAAATCTTCATTAGGTTTGTGTAATTACGAGCAAACGATTTTTCTCCTAAACCTTCGTATACTATAATATTTATTACTACTTAACGAATATTTAACTTTCTCCAAACCTGACGTTTACCGATTTGATTACGTAACTTTGTAGCTAAAATTAAATATGAGTTGTAAATATCACTCGCGGGTAGGACGCTGTCAAAGCAAGTCGTGTACTAAATCGCTACTATAAGAAACCTACTATCGAAATGCCACCTAAATTATCTAAATGTGAAAAATGTAATAAAAATGTCACTAAAAAAATACCAGGACTTGAGTGAAGCAAATGTGGTAATATAGTACATGCGACTGCGGAATGTGCCAACCTAACCAACAAACAAGTTGCCGCTATTCGAGCATCGGATAACTTAGAATGGGTTTGTGAAGGATGCAAAACCATAACGCCGCGAAGGTCCTCACTATATGTGCCCGAAGAAGATGATCAAGAGGAAGAAGGTATCGAAAATACCACCGACAAACGCAGGAATTTATATCCCATACAGGTAAAAAAGATTCTTGACAACATAGCAGTTGAAATTGAAAGGGCGGTTAAAAAACAATTACACGAGCTGCAAACCGCAATTGAATTTTACAAAATAATTTAATGGCGGTAGAACAAAAATATAGTGAATTAGAACAGAAGATGCTACACAACCACATCGAGGTAGCTGGTATACTTACCATACAAGCAAGATGAAAACTTACAAAGTATCACTTATAACCTGGCCAAGAAACTAGACATGGACAACGGCCAGATTAAGTATGCAAAAAGGCAACAAAAGCTTGGTAAACCCAACTCTGTTCTTTTAATAAAGCTCAAAAATCATGCTGATGCTAATAAATGGGTTCAAGCTGGACGTAAAGTACGTCCGACATTGAGGGACTTCAAAGAAGATATTAGTGTCGGCAAGGAGGACAACGTTAAAATCTATATAAGACATTCGCTTACCCCCTACAATAAGACTCTTCTATATCAAGCAAAAACAATGCTGAACGAAAAATATAAATTCATATGGGCTAATCAAGACGGCAAGATAATGGTGCGAAAGGATGAGAACAGTAAAATTTATGTTATCAGGTTTGAGGAAGACCTCAAAAAATTACCCTAAATTATGTTACTAACCCTAATTTACCTAAATTTAATAATTTTGTAACAAAATTTTGCTATTTTTACTAATGGATAATACGGAACAAAATGTTAAAGAAATTTTCAATTGCACTAATATAGCTAACTTCTTGTCATACTTACCAAATAACAGTTTTATATTAATATTAGATCAATGATTAAAAATTTTTCTAAATTGGAATGCTGCATAAATGACTTTAGAAATAAAATAGATGTCATTGTTATAACAGAACCAAATATCTCAGATACTATAAGCTCAATGTTTCAGCTGCGAGGATATACAATGCACACAAAATTAAGAAAAAACCAAAGAGGAGGCGGCGTTATTATGTATGTACAACAAAAACATAATGTAAAGATTAACACATATAGCACTTTTTACTGCGAAAATATCATTGGAACAATTACTACATCAAATAACTATGAATTAACATTGTGTGCACTGTATAAACCGCCTTGTAAAAGTAGTCACTTGTTTTTGAGCTTTTTTGATAGGGAAAATCAGACAGTTACGAGAATTATAGGCCCATCACTATACTACCAATTTTAGATAAAATTTTTGAGAAATACATATGCAAACTTATACTTAATTACTATGATAAACATAACATACTAACAAACAAACAATTTGGTTTCAGACCTAAAAAAAGTACAACACAATTATTATCTCAATTTACTGACGAAGTTAATAATAAACTAAATAAAAAAGAACATGTCATAATTGTTTTGATTGATTTTAGCAAAGCTTTCGACACAATAAAACATAAACTTCTAATAAAAAAACTAGACAGCATGGGTATAAGAGGTAAATTAAAAAGTTGGTGTAAAAATTATCTAAAAGGACGTTATTATACTGTTAAAATAGGCAATACAATGAGTAAAAAGATCGGAGTTACAATTGGTACAGCTCAAGGCTCGGTAATAGGGCCAGTGCATTATTTGACTTATGTAAATGACCTTGAAAAAGTAATCAAACACTGCACTATCTACCAATATGCGGATGATACATGTCTCGTTATCTCCGATAAAAACCTTGATTTAGCCTTACAAAAGTTACAAGAGGACTTTACTGCCCTAGGTATGTGGTCGCACGATGCAGGATTAGTACTCAATGCCCAAAAAACAAAACTTATACATTTCAACTATAAGCGACAATCGATATCACAATCTCTTAAACTTATAGCACACAATCACCTGTGTCTACATACGAGATCTCAGACGTGTGATTGCCCAAACATAGAACAAACTAATACAGCAAATTACCTTGGAGTCATGATAGATGATCATTTTAACTGGGGTCCGCATATTAACCACATTTGCGAGAGATTGAGAATATTGCTAACGAAGTTTTATACAATTAAGAACAAAGTGCCCTACAACGTTCTTATTAATCTGTATAATGCATAAGCTCACTCAATAATATCATACGGACTTACAAGTTATGGTAGAACTTTCAAAAGCTATTTAGATAGAATATACATATACATTACAGCTAAGACTAATAAAACTAATTGTCCCAGAAAAAAACAAACACAAAGATAATTACGATAAGCTGTTTGGTTACTGCAATATACTGCCAATACACACAAAATTTAAATACCTAATTCTTACAGAAAAAATATATAATCAAACTATTATGAAACCTGTCACAGCTAAAATACATCTACGAAAAATGACCCACAAAAAAGTAGCCACCATAGGAAGTACAAATAAATACGGAGAAAGAACAGCAGAATATATTGTTCCTAGATTATATAACGAAATACCGAAAGATATTTTAAATAAATTAAACGTAACTAATATAAAACGTATAATGAAAACACACTATTTGGAGTGTTTACGTAGATTATTTATGTAAAAACTAGCTGTCCCGGTGAACTTCGTGTCACTTTAAAACCTTCCCTGGACTTCTAAGAATATTTTAAGACTAAAATCAGCCCAATCCATTCAGCCGTTTTCGAGTTTTAGCGCGACTAACACATTTGAAAATCCATTTTTAAATTCATACAGCCAATATATGTATAAAATAATAATGTGTAACATTTACTATCGCCCTGTATAGGCGAGCGCAACACCGACGAGAGTTGAGACTTACAGGCAGTAGCTATTGCAAATTGCAACGCGTAGCTGCACACTCGTTCTGCGGGCGCATAGCGTGCGCACGCGTTGTATGAATGGGGAAAATTAAATTTAGTAAAGTATTTTGAATGACAATGCAGTGTGATAAACAGGCGAATGCTTATTTAATAAAATAATTAACAATTATACTAGAAGATAATATTTTAGTTGTAGGTTACTTAATTTTCCATTGTAGCGTTACTTATATTTATATCCCGTGAAGCTGTGTTAGCACAAGCCCGGTATGGGCTTTTTAACACTGATATTTGTTAACTGTTTATTCATTTTTGTGTATCAATAAATTAAAAAAAAAATGTGATTTCATAAACTTTGCCCGAGGTAAAAGTCTGAATCAATAATGGTTACACTAATTAAACTAATTTTAAACTAATTCAAGCTTAAAAACTAATTCAAGCTTAAAAACGATTCTTGATTATGATTTAAGTGGTGTTTAATAGTTGATAATTGTTATCCCATCTTGTTGAGGTAAATAAATCTTTCATGGTCCTTACTTAAGAGAGTCAAATTTTGCTCTGTTTTCTAATAGGTATTACGATCCCGGAAGACGATTGACTTAAATGAAATTGAGATTTATTTAATCATTGTATATTTATCTGATATTCTGTAAAAGGAAGACACGATTCACTTATTTTGACTCGATAGTTATATTTTTCGTAATTATTAATCTTTCTGGGCTTTTCAACAAATATTTGTTACAGTACTTATTGAGTTACTATCATTAAATAACTTGCAATACAACAATCACACACTTTATAAAATAATGGTAAAAGGAAACATTAGTATCGTATTTAGTTTTTAAGTATCGCAGCATTGCACAAACCTCATTGGTTTTAAATCCTGTTTAAGTTAAGTTTTTATAATTGTATAATATGTTTTATTTGGTGGATAAATAAATAAAAAGTACTGATCAAAAAACAGTTTTGGGACTTACGACCTTTACTTCGTGCTATAATGCGGGAACCGTTGTTGCGCGATATTGTTCACTATATTTAGCTGCAGCGCAAAACACAAAGCTCGGAGGCACGATTCATGGAATCATTATAATATCACGATCGGAGGATAGCGGTGTGTGTAGGCGTGGCTGGCGTTTTGGCAGTAGGCTCTTAAGCGTAAGTTCCATGTCAAGTATGTCAGAAATTTTCCGGGCTGATATCGACTTCAAAAGAATGAAGATTGAGTACAGAAATAGTTGAGGCTTAATCATAGTCTGAAGATGGCACTACAATTATAAAGATTATTACATTACTTAATTATAATTATTTGAACCGTTTTAGATTATTTTTAGGAATTTTTCCAAGGTGGGATTCAAGAAGTTACCTAGGATTTACTATAAGCAAATAAAAGCGTTATTATATGCTGGTTTTTATTATTACCTCAACGCCAGTTACCTTATAAAGTGAATTTTGTATAATAATATGAAAAGAAATCTTCACTCCCAAGCGACGATGAGTGTTGATGATTATTTTTAGGCCAGGTTCGTGACACGGCATTGTCTTGCACGTTTCTTGTATTCGTTTGACGATGGCTTGTAGTAGATTTGTTTGTACACGATTTGTTGCAGTACGATGACGTGTAAATGGCTCTTTATATATTGTATGCGCCACTAGTTATTCGTTAAGACGTAATTACTGCAAAAAAAACATGCTGGAAACGTGCAGGACGATGCCGTGTGAACCTGGCCTTACTAGAGGTTCCGCCCGCGTGAATAAGTAACCTTATAGGATATAGGTCCCGTGATTTATGCTATATCGGTGCCAAATTACATAAAAATCGGTATAAAATTTCGTGAGATTAGCGCGTTTAAATAATTTTCCCATTTGTTTCACATTTTCCTCTGATTCTTCGTGCCTATTGGTTGCATCGTAACTTTATAGAGCCTTCCTCGATAAAAGGGCTAACCAACACAATAAGAAGAAAATGGCACCTGTTCCAAAATATTTGAATAGCTATTCAAAAATTCCAGTCGAACAACAAAACCTCCTTTTTGGAAGTCTGTTAAAATACATCGCATCGGCTCGTTAAGTTGCAATGAGAATTGACTCTTAAATTATTATTATACACTTGATGACGCCCGCAACTCCGTTGCGCCAAAATTCATTAAACCGTAAATTTTTACGGGATAAAAAGTATCAAATGTCCTTTTTCGGGACTCAAAGTATCTCCATGCCTATAAAAATCGGTTCAGAGGTTTATACGTGAAGAGGTAACAGATAGACATATAAACGCACTTTTACATTTATAATATTCACGTATTCACGTAATCGATACAATAATTATTATCCTTCCGACTCGCGCTATCCTAAAACAGGTCAGGCGTAGGTCATAATATACTGTACTAAACGTATTAACTTAATAGTTAATACGTTTAGTACAGTATATTATGACCTACGCCTGACCTGTTTTAGGATACCGCATCTGCCAAATTTATTGCAACAAATTCTGTGGTTAGGTTAATACCTAACCACAGAATTTGTTGCAATAAATTTGGCAGATGCGGTACATTTTGTTTATAATGTTAGCTCGTAAATTCCTTGCGATATAGTTAGAGCTGCCTCCTACCTTTTCTATGTCATTTAGGGTGCACTCAGAAACGTTTAAGGCTTCGTCCACATTTGTATCATTTGCGCGATCAGATCTCCGTCGCGTATCAAAATGATACGCGTATTATGATACGCCCCGATCGCTATTAACCGCGTATCTGATACGTGTCGTATCAAATACGCGCATGATCGGCAGATTGATCTAATAGGCGTCCACACTATGATACGCATACTCGATTCGGCGCGATGATCGCGACGGACATCTGATCGAAGATCTGCAGATCGCGCAAATGATACAAAATATGTGAACACACCTTTACCCATCAAGCCCCATACGAGCACTGCACCGGGGTAATCGCGACAACAATAGAATACAATAGCATTTCCAAGTATCCGCGATCGAAGGATGATTAAACTTCTTATTTTAATGAAGATTTTTACAGATAACGTATGGGGCTTATATCAAAATCTTCATTTAATTACCTTCATGTTACTAATAGACTAATAGACTTCTAAAGTTGTTACTAATAGACTTCTAAAGTTGAACTGCCGCACTCAAAGACGAATATTAGCTACATGAAGGTATATTAAATGCAAAAAGTTTCATTTATATATTATGCTAAAAATTTAAAACACAATAATACCGTCGACTTTTCACATGCTTTTCATATGAAAATTTGGGTTTTTTCTTCATATTCGCGAGTATGTAGAGAAAAAGTAATAATCCGAAATATGTAAATAAATAAACCGTCTTGTTAAGTGTATTCTACACTTAACAAGACGGTTTATTTATTTCGGTATATTATCGTTTAAAACACGATATTCACATGTAAAACACTCAAGGCAGTATATTTGTACATGGATATTACATATTTCAAATTACTCAGCACGTGTACAGAATTGGAAATCGAAATAACGTTTGCATAACGTTTGTTTAACACAATACTGTCTGCGCTTTGACAGCTTACCGGCTTTTACGCCTATATCAGCGAAGTTATTTATTAGCTAAAAGCCGAGCTTTGTGAGTGCGTCGTCACACCTTGACTGACTGCTGATAACACATCTAAATATTAACAAAAATTATTATGTTAAAGTACAAATCAATAGACGTGATAGTTTTTCCATAAAGTGTACCACAAAATGTTCAGATTGTGAGATAAAGGGCCCTTCCTTTTATCCCACAACCTGTACATTTTGTTGTGCAGTCAGCTGTTACTCGATTCTACTATGCAACAAGTCCAGACGACTCTGCCTATCAGATAATCTGTCATAACTCATATTATATTATTATGAAAACGTCAAGCAGATGTTTTAAACATTAATTTATTATTTCATGGAAAAGAGTAGTTTCATAGGTTGGAATGGGTGGGTCCATTTGACTAAATTTATGTTGCATAATTCACAAGAATTGAGGTCTTGTTACCTCAGTCACAGAATTTTCAAGTAGACGGAATAGGTGTGGAATTCACACAATTTCAAAGCCCCGGTTTTAATTAAAATAACTAGAAGTTTCCCGTGACGACACTGCAATCTTTATTTATTTAATGAAGCTAGATTGCAATGATAAATTATAAAGAACTAGATGACGCCCTTAACTCCGTTGCGTCAAAAATCGTTAATCCATTACAATATTATATATACATTTACTAGCTGTTGCCCGCGACTTCGTCCGCGTTAACATAGTATAATAACAAAGATGGATAGTTTTCCCCTTTTTGTCGTTCCTTATAAAAAGGGTAAAAACGGGACCCTATTTAAGCAAACGTCAAACGCAAACGTCAATAAACTTTCATGTTTCTAACTCAAGAAATGACGGACTTTCATTGAAACTTTCTACCCCAATTTCACCCCCTTGGGGGTAGAATTACCAGAAACGCTTAAATACGTATCCATTCATTTTTAATCAGTAGAACAAAAATAAAGTTTCATGTTTCTAACTCAAGAAATGACGAACTTTCATTCAAACTTTCAACCCCAATTTCACCCCCTTGGGGGTATAATTTCCAAAAACGCTTAAACACGTATCCAATCATTTTTAATTAGTAGCCCAAACATAAAATTTCATGTTTCTAACTCAAGAAATAACGGAGTTTCATTCAAACTTTAAACCCCAATTTCACCCCCTTGGGGGTAGAATTTCCAAAAACGCTTAAATACATATCCACTCATTTTTAAACAGTAACCCAAAAATAAAGTTTCATGTTTCTAACTCAAGAAATGACGGACTTTGATTCGAACTTTCATACCCAATTTCACCCCCTTGGTGGTAGAATTTCCAAAAACGCTTAAATACTTATCCATTCATTTTTAATCAGCAGTCCAAAAATAAACTTTCATGTTTCTAACTTAAGAAATGACGGACTTTCATTTAAACTTTCAACCCCTATTTCACCCCGTTGGGGGTAGATTTTCCAAAAATACTTAAACACGTATCTAATCATTTTTAATCAGTAGCCCAAACATAAAATTTCAATTTTCTAACTCAAGAAATAACGGACTTTCATTCAAACTTTCAACCCCAATTTCACCCCCTTGGGGGTAGAATTTTCAAAAACGCTTAAATACGTATCTATTCATTTTTAATCAGTAACCCAAAAATAAATTTTCATGTTTCTAACTCAAAAAATGACGGACTTTCATTCAAACTTTCAACCCCTATTTCATCCCCTTCGGGGTAAAATTTTCAACATTCCTTCCTTAGTGGGTGTCTACTTAATAAAACAACCCTACTCACCAAATTTCGTGGCTGCAACTTTAACAGTTTTTGCTCAGCGATGATGAATCAGTCAGTCAGTCAGTCAGTCAGGACATGTAATTTTATAAGTATAGATATATGTCACCGTAAGATTGTAAACACCGCGAGATTGTAATATGACGAAGTGATGGATTGTAAACAAACAGTTTTCCGGTGATTTTAAATTAATTATGTCGTATTTAAAATAACTTCTATTGCCTGAATATTTGATGTATAACATTGAATAAAATTTAGATATATTTAAAGTGCAGTTTGAATTATAAATTAGGTTAATTTTAATAACCGACCATTCAAACAGCACTTTAAATATATCTAAATTTTATTTTATGTTATACATCTCATACCATTTGGCATTGAAGTTATTTTAAATACGAAATAATTAATTTAAATCATTGGAAAACTGTTTCTTTACAATCCATCACTTCGTCATATTATAATCTCGCGGAGTTTACAATCTTACGGTGACATATACATACATTTTCAAGGATAAAAAACATTATAAATTATGTCCTATCCCGGAACTCAAAGTATCTCTGTACCAAATTTAAGCAAAATCGGTTCAAAGGTTTGGGCGTGAAGAGGTAACAGACAGAAAGACAGACACGCTTATGTATTTATAATATTATTAATTATTATAGATACTATGGTGAGAACTTCACTCTGCAACTGCATCCTCTATCGGTTGTATCACGGGGAGTGCTCTGAGGAATTGTTCGGAATCATACCACCTGCAACTTTTCGCCATCGCCCCAGGCGAAAAATATACCATCCTCATCAACTTGATGAGTGGCAGTCTTCCACCGTGCGTTTTTCGCGTAACTTTCTGCCGCGCACTGTAAAACTCTGGAACGAACTGTCACCAGCAGTATTTCCGGACCTATTCGACCTGCAAACCTTCAAGAAGAGAGCTTATTCCTTCCCTCTTAAAAGGCCGGCAACGCACCTGCAGCTCTTCTGATGTTGCGAATGGGTCCATGGCTTTTCATCAGGTGACCCCGTTTGCCCCCTTATTTCATAAAAAAAGAACTATAATATTATGATGCAGGCGCAGAAATTCATTAATTGTAATCAAAGTATAGAACACGGAAAAACTTATGAAACAACAAAAGTTATAAAAGCGGCAACAGCACTTGTGTTAGTTAGGCGGAAGGTAAAATCCTGGCTTTTCCCACTTGACATCTGATGAGGGTGTCTCATATTGCGCAATTTTTGTTTTCCTTTTTATACTGCTTTTAAATTTGTATAGCTGCCAAACTTAATAAGTTTGGCAGCTATACAATCCATACTTAGTAACATTATAAATGGGAAAGTGTGACTGTATGTTACCGCTTAACCGATTGTGCTGAATTTTGGTACGGAGATACTTTGAATCCCGGTACCTGTCCCGGGATAGATGTCCTTACAAAGGATATTTTTTATCCCGAAAAAATGTGTGTCCCAAACGGTAAACGAATTTTGGCGTAACGGAGTTGCGGGCGTCATCTAGTATATTTTATACCCCATTTTAACCTTTCAACCCCCATAAGGACACCGGTGACAACGACAACAATAGAATAACAATAGATTTCCAAGCATCCGCGATCGAAGGATTAATATAGAAAACCGTAAAAAATTCGAAAACTGGTAGATAAATTGTTTAAACTATAGTTTAGCTAAACTGGGATTTATGATAATTTCAGTAAACATCTTCGTGTACGCCTGTCTGTTCTCGGAAAAAAGTCGTTATTTTAGGATTACGAGTATATAAATATATATTAGTCGGTATATTTTCATAACTGTAGTGTTATTGCAGTGGAAAACGCGATTCCAACAGTTATCCTGAAGAAAATAAGATGAAAAATTGAACTTTATATTTTATCGAAGAGTCGATCAACCATCTGAACAGGAACTCCTAAAGTAAGCGCCACCAAAACTTCATCGTTGCTGGTCGTTCTTATAACTCTATAGGGGTCATAAACAAGACAACTTTCAGCTGTTATAAAATGACGAAAATGGGGTTGCTGGCTCTTGGGTTTTAATTCTTAATTAAAAAAAATGTAATTTAGGCCGTGTTCACACCAAACCGACTGTGAGCCGCCGAATGTGAGCGAACGTTACGCAGCTTACTGTATTTCCATACATATTCACTTTATCGTTCACACCAAACCGACAATACGCTGAAGCGTAGGCGCAGACATTCGATACCGTATATTTTCACGTTCACACTGGGCCTGGGGCTCACAGCTGTGAGCCTGCTCACATTCGGCGGCTCACAGTCGGTTTGGTGTGAACGCGGGCTTAAAGTGTCATTGGTATATAAAATACTTAATTGCTATTTTGATAATATAAAGGCTCAAAAATAAAATTTAAACATTTTATAAGCCATTTTTCAGCAAAAGATTACTTATAATGCTTTCCACATGAGCGGGGCTTTTAGCAAATTTGCGGAAAACAAGATTGTTCCAATGACAAACGCTACAGTCTACGCCCTACGGTAAAGAGAATTCTTGAGTTTCATTTCTGTTAGTTAAATGCTACGAATTTTATTATTCGTAGGTTAAATGTTATCTGTCTGCATCGTTCTGTTTTTTAATTTGTTAAAACAGCATCCCTTCTTTTTCAAAATTGGGAAAAGGAAAAATATAATTTGAAATCTACGATTAGCTTTCTACTTATTTATATTAATACTGTTATTAATATTTAATAATTAATCCTTCGATCGCGGATTCTTGAAAATGCTATTGTATTCTATTGCTGTCGCGATTGGTCTTGAAAATATTAAAATTATAAAGTTATTATGTAAACCACATACAATTACTACAACAATATTAATTAATCATTATGTTATGTTAATAATGTGAAGGTGGAATCCGGAAAAAGTTTTGTTTGATTTATATTCAACAAATATTAGTATTAGGTTTAGTAATTTATTATCAATTTTAATGATTCTGAACATAAATAATATTGTGATGAAGTTGATGTTTGTTTACTAGCTAGAGTATGCCCTTAGGCACCTCAAAATTTCTGTAATAAATTTTGAATATATTATTCGTCCTATAATAGCCGTACGATCTGTCAAGGAGATGGTGAATAAGTTCATATTATATTTAAATTATTATATTTTGACTATTGATATACTTAGTCAAAATATAATAATTTAAATATAATATGGCAAGGCAAGTGCGTCAACTACAAATATTATTAAACCATTCATTGGTAAATGAAGTTTTACTTCCTCTGATGATGGTAATTTTAGTACATTAGGTGATAATTTAAGTCAAAAGTTTAGCTACCAAAAGAACAGCGTTATTAACATTTGTCACATTAATGCGCAAAGTGTGCCAAGTCATTTCAGTGACTTGACTGAAGCGTTCTCTGGCAAAAATGTACACGCTGTCCTGATTTCAGAGAGCTGGTTTAAGTCCCATCTTCTCTCTACATCATATGCATTGCCTGGTTACGTCTTGATTCGCAATGATCGGATTGATCGGCGAGGCGGTGGTGTTGCCATCTATCTCCGTAGTGATTTCCCCTTTAAAATAATTGCCTCCTCCCCATCCGTTGGCTCTGCTGCTGCAGAATACCTTTTCCTTGAAATCGGCATCAAAGGTACTAAAGTGGCTCTTGGTGTAGTCTATTGTCCTCCTTGTTCGGACTATTTCTCTCAACTTGAGCCTATTTTGGAGGTAATGGGTTCGGAATACGCACATCACATTGTCATGGGGGACTTTAACACCGATCTTTCAGATCTGTCCTCCTTACGTACATCAAAACTTACACAATTAGTTGAATCGGCTAGTTTCCAATTTTTACCGCTCTCTCCCACACACCACAACATCAATGGTAATGATACCTGGCTCGATTTAATTCTTACCACTAATTCCGCTCCGATCCAATCCCATGGCCAAATCCCCGCTCCTGGTTTTTCCCACCATGACCTTATATACATATCCTACACCCTGAAACCACCCAAACCTTGTCCTAAAATAATATTTAGACGCTGTTTTAAGGATCTTGATTTGAACAAGCTTAGACACGACGCAGCTAATATTAATTGGGAGCCACTGTTTAACGCTTCAACCATCGACGACAAAGTTGACACTTTTAATGATACTTTAAATAAACTTTTTGATATACATGCACCGCTTAAGAAAATCAAAATAAAACACAAACCAGCACAATGGCTTACTGCTGAAATTAGAAGGGCAATGAAGTGCAGGGATCGTGCCTTTGCGAAATTTAGACGTGATCGTTGTGAGGCCAACTGGAATAACTTTAAACTAGCTAGAAATCGTTGCAATCAGATGATACGCAATGCTAAACGCCGCCATATTCTCGAAAACATTGCTTCTTCATCCCCATCCAATATTTGGAAGTTTCTTAAAACAATCGGTGTAGGTAAATCACAGGATCTCGAACTGCCCAGCAACATCAGTCCCGATGATATTAATCGTCATTTTTCTAATACAAACGCTCTCGATGATAACGCTAAATTACAGTCATTAAGGTACTTAAATAGCTTACCTCGTCCTAATCTTGTGCCACTTCAGTTTTCTCCTGTTACTACAGACGAAATTAACAAGACAATTAATTCTATAGTGTCTAAAGCTACAGGCTGTGACGACATTAGTCGTCGTATGATTACTTCTATCCAAACCCAAATATTACCTGCGATCACCCATATTATTAATTTTTCCCTCGAATCATGTGAATTCCCCTCCTTGTGGCGCAAAGCTCACGTCCTTCCACTTCCGAAGGTCCCCAATCCCAGTCACCTCACACATTTTCGCCCCATATCCATCCTTCCCTATTTATCTAAAGTTCTCGAAGCCTGTGTTCACAAACAGTTGTCCAGGTTTGTCTACCAAAACGATTTACTTTCTCCACATCAATCTGGTTTTAGACCTGGACACAGCACAACCTCAGCATTGTTGAAGGTTACAGGTGACATAAGAGAGGGCTTTGAGAACTCTAAGATTACAGTCCTTGTGTTAATAGACTTCTCAAATGCATTCAATAATATTGACCACGACATATTACTGGCAGCCCTTTTATGTTTACCGATTTCGTCTGTAGCACTAGCATGGATTTCCTCCTATCTACGAGGGCGTCGGCAGTCTGTACGTACAGATAAGTCGTTCTCCGATTGGCTAGATCTTGATACGGGTGTCCCTCAAGGCGGTATTCTTTCTCCACTTCTCTTCTCGATTTTTATAAATCTCGTCACCAAAATACTTCGCAGTGCGTATCATCTGTTTGCTGATGATCTACAAATATATTGTCAAGCCGAACTTGATTACTTGCCATCCGCTATCGACATAATAAATCGAGATCTCGATGCTATTAGAGAATGGTGTAGTAAGTTTGGCCTAACAGTGAATCCAGCAAAGTGCCAAGCCATTTTATTGGGTAGTGCTAGAAACTTAAGCAAGGTTGATCAAGGTGCCGTCCCACCAGTGATCTATAATAATTGTGTCATTCCATTTAGTTCGAACGTTAAGGACCTTGGATTATACATTGATTCGACTCTTACTTGGCAGGCTCAAATCTCATACGTCTCTCGCAAAGTCACTGGTATCCTGCGATCCTTCTACCGGTTTAAAAACTTCCTTCCTTCTTCAGTCAAGTTAATGCTCGTCCAGTCACTTATCCTTCCCATCATTGACTACGGTGATGTGTGTTATTTCGACCTAAACGCTGACAAACTTAATAAACTTGATCGCTTACTCAATAACTGTTTAAGATTTATTTTCAATCTACGCAAATTCGATCATGTCTCTTACTTTCGTTCTAAGCTACACTGGCTACCAATACGACAGCGCCGCTCTACTAGGGCCTTGTGTATGCTTTACTCCCTGTTGCATCATCCTAATGCTCCTAAATACCTAACCCCCCTTTTCCAATACCTTTCCAGTACCCATGACAAATCCCTTCGATCCTCTAACAATGCACTCCTTTCTTGTCCTTATCATAGATCAGACATCATCCACTCGTCTTTCAACGTACAGGCTATTAAACTCTGGAATGCTCTTCCTCGAGAAATCAGGCTAACCAAAACCAGGGACACATTTAAGCGCAAAGTTCGTGAGTTTTATTTGAAGCAATTGGCAGTAAAGTATTAAATAATTATAATCTATGATAGTTTCTATGTATTATTATTATTATTGTTTTATAAATATATATTATTATTATTACAATATACATTAATTATATATATATATATATATATATATATATATATATATATATATATATATATATATATATATATATATATATATATATATATATATATATATATATATATATATATATATATATATATATATATATATATATATATATATATATATATATATATATATATATATATATATATATATATATATATATATATATATATATATATATAATTAATGTATATATATATATATATATATATATGTGCTAGTATTTTTAAATTAAGTATATAAAGTATGATATTTTATGTTATTTGTATTTTAATTAGGTATATATTATAATAATATTTATACATATTTTATAGAATATTAGTATAGTAGTCTCGCTCTATTAAGTAAAATATTTGCTCATGAGTTTAGTTATAGGTATTTAGATTGCTCTTCATTTATCTATTATTATTATTTTATTTTTTTTATCATTTCGCAATATTGGCACCTACACAATTTTGTTTCTGGACACCTAAAGGTTGACTGGTAGAGAATGCCACCTGGCATTAAGTCCGCCTATGTACCAACATTGTGCAAAAAGCATAAATAAATAAATAAATAAATAAATAATGTAAAAATAATTTTCAAATTAAGGGAAAAGACCTAATGGCAGACACTTTAAGGAAACATGAAACATTTGAATGTTATAAAATATATAATTTATGAAAATAAAGGATTGATAACTTCTTCCATGTCTTCAGTAAGTAACTCTTACCAAATAAAACTAATATAATTATTCTCTGACAAATCAATTAAAAAATATATTATTGGTCTTTTTGTAAACTTAGTCATAAGTAGGTACTAATAGATGACATCACAAAAAACAAACATCACTAATAGTAGACACCAATATGAACTAATAGTTGACATAGAACATTACATTACATTTTACATTTTTCCTATTATTAGGTCTTTGTTTGCCATTTTTCAAAAGATTTCATTTACTTCATCATAGTTACTACATACATCAGAAATATTATCCACGTTGTCTCCAGATTCTATTCATTCTTCTTCCATGCTGAAACTATATTTCCTTTTATTTTTATTTTTCATATTTTTTCCTAGCAAATTTATTTTCAGTCTTTAGTCTCCATGCTTCTTTTGCCTCTTCTTTTTTCTTCTTTCTTTTCTCAGCTCTCCTTTTTCTTCTTTTTACTGCTAAAAAACTAAAGCAATCGATTTTTAGATCAGTACAAGGTCTAATATTAGACACCATGTCCATTTTTAGGTGCAGTAGTTCTAAGTTCTTAGATTGTTAATAGAATTATATTTTCAGAGAATAGTGATGATTTTTTAGTAGTATAAAGTACAAAATAACTTTAGTATGTATTGCAAAACTCAAAGATGAGATCCATGTCATCTATTAGGTTTTTTACATTTTCAAGAACTAGTTGTAGACACCCTTTATATTGTTAGGGAAAATGGATAAAAAATCTTAAATAAACATTAATTAGTGTATACAACATGACCATTAATCCAATGAAATCAATGGAAATTACAAAAAATCAAATAAATGTATTCAAAACTTACGTGCAAAATTTCGCCTTCCATAACCTATTTGCTAAGAAATTGCCGAGCGCGTGTTGACGCGGTTATATTATTTACGAAAACTGATCCCATTTTAAAATTTTGTTCCCGAAGGCGTCTCTAATATATTTTTTCAATTCAACAGATAGCTTGAGAAGCTTATAAAATTTACAGTGGTGAGAAATAATTAGAGTAATTCTTATTTTTATGGTATTTTTGTCATAAGTGTCATCTATTAGTTCAGTGTCTAGCATTAGGTCTTTCCCCTTAATTTTGGAAAAAACGAATGAACCTATTTTAAGGTCACTATATTATAGTGACTTTATTGTTTTTTTTTTGTATTGTCCTCCGTCTAAGTATCTAATAAAAATGATTTTTTAATTTTTTTTTTACTCTCGATAAAAATCGAAAACGGCTGAACCAATTTGGATAATTTTAGCTCTCAAAAATTTGTGGCAGCACAGGCAAGGTTTATATTACGAGGGAAGTGATAGGAAGGTCACCGCCATCTAGTAAAAAGTCAAAAATAGAACAAATTTTGCGGAACGGAACCCTCTATGGTTCACACTTCACACCTTCCCATTTACTGTGAAACTAGAATGGTTGTTTATAAGCACTCTGTTGGTTGACAAATGACGCCTATTTGTTAAGTTACATTGTTGGGAATAGTGAGGGTGGGATTAATATGTGGGGTAGGGAGAACCGAAGGTTCAAAGCATAAAAGCTCTTATTGTTTTGTAAACAGGAGCAATTATGTCTTGCGCTTAACATGAATCTAGCTTCATCACATTGTTAAATGAGATGTAGAAACTTTGACGAAACGTGACATTATGACGTCACATTTCATTATAATTTTGATGAGCAATAATCATATTGATCTTCGCCAAAAACCTATTAAGAATCCTGGGCACCGCCATATCAATAAGCATCTTAACGTAATAGGTGATAATAGCATATTAAGCTCTGCACATTCTGCGAGGTGGACGAGACACCTATTCACCATCTCCTTGACAGTTGACAGTCCTGATCTAGTACACTGCAGAAACTAACAACTAAAAATGTATAGTAAAACAAGTCTTTGAATACATAAAAGAACATGAAAGAACTGATTGGCTTATTCATTTATGATTATTTTAATATGTACATACATTTAAAGATGTAATTTAAGTTGAGGAGTTATAAGTAACTTACAGTAAGGTATTTTATTAATTTTGCTTTGACAACAACTCAAATTCAATATAACTCGAACACAGTATTGTACTGGAATTATCTCTTTATCTCTTACACGTGCACCGACTTTATTCTTGTTTGATTCCGATTTTCTTACAATTATTTTGGCTTTAACTGAAAGGTATACAAAACTAGGTGACGCCCGCAGCTCCGCTGCGTTAAAAATCGTTTATCGCGTGGGTACCGTAAAATTTTCAGGGGTATAAAGGTGTCCATTGTCCTTTACCGGGACTCAAAAGACATTTTTTTTTATTTATTTATAATTTTATGTCCATACCAGCAACATTAGTTTGTCAGTGACTTGGGCGTGAAGAGGTAACAGACAGACAGGCAGACACGCTTTCGCATTTATAAAATTAAAATGGATATTGCCATATTGGATTATGGATAGAATCGATTTACTTTTCCAATACATAGGTAAGGTACCTATGATTTATTTAGATGCAATGAAGCTCTTTTGGGACCAACATGAATTATTTGATCTCTTATACAGGGTGCAATTAAACCTTCCTGCCAAATTTTGATATATTGATCCTTGTTAAAAATAAAAATACACGTATTTTTTCTTTTATGGTCACTCTGTACTAAAATGTTGAGAAATAGCTTCCGAAAGTTATCCTAAAAAACACTACAATTAATGGACACGATGCGTCGGCCGCACGTGATGTGCCCCCGCGCGCGCGCCTCATACCGCGTCACCCCCTCTCATTCCCAGCGCCGCGAGTGACCATTCTGTAACGATTTTAAATGGGATAAAATATGTAATTGGAAAAATAATAACACCCAATTTTTTGACGTGATAACGTCTTATAATTCGATATGGGGTGCGCGCCCGAAAAACATGACAGTTCATGCGGCGTTACCTCGCTGACAGCTCTGAGGCGTTCCATTTACACTCTCAAGTCTCTCAACAACCGTAAGGCCCACCTGGGCCGCACTCTTTGTTTCGATTATATTACATATTTCGATGACTTAGAGAATACTTTTGTATAAAGAAGTTTGGTTAGTTATGACCTTTGATACATTGACCATACTCTGAATGAAAAATAAATAAACAATCTGTGAGCTATTAATATTATTTCGGCTATTCAAAAGTGTGCTCTATTTCCTACGTGTCAAGGTATGACTTAATATATGAAGAATAAAGTATTCGTTTATTTCTCCTGAACAAGTCACTAATTATAGTTTCGAAAGCTTATAATTGAGAAACTAATATCACATCGGACTAAATACTATATTATGATGGCTTGATAGATAGAAAATTTAACATTTATTATAATGTAGTTCACACAAATATAAAATATGGATTGTATGTAAGGATATTACATTAATTTTACAAAGAGGGTAGGCCGGGCGCCATTTTTTTGCACATTGACCTGCCAACTTTTTTGCATAGATTTTTCCCGGAACTGAGGGGTTAAGGCTATGACGTTGTCACGTTCAACTATCGTCAGTAAACCGACTTTACAGACAACCGATTTTTTGGTTAAATGGACTCTCCTAATGATACCTAAGCCCTGGAAAAAATTTGTCAGGAAGGTTTAATTGCACCCTGTATTTAACCTTTTTTGTAGTGTGATTAAGACTTTGATTAAAAGAAAAGAATGTGCGATATATCTGCAAATAGACTAACAAATTTTTATACTTACCCAAAAAAAGAATATGCAAATCAACGTGTTCACCGAGTCAGTATTGGTGCTCCCACACCGCCGTTAGAAAATGTTTTTTAAACATTTTCTAACATAAAAACATTTACTAACAAATGTTGTCAATTGTTAAATTTGGTTAGTAACTGTTACATATTATAAGTGCTCCTACACTAACAGAAAATGTTTACTAGTGTTTACTAACATTTTATAACATTTAAATCTGGTATTGGCTCACCGAATACCCCGTCGTCCTATAAAAAAAATTACAAACAAAAGGTAACACAATATGTTTTATTTTGTTTTATTTTGTTTTGCTATAATTTGTTAACTTACGTTTACTAAACATTTTCTAACATAAAAACATTTTTAACATTTTTTAACATTTGTGATTTAATGTTTGCTAACAAATGTTTACTAACGTTACTAAACAATTTCTAACTGCGGTGTGGGAGCACCATTAAATATAGTACCTAGTATAGATAGTATAGTCATAATAATAATATTATTATTATCTTTTAATCACGTGGGTGCACTCATATATTATAACGAGCTTTTGCCCGCGGCTTCGCTCGCGTTAAGAAGTATTATAATATACAAACTTTCATCCCTTATTTTAACCCCTTGTGGGTAGAATTGATCAAAATCCTTTCTCAACGGATGCCTGCGTCATAACATCTACCTGCATGCCAAATTTCAGCCCGATCCGTCCAGTGGTTTGGGCTGTGCGTTGATAGATCACCATGTCAGTCAGTCATCTTTGAGTTTTATATATATAGATGTATTATAAGTTATTATATTATCCCACAAAAAAATACGTAAGTATTGAGTTATGAATGCAGTCATGTTCTTTAGATCATTTGGACAAGACTGCATTCATAATTCAACAAAAAATAGTATGGGTTAATACACAAATAACAACGACCATGTAGAATGCTCCATAGTGAATATACCCTTTCTTTCCCTACGGATGTTATGACGGCGCGGCCTTCTGTTTAATATTTTCTATATAGCTTAAAAGCTTCCATATTACCACCAGAAGTTAACACAACATGGCATACTGCCAAATTAGATAAGTTGATTTCACAATTTAAAATTCTATTAAATAATAAAGGTAAGTACTGAATATTAGATAGATTAGATAGATTAATAAATAGTATAATATATTTTTTAGTTTGAATTCAAATAGAAAAATTGCACTAATTTAAGTAACGCTAGAATTTTTAGTTATAAGTAGGTACGTTAAAACAAAGAATACGTTTTTAATTTTTTATTTTAAATACACAAAACGCGAACTTAAATATTGTAAAGTCTGCAATTACAATTTACCCAACTGTAACAAGTATTTTAACAATCCCACCAAAAACATAAAAATATATGTAAAAATGGAAAGCCAAGTTCCATACAACATTATTCTTGTCTATGGACTTCGCCGTAAAAAGGATGGAGATCTAAATGAGTGACAAGTAATGGTGGAAAATCTAAATATGTATGTATAGGAACCAAATAACATTATGAACAAATAATAGAGTCTATTTCTTTGCTTTATTGAATATCTATAACAATTAATGTTATTTTAATAATTTGAGATCTTAAACTAGATTAGATCTAACTTGGCCAGTTTTCATTACATCAGTCATTTCATAAAGTTATTGAACATTTTAATTCTGATAAAAACTAGCCAAGTAGAATCTAATCTAGTTTAAGATCTCAAATTATTTAAATAACATTAATTGTTATAGATATTCAATAAAGCAAAGAAATAGACTCTATTATTTGTTCATAATGTTATTTGGTTCCTATACATACATATTTAGATTTTCCATGGAACTTGGCACTCATTTAGATCTGAATCCTTTTTACGGCGAAGCCCATAGACAAGAATAATGTTTGTATGGAACTTGGCTTTCCATTTTAACATATTTTATGTTTTTTGTGGGCTATCATTACTTTTTGTAAAGAAAACTTTCCGAGCAAGGGTAGACAGTAGACATCTTAATCTTCCCTATATTCGACTATATTCAATCGCAACCTTAAGCTGTTGTTTCACCACTTCCCGACGAGTATCGGATATTATGCTATCCGCAACTTATCTGGCAGGTACTTCATCTATCAGATAAATTGTGGATAGCCTATCTGAAACTTAAGTGACAGATCCTTCATCTGTCAGATAAGTTGTGGATAGGCTATCTGAAACTATTCAGGAAGTGGGGAAATACCCCCCTACGATATTAATTTTATTTTGTTTTTAGTAGGTATTTGTTTTTATAGCGGCAAGAGATATAATCTGTGAAAATATCATATCTCTAGCTTTTACCGTTGTCCGTTCTTGCATAACAGCCTGGAGATACAGGCAGACAGGCAGACAGACAGACAGACAGACAGACAGACAGACAGACAGGCAGACAGGCAGGCAGGCAGGCAGGCAGGCAGGCAGGCAGGCAGGCAGGCAGGCAGGCAGGCAGGCAGGCAAGCAGACAGACAGACAGACAGACAGACAGACAGACAGACAGACAGACAGACAGACTGACCAGACATACAGACGGGATTATTATGCGGCACCCAGGTGCCGCTTGGGAGTTAATGAGTTAAGGGGCTGGGTACCCTCGAAATTCTCATACATACGTAATTCCAAAATCATTTTATCATACGAAAATATTTAACATGTTTGAGTTGTTTTTCAGTTTAAAATAGTAATTATCTAGGTTCCTGCACAAAAATTTACTTCAAAATATTTAAACATAAAAAAAAAATTTTTGTTTTTAATTTTTTTTTAGTAAATTTAGTACTTAATATTTAAACACTTAAAAATAGAGTAAAACACTAAAAAATATATAAATAAATAGTAAATTTACTACAAAATTTTTAAACTCTAAAAAATATTTTTTAATATTTAAATATTTTGTAGTAAATTAACTATTTATTTATATATTTTTTGTGTTTTACTCTATTTTTTAGTGTTTAAATATTTAGTAGTAAATTTACTAAAAAAAATTTTTAAACTGAAAAACAACTCAAACATGTTAAATATTTTCGTACCGAGCTGGATTCCAAATTTCAGCTTTCTAGGTCATCTGGAAGTGGGTTAGAATTTTGATCTATAGGTCAGTCAGTCAGTGATAAAAATGTAAATTTTCGGACGTTAATATCTTAATAACCGTTTGAGCTGTGCTTATGAAATTTAGAGCATGTAGTTATCTTGCAAGTCTCATTACATGAGCCAAATTTGAAACGTTTATGTGAAATAGTTTCTGAATTATGATAGGGCCAAAAGTACCTGCAAATGGTTCGTGTAATATTACACACGGTGCTGCTCGCCATTCTGTTATGCTGGAACTTGGCTTGACACGCTACCGCGTGTCTAGATAATTATTTTAAACATGACGTTCATAGGAGAAAATTGTTCCATCTTCGAATTCGCATAATAATTCTAGTTCTGAGTTAGTAACAATGAGTATAATAGTATAATAGTAGGGGAGGGGAAGGTAGAGGAAGGAAGGACACATTTTGTAGTCACTCGAGCGTCATGGAGACCTAGTAGGTTTTTTACATTAGGTAAAACCGATAAAAAAATAATAAGAGCGTTTTTTATTTTAGCTGTGGGTTCAGAAACTGCGGCCATTTTAAAGTTTTGAAAAAGAAAATATATTCAGAAAATTGCTTATTTCGGTCAGTTATTATTATATTTTAGACAACAAGGACTAAATCATTTAGTTTAGTGCAAAATAAAATGTCTGCGAAGCTTAGTTAGGAAAATTTGAAGCTTTATATTTTTTATATTTTAAAATGTCCCTACAGGCTTACCTAACATTTGAATCGTCAGTGCTTTTTATGGAAGCTTCTTTGGGGTATACTAAACATTCCCTATCTTAATCTGACAGATCGGATGACATTTCAATACTCAAAAAAAAATTTTTTTAACCCACCACGTGAGAAATCTGATTTCTATACCATGATAACTAGACACATGTCGGAAGCCTATACAAGCTTAATCTGACACGCTCGAGCTACTCCCGAAATCCCCTCTTCTCCTCCTCTACTACAATGACCTACAAGATAAAGACTAGCGGTTCCGGGACTAGCCTGGTGAGAAGAACTGTCGTAACTCGTAAGAAACTCGCACGTATCTCTTGTCGCATAGTTGTAACTTGTAAGTTGTAACTGACAAAGCTAAGCCTTAACACTTTAACTATCCATACTTCTATACTAATATTATAAATGCGAAAGTGTATATGTCTGTCTGTCTGTTACCTGTTCACGCTTAAACCACTGAACCGATTTTGCTGAAATTTGGCATGGAGATACTTTGAATCCCGGAAAAATGTACGGTTCCCGCGCGATAAACGAATTTTAGCGCAACGGAGTTGCGGGCTGGATATAGTGTTTAATAATAATTAGTCCTGAAATATTAAAGAACTATTTTAATTAATTGCACTAAGTTTTCTCATAACTAGTTTTATTTATCCTTTACTTTGGATAAATAAACAAAATAGCAAAAAGGCAAAGTCCAGACGTCTTTGCAATATAATTTTAGAAGAGAATTATTATTTCATACCTTTATTAGACTCCTAAATATTATTTTTATTTTATTCCTTACATTTTCTTTGCGGACGATTTAATTTGAACGTTTTAGACGAAGACTGTAAAGTTCAACCACAAATAATGTTATATTGTGGGTATCTTGAACGTTTTAGTTTAAATAAATTAAATAAAATAATATATATAAGTAAACTGAATAAAAAAAAACTTTTTGAATAAATAAATATCTTTAAAATGTTTAAGAAAGTTGTAAAGCTTATAATTATTTTATTTAAATTATTAGAAAAAAACATTCAAACTAACAATGATTAATGTAAGTATAAAACTTAAATGTAGTAAGTACAAAGTAAAGGTAAAGGTAGGTAATTATATTATGACGTAAAATTAATATTATGTTATAAGTATATTATTATTTACTATACGTAAATTATTGTTGGCCATAAAAATATAGTTCCGTAGTGTGCAGTAATTACTCGTTATTATGTAGCCATCGAAATATGATATGGAAGAGCTGACTGAGTACAAAATAATATTTACACGATCTGCTTCCTAAACTTGACTTTCCGATCCTCAAGGCAAGCGACCGCGACTGACCAAAAATACAAATAAAATTCCACTTCTTTCTTTCTTTTTCTTCTTTTTTGGCAACTTGACACAAAGGATGTGTATGTTGTGCCACAGACAAGGTAAAAAGGTAAGGAATATGGCGGGAAAACCATATTCCTCCTATTATAATTTTCATCATCGTTTTCATGTATCGTCAGGTCTAAAGTCTAGTCAAAGTCTAAGTAAAAGTCAATACAGTCACAGGAGTCAAGTCGGTCGATTCAGTAAAGTGGTAGACGCTTTACTGAAACTTTCGATGGAGTTTTGGAGCGAACACAAAATAGCACGTTTCTGGATATTACATCACTTTCCTACACTTGTGCATGAACACGAATATCTAATGGTTAATATTCTACCAATATTACACTTTAAAAACTCAGCTAACACAATTTTAGGAAAATAATACAAAAACACAACAGCACTCTTTCACATGCCCGCCAAAACTCAAATGCCACTTCATCATTCATGTACCATGGATTAATTCTTCTTCTTCTTTTTGATTATGGCTCCTATATGGTTCATTTTCTACCTACATATTTTATAGTCTAGCGACCGCGGCTGCTTTGTAGTGGTGTAGAACCACAGAACAATAAAAGTCTGTTGCTAAAGTTAATGGGGTTGAAAAAAATAATTAGTTATAGCAACACTGTGAACCTTACGTCAAATTTAACTGTGAAAGCATGTGTGGCTACAGAAAAGCAGGCCTAAAATACTCTACAGTATGCCTACTACTCTGTAAAGCATTTCAGGCCTGCTTTTCTGCAGCCAGTCTACAGTATGCCTACAACACTACATAAATATATGCAAACTATATTATAGTATGCCTACTATACTAGTCTCCACATGCCTACTATACTATAAAGCATTTTTCTGCAGCCACGGTTTCCTTTGTATCTGCAGAAAATTAATTTCATGGGATTGGGGTATCTTTTTCTCAAAAGATCATCTACAAGGTTGGTCTAAGGTATTTTTTTTGTAAAATATATTAAACAAAGTGAAAGAGTGATAATAAACCTTTTCAAAAATTTTCTCATTTTTTTGCTTATAACTTTTTGAATTTTTAATTTAGGGTAAAAAGTTATATAAACATGTTTGTAGGCAAAATCCCATCAAAAACATACCTGTGAAAATGGGGCTAAGTTCCTATCAGCTAATTTTTGGCCTAAAAAAGAGTTGAAATCCAATCCAATGCCAAGTTCAGATGCACTTCATCGATCGTAATCATCTTCATCAACAGCCTGATCCATAATACTTCTAAATTTGAACTTGGCAGGTTTTCGTGCTATACGTAACACTTGTTAATTTAATTAAGTACCTATATAAAATTTATATACTTAAATAAATTAACCTGCCAAATCGATTCGGGCTAACCATCGATAATGACTTAAAATTATACAAGCGTGAAAATTATACAGGATAATTCAATTATGTAATTATATTATTTAATTATAAAATTAATCAAGTGTGACGTATAGCACGAAAACCTGCCAAGTTCAAATTCAGAAGTATTATGGATCAGGCTGTTGATGAAGATGATTACGATCGATGCATCTGAACTTGGCATTGGATTGGATTTCAACTCTTTTTTAGGCCAAAAATTAGCCGATAGGAACTTGGCCCCATTTTTACAGGTATGTTTTTGATGGGATTTCAATACTTTTTTTCAATAAATCTTATATGTTTTTTGTGTCACACCCGAAATAAGCAATACTTTCGATGGATTGCACTAGTGGTATTTGTTAAATATGTAATAGAAGTTAAATTATTAAGTTAACAGCATTTATTTAATAAGCTATACAGTGCAGTGCATTATACATGACAATATTATGTTATACCCCCCCCCCCCTCTCCTCCTCCCACCCTCCTCATCGTATTCTCATTGTATCACTGGTACATAAGAATTTTTATCTATAGTTCGTAGATGAACCGACTCACGCTTGGCCGATTTCTTAAATTTCTTTATTATTTTTTAATCTACATATTTTATACCACACGACCTGTGTGCCAAATTTCATAACGCTAGGACAATTGGAAGTGGCATCTTAAGTTCGAAGATGAGCCGACTCACGCTTGACCAATTTCTTACATTTCTTAATTTTTATTAATTTACTTATAACACACGACCTGTGTGCCAAATTTCATAACGCTAGGCAATTGGAAGTGGCCTCTTAATTTCGTAGATGAACCGACTGATGCTTGACCAATTTCTTAAATTTCTAAAATTTCTGAATTTTTTGTTAATCCACACATAACACTCGACCTGCGTGCCAAATTTCATAACGCTAGGACAATTGGAAGTGGCCTCTATAGTTCGTAGATGAGCCGACTCACGCTTGACCGATTTCTTACATTTCTTAATTTTTGTTAATCTACTCATAACACACGACCTGTGTGCCAAATTTCATAACGCTAGGGCAATTAGAAGTGGCTTCTTAATTTCGTAGATGAACCGACTCACGCTTGACCAATTTCTTAAATTTCTAGAATTTCTGAATTTTTTGATAATCTACATATAACACCCGACCTGTGTGCCACATTTCATAACGCTAGAACAATTGGAAGTGGCCTAGAGGTTTTGATTACCGGTCAGTGAGTGAGTGAGTGAGTGAGTGAGTCAGTGCCAAAATTAGCTATTTTTACAGGGAGATATCTCAGTATCTACCGAAGCTATATCTATGAAATTTGGTATACTGCTTAAATACTAGTATATAATTACGTAGGTATAATTTTATCTTTGTACTCGCAATAGGCATTGAGCTACAGGGGGGTCAAAAGTGCGTCGAAACGGTTCGTGTAAATAGTGCACGGCAAGCGCACGGCCTGCTGGAACTTGGCCGCGCACGGCCGTGCGCTTTGATAATTTGCAACAAATTATATTCTTACAATTTTTTTGTAAGACGTATAGTTTCCGAGATATCACGAGAATAGTGTTGTCACCCCTTTTTTCAAGATGGCGGCCGGGGGACAAGAGTGGCGACCCCACAAACTTGAGGTTAAGCTCCTATTGACCCTCCCAACATATTCCAAAAATAAAATTGCGCCCTCTAATAAATGCAAAGCAAATGTAACATTTCAATGGACTAATTATTGACTTTACCCACAGATTTCATTTGACATTTTGAGTTAAAGTAAGTTGGTGCAACCAACCCCAAATTTTGTCGGTCGTGGTCGCATGCCGCGAGTGTCGGAAAGTCATCTGTATTAGGATGATTGACACCCCACGCAACCAATTACGGGTTAAGGTTTTATGAGCCAATATTATGTTAGCCACACCTCATGATGGAATTGCTTTATTGGATTTAATTTTACGTATTAACTTCGCATTCATCATCATGATCACTACTAATGTTAAAGGCACGACACAACGTAAATTGATATTCAAATAATATATAGTTAACCATATTTTATTAATATAATAAACATAATATTTAATGCACATCCTATGACCCAAAACATTGAAAACTTCTTGTCGCTTGAACCCGCGACCTCCGGTTTAAGCGTCGACGCACTACTGAGCAACAGAGGTTGTTAAGGGCATTCCCTCCGGAGATACCGTAATATACTATTTAGAGCCTTATAAACTCATAATTTGAAAGCTACAAAGTTATAATAAAAATACAGCAATAATCTTCAGTCTATCAACATTCCTTTCCCCGTTTTTAATTTCCTATTTTTTAACCCCCGACAAAAAAGAGGGGTGTTATAAGTTTGACGTGTCTGTCTGTCTGTCTGTGTGTGTGTCTGTCTGTGGCATCGTAGCATCCAAACGGGTGGACCGATTTTGATTTAATTTTTTTTGTTTGAAAGCTGACATGATCGAGAGTGTTCTTAGCCATAGTTCACCATCATCAGCCTGCTCAGTGCTGAAAAATAACGGTTCATCTGGTTCGCGAAAGGCCGATTAGCAAGTTGCAGTCGTTTGACTGGTTTTTTGCATTCTAGTTTGTGACATTTATGAATATATACACATTAATGGAAAGTTGACCTGGTGCTGCAGCATCACCCGGTAATCAATAGGATACCCAACTCCTCACCAACTTAGAGCAGAGGTTTGGTGTTTGGGCTCATTTTAATCGCGACAACTAGTAAGACGTAAATAAACAGTAAATATTTGCATACTGCTGCTGCAGCACCACCTGGATTCTAATTTCTATAGGAGCCGAGCTCCGTATGAACCCAAAGTGGAGGTTCCGTGACGGCCTCATCCAAGAGGACAGTAATGGTATTCATTGGGATATGATCCTGATAGGAATTATTCTTCCCTATAACCAACAAAACTTTAAAAAGCATGAAATAAAATTAAATTAAGAAATTTTAAAAAACCCTCGCCAAACAACTTTAAAAAGTAATGAAATAATATTTAAGTACTGACTTTAAGTTTAAATAATTCCTAAGTGTAAAGTAATATTTTAGTCCATAATTGCTGTCACGGTGTGTCGGGGGACCGCCAAGTAAACTACGACAACAACGACTTTTGCATTTGTGTGTTGTGACCTGACCCCTAAACTATACGCGCGGTCCCCCGACACACCTTGACAACAATTATGGACTAAAATATTACTTTACACTTAGGAATTATTTAAACTTAAAGTCAGTAGGTACTTAAATATTATTTCATTACTTTTTAAAGTTGTTGGCGGGGTTTTTCAAATTTTCTTAATTTAATTTTATTGTTTATTATACTCATGATAATATCAGCTTCCAAAGTAATATCAATTTATTAAAATTCAAGCATACATTCAGCATCTCCTTAGGATTTACAAATTACTTTTATTTGAAACTCACGCCCCATAGATCGTCAATATCATAAACTACATATTCCCCGTTTTAATTTTTTTATGACAATTTTGAACTTAGATAAGTAAAAATAATAGGGTTTTGGCGCGATCTCGGCAACGCGACAAATGTATGGCCAAGGTCGTTTGCTCGGGGGACGGCCTTAAGAGGGAACGCGGGTACAGTAGAATTTATTGCCATCACGCTTCACCCTGCGCCGGCACGTGTATTTTGATAGAGACAGATACAGCAAATCGAGTTTACGTATTCCTCTGATTCCTCCTTCAAAATAGAGCCTATCTAATTATTATTTTTTGAAATGTCTTCAGGAAGAATGAGTCTATACTTTATGCCTCTACGTTTTTATTATATCGTAAACATCTTTCAAATCTATTTTATGGTCGGTTGATTGGCGGGGTACACGGCATTAGTTTTTGGCGATTTTCGAATGGTCATATTTTTTATATATTAGTAAATTAAAAAAAATCAAACGTAGAGGCATAGTTTTAACAGATCCCAATATTGCATAAAAAATCATTTGTCTAGACGCATTGTCCAGGGAGTAAATTGGGGAATACGTTTGTATGGAAAAACAGTGTTAGCGTATGCTCTAAAGTAGTATGCCCCATAAGCTGATAAACTATGAAGAGAGCTGATAATGGTGATGGCTAACTAACACTTCTGTACACAGAAGTCACAACAGAGTGTGGTCCCGCCTCGACTTTGTCGCGCTTTCATTTAATTGCTTAAGTTTCGTCCGCACTCCATCCGTAGGCAAAGCTACTTTGTAAATACAACTTACTTTTCCTTGTAAATACTCGTACTAGATGTTGCATACAACATGAGTAAACATTTTCCTAAAGGTGCTCGGTAATGGTAATGTTACATTACAAGCGAATGCTCCCGGTGATGGAGCACCTTTAGGTAACGCTTCTTTCTTGGGGTTTAGTGGTTGTATGAAATTGAAATTATTTATAACACGCTTTTATTAGCTTGGGCTCTATGTATGTAACGGAATCTTTGAGCACGATTTTTACCTGTCTCCAGTAGTCTAATTAATTCGAAACTTTGCATAAGTATCTACGTAGTACTGTAAGCCAATGAAAATGCAATAATTAATTTGTTAAATTTTCTAAAGTGAACAAGTTTTTAGTTTGTAATCAAAACCTATATCGCTTCTATGAATACAAAGTTATTGTTTTTTTTTTCTCACAAATGTTTAAGTAGTAGACATAGTTGCGGCTGTCTACAGCTGTTATTATCAGAAAACTAGAAAAAAAAACACATGTACGTATTCAATTACGATAGAAATTGTATGACGAGGCTCGACATCAGACATGTATAATAATACTATGCAGGATGTAATAAAACAACAAATTAGTGTAAAATAAAGTGATAATACTTAAGGGTGTGTATGTAGTTCATTGTGAAAGTTGCTACTTTTTAAATATATTTAAATATAATTAATAATAAAATATTTTTTTTAAAAATATAATTAATAATAAAATAAAAAGTAATTTCTCTTTTAGCACTGCTGTGCTAAAAGAGAAATTCCTTTTTATTTTTGTATGGACAAACTCATGACGCCGCGCTAGGGCACTTACCAATACAAATCACAAAAAAAACTTTTTTTGTCATAGTTAATTAGTAAGGGTACATACACACCCTAAACTATCATCACTTTGTTTTGTTACACTCTGTAGAGGCTATACAACTTCTATTGTCAGAATTAGTTTTAACCACTAACTTCCATACGTCACCTCAGAAACCGCGGGACTAATCGAGTCCCTCAACTTCTCTCAGGCTCCTCTGATCTTTGACATTGTTTAGTGGTTAAGTAACAACTACTTGAGGGCGTTTGAACTACGTGGAATTTCACCATCTAGTTCTATTTTTACTTAGCACTTTTGACATAGCGACTCAAAATTGATTTCAAATTTCATTTCAAAGTGTCAAAAGCTCAAAATTCAAACTCCGGCTTTGTTAGTACAAACTTTTAAGATATTGTATGAAAGTGCACAAACTGCACATACCAATTATAGTCAACTTGAGGAAGACCGGCATACTTTATTTGAAGTTGGCTTTGAGCTGCCCCTATTTCTTTTGTAATGACTCTAGAAATTTCAAAGTAGATGATAAAGTAATACTTATCTTTTATAAACCTAATACAGACGTTAGATGTCCCCACGTATTGTGTGGCAAATATAGTTGATATTTCAAAGAAACATCTTGTAGACGGACTTTCCCAGTCTTTGGGGCAAGTCCGTCTAAAGACGACGTCAGAAGACGATCGTATGTACACTAAACAGGCTAAAATCCAGATAGTGACATCTGTAAGTAGGAAGTATTGAAGAAGAAACTATGCTGTTATAATCTTAAAGCCTTATTTAGTTTTTATTGAGTAAAAAAATAATTGGGGCAAGTCCATCCGTCCGTCAAGTAAATGTGTTTGGGTTCAGGGCTATCAAACATTTTTTGACATGGGTAATCCGTAATTTAAAATAAAACAACGTTATAAAAGAACATACTTACTCAGAAAAATTATGAGCCCAAAATTATAATTTTCAGTGGTGGAAAGGTGACCAGGTTTCAAGGGCACTTGTGAACTAGGCCACTTTATAGGCAATGCCATCTAGTAGGTTTGGAAAGGTTGACAATATCTGATTGGAGGTAACACCGGCATATGACGGACTTTCCTTATGCAAGCTAGACGAACTTCCCCACTATTGCACTTTTAGGTAAGAAATATTTTGCAGGTGATGATAACCAAATTAAAGCGATATTAACGAATTGAACACCAGTTATAAGTAAAAGGATCACAAAATTTTACATTATCCAAGAAACTCCAAAAAATCTTTCGTATTGCCACATTTTTTAATTTTTTTGGCAGAGACTTACACTCCGAATACGAGTACAAAACAGGAAAAAAATTGCCGATCGTTTTTTTTTTGTAACAGGTAGTTAGTAGCGACATGTCCGTTTCTTAGATCAAACTAAGTCTGCAATACTGTTTTACCCACTGAGCCATAACATGAAACTAGTCGTTTAATCTTTCAGGCCCCGCGCGAGCACCGGTGATCGCGAGAACAAAAGAATACAATGGGAATTCCTAGAACCTCCGATCGAAGGATTAAATATGAAAGTTATTGCCGCTAGATGGACTTACCCCCCAGACGGACTTTCCCAAATTGACCTAAGTTAAGCTGACGCGTCAAGTGACGGAGCGTCAAGTTGCGTCAAGTTGTCAAATGTGTGTTTTGTATACAAAAAACACATTTGACAACTTGACGCAACTTGACGCTTCGTCACTGACGCGTAGGTTTGTTCTAAGCTTTAGGTCAGTCCGTACTTTGTATGCGTTTGACATTGCGGACGTAATCATGCGGAATTTACGCCGCGTAACTTCGGCCTAGTGTGTTTAGACACTTATAACGGGAATGAAAAATCTCATTATTAGAAGTATCAGCAGTATCAGCGATCTCTCCAAGGACTTCCGGCTTCTTCGTTATGAAGAGGGCTTTAAAGATATTAAATTAAAGGCTCTTTTGTCAAATAAGATTATAATTACTATATTTAGATATTATACTGTACTATATTTAGTTCATGTTTCATTTTAATCTACAAGTTAATTATTAAGGAGGAGATTCGACGAATGATGAAAATATAACAAAGCACCTTATTCATACCGTAGTTGAAATTAATTACTACGCTTTTATGAAGAGGAAAGCCTGATTCATTAATTGGAAATGAATTAGAAGTTATAAGAATTTCTATATTTTTAGATAATTTATGGAATATTTTTCCTTGTCAGTTATACGTATGTAATATCTAATAATAGAATGAAAAACAGGAAAATTTTTATCGCAGGAAAATGTTAGATTCCCCGTCATTACTTTCCACGTTCAAAATTAAAAAAAAAAACATAAAAAATATATTACTTTAAATCTGAATTCCACTAACATTATTTTGCGTTTTTTAATTTTACTTTTTAGTATGAGTTTATAATAATTATAAAGATATAATTATTATATCTTTATATAAAAAACAATAGTATGTAAATAGATCACGGGGTCTATGGAGTAATGGAGTTTGTTAGCCTTTAATCCCTGTAGTTTAACCCGAGCCCTTATTTGTATAACAGAACAATGTTTGCCGCACGATCCGAGTGGATCACTCTTTATCTATTTTTGATTTAAGTACATAACACTCCCACACCGGCTTCGGTGACGGTGGTCAGTTTCATTGAAACCAGACCTGTTACGCAGGAGTAATTTTCATAGTGCCTAAGTGGGTGCGCAGTACACAAAAGCACTCTCTATTCTTTTACTTTCATGACCCAGTGAAACGGAAGACCGACACGACTGGCGGGAGATCAGGCGCAGGACCGACTTTTTGCATGACCATCCGACGCATGGATCATCTTATTTGTCAGACAATCAGGTGATCAGCCTGTTCAGAAATAACATGTTTCTAACGCGGGAATCGAACCCACGACCTCCGAGTCAAGCTGTTTTTAAATAGTTTTACTATAGCTTGTTTCTCGAGCTAGTTGAGATCATAATCAATTTAATTAAACGGTGTTCGTAGTGTTTCATACCGCTGCGCGCTGCCCATCGTGGCTTACAGAGCCCTTAGCCAACACGTTTTTTAACGCCGATCAAAATGTATGGAATTGACACGACATCTAATGTCGACTTCACATTATCGAAAGCTTATGTCAATTCCATAAATTTTTCATTGGCGATTCTATAAGGAAGCGGTAAAGAAAACATGTTGGCTAAGACCTCTGGAATTCTAATGGTGGTAGACAATCGTTTAAAAAAAGTTTAATGTTTGCGTCCGATTTAAAGGAACTAAATAAAAGGTTTTCTGTGTGTAGCCATTTAGCTATGTCCACATTAAGCAATTTCATCTTCAATTTTCGTCATCTTCTTTTTATTCAACTTTCGTTTGGCATATTCAATAATTGAATGCGTCAAAATCCACCCGCGTTGAAATAAAAGTGTCATAGCGAGCGCTACGATTTCAACGCGCATCACGGGCATGCCTCACGTTCGCTGTTGACTGCGCTATAACGCATGCCCTTGATGAACAATAAAAGACCCAGTGTGGACAAAGCTTTTTGGCTATTTTGCCATTTAATCTTATTCACATTTAACCACTGAAGCTAACCACATCAAGTTATAAGAAAAGAGTATATATCGTCACCTCCACGGTAAACTTACGAATCTGCCATTTTATCAAAATCGAGTTTCTAGCAAAAAACTGTCACTTAAGTGGTATTACACATCGTGGCAAATTTTCATAATATTTCTATCTATAACGGTTACAGAGTTCAGATGGTTTGAATCTGCCTTTTTATGTTCATACACCCATGGAAAACTTACGAAATTGAAAATAGGATAACGTATGTTATAATTCGAGTGAAACTTGCCATTGTAAACTTACGAATCTGGCATATTCGTTAACTTAAACTAGGTGAAGTGAGTAGTGACCTACAGCCCACAGGCCACAGCAAACATACATAGCTGCCATTTTCGTTAATTTACTATGGTTTCTGAGTCCTGGACCATTCTTTTATGTTCGGAAACTGGTGGTATATAATTTAAAATTTTATAGGTTTGGGAATCAAGACGTTAATAGTTTCACATGGGATGAAACCGAGGGAAAACGCAGGCGGCAGGAGTATTTAAATAGCTACTTGTGTTTATAAATATATTTCTAAAGCAAGACATAAAGAATGTCAGAATGATGTCAGACAATGCGGTGGCCAACAGAAAAATTTTAATTTCTTTGGTTGTATGTTGCTGTACTTTGTGACAACTCGCAGGACAATAGACACGATAGATCATGTCTTATGAATCCGGGCACAGTCACATGGAATGCGACTTGGTTCATTCTAAAATTGAAAGATAATGTAAGAATTCGGCTGTTTACACACCAGAAGGATGGACACAAGTCATGAGAATGGCTAGGACAAATCCTCGTCCATTTAGTGTAACCGTGTTGTCTCATGAGGAGTTTTTCTCCAAGACTGAAGAAGAAGGCGAGGCTAAAATCGCATCTAATTGACGCTATCGACGCGATACGTCAATTAGATGCCATCGCCCATGATGCGATGACTATGAACTATCGTAAAACCCATCCCGAATCCATATTCAGGGTGGATTTTAAGTATAAAAATTGTCACGGACAATAAGCAGCAGTAGGTATTAACCTACAGCTGCTGCATTACCTACTGTCATTTTAACCTTTAACCGATCAAATTGCATTTTTAAGAGCCTCCCCCAAGTCGAGGGGGAGGCCTTTGCCCAGAAGTTGGGTCGGGATGAATGGAAATTCATCCCGACCCAACGCCACCGTCGGCCAGCCTGGCTTGTATGTGTCAAGTTCATCGCGCCATCTTTTTCAAGGTCGGCCACGGCACTTAGACGACAAAAAATTTCGAGTCCATCCCGCTTGATTTTAAATAGGTACATTATCGAAAACTATAGTCTTTCAAAAAAGTGAAGAAATTAAAAAGTGGCAACATCTTAGTGTCATTCCTTTCAAATCAATCTAAGAAAAAAGGGATGACACGACGATGTTGCCACTTTTTAATTTCTTCACTTTTTAGACAGACTATTCACTATACCGTCGTATGAATCCGACCTGTGCGGTTTAAAGGTTTCGGTGACGGTGGCCCGTTTCATTGAAACCAGCCCAGTTACACAGGAGTTATTTTATAGTGTCCAAGTGTGTGCGCATTACACAAGAGCACTCTCTATTCCTTTACTCTCATAACCCAGTGGGACGGACGACCGACACGACTGGCGAGAGATCAGGCGCCGGACCGACTTTTTACATGCCCATCCGAAGCATCGATCATCTTACTTGTCAGACAATCAAGTGATCAGTATGCATTGTCCTGACCAAACTTGGAAATAACATGTTTCCAACGTGGGAATCGAACCCACGACCTCCGAGTCAAGAGCCGCGCTCTAAACCACTGGACCACGGTATACCATATTATACGATTATACAAAACCCCGGTCGTTTGCAATGTGCAAACTACCAATTTTACAATTATGCACTTAGGTAAACATACGAAAGTACCATATTCGTAAGTTTACTACGGTAAAATTTTGACCAAACTTACGAAAGTACCACTTTGGTTAATTTGCCATGGTATCAATAAATACCTAATTATGGATATGTATAAAGTGCAAATTAACGAATGTGCATTATTTTGTGATTTTTACTAATAATGAAAATTCATTGATTGTATCTAAAACACACAGCAATATGCAAATCAAAAATATTAGAGTAATATTATATATTAGAGTACCTATATATAATATTAGAGATTTCAAAAGCGCAACTATACTTTTAATTATATTATTTTAAGGTTTTGAAACGCTCTCCTGTAAAATTTGTTTTTTGCAGATTCGTAAGTTTACCGTAAAGGTGACGATATTATGTAACAATAGATGGAGAAAAGAGAAAGAGAGGATAGATGGCGCTCCTGCCAACGAGACAGACATCAGCTCCGTATAATTTTACTTAAAAATAGTTAAACCTATTGAAATTTGTAAAAAAGTAGTGAAATCAGTAGCTTACGAAGTGAACCCCATGTGCAAGTGTTTTTTTGAACTTATATAACTGATTAGCTAAAGTAACTACATTTAAATCACTGAACTTTTGTGAAGTGAAATAGAGAGCGGTAGTGAAAGCTTCTAGAAAATAGCATCTGCATCAACGTCATCAGTGAGTACACTATCTGTGTTAAACATGAAACCTGTGTTTACTGTGATTTAAGAAAAAGTAAGCAAAAAGTAAAAACCAAATATTCAAATCGCAAGTCATCACAACGAACTACTACAACTGCTGCCATCTAACGCGTATCAGAAATGCGTAAGGCGAATGCAGAAATGCAAAAAACGCTCGAATTTTATGTGAAAAATTGCGAAGAGTTAAGCGGAAGGATAAAGGCACTGGAGGAAGAAAAACTGCAGCGAGATAATTACTTAAATAAATTAGAATATAAGCTCGAAGAGTTAGAGCGGCAATCAAGAAGTACCTGCATCGAAATTCGAGGTATTCCACCCACTCGAGGTGAAACAAAGAATGATCTCGTTAACTACGTAGAGAAAATTTACTCTAAGATTAACATTCAGCCCCCAGCTAATATTGTGACGGACGTATACCGATTAAATCGTAAGCCGAATGGAGACCGCCCTATTGTGGTAGAGTTAAGAGTACACAACAACTTTATTCAAAAACAGAATGTAACAAGCAGTAAAAAAATACAATGCATCGAATACTACCGACAGGCTGAACACCACTACTCTTGGTATTGAAGGGAATAAGGTCTATGTGGCCGAATTACTCACACCAAAAGCGAGGCGGCTCTATTATCTAGCGCGAGATGGGGCTAAGCAATCTGGGTATCACTTCTGTTGGACTACAAATGGTAAAGTCCTTATGCGCAAAAAGGAAGGTGTCGCACCCATCGTAATCGTTACTGAGAGACAAATCGAAGAACTAAAACAAAAAAACTAGAGTTATTTATAAGTGAACTTGTATTTCTGTCGTATTTACCATCACTACTATATTTTATTGTATTTTTTATTGCATTTTTTATCACTACTAATAATTTATTTTTTATAATTATAATTTCACACAGTACCATACACCAAACACAACCACAAACACTTAAATAATATACTAAGCTTAAAATCTATACATACCAACAAATAAACACAACTCTGTTATCTAGGAATAAAATTGAGTCAGAACCCAAACGCTACATTCCATGTAATGGATAGAGACCAACAGGACATAATATGCAATAATATTGATGAGTTACACAGTTGTAATGCAAAATTATGTACTCCAGAAATATGTAACTCACTTTTAAAAGATAACGAAAAGTCACTTAAAATCTTAACTTTGAATATTAGAAGTATCAATAAAAACTTTAACAAATTAGAAATACTGCTCCATCGCCTATGTTTCGAATGCGATGTAATTATATTAACAGAATGTTGGATGTATTTGCATAAGCAATACCCCCAACTACCAAATTATAACGTTTTTCACACAGAAAACTGTATTAACCAGAACGGTGGAATAGTAATTTATACAAAATCTGAGTTACAAATAGAAGCAACTGAACCAACTATGGTAGATACAAACTGTATGCTATTAAAATTCGACAAAAATATTTCCTTAATATCACTATATAGATCACCGTCATTTAAAAACCTAGAGCCATTCTTTGATTCGCTCAACACTCTGCTAAACAGTATAAATAACATAATTATTGTGGGTGATATTAATATTAATATCTGTCCTCCGTTAAGAGATTGAAATGCTGTTCAATATTTAGACTTATTGGCCAGCCACGGTATTTTGGCTACACATAATATTCATACATTTACCCACAGTGACAGCTGCTTAGACCACATAATGCTAAAATCTCAATATCAAAATACAACATATGTTATAAATACCTTTATTACCGATCACCATCCAGTACTTGTAAATATCAAGTACAAAGTAACAAATCCCTATGCGGCCCAAAGACCAAGCTCTATATTAAACTATAAGCAAATAGCACACCAAATTAAAGAATGTAACTTCGATGACATATTCCATATACAAGACGCCAATTTAGCTACTAACTATCTGGTCCAAAAACTTACAGAAATAATTAAACTAAATTCACGCACAGTCAAACACACCCATAAGAGTGGTGTCAAGCCATGGATAACGCCTGGTATTTTGCGATGTTTACGTAATCGGGATAAGATGCATCTCGATCTAAAAGAATCTCCAAACAATGACATACTCAAATTGACCTACAAAAGATATAGATACTTTTGTACTAATCTAGTTAAAAGACTAAGAGAAGATTATCATAGAACTGAACTTCAAAAAAGTGAGGGTAACATGAAAAAAACATGGGATATAATTAAGAAAGCTACATACACAAATACCCAAAAATCTAACAACGTCAATTTGCTCCAACTAAAAGAAAACCCTGTTGAATCCGTAAATTATATGAACCACTATTTTGCTAACGTAGGTAAAAACCTAGCAAATAATATTATACAAGGGACAACACACATAAGAGGTGGTCGAAGTGAGAAAACTGTGTCACAGGGTAACTCAATGGGGATATTAGCGACTGATGAAACAGAAATCAGTGACATAATTAAACAATTAAAAAGTGACTCCGCAGCCGGAATTGACAGCATTTCTTCAAATATACTTAAGCAATTAGCTCCGACTTTAATACCAATCATAACACATGTCTGTAACTTGTGTCTGTCTGAAGGCATATTTCCGGAGGCTCTTAAAACATCATTAATTACACCTATACATAAGGGTGGTAGCAGAGACTGTGTCGAGAATTACAGACCCATATCTGTCCTACCATCCATCTCTAAAATTCTTGAAAAAATTATGAATAATCGACTAACGTCTTTCTTAGAAAAATATAATTTACTTTCAACGCGCCAGTATGGATTCAGATCAGGTCGCTCTACGGAGGATGCTGTTTCTGAACTCACAAAATTAATTACTAGGGAGATGGATGGTAGGAATAAAGTAATTGGAGTCTTTTTGGATCTGGCAAAAGCTTTCGACACGGTCTCTGTCCCCAAACTTATTAAAAAAACTTGAACACTTAGGCATACGGGATTCTGCATTGAACTTGTTAAAAATTACTTAAGTGAAAGAACCCAACGTACTAAAGTAGCTAATATAGTTAGTGAAGAAGAAACAGTAACCTATGGCGTTCCTCAAGGAAGTGTATTGGGTCCGAGCCTCTTCCTAGTATACGTGAACGAACTTTGTAACATGGCGCTTACCAATGGTAGTATATTCTCCTACGCAGATGACACTGCCTTAATTTTCGTTGGAAAGACCTGGGAGGAGGCTCGGACTCATGCCCAACTTGGATTAAACATAGTTGCTAAATGGTTATCTGAAAATTTACTCACGCTAAATGTTAGTAAAACAAAATTTATAAAATTTACTACCAACCGTAGAAAGATAGCACCAATAGGTCAATTATATAGCACCAAAGATCAATAGATCTTGCTATACATAAAAACTGCAAGGACGACTTCTGTAATGACTGTCCCAAGTTACAAGAAGTAACAAACATCAAATATCTGGGTGTCATGTTAGACAAACACCTGTCCTGGAGAGAACATATATCAGCGCTTACTAAAAGAGTACGTAAACTAATTTATATTTTTAAGCAATTGCTTTTCGCACGCAATTTCGCTGACAAAAAACTAATATTTGAAGTTTACCGTGCTCTATGTGAATCAATATTGTCCTATTGTATATCAGTATGGGGAGGAGCCTGCAAAACGATAATCATACAGTTAGAAAGAGCCCAAAGAGCAGTACTGAAAGTAGCTGTATCCAAACCTTACGACTTTCCGACAGATGAACTCTACAAACTCACCAAGACACTGACAGTCAGACAACTGTTTATTAGAAAATCAATACTGACACAGCATCGCCACACCAGTAATACAGAATTAACTAAAAATCTTTGTAATAAAAGAAGGAAGGGCAAAGTATGCATACTACCTAAAACTAACAGTGCAATGGCACAACACCAACAATATTTCCTAGAACCATTTTTATACAATAAAGTCAGCAAAGTCATAGATAATTTTAACGTAATGAACACTAGATGCCAAGTTTGCGGTGAACAACTGGCTAATTACACTTAAATATGATGAAACTGAAAATCTAATACACATCACAAAAAAAATAACACCTTATCTATCAAGAGTGAATAAAACACACACACGCGCGCACACACACACACACACACACACACACACACACACACACATATATATATATATATATATATATATATATATATATATATATATATATATATATATATATATATATATATATATATATATATATATATATATATATATATATATATATATATATATATATATATATATATATATATATATATATATATATAATATAATATAATATCTATGGACGCTTCACACCACGTCAGTCTGGCCCCGTGCTAAGTACCTGAAGGACTTGTGTTACAGGTACCAGACAACGGAAATATATTTAATACTTTTATACTATACATATATTTAAGATTTTTATTATATCATACACATATTTAATACACATCCATGACCCAGGAACATTGAAAACTATCTAACCATTAAGCCACGGAGGTCGTCATATCGTGCGTGCGTATATATATATATATATATATATATATATATATATATATATATATATATATATATATATATATATATATATATATACACGCACGCACACATACACAAACAATTGGAGTAATAGTAACGGAGGTCGTCATATCGTGCGTGCGTATATATATATATATATATATATATATATATATATATATATATATATATATATATATATATATATATATATATATATATATATATATATATATATATATATATATATACACGCACGCACACATACACAAACAATTGGAGTAATAGTAATAACAATAAAATTAAGCTAATTTCTCTAATACATTAATGTTAATCATAAATTTAAAAATAATAATAATGTATCAAAATTGTCACTAAGAATAATTAATAATTCATAATAAATATAATAAATTGACATTTGTATAATAATAATATAATTTAGATATACCTATTGAATTGTTAAATAAAATTAAGCTAATCTCTCTAATGCAATAATGTTAATCATAAATTTAAAAATAATAATAATATTGTATCAAAATTGTCACTAAGAATAACTACGAATAACAAAACTACAGTTAATAATTCATAATAAATATAATAAATTGACATTTGTATAATAATAGTAAAATTTAGATATACCTATTGAATTGTTAAATAAATCTTTCTGATGTCGTTTATAATAATATGTTTCATAATTTATGTAATAATTGGCAGGCAACCCCTAAAGCACAAGAATTTCTTAGTGTAACGTCTGCGCAACTAACAAGATAATATTCTATGTAATAATTTTATAATGTGTTCTTTAAAATGTTATTTTTTTAGTTTTCTGATGGCAATAAACTATTATTATTATTATTATTAAATAGAATATATTCGAGAAAGAAAGTCTTCAAAGTCGTTACCGATAATAGAATTTAGCTCAAACGAAATAAAATTTAGCAGATGTCCATCAATTTAAAATAAAGTTAGCGATTCATCCCGTAAAATGAGTTCTTTGCTCAAGAATAGGTACGTGAACGTGATACGAGTTAGTTATTACTTATTAGGAACATTACGATGACAATCATGATTCGCATTATTGCAGCTCTTATGTTATAAAATGTTGGTTACCAACTTTATCTACTCATGGCTTTAATTTATGTGGTAATAGAGATAGCTTAGAAGGATAGGGTAAGGCAATACGAGTATAGATAATGACCAGAAGTAATATTTTAAGAGATAGGTATTTTGGTCAGCAATAAACTTTTACGAGTGGTGTTGTGGAATCTATGAAAGAGTTTTGCTAAGTTTTTAAATAATTGTTTTTTTCTATATTTACATTTTAGACATTTACTTTCTGTTAGAATTTTTCCTATATGTATTCCGTACAACAGCAATAAAATATTTAATTATAAAAAGGTGGATATTTTCTATATTATACTAGTTTGAAGAGTTCCTATCCACCACAAGTGGCAACCCTTTGAACCTTTCAGACTTATAGGCTCTCCTACAAATTATAGCGGTGTTTCGTTTGTAAAGGAGAATAAAGATTATCTGTAAAAATAATATAAAATATGCAAATTGTAGAATACTTGTGATAATAAAACGAATAAGCTTACAAAAGCGGTTTGGTGGCAAACTTTTTAGGTGGCAGAACCCTTTTGAAAAGCAAAATGTTTCGACGGAACTGAAAAGTGTATATTTATGGCGGATTTTGCCCCGAAAAACATGAAAACATTGTTTTTTAAGTCACTTCATGCTTCATGGCTTACTTATGGTTCAAACTTTAATCCGTAGTTGCAATGTTTTCGTATAAATATCAAAATATTCCGAACTATCTGTTACCATAATAATACATATTAATATTATGCCAATACGCAGATAAGAAATATTACGAATGTCAAATAAAACCAAATGTATGTGTCGGGCCGTTTCAATATTTGGTTAAATATTTTGGTAGTTTTCAGAAATTGATTCATAGTCAAAAAGATGACCTACGTTATTGTTGTTTAGTATTTGTTATACGCGTAATATAACAATATTGATAGAATATTAATATTGTTGTATCAACAATATTAATATTCGTAGAATATCAATATTGATATTCTGTTGGCTAGTCTTGATAAGGCTGGAGCCTGGATTTATATTATTACGCGTCGTTCCGGACGCGCGGTTTGGCGGCTACGCCGTGAGATCACTGACGGTGCGAGCGTGCCGCTATTTAAATAAATCGTTACATACATTTGCTTGATATCTCACGGTGTAGCCGCCAAACCGCGCGTTCGTGCGGACGCCTATTATAAATCGAGCATAAGGGTTTTTAACATTATTTATACCTACCGAGTAGATTGGCAAGACAGTGCAAACAGACAATTTGATTGGCCGAGTGCAGTCTTGCCACACTACTCGGTAGGTGTAACAATAATAACTCCCAACTCCTAAAGTTTCGGTGACGACGGCCGGTTTCATTGAAACCAGGCCAGTTACGCAGGAGTAGTTTTATAGCGCCCAAGTGTGTGCGCAGTACACAGGAGCACTCTCTCTATTCCATTTACTCTTACAACTCAGTGGGACGGAAAACGACTGGCGAGAGGTCAGGCGCAGGACCGACATTTTACATGCCCACCCGACGCATGGATCATCTTACTTGTCAGACAATCACCTGAACAGTGAACAGCCTGCATTGTCCTAACCAAACTTGGAAATAACATGTTTTCAACGCGGAAATCGAACCCACGACCTCCGAATCAAGCGCCATGCTTTTAACCATTGGATCACGAAGGCGTTAGGTGTAACAATAAGGTCCTATAATAAGACACGAACGAGTAACGTAGGAACGTGGCGCGTTCGTGTCTTATTATTGTGTCTTATTCTAAGAAAGGCGCGCGCATTCGCGCGAATTTGCGCGAATGCGCGCGCCTTTTTCAATTCTCAGAATTAATGTGTGCGTTAACGCTTTGGAGTTAAGGTTGAATTTGCTATGTTCTGTTTTGGTAATTCGCTTCGATTCTGCGCTAGTTTAAAATGACCCTAAATGTGACAAATATTGTACTGAAAACCGCATCAGAATCGGTTCAGCCAAACGAGCGATAATTGCGGACCAACATACATCATACATACATACACACATACATAGAGGTCAATCTGAGAACCTACTTTTTTAAAGTGGGCTTAGTCCTTCGATCGGGGATTCTTGGAAATGCTATTATATTCTATTGCTGTCCCGATCACCGGTGCTCGTATGGGGCTTGAAGGATTAAAATAGAACGGATCATGGCTTAGATGTGACAAGGTAATAAATTATTTATTAAGTACTTACTAATAATCATTCTGTATTTACCCTCAAGTAACTTCGAACACCAAAACAAAATTGAAACAAAAGAATATTATATCAAGAAACTGGCAACGTACCTTTCCAAATCAACTTCGCTCAATTTAAAATCCATTTTTTCGTTGTTACAGACATTTTGAAGCATATTAAGTATTAAAAATGTGTCGTAGTAAGCAAATAATAAGTAATAAACAAACAAAATGGCGTCGCGTGACGTGCGCGTGACCTTCGAAATGCTTGACCGTGATTGATTGGTCGATGGATATTGGACAAACAAGACCGGAGATGGATATTTGGATGCGTTCATTTGAGCAAAATATGGAGTTAGACTACTCAAGCACTTAAAACAGTTTTTATATGGGAGATGGGATATTTTATTTTTGCTAAAAAAGCAAGTTACATGCAAGCAAAATAAAAAATATTTATATAGTAAAGTGCGTAATCAGGGTTACTATTAGTTTGAAATAAAAAGTATATTTTGGTAAAATTGGTCGATTGGCCATTCAGGCACTAGGGCGGCGAAATGTTAAATATCATGATAATATTATCATGCTAGTAGGTATGCGAAGACAATTATTTTTAACAAAAAATTAAAACCGACTTCCAAGGTAAAAACAATAGTAATATGAACTAAAAAGTATTAAATAACTCTAACTCTTTAATAGCACGCCTTTTTCAGAATTCGTCTAAATCTCAACTATTTCTGTACATATACTACAGTCTTCATTATTTTGAAGTCGGTACCAGCTAATTTAATCGTGAGTTCAGTAATGTCAGAATATCTGAAACTTTTGGGACTGGTACCGACTTCAAATTAGTAATGAAGACTGTAGTATATGTACAGAAATATTTGAGATTTAGACGAATTCTGAAAAAGGCGTGCTATTAAAGAGTTAGAGTTATTTAATACTTTTTAGTTCATATTACTATTGTTTTTACCTTGGAAGTCGGTTTTAATTTTTTGTTAAAAATAATAATTTCACTCTTTTTAGTTAAGTATCTACAAAATTAGGCTTTATGCGTAAAACCCCAATACGAATGTTAACTATTCACATTTTGTTACTGTAAGCGAAATAGTGGTAAATGCTTGCAGTTATCTAAGCGATGCTGCAATTTCCAAAATTTTATCTTTAAAGGTTCAGGAGTTCTGTTCAGTGCCTTTGCACCAAGAGACACCTTCGTATGAAATTTCTTTTATTCGTAACATAATTATGTTTAACTTACTAGAAACAACATTTTAACCACTATGAGTGTTTTGATAAATTTCAAGGATTTCCCTCGATTGCTCATAGATCCCATCATCAGCTCACCACTTTCGTAATTGTTATACAAAATTAAGATTACATCCTATACAACAACATGAGAATTTTGAAAATCGGTCTACAAACAGCGAAATCATCATCAAAAACATCTGCTTCGATGCAAAATATCACGAAAAGTACCAATAATTGGGTCATAGTGTGATGACCCATGGTATAATTATGGTTGTGATGATGATGATTAATCAAATTGATGTATTAGCTTATGCTTTCAGTTGTTTAAACAACACCGAAATCCCCGAACCTGTACCTATAAGCATTCATAATTCTGTTCGGTACCTTCGGATCCAAGGTATAACCTGGTGCGAAGTCTTACTTTTTGGTAGCATTTACCTTGAATGCTTCAGAAAAAATCGAAATCACTATATGTTTCCATACAAATTTCAAGGAGTCCCCTCGATTCCTCAAGGATCCCATCATCAGATCATCACTTTTGTGAACATAATACCAAATTCGAGTTAAACCCTATACAACACAAAAAGAATTTTGTAAATCGGACCACAAACGGCTGAGAAATCGTTGAACATACAAAAAAAAAAAAAAGATACATACAGCCGAACATATTACCTCCTCCTTTTTGGAAGTCGGTCAAAAAATAGTAAACGATTTATGTGAAATGTGAAATTAAACAAGGTTAGTCCATTAAAAGACAGAAATAACTTTTTAAATGATTAAAATTCTAAAATCATAGATTCAGTTACCAGTTAAAACTGTGGATTAAGTAATATTATTTCTTTCGGAGCAATAGAACTGACTCTTATGAAGTTTAAACTAGTTTTACGAACGCATGTTGACCACAGGCAAATCATTGGTTATAATAAAAATTACTTTAACATAGCTAGCTATTGGTTATCTTCGCATGTGTTATTTAAATAATTGTGAGTTATGGCATTCAAAATATAATAACTAATAAGGCTATTACTGTGCTAATAAGATTATTATTAATGCTGTAATAAGATCAAACAACTTGATAACATCCAAAAAACTAAAATTTCGGTCTGAAACTGTTAATTAAAATTTTGTAATAATAATAAATGTAGTAGGTAATTATTTTAATTAAATTGCAAAATTGAAATCGTATGCAATTAACTTTAATAATGAAGAATTCCAGTGCATAAAAACCACCGCAGTGTTCAAGATTTAAAACTGATAGAAACTGTGGTAGCCAGCTTACTTAAGTCTTCACATTAAGGTAATACAATTTTCAAGTAGGAGATGAAAGAAAACTTCACGAATTTCAATGAATCCTACTGTAAATTTTCTAGACACTTTGAATTGAAATTTTAAGCTTCACGTAAGCTTTAGTAACGTAACTTTAACTTAACTTTTTAATGTAGTATATAAAAAAATATTACAATATAAAATTATTTGGGCATCTTATATTAGTTACTTTAATACATTTTGCGCATATTGAAGGACTAGGTAGCATTTTATGTCAATTTATATATTTTTTATTATCTGACAGGCATAAGATACACAAATAAATAATAGCCTAGTAAATGAATGCTCAAAAAGGGGGTGTGGTTGGAAAAGTCGAAAGCAGAAATTTTGACTACGGAACTTTGTTTGGACTAGCTAGGAGATAAACATACTAAAAGTCCTGACCCCTCCGGGGTGCGCCGGAGGGGAGGGGGGGAAAAGAAGGACCCATTTTTTGGTTTTTTTCACTAATTTACGGAAACGGTGCTTCGTACGTAATTTTATTGTACTACATAAGAAAAGTTAATAAAATTCTCTATAACTTTGTCCATTACACTTTACATCTATATCCAATCGTTGCCTAGCTATGAGCTTCTAAAAGTGGTAGATTTTCAAATACACGACATCAATACGACCTAAGGATATTTTTATTTTCTGAAATATCAGGAATTTTTTAAGACAGTTAGTAGATGAACGATAGCTTATTTTATGGTCTTTTATAAAACAGAAAAAAAAATCTGGATTTTCTGGTCTCTAAGAAAAAAGCATTGATTTTTCAATGGCCATAGAAATGTCGTTTACCAACAAATCTTTATACTTCGTTTTATAAAACTGAAAATTTCATTCTAATGAGAAAAAAACTTCTACATTTTTATTGCCAATAGTCAAATTAATAATAATTAATCCTAATCTATGATAAGTGCCGACTATTTTACCTAAAAATACATTTTTTGAGTCTTTCTGCGGTATGAGGTTAAAAATTCGTTGTAATTTCAAGTAATCATTTTTCCTGCTATCTAAGTTACTAGAAAATCTCTTAAATGCCTGTTCTAGTCACAATAGACCGAATTTATGTCAGACCAGCCTGTAGACCAGTCCAAAACCAGAATAATGTTGTCAAATCAAACCAAAATTAAGCCGATGCAATCAGTAAAAAGGCTCCAGGAGAGCAACCAGTCTCTAGAAACCGACCAAACCGTGTCGAAGGGTTCCCATTAAGATGGTCCAAATGATATCTAAACATTTTGTTTTCCAGCATCCCGATCTGGAAAATGAGGAAGGTTGCTTTTTCATGAGTGTGAACTACATTAAAATATATTTTAAATTTTCTATCTATCAAGCCATCATAATATAGTATTTAGTCCGATGTGATATTAGTTTCTCGATTATAAAATTTCGAAACTATAATTAGTGACTTTTTCAGAAGAAATAAACGAATACTTTATTCTTCATATATTAAGTCATACCTTAACACGTAGGAAATAGACCACAATTTTGAATAGCCGAAATAATACTAATAGCTCACAGATTGTTTATTTATTTTTCATTCAGAGTGTGGTCAATGTATCAAAGGTCATAACTAACCAAACTTCATCAAACAAAAAGTGTGTCAGCTCCGTAGCACGACTGGAGTTTACTCCTTAAGTACGAGTATCTAACCATACGCAAAAAGAGTTTATTCAACTGAAAAAAGATTAACATCATATGAAATCAGATGTTCCGGCAATATTATCTACACCCCTTTCTGCCATAGTTATTTCAAAATACTTTTATTTCAAAATACTTTTAGTTCACTTTAGCCAGTATAATGATAAAAAATATAACTTCTTAATAACAATATTAATTATTGATATTTATAACAAAAATAGCAATATAAATACATCGACACAGATAGAAACAAACAAGCCCAATAACATATAGTATATAGGTATGGTCGCCTATACAGCATACCATATGTACGTCTTAATCATAAAGTTAATATACCTATCGGAATATAGTATTATATAATAATATAATTATATAATAATATAATATAATATTCCGATAGGTATATTACCTTTATGGTCTTAATACACTCACAGCCAAATTAGAAAGTTGCGCACTAAAGGCAAGCAAACTTTCAAGACTTCACCAACATCACTCTCGTGAAAAACTTGGCCCCAACATAATTCCCGAATTTCCAATTCACCACCAGGGAATAAGCAATTTTCCAAAAAAAAAATCCGAAAGGCCAGGATCGTACAGAGGGGAAAAATCCAGGAAGAACAAGCCGAAGAACCCCATATCCAGGATAAACAGTTGCCAAGTTATAAGCACTCAAACTTTGACATTGACAGTTCGGCAACTGTCAAACGTCGAACAAAAGCGGCCATAACTCCGCTTCCAATAGGCCTAGAGGAACGGGGTTTCTTCTAACATCAAATGAAACACCTTGGCTACCCCCTCCCTGAATTTGAACTAATCAGAGACATCAATTTTTTTTTCTCAATTCTAAGGCCAGAATCGAATAGATGAGAAAAATCCAGGAAGATCAAGCCGAAGAAACCCATATCCAGGACAAATAGTTGCCGAGTTACAAGCATTCAAACTTTGACATTGACAGCTCGGCAACTGTCAAACGTCTTACTAAAGTAGCTATAACTCCGCTCCCAATAGGCCTAGAGGAACGGGGTTTCTTCTAACATCAAAGGCAACACCTCGGCTACCCCCTCCCCGAATTTGAACTAATCTACTACTCTACTACTTTTTTATCTGAATAATGTGTACATTCTATATGTATACCTAATATTTACCCGGGAATACCCACTCTTTAAACTTTAAAGGATTGTGCATTCAAATCTTGTTAAAAAAACGTGACACATTTTTTCGTTACTTTTAGTAGGTTTTACCCCTCGGATTTTTCTCATACCGGGCGCCTTATATATGAAAATCGATTCTTAAGGAGTAAACTCCAAAAGTATTCTCTAAGTCATCGAAATACGTAATATAATCGAAACAAAGAGCGCGGCTCAGGTGGGCCTTACGGTTGTTGAGAGACTTGAGAGTGTAAATGGAACGCCTCAGAGCTGTCAGCGAGGTAACGCCGCATGAACTGTCATGTTTTTCGGGCGCGCACCCCATATCAAATTATAAGACGTTATCACGTCAAAAACCAAAAAATGGGTCCTTCTTTTCCCCCCCTCCCCTCCGGCGCACACCGGAGGGGTCAGGACTTTTAGTATGTTTATCTCCTAACTAGTCCAAACAAAGTTCCGTAGTCATAATTTCTGCTTTCGACTTTTCCAACCAGAATCATTCGTTTACTAGGGTATAAAGAGATTAGCTTCTAGCTACGATATCAGAATAAAATATTATGTAAATAAAATACATCTTAATGTGCAAGTTTTAATATTCTGCTTCAGCTGAGTGGGCTTTTAGCCAAAATACGTTATAAGCCTTCTCCGTATACTGCGTGTTTTTATTAAGATAAGTTAATGCTCCATTATATATCTTGGATTTAATCCTGGATTAAGTCGTTCTTACTCGTAAGCAAAAGTTCTAAGCATTACGCAGTATGATATAGACGTTTTTAAGACCTGTGAACATAAATTATTTTCACGTTAATGGTTGTCATTTAAAATACATTAACTCTCGAATAATCTTAAAGTTGGGAATAATACGCAAAGGTCTAGTACTATTAGCTCATATAGTAAATAATTCGACAAAATCCTATAATATTATAATGATGCACACGTCATAACTCATAATATTATATTGACAGAAACGTTGTCAAACGTCGAACTTTTTGTTTACTATCTATGCTGGTGCTTTTTAGCATGCAAATATTGCAGTCAATAAAAAAATGTACTAGTGGGGGTCGCACCATGAAAAAGGTTGAAATACACTGATCTCTGATCTCTGAGTCATTTAGATGAAGCAAATAATTTTCATAATTTTGTAATTTACGTAATAAGCGCATATTATTATTTTAAATTAAGTTTTGTATCTGAGTACGCTGTTTGGACCTTAAGAAATTTATTGGAAAACAAAAAATTGATACCTATACATTTTAAAGTGACGCTATTTTGTACAAAACTTTACAAAGTTCAGGTCAAGTGAATTCAGTTTTAACTTCGTACTCTGGAAAATATTTAAGAGTAACTTTGTCCGAAGTGTTATACAACTTTCCAAGTTTAAAAATTTTCAAAATGAATAACAATATTTTTTAAATAAAACTTTTCACAGATCCAACGGCTATTTTTAATCGTTATTATTTACCAATGGTTCGGTGCTTGTGTCAATGACAATAATTTACTTACAAACATCCATTGAATATTTTACAGAAAGTCAATGGAAGCTTTGATAAAAGATTGGCATGAAGCCAGTCTGGGTAATTAGTAGAATATAGTTAGCCCAACCTTTCTGTTGATATGCGAAAATGCCGTCATAAAAAAATCAGGCCTACAAGTTTTTTAAATTGCGAGGGAAAACAATCCAATTATAGGCATCTTGCGACTACAATAATTATTCATATTATTGGCTATGTAAGCAAAGTATTATTTAAAGCAAGGAGTGTTTTTTAATTAATCTAGAAGTTGTAAAAATTGGAATAGTGGTTATAATTGGGTAGTTTGCTATATTGGGTAGTTTACTATAGTCAAAATGAAATAAGGTGTTCCCAGCGGTCATTGACCTTTTTAGTCTAGGAGCTATAATATTATGATTTATGATTAATGAATAATGCTCGCACTATATTCAGTTAACTTAGGGAAAAAAGAACTCCTATAAAGACCAAGGGCGTCGCCAAGGGGGGGCGAGAGGGGCAGCTGCAACCCCCCTAGAGATTCTAAAAAAGTTGCCAAATATAATGCAACCAAAGTCCTAAGTTTTTGAGTTGATTTGCTTGAAGTTCAAGCCTTGAACAATCATTCCCGTACGTCGAAACTCGAATGAATTCACTAATTCAACTCTAATTCATAGAGAATGAGAAAAGTATGAATTGTAGTAGGTAAAGTCGACTTGCCGCGCCCCCCCCCCCCCCCCCCCCTGCGCCATCGGCTGGCGACGCCCTTGATAAAGACACAGACTATTAGAGATTAATCGGAAAACCTGTTATTAACTGGGAATGATAATCTCAACTTTTTATGACTTCGAGTGATCTCAGCTTACATTAACTCATCGCCCTTAGGCTTCGTTTACACCAGAAATATTTTGCGAGGGATGTGTTTTTAAGATCCAATAACATCGCCGCGCCGCGCCTAGCGATGTCATGGCAAGGTCATGTCAATGAAGCGATTCTATTGGTTCTCAAAAACACCACAATATCTCTGGTGGAAACACAGCCTTAGACTAGAAACGATGAAAACGATGATTATTATTATGACAAGTTTTTTGACTATAGACTATAGAGTCAATGACCGCTACGGACAGAATTCGGCAATACGATAATAATTATATTTAAGCTTAAGTACCTATAATCCATACTAATATTATAAATGCGATAGTGTGCATGTCTGTCTGTCTGTCTGTCTGTTGCCTCTCACGCTCAAACCGCATAACCGATTTTGCTGAAATTTAGCATGGAGATACTTTGAGTCCCGGGAAAGGACATAGGATACTTTTTGTCCCGGAGAAATGTACGATCCCCGCTCAATAACGAATTTTGGCGCAATGAAGTTGCGGGCGTCATCTAGTATTCTAGAAACTTACCGCTGCCATAGTCTCGACTCCTACAGGTATCATTCCCATTGCTTTTACATTGGTAGGAGCTTGGACGTTTCTGAAGAAGAACAAGACAATCTTTCTGTTCTTTGTATCCATACACTCCCACGGTAACCCATACACCGCATTTATTATGGAGTCATTCTGTAAATATAACTTATATTCATTTTTATTTATGTTTATTCAGATCGATATAATATAGTTGTTATAATAATGCACATTGGATACGTTTGGATGTGCTTGTTAGATTTAAATCACTACTATACTGTACTCGGCGAAAAATGGCGGTAGCGGTCATTGACTCCCTGTCAAAAACTTGTCAATTGTCATTTTCTATACAAAGCCGCGATTGACAACATCTGACACTTCATTGTCAATCGCGGTTTATATAGAAAATAACAATTTTTTGACTAGGAGTCAATGACCGCTACCGCCATGTTTCGCCGAGTACAGTATACATATTTTGTATGTGCTTGTTGGCTTTAAACGATTCATAGGTAAGAAGCACTGAAAATTGCTTAAAATTTATTTTTCATAAAACGTTCACCTATCTATTATACCCCGAAGAAATATTATGACGATCTCAGGCCATTTAAGTCAGCTCTTATTTAGATATTTGCGTGGTACGAAATATATTATTATTATAGTTAAGTGTGATTTAAATAATTTCATATTTTAATTACATAAAATAAATTAATTACTTACTACGTATTATAATTTATGTGTTATATTACTTATTACATAATTAAATTATTTGTAAAGGATTATTTTGAGTTGGATTTTCCTAGGGAGGAATATTTTAAAAGTTTTATCCTGTTTTAAATTTATATTCGATATTAACTCAATAAGGATGTGTATTAGTGAGCTGATTTCATAAAAATAATGGTGGTTTTTTTCATTTCATTTTCGCGCGTATAGGCCGGTAGAAATCGACATTAAAAAAACCCTAAATTCGCAAAGCATGATGTAGTGCTGCATTTTTGGTATGTTGTTTGGATCAGTTAGGGTGAAGTAAATCCCAATTTGCAACTTCGAAAAAGTTGTGCTCGCTGCGCACCACGTGATAAACTGCGAAAATTTTCGACTTTTTTCACTTTTTGCTCTAAAAGTCATAAACTATGCGTTTCCGACAAGTAACATTCACTACATAAATGAAGCTAATTAAATTGGAAACAATCTAAGCCTAACCGCAGCTCTCTAAACCGTATAACAACTAAGCTGTGGCCCTTCAAATATTGTCCGTTTTTCCCGAAAATTTGAAATTTTTTGTTTTTCTCCCGTTTGAAGCAAAATATTGGCAAAACCGCTCGTTCTATGAGAAGGTCGTAAAATACAGTTGTAGTACATTTAATTTTCTTTCATTAGAGCACAGAACAAAGTCTGTGAGACAAATAGTTCACTCACGATATCTGAAAAACAAAAAGAGGGTAGAAATAGATTTTTAAAGAATTGAAACAGAAGGCATATAAAATAGAGAGGAAAGAGTGATTTTTCGTGGCTGAGATGATTGCATGAGCAATTGAAACACATTTCTTTTTATAACCTTCGAGGGACTGGCGTTTGTGTTTCATCAAAATGGTTTCAAGTAAGAGTTGTAACGATTTTGTTACAACAGAATCTGTTTCGCGAAGGAAATCGTCCGATGGAGGATATTCAGTTGTGTCATATTATACTCTTGAACGAATGTCCTGTAATATTATTTCCGCTGCGCTCTTGAGTCTTGACAGCTCGCATGCGCTCTTCTTCAGGATTGCTCTTTCGTTCATTATACCAATTCTAATACAGAATCCTTCGTCCAACATCTGTGAAACACATGACTATACGATGACTGCGGCCACAGCCAATCTCTGCAAAAGTGATCTTATCGCCAAAGTGAGTCTGAAGGTGGGTTTTGACAGTTCTGATGTCAGGATTGTATTCGCCTTTGATTTGATCAATGAGTTCATTCAAGGAAAACTGGCATTCATTCCTGTTATTAGAAAGATAGGCATAACTTATGGTATATGTATTCCATGCACTCTGGGACATTTTTGGGTTCTGAGTATTTCTTCTCTCGCACGCTGGATGGAAGACTGTAAAACTTCTTTTGGCATAACTTATGGTAACTGGCATCAGATACAACGAGGTCAAAAGTAGCTGTAAGACGATCAATGACTTGTCGTCCCCATGTATCACCTCGACGACTGGCTGCATCGAGCATTGATTCCCTAACTGTCATTGATTCTACTTTGTACACCTCATTTCTGCGTGACTTGGGAAGTTTGTTTTGAAGCTGGAGAAACTCCTCAGAGATTTCCTCCGCACAAAGGAAACAAATGCTCCGAAGATTCATAGGGCCCGATGTTCTAGAGGTTGATGGGTGAGGTTGTGGAATTGGATTGGGCCTCCACGACGCCCACATGCTTCAATATTATGCCGAGCGGTGAATCTCTTTCTGCAAGCATCGTGACGAAGAGAAAAAGCTAGACGAAGTCAGTACTTCGTCTAGCTTTTTCACAAAAAGTTCATCATCTTTTAGGTCACGCTCCACACTCGAGTTAAGAGGATCGACTACCGGGCTCGTCTCCATACAAAAAGCCATAACGTTTTGCTACCCCTAAATCTTGATCGATTTCAACGGTTTTTCACTAAGTTATTGCCTTTAGAGAAAACTATGCTTCTACGTTTTCCTTTTATAAATTTTTTTGTTAGTTCAAAAGTTACGAGCTTCTGAAATCTAGATCTCAAAACATTCTCATTTTAAATGGTTTGTATTTGAAAAACAACGTAAAATTTCAAACTGCTGAAAAGATTGATACCAAAAAATATTAGTTTTAGCACAGTGTAGGGGATGCAAAACGTTATGCCCCGAAACGCGATTTTTGTCTTAAAAATACCCAGAATCACAGCCGAGCTGCAACTCTCTATCGCACGTTTGCGGGTCGGGGGGAAGGGTTGCATAAAACCAGCGGTAGTGATGTGAAATACTAATTTCGATGTCTATGTAAGGGATGGGGCTATTTATCGGTAAGTACCTACCTACTTGTGATTTAGACGGTAACCTATCGCCAACGGTGCGACGTCCAAGGGCCGGCGATAATTTGTAAATACTTGGGCTACCATAGTCCATACATCCTAATAAACATTACAAGTAAAATAAAAGCTTCTAAAAATTATCTTTATATTATAATATATAACATAATATTTTTGTCCATATTTACACTTGTATACAAAACATTTGATAGGCCTGATTCTGCAAGTTTTTAGATTTGTGAATACTAAAGTTCACATAATATACCTACCTATTAATATGTCACTTCTATATTTTACAAAATTAAAAAGAGACAGGAAAAAATGTAATATCGTCGCTGCGCGTGCGATACCGCGTATGACTAACTTGTATAATCCGCGTATCTGCCTTTTGATGATTTTACAGGAGGAAGAAAAAACTGAATATCTCAGCAATTTCGATTCCTATTACCGACTGAATAGCTAGTTCTTTGTAATTTCCTTTAGTGGTTTAAGTAACATTTTGTTCGCAATTGGTTTTAATTTTGTGTAAAGTCACTTACGCTTTTGTATTAAATAACTACAAAATAAGTAGACTAAATATTGAAGGTACGCGGTTTCGAAATCAAGCAATTTAGTAAAGGGTTGCATTTTTTATTAGAAAAATCTAATATTTTATGTTTTTACGGTGTAATCTAACGAAAATATTATGGTTTAATGTTTATTACCGAAATTAGGTAACAATATTATCTACTTTTAATTTATAATAGATTTTTGAATACTTGTGACAGAGATCAAAATAATAATTTTAAAATAAATAATATATTAATGGTTTATTACATAAGTACATACTGAAGCCCTACTCTTCCTTGGACCTAGAGGAAAGGTCGACACCCACCCGGAGCCCGACTTTTTATCGGAGGGTCGAAGGTCAAGATGAGTTCGACGCTTAAATGTAGGGACTGAAGCGGCTACTGTGCTCTGGAGAGTATAGCACTCTCCAGAGTATAGGTACCAGACTCCAGTCTATCGAAGCTTAGCTCTGTACGGTGCTCCAATATGGGCAGATACCGTCACTAATTTCGAAGTAATATGGCGGGCATTTGCGACGTAGCGGTGATTGTTACCAGGAGGTGCCGTACGGTCTCCTAGGCGGCAGCTACTGCCCTAGTGGGGATCCGTCGTGGCAGCTGGTTGCGAAGGTCTTCGCCAAGTTTCCCATTCTCGTTCCAGAGGATGTCGCGGACCTGCAGTGGTCGGGCGGCGGGTTTAAAGGCAGGGAAAGCAGCCTCGAGGCATACGATCGTTGGGCCATAGAGGAACAAAGAGAATGATCAATTCTCTGTTCCGCATCGGGAGTGTGGAGGCGTCATTATGCGAACCTTCAAATGTCTATGTAATCGGGGCTCCGGGTGAGGATGGAAACCTACCCAGCTTAGCTAGTTCCAACGCCGAAGGGAAAGCTTCATTTATCCGAAGCGTCCCCTTACTTTGGAAGTCTGCTCCCTTTTGAAGAAGACCGTCCGGTCGTGGAGGAAGGCTATGTTTGACAAACCCAGAACATCCCTCCGTATACGGCTGAAGGCAAATCGCAGGTAGTTTTAGTAGGTAGGTTTAGCGCTTCTTTTCGGCCAGTCCCACATACTATCCCCGAGGTGCTTCAGCTTAACAAAGCCACATCCCCAACCCGGTGATCATATTTTGTCGTGGTAATAGGTTGCCGCCTGGAAATTTTAAGGTGAAGAAATAATGATTACACGTAAATTTCCTTGATCTTCTAGGCAATGGTAATGGTGGTAAAAATATTTAATTTAAACATTATTCTAGCATGCCTCTAGCATTCTAGCATTACATTCGTACTGCATACGAACAATATTAAACAATTAAAACATACTTAGGTGGTGGTTTATCTTGGCAAAATAGTAATTTCTGGGAGCACTTACTAATTTCGTTACATATTTTCTTGCCGCTGTAATAAATACGCGGAATTGCTTCCAGCTTCCGGCCTTCTACTGTTCCGCGGTATTGTTTCAATGGCAAAATGTACGTTTCTAATTGGATAATTTAAATTCTGTGAAGCCTAATATAAGCCAATATGCGTTTCAAATCGGCTGGCACAATGTTTTGCTGTTACGCGGTTTTTACTAGTTGCTCTTACGCAAATCTGCACGCGCAGATATTATAGACAATTTAGGCTTTCTTTGTCAGTTTCTGACGCAAATATGTAGTAGATATAATATTTGGAACTTGTCCCAAAATTACAGATTATCTGTCAGTTTAGACAAAATTATTAAGATAATAGAGGCTGTCAATATTGTCGTCCTTTTACAACAATAAAAATCAAAAACTAAAGCAGCAGCTTCAATTTTTAAACTGTAGAATCACGGTCTATATACGACGGCGGCCTCACGAGGAGTATAGGTAGAAAAGCTTCTGTGGGGTACCCCCCACAGAAGCTTTTCTATCTCATCATCAGGATCCGGGGGTGGGGGGTATTATTGTGTGCCATGTGATGTGATTTAATTTATTATGTATTAGTGAAATGACATGTAATAATTTATTTAATTTGATGAATATTATTTATTGTGATTTTTTATGTAAATGTAATTAACTATGGATGGAAAGTCTGAAATACGAGCTCGAACACGAGCGCGGCGCTGTGAATGTGTGCGTGGCGCGCTGTGTATGTGTGCGTGATGCGCGGGGCCCGGGGGCCCGGCCGAGCGCTGTGGCGACAGAGAATAGTTTTCCAAATACCTATTTTTCTACGCTCGCGGCACTACACAATAGTTTTAATTAGAGTTTGGATGCCACGTTTTTTTTACAATTACCACTATACTGTCACCTTCCTTGAGTGCCAGCCGACACACAAAGAAGACTCCCGGTGGAACCGACATTTTTATGACTGCTTAGCCTGACTTCGTTCGCGTTAATAAGATAATAGTTTTTTTGGCTGCTCCCCTGCGTTACCGGGTAGGCTACTTACAAGTACTATCTTGTGCGAAAATTAAAACCAAAACATAAGCCCGAAGGCATTTGTTTAGTGAATGGGAGTTTTAGCCAGTTTACACTGTCACCGCGTGGAGGTACTCCCAGCTTATGTTTTGATATAATATGCAGATTGTGAGTGATTGTGTTGTGCTCGTATAAAAGAAAATTTAAATGTACTACAACTTTATTTTACGACCTTCTCATAGAACGAGCGGTTTTGCCAATATTTTGCTTCAAACGGGAGCAAAACCAAAAATTTCAAATTTTCGGGAAAAACGGACCATCTTTGAAGGGCCACAGCTTAGATGTTATAAGGTTTAGAGAGCTGCGGTTAGGCTTAAATTGTTGCCAATTTAATTAGCTTCATTTATGTAGTGAATGTTACTTGTCGGAAACGCATAGTTTATGACTTTTAGAGCAAAAAGTGAAAAAAGTCGAAAATTTTCGCAGTTTATCACGTGGTGCGCAGCGCGCACAACTTTTTCGAAGTTGCAAATTGGGATTTACTTCACCCTAACTGATCCAAACAACATACCAAAAATGCAGCACTACATCATGCTTTGCGAATTTAATGTTAATTTCCACCGGTCTAGTATCATTTTAATCAAATTAATATAACTTCAGTTGAACCAGTAGATATTATGGATTTTTAAAGTATGACGACAGTATTCAATTGCGTGAGACGTCTTGCAAATCTATCCAATTACTTATTTAAATTTAGAAATGCATATACGCGTCGCGTTGCGGTCTGAATTAGCCCTAAGCGGGCCCCTAGACGAACAATTTTATTGTGCAATATGACGCTTAAATTAATTTACTGAACAATTTATTTGACAATTATTAGATTGAAGGCGCGCGATATTCAATGTCAACCCTAGACGGTCAATAATATTCCGCAATATTACACAATAAAATGGACCGTCTAGGCCCTTTTTTTGCGTTGGGGGAATGCGTTTACGCATCCTCGGGGCCTGGTGGGACCACCGAGGTATGTGGGACTCCCCGAGGCGGACGGAAGACGCACCCGGGACTACCCACTAAAACCCCAACGGTGTTCCTTGCTCCTGAAGGTGGGACTACGGGAAACGCGTGATACACAACCGCAGCCCCACCACCTCTGTCTCAACTCGTGGACACCATTCCACATTACTCCGCGACGATGCGCTGGAACACCTAGCGCATCGTGGCCTACCCGGGAGACCGTCTAGGCCGGCTATCCCCAACCCGCGGCCCGCGGGCCGCATGCGGCCCGCCGGGGCTTTATTTGTGGCCCGCGTGATGTTAAACCATTTTGAAATTCACGCCCACCGACAAAATAATGTAAAGTCGTCGTGATAGTCGTGAAATTTTTTCCACTTTTAAATCGTTAATTTTGAAAAATGTTATTTTTTAACCCTAAAAGTTTTTTGTTGCGGCCCGCGACGCCTAGACCAAAATATGTTTGTGGCCCTCATGAAAAAAAGGTTGGGGACCACTGGTCTAGGCCCTAGGGATCCACTAACGTTGCGGTCTTAATCCTAGGCTCGACTTAGCGAACGATCGGTTTGGCCACTACACCGCGAGATCACAAGCAGCGGTCAAGCCGCTCGTTCGTGTGGACGCATATAAAGCCACCCTAATGGACCTTAGGTCCGCGTAGTGTATATGTCACCGTAAGATTGTAAACACCGCGAGATTGTAATATGACGAAGTGATGGATTGTAAACAAACAGTTTTCCGGTGATTTTAAATTAATTATTTCGTATTTAAAATAACTTCAATTGCCTTCTATTTGATGTATAACATATATTTAAAGTGCAGTTTGAATTATAAATTAGGTTAATTTTAATAACCGAACATTCAAACAGCACTTTAAATATATCTAAATTTTATTTTATGTTATAAATCTCATACCATTTGGCGTTGAAGTTATTTTAAATACGAAATAATTAATTTAAAATCACCGGAAAACTGTTTGTTTACAATCCATCACTTCGTCATATTACAATCTCGCGGTGTTTACAATCTTACAGTGACATATATATTCTTTGCCTTAGGGCCTCATTATAATTTATACCTACCGAGCAGAGTGCTCTCGGCCAGAGCACTGTTTCGCAACTATGCTGGTGTAATCAGGCCCTAAGGACCTAGAAAGTTGGAAGAGCGCAAGAACGTCTTATTCGGCACGAACCAGGCAGCTCGAGCGAATATACTATCAGGGAATATCATAGGCAGATGGGGGATCTACATAATTTGGTCGCGGTATGTCAAACCCAGCCGACAGATCACGACGGCCGCGTTTCCACTGACGCGGAGCGGAGCGGAGAGGAGCTTGGCGGTGCCCGCATTGACTAATCGTGCTATTCCAGCGGAATGACAGCGAAGCAGAGCGAAGATTTCGAGCATGGTGATTGGTCAATTCGGCACCGCTAAGCTCCTCTCCGCTTCAGTAGAAACGCGGCCGAATATTGAATTTACATTAAACTCGACCAAATGACATATAGGACCGTCAACTGCCTATGAATAAATTTCTTCGATGGTACCCACAACAAAGCTGAGTTTAAATACTTTACTGTTTTTGTTTTACCTATGGCAATCCTATATTTAAAAACATATTTGCCTTGAAATCGCAAAACATCTTTCTACCTACAAATCTTGAAACGTGTCAGGACTCAGGACTCATACCCGCATCTTTAGACACGGCAAAAGTTATCTTAATCTCTTTGAACTTATTTTGGCATCTGGATGTTGGGAAGATTTGGTTTATACTTGTACATTATACAAAGTTTAGACATCCGTTTAATAGCATATCTCATATATATCTCATATCTCATCTCAATCGCTAAATGCGCCTTTTTGCTCGCAATCAATGGCTTCAAGTGCCTAGCTTGAAGTTTTCACAAAATCCTTAATTATATGTGAGTGGTTGGCCAAAAAGGGACCTGAAGGATTGGAAACGGTTTTTTTTATTTTTTTATTTTTTTTAATCCGTGGTCTTTTAGCTTTTTTTTGGTCTAACCAGAATATTTTAAGGTGCCGTAGTTTTTTTTTATATTTTTTTTTGTGAACCGCCCACGAGTCGTAACTTGTTTCTATACGAAACTTCAAACGCGATTTACTCAAAATCAAATATTTACTTACCTTCTTTTATTTTTTTATTTTTTAATCCGTGGTCTTTTAGCTTTCTTTTGGTCTAACCAGATTATTTTAAGGTGCCGTAGTTTTTTTTATGAATTTTTGTGTACACCGCGCACGAGTCGAAACACGAAACTTAAAACGCATTTTACTCAAAATCAAATTATTTACCTTCAGGTCCCTTTTTGGTCAACCACTCACATATTGTACTTTAATAATTAATTCATGAAGCCCCAAGCGGCCACATCCGGCCGCGATAACAATGAAAAAGCTATTGTGTCTCGTTTTGCCACGACTGATGGGTTAATAATAAAATTAAAATATTATAAAATATGTTTCCTCTATTTATATAGTGTAGGGGCGATTCCATTATCGCGGGTGCAACATTTTGACGCACTTAAAGCGTCCTACTGACAAAATAAAACACATTTATTAATAAATTATCTTTTGAAGGGATACATTTTAACTAGTTGAATCATAAATTGTAGATGAAAACTAAAATTAAATCTAAGAAAAGCCACAAAACATGTTTGAAGTACTATCGCGGGTGCAACCAAATTGGTCCTCTATTAAGAACTCGGACGAGTTCATTTGAGATTACTGCTAATTGTGGCACTTTTAGTAATTTATTAACCCATATTTCAAAAGTGTATAAGACAAAGAAATGATTTAACTACATACAATTAATTTAAGTAATTAGTACCAGGAATTATTAACAATTTTCACGATCGCGGGTGCAACATCAGAATATCGCGGGCGCAACGAGTCTAAAGAAACTGAATTTATTCATAGGTCTGCGACTAATTTCTACATTTTTGATATGCAATACATAATATTATTAGTAAATTGTAATAATAGTATTTAAAATTTTATTATTTTTTAATTATCAGTCATTTATCGATCTGAGAAAAGAAATCGTCTAAATCACTAAAAACAATTAAATAATGTAACTTAACCAAAACCTTTTTCGATGTATTGTTATAAAATCGAACTACAGCAAACCTTTAATTCAAAATTAATATTTATAATTTAAAAGGATATGGGAGAATGATAAGTAAAAATATTTTTTAAAGAAAAATATTAAATATTTATGATTTTTCCTGTCATTTGTAGCATTTCTTCTAAAATATTTAAAAATAAAAGAATATAAATCATCATTTTGAAACATCTGTTAAGTAATACATGAAATATTTCGAAAAATATAAAACACGATGTGACTCCATTAAAATTTTTATAAATCTTGTAATTACATGTAAAGTATTGATAACAAATATAATCTAACATTATTGTTTACCTAAATAATATGAAATAAGACGAAAATCACTAGAATAGTCAAAAAATAATATGTTGCATTTCCAATTGTACTGCTTCGATCGCGGGCGCAACCACTTTAAAGGTTCTGTTTTCTTATTAAAAATAATAAAATAGTTTGTTCCAATGATTAATTCTAATTTCCCTCACATTTCTCCTTACTTTTGCAAAGTTTTAAATTATTAACAACATATTTTAGCGTGAAAACTAAACTTTTGTACCTTTTTTATCGCGGGCGCAACCATGGCAATTTTTCTTTAATAATATTGCTTGAAAACTATTTCAAAATTGTTGTTTTATTTTTGCACCGAAATAGAAACTTATGTGTATAGTCAATATTATGTAATGAAATTCAACTTCGAGCTAGTGATTTAGAGTAAAAATGATCATGTGTGGCATAATGTTAGGCTAGGCTACAATATGGGCTATTTGGTGGCCTGAAATAAAGATATTATTATTATTATTATTATAAGCATTTTTTCTGGCGCCGTTAGATGATATTACTTCAAAATGCTCTAAATCATTCAAATTACAATTTTTACCCATAAAAGTTCTTTTGCTAGTAAATATACATCTTTTTATTTATAATTCAATAAAAAATGTAACAAATGCTATACTTTAAAAATTCGTGTTAAGGGTCGTCTCTAGCGGAATCGCCCGTAGTATCTATGTTAAAAAATGAAACAATTCGTTGCATCTATGTTAAAAAAATGAAAGAATTCGTAGCTTATTATAAGTGGCGTAACTATAGGGTGGCAGTGCTGGCAAAATGCCACGGGCCCCCGACCCAAATTAAGGGCCCCGGCCCAAGAGGCCGTGAGGTCAGAAATTTCGATTTTTACTGATGGGGCCAATGAGTTTCTAAAATACTGGAGTAGCAACGTCTTACAAACGATTCTCAGAAATGCGTAAGCCGTAACCACTTGATAGTTAGAAAAGACAATGTCAATTCATAATAATTATGTCATTATGTAGGTCAGATTATATGCCTGCAGGCATCTTCAAAGTGGCAAAGCGTTGCTGCCGTAAACTGCCAATCTAGTTACGTTAGTAACATAGAATATCATTGGATAGGGCCCTATCAATTTGCCACGGGCCCCGGATGTTATAGTTACGCCACTGCTTATTATCAAGTATACAAATTAATAATAAAATCTTCAATTTTGCTTTATTCGCAGACTTAGCCCAAAGCCCAAATGTATTTCACGAGAAGCGAAGATTTACTACACTTACCATTGAATTAATGAGTTCGAATACCACAGACAACTGTATTAGTTCCTGAAACAGTATCAGTGCGACCATTCCGTACTTGGCAACTGCTTCGCTGTTCTGAAAGCCGAATTTATACATTTATACATAAATAGTAATTGCAAAAGTCTGTCATCTTTTCTTCAAAATATAATATGATGAAATTTAGATTCCCAGTAGGTATATAAATATCAATGTATCCCGTAATTGTAATTTTTTCGTGGATAAATACTTACATACACACTGAATAATATTATGAATGCCAAAGTGTTTAATATGGTTGCTATTTTTTCACACATAAAAATCGCTGTAGAATAATTATAAGGGTCAATTCAGGCCGCAATGCGACGCGTAGATGCATTTCTAAATGTGTACCGATATGACAGAAAATTAGAATTGCATCTACGCGTGGCGTTTCGGTATGAATAATAATTGATTGTTGTTTATGTATAGTTATGTGTGAAGGTAAGATGTCAGACCAGATATCATTAATTTTGGGGTAATTTGAGTAACATCGCAACACTAGCCCGCGCAGTGCGCGGCGCGCACACATGAGAACCTGCATCACGCGCGTTCTAGAAGTCAAATGATGAGCTCTGTATGGGCTCTGGTATAGTGCTCAACAGGAATGGATTGTATATTTTTAGGAAGGTATACCCATGTACATTAATGACCAATAGGGCGCTTGTCAAGATTCGTTGTACTTTTTGAGTAAAGCCATGTTAAAAGTGACATCAGCGCTCATACATTTCATGCTGATAACATCACGTTACATTATAGCATGATTATTTTTAGGGTTCCGTAGTCAACAAGGATATTATAGTTTCGGTCTGTCCGTCTGTCCATCTACCCGCGTTTTTTTTTTTTGTTTTTTTTTTTTTTAATAATTCTCCTGTCCCTGATTTTAAGTTGAGGGATTTATGTTCTTAATACAATTTATACACTTAAACACTCTTATATGTCTACACTTATCTTCTATTTATATTTTCCGTTCTGTCATCGTTACCTGCTCCGCCGTCCAAGGGTGAGCAGTATGAGGGAGGGGTTAAACTACTACTGTGAGCGTAAATCTAAGGTGTACTGTCTAATGCCCGCTGTACACTCTCGCCGAGAGCTCTCGGGCGAGAGTCTCGTGCGATAGCCCCTTGCCCGAGTGCGATCATGTACATTCTCGCTTAGTTCAATCGCAGTTAAGAACTCAGAGAAGATAGACGAAAACGACCATTCACCATTCACCATGCATCGAAAGATATCATTGTAATCCAAAGATTTATAATCATATTTAATTTTATTTCTCACAGATAATGACTGATTATGACGTTTATTATTGTTATTTTTCTGTTCTACACTGTCCAACGGCGGGACTAGTACTGAAAGACGCGAGAGTGTACAGTAGTGCGCTCGTTTTCCTCGCGAGACCCTTTGTCTCGGGCGCAAAATACCGACACCGGACCGAGAGGGTCCGAGACAGGCGAGACGAGGCGAGCGCACCCATTTACACTCTCGCACTCGGGCCGCCTCGCTGTGTCTCGGCGAGAGTGTACAGCCGGCTTAAGACAAGACATCCGTAACCTTTCTAAGCGCAAATAAGTCTTACCACATAGACGACAAAAACTACGTCGGTAACGCCGGCCTTGTACGTTGACTGTACATTATTTCAAAAAGTACAGTTGCTAGGGGCTGGGCGCCATATAACTTTTTTACCTACTCACTAAGAACTATCTAATGGTATATATTTTATCTCTGTTGAGCAATATACCAAAATGCCCATGATCGTTTAATGGTATTGTGACAAGTTAAAAGTTACATTGCTGTGAAAAAGCAAGGAGTGAATATATCAATATGACTTTAATGACTACGGAGTGTTCAAAAACAAAGCATTTGAAATAGCATTCGAAACTTTATATCCCCACCGTCAATCTCCGTTTAAATGCTAATAGAATGTCTTCTTAAGTCCCCAATAGCAATTAGACGATTGTAAATCGGAATTCTTTTGTCGGCGACAAATTAAGTTTGCTTTTCGATAAATCAATATTGATGTTAAACAGATTCGGTATTCTTTCCTTATTGGTATTAAGGCTTGTTCACGCTAGCTTAAGGTGCCGGTTGGCAGCAGGCGACATGAAGCACCGCAGACGACGTGTTGTCGCGACACTACAGGTTTCTATGTATTCCTATGAAATACTTTCCGCAGCTAGCGACACGAAGCTAGCGACACTTTTAATATAAATACATAGAAACCAGTAGTGTCGCGACGACACGTCGTCTGCTGCCGCTTCATGTACCCGACTTCCAACTTGTACCTTTATGCTGGTTAAAGATTGCCACCGTGATTGGGCAAGCTGTCTTTACTATGCGCAATCGACGTCGATCCGCGATCGTAAGCAATTTAAGACAAAATGTGGTCTACACGCCCGTAACTGTTCCTTCGATCGCGGATTCTTGGAAATCTATTGTTTACACTTTACGTGGTCGAATTCGACCGCTTGGGAGTTGATAGGTTAATATAATACGGATGTGGTTTACACTTTTAACTGTTTAACCGCTTAATATTATATAATAATATTTTGGCTATGGTGGGACAGCCTAAAGAGGCCGTAATACTAAATGACGCCCGCAACTTCGTTGCACAGAAGTTCGTTTATCGTGCAGGAACCGTAAATACATTTCTCCGGGATAATAAGTGTCCTATGTTCTTTTCCGGGACTCAAAGTATCTACCGAATTTCAGCAAAATTGGTTCAGCGGTTTAAGTGTGAAGAGGTAACAGACAGAAACAATTTTACATTAATACTAGCTGTCCCGGCAAACATTGTTTTGCCATTTAAAGTATTTCTACTTCATCAGCATACAAAATCTTACCCCCTCTTTTGTCCCCTAAGAGGGGTGGGGGGAAAATGTTATGTAACACCAGATGTTAAGTTGGAAAAACAGTTAATAATATAAAGTCCATTAAAGAAAAAAGTGTACTTAATACAAAATCTGACCCTCTCTTTGGTGGGGGGGGGGGTGATTTTTATACACCAGATGTTGAGTTGGAAGAAGGCAAATATATCAGCGAAAACCGTATGCAAATCGGATCAGTAGTTTTCGTGTTAAAGCAAAAGTCTTATACAAAATCTGACCCCCTCTTTCGTCCCTTTATAGGGGTGGGGGGAATTTTTTTTATACACCAGATGTTAAGTTAGAAGAAGACAAATATACCTGCGAAAACCGCATTCAAATCGGATCAGTAGTTTTCATGTTAAAGCAAAAGTCTTATACAAAATCTGACCCCCTCTTTTGTCCCTTTAGAGGGGTGGGGGAAAAAAAATTATACACCAGATGTTAAGTTGGAAGAAGATAAATATATCTGCGAAAACCGCATTCAAATTGGATCAGTAGTTTTCGTGTGATAGTGGAACAAACATACAGACAGACAGACAGACAGACAAAAAAACTGACCACATTTTTGGCTTCCATAGCGATGTAGTGACACCCTCCGCTTATTATTTTTTGAATATCTTTAATGTACAGAATCGTCATTTCTATAGTTTTATTATATGTATAGATATTATAACCGTTGCACAAAAGTTCGTTTGTCGCGCGGGAACCGTACATTTTTTCAGGATAAAAAGAATCCTATGTCCTTTCCCGGGACTCAAAGTATCTCCATTCCGAATTTCAGCAAAACCGCTGAAAGACAGATGCACTTTTGCATTTTTAATATTAAGTCCATGCATAGATTATTATGGGAGCGAAATTAGGGGCAACAGCTAACACACCGGTATCAAACAAGTCATCTTCGAATCTTGATGAGTTCTAAGCCTCAGTGGGCAAATTAACGCTTTACGTTAACTTGTTATTCGAATTAAGAACCCTCCAGTTAATTATTGTTAACGATTTGAGTCTTTCGTTATAAATATTCTTCTTGGAAATGACGTCAATTAGATAATTGAAATTCACTTTCATCAATATTTGAAGGTTTCTTGGCAAATTAATACCTTATTTGTATGTATGAAAATAATTTTTTAGTAAAATTATCTTTAAGAATATTAGACATTACTCTTCTTTTAGCGGTGTTGTGCACTATTTATGTGAAAGTTCGTAAGACGCAGGGAGAGTGGCAGCCACTCCCATGAGAAGAAATAAGGTTGACCACAGACGGACCGCATCTTACAGTCAAGAACCGCAAGATGCGGTTGCCGCACGGCGCGGCGATCTGCAGTTTTCATACTAAATTCGTATCCGCAATACACGGACCGCTCGAGCAGTTCTTGAGTGGTCGGTACAAATATCAACGCGACCGCTCTAGACCAGTCGGTCCCGACTGCAAGTTGCAGTCCGTCTATGGCCAGTCTAACAACTATTCATTTCACTTCTGCCGGCACTCCTGCAGTGGAATCTTTTTCGTCTCGTAACCAAATGACAGAGACAATTATTATGCTTGACATAATAATTTCTACTAATGGACTACAGGCCCATAATATGTGAACACGCTTAGAAGGCTTTTAGTGTGTCAGAAAATAACTCTGAGCAGTATGGCTTATGTCGTCATTTCTGAGCGGTGGTGAGTACTGAATACGCGGTGGCGTGATAGGGGTTTGGTTTTGGCCCTTGGCTTTCGATTCCTGCGCTAGAAAAATGTACGGCATAGTATAAGCCTCCTAAGCGTACTCACGTTTGGTGGGCTTGTAAGTTGTAGTCTACAAGAAAAAGTGAAATTTGCTTAGCACATAAACGATTGTGCACAGTGCAATAGACTCATTAAAGTTAATATTACCAATGTAGACAGTTGGAACAGTACAATACACCCGCTGACTTGCAGTATGACGTAGTAGAAAAACAGCATAGGACCAAACACGTTTGAAGTTCTAGAAGAAAAGCTGTAAAGATAGATAAAACTTTACGCAAGTCGAACAAATTAAAAAAAAATTGCTTTAGCAATTCTTGGTTTTGTTAAAATTTTTCTTGTTTTTTTTTTGGTGATGATAGACAGTAGACACATTAACATATATTTATTATTTATATTCTTTATAATTATAATGTCTACAAAAGTAATGATGTTATAAGAATATCTCCTTTCTAAGAAACTTACAAATTGCAACTAAATTATTAAAAGTGTTTACGAACTTATTTACATTCAAAGCACACAAAAGCTCTTTCAGTATTTCATGAAAACTTTTTTAATATTTCAAGTCGAGTTTTTAAAAGCAAACCTCGAGTGAAAGGATTAAAAGATTACTTTAAATCTCTTTGTTTAACAATAATTGAAGTTGAGTTCTGACAATGCAGGGGGAATCTTAAAGAAATACACAAAAGAAAAATCTTCGTCGTTACCTAAGGAAAAGTGATTACGCCCCTTAGCCAATACGTTTTCCTTATCGCTTCTTTGTAGAAGATATAATAATAGTCGACATTCCACTTATGTCGTGTCAAATCGTCCGGCGATTTAGTTCTATAAAGAAGCGATAAATAAAACGTGTGGCTTTGTCCACATCTGTATCATTTTCGCAATCAGATCTCCGTCGCGTAGCATCGAAGCGTATCATGATCGCTAGTGTGACGCAAAATAATCGCGATCATCGGGGCGTATCATGATACGAAGTGTATCATGATCGCGATCATTTTGCGTCCACACTAGCGATTATGATACGCTTCGATGCTACGCGACGGAGATCTGATCGGAGATCTGATCGCGAAAATGATACAGATGTGGACAAAGCCTTAGCTCTCTAGCCAACACGTTTTTGCTAAGGCAATTAAAACTTTATTTCACAACTCATTAACTACTGGTAACTTTAAGCAGTTTCGTTTACTTAAATAGTATTCTCGGAATGCTTTTAGATGGTTTCATCTAATAATCGAAATTTTGGTACTAAAAAGTGTATGGACTTAATCACATTGCTTCCATTATTCCATTCTAATATTATAAATGTGAAAGTGTATCTGTCTGTCTGTTATCTCTTCACGCCCAAACCTCTAAATCGATGATGATAAGTGTTCAAACTACGAGTACTAAAGGTATGGGTCACGTAACATAGTACATGGAATTGGTACATTTTGTTTTTTTTTTTTTTTGGCCCACCACACATTCCCACCACTGTATCTCCTGTGTCGCCAGGATCGACAGCGGTATCCAACCACGAAAACCCTTTGATATGATCTCAGGGAGCCCGAGGGATATGCTAAAACTGTCTTGGGACCCGCAACGAAATTAATCAAAAGAAAATAGGAGGAGTAGGAAGATTCCAATTTCCCTCCCCATAAAAGCGGGAGACAGCACAAAGTTGCAATGACCGAAAGTCAAAGAACTTAAGGGGGGAGCACCACGGAAATAAGGTTAATAATTATGACTCCTAAACTAAAGCTAAGTTAATATTGGAGTTTATTGTGTTTGACTGTTGCCAATAATAATTGTGACAAAAACGCTTGAAGGCACGGAAGTTCCTAGCGCTGTCCACGAGATCACCGTAGTATGCGACTCCAGAAGTACAGAATAGGTTGTTTAGCATAGTAGTTCTTTCGTCCTGCCAGAGACTGCACTCCCAGAGAACATGATGCGCGGTTTGTTCAAACATGTTGCCTTCGGTCGAGCACTCGCACATGGGTGATGCTACTAGTTTAAATCCGTAAAGTTTGGCCTTAAAATTTCCATGACCGGTCAGGAATTGAGAAACGCAGTGATCAATATCCATCCAATGTTTGGATAGCCGTTCACGAATATTAGGGAAAAAATTATAAAGATGTCGCCCTTTGGTGGAACAGTCCCATCGCGACTGCCATTCGGAGATTAGGCTTTGCACAGAGTTTTCATAAGGTTCAAACAATCTTGCTATTTTAATTTTATCGCGAGCGCTTAAAAAGATCGGGTTGTCAATGTTTTTGTTATGATAATACATTGTCGCACGACGCTGAATCTCAAGGTCAACGGGTAAAACTCTGGCTAACACAGGCAAGGCTTCGGTGCTTGTGGTCCTGTAAGCTTTGCACAAGAATATAAGAGCAAGACGTTGGCTTTGTAGCAACTTGCGACGAGCCGCGCCGATTGTTACCCTGTCGGCCCACACGGGGGCCCCGTAGCAAATGCTGCCGAGATAAGTAGCGGTGTAAATTAATTTTAGGGTTTTGAAAGAGAGGCCCCATGTCGACGTAGATATTTTGGTAAAGGAGTAAAAATTGCGCTTCGCTTTCTCACCGGTTTGAATTATATGTTCTAAAAATGTAAATTTATTTTCCAAGTAAAAACCAAGATAACAGAGTGACTGTTTGCGTTTAACGTTAATATTGTCAAGTTTAATGCTAGGGGAAGATATAAGGGAACCTTTTAAAAGAATTTGGTAAGTTTTATGCGCTGCAAATTTCAGGCGATTACGTTTACCCCAACTCGATATTAAATTAAGACTATCATTGGCTTTAGATTCAATTTCGAAACGTGAATTTGCTTGAACGATGAGAAACCCGTCATCGGCGTAGCCAACTAGTACGCACAGCGGTGGTAGGGGAAGACTTAATAAATCATCAAATCCGAAATTCCATAGTTTTGGCGAGATAACAGAGCCCTGAGGGCAGCCGCATGTTAAATCTTTGGCGTGTGTACAATGGCCAAGTCGAAGCTTAGTTTGACCATTAGAAAAGTAAGAACGTATTATGGCATAAATATTACAGTAGCAACCTCGATTTTTTAGTTTTAATAATAACATCGGCCACCAAGCATGATCGAACGCGCCGAAAATATCTAATGAAATGGCAACCACGTATTTCGATTCCGAAAGATTTACTATTTTTCTAACTTCCATAGCCGCGTCAACAGTAGATTTCCCGGCGGTGAAACCAAACTGATGGCTATGAAATTTAGGGCCACCGGGTAGCAGGCGAGGTACGATGAGACGTTCTAGTAATTTACCTAAGCAAGGCAGTAACGTTATCGGACGGTAAGATTTTGGGTCGTCAGGAGGTTTGTTTCCCGCTTTAGGTATTAACTTTAAACAACCGGTGCGCCAAATTTTTGGAAATATACCTTCTGCGATACATCTGTTGTAAACATGTAGAATCGATGAATTGGCCGCTAAGCACGCTTGTTTTATCATAATATTCGATATTTTATTTTTATATTTTATTTATCCTCGCCCGCAGATTTTTTTATACGCAAAAGGTTTACTATTTTACTAAACTCCTCCGAAGTTGGTAAATCTGAGACCAGTGTATGAATGGGGTCTAACATTCTACTCCTAATTTCGCGGTGGTGTTCATCATCCAAGGAGGGCTCGTCGTCTGGTATGAGAACGTTTAGATATGCCTTCGCCGTTTCGTCTAAACTATAAGTGTAAGAGTTGTTAATTTTAATATTTGAGAAAAAGCTTGGCTCATTACTACTACTGGGTTTAAGCTCGTGGTATAAGGAAGACCATCTTTATCCAGTCTATTCGCAGCATTCTTCAACATACTATTTTTTGCTAACGTAACGGCGGCGCGATAGCGTGACCTTGAAATGCGTAGGTTATTTAAATTATTTATGTAGTTATCATCCGAACGATCGTGGCCAGATTTACGAAGATTATTAATTTTTCGCCTGGCCCTTCTAAATTCCCGACGAAGATTAAGAAGTTTACTGTTCCACCATTTACAGTTGTGATCTTTTTTAAGAGGTCTACGACCCAAGGCTACATCGGCACAGTAAACAAATGTGTTTGTCATAATTTCCGCGCACTCATTGACGTTTAAATCCGGCCGAGTGAAGTCTCCGGCATGAGCGGTAATGAGGGAGCGGAATAAATTCCAATCGCCGTTCTTTACATTGTATTTATAGTCATTAGAATTGACTACGGTATCACTCGGGACCGCACGAGAAAACTCGTACACCAATAAGCGGTGATCACTACATGACGCATCAGGAAGGACACGCCAATGCCTAATCTGGACGTACGCGCTGAATAGCGTGACGTCAATCGACGATTCGCCCGTTGGGCTACTATAGGTAGGTGGTGCATCGGGGGTGTTGTGAATATGGAGGTTAAACTCCGCAATAAAGTCTTCTACAGCGGTACGTCGGTCGCGGTCAGTGTACCTAAGTTGGCCGTGCTATAAGGGCGAGGATGCATTGACGTCGGCGCCAATAATAATTTTATTACCCGCGAGATATTGTAATACGCGGCGAAGTTGATATAAATGGGGGCTTACGGAATCCGCGTACTGAAAATAGCAGCTTACAACGTATAGTCTAAACTGAGGAGACGATACCTCGGCTACCGCACAGTGCGACGTCGAAAGGTTAGGTAAGGCCGCGACTGAAAATCTAGACTGAGGTGTGTAAATACCCGCGCGAGCTAAGTTATTAATTTGTATTATCTTCGACCGTAGCGACGCGAGTTGATATTGCTCCTGTACGAGCACTAAGTCTAAATTGTAATCGGAAACCAACTTTTCTAATTCTATCGTTGCGTGCTTATTGTTGTGGAGGCTTAACTGTCCTATATTTAAACTATCCATACCGAGTCGTTAAAATAAGTTGCTCCATTTTAGACTTATACGTAGGACAATCTGAGGAGCCTGTGGGGTGGTCGGTCGGTTTTTTATAACGCAAACAACTACCGCAAACCGGCTTCAAGTCGTCTTTGTCTTTTTTGGGCAGCTATCCGAGCTATGACCTTCGGCGCAATGTTTACAGCATGGCTTTGTGTCACGACAGAATTTAGCTGTGTGCCCGTACTGTTGACAGTTAGCGCAGCGCACGAGTTCGACATCATCTACGAAGCGGCACATCGCCCAGTCGATAAAAAGTTTTTCTTTTGTTTCGATGAGGTGTTGACGCACTTTAGGGTCTAGTTCGATACCTATCCATTTTCGGTTATTATATTCTTTGTTTAAAATACGATGTCTTACTATTTTTGTCGAACTCATGAATTGATCTTGCGTCACATTGATTTCGCCGTTTACGTTTTGGTTGTACAGGGATAATAGAAAATTATCGTCTGTAATGTGTTGAGGAACATCTTTGATAAGGATGCGCGGGCTACGTCCCTTGGGTGTCTCGAGACGGAGACCGGCAGATTTTAGCGCTTCGACTGACTTTAATTTTTTAACTTGCGACTCGCTCGTGAGGCGCAGAAGCACGCCCGAATTCGCTGTTTTCTTAACGCCGTGAAATTGAAAACCGTCGGCCGGGTTTATGACCTTCATCAAAGCCTGCTTGGTCTCAGTTGCCGATTTTAATTCCGCCGATTTTTCTTGCGTGGGGTAGGCTATAACACACGGGAGTGGTTTACGTGTCTCGACGGGGGGAACCGATTTCGCGAGTTTCAGTTTGAGAGCCTCGGAATAAGAGACCGGAGGCGCCGCGGGGGCCGGTTTCACATCCTGATTAAGTTTAATGGATAGTAAATCTCGCTCCAAATTCGCGACTTTGGTTTCAAGTGACGAGTTTTTAATGGCAAGAAGAGAAACTATAGTTGTCAGTTTTTGTGTCATGTTCATTATATCGGATTTATTGGCAAAGTTGTTGCGCCTCGAGACAGTGTCGTTAGCGAATTCGTTAATTTTTCCCAAGTACGAGGACGCTTCGCGGACTAACTCGCAGTAATTAAACGAATCATCGACTGCGCTGCTAGTGTCTAATAGTGAAATTACCGGGGACTGCGGCTCGTCCCTTATGGGTTGGTGACGTTTTTCGACTGGTGACACGGAAGAAGGCGATAGTTCGGACAGCAAACGTTTGCCGGACGAAGTTGGCGGGGAACGAGGTATGCCGTCCCTTCTTTCAAATGGGTTGGTATTTTTATCTGGCGGCATGTTATTATGACTAGACATTATGTCTTGTTTTCAAAGTTAACAACAATAACACTATTTATGATCAGCTGATCGCAAGGCCGGGTGCCCGGCGCAGCGCGCGCGGTACCGACGATACAATATTTTTACCTACCTACAATTCCTTACTGTTATAAATGAACAAAGGGAATTACTTACCGAGATAAATCCAATAAAATACGGGCAAATGTGTTCAAAAACTTACAGTTAACGTAGATTACACCGTTACCTAGCTTTTTACACACACTCAGCACGCAATTAACGATTTCAACCACCGAAAACAATTTTAATTCCCGGAGCGCACGTCAGACGATGTTAACCGTACCGAGTCCGCGGGGGGAGGTACATTTTGGTTTGCATCAAATGAGGTAGTTCTGATTTTTTTATATGTTGTATGTGATGAGGTGGTAATGTCAGATAAAATTTTTCCACCTCGAAATCCTTCCGGAACATTGGAAAATTCATGAGAAACCATTAAATTTTTGATCAGTTTTCAGTTTTTGCCATTTTTTACCACTAAGGACCTGTTTAATGGTAGAAGTTATCAGAAATTACTTTAAAGTAGACAAAATTTTCAACAAAATGAGAATAGTTAGGTCTCGATAAACTGAATAGTTTCAAAGGTACAGCTGTTCAAATATTTGTAAATTTTCCAAAAAAACATTTATTTTTCGAGTTTTTACAAGTTCTCGTCAATGTGGTCAATTATTCATCTATTTGACGGCATAAATTAATATACGTTATTAAAGAAGACATTTTTTTCAACAAAACGAGACCAATTTGGTCTATTAAAATCTGATAGTTCCCTAGCTACAGCTGTTCAAAGTTGCTGAGGTGAGTTAACAAAATGAAATAATATGACTTACTAGGCTTCGCCCGCGTAAATTAGATATTTCACAGACAAATTAGTCCACATAAAATATCCTATGAACCTTTACGTGCTCTACTTCTTATCTGTGCCAAATAACAGAAAAATTGCTCCAGTAGTTCGTGAGATAAGCCCTTTCAAATAATTTCCCCCGTTTTTTCCACATTTTCCTCTATTTCTTCGCTTTTATTAGTCGGAGCGTGATAAAATATAGCCTATAGCCTTTCTTGATAAATGAGCTATCTAACACTGAAAGAATTTTTCAAATCGGACCAAGTAGTTCCTGAGATTAGCGCGTTCAAATAAGCCCTTTGAAATAATTTAACCCGTTTTTTTAACATTTTCCTCTATTTCTTCGTTTCTATTAGTCTTAGCGTAATAAAATATAGCTTATAGCCTTTCTCGATAAATGGGCTATCTAATACTAAAAAAAAATTTCAAATTGGACCAGTAGTTCCTGAGATTAGCGCGTTCAAATATGCCCTTTCAAATAATTTAAGCGCTTCTTTTTCGCGCTAATCTCAGGAACTACTAGTCCGATTTGAAAAATTCTTTCAGTGTTAGATAGTTCATTTATCGAGAAAGGCTATAAGCTATATTTTACTATGCTACAACTAATAAGAGCGAAGAAATAGCGGAAAATGTGGAAAAAACGGGAGGAAATTATTTGAAAGGGCTTATTTGAACGCGCTAATCTCAGGAACTACTGGTCCAATTTGAAAAATTCTTTTAGTGTTAGATAGCCCATTTATCGATAAAGGCTATAGGCTATATTTTATCACGCTTCAACTAATCAAAGCGAAGAAATAGAGGAAAATGTGTAAAAAACGGGGGAAATTATTTGAAAGGGCTTATCTCACGAACTACTGGAGCAATTTTTCTGTTATTTGGCACAGATAAGAAGTAGAGCACTTAAAGGTTCATATGCTATTTTTGTGGACTAATTTGTCTGTGAAATATCTAATTTACGCGAGCGAAGCCTAGTAAGTCATATTATTTCATTTTGTTTACTCACCTCAGCAACTTTGAACAGCTGTAGCTAGGGAACTATCACATTTTAATAGACCAAATTGGTCTCGTTTTGTTGAAAAATTTGTCTTTTTTAATAACGTATATTAATTTATGCCGTCAAATAGATGAATAATTGACCACATTGACGAGAACTTGTAAAAACTCGAAAAATAAATGTTTTTTTGGAAAATTTACTAACATCTGAACAGCTGTACCTTTGAAACTATTCAGTTTATCGAGACCTAACTATTCTCATTTTGTTGAAAATTTTGTCTTCTTTAAAGTAATTTCTGATAACTTCTACCATTAAACAGGTCCTTTGTGGTAAAAAATGGCAAAAACTGAAAACTGATCAAAAATTTAATGGTTTTTCATAAATTTTACAATGTTCCGGAAGGATTCCGAGGTGGAAAAAATATCCACCACCATCCATGTATACCACCTCATCACATACAACATATTAAAAAATCAGAACTACCCCATTTGATGCAAGTGAAGACCCCTTTTATTGTACGATTTCCATGGACTAACACGTTAAAATAAACTGTTGATATGCTAAATGGACCATTCTAGTTTTGAGCCGAAAAAAATAAATCAAAAAAATTTTGTGAAATTTTACATTTTTATTATTTAAAATTAATAATTATAATGTAATAAAACTATTAAAAATAGATTTAGAGATCGTTTGTCCATAATTATTTAAAAAATCAAGAATTTAAGTTTTTACTTGATAACAGAAATGACGCTGTGCCTAACAGGAGTGATAAACATCAAAATTATAAACAATTATAACAATAATTATTCTGATGCATATTTTAAAACCTGTAATGTAGATTAGCGATAGTAAAAAACAGATTTAGCAAAGCTCTAAAATTTTAAGAGAAAAAAATTACATCGTTATGATAACAGAAGTGATGCACCATTTCTGTTATCAATACGATGGGGTATTTTTATTTACTAAATATTATAATATATATTTTGATTGATTTATTTATTTCATTTTTAACCATTACCTATTTATTTTGATCGAAACTAAGAATTTGTTAAAAACTGTAAAAAATTACGGACAATATAAAACACAATATTTAGCACAACAAAATCTATAAACTAATTTTTAAAATGTATAACTATGCAACATTAGAATCTTCCAAAAAATATGTTTTTAAAGAAATATACATCATTTTACAGGCGCTTTAAGAAAAAATAATGATCAAAAAATTTGTTTCGTCTGAGGAATCACAGGATTTTATTTGCTCTAGAATTGTTGTCGTTTAATGGCTTACATAACATTTTTGAGTCAATTTTCTGTCTTTTTATTATTTTTTCTAACTATAAAAAAATAAAAGAAGTTACAAATTTTATTTTTAGTTTAATAAAACAAGAATAGTGAAATGGTAAATTCTGTTATCAAAATGATTATTCCTGTTATCAACAATTTAGTTAGATATTTAAAATTTCTTGTAATTGAAAAAAACTTGATAAAAATGTTATAAATATAATAAAATTGACATTACAGAAAAAATAACAAAAAGTATTAACTTTACTATATTTTAATAAGAAAAACGTTATTTCTGTGATCAAAAATCACTTCTGTTATCACCTAGTTAACAGAAGTGATGATAACAGAAATGATAAAACTCAAATAATCTTTATTTTACTTTTAAATTGTCAAATTTAACTTAGTTTTATTTATGTTTTACAATAAAAGGACTAAGAATACATGTAAACAAAGGCTTTTTACAATATTTAACAAAGTAATTAACTTTTTACAGACTTAGCAGAAGTGATGAGCGATCTCAACCAATAGAAAAATCACGAACAAATTTTCCTTTTGTTAAAAAACGAAATAAATAATCAAACTCTTTGTTACTAATGTAGAAACTACAAGTGAATTAGTGCTGCCTACGTGTAAAATTTATTTGAAATTAAATGTGTCGCTATATTATTATTTTTTTCAAATTACAATTGATAACAGAAATGACGGAAATTTTGGTAACAGGAGTAGAATCAAGAATAAAAACGTGCCTCTATTTCAGAAGAAGAATATGCTCATTAAATCATAAATCCAATTATATTTCAATACAATTTTAACTATAACACTAAGATATTGTTTCTTAGAAGTATTTTTTTAAGTTGCCTCAATGTGCTAAGGTGTGAAAGTAACAGATAACAGGCGTGACTAGGGTTGCCAACATTTCACCGGCGAAATATAGTATTTTTCAAAATAAACTATACAAAATATAGTACACTTCTAAAAAATATAGTATTTTATGGAAAAATTAAACAATGTTCAATGAAATATTTGAGTAAGTATTATTTATTTTAATAAAAACTATTTTTTTTGCACTTCTTGCATTTTTTATCAATGTTTTGTCTAAAATAAAAGTGTCGTATGCTTTATTACATTCAATTTTAAGATATTAATGTAAATTAAAAGCTCATTTTTTATTAATGAGAAACTACTTCTGTTTCTCTCTTCCCGTCATTTCAAATTCATAACCGAAAATACCCTTTCTGTGAATGCTGAAGTGGCGGGAATAGAGAGCAGGAATGAGATAATTTTTGTGTTGAAAATATAGTATTTTTGCGTACTATATTATAGTTCAACAGTATATAGTACGCAGGCTCGAAATATATAGTACAATACTATATATTATAGTACGGTTGGCAACCCTAGGCGTGACGTTTGGGTACTTTGAGCTATCAAGTTACCAAGAAAAGTCTAATTTATATACTTAAAAGTGTTATTATGTTATGGTTCACACCGGTTATTATTATTGGCACTCATAAATTTATTGATAAAAGATTGTTAAAAGTACTTTTTTATCAAGTAACAGATTTTTCGCTGTAGAATAGAATGACCCAAATAAATAAGTAAACTATAGCTTACCGTGATATGAATCTGTGATGATCAATATTTGCCTTCAACAATTTGGACACCATAACCGATTCCTCTTTCGAATACCACGGAACACCAGTAAAACTTGTCTTTGGTCTAGGAAAGTTCTTGAGACTATCCTCGAGAATTTTCATGTGCCCCCAAATGTGGACCGCTGCTAGGCTCAAGATCAGGTCATAGTAGCAAAGTATGAGTGAACTGATAGCCGACAGAAACCAGTTCAAAAACGACACTATGATATAACCCGTAAAATCTCTGGTACAGTCGATAGGAAACGCGTAGTATACTGATAATTCGTAAGTTCCATTTGCAGGCTTACTCTCGCTAAACATTCCCGACCTATAGTTCTTTAAGATAGGCGCCATGTTGAAAGTAATCAATCCGATACAACATTCTGTTGGCAAGAATTTGAGGAACATGGTGCTGTATTTGGTAATTTTCTGGTAAACCTGAAATTCGAAAACTTTAATTTCCACTTTGATGATTTGATATCAATAAAGTTAAAGAATCCTTACAATTTTTACAGGCAACGGAACGGCCTTAGCTCTCGGGAGAGAGAATGGAGCAAAATTTATAGCTTTCATAAGGGTCCGCTCTTTTCTTTTTAACTCTTTGATCTAGTTTTTTTTTTTGTTTGAAAGCTGACATGATCGAGAGTATTCTTCGCTATAATTCATTATCATCAGCCTGCTCAGTGCTGGACAATCAGGGTTTATCTGGTTCATGAAAGGCCGTTAGCGACTTGTAGACGTTTAATGGGTTTTATGTTTCATTCTAGTTCGTGATATTTGTGAACATACAATATACATACGTATACACATAATATTGGAAAGTTGACCTGGTGCTGCAGCATCACCTGGTAATCAATAGGATATCCAACTCCTCGCCAACTTAGAGCAGAGGTTTCGTGTTTGGACTCATTTTAATTGCAACAACCAGTAGGAAGTAGATAAACAGTAAATATTTACATGCTGCTGCAGCATCGCCTGGATTCTATAGGAACCGAGCTTCGTATGAACCTAAAGTGGAGGTTTCATGTTTGGGCTTATATTAACGGCCTCATCGAAAAGGACATTGATAGATGGTAATCATGAGAATATGATTCTGTAGATAGGAATTATTCTGCACTATTACCAACACAAGTTTAAAAAGTATGAAATAAAATTAAATTAAGAAATTTCAAAAAACCCCCGCCAAACAACTTTAAAAAGCAATGAAATAATATTTACTGCCTTTAAGTTCAAATAATTCCTAACTTGAGTAAAGTAATATTTTAGTCCATAATTATTGTTGTCGAGGTATGTCGGGGGACCGCTAATGAACTGAATCGAGATAATCAGCGACTTGGCGGTTGTAGGTTATAACCTAAAACAGTACACTATAGTGTACTTGGACACACCTTGACAACAATTATGGCCTAAAATATTACTTTACACAAGTTAGGAATTATTTGAACTTAAAGGCAGTAAATCTTACTTCATTACTTTTTAAAGTTGTTTGGCGTGGGTTTTTAGGGTTCCGTACCCAAAAGGTAAAAACGGGACCCTATTACTGAGACTTCGATGTCTGTCCGTCTGTCTGTCCGTCTGTCTGTCCGTCTGTCTGTCCGTCTGTCTGTCCGTCTGTCTGTCCGTCTGTCTGTCCGTCTGTCTGTCCGTCTGTCTGTCCGTCTGTCTATCCATCTGTCTGTCTGTCTCCAGGCTGTAACTCAAGAACCACTATAGCTAGACTTCCGAAATTTTCACAGATTGTGTGTTTTTGTTGCTGCTATAACAACAAATACTACAATTAAAATAAAATTAATATTTAAGGGGGGCTCCGATACAACAAACCTTATTTTTTGGCATTTTTTGCTTGTAATCAATAATGGCAACAGCTAGGCACTTCAAATTTTCATGAGAGCCTAAGTTTAAATATGTCTACTTTGATAAATAATAATAATATTTAAATAAAATAAAAATTTAAGGCGGGCTCCCATACAAAAACACAATTTTTGGCCTATTTTTCGTCTATAACGGTACGGAACCCTTCGTACGCGAGTCCGACTCGCACTTGGCCGTTTTTTTTTTTATTCCTTAATTACCTTTACTATACTTATGGCTTGTTATAACCTTCTAACTGCTTTGTTACTCGTCTAATATTAATAAAATAACTTACCTTCTCGGCGTAGTCTGACTTATCTCGATGGTAAAACAGATGGAACTCCATCAGAAAATCTCGGAATAAATCACAATATTTCTTCCGCCAGGGTAGGTTAATACGAGTCTATGTAATGAAATATTTCTTAATCAGTCTTTGTAAAATCGAAATCCATTGGGGTTTTTAAACTGCAAAACATAATATCCTCGGGCAAGAACGAAGAATAGTTTAGCTCATTCCCATTCACGGCATCAAAATGTAGTTAAAAGTGCAAATGAGTGTAGGTATATACTTTATTCATAGTTTTATATTAATGTAGTTAGAATCTAAAGTTTATTTAAAGATCTTACCACAGCCGTAACATTCACTAGTACAGTTACATAAATATGTCCCAGTACTTCGAAACTCTTCACCCCAAAGCTTTTCTTAAGATATATTACTTCAGCAATTAATTTGGCCAGTGATATGATAAATAGCGTGGTATTGCTTGGAAAATAGGGTTTAGTTTTCTTTGTGCTGAGGTGTTTGTGTGGCCAAGAGCCTATGCTATCGACGATTATCCGAAAAACCTTAATATCTGACATGTCCAGTATACCCAATTTCCTGAAATAATATTATTACTGGCACCAAAATTTTAGCTTCGTAAACTGTGACCAACATCTAGATTTTTTTTCTTTATTTAAGGCTCAAGTTCACCAACGTCTGTTAGTGTTAACAGCTTGTTAAAATGTCATGTCTCTTCTTTCACTCATATGAAAAACGAAAGAGGTAACGTGATACTATAATTCGAGCATTACTTTAACAGTCGTTGGTGAAATTGGGCCTAAAGACTTACATCGTAAGATTAAGTCGGCCAACATCTGGATGTTGGTCACAATTTTTGCAATAAGGAGAAGAGATAGTCGGGTCCCCTAGAACAATAATTGTTTTGATTACTATCAAGCAAATTCGTGAGTAGCTTCATTTAGATAAGACGAACAACAATTTCCTCTGCGAAAATTCTCGAAAGTGGTAGCTAATAGAGATAGAGAGGATTTAATATTTCGATTTGATGGTCCTAAAATATGGATTGTTCTATTTGTAGGACAATGTTACTCTTAAATTGTATAACTATTAACCTATCAATAAACAAAAAATCTGCTGGTTAGGGTCCCGTTTTAGGGCTCCGTAGTCAACCAAGTTTTGTTGATAAAGTTTGTTCTAGGGAACCTGGACTAAAAAAGAAATAAGAACGAAAATTATATTCAATAAGAATTTATCTGTGACACAAATCAAATTCCATGAGAATCGCACTATATTTAACGTATTCTAAATTCTATCTTATAATATTATTGTGTATGTATTTGATAAAATATATCGGCCCAAAGAAACAAAATGTTATGTAATATTATGCTCTGAAATTTTAGTATCGATGCCAGCGAACAGAAACCACTGACAATAAAATTGTTGTTTAGTATTTACATCACATTTTTTAGATCTTGTCCAAAAGAACAAGAGTACTTTGAAGAGATCTCGAAACAGGAAACTCGTTGACGGTATTACAAAAGTTAATATAAATAAAAACAAGACAAAATATGGTTCGGCAAATTGGATTAGGTTTTTTGTTTATATAATTTTAAAAATCGCATTGTTAGAACATCAAAATATGAGATTTCATTTCTAATTTGTTCGTTTCTGTCGGTTAGTTTTATGTTAATAAACTTGTTCTTAATTCGATTGCAAATATACACTTACTTTGAAGTATCCCCCATTTTGTAAACGTCTTTTCTCGTGGCTTGAAGTTACGGAAATATACTTTTTACGCAATAAAATTAAATAAAAATGTCGTTGGAATAATCTACAAACCATGCAATTACTCTTAATATTAAGGTACCACTTAAATGTAATTAGATGTAAATTATACAGAACTGACGATGCTCATGCTTAATGAATAATGACCCATAATTGGACTTGCTCTTGTACCCTTTAGAGTACCGTAGAAGTACAAAGGTATTGAATTAAATTCCATTTCCATCTCCAACGAAAAGAAAAACACTGTGCATCTTCCATATAAAAAACATCACATTAAGGCTTGGCTAAAAGAAAATGATACGGCTCATTAGGCCCTTTACAACACACTGTGCAATAAAGTATAAAATAATTAATATCATAAACATGATTATTTACTAAATGACACCCGCAACTCAGTTGCGCCAAAATTCGTGTATCCGGGATTTAAAGATTGATTATAATATATATGTCCTTTCCAGGACTCAAAGTATCTTCATCCAAATTTTCAGTAAAAAAGTTCGGTTCAGTAGTTTGGGCGTGAAGAGGTAACAGATAGACAGACACACTTTCGTATTTATAATAGTAGTATCACAGAATATATAATTAGTAGTATGGAATTATGGGTATTATACTGCAAGAAAACTGAAATATATAAAAAAACATAACAATTCTGCGAAACCCTACAATCCATTTATGTTGTCCAAAGAAAAAAAATTAAGTATACAACAATTGCCTACAAGAAAACCTGTTCACCGAAGTCTGCTTTCTCACGCGTCTTATAGACTTTTTCTATTAAACTAAGTCAAGCTCAGAAGACTTATTTTGATAAAAAGACTTGAATATTATTCTGTGTAGACGTGTATTAATGTACACACTCAAGGCTATCATATAAGGATTAGGCCGATCGAATCCGGTGGTAAGATCTTTACACATTTTTTAAATGCCTATTCTTTTCCACTGCTGGGCAAAGGTCTTCTCCAAGTTCCCATACATTTCGCTTTAACGCCACCATAGGTCGACCTGGATTGAATGTGTCAAGTTCCATCAATATATTGTAATAATAAAACAACCAATAATAATAATAATTACACTCCAAAATTTCCACCATCTAACTACCCTATTGGCAATCTTACTATTACTAAAAGTGAACTCCTTAAGGCAATGCAAAATATTGACATTTCGAAAAGCGTGGGTTCCGATGGTATACCGCCTATTTTCATTCAATTATGCGCAGCTGCTCTGGTTACTCCACTATCAATCATATTCGGTAAATCACTTAATGAAGGTACATTTCCAAGTTTATGGAAGATCGCCAAAGTCACGCCTATATTTTATAAATCGGGAGACAAAACTGATGTCAATAACTATAGGCCCATTTGTATATTGATTTCATTTGCCAAAATTTTTGAAAGCTTTGTATATCAGCACATGTATATTGTATACACACCTGAAACACATACTAGATTCACGACAACATGGATTTATTACTGGCAAATCAACTAATTCTAACTTACTTTGCTACACAACTTACTTATCCGACTCATTTAATAAAAAATGTCAGGTAGACTCAATCTACACGGATTTTTCGAAGGCATTAGATAGAGTTGACAACCTAATATTACTGGCTAAATTATATCATCTTGGAACTACTGGGAGTCTGTACAGATGGTTCTCGTCGTATTTGTTAAATCGTACACTACTAGTTGCACTGAGCGGATATGACTCTATGCCGTTTGTGGTGAGGTGACTAAATATGTATGTCACCATGGCAAAGTCCATGATTGCTATCCCGTCACACAAACAATGGTCGCCGTCAGTCTCGAGTTGTAACAATTTACTATTATTTATTAAACTAATTAATACACTCATCAATATAAAGATAGAAGAGTAGATGTTGTCCGATTCTCAACCCTAGCCGATATGCTCGCTAAGATTCACGAAAATCGGGCGAGCCGTTTCGGAGGAGTTCAACCACGCACACCGTGACACGAGAATTTTATATATATTAGATATATTTTATAATAATATATATGCCTATTAAAAACGGAATAATATAGAACAGTTAAATCAGTGTACTATTCGTGAGCTAGCTCAACTGATAGGTGTTTTGACACCTTCATATCCTGATTCCTGACTCCCACCGCGGAATGCAACTGGTTTTCAGCGATTAAAATATTTAATACTAAATAAAATATGCAATGATAAATACGATAACAGAATCACACTTATTCTTGAATAATAATTGTTAAAATATTCAGCTTGGTGGACTGAGAACACAATATTCTCGACTTTCAATCATATTAATATGCAATAATCACATTATCGACGACCACAGAGCCGGACCCAGTTAAAGCAGTAGACTACTTAAAATTTATTCTAAAATACTTTACTTCGACTTAGATTTTAGATAAAATATGCTCTCTTCAATCTTATTAGTTAATAGATTTATTACAGAGATCTTCTTCCGCTCCATCGGAACCTTTACTTAGCCAAACAATTTGACTATGGCTGTAATACGATATCTTCTACAGCCATCACTGTCACTGTGCACTGTCATTGTTCATGAACAATGTTGACATTATTGGTTGGTGACATTGGTTCAGATGAATGTGTGAATCGCCTTTTGAAAGAAGCTTTCCTGTAAAAGTCCTAGCCCATACCTGAGTAGTGTAGAACCCGGGATCCACTTATAAATCATTTGTTTTTTCTTGCACTCTGTACCTACAGCTGAATACTGATCATTGACTTAAAACTTTCTGTCTAATAAAACTCGGCAAAATAAAAATACGGTTTTAAATAGCGGTATAGAAATTTATATTACAAAGACATAAACTCCCGGGTTTGATCGGATGTTATCTTAAAAAAAAAGAAGAAGAAGAAGAGGATATCTAAACTTATAAAATTACATGTCCTGACTGACTGACTGACTGACTGACTGATTCATCATCGCTGAGCAAAAACTGTTAAAGTTACAGCCACGAAATTTGGTGAGTAGGGTTGTTTTATTAAGTAGACACCCACTAAGGAAATGCAATTTTTGTAGACAAATTATTAATTGATGTGACATTTTTAGCACTAATGCCTTATATAGAACGAATAAGGGATTATTAAACTTATAAATTATCTTTTTAGCTTACAAAAATACCGATTGAAAAGCCCAAAAAACGTTGTTCAAAACTTACGCATTTAATGTTAAATCCACGTGTTTGAGGCATTCTTTGGCCATTCTTATGGTTTAATATTTAGCGAAACCACAAAACTCAACAATATCTAACATAAAATGTTCACTAAAAACCTTTATCAACACTTTTATTACATGAAATATGCAGACCGACTCCTTTGTTATGTCCGAGTAAGTAGGACATAACATTACACGCTTTTGACGCTTTTACACCGATATAAGGCTCTCTCCTAGTGTATATTATCTCAATGCCTACGACAGACGCGCGCGGCCGACGACAGTCGTAGGCCGCGCGCGTCTGTTGCGGGCCTCGGAATCGGTGCCATACATTTTCATACGCTGACTATGGTCGCGAGCGGCCGACGACAGTCGTAGATTACTTTATTACGACAAAAAACGAAAGATAATAATAATAATTTATTTATTTCTCACCACATAATATTAAAAGACAACAAGTACATAGTTATAGACACAAAGTATTATTATGATTTATAAGTAATATAGTTATAGACAAAGTAGTAAGTTATAGACACAAATAGCTTGACAATAGCACATTAGATTTCATGTGGGAGACTGGTGCCTAAACTGGGCGTGAGCCTGTATTTCAGGACACCCAGGTCTCTATCCCAGAATAAGAAGCTCAACAAAAGGATAATTGAAGTAGATGTTCCAGTTTTAGTTTTAGATTACAGTAATTTTTTATTTTTAAGGTAGATAAGGTGAAGTCAGGTTAGTTTAAATATTGTGTAGTATATAGGGTAGTATATAAGGTGCAAGACGGGTGTGTGTATGTGTATGTGCATGTGTGTGTGTGTGTGTGTGTGTGTGTGTGTGTGTGTGAGTGTGTGTGTGTGTGTGTGTGAGTGTGTGTGTGTGTGAGTCTGAGTGTGTGTGTGTGTGTGTGAGTCTGAGTGTGTGTGTGTGTGTGTGAGCGTGTGTGAGAGAGAGTGTGTGTGTGTGTTTGTCTGTGTGAGTGTGTGCGACATGTGTGTGAGGGAATGCGTACTAAATTATTGTCTAAAGATTTGGGACTGACATTAACTTTTCAGTGTCGTCGTAGCTTAGATTTTGGAGCCATTTGGTAAGTCGGTTTTTACAAACTGCTTTTGTAAGATGGTGTATTTTTTCACATCAGCTATTTATTTTATTGTATAGGTATCCCCCAATAAAACAAAAGAAATGATTACTTAATCGGGTACGGAATAGTCTTTATTATTTGTGTTGACGGGATTATGTCGTCTCTTCCCTTGGGATGACGTCGGTTCGTATGATAGGAGACTGTGCTGTTTAAGTATTGTGTGAAGAATGAATAGTTGTCGTACTGTTAGTTACCTTACTCTTTTGGTAGAGGTCTTGGGTAGGAGAAAGATAAGGAAGGCCATAGGAAACTTTAAGGACTGCTCTCTGAGCACGTTCCAGCTGGAGAAGAGAGGTTTTATGGGTGCCACCCCATGATGTGATGCAGTATGTGAGCAGTGACTGGCAGAGAGCAAAGTAAACTGTTCTTCTAGTAGCTTCATCCGCCACATCTTTTAGATTCTTAAATATTGGAATAAGTTTTCGTATTCTGGATGCAAGAGCCTCGATGTGGGGATTGAAGCTAAGAGAAGAATCCAGGATCACACCAAGGTATTTGGTTGTGGATAACTTTTTCAAGGTCCTGCAGGAACATTGTATTGTAGGAGGATTGGTGCAGGAATGAACTTTGAGGCAGTGGGATGGTTTGGGGAAGGGGATTTGCGTATAGAGAAAGGGATGTATATTGTTTTGTCTGTGTTTAGTGATAGGATATTATTACGTAGCCACTCTGATACTGTGTTTAGGCCTTTTTGAGAGATCTCGTATACGTCGTCCCAAGTGTCCGAGTAAAATAGGAGAGCAGTGTCGTCTGCAAATGTGAAAATATGTCCGTTCGGTAAGCTGAGCGCGCACAGATCGTTAATGTAGATTAAAAACAGGGTCGGAGCTACCACGCTGCCTTGGGGGACACCGTGGGTAGTGACGAGTTCACTGCTTAGGTAGTCATCTACTTTAACGCTCTGCGTGCGCCCGGTTAGGAAATCTTTGAACAGTTGAAGCTGGGTGCCCCTAATGCCTAATAGTTCCATCTTGTCTATAAGGGCGGCAACAGAGATAGTGTCGAACGCTTTGGCTATATCCAGGAATATTCCCAGGACTTTTTGACCGTCATCTAGTTTTTTGATTATGTCAGTTAGATCATGAACGGCGTCATGGGTGGACCTTCCAGCACGGAATCCGTACTGAGATGTAGAGAGGATGTGGTTTTTTTCAAGGTAATCTATATGCCTTCTATTCATAATTCGTTCAAGCACTTTGGATAGGGATGTTAATATAGTTATAGGTCTATAATTGCTTATTTCATCTCTGCTACCAGCCTTATAGACAGGATGTATTATACCTTTTTTAAAAATGTCGGGGAAAATGCCTGCGGACATCGAGATATTACAGATGTGAGTTAAAGGTGGGGCAATGGTTCGTATGTTCTGTTTTAGGACACTTGTTGGAATATTGTCCCATCCCACCGCACAATTGCTTCTTTGGGACATTACAATCCTCGTCACTTCCTGTTCATCCGTGGGAAGAAGTGACATAGAGTGGCATGGAGTTTTTGTCGTTAAGGTTTTTTGGGGTGTTGGGTTTACATTTCCGGCTAGGGTCTTACCAATGTTGGTGAAAAAATTATTGATGCTGTCGACAGCAAGTTTGGGTGAGTGTGCTTGGGTGAGAAGGATATTGGTACTGGAATTGTCAGAAGTTCTGTTGGTAATTTTATTTATAGTCTGCCAAAGATATTTAGTGTTGTTTTTTGATGTCATCAGTTCTTGTTTATTGTAATCTTTTTTTAATTGTTTTAGAATTTTTGTGCCGTAATTTCTATATCGGGAGTATGAGATTGCTAGGATTTGATCATTTGGATTTTCTTTTAGTTTTTTGTGCAGTCTATCCTTGTGTTTCAGGCATCGGAGGAGACCAGGAGTGACCCAGGGTTTTAAAAGTTTTTTACGATTGGGTACTTTAAGTATGACAGTATTTGATTCAATTACCGCTTTAATGGTAGTAATAAGATAGTTCGCGGCAACGTTAGGGTCTTGGGTGGTATTATTGCCGTGAAGTCTAGGTTGGATATGTCTTTAGATATAAGCTCATAGTTTAATTTTCTAATTGTTCGACTGGAAACCGGTTTTGATGGAGATTTTGATAGATAGAGAATTGTTGTGTCATGATCTGTGATAGAAGTATGTGCAACAAGTGCTTTGGCTGGAAGTTTTGTTTTCAGCATGATATGGTCCAGACAATTTGTTAGTCTGGTTGGTAGAGAGTGAGCAGGTAACAGACCAAAAGACGCCAGCAATGTAAGATAATTATTTTTGTTTAGGTCTTTAGAGTCTACGCCTATATATATATATATATATATATATATATATATATATATATATATATATATATATATATATATATATATATATATATATATATATATATATATATATATATATATATATATATATATATATATATATATATATTCAGGTCACCTATGATTGCGATATTATTCGTTTTGTCTAAGGTATTTAGGATATTGCCTAGGGAGGTAAGAAAAGGAGCAATATCTTTTTTTGAGGGTGATCTATATACAGCAAGTATAATGGTGTTAGAGTCAATGGTAATTTGTAAGCAGTTTGCGTGTGTAAGAGATTTTTCCTCGATTCTTATAGTTGTACTCTTGTTTGTGTAAACTATTACGCCGTCGTTTTGCGAGTTATTATTTTTCGTTGAGTGACAGACGTAGCCCGGGATAGGAGAAATTTTGGTAACTCCTTGGATTCAACATTCTGTTAAGATAATTAAGTCCCACTGAACTTTGGTTCTCGTAAGTAGAGTTTGAAATTCATCGAGATTCTTCTTTACGCTTCTAATATTTTGGCTTATAATTTTTAGGTTATTTTTCAGTATCAAATCAAGCGGAACACAATTCTCTGGATCACAAAAGGAGGAGACAGCAATGGAGTGGGCATCGATGGAGTTCATGGTCTGATTAATAGAATCGAATTTTGAAGATTTTTAGTATAGGAACCGTTATAGATAGTGTTTGAGAAACCGACATGTTGATTATATTGCGTGTTACTGTAGTGTAGGGTGATAGACTGCGGAGTATATTTGGTATAGTGTAATAGAGAATAGTATGTTAAATGTGCTATGCTACAAAATTTAGTAATTACATTAATAAAATATAAATTAATTTTTAGATTTACCTCATTGAAATTATAACAAATTATTATAGAACAGATTATAATATAGATATCGTTATGTGCATGCAATAACACTACTTCCACCAATAGTCAGGTCATCTTGTTTCTTAAATTGTCGAGGTCCTTTTCAGAAAAAACTCGTATGGGCCGCTCACCTATCCTATTACGAAGGTAAACGCAGCCATTCGTAGTCCAACAGAATTTGTAGTCATAATTTTTGCAAAAAGCCCTGGCAAGTGCGTACAGTTTCTGAGTTCTGGCTGTTAGAGTTTCAGAGATATAAATTGGCTGAGCTGGCTGTTGCAATCCGTGGTGTGCCGAGTTTAATTTATCGGTACTAGATTTATTTCTGTTAAAATTCTTCACACCTTCAATGAATATATTTTTGCGCTGCACGGTGTCTAGTTCAACAATAATAGGGTTAGTGTTATCTTTTGAGTTTATCCTGAAAACATCTCTGATATGGGAGTCGTTTATATTTATATTAAGGGCCTTTCCTACTGTCGAAACTAAATTATTTAGGGTCTCTTTAGTCTCCCCACTAGTTTTCGGAATATTTCTTATTTCTATGCCGCACGCCCGGGATTTACGCTCAAGGTTTTCAAGACTTTCTTGGAGTTGCAGTATTTGTTTTTTATCCTCTTTTCTTTCGTTCTCCAAAGTGGATATGCGCTTTAATAACTCGTCGTGTTTGTTCGACATCAGTTGTACACTTTCCTTTAGTTCGTTATTTTGAAGAATTATGTTGTTTATTTTATCTATTAGGTCATCAAATCTTTTTTCCTGGTCTTTAGAAAATTTCGTAAAGACATTCATGGGAATCGTGTCATTATTCGATGATTTTGTTGCCTTGGGGTTTTGTTCACTGGCTGAAGCTTTTACTGTCTTCTTTTTTTTACGATCTGTGATATTAGCTGGCAGCACTGCGATTTCTTCTTGCTGCGGAGCCTGAGGCGAGTCGTTTTGTGCCAATGGGGGTTTCCCGAGCGCTTCAATGGTTACTAATGATAGAGGGGAATGGGGGGGTGTGCGATTTAGTGGCATCTTGATTTAGTTGATAGATGTATACTAGGTATTCAGAAGTATCAAGCAAGCCAAGTTGTATCAAAAACGCTAGCAAATAAAGTCGAGAAGGGCGTAGCAAAACAACTCAGTATGCCGCATAAATTGCTTCGGAGTACCAGGAGTGCATAAGTTCGCAGCAATGGTGACGTGAGCCCCGCCCGGGGCGTGGTGAAGTGACGTCGTTGTCGCGTCAGGGTAGTGCGTGAAAGAGAGGTACGCTGTGATTCTATCTTCCGTCGTAATGGCGGCGTGTACGACACTCCGGGGGTGGAGTTATTGATGGCGCGTACCTCGCTAGCCTTTGGTGTAGTTCGGCCGGTGGTTGCAGGTTGCGCGTTGATGATTGCTGCGCCGGAGCCGGGGGGTATGTCTTCCGAATAACGAGTTGGCCGATCGCACTGTTCCGTTGAAACTCTTTGGCACTTATGATGTCCTATTTTCTTTAGTGGATTTAATTTCAACTATTTTAAATATTATTTATTTAAAACAAAATCGTAGGGGTTTAGGAACGTCTACTCGTGGCCGAGGTCCGGGGGGACGAGCTAGATATTTTGAAAAGATATTTTGAATGTTACTGTAGATCAGCTATCCCCAAGTCCCCAACCCGCGGCCCGTGGGCCGCGTGCGGCCCGCCGGAACTTTATTTGTGGCCCGCGTGATGTTTAACCATTTTGAAATTCACGCCCACCGGCTAAATAATGTAAAGTCGTGAAAGTCGTTCACTTTTAATCGTTAATTTTGAAGAACGTTATTTTTTAAACCTAAAAATTTTTGTTGTGGCCCGCGACACCAAGACCAAAACATGTTTATGGCCCGCATGAAAAAAAGGTTGGGGACCACTGCTGTAGATCAATAAGGGGAAACAAAAAGGAGACGCTACGAGTGTAGGTGGTGTTGACATCGAAGACAAGGGCCTTCGAGTGTCGGCTACTATTCGTTCATCTTGCTACGAAAGTTATCTCGACCTTGTTTTAGAAACATCTTAATGGCGCCAATTTAGACCAGCTTGGCGAGACTGGCTTCCCTTCCTCGTAGGCCTCCGCAATGCCATACTTGGACCGTATATATATTCCACAAATTAAAAAAACTTCGATAGCGCGATTCAGGATTGTTAGAAAGTGAGGGTAGAAAAATATACCCTATTTTATTCTACCCTCACATTTTGCTTCCTTCAAAGTTCAAACTTCAAATCAAGAACTAAAAAGTAAAACGCCATTCTCAAAAATATTCTTAGGTTTTGGCACCTGGCGGGCACGTTTTTTGCATGAAAGAGCATGAAAAAGGGACGTGCCGATTTTATAAAAAAAAAACAAGATATGCATAATAATAATATGATAGTTGCGATTTTGGGAAATTCTGTGAGCTTATCAATAGGGGCGGTGTATTTTTAAAGGATGTACGAGTTTTGATACTCAAGTAATATAGGTATTTTTTTTTAAATAAAAGTTTAAATTCTTCTTAACAAAATCCATCCTCTTGCGTGATCCATCAGGGACCTCGCAAATATGCTAACGCGGACGAAGTCGCGACTCGCGGGCAACAGCAGCTAGTAAACAAAATAATATGTGCAAACAAAATTTATCCAGTTGATAGGTACAGGCCATTATCTTTTTAGGAGATCTTTGTATGTACCATCGAGGAAATTGATTCCTAGGCAGTTGGCACGCGACCAAGGTCCCCCATCTGCCTAGGAATCAATTTCTCTGATAGTACATTTGACTCAAACAAACTGTAAACATGCGTCTTCAATGGCGATTGGCGCGCGATGTTCAATATCAACCCTAGACGGTCAAGAATATTAGATACGCAATACGTGATATTGACAAAGCTCGTCTAGACTCTAGGCGGCCGGAGACAGATATTATTATTTTAACGATACTTTATTACGACAAAAAACGAAAGATATTTTGAATGTTACTGTAGATCAGCTATCCCCAAGTCCCCAACCCGCGGCCCGTGGGCCGCGTGCGGCCCGCCGGAACTTTATTTGTGGCCCGCGTGATGTTTAACCATTTTGAAATTCACGCCCACCGGCTAAATAATATTAAGTCGTGAAAGTCGTGAATTTTTTCACTTTTAATCGTTAATTTTGAAGAACGTTATTTTTAAACCTAAAAATGTTTGTTGTGGCCCGCGGGCCGCGACACCAAGACCAAAACATGTTTATGGCCCGCATGAAAAAAAGGTTGGAGACCACTGTTGTCAATTAAAGGGGAAACAAAAAAGGAGACGCTACGAGTGTAGGTGGTGTTGACATCGAAGACAAGGGTCTTCGAGTGTCGGCTACTATTCGTTCATCTTGCTACGAAAGTTATCTCGACCTTGTTTTAGAAACATCTTAATGGCGCCAATTTAGACCAGCTTGGCGAGACTGGCTTCCCTTTCTCGTAGGCCTCCGCAATGCCATACTTGGACCGTATATATATTCCACAAATTAAAAAAACTTCGATAGCGCGATTCAGGATTGTTAGAAAGTGAGGGTAGAAAAATATACCCTATTTTATTCTACCCTCACTTTTGCTTTTTTTCAAACGTCAAACTTCAAATCAAAGACATTAGAGCCATTTTTAGGGTTAAAAACATTAACTTGATTTGGCAGGCAGGTTTTTCGCGTGAAAAGCATGAAAAAGGACGTGCCGATCATTGAGTGCCGATTTTGTCCAAAAAGCGATTATTCATTTCATTCAAGTTACGATTTTGGGAAATTCTGTGTGCTTATCGGGTGGGTACTACGAATAATAAGGTGGGTCTGAGAACGAATCAGAATCAAATTGGGTCGAAAAACGAGAATCGAAATACAACGTTGTAACGAAGTGCGGACGACAGCGCATAACCCAAGGCTGGTTTTATCGTTATCCGTGACGCACTTTTTGTCTGTGGAAGTAGTTTTACGCGTCGTGTGCGTTACTGCTTATAATTGCATAGGTTCTATTTCCCACAGACTAAAAAGTGCGTCACGAATAGTCTGTCGTCTGCGCTGCGCCTAAGCGTTTCGCAGCGCCGCGCCCTTGGTGCGCACTGCGCGCGCGTCCGAAGATGTAACAAACGAACGGACGAACGGCGCTGCTCAAGCGCGCGACTTAAGGCTGCTCTTTCGAAAAAAGCGTGCAGATGAAACAACTTTTCATCGGCATTAACAGAGAAATTATATCTGAAAAAAATTATTAGTAATCTACATTATATGATACGTAATTTGGTTTTGCCATATTTTTTCTATCGGTATCGCATAATAAAGAAATAAAAAACCAAATCACCTCCAAATCGTTGAATGAAACCACTTTACTCCTTCATTATTTATCAAAAGAATATATAAAAAATATCTACTGCTTTGCAATACATAAGTTAATAATTTGATTTTTTTACTTTTTTGAAATATGTATTATATTAAGTCTTAAAAAGGTTTTTTCTCCTATTTCGCCCTATCATGGACGCGGCGAGCGTCGTAACCGCCACCGTACAAGGCGCGCTTTTATGAATGTTATTTTAATGTCATTTACGTCGATATTCGCACTGACAGACAATCGACCTGCTAATTTAGGGAGAGAGGGCCCTTAAACGCTACGACTACCCCCTGGATACATCTTCGAACGCGCGGCGCTCCAACGGCTTAGCGATCAAACCAGCCAGCCTGAATCATGTTATCGATGTCTGTTCTGAAAGGAGTAAACAATAATATTATGTGCAAATAAAATGTATACAACCAGTTGATACTTTATAATGCTATCATGCCCAATTTGCCCACTATCTCAGTTCTTTGTATTTCTTATTCTTAGTAAAAGTGTAAATTCTTATTATTAGTAAAAGTGGTTTTAGCCGTAGTTTTAGCCATTCCCGATAAGCGCAAGAATATCTCACTTCTCTCCGTCATTCGTGAATAGCAGTCATAATATTATTATTAACTTTAGTTACTTAAGAAAGAAAAATATTAAATTTCTATAAATGAGTACAATAAAATGAATTGTAAACAATGTAATAAAATTATTTATTATCCACTAATTATATATAATTTGTTACACATCATATTATTACATAAATATTTTTGAGCTTATGAATAGTGAATTGAATGCATTATGGCATACAAATGTACAGTCCAACACCATTAAAAAACTATTGTAGTTTGGTATAATAATATAGTAGATTTCGTTTACCGATAAAGTAAAAAAATATTATTCATTTAAAAATCATTATGTTTGGTCGTACATTATTATTAAATGCGGCATAGCAAAAGTTTGCATTTCAAAAGGACAAGGTTTATTGTAACAAAACAGTAGTTTCAATAATATTACTTATAGAATACTTAAGGCGGGATTATAGGCAACTGACATTTTAGAATTTGTGGAAAACAAGCTCAATAGATGGCGCTAGATAGGTACATATTTAGTTTTCAAGCCGTCGTTGATTTCAATAATTTTCAGAAATAATGTGATCACGTGGTAAACTCGACATACAGACTAATGATTAACAGAGAGGCCATGTTCACAACTTAATAAACGAAATCTTTAATGAATTTTGTATTATAATAAAATTATGTATTATTTTAGTATGTTTGTTCTCTACTCACGAACGTGAAAAAAGTATTTCCTCAATAATACATGATATAATTGATTATACAATGTATAACAAAATAAAGTATTACTCATATGCATTGCATATACTTAAGCATGGAAAAATATAGCTATTTTAGGTACAATAATTCATCATCGTCAGCTCGCTCACTGCTGAGGTTATTTTATGACTTTATAATATGGTTCAAATATTTTTTGTGCTTGGGTTTATTGCAATACCTTTAATAAATAGGATGTAGACCCATGACGATTATTTGTACCTGACGCTGCAGCATCCTCTGGAATCTATATTATAACACCCTCCACAAGTTCAATTATTATTTTTAACAAAAAATTAAAACCGACTTCCAAGGTGATAACAATAGTAATATGAACTAAAAAGTATTAAATAACTCTTACTCTTTAATAGTGCCTTTTTCAGAATTCGTCTAAATCTCAACTATTTCTGTACATACCTACTACAGTCTTCATTATTTTGAAGTCGGTTTTCATTTCATGCTTAAACTAGTGAACCATTTTTTATAAAATTTGGTGAAGAAAGGACAAAGGATACTTTTTATCCTGAAAAAATTAACGGTTCCCACTTCATGAACGATTTTTTGAAGAATTTGCATCGAGATAGTGGCTATCAATTTGTTCTAGTAGCTGTTTGACACGAAAGTCTCTGCGACTACATAGCGTCAAACATTTAATAAAGAATTTGAAAGATAAAATATATGGGGTTTATGTCAAAATCTTCATTTATGATACATTGAAGTTATAAATATTCATCTCTGTGTACGGCAGTTACAATATATTTTTTTCATGTTTATTTTTGCTATGGGTCCCAACAAAATTAGAATGAAAAATAGTAGTGAACAAGACTTATATTATGCCAACTTTCCAATAAACCAGTACATTACACCAGATTGTCGTGAGTAAAAAATTAATCATTGCATAAAATGTAAAATTTCTTTGCTCTCTACTTTTAAGTGTCGTCGTGATTTTTATTCACAAAATATCATGTTTTTGATAAAATCAAATAAGGTTTAAAGGTTTTTCATTTCGATTAATATTATTTTTTGTGTAAAGAATGGAATTCACATGTTCGATAAAATTGTAGTTTAACATAATATCGTATCAAAATCATGGTATATCTATGAATTTGGATCTATCCGCTTGATAATATTATTTTTACGATTTTACTCCAGTGCTAATAGTCAGGGAGCCCTAGAATATATTTTTTTTTACTACTAACAAGCTAATTCTTGTGAGTAGCTTCATTTTGATAAGACAAACAACTTTTTTATCTGCGAAAAATCTTCCGTTTTAGGGTACCGTAGTCAACCAAGTTTTGTTGATTTCAGAACCCTAAAACGGAACCCTAACCAGCTGATTTTTTGTATATTGGTAGGTTAATAGTTATATAATTTAACCCATCAGTCGTGGCAAAACGAGACACAATAGCTTTTTCATTGTTATCGCGGCCGGATGTGGCCGCTTGGGGCTTCATGAATTAAGAGTAAGATTGTTCTATAAATTGAACAATCCATAATTTAGGACCATCAAATCAAATTATGAAATCCTTTCTATCTCTGTTAGCTACCACTTTCAAGATTTTTTCGCAGATAAAAAAGTTGTTTGTCTTATCAAAATAAAGCTACTCACAAAAAATCGGTTGTCTGTAAAGTCGGTTTACTGACGATAGTTGAACGTGACAACATCATAGCCTTAACCCCTCAGTTCCGGGAAAAATCTATGCAAAAAAGTTGGCAAGTCAATGTGCAAAAAAATGGCGCCCGGCCTACCCTCTTTGTAAAATTAATGTAATATTACAAAGAGGGTAGGCCGGGCCTTTGTAAAATTAATATATTACAATCCATATTTTATGTTTGTGTCAACTACATTATAATATATGTTAAATTTTCTATCTATCAAGCCATCATAATATAGTATTTAGTCCGATGTGATATTACTTTCTCAATTATAAACTTTCGAAACTATAATTATTGACTTGTTCAGAAGAAACAAACGAATACTTTATTCTTCATATATTTAGTCATACCTTGACACGTAAGAAATAGAGCACAATTTTGAATAGCCGAAATAATACTAATATCTCACAGATTGTTTATTTATTTTTCATTCAGAGTGTGGTCAATGTATCAAAGGTCATAACTAACCAAACTTCTTCATACAAAAGTATTCTCTAAGTCATCGAAATACGTAATATAATCGCAACAAAGAGCGCGGCCCAGGTGGGCCTTACGGTTGTTGAGAGACTTGAAAGTGTAAATGGAACGCCTCAGAGCTGTCAGCGAGGTAACGCCGCATGAACTGTCATGTTTTTCGAGCGCGCAGCCCATATCGAATTATAAGACGTTATCACGTCAAAAATTATCTTGTTAGTAATAAAAAAAAATGTTCTAGGGCTCCTTGACTATAAGATGTTATATCTTTCTATTGCTATGGATTGGACATGTTCGATAAAATTGTTGTTTAACATAATAATATCATTATCATTTTACAATGTTTTAACACATCCCTCAAAGTGTGTCTCTGTGTTGAGGCACTCTGTGCATGCTCTGTTCATTATTATCCGACTTAGCTGTGATATTTGCACTTATGACTTTCAAACCTACCAAAAACGTATAAATGATCGTTTGGCGAATGTAAATTATCAAATTTATATCAATAAGATACCTAATAAGGTAGTCTCTCACCAAATATTAGGTTACAAAACAATATTGTAATATTTGTAAACCAAAAATATTGCCTATGTTCTGAAATAAAACCCAGTTTACTTACCAGTGATCAAGACGTCATCTTACGACGCCGCACTGTATTGTACTGGTATTCCACTAGTAAGACAAGTGTAACGTATTATAATCACATCACAATAAACACGTTTAAGTACGACAATGCACTGGCAAATATTTCGAAACGAATCAATAGTATGGGATCACGGCGATTCTAGGCCTAAGGAGCTCTGGCCAGTATACTGGGATATATTTGTGAACATACTCTAGTTTTTCTGTAATAGACAATCAGTCACTGAAAGACAGATTTCACTGATGTCATTCAATTATTATCCATCAAAACGCCTGTGGAATTGTTGTGGCAAATATTGAAAGCAGGCGTTTCATTCGAAAATCAATAAATCGTTCGAATTTGTGATCAAAACGAATTATCTTTATTATTGTTATTATATATCAAAAACGAAGCTGACCCTAACGTTCGAAATCATAATTTAAACATTTTTGTATAAAAATATTTTTCCTGCGTTTATTTTCGCTGAATTCTAGTCGAAATAAAATTTTGAAAGGAGCATTCTTTATTACTCTTTTTTTTGTGGTAAATGGATTTAAATCAAAATTCTAAGCTGACTGGGGCCTTGGTAAGGAATGTAACAAACCTACAAAAAATGTTTAAATGCTTATAATTACTTCTGGTCAAAGTTCTAGTGAAAATAAAAACATGAAATTTCAGTAGTCCTCGTTATATGCGGCCTTAATATTTGTAGCAAAATAATTTTAGCTGGTCACTTTTTGGTAGAAAGAGCAAAGCACATTTTTTATATTAAATCTCTAATCAGATCTTATCCAAATCGCCCTTATATTACTGCAATACATTTAAAGCGCTTTTGTGCGTAGATTTGAGATATGAATATTAATTCATAAAGTTTTAGCAATCCATTGGACGGAAAAATAAAAATAAAATATATTGGGGTAATAAACATAATATGTACGAGTTAGTAACTGTTATAAATATAAGCCAATTTCATAATAATATTGTCTTTCTCTTTCTTCGTTTTAATAATAGAAAAAAAAAATATTTAAAAACAGGCTGGACAAGCAACAAGATTTTACCCTGAGGCAAATTCTAGGCAAGTAATGAATTCAAAAATCAAATCATTAATACTTAAAATTTATCTTAGGGTAGATTCTCTGGCGTTTCGGCCGCGCACAAATTCGAGATTCAGCATCTCTAATAATCATCTAACAATAATGTGGAATAGCTACCAATTTATAACGTGTCACCTGTCTGATCACGATCTGCGAATAACGACCCGTCTGATGTACTATTAGAGAAGTTGATTCCTAGACAGACGGCGGACCTAAGTAATTTGGTCACGTTACGTCAAACCCATCAGACCGATCACAGCTTATATTGAATTGACATAAGACGACTAAATGACTTAGGTCCGTCAACTGCATAGGAATCAATTTCCTCGATGGTACCAATAGCGTGACCACCTCGCCCTACCTATACAGACATTTGAAAAATCACTCATAAAATACACAAGGAAAATCTGATACAGGCGACCTGATTAAATATAATCTAATATATAAAATTCTCGTGTCACAATGTTAGATAGCGTACTCCTCCGAAACGGCTTTACTAATTTTAACCATATTTTTTTATGCATATTCAGTGGGTCTGAGAATCGGCTACTGGGTACTTTTTATATTGATAAGTGCATTTTTTGAATAAATAATAGTAAATTATTACAACTCGAGACTGACGGCGACCATTGTTTGTGCGACGGGATAGCGATCGACGTTGCTACGGTGACATACTTATTAAGCCATTCAATAAAATAATATGGGCGAAATACTTTATAAGGCAAAACAACGTTTGCCGGGACAGCTAGTCATATTATATAATTAAATCGAATTCTTTCGCCCTTCATTTTTCTGAGCGATCTTTAAATTATGCGAGGCCTATAACAGGTACGAATCTACTGCGGTAGCGGAGGCGGCTGCGCGTACGTCGGATAGCAGGGCGCGAATCTTGGCCCCTGAGGTATGGCGGTGTGGGTATTGTCTGCACGGTCTTGTATAGTGCGCGCCGTGTACGCCGACTCTTTGTACACCGGGGTAGCTGAAAAAAAAGTTATTTTTATGTAACTAGCTAAAAGCCGAGCTTTGTGAGGGCTCGCGTCGTCACACCTTGACTGACTGATGATAACACATCTACATATAAATAAAAATTACTATGTTAAAGCACAAATCAATAGATGTGATAGTTTTTCCGTAAACTGTAAAGTGTACCACAAAATGTTCAGGTTGTGGGCTAAACTAGGTCTCGCTTCGCTCGTTCTGATTATAAACAAATATAATAAAAATAACTGTGGGACTGTGTGTAGACGGTAGCCTGTATTTTTTTATACAAAACACAAAAGCTTCCGAGGAGTGCTAAATAAATATTCAGTACTCGCATAAAAATATGAAGGCAGTCATGTTAACTATACGTTAAATTGACCAATGACTATGTTTTCCCAGCTTTGTGCTCAAAGGTACGTCCAATTTTCTTTAATTTTAGGACCCTTCCGAAATTATTCTTTTGTAATTAATCCTTCGATCGTAGATTCTTGGAAATCTATTGTTATTCTATTATTGTCGCGGTCACCGGTGTCCTTATTGGCCTTGATAGGCTAATTTACAAATAAGACATTTTCACAGTAACAAAAGCAACTACAAAAGAATCAATTTAATAGCAAGACTAAGAGCGCCTTCACATTACGTCGCAAGCATTGCGGCAGCCGCGCTGCAGCCGCGTGACTTCCATACAAATGACAGTCGCGCGGCAGCCGCAATGCTTACGACGTAATGTGAAGGCAGCCTAAATACTGCTTGTTTTTTAAATATAAGTAACTCACTGAGTGTTGGGTACAGGGTCTGGTAAGGCTGCACGGGCATCGCCCAACCGCCAGCCGCGTCGCCACCGGGAGGTCCCTGTAAATATATTTTGAAAAGAGTCAATTATTATTGATTTATATTGACATGAAAGTTGTCGCCAGATGCTGGATTTATTTACAATGCGTGCTGATCCAGTGGCGAAATTGCGTATTTACTGTGCCAATTAAGGATTTATTGGCATGATTAAACTATTATTTTAGTTGGTCTAGTCTATAATGTATATCTCGACTGAATAGCGTACTATAACAATAGTATAAACCCGGATCAATTCGCTAGTTGACTATTATTTTTCTTATAAGTAATTAAAAGAACTGTCAAAAATAGAAACCTTGGTGAAAGCATCGATGAATCAATAAACGAAGTTCGACCTTTACAGCTAGAAATTAAAACTCACATTAGGTTGCCCCGGCCCCACAGGTAACACAGCGGGCTGGCTGGGTGTGGTAGGCGCGGGGGGTGCGGACGGCTGATTGGCCAGTCCCACCAGGGGAACCGTACCAATTGTCACATACTTCCGGTCCTTCATGTTGAAATGCATGCCCGACACTACACACTCGACCTGAAAATATTATTTTTTAAGCTTTTGGTCAGATATACATACTTAATAGTAGAGGGGAAGGTGCTATTTTTGTAGTCACTCGAGCGTCATGGAGCCCTCTGGAGACCTAGTAGGTTTTTTACATTAGGTAAAACTGATAAAAAAATAATAAAAGCGTTTTTTATTTAAGCGGTGGGTTTAGAAACTGCAGCCATTTGAAAGTTTTGAAAAAGAAAATATATTCACAAAATTGCTTATTTACTATTTAGGTAAATTATAAATACATTTAAGACAACACGGACTAAATTATTTAGTTTAGTGCAAAATAAAATATCTGCGAAGCTTAGTTCGGAAAATTTGAAGCTTTATTTTTTTATATTTTAAAATGTCCCTACGTAGGCTTACACCTTTGAATCGTCAAGCTTCTTTGGGGTATACAGGGTATACTAAACATCCCCTATCTTAATCTGACAGATCCGAATAAAAACAATATTAAAAAAAAAACCACGTGAGAAATCTGATTTCTATACCATGATAACTAGACAATATGTCAGAAACCTATACAAAGCTTAATCTGACACGCTCGAGCTAATCCCGAAATCTCTTCCCCTCCCCAACTATAACAATCTTCTTTTATTTTATACTGCAAAAAGTATGTATCATCGAAGAAATTGATTCATAGGCAGTTGAGATACCTACGTCAGTTGGTCGGATTATGTCAATTCAATATTAGTTGTGATCTGATGGCTGGGTTTGACGTAACGCGACTAAATTACGTAGGTCCGCCAACTGCCAATTCTCTGATAGTACTTGTTGGAACAATAGAATAGAATAAAATATACTTTATTGCGTTCAAGACATTGTACAAACATAAGATACATTCAGCAACAAGAACAAGAACGCAAAGGCGGCTTTATTGCTATTGAGCAATTTCTTCCAAGCGACCTTTGGTATCTATAGGAGTACAATAATAATTAACTTTGGGTATACTGTGCAATAACAATGTTATAGATACTGATAGTACTAAGTATCATAATATTACATTGTAAGTGCAATTACGTGCATTTATAGTTTCAATGACCCTAAATCTTAATCGTAATAAGTATAGAGGTAATAAGTTCATAAGGTTATAATAAAGTAAACCAGGGGCCGGGTGCCATCTCTTAAGAGGCCGGGTAACCTTGGAATTTCTCATACAAACGTAATTCCAAAATCATTTTCTCATACGAAAATATTTAACATGTTTGAGTTATTTTTCAGTAATTACCTAGGTTCCTACACAAAAATTTACTTCAAAATATTTAAACAAAAATTTTTTTTTTTTTGTTTTAAATTTTTTTTTAGTAAATTTACTACTAAATATTTAAACACTAAAAAATAGAGTAAAACACTAAAAAATATATAAATAAATAGTAAATTTACTACAAAATATTTAAATACTAAAAAATATTTTTAGAGTAAAAAATATATAAATAAATAGTAAATTTACTACAAAATATTTAAATACTAAAAAATATTTTTTAGAGTTTAAATATTTTGTAGTAAATTTACTATTTATTTATATATTTTTTAGTGTTTTACTCTATTTTTTAGTGTTTAAATATTTAGTAGTAAATTTACTAAAAAAAAATTTAAAACAAAAAAAAAATTTTGTTTAAATATTTTGAAGTAAATTTTTGTATAGGAACCCAGGTAATTACTATCTTAAACTGAAAAATAACTCAAACATGTTAAATATTTTCGTATGAGAAAATGATTTTGGAATTACATTTCTATGAGAAATTCCAAGGGTACCCGGCCCCTTAAGTTTTTGGAATAGGCTCTCAACCCTTTTACTAATAAAAAGCAAATGTGTTGCTCTTGTCTGTCAAACTACTTTTCCAACTCAGACAAGGACTAAAGGCACACAGGCGCGTTATTATCGGTCGATAATATCGCATGCGTAATTGCAGTATCTGTTTTCAGTGTATTACGAGTAGGATGTTCATGTAGTTACACACTGCTGCAATAATAACGCCGCAATGGAAGTAGAAGTAGTAGTAGGAACAGATATCGCAATAACGCATGCAATATTATCGAGTATCGACCGATAATAACGCGCCTGTGTGGAGGAGGCTTAGTGTACACACTAGGCCGAAGTTACGCGGCGTATATTCCACATGATTCCGCTTGCAATGTCTTTTAATCCTTCGATCGCGGCAAAATGAGACACAATAGCCTTTCAATTGTTATTGCGGCCCACTTGGGCCTAACGGGAGTTGAAGCGTTAAATTACCGATGACACACGTCCGTCGCGTTCCATCCGTATTTTTTATGTGTTTGACATTGCGGACGTAATCATGCGGAGTTTACGCCGCGTAACTTCGGCCTAGTGTGTTTAGACACTTAAACATTACTTACGTTGTGGAAATATATTTCTTATTAGTTATTAGTAAAGTGTAAAATACCTTCAAGTCATAGTCCAGATCAATGATGTTGCAGTTGACGAGGTTGGATGGTGGTATCGGTGGAACCTCCATGTTGAGGGTCCAGTGTTTGGTGGTTCCGGCCGGCGCGGGGCCCTCTTGTACCGTAAGCACCACATCTTTGGACTTTTTGTTGACATTTGACGGTGATGTTGCTCTGTAGTTCACCACCTGAAAATTTCAAGTTTAAAGCTTAATCTTATTTATTGATTACTTATGGTTTTGCCATTATAAAGTTGTGAAGCTTGGTTATCAATTTAGCGAACATTTCATTAATTATGAGGAAAATGTTAACAAAATTTTAGTGATTCAAACTGTGATTAAAAACACATTACACAACTGTCGAACTCCAGGAGTAGACTTCTGAGCAGTAAAAAAAATTACCTTTCTCAAAAATATCTTCACCAAATGCAACTGCACATTACTTTTATTTTCAATGTCAATAGTAAGTGGAATAGTTTGGCCAGGACAGTATCCAGACACCGGAGCTCTGACATCCACAGATAAAGGTTGGGAGACACAACAGAAACAACCAAATGTCTTCTCCAATTGAAAATGGATTGGTTCCTGTAAAAAAATATAGTAACATTAGTATTATTACTAATATTAGAATAGATACAAAATAATCGAACTAAAAAGAAGCACTATCAACTATTAGGTGACTCATCAGTCAACAAAATTGTATGAAGCAGTGCTGAACCCACAAGTCAAGATTTTTTATCATATTTTTTATTACACTTAAACAAACTTCAAGGATATTTTAAACATGAGCAAAGTGTGAGAAGTGGAAAAATATATAGGTAAGTAACAATATATTTCCTGAAACTAAATACATGACAAATGCATGATAAGAATGAGTAAGAACTCCTATTAATCATCATTTATCAGCTAGTAAAAGGCAATACCAGTGAAGGTAAACAAGAATTGTTTACAAGAGTTAGTTAATAAGCTCAAACAACTCACTCTTTGTGCTATTGAGCAAGTTGATAATGTAGCACATATTTGTTAAAATGTGATGTAAGAACACTTTGTTACGTAAAAAAATAGCAAGGTCTTATTATATTTAATCTTAGCTTTAATATTTTGCCCACAGATCAATACCTGTGGAATACAGATTTGGAAAAAATTATAATAACATGTAAATGGTTGGTTAAAATAAATAAAAAAATTATAAAAATATATACCTAACAGCAAAAGGTGTGGTCAAAAAAACAAAACTGTGTGGTACTTTAGCGCTATAATATTAACACTTGAGTTTGCAGCATTTCTCTTAATATTATTCTGAATTTTTTAAATAAGATACAAAGTAAACATTTAAGGTACAATTCCGTGCATCGCGATCGATCACGGTCATGCACGACCTACGACTGTCGTCGGACGCTCGCGACCATAGTCAACGTATGAAAATGTATGGCACCGCTTCCGAGGCCCGCGACTGACGCGCGCGGCCTACGACTGTCGTAAGCCGCGCGCGATCGTGCCATATAACTTTGACACGGTCGCGCGGGGCCTACGACTGTCGTCGGTCGTACGCCACTGTCATAACTTCAAGACACGATCGCGCGCGGCTTACGACAGTCGTAGGCCGCGCGCGTCAGTCGCGGGCCTCGGAAGCGGTGCCATACATTTTCATATGTTGACTATGGTCGCGAGCGTCCGACGACAGTCGTAGGTCGTGCACGACCGCGATCGATCGCGATGCACGGAATTGTACCTTTACTAACAAGTTTACTTTTTATAAAGATAAAAAGATTCCACACGTGTAATTTGAGTCAGTAACGAGATAAACAGTTTTAATTTTTATTTAAATTGTTAATTAGGTATTAACTAATAATTATCTCTAATAGCACTTACTCTATACGAAGGGTTTATGTTGAGGTCCAGAGCATTGATAACAGTAAACGCAGCCTTAGTATCCTGGTCAAACTTCGAAGGTCTATCCAAGGTCACTTTGACAGTATACCTCACATATCCATATTGACCCTCAAAGGAGGATGGCAGGACTGGTGGTAGTGTGCATGTGAAGTTGTACACTTGCTTTCCAGCTGGTATTTCTATCTCACCACCTGTACAATCAAAATTTCTAAATAAAACAGTTGAAACATCATTATACTGAATATTTACGACTTTTTTCTATTGGTAAATTGTTCAAAATAAGTGTTAAAAGTTTAGAAATGGGTTCTTTAAAGTAGTGATGATAACTTCATCCTACTTTCACCCTACATACCTGTACTGCTTCCTAAAAGGTAGTAAGATATTTGAAAATACTCTTCATTGCCAGTGTGCAGTGAGTCTACCGATTGAGTTCGTCCTTCGGAGTCTTCCTCCTGTTTGCTTTCACTCCATTCTGTGTGTGCTTCGCCCTTTATCTTGACATGAATGCCTAAAAATATAAATTATGTATAGCAGAAACAATATATAATTAACATAGGGATACGGCAATGGAATAATGACATGATTGCATGATTATGGTAAGTATGAGTCATTGGAGCATGTAATAATGTTTAAAATAGCGATCGGCTCACCTCTAACTTTTTTAGGACTATCAAAAACGTATTCTACTCTTCCGTTTACAGTTTGTCCAGCATAGTACGTGTTCCATTGGTTATCGAAATATATAGCCGCTTCTTTAATGCCCATTATATTTTATATTTTTCTTTCTAATCTTTTATACTATGCGCTACCTCTATAGGCGTTCGAAATATAGAAATAATCACAAAAACAAAATCAAATACAGCTGCCCGCCTCGGGATGGGTGATGTCATTAATCTGTGGCACAGTGTTGCAAGAGTGATAATTCAAAAATCGGGCAAATTTCCAGTTAATGGGGAGTTTTCTTTTTTTTTATCTCCACCAGACGGCGCGACGATAGACACTTCTAGATTTTCTATTGGTTCCCCACCAATCTGAAATTATCTGCAGGTTGGCATCACTGAGACTACATATGGGTTATGTTTCCAAAAAATATCAGTGTACTGTCAAGTGTGACATTAATCAAAATATCTTAAACCTAGTTTACGTTAGCATAATATTAACATAAAACTGTATGTATTTATACATTTCCTTTTATTACTATGTTTTTTTGCTTCGTCCCTGTAGTTTAAATTTCACGAAGAGCATAGGTGAGTGATTCCGCCAAAAGTTGCACCGTGACTATGTGGAAAAAGTGGACAATTTTCAAAAATATTTTTTGGATTATAGTTTGAGTCGACGCACAATTTCTTAAACTTCTTGACATAAGTGCGTTTTTCTATAAAAAATAATTAGTTTAAAAAATATCGCAATTTTTATTAGGGGTAGTGACTAAATTTTGTCCATTTAGTTACAATTTTATATTTTGGTTTTCTTTGAAAAATTATATATATTTTTATATTTTTCATTATATTTTGGGCAACATTCGTGAATTTTAAGTAGTTCTTTCTATATAAAAAAATATACCTACTCTTTGTAACGTTAACAGTGTTTTTATGTTTGCTGCGTACAAAAGGACCTAAGTGATCTGCATGTACCGTATGAAACGGGACTTCTACTTTAGGGATTGGATGAAGCTCCCCTTCTTTTGCTCCAGATGGAAGCTTATGATGCGCACATTCTAGGCATGCAGACACGTATTTCTTGGTGAATCGACGCATTTTAGGGAACCAGTAATAAGCACGAAGGCGTTGTAGCGTCTTTTCAAACCCAAAATGACCTACGTCATCATGATTAGCTTTTAGTAATGTCCAACGAACACTTCTTGGGACAACCCATCGTATTGTTTTGTCATCAACAATGCGAAAAACTTTATTATTCTTTATTTTATATTCTTTATATATTTTAGCAATTTTACTAGTGGAGGGATCTTCTAAAACTTCTTTAATTAGTCTAATTTCGGAATCCCCATATTGAACTGTTGCAATCCAATCTTCTGTATTAATCGACAAAATATCTAATGTGTGTGGATGTTCTACATTTGGGGGTACCGGATTTCTACTGAGGGCGTCTACATGAGCCATTCTTTCGCCAGGTCGGTATTCAATTTCGCAATCGTATTCCAAAAACTGTATCCACCATCGGGAAATGCGAGGTACTAAATCTCGCTTAGTGAATGTAGAGCGTAAGGCGTTACAGTCTGTAACAATTGTGAACTTAATACCGACCAGATACACTCTAAATTTGCTCAATGAACTAACTACAGCTAAGGTCTCGAGTTCAAAGGAGTGTAATTTTTGCTCGTCAATCGTAGTCTGTCTGCTATAATATGCTACTACTCTCCAAGGACCTGAACCTAATCGTTGCATTAATATACCTGCTACTCCAACCTTACTAGCGTCCGTGTGCAATTGTGTTTCGGCTTTATGATCATACAAGGTAAGAATTGGTCTTTCTGTCAATTTATTTTTTAAGGTTTCAAAAGCGTCTTGTTGCGCTGATGTCCATTTCCAACCGGAATCCTTCTTTAAAAGACTATAATAGTACTTCTTCTAAACGAGCTAGACCTTCCTCAACAGAAGCCGCTGGAATCAGTACATCATCCATGTATATAACTACATATTTAGCGCTAGACAGTACCTTATGCATGAGACGTTGGAATACTGCAGGCGCATTTGCCAAACCAAAGGGCATACGAACATATTCGTATTGCCCATCAGGTGTGACAAATGCGGTCTTTTCTATGGACTCTTCTGCAATCGGGATTTGATAACCTGATGCCAAATCTAGTGTTGTGAAAATCATCTGTCCTGACAATTGATCAAGTAAGTCCTCTATTCGGGGAAGAGGGTAATGATCCCTTTTAGTTTTCCGATTAAAAGCGCGATAGTCCACACATAGTCGTTTTTCACCGGACTTTTTATTCACTAAAACAATCGGACTAGCATATGGAGAACTTGACTCGCGAACTATCCCGCTCTCAACCAAATCATTCACCATTTCTTTAACTTGCTCCCTTTCTGAATGTGACATTCTATAAGGCCGGTATACTACTGGTTCTGAATCTTTAAGCTGAATCACCATTTCAGCTTCTGTAGTGTAACCTAAATCATGAACACCAGTAGAGAAGCAACTTTTAAACTTTTCCAAAACGTTATTTAACTTTTGTTTTTCATCATTAGTTAAAAATTCCCCGCATGAAATATCTAAATCGCCAGTAACCGTTCGAATGTCTTTGGTTATAGTGGAGATTTGTTTTATTTCACCTAAATACCTGGCTCGTGTAATTAATGAGCCTTTCGAAAAAATAAGAGGCTTTGTACCCAAATTTTGTACTAGCAACAAACACGAACCCGAGTGAATCTCGTACTCTCCTGGTAACAGGTAATATTCTCTTCCTAAGCATCCCCTTACCGAGCCACCGACATACACATTACCACTAACATCATCATCTGTATAAACTCTGATTGTTTTCATTTCTCCGACACCTATTTCAGAATCATTTTGACACTTTAATTCTTTTCTACTGTTGAATTTTACTTTTTCGAATTGCAAGTCTGTAGCCGTTTTCACAATGCGTATACTAGGACGCTCGGTAAAGGTATGTCCTAAAAGAACTGGGATATTAATTAAATGGTCATCCGCAACTAAGGAATCTACATCTTCTTCAATTACACCTTGAACCTCGATCATCAATTTTAGTTTTCCTAATGGTAAGTATGGTACATTTCCTAGACCACGTAATAATGGACTGTCAACGGCTAGCCAAGATAGACCCAATTTTGTTGCATCCGATTTACGTATTAATGTGGCTTCGCTACCTAAATCCACTTGGCAAGCCGTTGACTGTCCATTTATCTTGACTATTATTTTATATTTATGAGAAGAATTATCTAATATTTTATCGTTATCACATAAAGTTACGAGTTCAGAATTTATTGGATTTGCATCATATGGTTTTTCATATTTTATATTAACTTTTAAAACATTTTTATTCTTTTCAGATTCAGGCTTCATTAATCTTTTTTTTGGACAGTCTGGAAGAGCATGACCAATCAAACGACAGTAAGAACACTGGACGATAGGCTTTGGACATTTAGAGCAAGGATGGCCTTTCTCTTTGCAGTTAAAACAAATCACAGAATCCGACTGCTGACTTTGCTTTGGTTTACCAGAGAAATCGTTTTGTTTATTTGTCAATCGAGTTTGAAATAAATTATTACTATTAAATCTCTTTTCTTTCTTGTTATCTAAACTATTGTCTTTAATTTGAAATTTAAAAGTTTTAAGGAAATTTAATACCTGTTCTGGTTTGACAAAATTCGCAGCTTGAGCTCCTACCCTTACACCCTTATCGTCAATACCGTGAACTAAACAGTCTATTGCTTCCTTACCCAAAATTTTGCAGCGATTCAATAAATTAATTTTAGAATAATAATATAATTCAAGTGAATCTCCAAATCGAGCTCTTTTAGCGAGCATCTCTGTCAATAACTCTGCATAATTTTCGGTATCCGGAAAGGATTCCTTTAACAAAATCTTCCACTCATACCATGATCTCTTAAGAGAAGGTAATCCTTGATACCAAAGCTTAGCGTGACCACTCAGCTTTGGCAAGGCATAATGAATGGTCTGGCGGTCATCCCACCCATATATATCGGCACATTCATCAACCTTACCAAGCCAAGTACTAATCGGTTGCTCTTTACACATTGGATCGAATTCTGGCAAGACATTATTTAGATTAGGAAGACTAGTGCGCTCATTACAATTTGTATTTTTAATTACATCTAAAAAGTCTTTAAAGAATGAAGATGTTGACTCACCAGGCCAGCAGCTGTTTCGTTTAGAATTCCTCCTGTATCTTCTAGGGCTCCTGTTCCTTCCAAGGCTCCTGTCCCTTCCAGGGCTCCTGTTCCTTCCAAAGCTTCTGTCCCTTCCAGGGCTCCTGTCCCTTAGAGGGCTCCTGTCCCTTAGAGGGCTCCTGTCCCTTAGAGGGCTCCTGTCCCTTAGAGGGCTCCTGTCCCTTAGAGGGCTCCTGTCCCTTAGAGGGCTCCTGTCCCTTAGAGGGCTCCTGTCCCTTAGAGGGCTCCTGTCCCTTAGAGGGCTCCTGTCCCTTTGAGGGCTCCTGTCCCTTAGAGGGCTCCTGTCCCTTAGAGGGCTCCTGTCCCTTAGAGGGCTCCTATCCCTCAGAGGGCTCCTGTCCCTTAAAGGGCTCCGGTCCCTTAGAGAGCTCCTGTCCCTTAGAGGGCTCCTGTACTTACTACGTCGATAAGGATTTTCACGAGTCCTGTCCCGTTCAGAACTCATACGATCAATGCTTCGATAGTGATCACGGTATCGTCGCCTCCAATCACGCAGCTCCGATTCTTGTAACTCACGCTCTCGGCGTTCATTGTTTAATTGTTTTTCTAAATTATACATTCGCTGTCTATAAATTAGTAATTCTCGCAGTCTTTCACTGGATAAACTGCGACTACATGTGCGGCGTTTCCTTGTCCGATCAACACTTCTCGATCAGGTACGACCTCTATTAGCTATGGGCAATCTTTGCAAAATTGGACTTTTGGGTCCAATTGAATGTTCCTGACTTTTATCCATATCCATTTTGAATATTATTTCTGAAACTCAAATTATTGTATTATTAAGTATAATGTTTACAATAATACAGCGTAATAGTTGTCAAAAGGGAGAAACATAAATTAGACACTATTAGTCGAATCGAATCAAATAGAATAAACATAATTCTTTTATCACTTTATATGATACCTGTCGTTTGTTTTCTTTTTACATGATATATAAAATAATATAATAAAATGTTATTGACCATGATTTCGAAATTATCAAATTAAAAATAAATATTAATTAATATTTAAGTCAAAACAATAATTTTAAAACTCAAAGTTGCATTCAAAAGATAAATTTTTAAATCCAAAATGTATTGTTATTAATAGATTTTAATTGATTCCATTAATATTATGATCAAAATAAATAAAAGGAAAAATAATAATTATAAATAAAAATAAATATAAAATTCTCAATAATAATTCAATTTTTCTTTGTAAGATATAAATTAAAAACTATAGGTCAGTTATTAATTCGATTGCAATATAAATAATAAATAATTATTTTCAATTGTGGGCGTGGTACGATAACAGTAAGGTAAACTATTTTTATAATAATTTAAAATAATCGTTAGCAGTGCTGTAATAGTATCTAAAATATTATAATTTATTTTAATCGTTAACCGGAAGTAATAAAAAATTAAAAATATATTATCCTATTATTATCTCTAAAAAATATGTAATAATATTAAAATAACTATTACTTTATTTTCATGTATATATAAGAAAAGTCACCATATTTAGATATGATCACTAATAATATTTATTCCAAAGGTTCAAAACAAACACTGTATATCATTTCATGCAAAAATTTAAGAGTATGTGTTAACAATTAGAAAAGAGATGAGAGAAGAAAGAGGAGAAAAAAAAATAATACAATATACGTTACGTACCTTGTTGTCGTATGCCACTTCTGATATGTAAAATCGAGTAAAACAAGATATATTTTTCAATCCACTTTTATTTCACATTCCACAATTCCACAATATAATTTATAATTATACTCAAGCACTTCAATCAATTTTCCGGCATAGGTTCCACTAGCCAAGAGATCTGAACGAAGAGTCCCGTTTGAATGCGATGTCGACCTTTTAAAGAGTTCCCCTACCAACCTCTATGAAAGTAGAGGTTGGTAGGGATGACAAGTCCCGCCTACAAATCTGGTTTTATGAATTACACCAGATGGCGTGGTTAGTATTGCGATTGTTACAATACCGTTGGGTGACTTTTCGGTTCAAATGGACCACAATTTTAACTGTTTAGCTACTAAAACACATTTTTTTATATCAAACTAGTCTTGTATGTGAACCTACTAATAAATTTAATTATTTTATGAAAGTAAATTAAACATTATCGATATATTTAGATCAAAATCCGTGACGATAATAGGACAAAAATTGTGACCGTGACTAAATAGGAAATATGATTTTGACTAAATTGAAACATAGGCAGTGTTCACAATGTTCAATGCTCGTCAGTCAGGGAGGTAGTACAATAATTATAGTGATGTAATGCTCAAAGTCGGATCTATGTTACATTACACGCGAATGCTCGTCAGTCAAAGAGGTATTATTGTAACGTAATGCTCAAAGACGAATCTATAATGTTATATTACCTGTGAATGCTCCTGGGGAGGAGGACCTTTAGGAAAATGAAACAAGTGTTCAAAAAAAGGGTAAAGTTTTATTTTGTAACATTATGATGTTACGAAAAGCGTAATAATAATTATATTATTATTTTATCTTTAATAATAATTATTTAAAAAATTGGTTTCATATGTATGTATTTTTATTAAAAAGTTGGTATGTTGTAGCTATACTAAGTATTCTCATTTTTTCACTCTTAAAATTTGTTTTTTTCTTTGTTCTTCAAATTTTTCAACATTTAATTTTAAGTTTTCTCTGTAGCGTTTACCTCGCTGGGCCGGTGTTAGGGGGGCCATCACTGAAAAAAAGGACCCTTAAAAAAGCTGAAATATGAAGCCATAATGAGAAAAACAAAGCAAAAAACAAGCAGTCATATTTCTTCAATCTAGTGTTGGTAAAAATAACATTAGCAATAATAATTAATTGTTAAATGCCCATTAGCGATAGTTAAATTAATCGTGCTTGCTAAAAATACGATTGCTAATATTATGTACTATTTATCGTGCACAGCAATAGTCTGCGACCATGATAAAAAATTCACGTCCGCGGTGCTACGCACCGCGGCGCTAAGTGCTAACTGTTAATGAATTGCTATTTTTCACTCGATGCAAACAACGCGATGCAAACACTCGACGCGAGTGGTGCGACGTAGCATGCTGTGACATCAAAATTAGCATGTTAATGAAATAGAAAAAAGCATAAATTCCCATTACAACTACTTCAATCCAAAATATTTAAAGCTTATTACCCACGATTAAAAAAGTACTATTAAAAAGACCGCATTAAAATCTGTCCAATTTTTACACAAAAACATAGCCTAACCTGCCTGTATGTATATTGTATATACAGGCAGATATATTTTTTTGTTTAAAACAGTGGTAAGTATACAAGAAACCCCTCTTTTTTGTTCGGGCTAAAAGTTACATTATTATTTGTATGGACCTTGTACATTCTGTTAAAAATAACAGTAGATTTATCAAAATTAATTTACAATATTAATTAATAACACAACAAATCTTTTTCAAAATCGATCACATTCCCTATGAACTATGCCATATGTGTCCATTTCGTCACCGAAATCCGTCCGCTAATATGTCACGAAACTAAACGGACGTGACGAATCCTGCTTTGTCGGAGTAATTTGCAAATTGAAAATATTGTTTTCGCTTAAAAAGAACATAACACAGTTTCAATGCCCATTACAATATATTACGCTTTTAATAATAATTTAATTTTCATAAGCCAACTTACCGATTTCACGTAAATATCGAAACTAAAGTGGACTTCTTATTTGACTTCACGAGGAACACGCTTCGTCGTCACGGATTTTGCAAAACTGACAATGGCAAGTTAAAACAACATGACCGTTTTAAATTGATAACGTTGCCAGGATGATAAAATTAAAAGTGTTTTGGTGGATTTAAGGTGAACGCAGATTTGGCCGCACCGCACGCACCGCAGTCGTCGCATTTCGAATTCTTCATATTAAAGAATGTAGAAGTTGCGAAGACTGCGGCGCGGGTAGGTATGCGAGCTTGCCTATAACTTCATATAAAGAATTCGAAATGCGGCGACTGCGGTGCGTGCGGTGCGGCCAAATCTGCATTCACCTTTAAGGTGAACGCAGATTTGGCCGCGCCGCAGTCTTCGCAACTTCATAATAATATGAAGAATTGCGAATGCGGCGACTGCGGTGCTTGCGGTGCGGCTAAATCTGCGTTCACCTTTAATCTCAGGATACCCGGAAAAAAGCGTGACTAAAGTGGACTGTCCATATAACTCAAAATGTTGACCAACGATATTGATAAGGATTTTATTGTATTCTTATATTAATATGGGTTAATACAATAGTTTAAAATAAAATACATGTTACAAGCTTTTAAAATATACCTTTGTCATAAAGCTGAAATAAAATGCACAGGGAAAATTTAGTTTGAAAAATTCACTAAACATGTGTGACATACTAAAATCATCGGATTTTTTGCGAACTTTTACTTATGATTAATTAATTAGTATGGTAATTGTTGATTAATATATTTATTTGTAAAGGCAATTAACCCATCTTTTAGGAAAAAAAGTAACTTATGAAATAGGGTCGTAATATTAGTGGTAATCACTTTAAAAGTGTTGTGACATTAGCTTTTGCTATGATGCAAATTTACACGGAATGACTCAGGTACGTGATACGCCTGAGCAATCATCGGCCTAAGCGATTAGGCCAGTATACTGGTAACAGTTTAGGAACATGCGAACATAATTATACTTGTCAAAGTGAAAACTGACAACTGAAAGAGTTTTGGCGGGCATGTCACTTTCAAACTTCCTCTACTTTTTATTGTTGGTGTGGTTTTTATTATTTTTTCCCAAATTGTGTTTTTGATGTTCATTATTGGTAAAATATTAGCCATTATATATCCGTTAGAGTCTGGCTAGCGAAAGATGAGCCTGGAAAAAGGCGGCAAATTAAAAAAATCGACGCATGGCAACCTTGTCTATAGTCGGAATTATAGTTTTGATACTTGATTAATTATGACAATAAATAATAATAATATAATATGTATTTTGTTAGGACAACTCATTTCAAGAAAATTAAGTTTATTGTTGTTGTTTGCTTAAATTTTATTTTGCAATACATTTCATGATGAATTAAACGCATGTTTTTGACGAAAACTCTTGATATTTTTGTCGGAGTATTAAAACTTCTTCTTTTGTACTTACATCATGAAATATATTTAAAAAAATTAATTTAACCAAACAATTATCTTCATTTTCTTAAACTAAATTGTCCTACTGTTTGTAAGTTTAAAATCTAACTCTATTTAAATGTTAAAGAATTTTCTATATTTTATTAATATTATGCAATTTAAAGTGTATTAGCACAAATGCTCGCAAGCATCATAGATTGTATTGATTATACTCAAATATGTTTATTTATTACATACCTACTTTTTCATGCCTGAAACTAATAACCCCCCTCCCCCCCCTTGCAAGTTGATTAATCAAAATATATTAGGGATATATAATTTTATTAAGTATAATATTGTAATAAGGAAATATATTAGTTCAGAATATCAAAATATAATTAGGTTGGGGCAAAAGTTTCTTCACATTTGAAATAAAAATTCAAAAGGTTTTTTTATAAAGTTTATTTACAATTGACTGAAGTATATTTTATTCAATAACTTTTTGCCATCTTGTTGGTAGGGACATGATCCCATTGCTATAAAAATTTTGGGGCTTCTGATGAAAAAACTGCGACAAGTGGTTTTGACAGTCCTCTTGTGATGTCAACCTAACACTGCCTAAGGAATTCTGCAGCAACCGAAACAGTTGGAAATCTGAAGGTGCAAGATCAGGACTATACGGCGGATGCATACATGCTGAGTGGCTAAAGATGTGTGAGGTCTAGCGTTATCATGGTGAAAAACCACACCCCTTCTATTGATTAATTCCGACCGCTTTCTCTCAACTTCTTGCTTTAATCTCATCAGTTGTTCGCAGTACAGTTCAGAATCGATGATTATTCCCTCCCTTTCCCTTCCCTTTCCCTTAATTCACTTAAAAGAGACCTTAATTTTGGGATTTGTTTCTTTACTATATAAAACTCGTTGACTTTGTTTTTTATTGCATTAATATCACAAGTATCTAACGCTGATACTGTTGGTTTATGTGGTCTTTTTTTCCTGGTGTATTCCACACGCCTTTATTTATTTGGCCTTCTTTTTAAATCCTTTTTAGAGTACAAACGCTGATATCTGAAAACATGTTCATAAATAAAGTTAGCATTAAATAACAAGGTTGCTTTCAAGTATTTTTTAATATAACGCATTTTTAATATAAAAAGCAGTTTTCGCAAATCTCTTTTCGAAGTTTTCGTGGTTTTCGTCATGTATAAATTAGAAAATCACGTAAATCGTGATTTTCTAATTTATACATGACGAAAACTTTGAAAAGAGATTTGCGAAAACTGCTTTTTGCTATGATTAGTAAATACGAACAAAAAAGAAGTGAAAGGGATGCAATTTTTAAACAAAAACAAGATTGCTTACATGAAATATCCCAGTGCATTGGTAAGTACGGGTAAAAGATTTTGATACTTTCAATTATTACAATTAAATTTAATTAAAAATCTTTATTATTTATCACACGTATTTAAATATTATGAATTTATTTTTTTGCAGATAACATGGATGATGCAAAGGATTCAGATAAGCAAGCTATAACATCAACCATAAATAAATTAAGAGATGTGTTTCAACAAGAGTGTTTAAAGACACAAAATCAGTTCCTTGATGAGATTTCTTCTTTGACCGGTAAGACCCTAACGTTATATTAAAAAATACCTGAAAGCAACCTTGTTATTTAATGCTAACTTTATTTATGAACATGTTTTCAGATATCAGCGTTTGTACTCTAAAAAGATCAAAAAAGAAGGCCAAATAAATAAAGGCGTGTGGAATACACCAGGAAAAAAAAGACCACATAAACCAACAGTATCAGCGTTAGATACTTTTGATATTAATGCAATAAAAAACAAAGTCAACGAGTTTTATATAGTAAAGAAACAAATCCCAACATTAAGATCTCTTTTAAGTGAATTAAGGGAAAGTATTCACTTTACTGGCTGTCGTGAAACATTGCGTCGCATCCTTTTATCAAACGGATTTGAATTCAAGAAAAACCAAGATGAACGTACAATTATTGAAAGGTATGATTCATCCTTATTGAAAGGTATGATGCAGCAGCATGGCGACACCGTTTCTTGCGGACCATTGCTATTAAACGTAGAGAAGGCAAAGAAATTGTATATCTTGATGAAACTTATGTTCATCAGAACTATAAATCAAAAAAATCATGGCAGTGTCCTTCCACAAGTGGTGCTGTAACAAATATCTCTTCAGGCAAGAGATACATTATAGTTCATGCCGGCTCAGTAAGAGGTTTTGTGCCAAACGCTTCTCTTGTGTTTAGTACAAAATCAAAAAATGCAGACTATCATCACGACATGAATTCTCAAAATTTCATGAAATGGATGTCTGAAAAATGAATTACCGAATTTAAGCAAACCAAGTGTTATCGTGATGGACAATGCTAGCTATCACTGTGTACAAATTTATAAGTGTCCAACGACTAATTCTAAGAAATCCGATATACAAGCATGGCTCTCTTCAAATGGCATTCCCTATGAGGAATGTCTAACACGGGAAGAGCTATTAGTATTGACAAAAGAACATCGGCAAGCCCCAGTGTACCAAGCTTATGAACTTATAAAGCAGCATGGGCATGAAGTCCTTAGACTACCGCCATACCACTGCGATTTGAACCCTATAGAGTTAATATGGAGTTTGGCAAAACGTAAAATTGCCAGCAAAAATATTGGTTTGTCTGCAGAAGATATGGCAAGATTAATTGAAGAGTCATTTAACAGTATAACAGCTGAAGAGAAGAAAAAAAATACGGACCATGTGATGCATGTTGAGGAGCAGCAGACATGGAACAGTTTATAATTAGGGTCAGAGACGATATTAGCAGTTCAGATTCGGATTCCTCACTTGAGATAGAATTTTTAGAATCAGATTTTGAGTATAGTGATTAAATTGTAATAGGTTGGGGAAAAAGTTTTTTCGCATTATACATACACTGGCAAAATTAGAGGAACATAGGTAAAAAGGGCCACAACTTGAACTCAAGTGGGTCGGGCTGGGTGAAATCCTTTTTTACAGTTTCTTAGCCATAGTTCTAAGCTCATTTAAGAAATAAAATATTGAACAAAACTGGTAAGTTGACAGGTTTTTATAGCAATTATTCCCTAATAAGTGTTTTTCGATGATTGACGTTGTAAGTATTCCTAATAAGAATAGCGTTTTAGCGGGGTGCAAGGTATGCTCAGCTCATTTGATTGTTTGGTTTTTGGAAGAACACATTGCTTAGATACAAAATTAGTGATTTCCACGCAGGCAAGGCATTACACGCTTTTAACATGGCATTTCTTTAATAAAAATGGAGAATTTAACTTAAAAACTTATTACTGAAATTTCAAAGATTTTCTTAATTTTTGATTTTTGCCGATTTTTTTCCTATTTTTCACGTTTTTAGGCCCCAAATTTATATAAAATTTATTTTTTAATAATCAATTAGTAAATAAATAAATAAATATATAAAAAACAGTGAACAATTTTCAAAAAAAAAATGAAAAATTTGTTATGTTCCTCTAATTTTGCCGGTGTGTTTAGTATGTATGAACTTGTCATAAAATCTCTTGGGCTATACCAATTGTATCTGGCTGATTTTGGTATCATTAAAAAGTTTTAATTTTACAGAAGACAAATTCAAATTAGGTAAATGTGAGATTTTCATTTATTTTTCTTATTGTTAAAATGAGTGATTCTAATGAAGAAATTCGATACATTTTAAAATTTTATTACAAAAACCATCGATTCTGAACTGTACTGCGAACAACTGATGAGATTAAAGCAAGAAGTTGAGAGAAAGCGGTCGGAATTAATCAACAGAAGGGGTGTGGTTTTTCACCATGATAACGCTAGACCTCACACATCTTTAGCCACTCAGCATGTATGCATCCGCCGTATAGTCCTGACCTTGCACCTTCAGATTTCCAACTGTTTCAGTTGCTGAAGAATTCCTTAGGCAGTGTTAGGTTGACATCACAAGAGGACTGCCAAAACCACTTGTCGCAGTTTTTTCATCAGAAGCCCCAAAATTTTTATAGCAATGGGATCATGTCCCTACCAACAAGATGACAAAAAGTTATTGAATAAAATATACTTCAGTCAATTGTAAATAAACTTTATAAAAAAACCTTTTGAATTTTTATTTCAAATGTGAAGAAAGTTTTTCCCCAACCTAATATTATATTTTGATATTCTCAACTAATATATTTCCTTATTACAATATTATACTTAATAAAATTATATATCTCTAATATATTTTGATTAATCAACTTGCAAGGGGGGAGGGGGGGGGGTTATTAGTTTCAGGCATGAAAAAGTAGGTATGTAATAAATAAACATATTTGAGTATAATCAATACAATCTATGATGCTTGCGAGCATTTGTGCTAATACACTTTAAATTGCATAATATTAATAAAATATAGGAAACTCTTTAACATTTAAATAGAGTTAGATTTTAAACTTACAAACAGTAGGACAATTTAGTTTAAGAAAATGAAGATAATTGTTTGGTTAAATTTATTTTTTTAAATATATTTCATGATGTAAGTACAAAAGAAGAAGTTTTAATACTCCGACAAAAATATTCAAGAGTTTTCGTCAAAAACATGCGTTTAATTCATCATGAAATGTATTGCAAAATAAAATTTAAGTAAACAACAACAATAAACTTAATTTTTTTGAAATGAGTTGTCCTAACAAAATACATATGATATTATTATTATTTATTGTCATAAATATTCAAGTATCAAAACTATAATTCCGACTATAGACAAGGTTGCCATACGTCGATCTTTTGAATTTGCCGCCTTTTTCCAGTCTCATCTTTCGCTAGCCAGACTCTACCTTAAATGGGATGTTTTCTTATTTTTAATCTCCACCAGACGGCGCGACGATCTATCTAAAATCTAGAAGTGTCTATAGACACTTCTAGATTTTCTATTGGTTCCCCACCGATCTGAAATTATCTGCAGGTTGGCATCAATGACTACATAATATGGTCGGTGTTTCCAAAAAATATCAGTGTACTGTCAAGTCACGAAGAGCATACGCCTAAGCGATGATTGGCCTAAGCGATTAGGCCAGTAAACTGGTAACAGTTTAGGAACACGCAAATTGTCAAGCTGAAAACTGACAACTGAAAGAGAGTTCTTTTCTTTTCTTTCTTTTTCTTCTTTTTTGGCAACTTGACACAAAGGATGTGTATGTTGTGCCACAGACAAGGTAAAAAGGTAAGGAATATGGCGGGAAAACCATATTCCTCCTATTATAATTTTCATCATCGTTTTCATGTATCGTCAGGTCTAGTCAAAGTCTAAGTAAAAGTCAATACAGTCACAGGAGTCAAGTCGGTCGATTCAGTAAAGTGGTAGACGCTTTACTGAAACTTTCGATGGAGTTTTGGAGGGAACACAAAATAGCACGTTTCTGGATATTACATCACTTTCCTACACTTGTGCATGAACACGAATATCTAATGGTTAATATTCTACCAATATTACACATTAAAAAACCCAGCTAACACAATTTTAGGAAATTAATACAAAAACACAATAGCACTCTTTCACATGCCCGCCAAAACTCCTACCTTTTTTTTTTTCTTCTTCTTTTTTGGCAACTTGACACAAAGGATGTGTATGTTGTGCCACAGACAAGGTAAAAAGGTAAGGAATATGGCGGGAAAACCATATTCCTCCTATTATAATTTTCATCATCGTTTTTATGTATCGTCAGGTCTAAAGTCTAGTCAAAGTCTAAGTAAAAGTCAATACAGTCACAGGAGTCAAGTCGGTCGATTCAGTAAAGTGGTAGACGCTTTACTGAAACTTTCGATGGAGTTTTGGAGGGAACACAAAATAGCACGTTTCTGGATATTACATCACTTTCCCACACTTGTGCATGAACACGAATATCTAATGGTTAATATTCTACCAATATTACACATTAAAAACCCAGCTAACACAATTTTAGGAAAATAATACAAAAACACAACAGCACTCTTTCACATGCCCGCCAAAGCTCCTAAAATACCTTTCTTTCTTTTTCTTTTTTTTGGCAACTTGACACAAAGGATGTGTATGTTGTGCCACAGACAAGGTAAAAAGGTAAAGAATATGGCGGGAAAACCATATTCCTCCTATTATAATTTTCATCATCGTTTTCATGTATCGTCAGGTCTAAAGTCTAGTCAAAGTCTAAGTAAAAGTCAATACAGTCACAGGAGTCAAGTCGGTCGATTCAGTAAAGTGGTAGACGCTTTACTGAAACTTTCGATGGAGTTTTGGAGGAAACACAAAATAGCACGTTTCTGGATATTACATCACTTTCCTACACTTGTGCATAAACACGAATATCTAATGGTTAATATTCTATCAATATTACACATTAAAAACCCAGCTAACACAATTTTAGGAAAATAATACAAAAACACAACAGCACTCTTTCACATGCCCGCCAAAACTCCTAAAATACCTTTTTTTTTTTCTTTTTCTTCTTTTTTGGCAACTTGACACAAAGGATGTGTATGTTGTGCCACAGACAAGGTAAAAAGGTAAGGAATATGGCGGTAAAACCATATTCCTCCTATTATAATTTTCATCATCGTTTTCATGTATCGTCAGGTCTAAAGTCTAGTCAAAGTCTAAGTAAAAGTCAATACAGTCACAGGAGTCAAGTCGGTCGATTCAGTAAAGTGGTAGACGCTTTACTGAAACTTTCGATGGAGTTTTGGAGGGAACACAAAATAACACGTTTCTGGATATTACATCACTTTCCTACACTTGTACATGAACACGAATATCTAATGGTTAATATTCTACCAATATTACACATTAAAAACCCAGCTAACACAATTTTAGGAAAATAATACAAAAACACAACAGCACTCTTTCACATGCCCGCCAAAACACCTAAAATACCTTCTTCTTTTCTTCTTTTTTGGCAACTTGACACTAAGGATGTGTATGTTGTGCTACAGACAAGGTAAAAAGGTAAGGAATATGGCGGGAAAACCATATTCCTCCTATTATAATTTTCATCATCGTTTTCATGTATCGTCAGGTCTAAAGTCTAGTCAAAGTCTAAGTAAAAGTCAATACAGTCAAGGAGTCAAGTCGGTCGATTCAGTAAAGTGGTAGACACTTTACTGAAACTTTTGATGGAGTTTTGGAGGGAACACAAAATAGCACGTTTCTGGATATTACATCACTTTCCCACACTTGTGCATGAACACGAATATCTAATGGTTAATATTCTACCAATATTACACACTAAAAACCCAGTTAACACAATTTTAGGAAAATAATATAAAAACACAACAGCACCCTTTTACATTCCCGGCAAAACTCCTAAAATACCTTGTCATGTTCTAAAATAATTTAGGCTATGTTCCTAAATGTACTGCGACCACTGCACAGTGCTATCACTGTAGAAAAAATCGTTCCGTAATGGAGTTGCAGTTAGCAGTACACTGCCGCAGTACCCTAGTGAAATATATGACGTCATCAATAGTCGCCATATTGTACTGTGAGTACTGGCGTGTTGACCAACCAAATAACCTTCAATTACCTTGGTAGTGAGCGCATCCCTCACTACCAATGTCAAATAGAGAACATTGAGTTGAAACGCGACCGTGTAGACGCTTGTTAGTCCACCCAAAGAATAGCCCAAAAGCACGTGTAGAGTGCGTGAGCTGTAACCTAAGCAATTTCTTCAGAAATGTGTTTAGGATGCCTAGAAGATAAACATACTAAAAGTCCCCGCCCCTAGGGGGTGAGATGGGGTGGGGGGAGGGGGTTAAAGTTCCCGTTTTTGAGTTTTTGGCTCATGTCTTTAAAACGGTAAGTAGTAAAGAAAAAGTGTCTTGTACATAATAAAAGCTTATAAAATTTACTACAACAATGTCATTTACACTATGCCTCTATCTATCTCCAATCATTGCCATGCTGTGAGCTTCTGAAGTGGTCGATTTTCAAAAACACACATCAACTAAGTCTAGGGACATATTTTGTATTTTATGAAATCTATCAGGATTAAAAAAGACAGTAAATGAAAGAATTATAGCTTATTTTATAGCATTTCATATAACATAAAAAAATTCAGTTTTTTTTTTGTTTTTAAGAAAAAATCATTGGCTTTTCTATGGTCATAGAAAAGTTATATATGGCAAAAAATCTATACTTCGTTTTATAAAACCGAAAATTTCATTCGAATGAGAGAAAATCTTTTACATTTTTATTGCTAATAGTCAAATTAATAATAATGAATTTTATTCGTTACTAAGTATTGAGTATTTTTACCTAAAATACATTTTTTAGTCTTTCTTCGGTAAAGGCCCTATGTTCTTAGTGATTTCGTTTTTTTCTGGTATCTATCTTATTAGAAAATCTCTGAAATGTATTTAATACTACATATTTAAGTCGCAGTAGATATATTTCATGTCAGAAAACCCTGGAGACCAGGGCAAAACCAGAATAATCTGGTTAAATCAACCCAATATTAAGTCGATGCAACTAGTAAAAAGGTTCCAGGAGAGCAACCAGTCTCTAGAAACCGACCAAACCGTGCAGAGGAGTTTCCATTAAGTTGGTCCTTAAGACGTCAAGACATTTTGTAATCCAGCATTGAAATGTGGAAAATGCGGAAGGTTGCTTTTTCATGAGTTTGTGAAATTGACCATGGTATCACAAAGAAATTGTCTCTGATGCTGGTGCGATGAAAATCCCGGCTTTAATTTCATCTCGATTTACTATAATCACTTGTTCGGATACTTCCGCGGTGAGTATACCATCTTCGACCAGCTCTGAAGAGCCATTATTCGTCCCATAAGGTTTTACCATTATAAAACTCCCAAACTCATGAAACAGCAACCTTCTGCATTTTCCACATTTCAATGCTGGAATACAAAATATTTTGTCATCATAAGGACTAACTTGATGGAAACTCCTCTGCACGGTTTGGTCGGTTTCTAGTGACTGGTTGCTCTCCTGGAGCCTTTTTACTAGTTGCATCGACTTATTATTGGGTTGATTCGACCAGATTATTCTGGTTTTGGCCTGGTCTCCAGAGTTTTCTGACATGAAATATATCTACTGTGACTAGAATATGCAGTGTTAAATACATTTCAGAGATTTTCTGGTAAGATAGATACCAGAAAAAAACGAAATCACAAATAACATAGGGCCTTTACCAAAGAGAGACTTAAAAATGTATTTTAGGTAAAATTAATACTTTATACTAAGTATAGAATAAAATTCATAATTATTAATTTGACTATTAGCAATAAAAAGGTAAAAGATTTTCTCTCATTCAAATGAAATTTTCGGTTTTATAAAACGAAGTATAGATTTTTGCCATATAACTTTTCTGTGACCATAGAAAAGCCAATGATTTTTTCTTAAAAACATAAAAAATCGGAAAGTTTTTTATGTTCCATGAAAGGCTATAAAATACGCTATAATTCTTTCATTTACTGTCTTCAAAAATCCTGATAGATTTCATAAAATACAAATCTCCCTAGACTTAGTTGATGTGTGTTTTTGAAAATCGACCACCTTAGAAGCTTATAGCATGGCAATGATTGGAGATAGATACATAGTGTAAATGACATAGTTGTAGTAAATTTTATTAGCTTTTATTATATAGAAGACACTTTTTCTTTACGACGTACCGTTTTAAACTCAAAAACGGGAATTTTAACCCCCTCCCCCCACCCCGGCTCACCCCCTAGGGGCGGGGACTTTTAGTATGTTTATCTTCTAGGGATCCTAAACACATTTCTGAAGAAATTGCTTAGGTTGCAGCTCACGCACTCTACACCTGCTTTTTTAAGTGGACTATGTTGGCGCTCAGTCGCACATTGATCGTCGGCTGCGTTGCATGTGGTGTGTAGCGCTAGCAACTGAAAATGGTGGCACCGGCGCGCAATAAACGCGAAATCTTGACTGAATTTTTAGAAATGTATAGGAATTTGCCTTCGTTATGGTATATTGCTTCCGATCTTTATAAAGATCGGGACAAAAAGAGTCAAGCGTGGTAGTTGCTTGTCGAAAAATTAAAGGAATATGACTCTGAGGCTGATATGTCGATGGCAAAAAAGAAAATTGAACACATGACATGAGGTTTAGATAGTGGTCCCATTGTTCACTTTTCTACAGCCTAGCCAAGACTGACGAGTTGATTAAACTATCAGCCGCATTTTTGACAGCTTGTATTGAACATTTTCAACACAGTCTAATAAGGTTAATTTTTGCAATTCTTCTAGTGTTTTATTATTATTAATCCAAATTAATTACAGAAATTTATAACTTTGGGATTAAACTGTAGGTATTGTTTTAAAACGTTAGACACTCGAGTGGTTTTGACACTTGACAGTTGACTTTTGACAGTTGACTGATCACGTGATCAAAATACTGCGAGTGCCTTTGGCCTTACCTCGAAAACGCCAGTGCTCACAGTACAATATGGCGACGATTGATGACGTCATATGTTTCACTAGGGTACTGCGGCTGCAACTCCATTACGGAACGATTTTTTCTACAGTGATAGCACTGTGTAGTGGTCGCAGTACATTTCGGAACATAGCCTAAGACATAAAGTGGCAAAGTCATGGAATTAATGGGACCGTCTTCGTTACGTTTTTAAACTGCGCATGCGCGGCTTTTTTGTGTGTCAGTGTGAGTGTCATATTCTAAAATACCCTGTCATGTTCTAAAATATCTGTCAGATTTTCTAAAATTTGACAGAAATTGATCGGTATTTTAGAATATGACACTCACACTGATGACACTGACACACAAAAAAGCCGCGCATGCGCAGTTGAAAAAGCAAACGAACAAGGCTAATAAGTATTAATTAATCTGTGCTAATAAGTACACGGAGTACACCCCTGCTTCATCTTAGCCCCTGGTGTCAGTGCCAAAAGCCATAAAAAAAGTTTAACTCATTTTAAGTTTTGACAGTTGACGTTTACCAAAATTTGAAAATAAAAATTAATATATAATAATAATCTGTGATGAAAATAATAAAAATAGTTTTAAATAATAACAAGTAACAAATAACGGAACAAATATTGAATAATTTACAAATATATTAATTTTAAAATATGCACAATGCATTTTCCTCATCGGTGCTATTGAGTTTTTCTAAAGAATGGTAGATATTTCCGTAATAATTCCAGTCCATAATGGAGCAGAATGGATAGCAAAGTGTATGAAATCTATTGCGGATCAAACAATATTTGATACAAATGCTAAAATAGAGATTGTTGTGTTTAATGACGGAAGCACTGATTGTACCCAAAAACTTCTAGAAGAATGGAAAGAGTATTTCAATTGTCAAGGAACCTTATTTATAATAACCGGATCTTCTCGTTCGAAAGGTGTAGGTGGAGCTAAAAATGGTGCAGTCAATCAAAGCACAGGTAAATATCTTTGTTTTCAAGACATTGATGATGTTATGAATCCACACAGAATATTACAGCAATGGGAAGCAGCTAAACTAAATAAAAATGCTATTATTGGTTGTCAAGTCATAAGAGATCCACAGAACTCTACCCCTCGATTTGTAAAATGGGCCAATAATATAAAACCCGAGCAACTAACAAAACAAATTTATTTGTCCTATGGCCCGACAATTCTTATGCCCACATGGTTTTGCCACAGATCTGTTTTCGAAAAAATTGGAGGATTTGATGAATCTGGACAAGGCACTCCTGAAGATCTTATATTTTTTTATGCTCACATTGACAGCGGTGGAAAACTTATAAGACTTAACCAAGAACTGCTAATTTACACATACCATAAAAATGCTACTACTTTTTCAGTCACAAAAAACAGAATACAAGAGATTCAATTAAATAGACTTGAGAGTGTTGTACTTCCACACTGGAAAAATTTTACAGTTTGGAATGCCGGGAAAGCTGGAAGACGATTTGTTCGTATGCTGAGTCACATTAATCTTAAGAAAGTTACAGCATTTTGCGATGTTGATGTAAATAAAATAGGCCGCACAATAGAATTATACTGCCACAGGGAAAGAAGAGTAATTAAGAAATTACCAGTTTTGCATTTTACAGAAGCAAAACCTCCCTTTGTGATATGTGTTAAGCTAGACATGACAAATGGCGATTTTGAGAAAAACCTCGTATCCTTGAATCTCACAGAAGGTGTTGATTATATTTTATTTAGTTAATAAGTTTGAAAGCCTTACAACTTTTTTATATTTTTAATTTATTAATTATGCAAATAAACACTGAAATTAATGTGATTTTATTTTATTATATAATAAGTATTGTTTAAGGTATTTTTGAGTTTTGGAAAAATGCTGTTATTATACAGGGTGCAATTAACCTTCCTGCCAAATTTTTTCCAGGGCTTTGGTACAAAGATATAGAGGAGAGTCCATTAAGCAACAAAAATTGGGTGTTATTGTGTTTTTTAGGATAACTTTCGGAAGCTTTTTCTCAACATTTTAGTACTGAGTGATAATAAAAGAAAAAAATAAGTGTATTTTAATTTTAAACAAGGATCATTATAACAAAATTTGTCAGGAAGATTTAATTGCACCCTGTACAATATACAAATAAAGTCATTAACTTTTGACATTTTTTTGTATAGATAGGTCAAACAACATATTATATACAAAAAAAAAACAAACGTCAACTGTCGTCTGACAGAATTGGATTTACCGAAACGTCAAAAATTAATTCATCAATTTTGTGCACTTGATTTGTAATTATTTAAATTTTTGTCCCAAGAATGGGTGAAGAAACTAAAACACTCAGTGTCGAGGAACTGAAAATAAAGGGAAATGAATGTGTTAAAGAAGAAAAGTATATAGAGGCAGTGTTACATTACACTCATGCAATTAAAATGGACCCAACAAACTATGTCCTCTACAGTAATAGATCATTTGCATTTTTAAAACTTGACCAGCACTTTTTGTCGCTCCAGGATGCTAATGAGACTATAAAATTACAGCCACAATGGGCTAAGGTAAATATATTGTATACCTCTTTTTTTACGAAATGACAAAATATTATAATTTATATAGCTTAACCTGCAATTAAAAAATAATTTATTTCAATAGGGCTATTTTCGACGCGCTGAAGTCGAGACAGCCAGTGGTCTATATGATGAAGCATTTATATCTTACACAAAAGCACTTCAATTGGATCCACATAATCACAAAATAATAGAATCAATAAAAAATGTCACAGAGACACAAAAGAAGCAAATGGAAAGTAAGTTTAAAATTACAATTTTGAAAAAACGGGCTCATATTAAAAAAAAACAGTGTACTAATAATTAACACCTCCATCGTGGGTATCGCAGACACAATAGATTTTCAATTGTTATGCGGCATTTTGCGGCCGCTTGGGAATTGATGGGTTAATAATTATTTCTATTAATCTTTCAGGCCCCGCGCGAGCACCGGTGATCGCGAGAACAAAAGAATACAATGGGAATTCCTAGAACCTCCGATCGAAGGATTAACTTAATAACAGCCTCTGCCAGCCTATACATATGTTTTTGTTTATGTAAAGTTTTAAATTATTATTATAAACTTGAACTTAAGTTAAGAAAAGTGTGCACACACGTTTGCATTTTTTATTTGCTGATAATTAACTGTAAAGGCTCAATTATTGTTTAATTTTGAATGTTTCAGGACATAAAAACACAATTTGGATTTGCACTTGTGTTGGTTTGATTGTGGGCATTGTTATAGTCATATTAGATTACACAATGACATCATCTCCAACGTTGATGGTAAGATTTCCCGTTTTTATTTATTTTAAGACAAAAAATAACATTTGTACTTGATAAAACTTTTTGTTATCTTCAATATATACAGGCTGTAACAAAACTAAGTGATGGGAAAGCTCACTCGCTCGGCTTGCCCATACAAAAGTGAAAAAAAAATGTTGGTCTTTCAGCACTGCTGCTTTCACAGTGAACTCTCTACAAGGAACACGTACACACCCTAAAGTATTATCACTTAGTTTTGTTACACCCTGTATAATGTTAAAAGCTAAAAATTTTGAAGTTCATTTATAATTTGTAATTACAGAATCCTTTAAGTATGGTGGCATTTGCTATAGCCCTGTCCGGAGTGGGTTTTGCAATCGGCAAAACTGCAACACTAATGAGTGCATGGAGTGATGGCAAGTCTATTCTTCCACCAGCAGACTTAGGTTTGTAAAGTTTTGTTTATAGCAAACTAGAAGTTGCCTGCGCCAGGTGTATCATATGACATTTTCTTGCTATAAAAAGTATCCTTTATACTTTCCTGTATTTTATGTCAAATATCATCAAAATCAGCGCAGTAGAGATAAACTACGATAACATGGCGCGCCCCTCCAAATTACTGTTTCAATGTGTATACTGTATAGTCACATCCTTATGAAAGGGTTTGTATGTAGTAAGTATTCAACCAATCAACCAGTACTCGTAATATTTCACTTAATGTCACTTATTACCAAGATTTGTTGGTCAACCAATCATAACTAGCCGACCGCGCAAGACAACGCACTTCATAAACGTTTTGACAACGCACTTCAAACGTTTTGAATTTTGGAGGGGCGCGCCATGTTATCGTAGTTTATCTCTACATATAGCCTTTTTTAAAGCAAACAAAATTTTACTTCTTTATAATAACTATTACTAAAGATATTCTTGGTATTTATATTGCCCTTGTTATATTGAGAAATGAAAAAATGAACAATATGTTTTTTACTTTTTCAGCTGCAAGTAGTACAAACGAAGAAGAGACAGTTATACCAGAAAGAAAAGCCAAGTATAGTAAAGCCCAAGCAAGACAAAGGTACAAACAGGGAAAACAACTATAGTTTTTATGTTTGTTATTGTTCTTTGTTTAGTGTTGGGTATTACAAAGGTTTGGTTTACTGGTTATATGGAGCAATTTATTAGACATTAAGGACCATAATTTTAATAGAAAAATGTTGAATTGACTATCTCAGGTTCTTAGTAGTGCTACATAAGTAGTCATTATAAGTATTTATGGCTTAGCGATTATCCACAATGGGCTATTTTGTATCCTTGCTCAAAATAATATTATGATGGTGTGAACTGCCCCTTGAAACAATTGAGTTTAGACGCGGCATATAACGGAAATGCTTACAACGAAATTGCATAAAAGATTTGTGCCTGTGTTGTCACTTGTCTAGTATTGAACAGTTCAATTTTACAATTATATTTGTTGAATTAAGACTCACTTACAAGTTATAACACCACCACGGATGACGAGGATTTTTTAGGATTTACGAGTTTTGATACTCATATTTTTATAAATAAAAATAAGAGTATGAAAAAAATCATTCTTTCAACAAAATCAGTCCTCTTGCGTCATCAACCAAATCAAAAATCTCGTAAAACATAATCGATCAAATTTTGGTCTTGCTCCGACACTGCCCTAGACTTCCACAAATATATTTTAAATTCATTTTTATTTATTTATTATTATAAATTATAATATATATAATGATATTATATAGATTTCTTCCCAAAAAAATTTGTGACGTCATAGTGTGCTGCTAGTGTGAACATTTGTGGCGTCAGCATTTAGCTTACTTTCTTAGGGATTAAAGTATGTCACACGATTTTCATATTTTTACCCCCCCCCCCCTCCTAATCACAGTTAGTTGCAAAAAAATTTAAACTAGGTACCCTATTAGGTGTGAGTGTGTGCAGTGTGACATACTTTATAGTTGACCCCTTACTGAAAGTTTTAATTGTTTATGCTTTTGTTATTTTTTAAGATTTACAAAAATAGGTGCTTATTATATTATAGGTCGGTTCCGCGTATATACTACAGTAATAATTGGACAGAAAATGATGTAAAGTCAGTTCAGCGTTTCTTAGTAGGTAATAAGAGTTAGAGACAGTACTGCGAATTTTAAGCCCGCGGATTTTATTTCGCACTTCTGTAACTCATTGAATCTTATGAGTATCCGCACTTGCGATAAACATTTCGCGATTAAGTTAAGTATATCGATTTTGAGCGAAACAAAACCGCGCGGTTAAAAATTAAAATTCGCAGTGCGGACAGTCCCTTAAAATCTACGTAATTTTACATCCTGAATTAGTTTTGTAATTTATTTTATGTTCAATTTATTTCAAAATAATATTCATAGCCCAAAAACTGCCAAGACAGAGAATTTATAGTTATTGTAAGTACTGCAATTTACTAGTTAAAACTTTTCTAACTTTCAGTCTGTAGACAGAAAAGAATATTATTTTTAACAAAAAAATTAAAACCGACTTCCAAGGTAAAAACAATAGTAAAATGAACTAAAAAGTATTAAATAACTCTTACACTTTAATAGTGCCTTTTTCAGAATTCGTCTAAATCTCAACTATTTCTGTATGTATACTACAGTCTTCATTATTTTGAAGTCGGTACCAGCTAATTTAATCGTGAGTGTTTTGTGAATAAGTTATGTGTATCAAAAACAATGTTTTCTAATATTGCCAGAGTTTTCGCCACTTTTAATAAAAACTTATTTCCTTTCAATATATTGTGTAGGTATATTGAGCTTCTAGGGTTAATCTTTCAGGCCCCGCGCGAGCACCGGTGATCGCGAGAACAAAAGAATACAATGGGAATTCCTAGAACCTCCGATCGAAGGATTAATACGAGTATGAGGTCTGCGGCCCGCCTTTAGTTTGTTTTGCCACCTTGTGGCCCTTGCCTGCCAAAAGGTTGACGACCGCTGCTATAGAGTATAGTTGCTACCAACATGCAGACCCTTAAGGTACAATTCCGTGCATCGCGATCGATCGCGGTCGTGCACGACCTACGACTGTCGTCGGACGCTCGCGACCATAGTCAACGTATGAAAATGTATGGCACCGCTTCCGAGGCCCGCGAGGCCGCGACTGACGCGCGCGGCCTACGACTGTCGTAAGCCGCGCGCGATCGTGTCTTGAAGTTATGACAGTCGCGCACGACCGACGACAGTCGTAGGCCCCGCGCGACCGTGTCAAAGTTATATGGCACGATCGCGCGCGGCTTACGACAGTCGTAGGTCGCGCGCGTCAGTCGCGGCCTCGCGGGCCTCGGAAGCGGTGCCATACATTTTCATACGTTGACTATGGTCGCGAGCGTCCGACGACAGTCGTAGGTCGTGCACGACCGCGATCGATCGCGATGCACGGAATTGTACCTTTAGAAACAAAACTTTGATCCCAAAGGCATATCAAATTCTCTTATGAGTTACAAAATATTTGTATCCGTCCAACTAGAAAAATGTAATCTTGGCAATGCAAAAATACTGCAATCAATACCTATTATTTTATTCAAAGTAATGTAAGAAAACAGCAAAGATGTTCTTATTGTTAAGTTGGATCTATAATAAAGGCACTCGCACTGGTAGCATTGGTACCTTCCTAAAAAATTGTAATGGACGACCATTGACTTCTTATAAATTAACGCAGTCTCTTTAAAGTTTTGAAGTGTGTTGAAACCTACGAATAACAAAACTACGGAAACGTAACTCCCATACTAATACAGTTTTAAATTTGGTTCCATTCGAACTGTCATGTAACGTCAGCTTTTATACCGCTCAAGGCCACCTAAATATTGCAAATGTATGAAAAGTGAACCTAAGGTACACTTTTTTGACAAGTATTTTGGAGCATGTTTTTTGACGGAGTTACTTTTCCTGTAGTTTAAAGTTCACTGGTTGAAACTTTGATTATAATAATTATTATTAGTCTAGTCAAATATTATACTTATTAATTAAGTATATTCACCGAATGTTTGAAAACACCATTAAAAATGTATAATATTATGTTGTTTAAACTATTGGTTCCTTATTGTAGTAAACCCAATACATTATTATTGGTCTTATTTTGAATGTTTATTTACTTTGTGTAAGTCTTAAGAATTTTTACGGATTAATAAAATGTCAATTTAAGAGGAAATACTTTATTGATTCCAGTGTAAATTGTATTTCGAAAATTGAATCAATACAATATATCTTTTGAATAAAATTCTTGGTCTTACCTTATTCTAAAATAAATCCAACACAGTAAGAATGTTAATAATAAAAAAAAATCTATAACATTTATGGTATTTTACAAGATGACAAAATGTACAAAAAAAGATACAACTTGACCTTATCTAATGTTATACAGCTTCTCGATGTTGGCCCATGATGGACAATTTAGGCGGTTATGAACAACATTCGTCTGTAATTGCTCATGCTCGTCATTGATTGTGCATACTGTAGACAAATAATACAAGGTAATCCATCATGGCTCAACGTTTGACGTAAGTACATCAGAGAAATCGATTCATGGGCAGATGGCGGACCTGCGCAATTTGGTCAAGTTATGTCAAGTCAATATTATGGTTTGTGCGTTTTATGATGATATGGGTGACAGTTCTCATATTCCTTGCTACGGATTTTTTTTACAAGAAAATAAAAAAAAATCTAAATGTAATAAATTATATTCCATCTACAAAAATAAATGTTTCCTGTAATTGTAAATGAATAAAAATGAAAAGTTGCTAAATACTGACTTATTAATATAAAATTATAAATATTAACTGTGAAATAGGAGTATAAAATTATTGTTACGAAAACATTTAAAAAATGTCAGATGCATGAAACGGAACTTATGTCAATAGAGATTGCCACTGTTGAATCGAAATCAAATCGATAAAAAGGGCGGCCATTTTAAATCGCCGGCTCCACTCTGAAACGTCAGTACGAAATCGATAATTTCGATTGCAATTCCTTTACGAAGTGATTCGATATTTTTAAATTATCGATTAATTTTTTTAGGTAACTTCCCTACTATTGTCAATTATTAGGTATGTGTCACGCATATCATCTTAAACTTAAAACGCACAAGGTATAGTCGTGATCGCTCGGCTAGGCTTAACCATAAAGTTAATATACCTAGTCGAATAGAGAAACAAAGGCCTGAGCAAGCGAGATATCACTATCAGTAACACTGCGTGGTAAAAAGAGACGTGTGATACATGGCAGCGGCACTCTTTTTTTGACGTCCAATCGGCACTTATCCGCACGTTGACAATTTTATCTCATAGAAAGATGCTTGTCTAAGTGTACCTATACGTACATAATATATTTTTACACACAGATGTAAATCAACTTCGGTTTCGTTTGACTATTAACTATTTATTATATTTCGTTTAAGACTGGGTATATCTACTTTATGGGCTTAACACGTAGGCGTAGGCTTAACATAATAAAATGGTTGTCAATGTTGCCAAAATGGTTGTCATGTGCCTATAAATCGATGTCTCTAATGATACCATGAGCTATGTCTGCAGTGTCTTTTGGGACATTTCATTTTAACAAAGTGCTCACAAGTAACAATTCCCACTGGTTATAGAATCATGCTGTGCAACCTTTATGACGCGTTTACACAAAGATATTTTAATTATCTACAGGTTTCCGATTTATGGGACAAATCATAACTGAGTATGATAGCAGAAAAAAAAATACCCAAGGGATTAGTTTAGCAATTTGACTTGGTTATACATATTTTTGTCAAATTTTTAAATTATCCAAAGCATGTTGTCAGTGTGACCTAAACCAAGGTTGCATCCAGCTAAGCGCTTAGCATGTAATTATAAAGAAATCTCAACATTCGGAAAAGTAATCTAACAAAATGCAACATTACATATTAATATTAATGATTTCACAAACATTGATATCAAATTATAATTAAGATATACAAATTATACTAAGCATTGTTACAATGTAATAACAGAAGGTAACCAACCCTTATAATTAAACATATTTATATTTATTGTATTGTGGAGTTGCACTTTGGTGTTTCAAATTACCATACTTTTTAAAGAAGATATGTCAATCGCTGTCCGAGATGGCCTTCTTCCGTCGCTTGGCCTGTTTTGGTTTCACGATTTCTTCCTCCTGTAATTATAACAACATCAAACATTATTGTTAGTCATAAGTCATAACTCATAATTTAAGGTTGTAAAATATAAAAATACAAAGACGTTGACGATTAAACCACTCCTTACCGTGATTATACTATCAGAAAAATTTATAAGTACATACATAGGTAAATGCTAGACCTGCTTAATTTAGTCGGGCTAAGGGGGGTATTACATTATCATTTATATTGGATCATTTATAGGATCATATATAGGATCCAATAAAAATGATCATTTGATCATATCTGCATATTACATTATCATTTATCATTGATCCTATTTTACGTCATATGTGGTTTCAATAGCCAATGGGAAGCGCTAACGCTGACAGGTATTGACATCAGTGTTACTAGATCTCAGAGAATTCGATTTGTCAAAAGACATCGTCATTTTTAATATGGCTTGTTTTATGTTATTTCAGCAAGATTATTCAAGTATATAATTAGAAAAAGAATTACATTACATTATTTGAAACATATTAACGAACAAGAAATTAAAAACTCTTTTTTTATATTAAATAACTGGCAACACCAATTTCTATGACCGTATTGGATCCAATCTCTCAGCAAACGTCAAAAATCTATGATCAAGGAAGAAATGAATCATTTATCTATATTACATTATCCAATATAAATGACTCAATGATCTAGAATCCAATATAAATGATAATCTAATACCCCCCTATAGCCCATGCGACAGTTCGCTGACAATAATGAAGACGAAAATTGAAGATGAAATTGCATAATGTGGACATAGCTATTAACTATGTCCACATTAGGCGCTTTCGTCTTCAATTTTCGTCATCTTCTGTCATTCAACTTTCGTTTTGGCGCATTCAATAATTGAATGCAACGCCAACATTGTCATTTTTGAAGTTTTGGATACGGTCAGAGGGCATGCGTCGCGGGCATGCCTCACGTTCGCCGTTGACTGCGCTATAACGCATGCCCTTGACGAACAGAAAAAGGCACAGTGTGGACAAAGCTATTGACTAGATATAATCTGACCAAATTATATAGGTACGCCAAGTGTCTATAAATCAATTCTCAAATGGTGCTCACTAATTGCTTAAAATATTTAACAACGATGCAAAATATGTACAAAATATTATAATAAGTTAAAATATATTTACCTCACTATCGTCATTTGATGAATGTAAGTTTGGGCTGATAGGTAATGAATTGGAAACTAATTTTCTAGCTCGCCTCGATATTGGTAGTTCATCTTCCCAAGCCAACGAGAAAAGCTCACTGTATTGTCTCTGTAAAAATATTATAAATATTAATTATGATATGTGGACTGTGGTCATTGACAATACATAAATATTAAAATAATGTTCCCCTTTTTATTTTATTTTTTATACTATCACAATCAATATAAACACCTCTTTTTAAAAAATATTGACACAATGGATATGATTCCCACTGTTTTGTCCTGCTAAGTAAAACATTTTTTGACAAATAAGGTTTAAAGACTGACGCACTGCGAATTTTAATCGCGCGAATTTATTCATATAAATTTACCGCGAAAATTTTATACTGCATGTAAATTTTTACAAAAATTCAAGTCGAGTATAGCACAGTATAGTTGCAGTACACTGTGCGGATATTCGACTCGATTCAATAAGTTACAGGAGTCCAAGAAAAAATTCGAGCTATTAAATTTCGCAGTGCGGACACTCCCTTACGAGTTACGACATTGTATCCACTGTGTAACTATTTTTATTACTAAAAGGCCGTAACAGACATAGTTATACGATGTTTTGTCCTTGTCTGTCTAGCATTTTTTTAGCATATGAGACAAGTAAAACATTTTTTATAGCTATAACATTTGCATACACAATGTAAATCTTTTCATAGTAGAATGTAATGTAGTAGAATGTAAAGTACTATCAGAGAAGGTGATTCCTAGGCAGATGGCGGGCTTCCGTAACCTGCCTAGGAATCAATTTCCTCGATGGTACATACTTAATTTGAGAAATTGTTACCTTTAAACTATCACTACTGTTCGACTGCGACTGCTGCAAGGCTTTCTGCATACATTCCATGTTGAAAATTGACATATCATCCTGGTCCACGCAACATATTCTTATTTGTTCCAAATGACCTAGAACCTGATAGAAATTGTTGGTTAATAAATAATATGTTGAAGATAAAGCTTAATTGTTTTTGTAAGATTTTTACTAGTGAATTCTTGCTAATAAGTAATAAATAATAATGTATTTCCTTTGGCTCTGTTCAGTATGAGATCAGGCGGTTTAGGCTTATCTATGTATATTATAATATGCCCAATTGTGTTGAGATTTTGTGTGACATCATTGAGGTATGGTCTCTGAGGCAGTGTACAATTTTTTTATGAAATGTACGCTGCCAATATTGAGTTGATGACTATGATATTCAGATTTGCCAGCAGCTGCATCTATTCAGTGCAAATCAGTGCAAATATATTTTAAATAATCCTAAAAGGAGTAATTACGTAACACACAGGTACGCGTTAGGTGTTAGGAGTTAGGACATAAGACTACTTACTAGTTCCGCAGAAGGTGGCGCGTTAGAAGGAATGCTTTTGCTGGACCGTTTTCGCTTGTTTGGACTCGTTCCTGGGTACCTAGTGCTCAGCAGTACGGCCAATAAGTCTGCGACCTTATCTTCGTAATCTTGACACCAGTACATGACGGTGGACAGCACAAACGTGTCCTCGTCGTCAACCGTTCGACAGAACAACTGTCGGAGAACATCTGCTGTAGGCCTCTCCTGCTTCAACATCAATAGAACTGATGTCAACGCTTCAGCGTGATCCTTATACGATAATTTTGGAATAATCGGCAGTACATCTTCAACGGAGATCTCGTGGGCAGTCAGAAGCTGCCAAAGGCAATACTGTTCGAAGGTTTCCCAACCTAGACTCGTGGACAACATCGTGGTGATATCGTCCGACTTGAACATCATCAAGTTTCCTTGTAAGGTCAAGCAAACCAGCAGCTGGAGTTGTCTAGCGTCCAGTGTTGAGACTATGACATGTAGTAATCTGATATGATTTTGGACTTGATCTTTGAACTCCCTATACACGTCGGGTATCAACCAAACGAGAACATTTGAATCACACTCCTGGCATTTCTCAAAATCATTAGCTAAGCTCTCAGCAATTTTTAATTCTAATGCACTACAATACTCTCTGTATAAATCCGACTTAAATTTAACATTTCGCTTTTTTCCTGGATCTTTTTCCGATTTTCTTTCCTTCTCGTAACACACTTTGAGGAAAAATAACAGACAGTACCCTACGCTATGAAGTGAGTTCTGGAGTTCTTTTAAAGTTTCGAAAATAAGTTTACGTTTACTATCTCCCGATTCCTTATGAGTATTGAGATAGTTAAACATACAGAAAATAGGCAAGTTGAGAATAGCATCCAATTCTTCTTGGGTTGGATTTAGGCTAATGCGCAGTGGTGGGGCATCTTGTAACATGGCTGCAAACAAGTCAGCAAGGGCAACAGGTGTAGGCATTGGAGAGCTACATGCATTTAGTAAAGAATTAGCCGCAGTTAAATTCCTCTCATCCAAAAGTGCTTCTGCATATGGTCTTAGGAGCAAAGGCAACGCTGCTGCTAACTCGGGACGCTCCCTAGCTCTCACTTCAGATAAAGGTAAGTCATCATCATCAGTATCTTCTGCTATTATTGGTGGAGGATCATCTTCATCATCGGAGAAAACTGGTTCATCTGGGCCTACTCTGGGTAATTCATCATGACCATCCTCTTTGATTCCAGAAACTCCCTCTCCATTTCCATTGCTGCAAAATTCTTTAAACGTTTCTCTCACTGTAGTCCTCAGCTCTCTGTCTAATTTAGGTGAGTCAAAAAGTGGTTGAAGATTAGGTAGCACCCTTTTTTCTATGATCTGTTGAAGGGAGTTGAATATACCTTGTCGCACCTTATCCACGTATTGTGGATAAAAGTTAGGTATGATTCTACACAGAAAGTCTAAAAGTGTGGCTGTCACCGCTGGATGTGATCTCATCGAGTGATGCATAACAAGAATAGCAGGTTCTATGTTCATAATATTATCTTTGTCAGGTTCATAAAAAAGCCAATCATAAAATAAGGCAAGTTTAGCATTTGATGCTGCTACATTTGATGTGCATGTCGTCAAAAGCCATCCTATAACTGCCCATCTGGGTATTATATCGGAGCACAGTAGCTCGTTAGTGGGATGTATCACACCTACAATAAACCTTATCATATCACTACGGAGTGTTTGGGATTCAGGAGTCGCTAGGTACTGCCTCTGAAACCATTCTTGATATTTTTTATGGTGGCCAAATCGCACTTGCGATGTCAGGAACACCAACTTTCTTTCCATGTCTGGGGTTAAGCGTGATTGTAAATATCTTCGGGAAGTTCTTGTTTGCAGAAGTTGCATCACACTGGTAAATGTAGGTGACAGCGACTTTGGATTTGATAAAATATCTTGCCATAATTGATTAAATTCTGGAATCCTTGCAACATTTTGTAACAAACGTACGAGATCTCTACCCAGGGTTAAGACTTCGGTAAAATGTTCTCTTATAAGAGCAATAACAAACACCACCTCCTTTTGCCTTAAAGCCTGCAGGTGAGGTATATTGTGATCCTCTATTAACCTTAAATATGTATAAACTACCATACAAACTAAAACTGGAAACTTATCAAGCCATGCTCTATTTTCAATATATATGTCTAAAAGAGATTCCACTAAAAATATATTTTTCGGTGTGACGTCACCACCGGAGGCATAACGCATTAGATTCCAACAGACACTGTCCACTCCCATGACGGCATTCCTTATCATTTCTTTTATGAGCCATAGTAGTTGATTTCGAGTGATATCATGGAACTTTAAGTACCTTTCGAGGATCAAATTGGACAAATTGTTAAGAACACACGTCCAGCCATCTCTAGTGACGAGGGTGAGATCCCTGTAGCATTTCGTTGCGTTATGAGGTTCAGTGAGTATGGACATGAGCATCCCAAGTGATACATCTTCATGGTTTTTGCATACGGCATTATTTAAAGCGTCGTGAGCTTCCTTCTCGCTGCAATCTGCTACCAGAGATTGGAAGAAGGTGTAGGCCCTCTCGTACCTCTGAAAAAGGAGTTAAATCTATGAGTAAAGGCAAAATAAAAAGAAACTTTTAACTTTTGCAAGTCTAAAAATCAAAATTTCGCGCCACGCCACACTAGCGCCGCGAATGTCACGATAAGAAATACGATTTTATATGGCCGACTCAATGATTCTTTGTTAGAAAGTGCCAAATAATACACTCTACCTCCTCTAATTCATCCTTATTTTCGATCGCAGTACACACAAAAAGTCTAGGTGAATTAGACTTAGCTTGCTCCATAACTATTATTTTTTTAAACTACTTATTTGAACAATAATTTTGCAGAATTCGCGTGCATGGCTATCTTAGGTGAAAAATATACATAATATGCAATACAATCGCAGATAAAATAATATATAAGGGTATATAGGTGTGTGCGTACGTTGACACTTGCTTGTCGTTAGCCATGTTGCGAATAGTGATGTACCTACATTGCAGGTTCAACTTTGAAATCGATTTTAAGCAATCGAAAGATATCGAAACTTTATTAAAAAAAGAAATGTTTGTTTATTTGCTAATGTGTTAGTAGTTAGTACTGTTCCATTAATATGAATAAGAGCTACAGTTACAATAACAATGTCATCGAGCCGCTCGCGCTCGAAGGATTGATGTAACCGGATCGAGCCGGATTGATGGAAATTGGAATGAAATATATATCGATTTAGAATAAACTATCGAGCAATGCCGAATGTGTGGACGAAAGCCCGAGCCGCGGGTTTTGCTCGACGTTATTGCTCGATTGAGCAAAACCGTATGTGAGTACTTAGCTGTTAAAACACGAACCATTAAATATGTCGAATAGTTGAATGCTGAAGTATGACATTACATAATTATTATTAATCAATAATGATTTATTTACTTACCGTACTTTTGTTTGACTAATAGGGCCCATTCACGGCAGTCCGCCGTGCAGGACTGCAAATGGATATAGCTCACTCATTGGTTCACACGACCGGAAACACCGAGTGTGAACCAATCAGAGAGCTATGTCCATTTACAGTCCTGCACGGCGGACTGCCGTGAATGGGCCCTTTAATGCCCCGTTTCTGAAGTTATTTGACTGGAGTTTATTTTTTTACTGGCATTGTTGACTGGTTCATTCGGTTCCCTAGCAGATAAAAAGCAATAGTGAACAGTTAAATTCCTGTTTTAAGAACTTTCACGGAAACTGGGCGCTATACAGGATGTCACAAAACTTTGTGACAATACTTTAGAGTTTAGGGTGTGTTTGAGTCCCGTGTATAGAGTTCACTGTAAAAGTAGCAGCGCTGAAAGAGCTATTTTTTTCACCTTTGTATGGGGAAGCTCGTGACGCCGCTGGGGCGCTTGCTAAAAAAATGCTAAAAATAAATTGGTCTTTCAGCGCTGGTACTATCACAGTGAACTCTCTACAACGAACACATACACACCCTAAAGTATAACCACTTAGGCCCGTATTTTTTGTCACTACTTAAGATGCGACTCTTAAGACGCGGTTCGGCTCTGTGATTGGTTAAAATTTTGACAGCCAACCAATCACAGAGCAAAATACGGGCCTTAGTGCTTCAAGCCCCAAGCGGTCACCGTCGACCGCGATAACAATAGAAAGGCCCTCTCATTTTTCCACGATCGAAGGATTAATTTTGTTACAACCTGTATATTAATAATATTATGATATCTAAAGGTAGGTTAAAGTACTTAAAAATGTTTTCTTCTAAGCCCTATAGTATAATTTACACAGAGCCAGTACTGGCTGCCAATAAGACTGGCAGCCAATATTGGCTTGGCATATGCCGCGTGTGAACAGTTTGGCCTGGCTTGAAAAACTGTTCACACGCGGCATATACCAAGCCAATACTGGCTGCCAGTCTTATTGGCAGCCAGTACTGGCTCTGTGTAAATTATACTATACTTAGAAGAGATTAGAGAGACATTTTTTTGTAAAATTATTAATCGATTCATTGTAATTTGTCATAAATCAGCATCAAATTATTTGCACATCCCTATTGACCTATGTCAAGGTTGCATTATCTTGTGTTGCTAGTTTATAAATAAACTAAATTCTCCGTGCCGCGTAGGTGAATTTAGCCAATAAAATGTAATTTTCAAAGTAATTTCGGTGGCTTTAATGTCTCTTTTTTACTACTTAGAGATCTTTGCTTTTTTATATCTGAGCTGTATTTTTTCTGAATTGAAAAATGGAAGAAAATACTTAGCGTTTTCGGCATCTAGAAGAACTACCCCGGGGCAGTTCCAGATACCGAAAATGCTTTTAATTTGTTAAATTACAAACTGTTTAAAAGTTTTAAATTAAAGTTGCCGCTTGTATAATTTTATATATAAGTAAATGTACAGTGTACCACCTTTTCCACGTTTGATTTGCTCTTATTTTTGTTTTTGACGTGATAACGTCTTATAATTCGATATGGGGTGCGCGCCCGAAAAACATGACAGTTCATGCGGCGTTGCCTCGCTGACAGCTGCTCTGAGGCGTTCCATTTATCCTCTCAGCAACCGTACCCAACCCACCTGGGCCGCGCTCTTTGTTTCGATTATATTACGTATTTCGATGACTTAGAGAATACTTTTGCATGAAGAAGTTTGGTTAGTTATGACCTTTGATACATTGACCACACTCTGAATGAAAAATAAATAAACAATCTGTGAGCTATTAGTATTATTTCGGCTATTTAAAATTGTGCTCTATTTCCTATGTGTCAAGGTATGACTTGTGCTTTGTTCGAAGATTTTACTGGATTAATTCGTCTTTGTTCGAATGTATGTAGCGTTTTGTATTGCGAATAGTTTATTTTACTCATTATAAATATTTTTAGACAATCATTTGAAAGAAATACATCGAAATAACTTTAGGTTACAGTCGAAAAAGTTTGTTTCTATTTATAGAGATTCGGAAGCGAGGGTTAAGGGGTTAAGGATAGTTGAACGTGACAACGTCATACGTTGTCACGTTCAACTATCGTCAGTAAACCGACTTTACGGACAACCGATTTTTTGCTTTATAAAACTGCATCGCATCACCCCGCCACGTTACGATGTTGTGAGTTGTGACTTGTGAGTTGTGACACGTACCGTGTACTACGCAGCCTTCAATACTTATGTACCAACTCCTATAATAATAGGTAGTGCCTCCGCTGCCGGCGCCGGTTGCTGAAATAGCTGCCGGCGCCGGTTGCTAAAATGGCTGCCGGCGCCGTTTTCCGAACTCTGAAGTTTGCCGAATAGGCTGCCGGCGCCTATTCGGCAAACATCGCTTGTCAAATGACAGAATAATGATCAAAAACATCAGTCTTGAGCTAAAGGACTATGAAAAGTACAAATAATAAGGTCGTAAATAGTCATATTATTGTAAGGATGCTGGATGTATATTTGAATCCTTCGATCTGGGATTCTTGGAAATGCTACTGTATTCTATTGTTGTCGCGATCACCGGTGCTCGTATGGGGCTTGAATCTTGATGGGTTAATGGTGGTGATGATGATGCTGATAAATGTGATGTGATGCATAGTAATTAGTAGCATAAATAATACAATATCTTTGCTTCTTTAAACAACGCTGAAACTCTCTAACATGTACCTATAAGGAATCTGAAGTTCTGTTCAGTACGGAAGTATACCACGGGGTTTATAACTGTAGCTGTGATGCAAAATTTTACTTTTCGGTAGCTGAAAAAGGTAGCTAAGGTAAAGCTAAGCTAAGAAAATGCATCACAAAAAACTAAAATATCCACAGCCGAACAAATAGGTAAGTACCTAACCTTCACCTTTGGAAGTCGGTAAAGTCGATTATATTATTTGAGATTATAATTATGTATTTCTTTTTAAAAATTTGTGTATCGGCACTGGAACCTAGCGCTTTACGCATTATCACCGGCTCCCATTTTGAGTGCCAGCGCCGGCAGGCGTTGTTTTATATCTCGGCTGCCGGCAGTATACTTACCGCCGCCGGTTCCCATTACTGATATTTTGGATGCCGGCGCCGGCAGCGGAGGCACTCCCAAGTGCCAGGCAAACGATCAAACATCAAACACGTCAAACACCATATAAACTACGTGTTTGACGTGTTTGACGCGTTTGAAGAAAATTTGGATTTACTACGTGTTTTGACGTGTTTGACGGTTTGATGTTTGATCGTTTGCGGGAGACTTAAGGGCGCATTTTCATTAGACTTCGTTAACTCGTGCGGTATGTAACAGCATACGGGGAGTCTATGACAACTAATGGCGCATTTTGATTGGTCGTGGCATGCATTTTAGAAATCTCCCGCACCCCGCATGCAGGGCTTCATAACGTTATCGAATAACAGAAAAAATATCGTTACGTACCGTTATTTTCATAATGGTAGCCAGATAACGTTATTTTTTTAATAATAACTAGTAAAATAACGTTATATTTACCGTTATTATTATAACGTTATTTTTTCGTTATGTATAAACGAACAAATATCGTTATAATAATAACGGTAAAGCCCGACCAACAAAATAAAAAACCTCGCCATATTGCGGAAAACTACTGGAACTAATTTCTTCAACTGGCAATAATCTTTATGAGATGTCATAATTGTCATCTGTCAAAGTGTGTTCTCGATTGTGCGTGATATATTTCTTAGACAAGTGGGTTATTTACGCGATATAATGCCGAAAACTATTAAAAGCCAGTTAAGAAAAGTTATTTATAATATCAATAATTACTTGTCGGAAAGAAAGTCTGAAGGAATGGACTCTATTCCTCTAAATAACATCACGGACCTTGTTGTCAACATGACTGGTAGGTACCTCATATAGTGTGTGCAATTTGAATTGGCTAATTTGTGATTAGTTTAATTTAAAAGTTCTGTTTTTGGGTGTATCCCGATCGTCCGTAATGAAAATACGAAGAGAAGGTCAGACTTCAGTTGTATTTTCTACACCAAAGAAAAATAAACCGAAAACAAAAAAGAAAATCAATCTGGATGATTTCGATCTCTGTGCAATTAGGCATAAAATACAAGAATTTTATACCGTCCGAAAAGAAGTACCGAGTTTGAAGCGGTTGCTTGCAGCTCTGAAAGAATCCATAAATTTTGTTGGTGGCAGAGAGTCTCTTCGTTTACTCTTGCACAAATTAGGTTATAAATTTAAAAAATGTAGAAACCAAAGGACAATTCTTATGGAGCGGTATGATATAGTAGCTTGGAGGGATAAATATCTACAAGAAATCAAAGATGTAAAGGAGAGCGGTATGCCAGTTGTATACCTCGATGAAAGCTATATTCATACTTCTCTCAATCATGCAAAATGCTGGCAAAGTGAAAATGAGCCTGGTGTGTCTAAATCTGTTGCTAAAGGCAAAAGATATGTGATTGTCCATTGTGGCGGCAAGACTGGGTTCGTCCCGAATGCTTTATTAATTTACAATGACAAAGAAAAAAAAGAAGATTTCCACGAAGCCATGAATAAAGTTAATTTTAAAAAATGGGTATTGGATAAATTAATACCCAATTTACATGAACCAACCTGTATAGTCATGGACAATGCTAGATATCATTCTAGCCAAATTAACAAGCCACCAAACATGAATAATAGAAAACATGAAATTGCAGAATGGCTTACATCAAATGATATTGCCTACCCTGCTTATGCCACCAAAAGTATGCTAATGGTTATAGTCAATCAAAACAAACCTGACCCGATATATGAAATTGATAGTTTAGTACAGGATTATGGTCACAAAATATTAAGACTGCCTCCTTATCATTGTGACCTCAATCCTATTGAGATGATATGGGGTATTGTAAAAGGGAAGGTTGCCACAAAGAATGTTGGTTTAGACAATATCACATTCATGCAGCTTGTAAAAAACTGTTTTGAGGTAAATATCACATATTTCGACAAAAATAAAATTAAATATTTTGTTTACCATTACTGATTTTAAATTATTCTTATAGGATATTACTGCCGATACATGGAGTAATTGTTGTGATCATACAAATAAAATAGAAAAAGAATATAGACAAAGGGGACCAGTAATTGATGGAGAAATTGAACAATTTATCATAAATGTTGGCGGCAATGACAGTGAAACATCCACAAGTGGCAATGAGTCAGAGATATCTGACATTGAACCACTACAATCTGACCATGAAGATGAAATAAATATGAATGTGTTGAATATTTAGATTCTGAGTTTGATGAATAATTTAAATAAAAGTTTAATAATGAAATTATGAAGTTGTACTTTTTTAAACTGCCTATATACTTTAAAACTATACATAAATGCTATGGTTTTGTATAGTCTATATTAAAATTAGTCTATATTAAACACTAGCTAAAAATTGTACACTAGCCAATTCGCAAGTGTATCACTGTACTAGATGTTGCCATATTCATAGTTCATTTAGCGCCCTCAGGGCAGGTTTTCTATTTTTTTGGTCAGGCTTTAAATATAATGTTATTTTCAGATATGAGATCGTGCACGGTGCACTAAATCTCACTCGCAGCCCACTTTTGACGTGATAACGTCTTATAATTCGATATGGGGTGCGCGCCCGAAAAACATGACAGTTCATGCGGCGTTGCCTCGCTGACAGCTCTGAGGCGTTCCATTTATCCTCTCAGCAACCGTACTCAACCCACCTGGGCCGCGCTCTTTGTTTCGATTATATTACGTATTTCGATGACTTAGAGAATACTTTTGTATGAAGAAGTTTGGTTAGTTATGACCTTTGATACATTGACCACACTTTGAATGAAAAATAAATAAACAATCTGTGAGCTATTAGTATTATTTCGGCTATTTAAAATTGTGCTCTATTTCCTATGTGTCAAGGTATGACTTGTGCTTTGTTTGAAGATTTTACTGGATTAATTCGTCTTTGTTCGAATGTATGTAGCGTTTTGTTATCACACAAAAAGTGTGACGTCTGTGGCACGCCATATTATAGGATTCCCTTTGTGCTATCGTTTAAAATTGAACCACATACATTAGGGTTTCTGTGTGTTCTGTCGTAGTGTATCGTCATTCGTCGCATACGACCTTTCGACAGCGTGCGTAGGCCGTAGCTAACAGCTGATTGTACGAACGTAGTACGAACACGAGATCGTTGACGCTTCTTATTGCTTATTTGGAGTAAAAATAATAAAATAAAAAAAAAAAACATTTTAAATTATTTTTCTATGTGGTTTATTATTATGTTTAAAAGGTATTTATCATGAAAAAATTAAAAATTAAAATCTGAAAAATAAATAAAAAATACATTTTCGTAATCAGAAAATGAAGTTACATAATCATACCCCAATGTTATCGGAAGTGGTCTTATTACACCCTGTATACAGTGTTTTGCTTTTTACGGCCCATTTTTAGTCCAAAACAATAACTATTATTTTTATTATTTCTCTATGTATTAAACTCCTAAAAGTAGGTAAGCACAAATCACGCAAAAAAAATCGGTTGTCTGTAAAGTCGGTTAACTGACGATAGTTGAACGTGACAACGTATGACGTTGTCACGTTCAACTATCCTTAACCCCTTAACCCTCGCTTCCGAATCTCTATAAATAGAAACAAACTTTTTCTAGTGTAACCTAAAGTTATTTCGATGTATTTCTTTCAAATAATTGTCTAAAAATATTTATAATGAGTAAAATAAACTGTTCGCAATACAAAACGCTACACACATTCGTGAAATCCAGTAAAATCTTCGAACAAAGCACAAGTCATACTTTGACACGTAGGAAATAGAGCACAATTTTGAATAGCCGAAATAATACTAATAGCTCACAGATTGTTTATTTATTTTTCAATCAGAGTGTGGTCAATGTATCAAAGGTCATAACTAACCAAACTTCTTCATACAAAAGTATTCTCTAAGTCATCGAAATACGTAATATAATCGAAACAAAAAGCGCGGCCCAGGTGGGCCTTACGGTTGTTGAGAGGATAAATGGAACGCCTCAGAGCGATCAGCGAGGTAACGCCGCATATTGCGTCATGTTTTTTCGTGCGCGCAGCCCATATCGAATTATAAGACGTTATCACGTCAAAAAATACACCTTAAAAGCGTGATTACGTTTAGAAAATTTCCCGCCTGTCATGACTTTCTTGACGGACTATAACGTTATCAAAGAACATATATTTACCGTTATAAATCCTATATAACGTTATAACATTAATCGTTATTAATATCAATTTTTAACGTTATTTTAAATATCGGGTAAATTTTCATAACGTTATCTATGCCCTTGAAGCAGTAACGTAATGAAAAAATAACGTTATTTGAAGCCCTGCCCGCATGCGGGCCCTATCGACCAGTGAAAAATGAAAATGCGCCATAATAATATGAGGTCCTACCTTGGTCCTAGCCGCGGCTAAAATATACCAAAGTAGCTAGAGGGGTTAAATGCAACTGGCAACAAATTACTTTTCGGAAAGTTGAATTTGTCAAATTGACAAATTGGATTTTGAGTTTTGGCATGGAGTTTTGGCGGGCATGTGAAAGAGTGCTGTTGTGTTTTTGTATTATTTTCCTAAAATTGTGTTAGCTGGGTTTTTAATGTGTAATATTGGTAGAATATTAACCATTAGATATTCGTGTTCATGCACAAGTGTAGGAAAGTGATGTAATATCCAGAAACGTGCTATTTTGTGTTCCCTCCAAAACTCCATCGAAAGTTTCAGTATAGCGTCTACCACTTTACTGAATCGACCGACTTGACTCCTGTGACTGTATTGACTTTTACTTAGACTTTGACTAGACTTTAGACCTGACGATACATGAAAACGATGATGAAAATTATAATAGGAGGAATATGGTTTTCCCGCCATATTCCTTACCTTTTTACCTTGTCTGTGGCACAACATACACATCCTTTGTGTCAAGTTGCCAAAAAAGAAGAAAAAAAAAAAAAAAAAGGATTTGACGTGTGCACTGCGGATTGCGAAGATAGCGAATAGCGCCATTTTGTTGTAAAGTATTAATTTCTATTTTCCGCAGTCTTTACGGAGCATTTAAACATTGTAAAAAACACTTCTGTTGTGGAATTACGTCTTCTGTGAAATGTAAGTAATTTGTGTACTTATTTTCAGTTTAATCATCATACGCGTACTGAAGTCCTATCTCTGGCGTTCCCGGGTACCCATAGATTTCTTTACCGGCTCTTTCTATTTAAATTATTATGACAAGCTTGGTAAATAATGTTTGTGACGCTTTGAAATTTTAAGGATGATGGATAATCAGATGGAAAAGGAACGGGATCGCTCAAAGCGCGGCGACCGGCCTTCTAGGTTCTCCGACGCCACGAGAGATCGGTCGAATGACCGCGGCGACAGGTCCGAAGGAAAAAGGTTATTCGTATCGAACATTCCTTACGAGTTCCGGTGGACCGAGCTGAAAGATTTGTTCAAAGAAAAGGTAAGCTACTGGTTAATCAAACTACTGAAATAAGTACTCTGAATCAGGGCTCGAAAAACGTTATATTTTTCGAAACGTTATCGCCTTAAATACCTAAAGAACGTTTCATTTCGGTTTCGTTCGAAACGGAACGCTATTCGGAACATTTTTTGTGAACGTAATTATTTTTTCGTTTTTGATCCTTAAAACGGTTTTAAACGGTTTTTCCCGTTTCCTCGATGAAAAGTTAAATATATAACAAAACCTATTATTTTTCGGGCATTCGTTTGCGGCGAGCACGGTGAGGCAATAATAGGCCAAGTGCGAGTCGGACTCGCTCATGGAGGGTTCCGTACCATTACAGAGCAAAATAAAGTCAATAATTGTGTTTTTTGTATGGGATTAATTTTATTAATTTTTTATTAGTTTTATTAATTAATAAAGAACTCATATACCTAGTCAAGGACTCTATGAAAATTTCAAGAGCCTACCTATTATCGTTATTGATATCGAGCAAAAAAGGCCAAAAAATTACGGTTGTTGTATGGGAGCCCCCCTTAAAATATATGAAAAATATCTTGTTTTTTAGTATTTGTTGTTATAGCGGCAACAAATATACACATTACATAATCAAGTACAGCTATATTAGCGGTCGCGCAGACGGACAGCCTTCGAAGTCTCAGTAATAGGGTCCCGATTTTACCCTTTGGGTACGGAACCCTAAAATCAGGTACAGCATAGATTTAAATAAAAATTTGGGATCGATTACGTATTACCCTTTAATTTAAAATTGTCATACTACGTAATTGCGCTTTTAGTGATGGATTTTTTTACCCCCCTTGTTTTTAATTTTTTTACCCCTTTTCCTAAAAATGCAGAATTAACCATTCTGGCTTAACTAATTGTGTTTAATTAGGTAAAAAAATATTTTAATATTTGTATTTATGATTTTTTATCATAATATAACTACTAGCTTTCTCGACAAAATATGTTGTTTTGCCATATAAAGTGTTTCTACTTCATCACGAATAAACTTTATTAATATAAATAAAAAACTTATTTTTATAAAAAAAGCTCAGGGAAATTTTAATCGAAATAGAGTGAAAAACATTTAAAATTAAAATAATATAAATATTTGAGGGGGACTCCCAAACACAAAACACAATTTTTGGCCTATTTTTGCTCTGTACCTAATGGTACGGAACTCGAAACCCTTCGTGCACGAGTAATTCTGCTTGCACTTTACCAATTTTTTGTATATTAATGAATGTAAATTTTATAAAATGAAGGGTTGTTTGTAAAAAAAATAAAAATTGACCAAAAATAAATATTAAGGGTGAACACTGAACAACCCTTACCACTAAGGGGTGTGAAAAATAGATAGTAGCCAATGCTCAGACCAGTAGGTCTAAGAATCGGCTGCTATCTATTTTAAACTGTAACGGCTTTACTGATTTTTACCTTTTAATTAATATGCATATTATACAAAAATATGTGCACATAGGTACAAAACCAGTAAAGCCGTTAGGGTTCCCTAGAAGTTAGAACATTTTTTTATTACTATCAAGCTAATTTTTGTGAGCAGCTTCATTTTGATAAGACGAACAACATTTTTATTTGCGAAAAATCTTGATAATGGTAGCTAACAGAGATAGAAAGGAATTCATACTTTAATTTGATGGTCCTAAATTATGGATTGTTCTATTTGTAGGACAATGTTACTCTTAAATTCACTTTCAATTTTTAACTTCCGTTTATTTTCTCAATTTTAAAAAGACACATACATGACGTGTATTTACTATTTACTAAGGACTAGATGACGCCCGTACATTTTATCGGGATAAAAAGTATCCTAATATGTTCTTTCCTGAGCCTCAAAAGTATCTTCATACTTAGTAAACCAGTTGAGTTGTTTGGGTGTGAAGAGGTAAGAGATAGATAAAAACACCTTCGCATTTATAATATTATGTTAGAAAACGTATTGACACGTTTTGCTACAATATTTGCATCCCAATTCTCTGCTTCAAATTTAAAAAAATCGTTTTATCACAATGGCTGTGATAATTTTTAAGTTATCGGGTTCATTTAAAAAGCATTTCAAAGGTTATTTCAAGTGCCAGATTGTTTTAAAAAATATTTTTAAAGCCCTTACTTTATAAAAGAAACGGGTTCAAAAGGTCCCGGTTGCATGGTTTTCGCAGTAAAAATCAGGCTCTACCTTGGTTATTTTTATCTTATAGATATAAAAAAGAAACCAAAATATTTTTCAGAAAAAGATTCCAAATTTCTTCCTTAATAATTTTTTACGAATATTTATATTATGTAGTTATTTTCAAAACAAAATGATATTTAGTAAAATTTTAATAAGTTATTTTATTACATGTCTTTTTTTAAAAAACTAAGCATTCTAAACCAGGGAAAATTTTTGAGGTCATAACTTATGTTAAAAGAAAAAGTAACGGACATTTTTTCTTGTCAAACATAAATAAGAATAATTATTGTTTTACAATATTTGCGTCCCAGATCTCTCCTTCAAAATTAAAAAAAAACTCGTTTTATCACAATTAAGCTCTGTTAATTTTGAAGTTATCAGGTTCATTCAAAAAGCATGTCAAAAGTTATAATTTTACGAGCTTTTAGAACGTTTTAAAAAATATTTTAAAAGCCCCTATTTTTTTTAAATAGGGGGATTAAAAGGTCCCGGTTGCATGGTTCTCGCAGTAACAGTGGTCAGGCTCTACCTTGGTTATTTTTTATCCTTTAGAAATAAAAAAGAAAATAAAATATTTTTCAGAAAAAGAACTCAAACTCCCTTAGTCATTTTTTACGAATACCTATTCAATGTTTATGAAGTTATTTTCAAAACAAAATGATTTAAAGGGAATAATTTATTTTTTAAACTAAGAGAGAGACTAATTGATGATAACCATAAATTAGAATTATTGTAGGAATAGTAAAGGTTTTATTTTTTGTTTTTGCCCAAAAAAATTCCAAGGTTGCCATAATTTGCACAATTTTCATGCTATCAACTTTCTATATTGCTCATTTGAAAGGTATTTCTGAGCACTTTAAAAAGTGTTCAGGAAGTACATGTCATAAAATGCATCGGTTTACCGTTTTTTAAGTTTGAATACTTAGATTTAATTACTTGCCTAAAAACAAAATACATATTCACCTATAGCTCACTAATTTGAAATAATATTTGAAGGTATTTCACAGTATTAATTTTTTTTAGTGACTTCTTTGGTAATTTTATAATTTACTACACTAATAAGTAATAACACATTATTTTTCGTAAAAACTTATAGTTTTTTAGTTAATTATGAAAAACAACTTTAAGACAATAAGTATTTTTCTCATGCAAAATCTTTGATCTTTAATTACCTATAACTCATTTAATTATTGAATTATCAAAAAAAATGTACATAACAAATTACTTTTGTGTGTCTATTGATTTCTGGGGCTTTTTTATTTAAAAAATTCACCCCCGAGATGGGGTTGCATTCACCCCCAGGGCAAAAGCGCAAGTAGGTAGTATGCCACTTTTATTTCTTAAGTTATCCCCTTATACTCACCAAAGAAAATCGATTGAGGGTCAACAAAATCGGTGGTGAAAACCTTAACTGACTGCCCTATGTCCCGCTGTGTGGATTTAACCGTTTTATTTCGGTTTCCAAAACGTTCTCAAATACGTTTCTGTTCCCAAAAACGTTATTGCAATGAACCGTTCCGAACGAATCAAAACCGTTATTTAAAATAACGTTTTCGAGCCCTGTTCTGAATTTCTAATCACCATGAGTTTATCACTAAAATTATTTGGTTTTCCACTGAAATGCTTATCAGTCAACGTTTATGTGGTCTTCTTTGCTATGATAAAGAAGTTAAATGAATTCAAAAAAGATTATATTACATATAAGGTGCAACTATTTGTCTTTTTAACCTCCGACCAATAAGAGGGGTGTTATAAGTTTGACGTGTCCAAACGGGTGGACCGATTTTGATCTAGTTTTTTTTTTAGGTTGGAGATGTAGCATTTGTAGAATTGTTCAATGATGAAAACGGGAAGCCAAGAGGTTGTGGTGTTGTGGAGTTTACAAACACAGAAGCTACAAAGAAAGCTCTGCATGTTATGCATAGATACCAGCTTGGTGGAAGGAAATTAGTTTTGAAAGAAGTTACTGGTATGTTACATTTCAATTAGACTAAAGGTACAATTAAGTGCATCGCGACAGTCGTAAGCCGCGCGCGGTCGACGACTGTCGTCGGCCACTCGCGACAATAGTCATTGTATGAAAATGTATGGCACCGCTTCCGAGGCCCGCGACAGACGCGCGCGGCCAACGACTGTCGTAAGCCGCGCGCGGCCGTGTCTTGAATTTCATACGTGTCTTGACGGCCGCGCGGGGCCTACGACTGTCGTCGGCCGCGCGCGTCTGTCGTAGGCCCCGCGCGACCGTGTCAAAGTTATATGACACGGCCGCGCGCGGCTTACGACAGTCGTCGGCCACGCGCGTCTGTCGGGGGCCTCGGAAGCGGTGCCATACATTTTCATACAATGACTACTGTCGCGATGCACGGAATTGTACCTTTAATAATAATTTTTTTAGCGTTTACACTTATCTCATGCATGCTAATATAAAGAAAAAGTCCGTCTGTTACCTCTACCTATCTTGATGTAATTTGGTTAAGTATCTGTCGTAACAAAGTTACACTTCTTAATTACAACTGGGCTCTATGCTATTTGTGTGCGGGGAAATTTACATGTTCTTAACATTTTGTTGTGAAGGAAATGAAAAAATGAAGTTCCATCAGCCAAGAACGGGTGGTGCTGGCGGTGGTGGTAACAGGAACATGAGAGATGAGAAGGAAATGGGGTAAGATTATGCTGTTTCTAAAGTAATTTTTTTACTTAGGTAAAAAAATAACACTTGTTTTTATCATAACAATCTTTTGTGAAACAATTTTCTTGCGGTTGGTTAATAAAGTATATTTTGAAATCTCAGTGAAAAATAATTTTCTAGTACAATTATTATATTGGCTTTTATTCAATGGCTAATTCATTATTAATCCGTCGATCACCAATTCCAGGAAATCTTTTGTTGTCGTGGCCCATATGGGCCTTACGGGGCTTGAGGGATTATTGGGACATTTTTAAAATGTTTTCTTAGTGTCTTTTTTTTCAAGAGTCTTGCAAAATTATGGTTTAACTTTAAACCTAGTTATTTCCAAACTGAATGTCAGTTTGTTGGCAATATTAAAAATATATTTTTTAATATTGCCAACAAACTGACAACATGTATATATTTTAATTTTAATATCTCATCCATAGGCGCCGACAGAAATAATTTCCAAGGGGTGCAGATTTTAGTTTTCTTTCTTTTCTTTTTACTTTTTACGAACAACTGAAACATTACGAATTATCTTTGCACGGCATGGTAATTGGGTTACAAAATGTTCCACTGCAGTGTGCGGTTGACTGTACTTACTAATAACTACCTAATCTATATTAATAATTCCTGTTGATCCCGAGATTCCCAAGGGGTGCAAGTGCACCACCTGGCACCCCCCTGCCGGCGCCCATGATCTCATCATCACATAATTATATTTTTATTATAAAAGCTTTACATTTTTAGATGGAATATGAACAAACCAAGAGAACCAGAGAACTTCAATACCTATGGACTAAGTCTTGCATTTTTAGAGTCTATCAATGTTCAGCCTCCACTTGTGAATAAGGTGTTTGTGGCTAATGTAAGTATAAAAATGCATTTCAATTGAACTTGAAAAACAATGTTAATAATAATTACTTTAGGGTTATATATATATATATATATATATATATATATATATATATATATATATATATATATATATATATATATATATATATATATATACGCCTATCTCTCACAAATAAGTATCCCCCTAAAATTTTTAATACATACTTTTTATTTTTTTGGTTGTAGCTTGATTACAAAGCAGATAGAGCCAAAATAAAGGAGGTGTTCAAAATGGCGGGTAAGATTCACCACGTCGACTTGGCAGTGGACAAAGATGGAAACAGCAGAGGGTTTGCTGTGATTGAGTATGATCATCCAGTAGAAGCTGTACAGGTAATAATATTATATTTCTAATAAATCATAGATGTATGAATAGTTAAAAGAAATAATAACGAGTGGATTAATTTTACAACACTGTGTGGTATGGTCATATCAGCTAAATGCTGCTAGGTCAGTAACAATAAATAAATTAATTAATTAATTACATAATCTATTGAGTATTGCCAAACACCAGCTATGAATGTAGTATTTGCTGTTTAAAAAAATATATACATACTACAAACTAAAAAATAAATACAATTTGTTACTGTTTCAGGCAATCTCTATGTTTGACAAACAAATGCTGTACGAGCGTAGAATGACAGTCCGCATGGATAGGGGTAGCTCGGACAAGTTCGAATTGAGACTTCCAGATGGATTAAAGAGTATTGGTGTAGGATTGGGCCCTAACGGTGAACCTTTGAGAGATGTGGCTAGGAATTTACCTCAAAACACAACAACGAATAACATAAATCTCGCAAATACCGCTCCGTCGCTGGGTGCTGGTGTTTTAGGAGCGATGCCGACAGCCAGTGTTGCGCTCAATGGCCTGGGCACCACTTTAGCAGCTAACCCACTAGCCGCCAACACAGGTCTTACCGGAAATTTGGGGCTGCAGGTATAATTCTTGACTTAAAATATTGTCAATAGACAAGCTCTAATGTGTGCGGTGCACTATGCAACACAACTTCTGTTAATTTCAGACTTAGTAAATGTATATTGTTTCTAGTATATCATTATTTAGAAGTAATTAAAGTTATAACTTGTTTTCAAGCTTAATTTATTGTCTCCATATCTAGATCAAAATTGAACTTGTCTTCAAACTGAATACTAAGTTGCTGACATGTATATTATTTTCAGGCTCTTGGCTTGAGCAGCTTAGGAGCATTACAGAATCAACTGTTGCAACAAGGTTTGACTGCTAACGATCTTGCGACGATGCTCACTCAGGCTCAGGCGGCCAATGTCACGTCAAGTAATCTATCTCTGAACACCAACGACTTGAGCTCATCTGTGCTCGGCAACAGTGGAATGGGCAGTAATGTTATGGGCAACTCATCAATGAACAGCATGAATAGTGGACCCCTCTCAAGTAAGATACCACTGTTTGTCTAACTGGTAATGCTTTTTAGGGCCAACCCACACGTACCACAACCACACGACATCGCAACGACAAAATGACGTCGAGCAGTGGTTACGTCTGAATGGTGTCGCTGCAGCTTTTTGTAGTTGCGTTGTGGTACCGACAAAATGCTGACGCGGTTGCGTTGTCGCCAGTGGTTGCGATGTGGTTACGTACGAAAGCCAATGAAACGGACGGAGGGGGACAAGAGCGCGGGCGGTGTGCGCGAACTGTCGTTGCATCGACGCAACGTTGTGGTCGGTATCTGACAAGTGGTCGACAACGACTACAAAATGTGGTATGTGTGAATGGTAGAGTTCATTTCGCCCGACCACGTGGAGTGGTTGTGGTTGTCGTGTGGTTGTGGTATGTGTGGGTTGGCCCTTAGTCAGTAGTGACCCAGACAGCCATATTGCTAATACGGCTGTCTGTTTATGTCTTTACCTGTCTGTTACCTTTTCATGCATAATACGCTGAAGCAATGCAGACATTTTTCATAATGATATTTCGAGACTCAGAAAAGGGATCTCAAGTTTTTTTTTCTAAACAATTGCATGAAAAAATTTTGTACTACATCCAGAAATAATTCATAATAGTTAATACATGATACATACTATTTATACATTTCTAGCTGAGTAGTTGCCAGTAGATAGACAAATAACCGTTGTATTTGTTTAAACATCTGAAATAAATTCAAAGTCATACTGGATTTCAGATTCTAACCGTCCAATGGGTGGTGCGATGTCGAACCAGTCTTATGGCCGCGAGCAAGCCGTCCCACCTAGTTCCAGGGATAAACCATCAGACATGGTCATAATTACCAACGTGAGTATTTGACACTTTATAAAATTGTAAAATGTAACTTGATGGATGCATTTTCTCTCCTATTAATAGAGATATTTAGGCTGTGTATTTGTTCATCATCCACTGTCTTTCTCTATCATGTGAGTTTTCCAATATGCTAGACAGAAAAGAAAACCTCTTATAGTTATTTGGTGTGAATATTCGTAACGGGGTTATACATTTAGCACGTCATAGAAACGTTTTCCACTTGTTAACATCTGGTGGCAATCATTGGTCTTTTTGACAACTCTATGACTATTACTGACCTTGCGATAAGCTGTGCCATTAAGGGCATTAACGCTGGTCGATCGGGAAGCTATACTGTACTCGGAGAAACATGGCGGTAGGGGTCATTGATTCCCTGTCAAAAACTTGTCATTTTCTATATAATCCGCGATTGACAATGAAGTGTCAGATGTTGTCAATCGCGTCTTTGTATAGAAAATGACAAGTTTTTGACAGGGAGTCAATGACCGCTACCGCCATGTTTCGCCGAGTACAGTATAACGGAAAAAATATCTCCCATTTAGGTAGAAACTAACAGAGATCTATAACATTTTTTTTGTTACAGTTGCCTTCGACTGTGACTTGGCAGTTGATACGTGAGAAATTCAGTGAGTGCGGAGACGTGAAGTATGCGGAAGTGACTGCCCCGGACACCGCTGTGGTCCGCTTCCACAAGGAGTGGGACGCGGAACGAGCTATCAGTATCCTTTGAACATCATTAAGTACCTTTATTCGGAGCCTTTTTCATGATTACTCAATTAGGAATTTACCTTTACTACTAGGTAAAAAGAGAAGCTAAACTCCATTTAAGCTTTTCGAAACTGGTTCATTAATCCTTCGATCGTGGATTCTTGGAAATCTATTGTTATTCTATTGTTGTCGCGATCACCAGAACTCTTATGGGGCTTGATATAACAAGAAAGTCAAATGAAAGCAAATGGGTTTTTTTTTAATGTAAAAGTGCATTGTGTGAAGAGTGTAAAGTAATAAAGTAATCAACTAATACCACAGAATACATATTAGTTTAACAACAGAAATCTCACTCCCGAAACCCGTTTAAAGAAATAACGACGCAAGCTACGGTACTATAAAGTTGAAATTCCGACACGCAATGCTAAATTGCCTACGGATAAATTTACCGACAAGTGCCCTCTCTTTCTATCGCATAACGCGTATCTTTTCTTACGAAATCAAGGTTTTCGCCTTTTAGAAAACAAAAATATTTTTTTAAAATTTCTATTGGTACGAATAGCAAACCTTTGTATAGTAATATCAAATTACAGTAACCCAACCTATATTTTATAGTAGTTTTATGTTCGATTATAATAATATTGCAGGAAACTTTTACAATTTAAACATAGTAACTTGTGTTTGTTTCTGTGTAGTTTGTGTGTTTCTTTGTATGAAATTGGTTTATTTGCTATGTTTGTATAGTTTTTAGCTACTTTTTGTATTTAAATACCTTATTCAAATATAATAGGTACTTACATATTTCATTGGTCTTTTTTAACTGTTCATTTTTATAAGATTTATAACGATTTTGTCACAGCGGTTAAATCAGTATCATATTGTATTAAATTCCTCTATGATCTGTATACAGTAGATACGCGACGAAAAATCTAGCGCGTGCGTCACCGCTCGCTTGTGAGTCCCTTATGATTTGCCACCCGCGGGTGGTACTTACAGTTCGATGCCTATACGCGCGAGTGGGACAGGCCTGCTAATACTCAATCAATGACATTTTTCTATATAATGTGGCATTGATTGCTTTGATCGTATGAAATTAAATTTTATTTCCTTAATTTTTGTTCAGAAATGTTTGACAGGACTCGTATTGACGGCAGAACTATCGACGTGCGTTATTTCTAAGGACATGATGTGGTAAGTCAAGCAAATAACATTTATGATATCTTAGAGTAAAAAATTTAACATTGTAGCAAAATTCGTATTCGGTTTTCTGTGGTTTTTTTCGTCCATATTCATATTAGCCACATAATCTCAAAGTCGAGCGTCAAAGTAAATGGTGAACAGAATTTCTGTGAAATGAGTCCGCAAGTTGTATTCAAAATTAAAAATGTTATTATTAGGCAGTCGGTATTTCATTGGGTATAGATTTTTTTAGAAGGTAGAAAAAGGATCTCCGAGAAAACCAATAGGATAAGTCATTAGGTTACGATCTTTAACAATGATGATGTCAGATATCTGATATAATAATTATCAGGTAATGATAGCAAATAAATTAGTAGGTCTGAATTGGTTTGCCGTAAAGTTGACTATAACATCGTGAGTTTCTCGAAAGCCGAATGATGGTTTCGTTTAAGAGTGTCAATTTTTATAACAATCGTTATGTCGCGTTATGAGATAAACAGTTAAAAAACGCTGAAATTGACTTGGGAATAACTTTACACTGGCTTGCCTAGAAGTAGATGTACTGAATTTTTAGCGTGTTCTGCCATATTTTACATTTTTATAGGTACTGTGTGTTTTGTATTTATTTTCTGACTCGGTGGGTTTTTACGTAGACTTAGGATAGTTAGCACATTGTAATCAGCCCACGGTTCCACTATTTATGTAGGAGTAGGCCTAAAATTGCGTTCCAAAGTATCCGATGATGCGTGGATTGAGTCTTGACTCTTGGTATATGCCATAAGTCTCGACGATGCAGTGCCGAATTCATATTTTCTATGAGAGTAGGCCACTATTTCCGCCGACCCTTGTACGCAATCTGTAGAGTCTCTACTCTCTATGGACGCTGCCCCCCTAGGACACTGCCGCCCATAGGCCGTGGCCTATACCGGCCTATTTATAAATTAGGGGCTGCGACGATGTGCTCCATATTATTAGTTATAATTTATAGTTCTCGACAATTCTTTTTCGGTAGAGATGCCCATTGTAAATTGCGATGGTTACAATTTTTAGTACAATTGAAATGTTTTTGTGTTTGCAGGATTGTATCGAAGTCGGTTTTGGTCGGAAGCTATTCATCGTATTTGTCACAACTGCTGCGTAACGTATTTTTAATATCGTCCTTCTTTGACTTAACTTTGACGAATATTGTATTAGGTTAGGTTTAATATAAATTAAGTTTTTGATTCACTGTCGGTAAAATATTCTGTATCCAACTAGGTAGAGCAGCCTAGAATGTTGGAAGTTCAAATCTTCTTAATGCCGGTCTTCTTTTCTCGTTTTTATGTTATTGCTAGACGTTTTCCGTACCAGTACATAGAAAGAGAATTTTTGTGACGTGGATTATTCGCAGGTATTAAAGAATGTAGAGACACATTTTATGCTTATATTATCTGAATAAAATATATGAATAAAGTAATATGAAGTGAGTTTGGCGTATGTTCGTTTTTATTTTAATATTCATTGACAACCATTATAAACATTACTTTCTAGATATTCGGCATTCTCAAACCCAAAATTATATTTGGTTTTATTGTCTACATACATTGTATAAGTATTTTATAAGTGCCACGTCTGTTCTGCAAAATGTCACGGTCATGGAAAATTTTAAGTGATGGTATTTCTCAAAAATTTTGCCGTCGATAACATGTGCGTCACTAAGGGGCGTACCACATCTGTGTGCGATTGCATCTGATTTTCTTCGAGGAGGCGTCTCATTCTCGGAAGCAGTGAGTTCAAAAGTCCAGATTTTTGGGCTTAAAAGCAGTATCCTCCAAGTAATTTTGCGATTGATCTCTTAAGCTTATGTAGTAAGTGCAAGAAAAATGGATTTTGACCTGATTTTGCCTGTTAAACGTCGGTCTCCCTTTTAACTTTACATAAAAGACTACTCGGTCGATTGTATTGGAATTCAGTTAACTATTTATGGCTTGGAAGATCTTTGGACTTTATTTATTTTATACAAATTTTAACGACTAAGACAACTTATCTCGCTTGATGGACCCTCACGAAGCGAAAGAAGCTTTTTTTTAATGTTTACGAATTTATTTTGCATGGTGCGAGTTTTGATAGCGGACTTACGGGCCAGATAAGTTTGGGGGCATTTTGCATGCATTTTAGTAGAATCCAATCCTAACAGATCAATCTGACACCGACAAGTCGTCTTAGCGATTGTAAGGGGATATTGTCTTTGGGAGGAAGATTGGTACTTCAAGTGAGAAGATTTGAGCCCCTTGAAATATTGCCTTCTCTGAGACGTACTTAAGTATAACTCTGTAGATGTGTTAAAAGGGAGTCTTTCTCAATTTTTTAATACTGTCATAAGTACATTATACAGTCTCTGCCGCGATTGCAACTGAATCGCCCTTTGGATTTGGCGTTGTTAACGAAGAATGCATTTTTCATCATTGTTGGGTCCATCACCATGAGTCTCTCGAAGAATACCGCTACTACTTCGCTTGGATCTATTTTGCTCTACGGTAAGTTCCTGTCATCGCATATCGACTTACTTGGATGTGCATGGTACGTGTCTTTGGGTCTTACAAAACCTTACAAACTATATTATTAGCTCAAAAACAAGGTTTAGGTCGAATTGTCTGAAACGTTTCTTGTCCTCGATTTTCAAATATTATTACTTGCCGGGTTGGCAAAATACCTGAAATAATTATCGTGGATTCTATTGTTACCTATTGCAAAATCTGTGTTTTAGTCGAACCCTAAAAGTTTCGTTATTTTTTATATCTACTCAGTTATTCAATGAAACAAATATCACATTCGTTTCACTCGTATTGGTTAGCTTACTTTAGACTTCAGTTAAATCGGAATTTATTATTTTTTTACCCTTTTCACGTCCAATATTACTTGGATTTACTGTCAAAATTTTGTTTATATCTAAATACCTATTTTACATAATTAAAATCAATTCATCTTTAATTAAAATCTTTTAGTGTTCGACTGTCACAAGTGCATTTCCAAATATTATAGCTTTAACATTTTTCAGATGCATACAATGGATTCATTTAAAGTCATATTAATATTGTGACTTACTGAAAGTACGGCCGAAAGAACGTCGCAAACAATACAAGGTATATTTTTATTAAAAATGTTATAATATCACTTTTTACTTAGATTTTTACTTTATTTCAATTATGGAGTGTAGATGAAACGAGGAATATCTCTGTATGTAAAAAGTGTCCCCGGAAATGCGTTAAATTATGGTGAAACTAAAGCTAAACTAAGGTGGCGCTACTATTTAGCAACTTTTATTTCAGCTATTTTAGGTTATATTTTTCAAAATATATTTGTAATAACCCAGTAATTCTAGTAATAATTTATATTCCAGTAATAATTTATATTTTGTCACCAACGGCTACATTCATTCCATACCCTTTGGCTGCAGCTAGCGCCACTCGTGGAGGATTTTTCAACTGTTATTTACTGCGTACAGCTGGACACTTTTTCAAATATCCCCCCATATAAGATAGTTCTCCTTTCATCTACACTCCATAATTTCAATGTCGTCTCATCTGTTATTTATGTATTTATGTTATATACCTTTCTTTCTTTGCAGATAACCACCGTTCAGTTTTATTGTAAGAACAAGGCTGTTTTGTGCTAGAGGAAGGAACAAGTCATGGTACATGATACGAGGTAACTTAATATATTTATTTTATTTTCCTTTGTTATTTATTGTTAAACAGACTAACTCAGTTACAATTACTTATTACTTAGTTTTAAACAGATTGTTGGCTGTCTAGTGCCCGTCAATATATTATAGTAGATTGTTTTGAATTGTATGACATTCATAGATACTATCTGCCGCACTTAGAGACTAATCTTAATTACTTAACTGCAATTAACTGAAGATTTAGACATTAAAGCTCCATACATTAACTGACAAACGCTTCATTAATTATTCTTAATTGAAGTTTAATCATTATTAAATAAATGTTTCTAGTGCGGCCGTGTGTGCAGTTTGTGACAGGTATACTTATTATAGTATTTTAAATCTGCAGGTAGCGATTGGCGGAAGAAGACGACACGGTAAATATAACAAAATATTATGTATCTTTCAATAAACTTTTTATAATACTATCAAACATTCGTTTTATTGATATCCTAAAAGTAGAATACTTAATAATTTAAAAATTACAATGCTTAGAAATTATAATGACAAAGTATTTATTGCTTTTTAGGGTTCCGTACCCAAAGGGTAAAAACGGGACCCTATTACTGAGACTTCGATGTCTGTCCGTCTGCCTGTCTGTCTCCAGGCTGTAATTGGCCAGGCTTCTGAAATTTTCACAGATTGTGTATATCTGTTGCCGCTATAAACAAAATAAAGTTAATAATAATTAATATTTAAGGGTCCCATACAACAAATGTGATTTTTCTGGCCTTTTTTTTTTGCTCGTAATCCATAATAGCAACAGGTAGGCACTTGTAATATATACTAATATTATAAATGCGAAAGTATCTCTGTCTGTCTGTCTCGCTTTCACGCCAAAACTACTGAACCGATTGTAATGAAATTTTGTACCCAGATAGTCTTAATTCTGAGAAAGGACATAGGCTACTTTTTAACTGGAAAAGGGGGTTGTAAGGGGGTTTTATGCGTAAATTTGTTCAAATTAAGTTAGTTCCAAAAACTCATAAGTCATAACAGATGGCGCCAAGAGTCGCCTAGATCGCGCTATTGCTTGCTCATACGTACTTCTATAAGAGGTCGTACCATGTTGAGTTAGGTTTTTCGATTGTTATACACGTTATTAAATAACTCACCTACCAACATAGATATCAGAAACAACAGCCTACCAATGATAAATACTAAATAGTTAATGGGCAAAGCTAAAGTTGTGTAATGGGGGGCTAAATAAGCTTTAAAATTTGGTATAAAAAAAGTTTAATTAAAAAAATATATATATTATGTGCACACTGCACAGCTGTTTTTGGGTATTTTGATTTGAGGGGTACCAGGGTTTTAAAAAGCTTTTAAATTTGACACCAATTTTGTTGACACCGCGCGCTATAAACTGAAGTCCACGCGGACGAAGTCGCGGGCAACAGATAGTATTCACTAAATCTACTTAAATAAATAAATATTAAATATTAAAATTTAAATAAAATAAATAATAATTAAGATGGGCTCCCATACAAAAAAATATTTTTTTCGCTCTTTAATGGTACGGAACTCTTCGTGCGCGAGTCCGACTCGCACTTGGCCGATTTTATATTTATTTCTGTTATATTTAAAAAAAACGTCGCAAAATATTGTTGTGTAGTTTTCTATGTATCTAGTTTAGTTCCTAAGACAGAAGTAAGCTCTTGAAGCTTCCATAGTTATACCAATAGTTGTCTTCATTATAACTACAATAAATTCCACTATAGATAATATTGAGCTTCCAATGCATAAATTGATTACACCGCCGCTTCTCACTGAAATTGATATATGCTATGTTAATATAATATTATTGCTCTGATCAGAACATTGTCTTAAGGGGCCGGGTACCCTCGAAATTCTCATACATACGTAATTCCAAAATCATTTTCTCATACGAAAATATTTAACATGTTTGAGTTGTTTTTCAGTTTAAAATAGTAATTATCTAGGTTCCTGCACAAAAATTTACTTCAAAATATTTAAACATTAAAAAAAAATTTTTTGTTTTTAATTTTTTTTAAGTAAATTTAGTGTTTAAATATAATATTTAAACACTAAAAAATAGAGTAAAACACTAAAAAATATATAAATAAATAGTAAATTTACTACAAAATATTTCAATACTAAAAAATATTTTTTAGAGTTTAAATATTTTGTAGTAAATTAACTATTTATTTATATATTTTTTAGTGTTTTACTCTATTTTTTAGTGTTTAAATATTTAGTAGTAAATTTACTAAAAAAAATTTTAAAGCAAAAAAAAAAAATGTGTTTAAATATTTTGAAGTAAATTTTTGTGCAGGAACCTTTTTTTTTTTTTTATTATTATTATTATTTTTTTTTTTTTAGGAGGGGAAATGCATTACGCATCCCCCGCCCCCTCGGGGGAAAGGGGCAGGGGTATGTCGGACTCCCTCCGCAGAGGTTTACCGACTAAAACCCCCCCATGCCCTCGTCAACGCTACACGCGGAGGAACGCGGGATCGAAAACGCGCCGCGTCCTCCGCAGCGCTTGCCGCTTCCGGCACCGCATCACTGCAGCAGCCTATGCCGCCGCCAGCCTTCACCGAGAGGCTCCCCGGGCATCGGGGGAGCCTTTCTCCTCGGGACCTATATTGTGGGCGGTGATCCCCCGATCAGCCGCCCACAGGCTTAGGCTTCTACCTCCATAGCGGGGGCGACTTCACTCGCCCCGGCCTTATCAGCTCCAGGCCGCTTACGCGGCCGAGCCTTAGAGGGAGCCTTGCGCTTCTTTCTCGTGCCGGGCGGCTTGCTGGCTGCTGTGACACAGCCGTTAGACCCCAGCACGTGGTTGCTCTCTTTGCCGAGCTCGGCGCAGAAAAAGCAGCTGGGCTCCTCCGCGCAGTCGGCGGCCTTGTGCCCCGGCTTACCGCAGCGGAAGCAATTCCTGCTACGATCTACCGGGGACTGGCAGTTCGACGCCAAGTGGCCGACGTCAAGACATCGGTAGCACCGCGTTGGCCTCGCGGCCAGCAGCACCACCTTCGTCATGACCCAGCCTACCTGCAGCCGCCCAGAAGCCACCAGCTTCTTGGCAGCAGCCGTGGGGACGTGGAGCCACAAACTCCGAGCGCCCCTAGGACCCACCGTAATTCTGCCCGACCGGATGTCGGTGGCCGGGCAACCGCCTTCTTTTGCCACCGCCTTGGTGACATCGGCGGCGGTCGCTGCGTCGTCCATGCCGGAGACTAGCAATTCGGCTCTATTGACAGGGCGGTCGATTCTAACGACGTCCCTGTCAAGGACGTCCCTCATCCTGGTGGCGAGGGCGTCCGCCTTCTTCTGGGCGTCCTCTCCGGTTATCTCGAGTATTCGGGCACCCGTCCTCGCTAGCCGGAATCGAACCTTGTTTCCCTGGCAGATTCCTACCTCTGCAAGGTCGATCCGGCTCTTCGCATCTTCTAAGATAGAAGCGTACGTCACGCTCTGGTCCACCCCCTTCTCCAACGTGAGAGTGATGGCGGCTGACTTGAGCGGACGTAGCTTCCTCTTCTTCTTTTTCTTTTTCTTCGGGACGGCTGTAGATGGTGTAGCCGCCCCCTTCTTCTTACCCTTCGGACCCACCGTGGTCCAAGGGGTCTCTGTACGGGGGGAGCTGGTGTTCGCTCCCTCTTGCGCCGCCTCCTGAGCGGCCATTGACAGCCGCTTCTTCTTTTTTTTTTGGGCCTTTTTGCCCTTGGGCGCCGTCGACGCGGCAGGGGCCTCTTGCGGGGCAGCTGCTGCCACAGGCGGCTGAGCCTTCTTTGCCTTCGCCTTCCCGTCCGACGCCAGCGGTGGCCTCCGCTTCGGCTCCGGCAGAAGTCGGTCCTCCAGTCCGGCGAGCCTGGCGTTGAGCATATTGCCGAAGGTCTCCACGTTCGCACGGGAGACCTCGGCCAATAGCTCGCGCAGGTTTCCATCTCCGGCAGTCTGCGAGCCCTGTTTGCGCATCTCGTCCAGCTCCTGGCGTAGAACCGCCACTTGCTTTTCGAGACGCGCGTTCCGGGCCTCGAGCCTCTGTATCTCCTCTGATGAGGAGCGACTCCTCATCTCGGCGAAGACCATTGCGATGGTCGACACCGACTCCCTCAGGTACTTCTGGAAGGTTCCCTTAAGGTTGGCGGAATTCTTGCCGACCATCTCAATGGTCTCCAACGCCTGCTCCACAGTTTTGGCCAAGTCAGCGCCCGCCGTCTCCAACGCCTCTTCTCGCGCAGGAGATGAAGCGGGGAGCGCGGCGAGGGCGGAGCTCGTGTCCTTCCACGTCCTCCTAGCCCTTCGCGCTGCTTCGGCAACCTCTTCTTCGGCTTCTAGCCTGAGGGCTTCCTCCTTCTGCCTGTACTTGGCCTGCGCCTTAGCGTAGCCGACGTACTGGCCGGTTGTTGGTGGCCGGCCACGTCCCCTTTTAGGTTTAGGTGCCGTCTCTTTACTAGTAGACGGCCCTGCTTCGTCTTCAGCCAGTAATCGCCTCTTGATAGGCGTCCTCCGTCCGGTAGGTGCGGGCCGTCCCACGTCGTCCAGCGACATATTGCTACCGGACGAGTAGGAGACCTCTCTGTCATAGTCGGTGCGGCGGAAGCGGGATGGAAGGCCGGCAAGCACCTCATCCAGCCGACGCGCCGATTCCCTTAATGCATGATCCGTATCCTCTGTGGACAACGTCACTTCCTCAGATGAACAATCCCTAGCCGGCGCGGTTAGGTGCGCCGGCTTGGGATCAACGCGCTTTTTAGCGCCACCCTTCTTCTTCACCGCCTTAGCGGCCCCCTCGTCCTTCCTCGCAGAAAGTGGCCCCTCCGTATACGCGGACCGCCCGTCACTCGAAGGCGACGTATGGGATTCTCCGGTCCCATCGGGACCGGGACCCACCCGGAGATTATTTTCTTTGCTGCGACCTTCCATCATACAAAACTCCGACACCCCGGGTCGCGGGCCCTTTCGTCACACTGTGGGCGCAGCCAAGCACACACACACTCACACACGCATACCGGCGTTCAGCCACCCCCCCCGTGTCCCCGTGAAAAGCTCACGATGGCACAGGGGAGGTGCCCAGGGACACGAGCGTGGACGGACCGGCATCGCCCCCTTTGTGCAGGAACCTAGGTAATTACTATTTTAAACTGAAAAACAACTCAAACATGTTAAATATTTTCGTATGAGAAAATGATTTTAGAATTACGTATGTATGAGAAATTCCAAGTGTACCCGGCCTCTTAAGCTGCATTCTCGACTCATATTTTAATTAATGCCATGGAGTAAAGACATAGTATGTCTGGTCTCTGTTAATGCTTTAAAATGCTTATTTACGCTTGTTTTGCTGCTGCACTGCTTTACATACATAACATTTTAACAGGAAAAGTGGAAGAGCAATGGAACTCTTTGTTTGCAAAGTCCCTACAACGCAAACCCTGATGAAGCAGTTGAAACGGTCCAGTGCCTACTGTCTACAATTATCTTAATCTGTAATGTAAGTAAATTAGCAATACTTACGTAAAATATCATAAAAGCTGAAAATTATGTCTCTAACTATTCTCACTTTCGGAAAAGACGTGATTTTAATGCTCAATTTATTCACTCCTGGTATGGGTTCGTAATCCTCGCGATCTTTATAATATAGGTCGAATTCGCAAGAGTTGATGCATTCGCAGTCTCTGGAATGAGTCGGAATATCTTTGGAATAATGAAACTCTTTTCTCGTCTCCTCCGTCGCAGCTAGAGTAACTATTTCTCGTCGATATTTCAACACGCATAGAAGTTCTTGGACGTAACATACTCGTTCGTGGCCTAAAAATACAAAATAAGAAATTATTTTTTCAAAATCGGTAAAAATAGCCGTGACATGATCGCATTTTAATGACGTCATCAAATCGCCTATAATTTTGACAGATTTTACAGTTACATATTTACCATACGGAGATTTGTGTGATACATACTTAAAGGCTTATAAAAATGTGGAACGCATCCGCATAATTTTTTAATCATATTTATACGGCACTCCAATATGCAATGATTGTATGAATATACCGGATATCTATTCCCGCGAGGCTCGGTGGTAAACCTGGAAATATATAAAGTAATAAATACATATTGTTAACAAATTAGAGTTCTATGAGTTGGGTGTATATTGTTATCTCATTAGAAGTACTTAAATGAATATGATGCCTAAAACAAGAACCTATTTTTTCCCGTTTGTAAATTAACTAACCCAATATCGTATGCGTGTTATCACGTACCTGCATTTCCTAATGCGTAGTGATTGGTGTCTCAATTCTTCTAATATTATGGTACTCCATACAGATAAACCGAAGGACATGATCCCCTCGAAATCAAAAGTAAAAGAGGGCGTCGTTCTTATCGGTGCTTCGTCTGGACTATGTATGAAAACCTGGAACATGGTAATTCAGCGTATAAAAGTATCGGGACCTAAATGAAAAAATAATATTATGTAGTTCCGAGCGATCTCAAATAATCAAAAATAATACAAGCCTTATAAACTTTTGCATAATTATTCAACTCAACGAAGAAATCTTTATCGTATACGGACAAATCAATGTTTCTTCTTTCGTATCGCAGCGAATCGTTCCAATGCCTGGAAAACAAAAATTCTTTACAGAGCGACGAAAAGATTATTGAACAATTTACATAATATTATGTGAGTTGTGTAGATTTTTTTTTATCTAGCTAGTTAGGATTAAAAAGCTATGAATCCTCGAGTTCTAACGAATCAAGTAAATGTTCTGTAATATAATTACTTACTCTGGCTTATCAAATATTGCGACATTCGAGTTAATTATATGACACATTCCCATTTCCGTCATGGCTGCGTCTACCAAGATGGGTGCTCTACGGTTCGCGTATAAACTATTTCCCATTAATCTAAACATTTTCGCTGCTACTAACGCGTACTCTCTCGGGTTAATAAGCTGAAAACGATATTTATCTCAAACCAAGGCACACTGAAAAATATTTACTACAGAAAATCAAAGGAAAAGGTTTTAACTTTCGCAATATACGCATGAATGCTTGTTTATTCTATCGTAGCTCCTTAACAACTGGCCAAAATTTCATTTATGCTGTCTGTTAATTCGTAATAATTCAATATTTTTTTTCGTAGAAGTATACGAAATACTTATTTTATGGAGTAATGTAATGTATAACACACACAGCTAAGATACCTATGTGTTAAAATACGATATTCAACGATGATCTATAACTACCGATAACAACAGCTAGTCAATGAAGCTAGTAAAACCCTATTGAGCAATAAATATTTCACCGGCAAAAGTTCCTTCGGTACTTTTAAATCAAAGTATTCCAAGGTATCCATTGCGCTCTGTGAAACTGCCCACAAATAACTGTCCAAGTTTAAACCGGTTTTCTCAAATGTTTCACTGAAACAAACGCCAAAGTTAATACAAATACAAAGTATACGTATCGCGAATCGGATTATATAATCATGAAACTCGAGTGTAAAATAAAAGTAAGCTGGTGTTCAAGTTTTGTCAAAGTCTCGGAGAAATCAAATGTTTGTTGAAACAAAAGTTCGTTATGAAACCTTGTTTAACACACGCGCGCGCGGACTCTTCGTTTCGTTGCGAGGTTTATTTACACTTGCTATTTGAAGCTTTATGTGAATTAGGAGATAAAAGTAGTAAGCAGGTAGCTTACTTTGTAACTAGACAAGTAAAATATTCAATTTTTTGTGTACTATGGTTTCTTTCGATATTATTATAATATAAAATAGTTATCTCAAATAAAATGTTGATTTTAATACAGTATCTGTATTAAATGAGTTTATTTCAATTTTAAAGTAAAATACAAACTTATATAAAACTAAAAAGTTTCTTATGCATAATTGAACGAAACTTTTCATGCACCTAAACTTCTTGTACAGTGTGCAGTTAATTTCTTATACCTTGATGAATCTAAAGTTTTAAGTTCAGTTGCTTTGTTGCTCTGGATTCCAATTCATTGCGGGATTTGTCTCAATTGAAACTACACGTGTGCAAATTTGAAGTTCAACAATTTAGTTCAGTCAGTTGGAAAATTCTATTACCGAACTTTACTGTTAGTTTAGAACCATAAACCTGTGATATATTGAAGTTGAGGAATATTTACCATCTCAAAGCCTAAAATGAATCACCACGAGGGGTAGAATTTTGTGACTTGCGACGCAAAATTTTGTTTCTTTACAAATACTAGACGTGCTACAGTATGAGATATAATTACGTTGATTTTGTTTGTAAATATTGTTATTTGTAGAAATAGTATTAAATAATGACAAGAAACAATGTTTTATTAGTGCTAGGTAAAACAATGCATTTGATTTGAAAGTAATAATTACTTGACGACTAAACTGATGTATGATGTATCCGGTCTGAACAGGGGGCATATTGTGATAGCTGGGTAGGATACGTTCCAGTCAAAATAGTTCATTTCCACACTCACTACCGTTGGAGCCGTCTGAAAAAGAATAATATCATTTGCCATTTGTTGCTTTCGCTAGAAGATACTTAGAGGCTTATGTATCTTCTGGCGGTTCAGCAAATTTTAACTAGCTAGACGCGTTTGTTGTTTTGATAATAATTCACGACAATACAATATTGTAGTCATACGGTGACTGAAACCTACTCAATCTTAAAATGTTTTAATTTTTTATTGAAATAATATCATATTTCTGGTATTTACTTGCGTAATGCTATTTTATATTGTCTCTCATAGTAGATAAATTGAAAAAAAAAATGTTACTACGATCATTGCAATTCTTGCCTAAAAACATTCATATTGTACAGCTAAGCGTGAATATTAAAATTAATAAAGTGAAGCTTCGTCTCTTGAACCTGCTCAATGTGGGCGATTATGTTACCACACATGCCACATTTAATTAATTATTATATGATTTTTGTTATAACAGACAATTAATCTCATTTTAGCTCTATTTGGCGAAATATAAAATTTTAATATTAACTGCGTCATCTTACTTTCTTTTCAATGTTAATAATAATAATATGTACTCCCCACACCGGTTTCGGTGACGGTTAGTTTCATTGAAACCAGGCCAGGTACGCAGGAATAATGTTATAGTGCTCAGGTGTGTGCGCAGTACACAAGAGCACTCTCTATTCCTTTACTCTCATAAGTCATAACCCAGTGGGACGGAAGACCGACACGACTGGCGAGAGATCAGGCGCAGGACCGAATTTTTACATGCCCATCCGACGCATGGATCATCTTACTTGTCAGACAATCAGGTGATCAGCCTTCATTGTCCTAACCAAACTTGGAAATAACATGTTTCCAACGCGGGAATCGAACCCACGATCTCCGAGTCAAGAGCGACGCTCTAGAGCAAGGCTGTTCAACCTTTTTTACAGGGGAGCCAAACGGTGGATTCCGACATTTATAACGGGCCATTAACTTAGGCTTAATTAAATATAATACCAATCAAACTTCAATGGTTTTTTTAAGCCATTCCCCCTAACTGTATCAGGGCTCATTGTTTGCTCTATTTTTACAATTTTAGGTTATGTCTTGGTTTCATAGAATAATTTCTGTTCTCGTGCTTATATCTATGTACATTATTACATTATTTTATATCTTATTCATTACAATACATAGTAATTTGTCAGCAATTTTTGATATTAATGAGATTTTTGCAGTTGTATGTCTTTTTACAATTTATAATTATGTTGGGTGATAAATCTGATGTTGACAGTAGCAACAAGTCAGTAATATGTTGCTCAGTTAATGATGTGCGGTATTTATTGAAGTGAAAACTTCTTTAGCGGCGTTGAGCACTTTTGTGGGATGGGTAAAAACTGTAAAACTCGCGTCAGATTCTCGTGCTGATCGAAAAACCTTGGAAAAACCGTAAGACGGTTTTTTTATTTATTTTTTATTTATAAAATTGGAGCCGTCTATGGGCTGTTCGCCCATATCCTTTTATTGTTATTTTATTATTTTAATTTTTCGCACCAAGGATATTTGATATAATATTATTAATTTTAATTAATTGCAGTTCATCACGCCATGGACTTTTTTTTATATATATATAATAGAATAGATTATATATAATATAATATATACATATAATAAATAAATATAATAAATTACATAATTATAATATTAATGTTTTGAACGGTGTGGTGGCCAGTAGATCCTACATTTTTCGATTTCCTTAGATTTTATGCTGCTCCACCCTTTGCCTTTAGATGTTGTGACATTGGCTTGGTGGAGAGGGGTCACTCAAGCTGGGTGGAGTTTCTAGGGTGTTAAAGGGATATCGTTCTGTGTCGAATCTACCAGATGCCAGCCAGTGGAATCGCCAGGTTGGGTTTTAACAATCTGATCGTAAGACGGTTGGAGAGTAGTGTTGTAACATCGAAATTGATTAATCGAACAATCGATTGTTGTTTTTTTTTCGATTGTCGATATTTTTTTTAATCGATTATAAGGGTTTCGATTAATTAAAAAAAAACGATTTTTTACAAATCGATTTTCATAAAAAATGGGTTAAAAATTTAATCGATTGTAAGGGTTTCGATTAAGTAATTAAAAAAATCAAATTTTTAAAAATCGTTTTTTATAAAAAATGGGTTAAAAAAATTGTAGGTACTTGGGTTTCGATTAATTAAAAAAAACGATTTTTTAAAAAACGATTTTCATAACAAATGGGTTAAAAATTTAATCGATTGTAAGGGTTTCGATTAATTAAAAAAATCGATATTTTAATAATCGATTTTCATAAAAAATGGGTTAAAAAATGCACAACGTTAATAATCAAGTCTTCACTTCTGCCGGCACTCCCGGAGTGCAACCCGTCTTTTTTTTTTACATAATTAAGGTCTGAAAACACTTTTTAACAGACATAATAATTATGTTGATGGAAAACTACATAAAAACTGTAACGCTAGATCAGTTATTGCATTACCACCAATTTTTAGAAATCTGCAAAATCTTCTGAAGAATTTTGAGGTTTCGACGACACTTTTTCGACAAAAAGGGTTTTCAACACTGATGATTTTGAAGTTCAACGAGTTCTAACTGAATATTGGCAGGGTAACTAACTATGTCAGTCAAACTGATTAAGAAAGGATTTATGAATATTGGTATATTATCCTTCGCGGCAGCCATTTAGGCGGGATTTCTCAGTTTGGCGGGATATTCAAAACTTCCTTGTGCGGGCCATTTAAAATTCTTTCGCGGGCCATAATGTGGCCCGCGGGCCTGGGGTTGAGCAGCCTTGCTCTAGAGCAAGGCTGCTCAACCTTTTTTACAGTGGGGCCAAACGGTGGATTCCGACATTTATAACGGGCCATTAACTTGATTTTAATACCAATCAAACTTCAATGAGTTATATAAGCATAAATTATTTTTTTTGATATTAATTCATGAAGCCCCAAGCGGCCACATCCGGCCGCGATAACAATGAAAAAGCTATTGTGTCTCGTTTTGCCACGACTGATGGGTTAATGAGATTTTTGCAGTTGTAGGTATGTCTTTTAACAATTTATTTATGTTGGGTGATGAATCTGATGTTGACAGTAGCAACAAGTCAGAAATATGTTGCTCAGTTAATGATGTGCGGTATTTATTTTTAACATAATTAAAGTCTGAAAACACTTTTTCACAGATATAATATTATTATGTTGCTCCAAAACTATATAAAAACTGTAACGCTAGATCAGGACAGTCTTCTTTTGGTACCAATTTCCAAAAATCTACAAAATCTTCTGAAGAATTTTGAGGTTTCGACGATACTTTTTCGACAAAAAGGGTTTTCAATTATTGATGATTTTGCAGTTCAACCAGTTCTAACTGAATATTGGCAGGGAAACTATTAACTATGTCAGTCAAACTGATTAAGAAAGGATTTATGAAAATTTGTATAATATTATCCTTCACGGCAGCCAATTAGGCGGGATTTCTCAGTTCGGCGGGATATTCAAAACTTCCTTGTGCGGGCCATAATGTGGCCCGCGGGCCTGGGGTTGAGCAGCCTTGCTCTAGAGTCTAGACCACTGGACCACGGAGGCGTTCAATGTTAATATCTAACTAAAAAAATATATATAATACTTACAACATATCTCCAGTATTGCATACTGAGTAGTAAAAAAGCGAATACTACACAGCATATGAAACTAGTTAGCCAGAATAACCTGTAAAAATATTTTCTAGGTTACTATATTGTTTTGAATAATAGATTAAAATTATCCACTGTTTACAATTATTATTAAATAATAATGGCAGTCAAATGTAATAAAACCAAATAATTTGTAATGATCCTGTATCTGTCCCGTTGCAAAACCTAATTTTGCTCGGAACTTTCCCAGTTTGTTTGTTATTTAATCAGTGTTAAACAGGGTAAAAGCGATTTCTGTGAAATTTCATATTTCGGCAGCTTGGGGTCTTCGCGTAATAGACCTATTAGGCAGGTACCTAACCGAGTACGTAATTTTCAAGTTACCTGGGATCCAGGGTTAAAATGTTTTAATTTCTTACTTGCCTTTCCATGCAATTAATTCTACCATCCACCAAGTATGGTATCGTATGTGTAGTGGAGTGTTTCAGTTCCTTTTGTAAATATCCGTAAACTTTAGTCTTAACATTCCGACTTTTTTTCCCTGCTCTTAATTTTCGTATGTTTTCTTGTTTTCTAATTTTAACTTTTTCTTTATACTTTGCCATCTTGCATCGGCTAAGGAGCAATCTAAACTTTGAATGAGCAATAGTCGAACGAGCTCATGCATATAAAACATGAAATTATGTTTTAACAAGGGTTGTGAAGGTACTAAATTATTTAAACCTAAGTCAAAATAAATTAGTGTTTCATAAATCAATGGAGGCGTTTCAATAATTTTATACAGCATTTTATTGTTTTCGAAAGTTCATAGATATTTTAAACCCTTGTGTAGCACTCAGCTACAAAGCATTTTTCCCCAACAAAGTAGGTATACCTATTAGTAACTACAGAAGATTTCATTTTCATGCATAATACAAACTAATAACTACACAATATTTAAATAAGCTTATAACTGGAATCTAACATATTATATGAAAAAAGTTTAATTAGTTCCGTGTAAGTATCTTTTCACACGTGCCGGTTGCCGGCTAGCCGATCCGACTGTCCGGTAACACATTCAGCTTTCACACGACCCGACAGTAGCGTCTTTGTAGCGCAAGAGTACAGTCTCGTTCTTCAAAGATAAATAACTGGGCGACTGACCGGCCGGCGCGTCTGAAAGCTAGTTGCCTGTTCCATACACCACTGTTAGTTCGGCCGCCGGCTAACCGATGCCCGGCGACCGGACGCACAGTGGTGGATCCGGCACGCACCCGGCGACCGCCTGCCGGATTAATTACGCCGGTATATGTGAAAGCTACGGTACATGCTCATACACTTCATCTCCAGGTATCCGGCGCCGACTACCCTTTTCACATGTCCCGGTTGCCGAACCGGGACATGTGAAAAGTCTTACTTACTCAGTGACTGAAATTAACTAAAGTAAATCTTTTGTCCCCTATCCCTATAGAATAACTCTTACTAAAAGACTTGAAATTTTTAGAAGAAATAAAATATGGATAGACTCCACACATTTTTGTATGTAACGGTTGTTCTTTCATTTTTATTTATTATTGTACAGACGCTATTATATTCCTATAATGACGCTTTTCTCCTGTAACAATAAGCCTTTTCAAATATTTTGATGGAGCGCAACGCTTTGTGCCTATGTGGTAAATTACTGTGATTTTTTGTATTCAATTATTACCTCTTTATTGTACACACCACATTTAACATTATTTTATACAATCTAGTGAGCTAAGAGGCATCTCAAATAAGTTACATAGATTCGTACTATTACTTTAGCGACAGATGATGAAATACAGGGTGCAATTAAACCTTCCTGCCAAATTTTGAAATATTGATCCTTGTTAAAAATAAAAATACACGTATTTTTTCTTTTATAATCACTCAGTACTAAAATGTTGAGAAATAGCTTCCGAAAGTTATCGGACACGACTAATGGACACGACGCGTCGGCCGCGCGTGGACGTGTCCCCGTGCGCGCGCCTTCCTCCGCGTCACCCCCGCTCATTCCCCCGCGCCGCGAGTGACTGTTCTGCAACGATTTTAAATGGGATAAAATATGTCATTAAAAAAAAATAACACCCATTTTTTTGATTAAATGGACTCTTCTAATGATACCCAAGCCCTGGAAAAAAAATTGGCAGGAAGGTTTAATTGCACCCTGTATAATATGTATTATTTACCAAAGACATACATACACATAACTCGACAAGATATATATATATATATATATTACATTATAATACAAGGTACAGTATCTCCATCGGTAATCTCGAAGTGGACCCATAATAATTTGACCGCGACTTTGCCCCGACATCAGACATGCCGTGTTCGTTAGATATACATAATTATATTATGTATGTGGTTTGACAATCTTTTGAGGTACCTACCTGTAGTTTCAACCTAATTTCAAAAGCTCTACAAAGAAATGGTCCCTATATAAAACGTCTAGATTCTAGATTCGATTTGCGCTCGTCCGTTGTACAAAACAAAGAATTCGTCAGGATTACAAACTACGAGGGATGAAAATGTAATGAAGGTGAATAAGTGTAGTTGAAATAAATTTCTTGCTTGTATAAATCGTGAAGGTTACTTGTTTGACGTGATACGTGTGATTCTATTACGAAGCCATTGCAAAAAACGTTTTTAGGAGATTTGCAAATAAAAGTATGATTTAAAACTTTTATGATACCAACAATTATTATTATTTGTACCTTACTAACATGCTGAATAATAAATCTGCTGAGTATAACGAAGTATTTATTTTGGAGAAATAAATATCGCACAATTAACTCAGTTAATTTATCCACAAAACGTACTTATTTAACCATAATTTTCAGAAAAAGCTATCAACAAAGTACAATGCGTCGGAAGAAATAGCCGGGAAATCATATGTTAAAATGGCGCACCGCTTGTACCGCAAAACCGCTTTTACGAACCAAAAACAACAGGCTGGCGGCAGTAATTTGCCTGAAAATAAAGTCATATTTAAATTAATGTTATGTTTATTATATATTTAATATATACATATATGATTATAGATATGCGATAGTTTTAACTTCATTTGTAAGTTGAAACGTATGCGATAGTTTTAACTTCATTTGTAAGTTGAAACTATCGCATATTGTAATCGTTAAGCTTGATATCAACATTATTTTATAAAAATAATATCCAGCCTTTAAAATTGTCGGTGACCTCAAATTTTTTAATTCAATCTTGCCTCGAATTTCAATGCGAACCGCAGCCGTATTATCTTTATCTTCACTTTAAAGTTATGAAAATGTGATTTAGCTGGGGAGCAATACATTTGTTGCCCATAAACCCCGCGGGACTCGTTGCAAACAAACGCGAACTTTATCAGAATGCCGGTGTAGTCAAGAATGCCCTAATCGACCATTTGGAAGCGTTAAGCCCCTATTTATTATCGTAACTAGCACAACTATCGTTTTCCGAGCGTCGGGTCGTTTCTTACCTATTCGTCTGAATCTTCTACATATTCAACAGTACACGAACTAATTCGAATTGGGTTAAGGTTTGTGTGCTTTGATTTTATTTAGCTTGGGGTAATTTGGGGTGGTTAATTAGCTCAATGCTCAGATTTAGTAATTGCGTTGTGATTTTAACTTAGAAACACGAAAGCTAATTTTGTTCATATTGCTACAGGTGCAGATGTTTTTATTAATTTTCATAATTTATCAAAAGAATTAGAAAACTCCATATTATGTCGTTGCAATGTAACTTATGATGCATATAGATTTTGGTATGTTGACTTGTCGAAGTCTCTTTTGTAGTAGTGCGTTTAGACTAGTTGAAAATATGTTTAGACTAGTTATAACTAGTCTAAACATCTTTAAATAATATACAAAATTGTCGTGTCACAATGTTAGTTACCGTACTCCTCCGAAACGGCTTTACTGTTTCTTACCAAATTTTATATGCATATTCAGTAGGTCTGAGAATCGGCTACTGGCTACTTTTTATATTGATAAATGCATTTGTTGAATAAACAATAGTAAATTATTACAACTCGAGACTTACGACGACCATTGTTTGTGCGACAGGATAGCGATGGATTCAATAAAATAATATGGGCGAAATACTTTATATGGCAATTGGCAAAATAAAGTTTGCCGGGACCGCTAGTTTATTATATAATAAGAAATTCAGTGTAGAATTACCTATTACTATGTCGAACGTGAGGTAACGAGGTGGTTCGCTCTGGGACCGGAGATTGAATCTACGTAAATCAAGACGAACGACCGCTGAACTTCGACAATGAGTAATGATCAAGATATTTCCATACTAATGCCCCGTTATACCAATATGTTACCTGAACTAGTATTAAGCGGAGATGCGGTTGTAATACCTCCATAGAACCTCGTAATAAATTTGTTACGTGTTAAAGATCAATTCTAACATGGGAGGATTTAATTTATACGCTACACTGATTTGTAGGCTCCGCTCGTAAGTGTTTGTTTAATTGAACTAGCCAATATGAACAGATTATATTTGAAAAAAATCTGTTTGCTTTTTATCGGAGAAGGTTGATAACATTTTTTAGGGTTCCGTACCCAAAGGGTAAAAACGGGACCCTATTACTAAGATTGTCTCTCACCAGGCTGTAACTCGAGAACCGCTATAGTTAGACTTCTGAAATTTTCACAGATTGTGTATATCTGTCGCCGCTATAACAACAAATACTAAAAATAAAATAAATATTTTAGGGGGGCTCCCTTACAACAAACGTGATTTTTTTTTGCTATTTTTGGCTCTTAACCAATAACGGCAACACATAGGCAATTGAAATGTTCACAAAATACTTAATTGTATTTGCATATTAATTATTAATAATAAACTTTTAATAAATTATAAAATGAAGGGGGGCTCCCATACAAAAAACACAATTTTTTGTCTACTTTCGCTATGTACCGGTACGGAACCCTTCGTGCGCGAGTCCGATTCGCACTTGGCCGATTTTTTTTATTAATATGCTGTATTAGATGTTTGCCTTATTTCTAAAGCAAATAGTCTGATGGAGTATATTAAGTTACTCGAACTATGAATACTCTATTTTTGTTCGTGAAATAAAATTACGGTAAAGACCCGAGCCATTTTCGAATTGTTTTGTTTAAAGTTTACCCTATAACTAAATAATCAGGGTTCTGTATTCCGACGGGACACACTCGCTCCGTTACTAATGTTATCATTATTGCAAATGAGGTCTCGTGTAGGTACTATAATTTTATTATGTTCCGATAAATACGTATTATAGTTACATTTCATAATATATTTCTATTATTAGTAGTATAATAATACTGGGAGAGTTATTTTACATTACAATAATTGCAAAACAAAACTGCGTTACCGAGTAGTCTCATGATAAGACGCATCTAAAAGATATCTCACGAGCTCAAATTCGGCAAGCCGTTTAATTAAAAGATTTAAAATATGCCTAAAACACTTAAATGCACATGAGTACTAAGTACCATCGAGGAAATTGATTCCTAGGCAGTTGACAGACCAACGTCATCATGTCAAGTCCCCTTTTGGCTCAGTTGGGTAAAAATGTTTATTGTTTGGCTTAAAAAACCATAATAAGCAATTACACGAGGAACAATGAAATCTTTGTTTTTGTGGATATACAAAAAGAGCATTCAAAACAAGGCCAACATTGTCTAACAAAAGAACAAGTTAAATAAGTGTCCAAGATTTAATTTTCAAATTTTTGTAGTGTACATATCTAAATTTCTTTTATAAAAACCTTTTTTATATTATTTTGTACTCTTTAGTTTATGGTATTTTGACTTGTTTACTTTTTGATAGATTTTGTCATGAGATTATAATAATTCATCTTGAACATCGAGTGCGTTATTTTACAAGATTCTCCTTTGCACCTTCTAAACTGAAAGTCGGGCAAGCGATTCACCTCGCAACGACGCGAGGACCGTGCTCACTTCATTGGTGACCCCGGAAGGAACACAGGATGGAGAATCTGAAGGAGAATGTAACCAGCGAACAAGGAGACGGCGCAAGACATCGGTGACCATACACGCCATCTTCATCACCATCACTCCCCGCCCCTTCGCACCGCGTCAGCCAGCATCGCCTCATCGGGTACATCGTCCACTAGCCGCAACGTACCGCGGCCTGGGCGACTCCGCATCGGCATCAACGGGCTTTCTCACTACACCGACCGGTCAGCAAGCAGAGCACATCTCTCCTGGTCAGCACGTAGCATCGGCCTCGCACGGCAGCTTATCCGACTCACTGGATCCCGTGCAGCAGCTTACAGTTCCGACTCACTGGGACTCACTGCAACAGTTCCGACTCACAGGAACTCTGGCGACTTAAGCGACAAGACTTAAAGATTCTACCTTCCGTCATGTAAAATTTCCGGACTATTATCGCCCTTGACGGTCTCTGGAGGGGGGTGATGTAGTGTACATATCTAAATTTCTTTTATAAAAACCTTTTTTATATTATTTTGTACTCTTTAGTTTATGGTATTTTGACTTGTTTACTTTTTGATAGATTTTGTCATGAGATTATAATAATTCATCTTGAACATCGAGTGCGTTATTTTACAAGATTCTCCTTTGCACCTTCTAAACTGAAAGTCGGGCAAGCGATTCACCTCGCAACGACGCGAGGACCGTGCTCACTTCATTTTATCTGTCCTTGTTCGCGAAAAAAGATTGTGGGCAGAAATTTCACGGAATTAGAACAATTTGTTTTGGATTCACTTTATTTGGAAGTGCGGAGTGCTTCAAACTTTTCCATCTGTTTTATTGCACTAAGTACCTTCGTATCTTCGTTTAATATGAGGGGTTGTTTCTAGAATGTCGCGTGAAAGTTAAATATGTAACGCCTAAAAGCTTTTATACCTAAATAATTTTGTGATTAAACTATTTTAGGTATGACCTTTGCAATTCTGTTTCTAAATCTATATATAGAGCAGACATAATATACATACCTATGATATGGGACGTTGAATTTCTCTTTAAGGCGACCTTTTTACGTTTCTAAAACAAGTTCCCAAAGAATAGTAATTCTTCTGGCACATTTTTAATTGTTTACATATTCCTAGTTAATTCCAGTAAATATAATATCACTTTGGTCATGTTTTTGCTTTCAAGATATTTATTATATAACCAACCTACTTGCTAATTGATTAATAATTATTATTAGTTTTTGAAACACCAACATTTTATACTTTTAGTGATATTTAATATAAAATTTTGTAACTCGCCTTGTGGTTTGGACCGTAACAAAGGTTGCTAACCTTGCTATAGACTTGACTTTGGTACGAAGTTGGAGGGAATGTCACGTGTAACGAGGCCCGGGAGATCTGGGACCGTTACGATGAATGATGGCGTCCGGTGGTCCAATTTAAAAAGGTCCCTAGAAATTGGCCTGAAGCTATATTTTACTAGAATCTGTTTTACTTGAAGCTTAGAAAGATTGCACAGTTTTGAATTTTGATAATGTTGGTAGTTGTCCTGTTGTAATCAAGTTTTATAAAGCAAAAGTTGCTATTTACTAAGATCAAGTTTCACCCAACTTCGCCGAAAATAGAGGAATGTTTTTCGAGATATCATAAACGGTCATCTCACCTTTAATACAGTCGTAATAACGAAATGGAAACAATAATCAATTGTACTCCATTGTAATTAAATCCTATTGAAATATTTAAAAAGAAACAATACATGTTTGAAAAACAATTGAATCAAAAACAATACTGTATATTAAACACATACAGCCGAATGATTTGAATCGAACCCCTTATAATAACACTGGTTTCAAAAACATCGCCTTGAAAGGGAGGAAATGTTCAACAAATACAATATTTTGAGTAACAAATTTACATCATTTAAGAATGGTAGAGAACTAGAGATGTACGATGAACTATTCTAAATGTTTCTATTTATGAGAATGTTACATAGACTTTTAGATTAAATTATAATGTAATGTACATTTGTTACCCATTCCAACAATTCAAGTCACATGGAAAATATCACGTATCCAACAATTGAACGATAAATTCGGATTAACATAATCCAAATTCACAGATCAAACAGTAATTATTGACTCGAATATTAAGATTAAAAAGTTATTTATGCTAAATTGAAAACAAATGTTTGAAACGTTGAATATTTATGGAGCGAATTACCGATGCCGAATTAACGAAGCGATAAACAGGTTGACAGCTCTCCCGGGTGCAGCACTTTACGTTCAATTCAACTAAATATAATATATAATTATGTAATTTATTTCATAACTAGACGATGCCCGTAACTTCGTTGCGCCAAAACTCGTTTATCGCGCGGGAACCGTACATTTTTCCGGGATAAAAAGTAGCCTAGGTCCTTTCCCGGGACTCAAAGTAGCCTCATACCCAGTTTCAGTAAAATCGGTTCAGCGGTTTGGGCGTAAAGAAGTAACAGACAGATAGACAGACAGACAGACACACTTTTGCATTTATAATATTAAGTACGGAACTGGCGGAGTTTTAAAGTTTACGTAACTGTCTCATCTCATCACTCTCATCGAGTAACAGACTTTCTGAGTATGTTTAATGTTTATGTTTATTTTTCTTAGATGATATTATGTAATGATTCTTTGATATACAAATGGAAAAAAAATATTTTGTAATATCAATAATGTTGCTGATCTCAGACAGTGCTTGATCATGCGTATGAATATTGCAGTTTGCAATCATTTCAGTTACTCTTTTTGTATTTAAATATTTAGTGTCGAAAATATCGCTCTTTTAAAAGTAATCGTATGTAAGCTTTATTGATCTTGTACAATGTACCATCGAGGAAATTGATTCCTAGGCAGTTGACAGACTAACGTCATTTGGTCGGATCATGTCATCAATTTAATGTTAATTGTGATCTGTCGCCTGTCGGCTGGGTTTGACGTAACGCGACCAAACAACGTAGGTCCCCCATCTACCTAGGAATCAACTTCTCTGATAGTACATTCACAAAAGTATATACAAGACTGAAAAAGCTTATGATTAAATGTAGATATTATTTGCTTCTCAAAATGTTTTGTAGAATGTGTGTCGATCGTAGAGGAGCTACAAGTTTCACGTAGCACATTTCGTAGAACTGCTACGGCGTAGCAAAAAGCGCTTGATTTGATAGTAGACAAAAAAAACTTGGACGTAATATACTAGACAGTGTTAAATAAATTTAAATATTGTATTATTGAACCTAAAAAAATCCTTGTAACTTAACCATTCGTCCCAAACACGTTGGTCGTAGAATAAAATATTTTATTTTTTATTTTCAACATTTATTTTCAATACATTCCGTATGAACTGAAAAATGTGATTCCTTTGTACAAAAATTTGTTCCAATAACGGCGTATGAACGCACATTCATTAGGCATAAAATATGTGAAGGTCTATCAACAAAAAGTAAGAATAATTTGCCAATTTTTGAATCGTGTATTTTTTACTTGTAATTTTGGTGATCATGTCGAGTTATGAGTATACGACGTACTTAGTGTTCCTCCTCGTCTTCTAGTCGTGTTCCTCATGTCTGAGGATCGTGACTTCCCCCTTCTACGACCTTCCTTCTTAATTCTTATGGTGTTTAGTGTACATGCAGAAAAAGACACACTCGTCCTGACGATGATGAACATTCAGAAGCAAACTTTGAACTCATTTAAATTTAAAATGGCTTTTCTAAACTCGACGAACTGTGACAAGAAAAATATTTTTAAATCTAGGGATTACATCCAAGGTATGTTTGTTGGTAAAATGTTGAAGCTTGTGATTACTTTCAAATAAGGTGTATTCGACTTGATCTTGGACACTATTGCAAATGTGCGATGTGTAGATATAGGAAGTTTTAGTAGTGTCTAAAGCTTATAGTAATGAAAAGATCCCCACTGTGTACATTACACAGTTTACAGATGTTCCAATGTGTATACAGATGTATAGTTTTAATTTTTTTTTTATTAGCCACGTCTTCGATAGATTGTTGCCTACTAAAGGTGTCGTAAGTGTAACTATTAAATACTAGATGACGTCCGCAACTACGTTGCAACAAATTTTCAATTATTGCGCGGGAATCGTACATTTTTCCGGGATAGAAAGTATCCTATGTCCTTTAGTATCGTATCTCCATGCAAAATTTCAGCAAAATCGGTTTAACGGTTTGGGCGTGAAGAGGTAACAGACAGACACACTTTCAGATTTATAATAGTAGTATAGATTAGTTTTAAAATCAACATTAAAACATTCTCACAATTTGTAAAACGTGTAAATTTTATTGTTTCTTCCAAGAATTTCGAAATTCGTTGTAAGCCCGCGGTCCGGGGTTTCGGGCACTGTGTAAGTGATTTATAATTTCCTCTGAGCGTGGCGTGACGTACATAAATTATTTGTTATTTATTAAAACCGTATTTAAATATTTGTACAAGAAAACAGTTGTTGAAGCGCTTTTGTGCGGCAAAAAATGTATAAACGATTAAAATACAAAGTTAAAAAGGTGTTGAATTGGGTGAATTACTGGCCTATTAATTGCTATCGTAAATAATAATAATTGTTATTTTTCAATTTATTTCAAATTCTTTATTTTATAATTTAACCCATCAAGCCCCATAAGCTCACCGGTGACCGAGACACAATAGAATAACAATAGATTTCCAAGAATCCACGATCGAAGGATTAATAATATATTAATAATACACACCAACACAAAGTAGGCAGTGTACACCACGTCAATTTGTTATGGAGTACCTAATTGCTTAAAATATTAACGCTACAAATCGCTTATTAATATAATATTAAACAGGCAAAATAAAGGCAGTCACTCATTTGCGTTTGAGCGTTTCGATCTATCGCAAATGAGACTTGAGTTTACTAGAAAAATATAATATGTGTATTATAGTCCGCGCGGAACTAGTTGGCCGCGCCTTAGGTAGGGACGGGGGTGAGGGGGCGGGTTGCTTGCTGCTCGCAACGCACATGAGATTAGACAGTGACGACCAATCTCAAGATATCGTGAACAATAATATTATTTAATTATTGAAAAGAATAAATAAAAGACAATTGATCAGTTTTATATTCTAAACTATTGACATCGGCTTTCCGTTTTTTTAAAAACGTATGCACTTTAAATATTATTTCCTTAGATTATCTTTTTATCGGCGGACTCATCTTGCTATTGCAATCTCGTGTGCTTTTTGTCTTAACTAGCCAGAACTGTCAAAATCAAGCGCCCCCGCCTCTCCGTCCCACCGCTCTCATACCTAAGGCGCGGCCAAATAATTCCGCGCGGACTATAAGAAACCCCACTGACCTCCATTATACAATAATGGAGGTCAGTGAGATACCCTCACCAGAAACCATTTTATACCAGTAACCAGTTTTAGGATTTGCGATCGGCAAAAGAGTGGCGTTTCTATTGTTGAGCGGTTTTCTTGCAGAATTCATACCTTAAAAAAAGATTGTTTTTTTTTAATTTTTGTTGTACATGGCAACTACACAGAATATAAAGTATTATTTTCGCCAACAATTTATAATGTGCGGGGCGCGTGCCGGCGCGGAGTGATAAGCCGTGTCGCCGTCACTCCGACAACTTTCTAGATGCTTATCATCCGAGGCTTTTTTCTTTAGCATTTTTAGTAAGAAGCGAGAAGTGTAAAATCTAAAACTAGACAAATTGTTTATATAACAAGATATAGATGCTCGCAAGTGTTAATGATTTTCGACTGACATAAGCTAGTTTATGTGTATGGAGTTTATGTGTATCGTGCGTGAACCGTAGTTTTTCCACGATAAACTTGTCCTTTTCCTTACAGACCCACAGACGTACCTTCATGTTAATAATATAAGATACTGAACACAACTTACAATTTAGTAAAAGGAACGTAGTCAAAAGTTACATAGATAATAAAGTTCCGTTAATGTACCGTACCTAGAGAGAGATTTCAATGCCACAGTAAACTGATATAGCCTCAGTAAAAGCCCTATCTTAACGGAGAAAAGCGACATGGCTGCTCGTAAAACCTAAGGTATACCTTAATTCGCTGACAAGCCCCGACCTACGTAAAAATTGGATTAATATGTGATCATTTCGGAGGATAGAAGCGTATAGGAATATTACCTGGGCAACAAAAAAGGTTTGGCTATCCCAAAAATTGTATTAAACGTTAACGCCGAATATTTGCACTGTCTTTCTCATAAATGTTAGTGTGTCGAGCTAGCGAACGGTCGTGCTCCACGTTACACACGCCGCAAATATTAGTTAATTAATATTTTCGCGAATCGCGCGGCACATTGCCGCTGCACGTGACCATGGCGCTCGTGGCCAACGAGTTGCTGGCGTTTATCCAGCACGCCATCGACACCATGGACGAGGTCAGCATCATGCAGATCTGCAAGTCCTCCTTCACCAGTGACGAGATTTCCAAGGGCAAGCAGCTGCTGTATGAAACGCTCGGCAAGAGCGCGAACATGCCGTCGCGACGAAGAGACGGAACGGAAAGAAGCGTGCAGGACATCATCTCCCTGCTGAAGCAGAAGGATCCGGATGAGGTGCCGGCTTTTGTGGCAAAGGAGCTGCACAGGCTGCCGCCCGCTACGCTGGACCACGTCGACGTCGTCAGCCTGCTGAAGGACATCAAGTTCCTGAAGGAGGAGCTGGCCGGAGTCAGGGGTAGACTGCAGGCGTCAGAATCCATCATTAGTGATCAGTTCGTCACGTCGCCGTTAATTCGTGATAAAGTGTAGTTATTAAGATTATAATTGATATGTATGTTAGACATTAAGGCAGCGGTTCTCAAACTTTTTTGGTGGCGGAACCCTTTTGGAAAGCAAAATACTTGACCGGAACCCTACAATAAAATAATAGTTTTTAAAAGTGTATTCTTTATTAATAAACATAATAAAAGTATAATGTAACAGTTACTAATTATTACTTACTTTAACATGCCACATGGCAAGTACATTATTACAAGATATTAAAAAAGAAAAAATCTAACTAATGGGAGGTATGAAACTGTTTTTTATTTTTCATTAATTGGTTGATGTCAGGTTTGATAGAAGACAGTTGCAGTCTCATATCAGGTTCGGCGTCCAGTCTATTGCGATATTTTGTTTTCGCACAAATATGTTGTTGGGAACGGGAGAAGAATATTCAGAGCCATTTTGCCAAGCATTGGATATTCATTACGAATTCTGCACCAAAAATCGTTGAGAGGCATCGTTTTGAACAGTGACTCCATACTTGTGTCTGATGACATTTCTAAAAGAGATTCATATATCTCGTTTGACATACTTTCGGGCTTATGCAAGTTGGGTAAAAAAGGATTATGAATCCATGAATTCAGTTTTATTTTTGTATTCTGTTCTTCGGGAAAATACTTTTCAAAAGATGCGCGCATCGAAGTGAGATATTGGACCAATTCTTCAAACATATCATCTTGAAACATTTCTGAGTCGTTATCGCTAACAAACTCACTGAGTGACGTAAAGCTTTCTATTTCTCTCTTATCAACGCAAACAATCCAAAAATCTAATTTTCTTTTGAAGGCAGTTATTCTGTTATAGGCCTGGAACACTGTTGTCTGTTTACCTTGCAATGATAAATTCAATTCGTTTAGTTTTTGAAAGATATCCGCCATAAAAGACAATCGGAACAACCAAGTTTTATCATACAAACGGTCTTTCAAATTAAAAGAAGTATCAGCTGAAAGAAACATTTGTAACTCCGCTCTAAGTTCAAATAGCCTTGTTAAAGTTATACCCCGAGACAGCCATCGCACTTCTGTATGGAGCAGCAGTGTTTTATGTTTGCTGCCATAATCTTCACACCATAATGAGAACAATCGGGATTGCAGTGGTCGTGATTTGATAAAATTAATTATTTTTACCGCTTCATCCATAACTAATTTTAGATTTGACGGCATTTGCTTCATCGCAAGTGCTTGTCTATGCAGAATACAATGGCTGGAACTACAATAAGGCGCTTTATTTTTTATGCGTGACACTGCTCCTGCTGTTTTACCTGTCATCGCCTTGGCCCCATCTGTACAAATTATTTTCTTCAAAAAATATGTTTATTTTATTAAAAATTTCTTCCCCGGTAGTGTTTGTGGGTAGCGGTGAACACATAAGCATATCTTCTTCAAAAGAACTTTCATATGGATATCTCACGATAACCAGCAAGATAGCCAGACCAGCGACATCAGTTGACTCATCCATTTGCAAGGCGAATCGTGTTTTTTGTAGACGTGTAACTAGTTCTTGTTTGATGTAGCTTGCCAGATCATGGATTCGCCGTGACACAGTATCGTTTGATAGCGGCACAGTAGAAAGATGCTTTGCAGATTTTTCATCGAGCATACATTTTGTTATGTCTAACACACATGGCTTTATTAAATTTTCAGCGATAGTGTACGCTTCACCTGCTTTTGCAATGCGATAGCTAACTAAATATTATGATGCCTCCGTGGCCTTTTCATTGATAGTTTGTGTTACATGCATCATATTTTTTTGACTTTCCAATCATACATGCAGCATATTTTTTTTTGACGTTCTTTTCTGCGAACAAAAAATTCTTTATTCTTGTCTTTAGACTCGGGGTGTACAGTTTCTAAATGTCGGCGCAATTTGGCAGGTGCCATGGAACTATTAGGAAGCAGTTTACTACATAGCATGCAGAGAGGTGAGCCGTTGGAATCAACAAATCCGAAACTGATATATGATTCATCATACTTCCTTTTTTTCGTCTTTGAAACCGTGGAGCTTGACGTCGTGGCATCATCGTCTGGATCGGTAATTGTTGCATTCTCCGCGCGTACTGCTTTTGAACATTCAGCGTCATTAGAAGATGTTGTTGCAACACGTTTAACGCCTTTAAGCCAAAGTTCCATTCTTCTTTATTAATAATGTTACACGTCAGGGATCAGGATGGTGGGGTCAAAATAATTCACAATCGTTACTGCTTATAAGAGACTAAGTTTAGTCCAAAGAAGAAATGTACAAATCTGATACAATCAGAATACAGCAGGCAGTAGAACAATAAACACTAGTTACATATCACGTTTAAACTCCGCAATTCGCTAGCTAGCTTGTAAGTAGATAGGTAGGAACTTATCGCTCCGAACGCTTCAACTGACTGACGAGGCGCGACACGCGATCGCCGCTTTTATACTTAGTCCTAGACTCAATCTCGAACATTCTCAAAAATACTCGAGTCGGCGCCTTTGATAAACAAAAAGCGGAAATAAAAATACAAAAATGCGTTGTAAACAATCTCGACTTTATGTTTTGAAGTTAGAGCCGAAAGTCGCTTGTTCACAACTATAATGTCTAATTCAGAGGCGGCTTTTATCAAAGGACGCGCGCTCACAATTAGAAGGTATGCGCGCGGCGGCGGCGCGGCGGGCGGAGTCAAAACGTTCGACTAGAGAGAGGTGTTTTGATATTTTTTTCTAAATTCTTACGGAACCCCTACAGGGGTATCGCGGAACCCTAGGGTTCCGCGGAACACACTTAGAGTATAGCTGCATTAAGGTATATATTGTATGGGCTTACGTAGCCTGATTTAAATAAATAAAACGATTTGTCTTATACTATAAATTATTATTAATATCATTATTTAAACTATTAATAAAGAGGATTCATATCTACTGTTTAATATCCAATTGTCTAACATTGATTGAACGAAAAAAAACTTCGTGAAAACGCCTATTCCCATTCATACTAATCATTTCAATATAATATTTTTTATGTTTTCATCCATTCAAGGGAAGCCTTTGATTATTATACGACCTAAATATACGTTGACCTATATAACCCCAGGGTTTTATCTTGAAAGGAATTTTACGATCCTTTAAGGGATTCCTTTTGCCATTTCGTATGTTTAGGGTATGACAAAAGTGACTTATGCGCACTTATTTAACGAAACTACAAATATTTGCCTCATGGAGGGTTCGTTTCACTTTTACAAAATACCACAAAGTGACCCGACTATGTCAAAAGGATTACGTTTTTGGAGTGTATGTATATTTCTTTGTAAGTTTTACTAGTTATAGGCTTTAATAGTTTGTTGTACTTAAGCTTGAGCAATTTAATGGGTTTTTTTTATATACAGGGTATTTCAAAATTGGTATAGTAAGTCGAAAGGGGGTGACTCAAGAATTCCCAAAAGTCGTTGAACAAAATTTGTTCAGAATGACCCCTTTTCCCTTTCTGCTTACTATACCACTTTTAAAACATTCCGTACAGTGCGAGCTGGTTGACGATGGGCACGGGCTCAAAACATATTTTGTTTTAACTTTGCGGCGCTTAAAACGAATTTCAAATAAAGTAAGCTTCACTAATGTTAGCACCTAAGGCCCCACAAAAAGTCTTTTTGAGCCGGAAGGAAAACTCACGACTACCTCATCCGTCTGGGACATATTTCATCCCAATTTCACCCCATACAACCCTATTCATAATGTCTATGTCCATGCTACGCCAATATTGTCCGCTGAATATGCATCACAATATAACTTTGTAATGTGCACGACAATTTAGTCTGTGATGCAAATTCACTCGGCGAGTCGGCTGTTTGATGTTCAACTAAGGTTAAATGCATCTCAAGGACCACTTCTCCGAGATAGAATAAGGTATAATAAAATATTCTCTGCCACTGATGTACAATAAATAAGGAATGTCATATTATTTTTAAAATTAACCTTTTAAAATTAAGCACAGCTCCGTTAACGTTATTTTTAAGATACGGCGAGTAAAATTTATAATTTAAAATTACCGTCATTGACGCACAAACAAATCGTCTTGATACTTGCTACTATTTTGTCATTTTATCATAAGACGATTGCATAGGAACCATATCGAAACTGTATAGTGATTAATGTGGTTATTTTATACCTAGTCAAAACAAAATAAGGGCCACCACGTTTTTTAAGTGCCCTCAAGAATTTATGCGATTACAGGATAAATTAATGAATAAATTAGGTGCATTAATTAATTTTAAATTAATTAATCATAAAATAATGAAAAAAATTATTGAAAAACTGTTTTAAAACATCTTTTACTGAAAAATGAAATATTGAGGAAAAATTGTAGAGATAAAAAGAACTGTTAACAAAAAAAATAAAAAAGTGTTTAATGATTTTGCTTTTTTTAAATATCTGGTACAGGCCTCCTCCTTTTCTTATGCACTCTTCCAGTCTGGTAGGTACACTCTTCACAAGGTGAATAACTGTTTCTTGAGGAATTTCTTTCCAGCTTCTTTTCAGCACGTCAATCAGCTGTCTCTCATTGTGGACGGGTTGATTAGTGCTTCGAACATTTCGTTTTAAGATGTCCCACATGTGCTCGATGGAATACAGGTCCGGACTGTTCGCAGGCCAGGACAAGACCTGTATACCAGCTGACTCTAGGGCTTCCCTGGTGGCTCTAGCTGTGTGTGCGCGAGCATTGTCGTGCATCAGGTGGAATCCTGCGCCAACTCTGTGTACATATTGGGCCACGTGGAGTCCTATGACCTCCTCGATGTATCGTTGAGCCGTTATCGTACCTCCACACAGAATGGCTAGCTCGGTTCTGCCAGACATAGAGATTCCTCCCTACATCATAACGCTAGGACCCCCAAATCTCTCACTTTCATGTATGCAGGCATCGGAAAATCGCTCTCCTTCACGTTTCCAAACTCTAATGCGACGATCATCACTAAAAAATTTCACTTTGCACTCGTCTGTGAACAATACTGTGCTCCAATCACCCCTATTCCATACGAAATGCTGCCTGGCGAACGATAAACAGTTTGCCCGATGAATATTCGTTAAGAGAACCCGCAGTAATCGTCTTCTGGTGAACTGCTAGTCGTCTTGTAACCGATTTTTGATCGTTTGATCACTGCCGCTGGTTCCCGTCGCCTGTCGCAGACGGTTTTGTAAGGAGCGGGCTGTGATATCGCGCTCTCTACGTGCCGTCAAGCGCACGTAGCGGTCCTCCTGTGCGGTGGTTGCTCGTACTCTACCAGATCCCGGTCTTCTGGTTAGTGCCCCAATATCTTAAAATCGATTTCAAGCATTCTGAATCGCTCGCCGAGAAAAACCGAGCTAGCTGCATCGCCACAGAACGCTGTGAATGGCCTTCTTGCAGTAATGTTACGGCCCTAGATACGGTTGCTAAATCCATATATCGTCGAATCCTCGGCATAATATCCTCAAAATGTTAATTAAGGCACTAGCTAAACAAAACTTTAACTGCTCCTAACGAAATCTTTATTTTAAATGAGTTTTAAATCTGTCTTAAAATCAGGTAGAGTCATGTGGTAGCAATAAAGTGTCCAATACTATCCACAAATCTTTGTTAACAGATGTGCTAACACCATCATAAACCGTCAGCCACTTAACAATGCATTAAAAGAGAATCGCTTCCAACGACAAAAAAGACGAGTGGCCCTTATTTTGTTTTGACTAGGAGAACCAAGTGAACCAACCTCGTTGTCGAGTCGTTTTTTTTAAATGTCAATAGGTATTACGAACAAAAATAAAATTAAATAAAACACTCTATAGACGTTTAAAATAAACTTTTACATTATGTATATTTTTTATCAGATCCGATGCGATATCCCTAGACTTGGTATGTCAATGGTCTCAACGGAGTGGAATTGAATTATTAGAATCTAGGAACTAGTGTAACTGAATATTTCAAATGTCTGGTCTTGTAAATAAACGCTATTATGGATTTGAAACATAAAAGTGTAATATATTATAATATATGTTTATTATTTATAAACCTATCATGGGTCTTAGGTACCAAAAATAACAATTTAATATGTTTGTAGTAAACTAACAAACATTAGATAAAATATCTATATCAGAGTATATAAGCGACCTCACTTCTTAAAGTTGCCGTTATAAAATACACTCCAAAAATTCACTCTTAATGTTGTTAATATTTTACCAAAAATATTAAAGAAGCTTTTTCGCCTGGTCGCCTTAGGCAAAATAGTGTGCTAATATAAAACTCTCAAACGAAAACTAACACAATCGTTATCACATCTGTAGATAATATCTTAAAAGGTAGCCCTTTTACTCCGGTGTTGGGTTTGTCGAAAAACAATTCTAGTACGTGATCGCACCTCCCCCGGGGCCCCATTGATATATTATTGCGAGATGTACTTTATTCCGAGCTAACCTTTTCCACTCAGTTTATAAATCTCTGGAATGGCCGGAATTATCTCTATTACGGCCGTGAAGTAATTTAAAGTGGTTTCGGTAATTATTGAGACACTTGGCCAAAACATTAATAATGATATGATAGGAAAGATAATAATATTAAAGACTAGCGACCCGCTCCGGCTTCGCACGGGTATAAAATATATAGCCACCGAAAAAATGATTAAAATAGATTCAGCAGTTTTAATTTATATTCATTACTACCCGTAGCCCGCATTGGTCGCTACCGCCGTAAAAGCTACGTCTCGCAATTTTTGTATAATATTATGTAATATCTTCGAAAATATTAATTTAAATCATAATATGTTGTAAAGAGCCATAAAGATCTATATTAAATCAACAATGTATTTAAAGTGTTTAATTGAATAAGGATTAATGCCGTATTGGTTCAAATCGCTTCGAAAATTAGCTATTATTTGTCGTTAAAAGTAAATGACAAAAAACTGTTATTGTGGGATATCCATAAAGTATAATTTTCACAAAGCCAGTACTGGCTGCCAATAACATGTCAGCCAGTATTGGCTTGGTATATGCCGCGTGTGAACAGTTTGGCCTGGCTTGAAAAACTGTTCACACGCTGCATATACCAAGCCAATACTGGCTGCCAGTCTTATTGGCAGCCAGTACTGGCTCTGTGAAAACTATACTTAAGAGATAGACATATACCATCGCGGAGTTTTCTGTAGACCTTATCATTGTGTACAATACTTAGTACATTATTTTGATAAATCTCGTAGGGTTTAGCTTGCGTTTGCAATGTAAGCGGAAAAAAATGTAATTACTTACGACATCACATTAGAAACCCCAACATTATTGTATTTCTCCACTATTTAATGAATGTTATTATACTTTATAACCTTTCTCTTGAATCACTCTATCTATTAAAGAAAATCACATCAAAATCCGTTGCGTATTTCTAAAGATTAAAGGGAACAAAGGGACATGAGGTAAAAAAAACGTCTTTGTTTTGTAATATTATGTATAGTTATAGATGCTTTTACAGGTTCATGGATCTTTTATTTTGATAAATACATAATAATACTCTATAATAATTAAAACCATTCACACTCGTCACCTCAAAGATCAGACATGAGGCTTGGTTTATATGCGTCCGGTTGAAAGAGCGGTTTGTCAATTGCCATGTATTAGTAGCGTCGTGGCCGCTGTTAAATAACCGTTTCATACCATTGATTGATTGTTCGGACGTGCCCGTTTTCTGCGCGTTTTTCACGCGTTTTCTGCGTTTTTTCTGCTGTAGCGCTTATGGAAACATCGCGTGCTGAATCCACGCGCACATCTGAACGCGCTCTTATAGCGGTTAAGCAGCTCGATCGCGCGGTCGCATATAAATCGAGTTTCAATGCAGCTTAATACCATTAAAATGATAGAATATTCATTCCGACAAACACTTACTATAAAGTTGCATGTAACGTGATTTACGGCATCGCTTCCCAATAGGAACCGCTGACAAATCCGCAGTTTACCGGAGTGCCGGTATGATTTATGTTCCAGGATATTCACTAGTCAGACTAGGTTCTCTGGTGTTCCCCTCTTATATCTCTTTAATTCGTGACCTTTGCGTAATTTAGTTTATAAAAGAGATAGTCCACGATATCTATCGCAAAAGAAAATCCACTGAAGCCGTACATTAGGCGGCATTATACCTTTTGTATTTTGTCGTGGTCTCTATGTCTACTTCTACTACCTATCACAATTGGTCCAGCCTCATTTATAAATATGGAACCAAACCTTTTTTAATGGAGAAAGAAACCCATATTTAAATTAAGAATATTTTATCTTATACTTGCCATCAATCTCTATGGACTAAGGTAGTCAAATATACGTATATGAAACAGGCAGGTAAGCACGGAGCGATTAAAATGTAGGAAGCATTTAACAAAATGAAAATGTCCGTTACAATTCCAACATTCGTAATTATTAGTTCAGTGCTCGCTGTATAATCCCATTCAAAAGTTTTAACGTTTGGCAAATCTTGAATGCCAGATGAGGTCTTAGGCGAATTTATATGACGGCGGTGGATTTACACGGCGCCTGGTAAGAGTATTAACTAAGAAAATTGCATTTTCCCTCCATTCTGTGGGAGAGATTTATTTAATTATGAATTGCGAAACAAGAGGCGGTTCCAATTTGTTACGAATACTTCTAAACATTTCGCGTGCTTGTATAGAATTTACAATGAACCTAGATGACGCCCGAGACTCCGTTGCGCCAAAATTCATTAATTTTATTGCTCGGGAACCGTACACCTTTCTGGTATCTTAAGTCCTTTTCCGGGGCTCAAAGTATCTCCATGCGCAGCAAAATTGATTCAGCGGTTTGGGCATGAAGGGGTAACAGACAGACAGGCACACTTTCGCAATTATAATATTAGTATGGATGAAACGCGAAACAAGAGGCGAATTCTCTACGAATACTTCTAAGCTTTAAATTTTGCGTTCTTGCACGGCATTTATAGTTAAATCCGTAGGGCTGTTACGCCTATGATGATAATCCTATGATTATCGGGTTCTATTAATAGAACAACGCAGTAGACGTGTAGAATTAGATTTAATACAGCGTCGTTATTATTATCTGTATCGTAGAGTTTCCAGGGAGTTCTTTACTATAGGACATCAAATCACTAACATCAAAGCACGAAAATGAAAATATACAGTAGAGTGATCCTTGAAATCAAACTTGCCCAACACAAGAGCCACATTTATGCGCGTCTCACGTGATAGTACCCTATATTCCGACTTTAAAATTATCTACGGTATATATTTCTAATATTGTGATCAAACCGATACCTATGCGATTAGGCGTGTCACCGTTCGAATATCTCCTGTCAACTTTCGCGCCAATTTATTTTGTAAACCTACGCAGGCATTCAAAACTAATTGCCACGTGTCATGTACGGGAAATAAAAATAAAACTTTCAATAAAATACGTGAAACTAGGCGTGCGAATTGATACCCGAGGTTTTTTGGACGATGTTGTAACATATTACATAGAAAGATGAGGCGTTAGCCCACTTTTTTAGTTATAATGTTAATTTGAAATCGAATCAAGCTTGAGGAATCGGTATACTGCAACTGCATTATAAGCTAGATGTTGTCTGTGTTTATCGCACGGTAACCGTACATTTTTTTTTGATAAAAATCATATTATTGCATGCTTAACCGTGGGCCGTGGCCCAAAGCATCTTCAAACCGAATTTTGACGAAATTGTTTCACCATTTCGTCAAAATTCGGTTTGAAGATTTTTCACATTTCATTTCATTATTATACTCTCATTATTTAAGTGTCAACTCAACCCACCATTTAACAAAAACTTTTGAGACAGAAAATAAAGACGTATAATTTAAACAAGTGGGTACCGCGCTGTATCTATCTATGCACCATTATATTATGAGTGTAGTATCATCTATATTCTAGACAGTCTACTTAGCTAAAGTGAATTTGCTTGCACGAAATACGGTTTTTATATTTGTAGACATGAGTAGATAAAGTGGGTAACTAACAATTTGAAAACTTACGTTTTTTTCCACAAATGGAGGCTTTAGCAGGAAAATTATTTGAAATAAAAAATGTGAATGAAGTAGGTAGTGTAGGTAGGTAAGCTACAAGGTTTGTTCTTATCGGGGAAAAATTAGTACTTGCCTCATGTTATATAATGTTAGTTATCCACTTCATCCACTCAAGTCTTCATTAATGTTTACTCTATTTTATTAAAATTGTGTATAAATAATATTCACAGAAACTCGTTCCTTAAAATAATAACATTTGTATCTAGTTGGAGTGTCATTCCCGGGAGGGCGAAACTGGAAACATTCGCAGCAGTATCTAAATTAATTTCAACGCTCAGATAACGGAGAATTTAAATTTCATTCAAACATAACTAAAATGTTTAAATAGAATACTGTTGTTACTAAAATACATACACGTATGTTTGTTAGCCCTTCTCGCTTCTAAAAGCTGCACCGACGTCCGACTCTGATGACATTTGCTATGGAAAAGGACAAAGGAGTGTGTATATTAAAGTAGCTTCTGCCCGCTGCTTCGCTCGCGTTAAGAAGTATTATTATTAATTAGGTATCAAAGTCTCAGCCTAATCGGTTTAAAATTGACAAAGTTTTATATAAACTTTTATCCCCTATTTTATTCCCTTGGGGGAAGAATTGATCAAAATCATGCGTGTCATAGCATCTGCCTGCATGCTAAATTTCAGCGCGATCCATCCAGTGGTTTGGGCTGTGCGTTGATGGATCACTATGTCAGTCAGTCAGTCACCTTTGGGTTATATATTATGTTTAGGTTTTATAAGACGCGAGTTTTGAAGTAGATTTTGAAGCGCTGTTGATAGGAAATTTAATGTTTTTTCAACAATTCGGTTGCAGGTTGATCTTTTTCCGTAATAAAGCTTTATATTATATTTACAATAACTTTCTGAACTAATTTAACACGAGTTTATCTACTCAACAGCGTTGTCGATTGTATATCATTTTGACGAGAGGTAATCAGAAGGTCTAGTGAATATGAATACATTTCATAATCATGAATTTCAAATGAAATCTTCATTACTAATTAATTCTATAACTAAACGTAGAACTTATGTTAACATTATAATGTTTGGAAGCGCTTTAAACAGAAATGTTACGATTTTCCACATTTCCTATATTTGTGGCAAAGGCGAGAAACTAATGCACTACTGAGGTTTCTTGTCGCTAGAAGGCTTCACGCCAGCTTCAACTTTCTCAGAATATGCGGCAGTTGTCATAAGCTTGTGAAATCTCTCAAGCGGACTTATTACGGGATATCATTTTCTGGGACCTACCGTAAACTACCAGTCATTGGACAGCTAAGGATTTTTTTTACAGAAATAGCTGTAAAACATTAAATACTTCGCATGAAATAGAAATAGATATTATATTTGAGTTCATAAATTATCTAGCTTAAGATATGCAAACATAAAAATGAGATGGTTTTTCAGTTTATATTTTTTTTTGGTAAAAACTGAATGGTAGGTAAATCACAGTCATGGGACGGATTTACAGTAGTTGGGACACCCAAAACCATAAAAGGACTTTGACGCAATGGAGTTACGGCCGTCACCTATTAATATTATAGATGTAAAAGGATGTCGTTTGTTTCTTTGTCTGTATGTCTGTACCTACTTATATTAAATTGTTCAGGTAAAACGTAACTCAAATATTTAGAGATTTCAGACTGTCCTCATCGAGCACATCGGCATACTCAGGTCTCAGACAATATTTAAATGTGGAGCACAATGCAGAGCATTTTGCTTGCTGCCAAATAATTGGTGCGTACTTCACAATCCAGGGATTTCCTAATAAAACATAAACAAAAAGGGTAGCTGATTTTGAAAATTCAAATTCCTCTACAAAACGCGTTTAATAACGCGTTGTTTAAATATCAGCCCTTGTGCAACGCACCGTAGCATTTTACAAGGCCCCCAAATTGCGTAACGTTCCCTTATTCATTCCATACAACTAACGGCAATAATCAGTAGGTTCTTGAAGTATTCAGAAGTCACACTTCATTAAAGTATTCAGAAGACACACTACGTCATCTGCAAATTAACATTCGTATTGAATAATACTCTCTTCTTTTGAATATATAATATCAAGTTGATCAGGATTATTTCATCTAATAGCGTCCTATAACTGTTTTTCAGCACTTTTACAATACCAGTAGTAAGACAGGCGAAAAAAACCTTTAAATGAGATAAAAGGTTATTAAGAATGTACAAAAAATACTTAATACATTGTTATTTATACAATATCACGTTTATAATAACATACACAATGTGTATCATAAAAAATATTATTAAAAACTTTAGCATGTTTCTAAATTTTTTCTTTTCATTTGCAAAACCAAGGCACACGTGATGACCATGGCGACAAAAAGTTGTTTTATTTTGGTTACACCGCAACCTGATAAATATACTCTATTTTTATTGTAGCGTGAATGCCCCTCAATTTTAATTCCATTATTATTTACATCGTATAAAAACCACAAACTTTTATTTTTACGATCAAAGTGTAAAGTGTCCCTCTACTGAAAAATTCTAATGACTCGTAATTTACCATGGACGTATAAAAAAGACGACCTCTGTGTGACGACGTATAAAAAGGACGTATAAAGAAGAAAGACGACCTCTGTGGCTCAGTGGGTGGGCTGTTGGCAGCTCAAGCCGGGGGTCGCGGGTTCGAATCCCGCCGACGGAACAAAAAGTTTTCAAAGTTCCTGGGTCATGGACGTGTATTAAATATGTGTATCATATAATAAAAATCTTAAATATATGTATAGTATAAAAGTATTAAATATATTTCCGTTGTCTGGTACCCGTATCACAAGTCCTTCAGGTACTTACCACGGGGCCAGACTGACGTGGTGTGAAGCGTCCATAGATATTATTATTATTATTATTAAAAAAAGGCGGACGGAGTCCCACCATACACAAAACTGTGTCGTTCAGAGTCGGCCAGCTGGCTGTATGTACACGGTCCGCACGCACACATTCTTGCGCTAGTCCATACCATTTGACAGGCGTCAGAATGTGTGCGTGGCCGACTCTGAAGAAAAGTGAAGACACAGTTTTGTATATAACAAGACTCCGTCCGCCTTTTTTTCTACGTTCATGTAATTTACCCTATATTTTACTTTATTTTATAATAAGTTTCAGAAGTTTTTTCTAATATAAAAAGATCCGTTCCTGTTTGTGTATCACTCAAACTTATCACTTATTGCTTTGCGGACTGTTTATTTAGATGTAGATGAAAATAAAAGATAAAATAATTACGTTTTTGAAGATAGATGTTGCGAAGGTGAATTCTTTGACCGAAGTGAAGGGTGACGTTGACATTCCAATCTTGACAGATGACACGACCGGAAGAGGTCTGGATACTTGCATTTGGCCCATAAAAAAAGGAATAACCGTGTATGGTTATTCTAAATAATTGCGAAATCGCGTACAGTTCCGAAATCCGAAGTTTGGATATTTCGAATATCGAGAATATAGGCCTCAACGGCTTAGAGCTTAGGGCTTTCCAAAACGGCGTTTCCAACTTTGGCTAGGACAGTGTTTCTCGCCTTTTTTATGACGCGATCCCAGGCAAAATTTTTTTTCAGGATAGGATATACTTAAGTATTATTAATTATATCTTATCCTGAAAAAAAATTGGATAGGATATACACTTGGACATGGTAAAATTGGTGTGTTCGTGAGTGACATCTAGTCTTTATTTGTATAAAAAGTTATGTTTTTTATTTTTCCTGAGATTAAGTCGTTTAGAATTTCACGCGGGCGAAGCCGCGGGAAAAGTTAGTATTGTATAATGTATAATAAGTATTCGATATAATATATTCTATGAATCCGGTCATTGTCACTGAAACCGATGTGGGAGGAGGATTATTGTTTAATATAGAACTAATGATTAGAGCTCATTTAAGCGAAATAACTTTGAAATAATTTAATGAATGTTACAAAATTAAGAAATTTAAAAAAACCCCCGCCAAAAACTTAAAACAGTAATGAAATAATATTTACTAACTTTAAGTTTAAATAATTCCTAAGTGTAAAGTAATATTTTAGTCCATAATTGTTGTCACTGTGTGTCGGGGGACCGCCAAGTAAACTGTACGACAACAGCGACTTTTGCTTTTGTATCGCCAAGTCGCTGATTGTCTCGATTCGGTTTGCTGTGAACTGACCCTTAAACTATAATGTTATGTGAAATCAAACATGTAGGTACATTAGCGGTCCCCCGACACACCTTGACAACAATTATGGACTAAAATATTACTTTACACTTAGGAATTATTTAAACTTAAAGTTAGTAAATATTATTTCATTACTTTTTAAAGTTTTTTGGCAGGGTTTTTTTTTAATTTCTTAATTTAATTTTATTTCATGCTTTTTAAACTTTTGTTGGTTATGGTGCAGATAAATATGCAAAGAATACCGTCTATGAATGTCCTCTTGGATGAGCCCGTCAATATGAGCATACAGAGCTCGGCTCCCATAGAATCCAGGTGATGATGCAGCAATAGCATGCAAATATTTACTGTTTATCTACGTCTTACTGATTGTCGCAATTAAAATGAGCCCAAACATGAAACCTCTGCTCTAAGTTGGTGAGGAGTTGGGTATCCTATTGATTATCAGGTGATGCTGAAGCACCAGGTCAACTTTCAATTAATGTGTATGTTATGCATAAATATCACGAACCAGAATGCAAAATATAAAACTCATCAAACGACTGCAAGTTGCTAACGGCCTTTCACGAACCAGATAAACCGCGATTTTGCAGCAATGAGCTGGCTGATGATGATGAACTATAGCTAAGAACACTCTCGATCATGTCAGCTTTCAAACAAAAAAAACTAGATCAAAATCGGTCCACCCGTTTGGATGCTACGATGCCACGGACAGATACACACAGAGACAGACAGACAGACACGTGAAACTTATAACACCCCTCTTTTTTGTCGGGGGTTAAAAATATAGAAATCGTCCAAGATTTAATACAGTGGAAAATTTTGTTTATGATATTCCATTCCAGGTCGTTTACGTTTGGCTTGCTCCTTAATGTTAACTTATTAAATTACATTAAAGTTTTAGCTTTGAAGGTAAGCGGAATATGATAATCGTATCGTTAAAATGTTATTATGTCCAATAAATTAAGTTACGTTTTAGGGTCAGATTGTTTTAATCTTTTTAAATCCGATGGTGACAGAAGATGGTTATTTTAAGTTATGTACCTATGTGTTATTTTATATTAACTAGTATTAATTATTATAAATGTGAAAGCGTGTCTGTCTGTTACTTCTTCACGGACACGCCCGAACCACTTAAAAGATTTTGTGATTTTGCTAAAATTTGGTATGGGGATACTTTGAGTCCCGGGAAAAAAATAGGATACTTTTTACGGGGGTAAATGTGCGGTTCACACGCGATAAACTAATTTTGACGCAACGGAGTTGCGGGTTTCATCTAGTTAATTATAATTATATTATAATATATTGTATAATGCTATTGTCAGATACAAGACAAATCAATAATTATTACTTAAGCATAAACTTTTAACGTTGTTAGTGGCGGCTGAAAAGGAAGATCTTCCGACCGAGCGAGATAGCATGCTCGGTCAGGCCGAAGCCCACTGACGTCATTTCAGACGTTGTATATATCTTGCCGTTCTCCGAAACTTCGATAGCGCGATGCAGGATTGTTAGGCGAATTGTGGGTACCGCCACACCACTCCCCCCCGAAGACCTGTGGTATTCTTCAATGCGCTTGTGTTGACAGGTGTGGGCCGAAGCTACGCGTGCAATGACCAGGAGAGAGGGACCCGTGCTCTGCTTGCTGACCGGTCGTTGTAGCCTATGGCTGCCCCGTTCAAGCCGGACACGGGTTCGACCGGCGCGGACCTCCAACGCGGCTTATGGTCGAGGCGACCCGGTTATGCTTGATGTCTGCTGACGTGGTGCGGAGGGGCGGGGAGTGTTGATGATGATGATTGATGTTCAGAAGGATGCGTGTTCTTGTCGGTGGTCACCAATTTAACGTTGTTAGTGGCGGCTGAAAAGGAAGATCTTCCGACCGAGCGAGATAGCATGCTCGGTCAGGCCGAAGCCCACTGACGTCATTTCAGACGTTGTATATATCTTGCCGTTCTCCGAAACTTCGATAGCGCGATGCAGGATTGTTAGGCGAATTGTGGGTACCGCCACAAACTTTTAAGTTATAATGCTAATTGCTGTTTCGCCTTAACTCTTAGCTATTAGGGTATAATTATATGATTCCGTGGGTATGTAATTACCACGGTTTAAAAAATTGCCTAAGTTCTTAAAGTCCCTAACTTTTGTCTCAAAAAAGTTTGTTTCATAATATATTATTAATTTTTCACCCTCTAATGTACGACATTAATGCTCGTTCCATTTTCAAAACTATTGTGATAGAACTTAGAAGTGACACGTTATTTTTTTTATTAAAATGTCAGTGAGCACAAAGCATTTGCTTCGGACGTACTGTAAGTACGTGTACATTGCGGGGGCAGGGAACTTTTGGTTCGAGGACATCTACCGAGAGACAATATGGTACAGAGTCTACCATGTCGTATCCTTCTCGACATATTTCACGATGATTCTTCTCGAGAACCTCGCGACTCTGTTCGGGAGGTTTCCCGAAGTCGAGAAACAGTCGGCGCTCATGTTTGCCGCGATTCACGACATAATCCTCATAAAAACCTTCATGTTGCTGTACTACAAGGACTCCATAAGGAAATTGAACAACAAAATGGCGACGCTCATGGAGGATATCGAGGAGGAGTCGATCACGAGGAAACAACACGGGAAAGCTAAATGGGGGATAATATTCTACACGATCACAGTTTATTTATCGCTAATTGCGTTCGGGATCGAGAGTTTCAGGAAAGTTGTAGTCGAAGGTAAATTTATGTTGCCGAAATTAGGTAGCCGCTAGTTGTTTGCCACAAAACTAGCTCCAGTGTAGACCATTAGAGGTTTATAAACATTCTGTACCGCGCGCCGATTATAAAAATACGAGGGTAATAAATTAAAGTTGACTAATCTCTTTTTTAACGAGCTAATCTACGGAACGGCTTGTCAGATTTGAGAATTTATTGCATCTTATTTACACGGGAAAATTATACTGATTACGACCGGGAAAAGCAGATTGTTTATGTTGATATAACATTTTCCATTTTAAAGCAGTGGATTTTAGTTAATAACGGATGTTATGTGATGATGAATTAAATAAAACATCGTCTGTTTAAAATCAGAAATGAAATTTACTTTAGTATCTATTGTTTAAAACACACTTCTTATTCTTCAAGCCCCATAAGAGCACCGGTGATCGCGACAACAATAGAATACAATAGTATTTCCAAGAATCCGCGATCGAAGGTTTAATATAAAAAATAACATATTATTAAGTTGCTTAATTTACTTAAAACTTGAATACACACAATAATATTATATTGTTATAATATTAAAGTAGGTATAATATTGTGTTATAGTAATTTTAAGTAAGTAACTTATTTATTTATATTCCCTCTTAAAAGGCCGGCAACATGTTAAGTCAAACCCATCCGACCGATCACAGCTAACATAGAATTGACATAATATGCCGAACAAATGACGTAGGTCCAACAACTGCCTAGGAATCAATTTCCTCGATGGTACAATATTACTATGTAACGAAATCCAAATAGTCAAAAAGCGCTAATTAATGTGTTTACGCAATACGTAATTAATTGTTTGCTCTACTTAATTAGATTGTACGGAGCCATTTGTTGTAGGTGCGCCCTTTTATACGGTCGTCACCTACTTACCTTACTACGACGACGCCTCCACCCTGGCAGATATATGGCGGGTGTTCTTCTACGCGACCTGGTTGTACATGATGCTGCCCATGATATCTGCGGACTGCATGCCGATCGTCCATCTCATCACCATGACATACAAATTCATAACTTTACGTCGCCATTTTGAGCGGATAAGGCGGGAATTCGACGGGTCGAGGGGGAGCGAGGCTCGTAAAACGCTGAAGTTGGGATGTTTACAGGGCATAAAGATGCATCAGGAGCTCATGTTGTGAGTATATTGTATTGGTAGCTGCCCGCGTTTGATGTTTTATTAGAAACATCATCAAATTGATCCAGTACGTAACTCTGGAACGAACTGTCACCAGCAGTATTTCCGGACCTATACGACCTGCAAACCTTCAAGAAAAGAGCGTATTCCCTCTTAAAAGGCCGGCAACGCACCTGCAGCTCTTCTGATGTTGCGAGTGTCCATGGGCGACGGTAGTTGCTTACCATCAGGTGACCCGTTTGCTCGTTTGCCCCCTTATTCAATAAAAAAAAAGAAAGTACAGAACGATATCTACAAGTTCCAGTTGGTCCAATCGTTTCAGGGAATAGGTAAAGATTAAATATTAATGCCTGTATTGATAATTGTAAAAAGTATATTTTTGGAATCCAATGAGATAAAAGAATCCATACAGTATTTCGAATCGTCAGATCTCACACTGATATACGATATTATATTATCATATCAGATATTATTTTGAGGATCGTATATTTGGATTCCTGTAGTTGCATACCCGTTGTATGACAACTGATAGCTGTATTGAAGTGAATATTAAATAACATTCAGAAATAATCTTCCTCTCATAGGACCCTGTTACCTGGTTATAAGGATCACCTTAATCGAAATCCGAGGTAAAACATCTCTGAGCAGACTATAGGAGAAGTAAACTCCGCCGAAATATTATCTGACAGCCGTAGGGCGAGGCCACATAACTTCGTTGCGTTTCCGCAGCGTCGACGTTTCGACGTTTTACACACATAATATTCTATCTAATATGCCATGTTAGGGTCAATTCAGACCGCAACGCGTGTAGATACATTTCGAAATTTGTATTGAATTGACAGATTTGCGTAACGTCTCACACAATTGAAGTAAGTCAAATCCGTACAAATTTAGAAATGCGTCTACGCGTCGCATTGCGGTCTGAATGGGCTCTGTCATGGGAAGCGGAGTGTTGACAGAACAACGGACAGTAGATGAAGTGGGCAGCAGTGCTTTTGGCCGTATCTTGTAATGACGCACGTCGTTGTGACGCTTTGACGAAGCAACGCAATGCAATGGAACATTGTAGCTTTACTATTACTGCTCGCTCCAAAATAATAACTGAAATAGTAGACGTAAATTAAATATTTTAATTCACAATATTAACGTGATATAGTAAGTCGAAGTTAAATATATTATTATGTCGAAGCATTGGACACTTGACAGAGAGTCAAGCCGCTATTCACGCGTCAGACAAGGACAAAAAATTACTATAATATCGTCTGTATACATGTGTGTATTTTATTTAAGGGGATAGTAAATTTGGAAGTTGAAATGTTTGTTATATTTTATTTCAGTTTAGCAGATGAAATACACCGTGTTTTCGGAGTCATAATGTCCTTACAAGTTTGCGAAAGTTCGGCAGTCGCAGTTTTGCTCTTGCTCCGTTTAGCGGTAAATGAAAAGTTTTATTGCACAGAATTGAATTATTTTACTGTTATTTAACAGAAAACAGCTTTCAGCGTTTACTGTTGTGCAGCTAAAATTTTATTTATGGTATCTGTTATTTCTGGCTTATACAATCGTCAATCGCAATCGTTGCAAAGATTTTTCAATGGCTTAAGCTTGCTTCGATGTTGTATTTATGTAACTCATCCACTTTTTTTTTGTCTTGAAGGCAGGTCACTGTAGCTCTGACGTCACTGCGACCTTTAATGATCTATTGTAGCTCATCCTCAACATCATATTTAAATAAACTGCTCCTACAGTTTTGTTTCAACCCAATTAATGTAACGTACGCGACGACGATGTATCCAACCTACCTCAAAATCACGTATTCACTATCTAGTGTGCTTGTGTTAATACTTAACCTAAATGTCCCGAATTTCAGCTCGCGCCGTACATGAACCTAACAAATGCGCTGATGACGTACACATTCGTCGGCTCATTGTTTTTCCTCCTCGCGCTCAATTTGTGGAACGCCGGCGAAATTACGTACCAAGTGAGACTTTGTTACTAATTAAATAGCTTTGTTCTCCAGGTGGAAAATACTTAATCTGCACGTTTTAGTTTTTTCTGAAAACCCGCACTAATTATTCCTTGATTACGCGGCTAATTATTTTACCTCCAACGTCCTCTAATATAGGCTGCTTAAAAACTCTTTGTTGTGCACAAATAAAGAACTGTTAATAAATATAATCTGCGATAAAGAACTGTTATTACTAAATTTTAATGCTAGTACTACTATCTTATCTTATATCTTTTAACGAGCAATATATATATATATATATATATATATATATATATATATATATATATATATATATATATATATATATATATATATATATATATATATATATATACTAGCAACCCGCCCCGGCGTCGCACGGGTATAAAATAGCCACTGAAAAAATGATTAAAATCGATAGCCTATGATCCTTCACGTGGTCTACTTCTTATTCTGTGCCAAATAACATAAAAATTGCTCCAGTAGTTCGCGAGATAAGCCCTTTCAAATAATTTTCCCCGTTTTTTCCACATTCTCCTATTAGTTTTAGCGTGATAAAATATAACCCATAGCCTTCCTCAATAAATGGTCTTTCTAACACTGAAAGAATTTTTCAAATCGGACCAGTAGTATTCGTGTTTTATCGAATACCGAGCAAAGCTCGGTCAAATAGCTAGTATGAATTATATGTTTAAGGATCAGTTCATACCAAAACGAGATGCGACTTTGCAACACAAGAGGGCGACTAACCCAAAAAATTAAACATCGTCCTTCTCTCTTCACACTCACGCCCGTCTTTCATATGCCAGGTGAAAAAGGACGACGCGAATTCATCGCCAAATTAGTTTTTTCTCAATAACTTGATAAATATACAACATTTTAAAATTCCGCTAGGTCGGTTTCTCAATGATAGAATTTTATACAATGTGTTAAAATATTAACTTAGTTCAATGCACGGTTATGGCAATAAATGAAAAATTCGTGAAAATTAGATGCATCTTTGTGATTTTTTCTATCGTGAAAATTTTAAGATAACGTGTTTTTGCTCAGATCGAATTCTTGGAAATATAATGTATTCGGGGCTTATTTTCAACTATAAAAATGAATTATAAAATCGAAAATTTTGGGTTAGTCGCCCACTTAATAGATGGCACATTAAAGTTAAAGTTTTTTTACTACTTAGGAAGGTTCCGTTTTAACGCCGCTCTTACAAACGTCGCTCCCTCACTTTGGGTGTGAATTGATCGTAACTCGTAGGATAATAATTTTATGTAACTTTCATCATAAGGCAAACTGCGCTACCGTTGGCAGTCGTCCTATATTATTATTGCACCTTAGATAATAGATTTTTATGTTCTACTATGAATGTCAATATTATGATTTTTGTAGATTGAACTCTTAATAAAAAGACAGTAATTGGGTAATTTTTTCAGGCGTCTTTACTATCAGATTCAATGTTTTACTGCGGCTGGCATCTATGTGCGATTCACCCAAAGCCTCACGAGGACATCCGACGTCTGGTTCTAGTGGGATGCGCGCAAGCCCAAAAACCACTTATACTGAAAGCCTTCGGGATCCAAGATCTGTCTTACAGCACATTCGTTTCGGTAATATACAAAGTTTTGATCGTAGAAGTCGTGATTTACGCGGCCTGGTGGAGTGTGTCGCGTGGATGAATTGATTCCAATAATGTTTACAGACACTGTCAGAGAAATTGCTGTTTTTTTTTCGCATGGGATAATGCTTTCCGCATCTCTTCAGTATGTGGGACTCCACAGCAGGGTCTACCCACTTAAACCCCATGGTGTTCCACTCCCCGATTAAGGCAGAGTTGCGGGATAGAACCTACCGCAACTCTATCAGCGATCGTCCACATCGTGGATGCTGAAAATGGACCTAGGCAATTTGGTCAGTTTTGTCAATGGTAATCAATAATCATGACCTGTCGGCGGGGCTATGTCAGGCTTTGCAGAAAATTGTATAGATATGAATTTAGCGAAAATGGTCTTAGTACTTTTGAGGTATAAATTGACAGACACGTATATCCATTTTAGCCCCTTATCAATTTCATGTGTAGCATATTTTACCTCTGAATCATGAACTTTATGACAGAGAGCGTTCCTAGATTATTATACGAGGGTTGCTATTTATGTATCCGGAACTGGCCACTTACAAGAACAATATTTAAAAAGTAATTACAACATTTGAAAATAGAACTCTTTGGTTGAAGAATACATTTTGTTTCATGTGACTGTCAATTATTTTTCCATTGTGGCGTCATTTTGAAAATTGCGTGTCTTCATTTGCCATGGATTTAACGCGTGAACATTTTCGTGCAATGATTTACTACGATTTTCGGCGTGGGCTAAATCAACAACAGTGCTTTATTCAACTCACCGCAACTTTTGGAGATGAAGCACCATCAAAAACCACTGTTTATCACTGGTACAGTGAGTTTAATCGTGGGCGGTCTATGCTCACGGATGAAAATAAAGAAGGTCGCCCAAAAACAGCTGTTGTCCCACAAAATATAGATGCTGTGCGGGAACTAATAATGCGTGATCGTCATGTTACATATCGCGAGATAGAGGCGTCCTTAGGCATAAGTATGACGAGGATACATAAGATATTACACGAACATTTGGCTGTAAAAAAAATATGTTCGCGTTGGATGCCGCACAACTTGACAATCGATCAACAACGGGCTCGTGTCGATTGGTGCAAAAAAATGATAAAAAAATACAACCGTGGTACGTCAAAAGCCGTTTATAATATCTACACAGGTGATGAATCTTGGATCTATGCATATGACCCCGAAACTAAACAACAGTCAACGGTGTGGGTGTTCCAAGATGAGCCGAAATCAACAAAAGTTACTCGTGCAAAAAGTAGTTTGAAGCAAATGGTCGCCTGTTTTTTTGGAATTAATGGACATGTGGCTACAGTGCCATTAGAGAATCGTAAAACGGTTAATTCTGAATGGTATACGACCATTTGTTTACCAGAAGTCTTTGAAGAAATAAGAAAGGACAACCGACAACGCAGAATCATATTACATCACGACAATGCTAGCTGTCACACCTCAGCTGAAACAACTCAGTTTTTGGAGGGTCAAAAGATCGAATTGACTGGTCATCCGCCGTACAGCCCTGATTTGGCACCTAACGATTTCTTTTTATTTCCATACGCGAAGAACAAATTACGTGGTCAACGTTTTTCGAGCCGCGAAGAGGCTGTTGATGCGTTCAAAATGCACGTTTTGGAGATACCTCAATCAGGATGGAAAAAGTGCTATGAAAATTGGTTCCAGCGTATGCAAAAGTGTGTCGATCATCGCGGCGAATATTTTGAAAAGCAATAAAACCATATTAAATGATATATGTTTGTTTCTTTTTTTAATTCCGGATACATAAATAGCAGCCCTCGTATGTAGCAGGTAATTTAAAGTTAAATAAATCTGCAGTAGCAATTAGAATTAAATTGTCTGAAGTCTTTACATGCTAGTTTAGTAGACTAGTGATTAGTGATTGCTGATTAACATTTGCTATAAAATTAACTTTACTGTAGGTACGTCCTTTACTCTATATAGTATTTTATTACTTAACAATACTTAGATAATAATCTTAAGTACCTAGCTGCAAAAGGTGTTAAAAAATTCGACGCAAAAGTTTGAATTCGCCATTTTGCATTTTTTAGTTACTTCAGCACATTATCGGGTGCTGTCAGAGTTATTTTGTTTTTGTTATTTACAGTTTCAGTATAACATATATTTTGATAAGTATAAAATAAATTATAGCACATTTCTATACTGACAAGTATTTAATATATTGCCAAAAATGTGTACAATGATAAAGCCCAAATACACTATTAGGTAATGATTGATTAGAAAGTATTTGTCGAAACCTTTACAAATACTGTCTGTCACCGACATTCATCGGACAGTGTCCACGGGACCGGTAATAACTTATTTCGCCGAGAAAATGTCACGAAATAAAAATATTCAACCGCAGCTTACACTCTTTGATGTAACATAAAAGAGAAATATAAATAAAAAGACCGGATGAAACCTGCACAAACCGAGATAACTTTGTTTCCTTTCAGGTGGCAAGAATGACGTATTCAATCTTTGCTGTGTTTTATCAGAGACGCGAGTAGTTTCACGATGGGAAAGTATATTGGAGCTAAGAAATATCATTAGCATTTTTCTTTAATAAAGTGTGCTACGGATTTTGTATTTTCTTTTCGCTATGGATAAGGATATTGGTTTTGGGATCTTCCGGGGGAAAGTTACTCAATTTGACACTTAGGTACTTTTTTAAGTTTGGCTGCTTTTTTATTTAAATTCGATTTATTATACATATTATTATATTATGTTTTGTTTTATTATATGATTATATAATATGATATAATATGAACAGCCCGCGAACCAATCACAAGCGCCTGGAAAACAAAATGTATGCCGGAATCGTCTCGCGTGTATTCTAATATTGTTACTGGAGGTTTACTGACTGTGTTGTGCTGTAGGTTGTGCTCAATCAAAATGTAATTCGAAGAGTTTTGGCTGACGAAGCCCCAACGTAGGCAATAACTCTTTCGGTTATCACCTTTCCAGGTCAGTGTTTGTACTTTTACCATTAGGAAATCACAACTCACAAGTTTTTGTCGAATAAATGTTTATTTATTTAATGTAATGTAATGTAATGTCAAATATTCTTTATTGTGCACACAATAGTACAGAGAGAATACAAACAAATATAAACAAGAAATTACATAAGTGTCACAATGGCGGCCTTATTACTAGGTAGCAATCTCTTCCAGGCAACCACGAGCGAAGGTGAAATTATTATAATAATTTATTTATTATTTAAAGTAGCGCAACCCTCAGAAAATGCTGTTACCTTCCCAGCGAGGATCATACAAATATATTTGCGAATGAATATTTTAACAACACAATATTGCCGACATATTTCATAAATAATTTGTCTAAAATGTTGAAATTAATTCCAACTTCCAACAATGATTTTGCAAAGTAAATTGTTTTGCTCCGGCAATATTAAATCGTGGAATAATTGACTGAATACATAAATCAGTGACTATGTAAAGCTGTTAATAATCTTTAGAAAACTTACCATAAATTACAGAGGACAAGGAAAATTTAATATTGGCGGGAAGTAATTTTGCCTTAAAGTTTGTCCATAGATTACTCAGGCGTATAGAAGATTTTGTCCATGGGCTTATTGGAGATACCTAAATCAATACGCTTTGAAATGCGTGAGTTACTTATGTCCGGTTTCTGATTTCTTAAATGAGTTTATTTATTCACTAGCTCGTTTGATCATTTGCTTACGGTAACACAGGACCAATCAATCAAATCAAAAAGATTACTTATGTCAAAAAAAAAGGTACATACAGCCGAACATATTACCTCCTCCTTTTTGGAAGTCGGTCAAAAACCGGATATTACTGTTCTACTAGACGTTTCCTTTTACAATTTACAAGATTTAATAATATGTTGGAAACGAATGGATGAACGAATTAATGTAAATGAGAATCGAATTACGTCAAGATCATAGATCCTTTGAGAAAACCTCAAAATGTGTAAAGTATTGCTCTTTTCTATACTATATTCTTATACCATATTATAAGATCTTGCAGTTGAATAACTCAGTCGAGTCCTTAAAATCTTGCTCAACACAGGGCAAGTTTTATGGGCGCGTGAATTGTTAAAATGCAAGTTTTGCCTCTTAGGGACGATTTTACCATCCACACTTAAAACTTCGTTTTATATAAAACTTAGTTCTCATAGAACGCGTTCACGATGTAAATCTCGTTTTCTTTCAAATGGATTTCACAATCATCATTTTAGAGCAATAGCACAGTATATATATTAGTAGTTGTAGTGTATTGATTAATAAAGTCAGACACGCCCACTAGCTGCAGTAGTGGGGTTGATATTATATAAAGGAATGTCAAGCGACATACCTTCTTCTATCATCCACGAGCCAGTGGGAGTGTCGAGTGATACAGTATTCTGTGTTTAATTTACTCCTCCAACAAGAGTGTACACTGTACAAATTGTACAGTAGTACCAAGCAAAAGCAAGAAACCATTAAGTATGGTTTCTTGCTATTGCTTGGTATTTTAAAACCAAATCAACTGTCAAAATTGTCATTTTGTCATTTTTTCGTCTACGTCTTTCGTTCCGCCATGATAATACACTGACAGGACTTACACGGGTTTTATCAAGTTAGAAGTAACTCGGTTTTGATAAAAACGCGTTTAGTTTATGTTCTTCTAATAATATATTCGGTGTTAAAAATGCGTGTATATGGTTAAGACTGGTTTAGTGTTCAATTTCTGAGCGAGTTTAATTTCGTTGTTGAAATCAGTCCTTAAAGTTATCTGCAATCACACTAGTTACGTACCCGTTCGTGCAATCTAGTATATAAAGTTTACTGTAATTCGCCCATGACTATTAACAATGTCGGATGTGCAAAATCGTCATTTTTTTTTATTTCATAAAACATGTCCTTATAACCAAGGCTATCATTAGCTGAAAAGAAAAAATCTATATTTTGCATTGTTTCTGAAATAACTACATTAAAAATGTCGTATATTACTAAGATAGTCCACTAACAATGTCGCATAGTCACTACCTACGTTGTTAACGGGACGCGGGGGCGAGTGAGAGCGCTCGATGTGCCACTTCCGACTATGTTAACGGAGGGAATGGACCTCGCGCTGTCACTTGTTTTTTTGCAACCTTAGTTATATTATTTTAATTTTCGACGCCATTTTTAATGTCTACAAGATCAGCACGGCTAATCAAAGTATGTACTCAACGAAATTAAGAAAAATATAGTAATAGGGAAAAAAATGCTGATGGAAATATTATGATCGAAGCTAATGCTAGTGTGGAAAATGGTATTTAGTATTTTTTATTATATTTTTTTAAGATTTTGAACAGTATAGCTTATGTTTTTATTGCTTTAGATTTGATTATAAGATAAACACTTACCTTCATTAAAATTTTAACGTAGGTCATTTAAAATTGTCGGATGTGCCACATCCAACGTACTTAACCGGTTTTTCAAATGTGTAAAATGTCGGTTGTACCACATACGACATTTTTAATCGGTTTTATAAATGGTTAAATTGTCGGTAGTACCACTTCCGACATTGTTATGGGGATTTATAAATTGGCAAAATGTCGGTAGTATTACATCATAATCATTTCACTTATTTTTCTAATTGGTTTAATGTCACTTGGAGTTTGTTTCATATCTGTCGTTGCTTACCGACTTTAAAGAATTTTCAGGAGGCTTTAAAATAGGTCATTTTTGTACGAAAATAAAGTTTTTGTTGGCACATATACACAATGAATGAATATCATTTTTTAATTTAATAATCGTGTTTTGGCGATCTGGTGTCTAATAGCTGATTTTCTCGGTATTTTTCTAATACATAATAGTAATAAAACATAGCTATACTGTTAAAAATCGTAAAAACGGTATTAAAAGGACCTTTTTTCACACTAGGTTTAACTTCAGTCACAAGATTTCCATGAGCATTTTTTTTCCTATACTACTATTATAATTTTCTCAAATTCGTTGAGTAGCTAGTTTGATTAGCCTTGCTGATCTTGTAGACATTGTAAATGCAGAGCTTGTAATATGTCTTAACAAACATATAGATTTACTCAGATTATGTAAAAGTGAAATGATTCTCAAAAAATACCATAGAATAATTAATAGAGAATCTCGGATTAATTAATTAATTAATGTAATAAATAATTATCTAAATTTTCCATGACAACGAAGGCTTTGGTAGTACGTAAGTGCCCTAAAAATGTAGAGATTTTTAGAACTACCTTATTCCACAAACTTAGTTTCGCTGACAAATTAATGGACCTGCAAAACAGTCAGTCCTTCGTCAGTATTTTCTGTATTTACCACATATTTGGGCAAATTCATCCCTCCAGCGTATTTGGCAGATGTCGATAAGATCCATAGCAAGTTGTTTGACTTGGAAAATATAATATTTTCCATTACAAATTCGTGGTAGCTACCGCCGTTGCCGCGTCGGCGCCTTGTTTTGACCTTTAATCAAACTGCCCTAACTTCTAAAATATTTGCCCCGTGGTCATAATTTAAAAGGCAATTCTATTCTTTACAGAATCACAATTAATATTTTGATATTTATTTAGGTAAGGATCAATTGTTAATATGCAAAAAAAGCCACGTTAGGAGATGATTTGAAGTTAATTTTTTAATGAAGGAAAATATGGTTATTATTCGTTAACCATAAAAGATACATATATGCTGTCCCGGACTTTTTTGTAGATAATGATGAATACTATAAGTATTTGTAATATTATTTCTATGAATCAGCTGTATTTTTCGCAGTGCAAGCGAAATAATGTAATTTATTGCAAATTTTTACCACTTTGGGTTATATTTTTGTGATTTTCGGTATGATTCCTAATATTTTTCTGAATAATACACTGCCTATATTCTTTGCAAACAATGTAGCTTACCAAAGGTAAAAGAATTTTAAAATTTAGTTCAGTATTATACCTATTCAATACAAACAAAGATACAAAGACTTTTTCAAACACGAAACAAAATTTTCCTCTTTATGACTGATACAAAAACGATATTAATTTTGTTTAGTTAATTTAAGTTTTGGTATCAAGAAGTCAACAAAATAGTGATGGCAATAATTTTTAATTTCAACGTTTTAAGTTAATCTACATTTCGGACGAAAATTTGATTTTCCGAATTATTTACGTCATAAGAAATGTTTCGTATTTTCATACATACATTGTTTTTACGTTTTATTTGACAGAAGTCCATAAAAAAGATATATTTTCTTAAAATTGTTGTCATTTTTGTTGGTAATTTCAACATGCGACATATTTTTAAATTAAAAGTTATCACTTAACAATGGCGTAAGTGCCACTTCCGACAAGCAATAATTGATTTTGTACAAGCAACAACGTCGGTTCTGGCACTTCCGACAAATCAGCATTACTCGTACTCCGTTAAAAAGGTCAGAAGTGACTTTTCTCATATTTATTCATAAAATATGGGATAAGGTCAATGTGTCGAAGTCCGGCATACTTTTCTAAAATTAAAGTTTAACATAATTTATTGACTTGAGATTCGCTTTTTAAAGTAACTTGTGTCATCGGAAATTATAGGCTATATATTAATTAGACCTATAATGATCTAAAAATAATCTTAATTGCCGTATTTTTTTACTTACGTGGTATTTTTTAAAAACTCGGCGTGTAGACGGACTTCCCTTACAGTTTGAGGTAAGTCCGTCTAGCAGCAGTATAGCCCTAACTTGTGAAGTAAAATGCATGGCAACGGTTTCTAGCAAAACCGCAAAACGGCTGTTCAAATATGTGTTTAAGGTGTCGGTAATAAGGTTCGCATTCCAGAGAAAATTAATTTTATATCATTTTAAGGCAAGTACGGCATATCATAAGTCTAAGTGGTTGCAAACATTTTTAAAATTTTAAGGGTTGTTGGTCCGGGAGGTAGGATGTTTTTAAGGAAATTTCCTGCTCTTAAAGGATCTTTTTTCAAATTTTGATTATTTCAAATAATTTTTGGTTTTTGGAATATAAAAAAAAACCCTTCTTTTTTACTTTATTGTTTATAACTTTTGCAATTTTTATCAGCCCCTCTTGTATGCTCTTTTCTTGCAGTAAAATTTGGGCAATGCTATGATTTAGTAGTCCTAAGTTGAAATGCAAATTAACAATAAAGACATGACGTATATTTGAAAAGGTTGACAATATCTGATTCGAGGCAAGACCGACATATGACGGCCTTTCCTTATGAAAACTAGACGGACTTCCCAATTATTGCAATCTTAGGTTAGACACATGTTGCAGGTGATAATAACAAAATTAAAGCGATATTTACGAATCGAACACCAGTAATAAGTAAAAGGATCACTAAATTACTTACTGTAATCCAAGAAACTCCAAAAATTCCTTCGTATTTCCACTTTTTTTTATTTTTTTTTGGCAGATACAAGACTTACACTCTGACTGCGAGTACAAAACGGGAAAAAAATTGAGATCATTTTTTTCGTAACAGGTAGTTAGTATTATTTTAAGTGATTAAATATTAATATTAAGGAATAAAAAAAATTGAACACTAAGTAGACATAATATCAATAAACAATAATCCGTTAGCAAAAATCAATTATCACAATTCGTTTAATTAATATGCTTTTCTTAATTTGTTAATAGTCACCATTTTAATGTTAACATAAAACGCTGATTATTTCGAAACAAGAAATCCAGATTTTTTTATTATTCTTTTGAGCTAATCTCTAAAGGCCTTATAAGAGATCCCCGTTGAAAAAATTCAAAATTTTTCATTTTTCACTTTTTTATTAACATTCAAAGTCATTCCAAAATTATTCATTTTACATGAATAAATATAAAGCAACCACAGTACTTTTATATCCAATTATTGTTACTATTTTGTTTTGTTATTGTTAGAAGCCAGATAACAATGTATATTTTTTTATTTATAACTTATAAAATTTTAAAAATCATTTTTAATGATGAAAAAGCCCTAATTGCTATATTTACATAAAAAATTTATGAATGCCTTTGATTGTTCATAAAAAATTGATAAATCAAAATTAGTGAATTTTTCCAACGGATATCTTTTCTAAGCCCTTTTAAGATTAGCTCAAAAGAATAATAAAAAATTCTAGATTTCTTGTTTTGAAATAATCAGCGTTTTTATGTTAACATTAAAATGGTGACTATTAACAAATTAACAAAAGCATAACAATTAAACAAATTGTGATAATTTATTTTTGTTGACGGATTATTGTTGATTGATATGTCTACTTAGTACTCATTTTTTTTATTTCTTTATATTAATATTTAATCAGTAAAATGTATTTTTTAGTTCACGTGGCAGATTGCGGCAATTCACGCGAAACCCGACCTACGCGTTTTTACCGTTAATTTCGCCGCTCAATTAAAGTTATAAGGATTGTTGATAAGGTTCCAGGATCTAGGTTTTTTTTAGGAAATTTCCTGCTCTTTAAGGATCTATTTTCAAATTTTGGTTATCTCAAATAGTTTTCGAAATATAAAAAAAAAAACTAAACCCTTCTTTTTATATTTACTTAATTGTTTATAACTTTTGCATTTTTTTTCAGCCCCTCTTGGAATTTTGATAGAATGTTCTAGATGCTATTCCGAATCGAATGAGACCAAAATCATAATTTTCGGTGCGTTAGATCAGGTTTTGAGGAAAATGGCACTTGTTACTCAGACTATGAGCCATATGAAACTAGTCGTTCAAATATGGAAGTTATTGCCGCTAGACGGACTTACCTCCCAGACGGACTTCGACACATTGACCTTACTCCTAATAATAAACTAAACGTAAATAACTTATAGAGCAGAACCCTGAAGTTTCATGATTCTACTTGCAATAAGTTATTCACAATTTAGACTTTGAATCGATCTCCTGTAAAGTTGCTGTTTTTCACATCCGACATTATTAATAGTCATGGGCGGTATGCTGCAAATAAAATTATGGAAAATCTAACGGAAACATTTGCACAATGTTTTTGTGTATCATTGCAAAGCTGTCAATCTGTCACACGAACACGATAATAATGTTGTTACAACCGGAAGTTAAATAGATAATGTTAATAAATACGGAATCTATCGCAATTAATTTTGATAGCCATAAATATCGCTTATCGCACAAAAATTAATTACATCGCATAAATCAGACCGCCACAGCAAACACACGACCCGACTTACGTTGGACATATTTTAATATGGCAATTATTATAATTAAAAATGTTGAAATATAAAATTTAAAGGAAATTGAGGAAATGTTTAACATTAAATTTTTGTAGATTTTTATAGCTCAGTGAAGATAAAACTAGTTTAAATATAGTAAATTTTAGCATAATAATAATTTATAATAAAAGATTAACAGACAATAATTTGTAATGTCGCGTTATTCTTATTATTTCTCAAAGATTTTATCACTGTTTTGTGTACAAAAGACAAAGGAGTTTTAGGATGAAACGAGCAAAACACATAAGTCTAATGCGACTAGGAATCTGTATAAAACAAACCTATTTGTTATACTAGCGATGTTTCATTTTTTTAAACCATGAATTTGAGGGGGGAGCACACGAAATTAAACCGTATTATTCGTCGTTAAGGATGATTTGAGATCGACAGCGCTTAATCGGGGTATGTGGAGTTACGTCATGCTTTATTCCCTAATGATAGGAAGGTAAACGAGGTGTCTGAATTCCTCGTTAGAGCCGTCGTAAAGCCTGTTTAACGCGACATCATAATATATTTATTGCGAGATCACTTCAGATCAGGTTTAATATGAGATTTTTTGAAGGGGACTCAAAAAAAGAACATCGGCTTTAACGACGTTAATAAATTACGGATATCATTTTTATATTTTGGTAATGTGAAACGTAGATTTTTTTAGAGCATCAGGTATTTTCATGAAGTTACGTGCTGGTTTGGGGCAGAAAAACGATTTAGGTCTCATTCTTAAAAAATATATTATTTTTGAGTTTATTATTACGTTTTTCTTCTCTTTGATTTTTAAGCAACGCTCATTCTCATTTTTTTAAATATTTTTATTTTGCATCTACTTTATTATTTTTATGTAGTTATTCGCCAATCTCTTGCACACAAAAATGCTTGTATTTCTTTGGTCGTGCAGCAAAAGATGTAATCAGGTTGATTACAGTAAAAAGTGCATCCAGCTACGATAATTATAGCGATTTCCCAGTTGGAGGTGTGAACTCTAATATCTTTTTATTTGAAAACAACATGTGCTCTAATAGTCCAACTTTTATTTACCGTATCCAGTAACTATTACCACATACAAACAAAAAGTAAAAAAAATAATAGTTAAAAAAAAAACTAAAAACACGCTTTTTATAGAAAACCAAAATAAAAAATTGAAAATAATATTAATCCATATCCATCCATACTAATATTATAAATGCGAAAGTGTGCCTATCTGTCTGTCTGTCAGTCCGTCTGTCTGTCTGTCTGTTACCTCTTTACGCCCAAACCACTGAAGTGATTTTGCTGAAATTTGGTATGGAGATACTTTAAATCCCAGGAAATGTATACCGGATACATTTTACTGCGGAAAAATGTACGTTTCGCGATAAACCAATTTTCGCGCGCTATAAAAATTAATCGCTAAATGTGTATGCAAGCGCTAATCTCGAGAACGGCTAAAACAATTTCGCTAATTCTCTTCTATTGTGTTCGTTAATGTCGGAGGAAGATAAAAAAAAATATAAAAAGGTTTCGGTTGACAAATAAATAAGGAACAACAAGGATAATTAATAATTATTATATCTTTTTCCAAATGCACAAAAGTTTTTTTAATAGTTGAAGACAAGCTAAAGAGGCAAAACAAAGTTAATTCCCAAATTACTAAATTGAAACCTGCTCCCTTGGAAACATCGTTTAATTTTGGAAAAGGTATTTACTTTGACATTTCCTTAATTTTTTTCCTGTTGTCGATTTTATAACAATTTTCCCGTCGCGGTTCCTCGAACTTGAAGCTTGTTAGACCGTGCTTATTAAGAGCTGATAAAAACGATTTTTGAGTAAATAATATAATTATATATAAAATTAAATTAAGAAATTTAAAAAAAAACCCGCCAAAAAACTTGAAAAAGTAATAAAATAATCGCGATTTCCCAGCACTGAGCACGCTGATGATGATGAACTATAGCTAAGAACACTCTCGATCAGGTCAGCTTTCAAACAAAAAAAAAAAACTAGATCAAAATCGGTCCACCCGTTTAGATGCTACGATGCCACAGACAGACAGACAGACAGACAGACAGACAGACAGACACGTCAAACTTATATTAAAAAATAAACGGTTAAAAATCTATGGTCAATGAACAACACATCAGTTTTGCGGGATTTGAACCCGCGTCCCCCGGCTTTTAAGCGTAGTCGGCTAACCACTGAGTCACAGAGGTCGTCCTTTTTTATTAAGATTACACAAATTTTATCCACTTGAAAAGACTCTGATATCTGCGAATAGAATAAAACCGATAGTTGGGCAGAAAGGGAAGGTAACTGCATGAAAAATGCGATGGACCATTTCACCAGACAAAGAGATATCGCCAACATTAATTTAAAAATGGTTATTGGTGCAGAATATGTCCTGAAGGGATTTTGGGACACGGGTACATTTGTTTCGCTGGCGGAATAAAGGTAAGGATATATCCTATAGCTTTCCTATTATTTACTACCAAAAATATGTTTATAGCGCTTTTTTATAAGATAGTGAATATCCATATCCATATTAATATTGTAAATGCGAAAGTGTGTCTGTCTGTCTGTCTGTAACCTTTTCACGCAAAAACCGCTGAACCGATTTTACTGAAATTTGGCATGGAGAGACTTTGAGTCCTGGGAGTGAACAAAGGATACTTTTGTCCCGGAAAATGTACAGTTCCTGTGCGATAAGCGAGTTTTAACGCAACGGAGTTGCGGGCATCATCTAGTGATAATATAAATCCTTAAAAGGATATTATCGGAATATGCTTAAAAAATAATAAAACAACTCGAAAATTTAATACTATTTGGATTAACAATAGTTTATCACATGCAACTGTAAAGTTTCAAATTAACGGACTACTACTTTTATTTTATTTATTTATATACAATATTATCACAAAGTTACAAAACATCTTGCTGCAAAAACTAGTTTATCTGGACAAGATTAAAACATAATTTACTTTAGCTGTACTTACGCGTAATAATGGTATGTGTAATTAATTTCGTGAACAAAATTGCAAGCTCAGTTACTATTCTACATTAAAATATACGACACAAGAGTTATTTAATCGTCTCTTTAGTGACAAAGCCATATAATCATGCTAGGATAGTGTGGAACTTCCGTGTAATGGTGCGTGAATAAAGAGAATGGTACAATATAGGTGTCATAATGACTTTGTAGCATGCATAAACTTGATGGACGATTCCTGAGTCCTCATAAACGTTCCCCTATAAACTTTATACTAACGTATATTAAAAGCGCTCTCGAACTGTTTGTGTAGGCGAATGTAAAGAAAATGTTCTATATTGAAATGTTATTTTTTATTTGGAGAACTTTTATATCCTTCACGGTTTTGTAGGCTCATGCCGCTCGTGTGAGCACGTGAGAAGCGGCGAATTAATTTATTGACGACTACCGAGTAAACAACTTAATGTATCTCAGTAGGTTAAACAAACAATGTGTTATGGTATTATATTACCTCGCATATAAACTTCAAAGATTATTGCTCATAATTACGCTGTGCTTTAATAACGTTACAATTCTTCGAGTTTACTTATAGTCTATTATAGCTAAGTTACAATAGTAGTTATTAAAATTTTTGAAAATGCAATTCGTCTCTTTCGTTTAAGCCAAAGAATCTGAGCATAATAAATACCCGTCAAAATGTAAGCCATAAAATGGCGTAGTATCAAACTACGAGTATCGGACATCCCAAAGAGTTGACGTAGTGTTTATCCCGCGGCAGGTGTGTGGCGGTACCTTGGCAGCCCTCCAACTCGTCAGTAACTCCCCATAAAAGTATATTCAAATTTTATTCGTATAGAAAGCTGACGCAGTCATGCGGTATTTAGAAATTTGACGCCTAATTGGAGAAGTTTTGTTCGGCTCTTACGTGTGTTATGAGCGGTACAATACTTAGGTGTGTTTGGAAATGGGGGGAACGTCACTTTTGAAATAAAATAAAATATGATTTATTAAAAAATTGGTTGAAAACACTTTTGAAACACTTACGAGTAAGACAAAAGTGTTTTCAAAAAGTCTACTGGTTACATACTGTCTTTGTGTTGCAGAAGTGAGCGCTTTAATCCTTCGATCGTGGATTCTTGGAAGTCTATTGTTATTCTATTGTGTCTCGCTCACCTGTGACCTTATGGGGCTTGATGAGTTAATCTACAAACTGACCCCTAATACCTCACGAGTTAAGTTTTAGAATAAAATAACATTTTTATTTTATTTTAATGGATTGTTAATAATAATAATTGCAGTACGCCGCACGCCTTAATAACACCGTTGAATATGCATCTACGCAATAGCAACGTGCATCTACGCCGTAGCAATGTGCATTTACGCCGTAGCAATGTGCATCTACGCAATAGCGATTTGCGTCTACGCCGTAGCATCGGTGCCTCTACGCCGTAGCAACGTCACTCAACGCCGTATCAATGTGCTTTTACGTTGCCGTAGCAATGTGCATATACGCAATAGCAATTTGCATCTACGCCGTGGCAATGTGCTTTTACGTTTCCGTAGCAATGGACGTCTACGCAATAGCAATTTGCATCTACGCCGTAGCAATGTCACTCTACGCCGTAGCAATGTGCTTTTACGTTGCCGTGGCAATGTGCATCTATGCAATAGCAATTTGCATTTACGCCGTAGCAATGTGCTTTTACGTTTCCGTAGCAATGTACATCTACACAATAGCAATTTGCATCTACGCCGTAGCAATGTCACTCTACGCCGTAGCAATGTGCTTTTACGTTGCCGCAGCAATGTGCATCTACGCAATAGCAATTTGCATCTGCGCCATAGCAATAGGCCAATACGTCAAGTTCCTGAAATTGAAAAAAAAAATCTTTATGGGCTATTTTCTTTATATCTGCAACCAAACCGCAGTCGATCCAGCACTTCCAAACGCGACTAAATGCTCTACTTACTAGACCCCATACTCTCCAATGGGAAGTAAACGCACACTAAACTGTGCAAATGAATTTCAATATAAACTCCACGTCGAAACAAAGTTATTAAGTGGAAACTCCCATAAGCCAGCGCCGAAGGTTGTATGTAAGGCTAATTCAGCGGCAGGTGCCAGAGTCGTACTTAACCGGGAATTTGTCGGATAAGTAATGTCGGTTGGCGGCGATCCAGCGGCAGCCGACGACTTCATCACCCCTAATGGTATAGGTATCGTTACATTAACCGACCCGATACACGGACGGAATATATCTCAAACAATAGCGGCAGGAACCGGTAGCAGCACCATGTAGGACGTTCTGAGAGCAGAAATAATACATTTTTTTTTTAATTTGAGTGTATGAGCCAGGGTAGCCAGACATGGGTACGTAACGTTGCTCTGCAGTACTGTCATAAGTGTCCGAATGTGGAAGACGAAATTCTTGAAATTATGCCAAAGAAAATATTATTATAAAAAATTTAGCTTTTACTTTAATAAAAGTTGGGTACATGTTTGATGTTTACCACTCGATACCTCCTAACGTAACTGCCACCCAAAAGCCATACTTGATGGTCGCTCTTACGTCGATATAATATGTACAGAAAAAATTTCAGCATTTTCAGCATATTATATAAAATATGACGAAGGTCTGGCTGCCTTTAGCTCTTTGGCCACACTCTATAGTCTATAGCGTACTATAATGCTGGCGATCCGTTCGATTGTAGTTGCACTTCATGCACTTCAAATGAAATCCATTTTAAATTGATAACACTTGAGCCATTCATGCAATGATTTAGTACTGAATAGTGAATGGATGATTCTTGTAGTCTTAAACGCATCAGACGCGTTGTTTTGACGAAACGGATAGATAAAGAGGCCTTCCTTGCTGTCACCGATTTCTATTGGGTGTACCACAGAAATAATATTAAGATAGAACGGCTAAGCAGGTGGAGTACGCGTGTTTCAATCTTGCACAAGTGGGCAAGATTCGTTGAATGTTCATTCGGTCAGCGCGCACGTCTCGACTTGATTACACCGGAGCGGTTGTGCAAAAATGCCTCATTGTGCAGTGTCTAATATAGTAATAACAGAAGTATGAAAGTGAAACGGTCAAAAGGAGGTATTTCTTTCCACGGGTAAGTTATTTGTTCTAACTAAAAGCAAAGCATAAATTGACACGTGCGATTCCTTTGCAACGCACGCGCGTCGCCGTTCTATCTTGCTATTATTTCTGTGGGGTGCACACTGTACGTCACCGTAACGCAGCGACGTGGCAAACAATGTGGCTTCACTTTGTGCGGCAATACACAAGTCTAGACACAAAACTGTACTGATAGAGGGCTGTGTCAATTAATTCCGTGCCTTGTGGCTTTTAGTAGTTAGTTAACCAACCTATTTCCTAGTCATAAAATATTTAGCAACACGCCATCGTTACGCCGCAAGCAAATGAAATCTGATAGCGATCTGCCAGCTCATTCCATTTAAGATATGTAGTTACCTAGATTACCTTGCCTTGTTATACTAAAAGAACCCATAAAAGAAATGCTAATCTACCTAGCTCCCTAGGTCTTACTTACTGTGATATAAGTTTGACGCAGCAGGGGGTGAAGCTAAGCGACCGACCAGGGCGCCGGATAAAAAGGGGCGCCAAAAGCAGACAAAAAGAAGCGATGCAGGCGCCCCATTTTTTAGCACTACCAGCGGCCAGAAACCGGCACTGGTTGGATGTCTACACGTGTGTCTTTGTAGCATCGAGGCGCCCGGATTATTTGATATCGATCGAAGTGTTATTAACATAATATTTTTATCAACATCAGCTCATTATTTTCTTTATATATTTATGAGCTCCTATATCCTTCTTAAATCCATATAAATCCATGCTAATATTATAAATGCAAAAGTGTCTGTCTGTCTATTACCTCCTCACGCCCAAACCGCTGAACCTATTTTGCTGAAATATGTAGATACATTGTGTCCCGAGAAAGGACATATAGGATACTTTTAATTACAGAAAAATCTACAGTTCCCATGCCATAAAAGAATTTTGGCACAAGAGTTGCGGGCGTCATCGAGTCTTCTATACTTTTCGTCAACAAATTCTAGTTTTACTATAACTTCAGCCGTGTGTTATCAATTGGTGACTAAATGGGATATCACCTTTACCGTCTATAAATTGGATCTAAACAAGCTTTACGTACGCCATTTATCTTCGGCGGGGATGTTCGGAACGTTCTAGAACCGTCCAGAATCGAACATAAATCACAGATCGAAGACGTGAGCAATGCAATCTATTTCGTTTACAACTATCATCGCTTATGGACGGAATTGTAATTAAAAAGAGAGTGGACTTTCAAATGATGGGATAAATTGCAATTCTGATGAAGATGAATGTATCGCGACAGGCTGTTTAGACTGTGAAACTCTGGAACGAACTGTCACCAGCAGTATTTCCGGACCAATACGACCTATAGACCTTCAAGAAGAGAGCATATTCCGTATTAAAAGGCTGGCAACAACGCACTCTTCTGATGTCCATGCGCGACGGTAGTTGCTTTCCATCAGGTGATCCGCTTGCTCGTTTGTCCCCCTATTTTATAAAAAAAGACTCAAGACATATTACCACGAGATCTATACTAACCAACATGCGTCTAATCATCATCCATATTATAAGAACACATAAGTAATACTTGGTACAACTAACATATATTCTGTGGTAATACTTAAATGGCATAAAAGTAATGCTGCTACATTTACCTACAATAATTATTCAGAATGCATAATTATCTTTTTACGGCAATAACAATTGCTCGGCGACACGAATGGAGCGATCTGGAGCAATTAGTGGAGCAATATGGAGCAATTTATTTCATATCGCTCAAAATGTATTCGATGGCCACATCAGTAAATATTGTATTGCACAATATTGCTGCTTGTTGCCTCAAATTGCTTGATGTAGTCGTGATGTCAAAGTTGACGAGAATTGACTGGAGTTGAGCAATTTTATAGTTGCCCGTATAAGCGCACCATTACTAATAACTAGTAATAACAAAGTGTAAGATACACGATGTTTTGTCCTTGTCTGTTTCATTAGAAATACTTGATAGACAAGGACAAAACATTGCACAGAATTTCCAATATTATGTACTATCAGAGAAGTTGATTCTTAGGCTCATGGCGGACCTACGTAAATTGGTCGCTTTTTGTTAAATCCAGCCTACAGATCCCAGGTTACATTGAATTGACATAGCTGCCTATGAATCTTCCATGGTACTTAGCTATAATATTTAATATTTATTAGTAAGGTCATTGTTTAACTTTAGTAACGTAAACATCGGTTTCTACCAATTACTTATGTATCCTCCGTTACTAAATATAGCAGGGTAGTTGTTAGCTCGTGCCCCGGAAGAACCCACCGCTGGCTGGTAGCCAGACATAATGGCCTCACTTCGCCGTTTGGCTGCGATTAGTTCGGCTAGATAAATTTTAACGCTTCTTAAATACAAAGACGTGTTAAGGTAATATAGTATTTTGATCAATGGAACCGAACAGCTTTGGTCTTAGTAGAGGATAAAGACGAGCTTTTACACGGCTTTATCATTTCTTCCCCTATTTTGGTGATGGAATTTTGGAAAATCATTTTTTGTTGGATGAATTCCACTTTGGCTATGCTGGGCTGTGCGTTGATCTGACATCATTAACATTTTATTTTCAAATCATTATAAATATAACTAATAAAGATGTGTTTTGTAGACCATTTACATACTAGTCCGCATAAATTCACATATTTGAAGCAGCGAAAGAATGCACTAATACGTCGCAAACGCACCCTGTCTGTATGTTGATCATGATTCATGTCTGATTTAAAAGAAACGGAAGAATTTGTCTACTATACGAAAAATTGTATGATTTTAGTGTGATGCCTAATTCTATACTGTACTCGGCGAAACATGGCGGTAGCGGTCATTGACTTCCTGTCAAAAACTTGTCATATTCTATATAAATCGCGATTGACAATGAAGTGTCAGATGTTGTCAACCGCGGCTTTGTACAGAAAATGACAAGTTTTTGATAGGGAGTCAATGACCGCTACCGCAATGTTTCGCTGAGAACAGTATAGGTAGTATCTATTGGTCCTATAATCCTGTTTCGATCCGATCTTATTCGCAAAGTGTGAGCAAGACAGCGCAGAAACAGGATTACATTGCAAATAGTTACAAGAGTTCTCCTCAGTGCTAAAGTAAGATAGATCAGTACATGATACATCTGTAGATGACTTAGGAGTTAGGTAACAACTTCACCAAGTTTCCAAGAACCTTAACTTTAGTAACCTTAAGGGTAGGTAATGGATACCTATTAGGTCGAAATGAGTATGGACAATTTTCAGAACAGCTATTTTTGTTGTATGTTGGTAGTCACCTTAATTACTATCATTATATTATCATGCGTATGTAATATTTACTACGTGGTCAAAAGGAGCTATTCAGAATTTTTTATACATTTTAACAATAATAAACTGACATAAACTGTTTCATCATTATCTCAATATTAATATTTAAACTGTATGATCGCATTACCTCTGATATGAAACATATGAAACAGAAAATAAACGACGCGTACCATGGTAGCTTAGAAGCAGATCCATAAGCAGACGTACGTAATTTAGTCGGGTTAAGTCAAGACAGCCGACTACTACTGACATAACTTGACCAAATAACGAATATCCACGCAATAGCTTCCGATAGTACTATCAGAAAAGTTGATACATATAGGCAAATGGCGAACCTGCATAATTTGGTCACGTTATATCAAACCTATCCGACAGATCACAGCTAACATTGAATTGACATACTCGGACCAATAGACGTAGGTCCGTCAACTGCCTAAGAATCAATTTCTTCGATGGTACATATTCACAAGCACCATTATCTCATTTACATGAAAAACATCCAAAATCCTAATGAATCCTCCTAATCGTAATTGGAACGCGTAATGCCGCATTAAGAAATTAACGCCGGCCCGCCTTGTCCACGAGAACCCCGGGAAAGTCACGTGCGATCCTTTGGAGAGCTCCCCGATACGGTTAGAGCTATTTTACGTCTCACAACACCCTTATATCAAAGTCATAAGGTTTATTTTCATAAGAACACCGAAACAACTGAAAGGTCCACACTGGCCCCGCGCCAACCTGCCAGTTAATTTACAATCGAACGCGGTCCATGCAAATTTAAGGGCAATATTTTTGACTTGGCATCCCGATATTGTCTAGTTCAAGTTCTGATAGTGAAATATTTTGTAGGGTGATGTAAACACTTTTAAAGGGGTGTTTTTAAAACTTTTGTTTTCATCTTTTTACTCTTGTCCGAAGCAGACTCTTAAAACTCTGTTCAGACAGACATAATTAATAATATTATGATCATTGTTGAACGTTCCTTTTAATGTTTAGTATGTTTATAGTAAACTGAACTCAAATAGCTACTAGCCATTTTGCAAGTGCAAAGGGAAGCCTTATCCAAATCGGACCTTATTGTTTCTGAACCTAACTACATCATTCGCCTTTAAAATTTAAATATATACATTTTTAGGATATACCTAGAGATCAACTACGATAACATGGCGCGCCCCTCCAAAATTCAAAACGTTTGAAGTGCGTTGTCTTGCGCGGTAGGCTAGTTATGATTAGTTGAGCAACAAATCTTGGTTATAAGTAATAACTAATAAGTGACATTAACTGAAATATTACGTGTACTGTGATTGGTTGAATACTTACTACATACAAACTCTTTCATAAGGATGTGACTACACACATTGAAACAGTCATTTGGAGGGGCGCGCCATGTTATCGTAGTTGATCTCTACTCGTAAATATGTTGTACAGTCAACGTTCAAAAGTCCAGTAGCATCGTAACGACCATATTCGTTTGCCGGTACGGTGCATATTTATGTGTGCGCCATGTTACCGTGTACACACTTAAATGTCGTACATTATCAATACAAGAAAGTTGCGTGTAGTGGATGAAAGACAAAGATAACATATATGTTTGTCTTCTTCATTCATTCTTCTTCATTTATTGCACTGCACTGTGTCAATAAATGAAAAAATTTCACTAGACACGTAAGATAGTTCGTAGCTCCATCGGTAAATAGTTGGCCTCGCATCATAGCAAGGACGACAAATGGCCACGGTTCAAATCTCAATTTATCATATTATTTTAAAGTTTTCATATTGTTTTTATTATCTCAGCATTTTTGAAAACTTAATGAAATGACTATTTTGAAAGTTTTATTTAATAAGAATAATATTAAATTATGACATAGTGATAAGATATTATAAATGTAAAAGTATTTTAGTTAGATAATTATATATTATAATAAAACAACACTTTCAAAAAAAAAAATATTTCAATGACATAACAATTATTATTGAACAATTGAATTGATTGACGGATGACGGTAAAATCTTTGATTCACAGATCTATCAATATAATAATACCTATATCTATTGTGTTATCAATATTTCATATTGTTGAGGTTATAGTTTAATTATTCGTTTTCCGAGGAAAAGAGGATTAAAACTTAACCTCAACCTTAAAATCTTAACTGGCCAGCACGTTCCTTTGTAGAACGCCCAATTGAAACTTACGAAATATAAATATTATAACAATTACTTTACACTTATTATTGCGACATAGAAATACATTTTTAATTTAATAATATAAATAATGATTCTTAATATTTTGTGTAACCTCCATTATTTTCGACACAACTAAGAAGACGTCTGCGCATGGAAGCCACAATATTCTTACAGATATCTGTTCCACGTAAATCCTCCCATAACTGCATGCAATAAGATTTGAGCAGCTCCGGACATCTATCATCGCGTGCTCGCCATCTTTGCACCATTAAACCCCATATATTTTCAATCGGGTTTAAGTCTGGGGATCGTGCTGGCCACGGAATAACTTTAATATTAGAATGTTCACTGAACCAATTGCGAACTATGGAGGCTCGGTGAATTGGACAATTATCATGCACAAAATTTATTTCGCTATCACCATACACATTTCGCACAGTAGGTTACATAATGTCCTCTAACACTTCTACATAATTTGCACTGTTGGCTCGCGTAGGTATAAATTCAAGTTCACCCGGCCCTTGAGCACTAATCCATCTCCACATGTTCACACTTATTCTGCCAGATTCAGTGTTTGACACCACGTTATTTTCACACCAACGGGTGTCATCTTTACGCCATAAATGTAGTCTTCCTTTTTGAGAGGATTTAAAAGTCTTCTCATCGGAAAAAATTGTTGTTTCCCAATCAAAATCTAAATACTCTCGTGCAAAGCGTAAGCGTTCGTCTTTATGCCTTTGAGTCAAAAACGGTTTTTTCGCCGGCTTTCGGTGGTATAATTCCTCGTCATGAAGTGCACGAGAACGGTGACCAATGACGTGTTAAATTTATCGGCAAAACGACTTGTCGGTATGAAACCACACGTTTCATACTCCGCTCCCATATAACGCCGCTGAGTCTGGTTAATAAGAAGTGGCCTTCCACTTCGTTTACGACTCTGCAGGCCACTTTCTTCCTCGAATCTTTTCACCCATCGACTTACAGTATTTCTCTAAAAAAACAAAGAATAAATTGTAAAAGACGATTTTACCCAATGATAAAATACACATCACAATAATAATATAATTAATTACTACTTACTGAGAAGCCAGTTTCGTTAGAAATTTGAGAAATATTCAGGCCATTTGAATATAGGGCCACAATTTTAACTCTTGCTTCAATAGTAATATTTGCTTGCATATTGGATAAATTGTATCGCAACAGTAAGAACACAAACACTCGTAGCTGAGCTCACCAACCAACAACATTTTAATATTTTGTTATCTTCAAGCAATCGTTCCATTTTATTTTAAATTTACCCTCACATTCTTTGCTGTGACTAGAATGTTACGTTTCTAACTAAACGTTAAGTGTGCTTTTTAGTTTAGTTAGAAACGGAATTTTTTATTCTACATAGTTGTATCAACATTCATAATCATAATAATTTATAATTAATATTTCTCAATAATTGTTTTACGTAAAAACGACGCAGACTCAATACGGGTCGGATTCGATCCTGCAACGTAGCTGATGCAGATGATCTTAGAATAAACACACACACTTGCTTAACCATTAGGCCACGGCAGTGCTGACATTTTGAGACGAAATTGACGATATGAATATACAGCCAAACAAAGTGTATGTGTGTGTGTGAATTGTCTTTATAGAAAAAGGTCACAAGTAACGTTAAGTGTTGACGCCTATAGCTGCGTACGATTGCTACTGGACTTTTGAACGTAACTGTACATTGCAACACAAAATTAATTTGTCTGTAACACTGTGACTGCGTACACTGCGTCATCTTAAAATGAATCCGCGTTGCAATTTCATTAGCAACACAGAGCGCCATGTTGAGTGAAAACCGTCAAGTCTCTCATTAATTAGTGCCAAGTAATAATATTCGAAACAGCTGATATCTTCATCGTTATCTTTATTATACTCTTGTTAGTGGACATTTATGTCAGATTTTTCTTTTCGTGTATGTTTTTTTTTTCAAATCTTTATGTTTAAATATCGGTAACTGAACGCCAAATGATGCATATTTAAATGAATATATATTTGAGAAATACATTGGGACTAACGGCAGTAACGGCCGCACTCAGGCAAATTTTATTTTAATTAAGATTTTGACATACATTTCGTGAATTAGTGACCAACTAACTCTGATATTAAGTTGATAACTACTCGTAAGTAGATTACTTAACTTTCATTTATAAAAAAAAATCTCAGGAATTCATGAAATTCATATCAAAATCTTAATTAAATTAAAATTAGGTCATCATTATAATGTATATGAGTGCGGCCGTTAGTATTAGATATTGTATCTAAGAACGGCCGGCGTACTCCATCTTGGGTATCGCAGACACAATAGATTTTCAATTGTTATGCGGCAGCCAGCTGCCCCTTGGGGATTGATGGGTTAATCTTTTAGAAATATCAACATTGGAATGGTAGACCTTTGAAGTCAAACACTGTACTAATGTACTGTGTAAATAAGTAGCCAAATGAGGATGCAATACACGGTGAAACATGGCGGTAGCGGTCATTGACTCCCTGTCAAAAACTTGTCATTTTCTATATAAACCGCGATTGACAATGAAGTGTCAGATGTTGTCAATCGCGGCCATATAAAGTATTATAGTATAGATGTAATTTTAGCCCGTCATCGCGTGGCCATTTTGTGCTCATTTTCATACAAGTAGTGTGCGTGTATTTTCTTGAATATTTCTATTTGTCGATCATTTTGAAGCACATTATAATCCAAAAAAGAAAGTCATATAGTTCATGATATCGATAAACTAAATTTATAGTTCAAGTAATGAGAATCCGTAAACACACGTAAAAAGCTATGCAATTTTTGTAGCCAAATTATTAATTGATGTGACATTTTTAGCACTTATACCTTATATAGCACGAATAAGGGATTATTAAACTTAGAAATTATCTTTTTAGCTTACAAAAATAGGTACCAATTGAAAAGCCCAAAAAACGTTGTTCAAAACTTACGTATTTAATGTTAAATCCACGTGTTTGAGGCATTTTTTGGTCATTCTTATGGTTTATTATTTAGCGGAACCTCAAAACTCAACAATATCTAGCATAAAATGTTCACTAAAAACCTTTATTAACACTTTTATTAGCTTTTATTACATGAAATATGCAGACCGACTCCTTTGTTATGTCCTAGTAAGTAGGACATAACATTACACGCTTTTGACGCTTATACACCGAATAGATGACGCCCGCAACTCCGTTGCGCCTTAATTCGTTTATCGCGCGGAAACCGTACATTTTTCCGAGATAAAAAGTATCCTATGTCCTTTTCCGGGACTCAAAGTATCTCCATACCAAACAGCGAAATCGGTTCAGCGGTTTGGGCGTGAAGAGGTAACAGACAGACAGACACACTTTCGCATTTATAATATTAGTATGGATATAATGCTCTCTCCTAGTGTATAGTATCTCAATGATCGCGGCTTTGTATAGAAAATGACAAGTTTTGACAGGGAGTCAATAACCGCTACCGCCATGTTTCGCCGAGTACAGTATAATTAGTATTTAAAACGTTGTCGAGCAAAAGAGTAGTTTGGTTGCAAGTTGCGGTCTCGGCTTAATGGGTGCTCGGCCCAATATTGTCAAACATCAAAGCATTGTTTAGCATAAACTTGTCCAATTATTCGGTTTATTGGTCGGTAACAGTTGGAGAAGATAGTTTTAAGTAGCGCTGTCGTTGCGGTCTGCTCCCCAATTAGTTGGTAACTCTTCATTTATGACCAATTTCATGTTCAACTGAAATTCTACACGTAGTAAAGGTTAATTTTAACTTTTATCATTCAATTGTGGGTGTAATAAAACACCCGTTATGTTTGTCGTTTCATTTGCTTACAAAACAGAGCTTTCCTCGAAATTAAAACAAAGAAAAGACACGATTATTATTAATGTGTGTAATATGTGGTTATTTTTAGAGTGGATAGTTTTTCTTACTAGATAGTTTTTTTCTCTTGACCCCAACACATTCATTGCCGTTTAGAGTCAAAATTAGTAACAGAATTTCGTCATGACAGTACACTATGTAGGTTAAGGTTTTTTTTCTTTAAACAACTATCCTATTTAAAGTATATAAAATATTATATATCTGAGGTCGCTATGTAAACTAAAACTCGATCCTCAATGCGAAAGGAAGTTCGTTTTGTATGGGGAAAGTTCAATAGGGATTGAACCCTGCTTCATATTTTCATTTCAACGAATCAGCAAAAATATTGGTTTTGAATTGTTTCAATTGGTACTGGACAGTGGTATATAAAATTCAATTTTGTTATAATATTTAGCTCAAAGTATCATCAGTACTATTATTACTGTACTCGGCGAAACATGGCGCTAGTGGTCATTGACTCCCTGTCAAAAACTTGTCATTTTCTATATAAACCGCGATTGACAATGAAGTGTCAGGTGTTGTCAATCGTGGGTTTGTATAGAAAATGACAAGTTTTAGACAGGGAGTCAATGACCACTACCGCCATGTTTCGCTGAGTACAGTAGGTATAGTCTTATTTTCTCTCTGTCTGCACGCTTGTTTTTAAAGCGTGTATAGGTATAACGCTTAGCTGATTATGATAGAGAGATATCTACTCTCTCTAAAATAGATTTTCTACAGCGGGTCACAAAATTTTTTACGCGAAAAAATGTGCCGTTCTTGCGTCGTAAATGATCTACTGGGTAATGAAGTTGCGTTATGCCAAACCTAATGAAGGCAACATAATAGGGCAGTTCCTTTCAACGACATCTTACTACTTGCTATCTTAAATAGAGCATTAATAAATTATCAGTAAATATTAGTAATCTGAATTATAATATTATGTGCTAAGGGATAAAAAAACGCAAAAGACTTCGTTTAAGTTTTAACCTTAAGACATATGACATTTAACTGTTGTTAAAATATTATTCAACCATAGAATTTTTATAAACTACTTTTTTATAAACCGCAATTTAGTACAGTTAATGAAGGCAAAAATCAGGTGCAACTTCCGATTTCGTTGAACCTCCATCGATTTGGATGAAAATTTGGGATTAAGTACGTTATGCCCTCTACTTTAAAAGTGATATACGCTCGTATCGTGCTTTTTTTAATTTAGGGGTGAAATCCACCCCTTTTGTTGAAAATAGAAAAAATGCAAATTTAACCATTCTAGCCTAACTAATTGTGTTTCATTTGATAAAATAAATGTTTTTAATGTTTTATTCATGATTTATGATCATGATTATATTAACTATAATAAATTTTTCATTCCTTTTAGCAACCATCCCTTTAATCGTGAAAAAAACATTTTTTGTATATCGTTGCTTTAAAATCGTATATTTACATTACATAAAGAGTTTGTTTAATATTTATGATATAATTTTTGAATAAAACCGAAATATAAACCCCTAAAAGTACACCTTTATTGCAAAAATTGTCAAAATTGTGTTCAAAAACTTAATAGTTTTCAGTTTTTAACCCCAATTTTTTCAGTTAATTTACTTAGTATTAATTTCTTATTTTAAAGTTTTTTTTGCGAAAATTTTTCACCCCTGCCTGTAAACTACCCAATGTCTGAATAATAATTGCTTAAAAAGTTTTAATTGTAAGTTTTTTATTAGCTTTAATGAGTATATTCTAACTCATTAATTCATAGTTAAGATAAATTTTATATATTAATATATTTCAAACATTGATATTATTTAGTCCAAAATATTCAAACAACGATTTCAAACTATCCTCTGTGCAAAAAATTTACGCAAAGGCTGAATCTGCTAGACTGAAATATTTCATAGACGCACATCATTATAAAAAGCCGCTCTCTAATCTAATAGACATTTACCGTTTCGTTTCCTTTCTGAATATTGAAAGACTTGAAAAGATTAATGAATATTTAGTATGGAATATACGACGCCTGCAATCGTGCTGGAACCGTACATTTTTTCGGGATGAAAAGTATCCTATGTCCATATCCATTTCCGAAATTCAAAGTATTTTCATACTAAATTTCAGCAAAATCTGTTGAACCGTTTGGATGTTAAGAGGTAACAGGTAGACAAAAACACTTTAGCACTTATAATATTAGTATAGATGTACCTATTGACAGGGTTTCCTACAATATTTGCATCCCAAATCTCTGCTTCAAAATTGTTTTCAAAAAAAAATATGTTCGTTAATATCACAATAGCATCACAATAGCTCACAATAGCTCTGTTAATTTTTAAGTTACCGGGTTCATTTATGGACCATTTTAAAGGTAATTTAAAGAGCTTTAAGATCGACTTGACAAATACTTTTTAAATCCCTTGGTTTAAAAAAAAAATAGGGTTAAAAGGTCCCGGTTTCATGGTTCTCGCAGTAAAAGTTAGACTTTAAACGTCTCTATCTTCGTTATTTTTCATCCTATAAAAATCAAAAGAAAATCAAAAGATTTCTTAAAAAATGGACTCAAATTTCATTATTTATAATTTTTACGAAGGTTCAATATTTTTGCAGTTATGTTCAAAACAAAATGGTATTTACGAAAATTTGAATAATTTCGATTTTACTAAATCATTCTTTTCTTCAAAACAAAGCCTTCTAAACCAAGAAAAATTTTTGAGGTCATTACTTACGCTAAAATAAAGAAAAGTCTTTGGGGATAACCATAAATTTGAATTATTGTAGAAACGGTCAATGTTTTATTTTTCGATTTTTGCAAAAAATTTTGAAAGGGTCATCTTATTTTTATCATAACTTGTACAATTTTGAAGCTATTAACTTTTTAAAATTCTCATTAGAAAGGTACTTTTAAGCACTTTAAAAGGTCTTAAAGAAGTACATGTCATAAAATGCATCAGTTTACCGTTATTTAAGTCTGAATGCTTAGACTTAGGTACTCGCCGAAAGAAAATTTATATATACAATCACCTATAGCTCACTTTGAATTAATAAAGGAAGGTATTTCAGAGTAGAAATTAGTTTGTTATTTTATTGGCTTTAATTTTGGTAAATAGACATTTTTCGTAAAAACCTACAGTTTCTTATTTAATTATGAAAAACCGCTTTAAGACATGTATTTTTCTCATGCAAAAACATAATCTTTGATTAATAACTCTGAAAGTATTGATTTAATAAAAAAACTTTATATAACAAATTTTGCTTAAAATTTCTGTGTCTATTGATTCCTGGTGTTGTTTTTATTTTAAAAAAATCACCACCCGAGAAGGGTTGGCATTCACCCCCAGGGCAAAAGCGCAAGTTGACACTATGTCACTTTTGTTTCTTAGGGTATCCCCCACCTGCTTACCAATTTTCATGAAAATCGATGGAGGTTCAACGAAATCGGAGGTGAAAACCTTCAATGCCTCCACTAATTCTGTTTCGCCAATATACTTTTACCGAGCGGAAACCGAACATTTTCACTCCCGGGCTGAAAAGTACCTACCTCTTGTATATGTGTACTCAAAGTTATTACTCCACACCAAATTTCAGTTAATTTCGGTTCAGCGGTTTGGGCGTGTAGAGGTAACAGACAGACAGCCTGAGAGACAGACATACAGACAGACAGACACAATTTACAATATTGCATTTATAATATTAGTATGGACTGTAAATTTGCTGAGCGTTATTAATAGGTACTTTATACTCGTGTACGAGATAATAGAAACTTCAATCGAAATGTTCATTAATCCGTATTTACTTAACAATTTAGTTATCTTTCATCAAACCGATGATTAATGTTGAGTTATAAGCATGAATGATCAAATGGAACGCCCAGAGAATTTATTGCGCTCTGGCAATAATCCACACTAATATTATAAATGCAAAAGTGTATCTGTCTGTCTGTTACCTCTTCACGCTTAAACCGCTGAACCCTTTTTGCTGAAATTTGGCATGGAGATAGTTGAGTCCTGGGAAAGGACATGGGGTACTTTTTACACCGGAAAAATGTACAGTCCCGCGCGATAAACGAGTTTTGGCGCAGCGGAGTTGCGGGCGTCATCTAGTGAGTTATATAGGGAACGTGCAGGAACTATAGATGGCAGTGCAAGTGACAAATCGAATCGAAATCGAATCGAGTCGTCTCCATTAAGTGTAGTGTTTTTTAGGTTAACTTTCAGAAGCTATTTCTCAACATTTTAGTACTGAGTGATTATAAAAGAAAAAATACGTGTATTTTTATTTTTAACAAGGATCTATATATCAAAATTTGGTAGGAAGGTTTAATTGCACCCTGTATGTATAGAAGATGTAACAAAACTAACTACTAAGTGATAATACTATAGGGTGTGTATGTGTCCCTTATATAGAGTTCACTGTAAAAGTAGCGATGCTGAAAGAGCACATTTTTTGTGATTTGTATGAGCAAGTGCCTGAGTGTCATTGATTTTCCCATACAAAAGTAAAAAAAAAGTTACTCTGTCAGCGCTACTACTTTCACAGTGAACTGTATGGAAGGGACACATACCTACCCAAAAGTATTATCTATTAGTTTTGTTACACTCTGTAGAGAAAGGCTCGGTAGCTTGTCTCTTTTACTCGCAAACGGAAAAATTGCTATCACTTTTCCTTGCTCACGTTATGTGGTCGGTTAATATTAATATTTTTAGTATTTGTTTGAAAGAGTATATTTCCCCTTTTTATCCAGCGATCGGATGGGGAAAAAAAACATAATATTATGCTTGCACCGAATACCAGATAATCTTGAACGAGTAATTAAAAGTTGCGGCCATCTTACAAATAGGAATTTAATAAGCCAACATTTTAAAAAACTGCACGTTATTGGAATTTTTATTGGAACGCAATAAAATTGTTCGCTCCATTTTCCATTCTATCCATTTGCGTGGCAATCTGATATGTTGTGGCTTTCTTGCGCCGACCGAACGTGGCGATAGTTTTTCGTAAAAACAAACACTATCGTTTCCGCTTTTCCAGTGTTTGATATTCAATCCTTTCGCACTGGATATATCGATTTGGACTAGTATTCTGTTTGTCCATTTTGTTACATTTTTGTATAACAAAAGAGACAAAAATACAATTAAAAAAAAATAGTTTTCTGTTGTCTTAAAGGGCCCATTCACGGCAGTCCGCCGTGCAGGACTGCAAATTGACATAGCTCACTAATTGGTTCACACTCGGTGTTTACGGTCGTGTGAACCAATGAGTGAGCTATGTCCATTTGCAGTCCTGCACGGCGGACTGCTGTGAATGGGCCCTTTTAAAGGCGAGACCGCACTAATGCCAAGCGTCCACTTATTTTTTTTAAGTATGCCTTGTGGCTTGTATACGTACTCATACAACAGCGTCCACTAAACCGCACCGCACGCAACGGGTTTTAGAATGAGGCATACTCCGTTGCGTGGACCCGATGCGCCCGATACCGATAAGTGGACGCTTACCTTAAAGCGACACGACTTGCGATATGTTGCGTTGTCGTAACGGAACGTATTGTGTGCTACATCTGCGATGCACGTACACGACAAGACAAAACTTAAGGGTCAATTCAGACCAATTCAGTCCAATTCAAACCAGACAGGGTCAAGCGACGTTAATTACTTAATACTTCATCACAATATAATCATTTTAATATCAATCAGCATTATAATCGATTCCTCTAATATAATCGATTGCCATTCAAAGATATAATTAGGTATTATGTGTTGTTTTACAGGAGATTGTTTTAAGAAATTTCCGAAAAGTACAATACAAAACTTTTCTTAGCTTATTATTATTAGGGAAACACAATCCCATGCCCTATTCGTACTTCGTACGGGCTCTCAAGTCTCAACTTCCAAACTTGTAATAGCAGTTCAGTTATTTACTTCCATATTGCAATAAATATTAAATCGTATTACTTAGGCTTCAATAATAAAATCGTAATGTTTGATAAAAGGCCCGTCGATATCGACATCAAACATTGTAAACGCGATTTTAATTACGATTTTGTTATATTATGTCCGGTTCGGCTTCTGTCAAGTAACACCGTGTCGTAACTTCAGTGCGTTATTTAATCAAAAATCTGTGAAAATACCTCTGTAAACCACAAGAACTATAAACAAAAGTGCAGTGCAAGAACCCGTGAAAAGGATAAGCCATCAATTCTAACTGTTCACCTGTGTTTTCGAGCATAAAACAGTGAAATAAGGACGAAAAGCATATATACGTATACCTATATATATCTACAACACGCCAACCACAACGCTTTCATACGTCAATTTGACAACTTACAAACGTCAAATCGTCCGACGATTTCCGGTACAGTGACAGTTGACAGACAGAGCGGCAACCTAAAGAAAAAATACAAACCAGCATAGACTAAATAAAAAGTTGCCATCCTCAAATAAGGGAACGAAACGATAGAAGAAATAAAGAATGAGTTTAAACAGCAAACAGCAATTTTAACTGAAAATTTTGCCAAATCTATGGCTCTTACGATTGAGGAGAAATTGAACCCTCTTTTTGAAGAAAATAGGAAACTCCAAGCAGAAGTAATCTTGCTAAAACAGAAAGTTCAACACCTAGAGAAAAGCAATAGGAAAAATAATAGTATACTTCACGGGATTGATGAAAATGAACAAAAAATAACAGATTTATTGGACACAGTCTTAGAGGTCCTTAATAAAATTGCAGAATAAGCAGACATCACCAACTTCAACAAATGGGAAATCAGCGAGGTCTATAGACTAGGCAAAAAGAACATAAACAAAACCAGGCCTATCCTAATTAGACTAACCCTGGAATGGAGAAAGTACGACATCCTACGAAATAACAAGAAATTTATAACACCTACTCACGCCACTGAAGATTACCCCCCCCGAAGTATTGAAAACGAGAAAAGAACTAAAAAGTAAACAGAAGGAAGAATACGAAAAAGGAAATGTAGCCATAATTAAATATGATAAGCTTATAATCAAGCAAAGGGTAAATCAAAAAATTGGCAATGACAAAAGGAAGCGGTCCCCATCAAAAACACCATCAAAAAACTATGACCAATCTGGCACTAGTAACACAGCTGCAAAAATAAACAAAACTAACGCATTTCAATACATGAACCGCGCAAGAACAAACGTTACCTCCGGAAGCAAACAATAGCAACCAACTAATTTAAAAACAAATAGAAAAGGCCTCAATCCGGCTGGTCCCCGTGAGACGTCAGACCACCACCCTTCAACGAACAAGAAAAGATGCGAAACTCTCCAAATTGGAACCTTGAACACTAGAACTCTAAGAACAAATGAAAGCCTATTAGAACAAGAACAAGCTGGACAAAAGGGTAAACACTATTTAAAGAAAAACATAGTAGAACTGGTCGGAGTCTCGGACAGACTAGCAATACTTAACTTGGATCTACCAGGTTACAGGAAGCAATGGTCCATCATACAGGCATACGCGCCAACCGAACAAGCTGATAAAACAGTGTTGGAATCTTTCTACGAAGAATTGTTACAGGCCATCACGAGAAACACAAACAAACATATTTTACTCATGGGAGATTTCAACGCACAGGTTGGAGCAAGACAAAACAGCGAAGAATATGTGCTGGGCAAGTTCGGTCATGGAAAAAGAAGTCGTAATGGGCAAAAGCTAGTCGAATTTCTCATGAAAAATAACCTAACAGTGCTTAACTCAATCTTCAAAAAAATACACGAAACAAATGGACCTGGTTATCTCCTGACGGCTCTTTTAAGAATGAAATCGATTACATTATAAGCAATTTTCCAAAAGCATTCACAGACACAGCGGTCATAAGCAATCTTAACTTTAATACAAACCATAGAATGGTGCGTTGCTCACTACGACTGAAACAGACTAAAACCTCACGTAACCACATCATCGGCAAACAGAAAATACCAGCTCTCTCCGTAGCAGCTACAATTGATTTTGACGCAGTAAAAAAACAAATCACGAGCGAAGCACTCGACCCAACACAAAAGTATAACCTAGTAGAAAAAAGACTTCTGACAAATAAGAAAAGAACCCAACAAAACAACAAATATGAACTGAGTGATTCCACCATACAACTAATGAAAGAACGTAAAAACTTAATATCGAGTCATCCACGAAAGGAAACAATCAAAAGAATAACTGATCTAAGCAAAAAAATTAGGCAAAGTATACGAAAGGACAGGAAAACTAAAAGACTGAAAACTTTAGAACACTACATAACGAAAACGGGAGGAGTAAAAAAGGCTCTAAAAGAGTTAAGAGATGCTGGGAAAGAGTGGATACCAAGACTTAAAAAGAGAACAGCAACCACAACAAGAAGAAAAACCATCAGTGAAATAGCCACGCAGTTTTACAGCCAGCTCTATGCCAAACAAGCTCCTGAAGTAACAACCAATAATAATGACACCTCTACCGAAGCAAATCAGTTTGACAATGAAGATACAATACCAATTCCGGAAATACTTCAATGCGAAGTTGCAAAGGCAATAAAAAGCCAAAAGGCAGAGAAATCACCTGGACCAGACAAAATAGTAAACGAACTCCTTAAAGGTACGATAGAAGAACTAACTCCTATTCTCACTAAAATATTTAACGAAATCATCACACAATGTAAAATCCCAGAGCAATGGACAAAATCCCATATTATTCTACTACACAAAAACGGAAGCAAAGACGACATGGAAAACTACCGACCGATAAGTTTGATGTCGAACGTATACAAAATATTCGCAAAGATACTTCTAGACCGACTAAATAAAACACTGGACGAACAACAACCAGTCGAACAAGCGGGTTTTCGAAAAGGATTTTCGACAATCGACCATATCCACACTCTGAAACAAATATTGGAAAAGTACACCGAGTACAATAAACAAATTTATATAGCCTTTATCGACTACGCCAAGGCATTCGACAGTATAAGCCACACTCACCTTCTGCACAGTTTGAAACAACAAGGCGTATCAGCAACATACATTTACGTCATCAAAACGATTTATAGCAGTAGCAAAGCCAAAATACAGATGGAAACTTTGGGAGACATGTTCAATGTAGAAAGAGGCGTAAGGCAAGGGGATCCGTTATCCCCAAAATTGTTTTCAGCCGCTCTAGAGAGTGTATTTCGGAGACTAGACTGGGACAAATATGGGATTAATGTAAACGGCAAAAAACTCAGTCATCTCAGATTCGCTGATGACTTGGTGCTGCTAGAAGAGGATCCAAATAAATTAGAGCAAATGGTGTCAACCCTGAACAAAGAAAGCGCAAAAAAACAAAACTTATGACTAACAGCACCGAGACATGCATTAATTTGGACAATGAACCTTTACAATATGTGCAGGAGTATACTTACCTGGGTCAGGTTATATCCTTTAGAGACCAAATGATGAAGGAAATTAATATGAGAATAGCTATTGGCTGGAAAAAGTTTTGGTCCCTTAAAGAAATCATGAAGTCGAGAGAACTAGGTATGGCTATAAAGAAAAAAACCTTTAATTCATGCATATTGCCCAGCCTGACATATGGATGTGAAACTTGGGCTCTTACTGCAGTCCAAAGATCTAAGCTCGCTAGGTGCCAAAGAGCTATGGAAAGGAGTATGACCGGACATAGGAGACTGGATAGAGTGAGAAATACTGACCTTCGTACCAAAACAGGAATCACTGATGTCCTAACTCGCATTGACCAGCAGAAATGGCGTTGGACTGGCCACATGTTACGAGACACAAAAGGAAAATGGAGCAGAGAGGTGACAGAGTGGTACCCAAGGGATGGCAAAAGAAACCGAGGAAGACAAAACCAAAGATGGGAGGATGAGCTAAAACTAACTGCGGGTCCAAACTGGAGACGGGTTGCAAAAGACAGAAAACAGTGGAAGTCGTTGGAGGAGGCCTATGCCGAGAGGCACACTGTGTTAAGAGATCTGATTTAAAATGTAAATACTCAAACAACAAAATTTGTAAATACGCAGAATAAAGGGCTTTTTTATTTATTTATTTATATTATGTTGTTAGGTCCCTTGAGAGTAGTTAACACCCAAATTTGCAACCCTGAAAATCCTGTGCTGTCAATGTTAATGTCAAATCAAAATCCGTTCAGTAGTTTTTGCGTCTTTATCTCATGAACCGTGATAGCTAGAGAGTTGAAATTTTCACAGGTGATGTATTTTTGTTGCCGCTATAACAACAAATATTAAAAACCAGAATACAATAAATATTAAGGGGGCTCCCATACAAAAAACGTGACTTTTTTTGCTGGTTTTTGTAGATAATGTTTCGGTGGCTGTTTCTCATGAACCGTGATAGTTAGATAGTTTAAATTTTCACAGATGACGTAAGTCTATTGCCGCGTTAACAATAAATACAAAAAACTGGCCAAGTCCGAGTCGGACATCAGATATGATTTTTTTGCCATTTTTATAAATGATGGTATGGAACTCTTCGTGCGCGAGTCCGTCTCGCACTTGGCCGTGTTTTCTGGAGGTGGAGGCGAGTCGGCATAATATTATGGTGTTGGATTGGCCTTATCCTCGTCCTCGGCATCCAGAACGATAGGGATGGCGTTGTTGCAAATTCGACCATGGCAAAAGGAACATAAGATAGAACGCTTGAGCCCAGCTTTTCTGCAAGTGCACGAACCTAAACAACCTTTCTTGCATATGCAAGCCATCATTTTAAGCAGGGTCTGAGGAGCGGGCTCAGCGCACATTGTGACAGGCATTAGACCTTGTTCGCTGGTCTCCCATCCCCATCACGCGGGTTCTTTTCAACCCCTAACCATTTTTGTAGTTGGTGGTAAGTTCTCCACGAATGATATTTTGCAGCATCTGTAGTTGGGGGGAGGCGAGCAAGGTTCACTTTGACCGTTACTGCTGATTTGACAAATGCTATCGCAAAGTATTCAGTGTCCCCTCATCTCCTCCGTAGAGGTTCATCAAGATCTTCTCGCCAGCATTTCCTACGTCTTTCTTGTTGGAGTTTGGGACAGAGAAAAAGTTGGCGAGATCTATCCAGTCGGGGCTTTTTGAGGATGTTGCACCACTTTATCTCGCCTTGCCAGAAAAGGGCAGAGGTAGTGTCACACCCGCTGATGGCATGCAGAAATAACACCATCCCTCGTGAAATCTGCATTTCTCCACAAGTGAACGAATTTTCTGGGTATTGGATGCAGTCTGATCCACCTCTACTACCTTTCTGAAGGTACACATGAGACAAGTGACAACTGAAACAAGAGCTGTTACATCGGAAATTCTGTAATTTCACAGTTTTCCTAGCACTGCGGCAGAATTGCCCATCTTTGACTTGCTGTATCTTCGCAACCAAAAGACAGCGTGTTCAAGTTTCGCTAAAATTGTAGCAAATTTAGTTATCTTTATTAAAGTTCTATCGAACGTACTTGAAAAACTCTTCGTTAAGGTAGATTTTTATAACAAACTGAAATATGTGCCAAAATTTCGCAGTTTTTCGAGCACCGTGGGTGCAGCACAGGGTTTTCAGGGTTGCAAACTTGGGTGCTAACTACTCTCAAGGGACCTAACAACATATATCAAAATCGTAATTACAATCGCGTTTGCAATGTTTATTTTTTTATGTCGATATAGACGGGCCTATAATAGTTAGAGTAGAGACGGAGTTCTGTAAAGCCGACGTTTTTGTGTATAGGCAACTGTAAAGTCGAATCGTTTTGATAATATTTATATTGTTTTCTTTACTGAATAAAACTAAGTCAATAACTGTTTGTACTGTCTATTAACTCTTTTTAAGGGGATTCTGTAAAGCTTACTTTTTCTTATTAATTCATGAAGCCCCAAGCGGCCACATCCGGCCGCGATAACAATGAAAAAGCTATTGTGTCTCGTTTTGCCACGACTGATGGGTTAATCAGGAAATGAGCATGACGTATTGGCTTATTCGTACCAAATGCTCTCCAAAATTGAAATAAACGTTGAATAAAGGTGCTTAAATAACTAGATATCTAGTTATTTCGATCATTATTAATAACCAACCATTTATGATGTTCAACATGACCTTAGAATAATATTAGTGTCTGCTAAACTAATACTAATAATAACGAAATAGTTCCAGTCTGCGTGTTAATACCTATTTCATGTATACTCCTAATAAAGTAATTACATTATGGACAATGCTGTAATGAATTCTAGTAATATATATTTAGCGAAATGTCCATGTGAAATCAGAGTCTATTCATTACTTAATCAAATAATTAATTAGCTTCATTAGGTAAATAGATACCACATATTATAAGGAAAAGAAATGAAAAACAAGAAGGATTTTTAATGAGGTTTTATTTTTCTACAACTTCTAATAGTGGTCATGTCTCCACAAAAATTAATATAGGTGCGTATTTCCTAGGCATTAAAAATATTCTTGGCCTACTCCATTTTACTTTTTCACATTGCTCATAACAGCAAATGCTTTGTACGACCAGTTGATAATCTGAAAAATAAAACAACCGGATATCTGAATTAGAAAAAAAGCATTCGCGAAACAAAAAAGAAATTTGCGATTTACGAAACTTAACATCAGTACATCAATTCCATGAAATTATATATAATCTTAATTATATCTTTAAACGAGCAATTCTTGTATCTATACATATAATAAAACTGTAGAAATGACGATTCTGTACATTAAAGATATTCAAAAAATAATAAGCGTAGGGTGTCACTACATCGCTATACAAGCCAAAAATGTGGTCAGTTTTTTTGTCTGTCTGTCTGTCTGTCTGTCTGTCTGTCTGTCTGTCTGTCTGTCTGTCTGTCTGTATGTTTGTTCCACTTTCACACGAAAACTACTGATCTGATTTGAATGCGGTTTTCGCAGATATATTTATCTTCTTCCAACTTAACATCTGGTGTATAAAATTTTTTCCCCCCACCACTCTAAAGGGACAAAAGAGGGGTCAGATTTTGTATAAGACTTTTGCTTTAACACGAAAACTACTGATCCGATTTGAATGCGGTTTTCGCAGATATATTTGTCTTCTTTCAACTTAACATCTGGTGTATAAAAAAAATTCCCCCCACCCCTCTAAAGGGACGAAAGAGGGGGCAGATTTTGTATAAGACTTTTGCTTTAACACGAAAACTACTGATCTGATTTGCATACGGTTTTCGCAGATATATTTGCCTTCTTCCAACTCAACATCTGGTGTATAAAAATATAAAAATCAAAACAACAAAGAGAGGGTCAGATTTTGTATTAAGTAAACTTTTTTCTTTAATGGACTTACTTTATATTATTAACTGTTTTTCCAATTTCCCATCTGGTGCTACATTTTTCCCCCCACCCCACTTAGGGGACAAAAGAGGGGGTAAGATTTTGTATGCTGATGAAGTAGAAATACTTTAAATAATATATATATATATATATATATATATATATATATATATATATATATATAATTGGAATTTCGGAATCGGCTCCAACGATTTTCATGAAATTTTGTATATAGGGGGTTTCAGGGGCGATAAATCGATCTAGCTAGGAATCATTTTCATAAAATGTCATTTTATATGCGTTTTTTTAACTTTTTTAAACACCGAGCAAAGCTCGGTCATATAGCTAGTAATCTTACTCGTATATATAAAACTCGTGTGACAATGTTAGTTACCGTACTCCTCCGAAACGGCTTTACTGATTTTTACCAAATTCTTTATGCATATTTGGTAGGTCTGAGAATCGGCTACTGGCTACTTTTTATATTAGTAGGTAGTGCATTTGTTGAATAAATAACAGTAAACTATTACAACTCGAGACCGACGGCGATCATTGTTTATGCGACGGGATAGCCATGGTGCCATGCTTATTTGGTCACTTCAATAAAATAATATGGGTGAAACACTTTATATGGCAAAACAACGTTTGCCGGGACAGCTAGTAACTGTATAAAATACATTTTAAGATACGCAGTGTTACAGAAAAGTAACATAATATCCATACTTATAAAATACATGTCCTGACTGACTGACTGACTGACTGACTGACTGATTCATCATCGCTGGGCAAAAACTGTTAAAGTTACAGTTACGAAATTCGGTGGGTAGGGTTGTTTTATTAAGTAGACACCCACTAAGGAAGGAATTCTGAAAATTTTACCCCGAAGGGGGTGAAATAGGGGTTGAAAGTTTGAATGAAAGTCCGTCATTTCTTGAGTTAGAAATATGAAACTTTATCTTTGAGTTACTGATTGAAAATGAATGGATACGTATTTAAGCGTTTTTGGAAATTCTACCCCCAAGGGGGTGAAATTGGGGTTGAAAGTTTGAATGAAAGTCCGTTATTTCTTGAGTTAGAAACATGAAAGTTTATTTTTGAACTGCTGATTAAAAATGAATGGATACGTATTTAAGCGTTTTTGGAAATTCTACCCCCAAGGGGGTGAAATTGGGGTTGAAAGTTTGAATGAAAATCCGTTATTTCTTGAGTTAGAAACATGAAAGTTTATTTTTGAACTGCTGATTAAAAATGAATGGATAGGTATTTAAGCGTTTTTGGAAATTCTACCCCAAGGGGGTAAAATTGGGGTAGAAAGTTTCAATGAAAGTCCGTCATTTCTTGAGTTAGAAACATGAAAGTTTATTGACGTTTGCGTTTGACGTTTGCTTAAATAGGGTCCCGTTTCTACACTTTGTAGTAAGGAACCACAAAAAGGGGAAAACTATCCATCTTTGTTATTATACTATGTTAACGCGGACGAAGTCGCGAGCAACAGCTAGTTGTATTAAATAAAAGTGGAAAAGTTGAGGTACCTAATGAAGTCGGTTCAGCCCTTAAAACTTCCCTCGAAGGCATAATAAAGTCCAGGACCGAGGCAAAATGAAAAGGAATGCCTGCGGATGCAAAAAGTTCCGCGCCAAGTTTACTAATTTAGATAATTACTTACGTAAGTATAAGTTTCTAGGGACAGGGTAAATATCTTGCCCGCGGTCACTCGCAGTGGGTTTTTGGAACGCTCCAGAAAAATGATCAAGTACATCGCAGTTTTGGAGTCCAAATCCAACCATGCGCCTTCGTATGCCGCTTCTCTTAGCTCCAAACTCTAGAAACACATGAATTTTCTATTTAGCAGCGAAAATAAATAAAAATGTGCGTTTTTACATATTGCCAGCAACTTTGTTGCACTAAAATTAGTAAGTAATATATTATGGGAAATTGCGCGGCGGCCACAAACGAAGATCTTCCGAACGAGCGAGGTAGTATGCTTGGTCAGGCCGGAGCCCACGTGATACATTTCAGATGTCGTATATTATATTGTGCCGACGCGCTTAGAAAACTTCGATAGCGCGATGCAGCAATGTTAGGCGAATTGTGGGTACCGAGTACCGCCACAAATATATCGCAATGATCCTTAAGTAAGTTTTACCGTGATTAAAATTTTCTAATGTTTTCCTGGGTGTCCCTACCCGGAAATATAAATCCATACTATCCATACTTAATATTATAAATGCGAAAGTGTGTCTGTCTGTCTGTCTGTCTGTTACCTCTTTACGCCCAAACCGCTGAACCGATTTTTCTGAAATTTGGCATGGAGATACTGTGAGTCCCGAGAAAGGACATAGGATACTTTTTATTCCGGAAAAATGTACGGTTCTCGCGCGGTAAACGTATAAATGCTTCGAGTGTATAGGCAGACAAACTTTCGAATTTATAATAGTAGTGTCGATATTCACGTAATCAAAGACTACGTCGACGTCAACCTAATCAAAATATACTCTGAAGTTTTAGTAATTTCAATCAAATAACTAATTTAGGCAAACAATGCTCGTAGGGTTTGACATCAACGCGCGATATAATAGGCTCTATTAACAATTAATCAAGCGAGTTCAAATTCGCATTACGCAACGTTCTTGTGAACGAGGGCCGAAGGTCGAATTTAGATAATTTATGGCCCAAGTATCAAAGTATGAAACAGTTTTCGAGCACCGCAATACATCAATTACTTGGACAGATTTTAAGTGAGCAAACTGTAAACAGGCTTACCCTACGAATGGTACGATTTATCTTCGAGTTTGTGTCTTAGTTAAACGCTATATGATAACATAAGTTCTAGACGCGAACTCCCAAACTGCTAATCTGTTACAGGATCTACGCAGATTATGTTAGTACAATTTAGTGTAGACGAAATATGTTGAAGAGATGCCTAATGTTAGTTTTATCTATATGTGAGTAATATTAGGGATCATATTATAAAGCTGTATATTTAATTATGCAATATCTCCATAGCCGCAGGGTTGCTGGAAGAGATCGCTTATAGCGTAAGGCCGCCCTTGCCCACATTTTACTGTAAACATGTTAAATTAGTCGAACTAGTTATAGTACCAATTTGTGAGCAATAAATAGTTATCTATCTATCTATCTATCTATATTTTAAACACAGATACCCAGATCTAGATATTTCAATGTTGTTCGATTAAAAGCATCCTTATATAGCATTTTTGTAACACCGAATATTATGTGCAGTCTATGATTTTCATATGCGATAATAATTTTATTTTAAAATCATTTCGAAAGCTCGAAATATGTCAGTTTTCCGAGTTAATTCTGTCAATATACAGCTCCATATAAATGTCCGCCGGGCTTGAGCCGTCGAAAATGTTCTAGTAAATTGAATTTATTGATTTGCATTCTATCTAGCCAAACAACAGGGTGGTTATAAATTGCCCGGCGATTGGCGAAGGAATGTGTTGCGTGTGATAAATACGACTCTATTAAACGTGACGCTATTTGTGGTATTGTGGGTGGCATATTGGAGACAAAGGTTCCGAATTTTTATTTCCGGCCTCGTTGTTCGCAAGAAATGATATATTTTTATATAGAACAAATAAAAATCTGTTATTAAAATTAGATAAAACAAAGTCTTTCTCGTGGAAATAGTAATATTTTCTAGGATAAAAAGTAAAAACTATTATTTCCTGGTACTCGAAGTACCAACCAACATACCTAAGTTTAGCAGGTAAAGCATGAAGAAGTAACAGACAGAAAACTTTCGTATTTATAATATTAGCATGGAATTAAATATTACATTATAATACAAGTTTTAGTCAGGGACATAACGCTAAAGAATATTTGTTTAATTCTTGTTCCCGTAATCATTTGTAACGTAACATGAGGGTGCGACTCCTGCTCATTGCTAATTCTCTTTGTTGGTGTAATAATAATTTATTAAAGTAGCAGTTACCTAAGAAATTGAAATTTCAAGTGGAAAACTCCAGGAGGATCGTCCATTTGTCTGATTACGAGTCCAGTAAATACAAATTTAACACAGCCAGCGAAACTAGATTACTTTTTAATTCAACGCAAAAAATAACAGATTTTTTTTTCGAATAAAAATATAAATTATACAGCACGTAAAGTATATGCATATCCATACTAATATTATAAATGCGAAAGTGGTCTGTCTGTTACATCTTCACGCCCAAACCACTGAACCGATTTGGCTGAAATTTGGTATAGAGGTATTATGAATCCCGGGAAAGGACATAGGATACTTCCTATTCCGGAAAAATGTACGGTTCCCGTGCGATAAACGGATTTTGGCGCAACGGAGTTGCGGGCGTCATCTACAATATTATAAATGTGTGTCTGCACCTTTTTACGCTTTAAACGCTGAATCGAATTTCATATTTGGTGTAGAGACACTTTGAGTCCAGGGTTAGGACATATCATAATTTTGATATATGGAAAAAAAAATATTTCCAGCGCGAAAAACGACGTTGTTGCGGACAGCAGAAAGTTTTTCATGGTGTTACTGAGGTAGGTACATAATAATACTAAACAAAAACTATATTCTTCTACTACAACAGAATATATTATATTTAGCTTTGGGCGTGCCACTCACACTTGCCTTATTAGTTCAATAACGTACTTGATGTTTCAGTAAATATTTGAAAGCGATGTTTTATGAACATGGGCATAATATGGCCACAGGAAATTAAATTGGACACTAATGGCCCGTATTATTCCTTTACGACTCGTAATAATAGGCAATATTATCCGGATATTATTGCTATGATAATAAAATAAGCCACAGAATGTAAATAACAATTGCAATTTTACAATTTACAATACGTCAATAAAACGACGTAGAATTTGGTGACAAAATAAGCGGTAAATAATACTGTGATTTTAATTAACTCTGGTAAAAGTAAATTCTTTTTATTTTGCCTTTTTCTTTTAATTAATGTAAGGTTAATGTTATGTGCGTTTCTTTCATTTTTTGTAGTTCTTGATTTTCGTGTCTGGCATATAGTTTTAAAAATAAAGCCAAAAACAGACCTCACCTTTTTGGGCCTTTGAGTCAGATCGAAGAACCAAATGATAACGATATATGATCTTAAAACTAAGTGTGAATCACTATGGATATTTCACCCCTCAAAGGCTTACATTATAAGCTAAATATGGTCGAGTAAGCCCTGGCCGTGAATCGGGATTACCTTCAATATGAGCTCGTTGCCGAACCAGCACAGTATGAACACCTCTATCAACATGCACGTTAAGTAAATGGCCATCCACACGATTTGCATTGGATGACTTGTGGGGTTTTCGATCTGAAATTCAGAAAAAAAAGATTACTTACTCTGTAAGGCTCGACTCGACGGCGCCACTGCGCCGCTACTTGCATTATGCAACATGCATACAGCTGGAGTAATAATCTAATACTGTTGCTTGTGATCTCGCGGTGTAGCGGGCAAATCGCTCGGTTTCACGGACGCTTAATACAAATCATAAAGTTAATATTATACCTTAGGTATTGTACGATGCAAGCATCGCACACTTCTAGGTCAGCTGTCAGCATAATAATTAATACATCAATTTAGTAAATATCTCAATATTTGAACGATTTCGTAATGTTTTAATTTTTGCTATACTCATCATTATCTTTGTGTATATAAGATGTGTCTGCTATAATACGCTATCATTCCTCTTAGATCATTATTATCATTTATCTTATATCACTGTACCTTTGTAATGTGTATCTATCAATAAACAGTTATCATTTTAAAGCTGTTTCCATCATCTATCATCGTTATCAGCGTGTAAGGTGTACAGACCCGTACAGGTATATTAAGTTTATGATATATAAATACAGGCCTGACACTAGCGACACTCTAAAACGGAACCCTAACCAGCAGATTTTTTGTGTATTGGTAGGTTAATAGTTATGTAATTTAAGAGTAACATTTTCCTACAAATAGAACAATACATATTTTAGGACCATCAAATCAAAGTATGAAATACTTTCTATTTCTGTTAGCTACCACTTTCAAGATTTTTCGCAGATAAAAAAGTTGTTTGTCTTATCAAAATGAAGCTACTCACAAAAAATTTGCTTTTTATTAATAAAAAAAAAAAAAAAAGTTCCAGGGCTCCCTGACTATAAATAAAGTGTCAACAAAAATATGGAACAAGAATTTCGACAATATTCATATTTCTCATTTTATTCTTTTAACTTTTCCTAAGATTCTAACTTCTATCCAACGCAAATATTGAAACGAATAAAGGAAAATCTTAGCTAACAAATCGTTTATTGGCAATTTAGTAAAGTGAAGAAGATTTTGAGACAAGTGGCTATTTGGAAGTTACGTTATTTGAAACTAAGCAATTCGATACAATCCTTCTTAATTTTTGTTTATTGAAAAATATATTGATATTTGATTACTAAAATGATACATTTTTTGTAAAAAACCAGTTACTGTGACTGTCCATGTGTAAAGATTTTTCGTTCAAGCTTTACTACTTTATTCGCCGCAATTAATATTTTAGACATTACCACGAGAATTGTTTCTACTAAACATTACAATTTAAATTACTGAATAACAACAAAATGAGCAATACAAAATATACAATAGGCACCTATCTATTATTATACATATAAAACGAGGCTTCTACTTGGGCGTAGGGTCTTTGGGTCAAGTCAAATAACTACCAACTGAATGAAATTTTATGTCTCGTCTCGTGGTTTCAACCATAGGTGTTGAGCAACTTTTTTTCAAGACAGACAGACGTAGTTGCCAAATTCGTGAAATACGACGTGTTCTGAAAGTTCGATTTGCAACCGCATCGGATCGCTCCGCAACACATTTTATATGCGGTAAGGGAACGTTGAAAAGTTTGTAAAACTCCATATTCAGGGTACAAAAGTTATCCCAGATACCCAGATATGTTGCCTGCAACATTGTTGCGCAATTTCTTTGTCGCACGGAAACCTTACATTTCTTATTTCTATCTTTTGTCATTTTTATTGACTTATAGTAGAAAAAACTTTATTTGCAACTAAGCGGGTCCATAGACGATCAATTTTATTACGCAATATCACGTATTGTACAGCAGGGCAATCGCGCTAAATTTTTTCAACTGAACCGCAAATGAAACTCGGACGTTGATCGACTTTTGGAACGATTCGGTATCGCGCTAACGTTTTGACAGCCAGTTGAGACGTAACTGAACCTCAGCTCAAGCGCAAACGCTGTCAAAACAAAAAGTTGATACAATGCAACTTCTACTCGCACGTTTCTGAAACGTTTCTTATTTTGGTGTGTTAAATTGACGAAAATCGATGGAAAAATATAACATAAGCTATAATCAAATTATAATTTAAGCTTATGTTTTACTTCAAAGCTGTAAAATAACACTACGGACTATTTGAGTTTGTTAAAAAGTGAATTGAATTTTGACATTACTTCTTTACGTAAATGTTTTCTCCGCCACATAAAACTTTTGTCACAAGTCACTAGTGACTACTCAACACTTATGGCGCTTGTAAAATATAGTAAAACAATATAAATTTAATTACGTAAATTAAAAACTCCAAGTAATAATCATTCGCATTCATAACTACCAAAACAACTTCACTCGTGTCATATTCATCCATATGTTTAAATAAACAATTTGTCAATTGACCAACCCATCAGTCGTGGCAAAACGAGACACAATAGCTTTTAGTTTTATTAACCGTCTAGGGTTAATATTGAATCTTATTGTTACATTAATTGTCCAATACTAATTGTAGGTCTAGGGGCCCGCTAAGGCCAATAACAAAAATTATTAACATCAAAATGTGTTCATTAATATGTCTTTAGTCCCTATTATCTTTTATAAATTTGTAGGGTAGTTGAGCGGTGAACTTTTCTACCTACCCTCAATCCCGATACACAGTTGACAGTACCCGTAGCGACTCCGCGCGTATTTTATTCCGGAAGTATTTTAAACAATACTATAAAAATTAGTAAATGCATCGGTAAAATATAACAAATATTCTTTAATAATAATCTTATTTTATGTACATTAAATAAGTTACTTAAATAATAATAAACTTTAATAAAACATTAATCAGACTAGCGGAAATATTTTATACCGGAAGTATTTTAACAATTTGTAAAACCTGTTAGAAAAATAAAGCAACCTAGTAAAATAATGTCATTTTAGATTTATCATTAATTAATTATGACATCAAATATTAGAATAATTAAAAATGATTATTTTTATATTTACATTTATAACATTTTAATGTTTCTAATTCTAAATAAATTATTTCAGCTAAGTTTTTAAAAATACGGTTTTAGTACATAATTATGTAATTATTATATATTATATTATTATTAATTATTTAACACGCGCATAAGTCGCATCGTAATAGTTCGCAATACTAAGCTGGAACTATAATAATAATCAGCTGTTAGCCGAGAATATCTGTTACCGTGACCGCTAGTTAAATATTTTCGTGTGTGAAATCGCAAGAACAGGAATGTTGAAGACAGCTTCAGAAAAAAATCGGTTGTCTGTAAAGTCGGTTCACTGACGATAATTGAACGTGACAACTACCTTTGTTGAGATTTGTAAACTTCATAATATTTGATAAGTAAATTTAGTTCCGATTTGATAACAGATGTCGCTGTTAGGCCTCTAGATCGCGCTATCGCTTACCCGACAACATTTGGTATAATATGTAATTCAATAGAACAAATTTTCGTCTTTTCGCTGACACTCATAGGTTGTTTTATTTATTATTTCGCCAGAGGGATTTGCGTCCCAGGGTAACCCTACAGAACGAATTGGACTAGTATTAGGCGTATGACGTCTTTACAGCCTTAAGCCTAGTATCCACTTGAGCATGCTCGGGCGAATGAGCCGCTCATTCGTGCGAGTTCGAGCGTGCTCAGACGTCTCCACTTGAGCGGCTCGGCCAAATGAGCGGGCTCATTTGGCCGAGCCGCTCAAGTGGATACTAGGCTTTATATTGGAACGCCTTCAGAGCGATCAGCGAGGTAACGCCGCATATTGCGTCATGTTTTTTCGTGCGCGCAGCCCATATCGAATTATAAGACGTTGTCACGTCAAAAAGACAGGTTAGTGTTACTTTTTCCTTGATTTCCTTTGTCTCTTGTACAACCGCTTACGTTTAATGTTTTAGTATGTGATTCAAATCCAAACACAGACCAACTCGCTTATTCTATTAAACAGACTTCAGCCAGAGAGGTACTTGTTGATGCATAGCTATATTGAACTTTGATCAATGCATTAGCAGTCTTTGCAATCAAGCCAAAATGTCTGATCCCCAGCGGCACCCGCCTGCAATCTTTTAAAATCTAGATCGAAATTCTTATCTTAATAAACTAAACGAGGTGTTAATGATGATGGATCCCCTTTCCCTCTTAGAGGGGCAGACTAGAAGCATAATAATATAACTAACACCCAGTAGCCTATCTTCGTACTATTGCGTCGCCAGAATTATACGAACACATTAGAGTTATTTCAGATAACTTGAAGTAGTAAAACAATGTATTATCATTGTTTTACTACTTCAAGTTTTCTGAAATAACTCTAATGTGTTCGTTAGAACGTGAATTATTTTTACGTAAAATAGGCCGGGACAGGGTATAAACTTCATATTAGGGCCGGGACACAAAAACACGGCACGACGTCGTATGACGTCGTGTCGTGGGAATCCACGACGCGCGTCGTAAAAAACCACGGCACGACGTTGTACGACGCCGTGTCGTGGGAATTCACGGCGCGCGTCGTAAAAAACCACGGCACGGCGCCGTACGGCGTCGTACGACGTCGTGCCGTAGAATTCAAGATAAGTTTCTACGACGCGACGTGTGCCGTGCTTTTTTACGACGCGCGCCTTGGATTCCCACCACACGGCGCCGTACGACGTCGTACGACGCCGTACGGCGCCGTGCCGTGTTTTCGTGTCCCGGCCCTTAGACCGCTTGAATCGGGCACACGCATACCGACGTAAGTGATAACTATAGGTAGCAAACTATTTGCCTTTTTGTTGAGGGAGTTTGAAGTGCAGGGCTGAGCACTACTGTACGATATTAACACTGTGGCACTAACAACTAAGCTAGGAAAGCTACGTACCGATAAAAACTGCACACCCACCAGACACAATACCATGACACTCAACATGAACTGAAGCGCAGAAGCCAGACTGAAAGCGCTTTCAATTATTGATACGTATCTGGAAGAAACCCATTAATTACCAGACTTAATTATACACAAAAACAACGGATCAACCTTGTTTTCTTATCTCTAATGATTTATTTTATCGGAAAGGTTAAAAGTATCGATGTACAGATAAGTGCTACATTTCTAAATATATTTTGGGGTTTTTAAATATATTTTCGTGCTAACGATCACTACACTTATACATCTGAATATTCATTTAAATACATTATAATATTTAGATTTTAGAGTTTACATAAGGTCAGTTTACAGTGAAACGACACGACGATGCATGAAAATATAAAAATGTAATGTCACTGTGTAGTAGGTATACCATATACTTGATCTTTCAAATTTTAATGATTTTGTGCATCACCAAAGATCCAAATATTATGTATGTAGAGACGTTATATTTTACAACGTCGTTGTTTGAGGTTTTACAAATTAAGTAGTTTGACAGGCGAATACAAAACATTGTGTGACTGTGACGACCGTATAACATACAGCGTATAGTATATATTTTATGGCGTATAGTTTAAAAGTAAGGAGCTACAGAGTATACGCTTGTTGTAATGTTAAGCACGTCAGAGAGGCTGGAAATGAGCCTAATCTTAAAATCGTCGTCCTTAACTGGGTCACAAAGCAAAGTTTCACAAAAATAACATAACGAGCGCTTCCGATAATATTATTTCAAATAAAATACTTTTAAAATTCCTGGGTGATTAATGTTAAACTCGATAAAATAAAAATGGTATTACTGTAATTTATGGGTCGAGTCTCCGAAGAGAATTTTATGTCTATTTGTGAGCTGCTGAGAAAAGATTACTCTTTTAAAAATATATACTAATATTATAAAGTGGAAGAGTTTGTTTGAACGCGCTAATTTCAGGTACTACTGGTCTGATTTGAAAAATTCTTTCAGTGTTAGATAGCCCATTTATCGAGGAAGGCTATAATAGGCTATATTTTATCATGCTAAGACTAATAGGAGCGAAGAAATAGACGAAAATGTGAAAAAACGGGGGAAATTATTTGAAAGGGCTTATCTCGCGAACCACTGGAGCAATTTTATGTTATTTGGCATAGATAAGAAGTAGACCACGTGAAGGATCATAGGCATAGGCTATTTTTGTAGACTAATTTGTCTGTGAAATATCTAATTTACGCGGCCGAAGCCGCGCGGAACGTCTAGTTCCTCATACATATAAATACTCCGTTGGCCCAATGAGCTTCTGCTTGATTGGACTAAAACATTAAACGTCATTTTGTAATAAAAATGTCTTCCGAAGCCTGATGTGGTTTTGTATTTTAAAACGTTTCTTGAAATAATATTTTTAACCTAACATAAAAATGATTTTCTTTAGTCTCGCTAAAACTCGAGAACGACTTAACTGATTTGGCTAATTTTAGTCTTGAAATATTAGTGGAAGTCCAGGAAAGGTTTATTATATTATAGGATGAAAGTGATACGAAGTTCACCGGTACATCTAGTTAAAAATAATAATACATATTATATTCTTCACAAGGTTTTACCGTTTTTACGTTAATTTACTATATCCTATGAATATTGAATACCCTTTACTTTTCGTCGAAATATTTAAATACATATACTATATAGTAACAAATTATGTTTGAGTCAGAAAAAACTACCATAGTAATATTAAAATCCATTTAGAAGTTTTTTCCATGAAAAACAATAGATTTTCAAACTTTCTCTTCATGTATACTTACCAAAGGACATTGACGGACCTACGTCATTTGGTCGGCTTATGTCAATTCAATGCTGTGATCGGTCGGATAGATTTGACTTAACGCGACCAAATTACTTAGGTCCGCCATCTACCTAGGAATTAACTTCTCTGATGGTACTATCAGGGACGTTGATTCATAGGAAGATGGTGGGCCTACGTATTTTGGTCGCGTTACGTCAAACCCAGCCGACAGATCACAATCAACGTTAAATTGAAATAATCCGAACAAATGACGTATGCCTGTTAACTGCCTTTGAATCAATTTCTTTGATTACAATGTTTTTATAATATCTTACCGAATAATAGCGGTATAGTGTATCATACACTTCTTCAACACGATATGTATGTATTGTTCGTCTTCAGCTTCACCAACCACTTTCTTCTCTCTCTGATCCCTCTCCTGTCGCCGGTTTGCGAGCATTTTGAAGTTTCTCAAATTGAACGCCAATATTTCTATTTGCCCAACTGGAAATAAAATTAAGTATAATCAAGAAAAATTAAAAGGCCTTTTAAATCCATTACTGGGGGCTTTTATTTACTTTTCAACGAGAAGATAAAAGGTGAAACGTAGTAAAATTGACGAAATGAATTTTTTGTACACTTTATCTGCTTTTGGGCTCTTTAATAAAATTAATGATCAGTTAATTTAATTAACTTCCTAGAACGTTTTATGTTTATTACGTTTTGGTTTTAATTTATTTAGCTAGATGATTTAATTATTTTATTTGGACCATTATAATTTATGTTTTTTTTAATAATTATAATCATCGCCTTGCTTACAACAATTATCACTTAAAAAAATTGAGACGTCAACACACTTGTGATCATAGAGGAAAATAACTTATGATTCTTTCATAGTGTTTATGGGCGCGGTTGAACATTTTTTACTCGTCCTGAAAAAGCGCACAACGCAACTAAATAAGTTATAATTTTAAAAGCTGTATTGTCTATTAAACACATTATAGAATAATATACAAACATGCAATATGACATCGCGGTACGTTATCTAAAAGATTATGTACATTGTACATGGTAAGAACGCATCTGCATATTGGTTTAAGCTTAGACACGGGCGTAATTTGAATTTCATATGTAACAGAGAACTTATATTGTCTTGGATTAGTATATCGCTTTTCGACTGATGACACTTTTAATCTAATTAGGTTTAGCTGAACTAGCGTACTAGTACCTAAATTATCTAAGCTGGAGCCTATAAACTTACCAGTACCAACAGTTCAGGTAGTTCTTGCACCACTAAAGGCGCCTAGAATCAACCCGTGTCTACCAACTACCATGGGGTAGGAGCATGACTAACGTGACCATTTTTTTTTTGTCAGAGCGGGACAAATACAGAATCCCCCCCCCCCTCCCCCCGACGCGCCTAACTACTGGAATCGAGGAAGGAACGTTATATTTTACGCGGCACGCCAAGACTAATAGAAGCGAAGAAACGGAGGAAAATGTGGAAAATACGGGAAAAATTATTTGTAAGGGCTTATCTCACGAACTACTGGAGCAATTTCTATGTTATTTGGCACAGAAAAAAAGTAGAGCAGGTGAAGGATTGTAGGCTATTTTGTGGGCTAATTTGTCTGTGAAATTCCTAATTTACGCATGCGAAGCCGCGCGGAACGTCTAGTTATTGATATCGAGCAAAATATGGCAGAATAATCACATTTGTTATATGTATGCGTTACTTCCAGGCATTGCACAGGCATTTCAAACATAAAAATACTTTTCAATATTTAAATTATTGTCGTTGGTATATGGACGTATGGTCACGTTAGGCATGACTAACGTGACCATACGTCCCGCTTTGGGCGGGACAGTCCCGCTTTCAGGCAGTCTGTCCCGGTGTCCCCCGCGAGGCCGAAATTGTCCCGCTTTTGCAAACAGACCAAACGACAATAATTTAAATATTGAAAAGTATTTTTATGTTTGAAATGCCTGTGCAATGCCTGGACGTATCATGTAACGCACTCCCATACAAGAAATGTGATTATTATGCCATATTTTGCTCGAAAATGGTAGACAGGTAACAGATAAGCACTTTAGCTATTTACAAAATACTCAATTATATTTACCTCTATACTTTAATAAAATTTCCGTCGATTCCGTCGAGTCCCGCTCTGACAAAAAAAAAAAAATTAATGGTCACGTTAGGCATGACCCATTTTATACCCTTTAGGTGCTTTTAGTTATGCCAAATGTTCTTAAAGTTATGCTCAGCCTATACTTATTTGTAAGGACTAAAGTTTATCTAGATAAATATCTAGATCTTAAATTCTTAAGGCTCCATGTATTTAATTGTTACCATTGATATATTTTTTTTTAAATTTACATGCTCGTATATTTTACACTAGACCAGTGGTCCCCAACCTTTTTTTCATGCGGGCCACAAACATGTTTTGGTCTTGGTGTCGCGGGCCGCAACAAAATTATTTAGGGTTAAAAAATAACATTCTTAAAAATTAACGATTTAAAAGTGGAAAAAATTGAACGACTATCACGTAGACCTTACGTTATTTTGCCGGTGGGCGCGAATTTCAAAATTGTTTAACATTACGCGGGCCACAAATAAACTCCCGGCGGGCCGCATGCGGCCCGCGGGCCGCGGGTTGGGGATAGCGGCACTAGACGATGCCCGCAACTCCGTTGCGCGAAAACTCAAAAAGTATCCTATGTTCTTTCTCGGGACTCAAAGTATCTCCATACCAAATTCCAGCAAAATCGGTTCAGCGGTTTGGGCGTGAAGAGGTAACAGACAGACAGACAGACAGACAGACAGACACACTTTCGCATTTATAATAATATTAGTAAGGATACTTTGTCCGAAAGAGACAAAAGGTTTACGTTACAAAAATTTTATTGTTTGTTTTTGTCAAGCAAGCTATTTGCTTAATTTTTGTAGCTCAAAGCGTTTATACGAACACATTAGAGTTATTTCAGACTAGATGACGCCCGCAACTCCGTTGCGCCTAAAATAGTTTATCGTGCGGGAACCGCACATTTTTCCGGCATAAAATGTATCCTATGTCCTTTCCCGGGTCTCAAAGTATCTCCATGCCAAATTTGAGCAAAATCGGTTCAGTGGTTTGGGCTTGAAGAGGTAACAGACAGACAGACAGATACACTTTCGCATTTATAATATTACTAGCTGTCCCGGCAAACGTTATTTTGCCATAATATAAAGTATTTCGCCAATATTATTATATTATTGAAGTGACTAAATTAAGTATGGCACCATGGCAACGTCCATCGCTATCGCATCGCACAAACAATGGTCGCCGTTAGTCTTGAGTTGTAACAATTTACTATTATGTATTAAACAAAATTGCACTTATCAATATAAAAAGTAGCCAGTAGCCGATTCTCAGACCTACTGAATGTGCATATAAAATTTGGTAGAAATCAGTAAAGCCGTTTCGGAGGAGTACGGTAACTAACATTGTGACACGAGAATTTTATATATAAGATAAGATTAGTATATTAGTATATTAGTGTGGATGGATATGGATACGATTAAGCCCGTGGCTACATTTGAATGCATTGCAGCGTCTGAGGGTAGGAGCGAAATCCGCGGCTTTATATAAACACTTTCACTAAGCCCTCTGAGAATTTCTTTTGCGTGGAACATAGTACTTTAATTTAAATATTTATTATATTTGATACTATTATTCAAACAAATAAAATCAAACGTTTAAATAAAATAAAATAAATAATTATAAAATCAAAAGTTTGTGTGCATTTTTGTTTTACGCAAAAACTACTAAACGGATTTTCATAAGGTTTGACATGACATATTTAAATCAAATGTTGAGCTAGGGCCTGAACTACCAGACTCTTGATAATGTAGGATACTGTTTGTCCCGACAAAGTTTTATATTTCAGTGAAATAATGTTTTACTGTGGATGCGAGTAGCAGGAGATCGGTCATCTTGGCGTTCATTGAGAGAGGTCTATGTCCAGCAGTGGACGAATACAGACCGATATGATATGATGATATATACCCCAGTAGAGTTAGATTTTTTTTTGATTATTCAGGTGTAGGTTGTGCCGTAATTGTTAAAGGTCTAATTCATGATCAGAAATATTCAGTTTTATCCAGTCGCTTGGGTCCCGGTACATTTACCATAGGTGTAGGAGCTTAAATATTGATTTCTAAAAAAATTCAAAAGGATCAAATTTGTAGGAAATTTAATGATCTATCACCTACAACTTTGTTTCTATAATTATTTTCGCTAAATTCGATAATAATTGACATACAAGCGAAATTATACTTTGTTTTGTTTTTTACATTTATCTCCGTAAATATTGATTTTACAATGAAAATAAATTTATAAGAACTCAAAATGTAGAAAATTAAATTTACAACAAATTTAGTTCTTATCGTTTTCGTAAAAAAATATAAAATAAAGGAGATAGTATGTCTAAACAAAGATTTGATTTTCAAACCAATATGGCGGCTAACGCACATGTCGGGGTTGGTCGAGTTTTTGAATTTAAGCTATTCATGACCTAAACACAGGTGCAAAAAAATTTCTGACTATAATTAATTTCAGATTCCCATACAAGGCTGAACTAACCCTACTGGGCTTATAGCAAATGTGCTACTATGAAAAAATTAAGTTATTTAAAACAAAATCATTTTTTTTTTACTAAAACAACAAAAGTTAATTGAACGTACTTTTTTCAATTTATTACAGGGACTTAACTTTGTACTCATTTAATTTTCATGTACCGTATTGTTTGCTCCCGGCGTCCATGGCAGTCTCGTCACTCACAATTAAGCCGATTTTCCCGTTTCCTCATAAAATAACCATAGGTAAAGCCGCTTGTGTGTAAAAGAGACAAAAAGTGTTTGATCTGCGATGAAATGGATATGAAAACATTTGGATAATTGTTTTCTTGTTACGTTCTACAGGTAACAAGATTACTATTATATTATAAACGTTCACTTTAACTATCCCAAAACAAATAATAAAACAACACTACAATAATAAATGTTGCTGTCTTTATCCAATATGTTTGAATTTGATAAAGTACAGTAACGGCTATGTTAGTTCTGTCCCTATTTACTGTAAATTTAAGAAATCCTAATCCTTTACAAGAGACAAATGAAAGCAAAATAAGTTGTTAACTCCACTACTAAAACTAAATGAAAACCGTGAGGAGAGACCTCGTAATTTAGTTGGGTAATAAAGATGTTCATCAGACAGCACTCAGACTAACTCATCAAAAATACGCTTAGTGATGCATTTACAGAGAAAAGGCAGGTTCCAAGGAACCCTTTAGAGCGAGGCCCTATTAGTGGCCTCGAGGGCTCTCCAGGGTAGTTGAATAGTGACAGTCTTAATGCGCCTCATTTATATTTCTTAAAGTATTTCTTGAAATTAAATTATTATTAGAAGCCTAGACTATTGATTCTTGGAATTTGTAATGCTTAAAAAGTGTTATTGTGTCTATAGACACTAATTCTAAAATTCGACATAGAATTGCCGAGTTTTGTAAAGTTAGCGATATACATTAACCCATCAGTCGTGGCAAAACGAGACACAATAGCTTTTTCATTATTATCGCGGCCGGATGTGGCCGCTTGGGGCTTCATGAATGAATTATTATAGAGACAAAATTCTCTTCCTCAGCTAAATGCAAAAATAATCATTAAAAGTAGTTGCAAAAACTTACCCTATAACAGTTTCTTTTTATGTTATTGATAATTTCATTTGTGTTGTTGTTAACGTTTAAAACTTAGTTTATTTTTGTTTTTTCAGTTTTTTAACTTTTTTTTTTCTAATAATATTATGCTTACTAGCAGAGGAGATAAATGCTGCTAGGATCGTGTCCATAACACCATCTATGATACAGGTCGCTGGCTTATAGTAGACCTACAATAAATTAAAAATCCATATTATTATATTATGATGAAATAATTTACTAATAAAATATAACAAGCTTAATCCTTCGATCGCGGATTCTTGGAAATCTATTGTTATTCTATTGTTATCGCGGTCACCGGTGTCCTTATGGAGCTTGATAGGTTAAGACTGTGTAAAATTATAATATTTTTTGTTAAATACTTGGGTTCAACTTCACCACTTTAGGTTAAACTCAATTGTGGAATAATTAATATTTCCGGATTTCGCAATGAAAGGGAAGGCATAATATTTTAACAAACAGTTAGCCATAACCCAGACTAGTCACTAGTGCAAGTGGGCCTCAGAGTTCTATATTCATAGTATTTCAGAGTATAAATTAATTTTTTTGTTTGGACGTTTTTCCTAAGTATATTATGAGGGAACGTGCTTAAATTACGTGATGCGTAATAACAGCCCTCATAAAAATACTCCTAAATTATCATTTATTTAATTGCTGAGAGAAAGGATGTCTTCTCAGTAGTCAGTACCCATGTAAGCATAGGACAATGAGAGGATTTTAATCCTTCGATCGCGGATTCTTGGAAATCTATTGTTATTCTATTGCTGTCGCGGTCACCGGTGTCCTTATGGGGCTTGATGGGTTAATCATTATATTACGTATCTTTTAGAAAAATTTTGAGTTAAAAATATTTTCGCCGCATAACGGTACTTATTGCTTGCTTAAGAAGAAGGCGACCGAAGGCGGAATTAAAAAATGACAAAAGTCCTGTATCTTAGGTACGTTCCCTAATTATTGATGTACTCACGTGATGAAGGTAAATGATGCCGTAAGCGGGCGTTTTGAACACATCAAAGGACGTGTACTCCACGTTCGTGGGCAAAATGTCAAAATTTTCCGTAAGCGGCATTATGATCCCCACTGAAAATAATGATATGTTTACCTTTGTGAATCGTCTGATTGGGGTGTTTTCGTGGCTTGACAATGGTGAGATTGAGGACACACCGCTGGCTTAGTATGACCACAAAAGAAGTATTAGAAACACTGACAGAATTTGGAGACACGTGTAAATATTTTTTCCACATTTTTTTCTTTGTCTTTCTTTCACTTTGTTTTTCATAAAGAAACCCTTGTCTATGGTGGCCAGGCTGGACAGGCAGAGCAATAAAGAGATTTGCCTATTCGCCAAGCCGCCTGTCTTACATGTGCATAGTCACTTGTTACTTATATTAATTTATGCGTTAAATGGAGGCAGAATATTTTTGGCACTAGAAATCGTTGTTTGCATATTACTATGATATGATTCTTAGATTAAACTTACTTTATATTTGTCTTATGTAAGATTCAACCGGTTTTGAAATCAATAAGATGGTTAAGTAAGTCCTCAGGTAGTCACTTTTTAATTCTTATAGTGTAACATTTAGAAAACTACAAAAATAACAGATACAACTTACATAAATTCAATTCATGTAAATTATGAAATATTATGAAATAAATATTCCGGATTCCCTTCGAGAACATAATACCCGAGTTGTATAAAGCGATACTAACAACTTGTAAAATCAAAAGACGTGATGAGAATGAGACCCGCCGACTAAGGCCGTTTTCCATTTCAGTTGTCCATCGCCGCCGTCACCGGAACGTCACTAAAAACTCAAATAAAATGCCACTTTATGACCTAGGCCAGGGATGGCGAACCTTTTCGTATTAATGTGCCCTTTTTCTGAAGAAATCTTCAGTCAAGTCAAAAACGTGCCATTCAATATTTTATTATGATCCTATGCGTATTTCAAAATTTGAATAATTTGGTGCCACTATGCAGACGAGGATCTATATTCTATAACATTCATTGTTGGTCTAGACTTTCGGTATCTAGTATATTCCACAACCTGAGCACTATTGTGGTACACTTTACGGAAAAACTATCACGCCTATTGATTTGTGCTTTTTTTTAATCTTTATTTAAGGAGTTTTAGTTCTTACAAACTACGCCACTCCGTTAGACCATCTACATAATTAATATAAAATGATTTTAAATAACTGGACGACGACGAAAAATGTGCTTCTATTTATATTATGTAGATGTGTTATCATCGTTCAGTCAGTCAGTTTAGTTACTATTAAAATAAAAAAATAAAAACTTTCTCAAAGATTATTTAGACCACGCAGAAAAACGATGCGAGCCCTTACAAAGCTCGGTTTTTAGCTAGTTTCAATAATTTCGATACTAGTTTTGAGACCAGTGGCGTGTTCTAAATTTTATGTGCCATTGGTTCGCCATCCCTGACCAGGGCTATAGGTTACATTTTACTAGCAACCCATGCGGCATGCCACCGACCACCGTCGTTTGTCATTACAATGAGTAAAATGAAACTGCATTGAGTAAAATGAAACCCATAGCCAAGTCATAGTAGCATTTTATTTTAATTTTTGTCAGTGACGTCCTGGCGATAGCAGCAGACAGCAGTGGACAAACGGCCATAAGCTTAAATTCAGAATTTCGGCGAACAGCCACTATTAACAATTTTCGTATAGATTGTTTATTGAAGGTTGAATGTCGAGTTTGTGATGGGCATTCAGACTTGAGTCTTTATTACCTAGACCTACAGGTGTACCGATATTAATATTAATTAGCAGAAAAGGTAAAGTTAAATATTAGATTTGACTAAATAATCTCACTTTGGTTTACTTGAGTTGGATACGTCTATATCAACGATTTCATGATTCTAACATCTAAACTTATAACAAACACACCCACTTAAACATGAAACGGAACATAATAAGACAGCATATACTACCAAACTACCATAGTTTATAAATCAAAATAACAATTTTTACCAACCTCACGCTATAAGCATTAAGCATATGCTTATGTGAGGTTGGTAAAAATTGTTATTATAGGGTACCTCCGAAATTTTTACCAATTTTTATGTGTTCTTAACGCCAAAGAACTTATAGTTGGGGAGGGGAAGAGGGGATTTTGGGAGTAGCTCGAGCGTGTCAGATTAAGCTTGTATAGGCTTCCGACATGTGTCTAGTTATCATGGTATAGAAATCAAATTTCTCATATGGTGGGTTAAAAAATTTTTTTTTGAATATTGAAATGTCATTGGATTTGTCAGATTAATATAGGGGATGTTAAGTATACCCCAAAGAAGCTTCCATATAAAGCACTGACGATTCAAAGGTTAGGTAAGCCTGTAGGGACATTTTAAAATATAAAAAATAAAGCTTCATATTTTCCTAACTAAGCTTTGCAGATATTTTATTTTGCACTGAACTAAATGATTTAGTCCTTGTTGTCTGAAATATATTTATAATTTACCTAAATCAGCAATTTTCTGAATATATTTTCTTTTTCAAAACTTTAAAATGGCTGCAGTTTCTGAACTCACCGTTAAAATAAAAAACGCTCTTATTATTTTTTTATCAGTTTTACCTAATGTACAAAACCTACTAGGTGTCCATGACGCTCGAGTGACTACACAAATAGCACCCTCCCCTCCCCTACAAGCGTTATCGTGCGGTAAAAACGGCCAAAAGAATACCTGAGACAGCCCCGACGCACATACTAGAGTAATATGTCATGACGAAGCGCGCAGTCTGTATGCTCCTCCTCAAAATTTCCCTGTGCTCCTGCTCCTCAGGTCGAAATTCCACGCGATGCAAATACTTTAAAAGATTTAAAATTTTCTCCTTATTTAGCCAGAATACCGCAATTTTAAAATACGTGTACATTTCACTCAGGAAGAGGTAGAGTCTGAAATAAACGTTTTGTTATGTGACCGCTCCGTATATTTTTACTGCTTTACTGCTTTAGAGCAGTTATTTCACTAGCTATTGGGTTTTTTTGGGCTAATAAGAGATAATTCCAATTGAACCTATGTATAATAGGAACAAGGGCATAGGTCTACAACTACTTCTAACGACATGACGTAATTAACCCTCTAAAATAAAATAGGTTCTGAATATTTTTTTTATTTTTAAGCTTCCATTTTTTTACTAACAAACTCAGTAAGTGTAAAATTTTTTTGATTTATAATTATTAAATATATTATAGTATTAAAGTATTAGTTTTTCACTTATAATACCACAAGAGCTTCAAAATTATCGGGTATTTCCCGATAGGTTCGTTGCAAACAAATGAAGGATTCAAGTTTTTCAGGTTAAAAAATCACGAGCGCGAAGCGCGAGTGATTTTTCCTGAAAAACTTGACGACTTTATTTGTTTGCAGGGAACCTTGAGGGAAATGCCAGATAATTTTGAAGCTCGTGTGGTATTCGGGGGATTATTTTTCCGTCCCAAATGTCGGCCAATAGAATTGCACCATGAGACGAAATGTACAGTTAACAAATAAGAATTTGTACCTTCCTTATAGTCTTCTCCATCCATTTTCTTCATATTGTAAGCGTAATCTTTCATAATGTTTGCCAATTGCGCTTCACTCGTTTCAGCACTCAATGTGTATTCCCTCTCAGTACAAAAAGTAGTAAATTGGTTCCAAACTGTTTTTTTTTGCCTTCTCCGTATTAATGGGAACATTTCCTTTGACTTTTTTATCGATGGTGGACAGAGAACAAACTCCAAATCGACTCATTTTCATGCAAAATCTCCAATTTTCACAATTGAATTCAACCTGTCAGTTTGACGTGTGGTTAATTTGACTGGATCATGTTTTGTTTTTTATATATAGCAACGACCAGAGAAAATTTTCAAAAAATTATCAGTATAATACCATGTAGGTTGTACCACGTGACGTCGAATGGTGCAATTCTATTGGTCGATATTTGGGTCGGAAAAATAATCACTATTTAAAAAAAACTTTGCTTATTATGATGATAGCAAATGCATTATGCTTTTAGAAATAAGCAGTTCCTTTGTGTCGTCTTTCCGTGTTAATTGTATCTTTATGTATTTTTCTTGTGGGCAATAAAGTGTTATATAAATAAAAAAAATCAAAATATATACGCACGAAATTAAGTAGGTAACATTACTGGTACTACTAATATATATTCTGTGCCATTACATGAAAATCTACGAAAACATATTCAGCTTTGGCGTAATGTAAAAGACTTCAAAGTGATCAAACGTTTCCATTTCTTTGTGATTCCTCCTACGTCCTAATTTGATACATCTTAGATATTTTACGTTACTACCACAATTTCTGATTTTTATCGCTTATTTAATTTTATTTCCAAGTATCCATTATACGTTCCTCGAAATGCTGTAGTAACGGCCGGGGCAGAAAACCATTAATTTTATCTGTATCTCGGTTGTACATTTTTGAATTTATATAGGATAATTTGTCTCAAATTTTATTTGTCTTTTTAGATCATTTTCACGAAAGAAAGTGATGACGATGGTTATTATCATCGCTTAATGTGGATTGAGTTAAAATTTGACGCATCTTGATTTTTTCAAAATTAGTCCAAACATTAACCCAAATTATATTGAAACATCGATACTGTATGTTAAAATAAAATCAACAAACAACAAATAAATATTACCCCTCCGCTATGTTACCGACATTACCGCCTTGTCGCAATAAATACTCGACCTCACCGATCCCGGGCAAAAAACACACCAGCCACAGCACGGTGAGCGTGTATATCAATCGCAGCCAGGAGGTGAATTTCTTGGGCGAGAAATCGTAGTACCACAACCCGTAAAACCTCAGCCAGAAGATGTGCACCGCGTGATATAGTTTGGGGTCTAAATCATCCCACGACTCGAAGGTGCCGTACGGGACGTAACGCTTGAGAACGGACAATTTCCCCCTAATATTTCCCGCGATGGGTCCCATTTTACGAGTCAAGAGCGAGGCGGCCTGTTGTAGAATGTTTTTGTGTTGTGTCGCTGGCGTATAACGAGAGCCGTATTAAACATTATACATTATTCCACCGACATTATCGTTAAGGGGAAGCGTCTACATAATTATTCGATAAACAAAAACTACTTTTGCTAATGCACACATAAGCAGCCTCTATTTACTGCTTCTCTCCATATTTAAATACTATGGTACGTCTGTTTGCAAAAGTGAAAAGGTTTGCTGGTTTGCTCACTTATTTTTATAAATGACGTATCTACGTCGTAAAAAAATATAAATATTTAATCGAGTTTCTAAGTCAATTAAGTATATCACTAATTTAGTTTTAAGCCTGTCTCAGTTTGAAAGCTAAAAGCTTCTAGATTTAAAATAAAGATTTTAAAATGTCAAAGGCTTTTAGCAATTCAAATTTAGTTATAAAAGTAAATTCAATGACAAAAATTCTGTGTTACATCTAACAGGCTAGCATTGTGTTACTGCTTAAATATGCCAGTAGCTTTTTATTTAATATTTTAGCCTAAACTGTTTCATATAATATAATTATTATACTGACCTTTTTCACAAGAATTAAGGACCAAATTAATCAACGCAAATTTAATTTTAACTACTTGAAAATAATGTGTCTAGTTTAAAAATTTAAATTCTTGCGCTATCTAAATGATGACTCTAAAACTGCCATCATTTCAAGCAAAAAATAAACATGATTCCATTGGATCTAGGCATAATTGCACGAGTAACTAGCGCACATCACATTGGAGCCAAAGCCGTGAATATACCTAGGAGTTTGTCAAAAGTTTCATAATAGCAACATCTGTCGTGCCGCGGGCTGTGTTCGTTTTATTTTCTATTCCGCTGGCGGGCGTTTTTGCAATATTTCATTACACATACGAGTACAGGTTTCATTTAGGCTTATTGCACTTATTAATTTCTTTCGCACGTATAATTAAGCTCGCTGTTATTTCTGTCCGTTCGTGCATTCGGATTTTTACCGAGAATACACACGTTTTGAATTTCAATTGCCGCTAACGATAATTTTAAAACGTAAAAAAAATTACGTCGCAAAACGGAAACCTAAATACAATTTCCTTTTTGAGCTAAATAATTGTTTCGCGTAGAACGACTTAATTCATTTTTCGCTTTGTACGAGGTTTCTTTTACATTATAATGTTGTGTTTCGTCAACTAGCTAGAAGCAATTTTACGTTTTTAATAAAAGTGGGAGTATTTGCCTTGGTAGTACATTTTGTGAAATAGCTAGACGTTAACCGCGACTCCACTGGCTATAAAGAGCATTCTTTTAAGTAAGCAAATGGCTTCGTTATTTTCTTTGCTTCGCATAAACTTGTTGCAGCGTTTTAATAAACGATTTTTTGTGAACTCTTGAAATACAGTAAAGACAGAATTTTTATATATATATAATCGAAAAAATGTATGTAAAGAAGAGTTGCTTCAAGTTTTTCTACCAGCATAAAAAAAGCGATGCAATAACTCCATAAAAACATATATTTCAAAGTGACGGATTTTAAAGCAGTTTCGCCTTAAGTTGTCGAGTTAATATGTCGCTAAAACCAATTATAATAATTACTCGGGCTATGTAATTACTCGCTATAGAGAGTGCGGCTCTCCTAACTACAGATAATTGTATTTTCAAAGGGGTCTTAAATATTCTTAATTTCACTTTTAAATAATTTCGCGAAATTTATAAGGAGCGAATGTAGTAATTACTCGTACAACTTAATAAGTATTTCAATTACTTGGCTTATTTTAATTGACCAAATTATAAACTATAATTAAGAAACTCTTGAAAAAGAACATTGAGAAGTTTTTTGTCAGGTTCACAGTAATTACCGAGTTTTCGACTAATCTTCTTTTAAATTAAAATTAAACTGACTAAAAGGTGTTTTATCAATATAAGGCAATATTCAAATAAGTAATAAGACAATACAATATACTTACTAGGCATTGTACAATCTATAACGTTAACATTTTGACCAAGGTATAAGCAGGGGTGAGCAACATTTTGCACGGGTGACGGCACGGGAATATCATTTGGCCGCCGAATTGTTCCCACAATTCCACACTGATTGCCTGATTACCAGGAGCGGCGAGCGCAGGATTTTGTCACCCCGTCATCATAATTGGTACGTACGGCATATTCGGCTCGCTACGTTTTACACAGTTTGACCATGGATACATTTAGGATTGAAAATGCTTTGCGGTCTTACAGACGTTACGCGCGCATTTAAGTTATGAATGCTAAAGTCTTGATAGAGAAAGATTCGGACTTTTTACTCGCATCCAAAAATAACAATATTTATTTACGCGCACACACATCAACATATTGCCACATGTTATTTGGGCGGGATACCAATATATGTTACTAAAACAAACAAGTATAAGTCAACTGAATTTCGTTCGCCCGGCAGCCGAAATAGAGATGCTAAAAGGTTAAACTATTTTTACGCTCAAAATACTGAACGAGCCTCGCTAAATAGAGCGAAGTAAAACTACAAATTCGGAAATCGGAATACTTTCCAACGATGCATGGATATGCAAAAATTTGAAGAGATATGAAACAATTTGTATGATTCGGCGCAAGTGCTGTCGGATTTGCATAATCGCCGCTCAGCGGGGCCGGTAATGAAATACGTGATCAACAACGTTCCGTTTTCGTGAATAATTTAAAATAAGGCTGTCTATTGACAGATGGAATGTACGTTACATGCGCGACAAATTCTTTAAGAAATGAAGAAATACGAGTATATTGTGCATGTTTGCGTAAATAAAGAGTAGCAGCAAAAGTATTTTTTTATGTCGCCAAGTTGATAATAAATTACCAACTACACTGTGTGCCACCAACATTGTAGTTATATTATAAAATGTGTTGTTTAAAGGTCATCGCACATTACACCGACTCGACGCCAACCGAACTCACAGTTTGGCATTGAATTTTTAACTTCATGTAGTGTGACTTGGGAGTTAACTTACTAACTTACAAACAGCTAGTTGACGATTAGTCGCCAACTGGCTGTCCACGCGGTGTGAGTTGGCAAATTTTGCTCTTATATCCTAAGTCCTAACTCCTAACCAGGGATGTAACGGTACCTCCGTTACATCCCTGGTAAGGAGTTAGGACTATATCGGAACCGAAGTCGGAGTCGGAGTTTTCAAATTTGACTTATCGGAATCGGAACCGGAGTCGGAACCGAAGTCGGAGGTAGAGTCAGAAGTGGTGGCAGGAAAGAGGTCTGTTTTAAGGACCTATAAAACATGATTAAGTCACGAATTAACAAGTGAAAAAAATAATAGACGAAAGTACGCACATAGCGGGGGTCGGGAGGGTTCCTCGCGCGACATAATAATATACATAATATAGTATATGAACCTGTTTAAATAACCGTTGACGCGGGCGGCCGGCCCCCGCGCGCCGCTTTGTTCTGCTTCGACCTCCGATTAACCTCCGATTTGAAAGCATCGGAGGCGAAGTCGGAACCGAAGGTGTAATATTAACCGGAGGTTCCGACTTATTGGAACCGAAGTCGAAGCTTCGTAACATCTCTGCTCCTAACACATAAAAACATCATGATGATTCTTCGGCGCGATGTTCTAACATTAAAACGAATTATCAAGAATCTCCCAACTTCGAGAATCGAGTTGTAACGTCCTCCAACTGTATCAGAATAAGACGCTTATTGTTATATTGACAATGAAATAGGCGATCAATCAGTCGATCGAACAATGGCGGTTATCCACTCGGCTAATTAGACTGAAAGGATCAGCAGTGGAGCTGAATGGGCAATACCAACAGCTTTGTGCCGGACGATGTAAAGGAATTCGTTATTACTCGATCGAATACAGAATTGGCCTTCTAACCGCCGATCTTTGACCATCAAAATAAAAACTTGTTTTGTTACACTGTGCATAGTACATTCGGCTTAGTATAATTTCATCCATCGCTTAAACTTGAAACCGAATTCTTGAAATAACGTCGTATCGTTGAATATCGTTGTTGCATAGATTCCAACTTTGTCAGTCACAATGTCACAAGTCACAACTTATCAAATTAAATTTTACTGAAACTTCTTATTAGTCCCCAGTACAAGGAACTAACTTTTTTCTGATACATACAAATTTACCACTTAGTGGGTGCCTTGTTTACGATGAGTCTGACAAACTTTTCTATGCGAAAAATTTCGGCGCTGCTGCGTTTTCGAATGCTTGACTCCTGGAATTGTCGATATGACGTCATCATGGCTCTTCGTACTTACAACTTTCATTTTTTGGAATTTGTTTAATAAAGCTAATTTAAAAACTGTTGTCAACTTGTCCGACAAGAATCACGCAGCGTTTGGAGTGTCCGACACCCCAAAGATGTAGCTATTACGTCACTATGGCTCTTCGTACATACAACTTTCATTTTTTGGAATTTGTTTAATAAAGCTAATTTAAAAACTGTGGTCAACTTATCCGACAAGAATCATGATGCATATTGGAGTTTCCACCATCACAAAAATGTTGATGTGACGTCATTATGTCTCCCCGTACATACAACTTTAAAGAACAATGGCCAAATCGTACCAGTTGGGCGGCGGCGTCCCGATATGCCATTGGTAGCAAAAATTCCCTAATATTTTAAGGCATCGAAAAATATTAGAAATGTGTCTGTAAATAGCCACAAAAAAAAGATCAATATATTTTAATTTCGTTATGTTCCGACAGCCGGCGATCATTCGCATTCGTTCTATTATTTGGGTAATACTCAAGGAAAAATTGAAATCATTAGAAACGAGATCGCCGAATATACACTTGTAGGCTACACCGCAGTCGGGAAAAAGGTAGTTCTTAAGTCTAACCTCAAAATAATTGTAAACGTTATTAATTATTGTAAAAAACCGTGGCTATTTAGACATAATTCTCAAACGGAATTATGTTTAGAGCATAAGAACAACCAAATCTAACTATAGTTTATTTTGGGACATCAAAAATAAAAGTCGAGTCCAGCTCCTATACAAATTTGGCCATGATTCTTTAGTAGTTTTCGATTTAAAATAAAGTAGGGTAAATGACTAGTGATTGGACAGTGCCAGTCATTGGAAAAAATACAAAAACACAGAATTTATTGAGGTTGCTTTAAAAACTGCCTGTTTTCAAAGTAATAGAACGCCTGATTTTAAAGAAAAACAGGCAGTTTTAAGCAACTTTAATAAGGGGAAGGGGAAGAGAAAGCCCTTCAATATTTAATTAATCGGCCAAGTGCGAGTCGGACTCGCGCACGAAGGGTTCCGTACCATTATAGAGCAAAATTAGACCATAAATTGTGTTTTTTTGTATGTGAGCCCCCCTTAATTTTTTATTTTATATAAATATTATTATTAAATATTAAAGTAAACATATAATTAAGGATTTTGTGGAAAATTCAAGTACCTACCTGTTGTCATTATTAGTATAGAGCAAAAAAGGCCAAAAAAATCACATTTGTGGTATGGGAGCCCCCATTAAATATTATTTTTTATTTGTTTTTCTTACTTGTTGTTATAGCGGCAACAGATGTACATAATCTGTGAAAATTTCAAATCTCTAGCTATTACCGTTCTTGAGTTACAGCCTGGAGACACACAGACGGACAAACGGACATACAACGAATAAGTATACTACAATACTAAGTAATAGGGTTCCGTTTTATCCTTTGCGTACGGAACCCTAAAAAATGCCAAAATTTGAGAGGCTTTCAAACCAACACCACAACCACAGTTTTTAAAGTTATTGAAGAGCTAGTCTGTAGAATGTACTCGTTCAAAACCAAAGACGACGTCAACAAAAAGGTAGAAAAATCATATAATAAATCCTGCAACGATTCGGAAAAAGTTTTAAAAAAGATAATTTAGTCCTGCGATACGTCAACCCATTAAGCAAGAACTTTTGCAGCATATTAAGAGGATACAATTATACTTAAGCAGCATAATACGGTGCAATTCACATATTATTCGCAATCCGTCGGAATATGAATTTATAATCTGAAATTTCATCAGAAATATTAGGCACTCTATTAATATTTCATATCAATTTAATACTCATTCAATAACCTTCTAATAAATTTCCTAATATTATTGTAGTATTGTCAATAGCAGCGACGATAGTGGTGAAGAATGAAGATGATAATGACAATGATGATGAAAACTTTGATGATCATAACAATTATTATGATAATGATGTAGATATAGTACTCTGATGTAGAATTTTTTGTAATCCATACTTCCATACTAATATTATAAATTATATAATATCGAAGGTGTCCGATTTGGAAGTCTCCCCATATGCTTGGATGCGATATCTGAAATAGTTGATACTTACGGAAATGCAAGTGGACCAGTTAGAATATAATTATTAATTGTTGGTCACTGCTAAAAGAATCCATATATCCATACATACAAATACTGTATGTAAAATGGTAATAAGGTTATTTTTTAATGAAATTTTTAATAATGTTGACTACGGAACCCGAAAAATGGCGTTTAAATAGTATGATATAGTTACGTTAATGGAGCTTGCCCGCTTGATATGTAGGGTAGGCATCATAATATACATCTATGCATATTCTGTACTCTATACAAATAAATTAAATTGGAGTGTCTGTGTGTAATATTGAAAGAAAGTCTGTCTGTCTGTATATTCCAGCTAATCTCGGCTGGAGCTATTTTGCCGGGACTTTTTATGGTAGATAGCTGATGTAGTAAGGTGTAACTTAGGCTACTTTTTAACCGACATTCAAAAAGGAGGAGATTATATTTTACTTTTTCCATATTTGTTTGCGGACAATCCATCTTTGTTAATATACTATGTTGACGCGGACGAAGTCACGGGCAACAGCTAGTATTATAGGGTGACACAAAACTAAGTGATAATACTTTAGGGTGTGTATGTGTTCCTTGTAGAGAGTTCACTGCGAAAGTAGCAGTGCTGAAAGACCAAATTTTTTTTTCACTTTTGTGCGCTCACAAGCAAGCGCTCGAGCGTCACGAGTTTTCCCATACAAAATGAAAAAAAATAAATACAAGGAACACATACACACCCTGAAGTATTATCACTTATTTTTGTTACACCCTGTTTATTTTTAAGATTATTATAAGTATGAATTCATGTCGAATTACGGCTTTGTAGGCCCTATAGTCTCTGAGCAAAACCGCGGACAGACAGACGGAAAGACAGACAGACGGATAGACATACTGAAACTATAAGGGTTTCTTGTTGACTATGCATTACGCAACCCTAAACAAGACGTTATCGTCGACGGCAATTTAACCTTTAATCAGGCATAGTACGATTTATTGACCACCTAGGTAATTTGAGTTTTAAAGTGATCTTCTTTTTAGGGTTCCGTACCCAAAGGGTAAAAACGGGACCCTATTACTGAGACTTCGATGTCTGTCCGTCTGTCTGTCCGTCTGTCTGTCCGTCTGTCTGTCCGTCTGTCTGTCTGTCTCCAGGCTGTAACTCAAGAACGGTAATAGCTAGAAAGTTGAAATTTTCACAGATTGTGTATGTCTGTTGCCGCTATAACAACAAATACTAAAAACAAAATAAAATTAATATTTAAGGGGGGCTCCCATACAACAAACGTGATTTTTTTTACCTTTTTGGCTCTATATCAATAATGGCAACAGGTAGGTACTTGAATTTTACTCAAGGTCCTTAGTTTTATGTGCACTTTAATATTTAATAATAATATTTAAGTAAAATAAAAAATTAAGGGGGGCTCCCATACAAAAAACACAATTTTTGGCCTTATTTTGCTCTATAATGGTACGGAACCCTTAGTGCGCGAGTCCAACTCGCACTTGGCCGATTATATAGTCTATCACCAGTGCACATGGGTGATGGAGCCTGATTAAGGGTTAAAAGCGTCTTCATATATCTCCATACATTTTACTTCCCAGGGAATTCTTCTTCTTAATTGTTACCACAATGATTGTAGTAGGGGAGACCAGGGTGCTATTCGTGTGGTCACTCGAGCGCCATGGAGACCTATAAGTAGGTTTTTTACATTAGATAAAACTGATACAAAAATAGTGAGAGCGTTTTTTATTTTAGCGGTGTGTTCAGAAACTGCAGCTATTTTAAAGTTATGAAAAAGAAAATATATTCAGATAATTGCTTATTTAGGCAAGTAATTAACAAGATTTTAAACAAAATAATTAAATCGTTTAGTTTAGTGCAACATAAAATATCTGCGAAGCTTAGTTAGGAATATATGAAGCTTTATTTTTTAGGGTTCCGTAGCCAAATGGCAAAAAACGGAACCCTTATAGATTCGTCATTTCTGTTTAAATATTTTGAAGTAAATTTTTGTGCAGGAACCTAGATAATTACTATTTTAAACTGAAAAACAACTCAAATATGTTAAATATTTTCGTATGAGAAAATGATTTTGGAATTACGTATGTATGAGAATTTCGAGGGTACCCGGCCCCCTAAGCAGAAATTACGCATAGCGTCATAAATTAGTGCCTATGAAATAAGTTGGACACAAAATGTCTCATTGCCAAAAAAAATATACTGGGAATATAAAAATGTTTTCAATTCTTGTTTTATATTGAAATAAGTTCAGTTAAAAAAACTTTTTTTAAAATATAAGTGTTTATTTTTAAACCAGATTGTAAAAATAGAACCAAAACGTAACTGTGGGGTAATTTAAAAGTTAAATTTTGTTGCAAACAATTTCCATATCACAACAGAGTGTGTATCGTCTACCGTCAACGATGAGTATAATTCAGTTTGTTCTAAATCTTCGCGAGATTCTTAAGACGTACAAGTTGGCAGCGGGCGACATGAAGCGGCAGCAGAGGACGTGTCGTCGCGACACTGCTGGTTTCTATGTATTTCTATGAAATACCCTGCCCAGCTAGCGACACGAAGCTAGCGACACTTTAAGGGGTTAAGAATATATTATGAATATATTCTTAACCCCTTAAAGTGAATTCAACTTAATCTAAATCGAATCTTTAAATAGTTATAGAATGAATTATTATTATCAACAGTAGTAAATCTAGTTTTACTACGAAAACATCATAAAATCTCTAGGAATGTTGTCGTAAGTAATTTTAAGTCTAGGTTTATAGCTAGTTGACTGCAGGTAGTTATAGAAACGTAAAAACTTTATGTGTGCCATATAAGTACACCACTAATGTTATGTTACCAATTGCAAAGACTCATAAACTTTTCCCATTCATTTTAATTTCTATGCGGTTTGCATGCACAGAACTTTTCTGATTGTGGTAACAATGTCGATTTTAAAATCAGAAGGTTTTTAATACTTCTTTCGTGTCTCCATTTATAAGTTTTTCAAATCAAATCAATAAATATAAGTTTTTAAAAGGTACTAATACGTAGTACGTAATACTGTACGACACTGTAAACATCATCTTGAGTTTTGACCAAAATTGTGAAAAAAACAAATTAAAAAGTAAATAAAATTCCAAATTTGAAATTTCGAAAATAATTTAAAATATAACGTGAAGTTTGAACACGTGTTTAAATGATGCTAATTAAAAATTCGTGTACTTGTGTCGGCGGAAAGTATGTCAGGGAGCTACTTACATACTTACAGCGTAATAACATCATGTCATCAAACTTATTAAAGTCGAATCCCACGTCATTATGCAAATTCGTGCTTGTTAATTACGGTGAGAGTTATGGCGGAGTAAATCAATACGTGCACGTTTTATTATTTATTTAATTGTTTAAAACTAGAATTGCTGTTTTTCATTTGATGTAATTTATGGCTTATGAATTCCATAATAAGTTTTGTATAATAAAAACTGCAGCTGATTAAAAAAACCTTCTAATAAAATTTAACCCTTTGCTTTGATAAGTTGTTTTAAAACAAAAATCGGTTGTCTGTAAAGTCGGTTTACTGACGATAGTTGAACGTGACAACGTATGACGTTGTCACGTTCAACTATCCTTAACCCCTTAACCCTCGCTTCCGAATCTCTATAAATAGAAACAAACTTTTTCGACTGTAACCTAAAGTTATTTCGATGTATTTCTTTCAAATGATTGTCTAAAAATATTTATAATGAGTAAAATAAACTATTCGCAATACAAAACGCTACATACATTCGAACAAAGACGAAATCCAGTAAAATCTTCGAACAAAGCACAAGTCATACCTTGACACGTAGGAAATAGAGCACAATTTTAAATAGCCGAAATAATACTAATAGCTCACAGATTGTTTATTTATTTTTCATTCAGAGTGTGGTCAATGTATCAAAGGTCATAACTAACCAAACTTCTTCATACAAAAGTATTCTCTAAGTCATCGAAATACGTAATATAATCGAAACAAAGAGCGCGGCCCAGGTGGGTTGAGTACGGTTGCTGAGAGGATAAATGGAACGCCTCAGAGCAGCTGTCAGCGAGGCAACGCCGCATGAACTGTCATGTTTTTCGGGCGCGCACCCCATATCGAATTATAAGACGTTATCACGTCAAAAGGTAAACTACAACGTGTAGCTCATATTATTCTCATTGCTGTTTATTATGGATATAATTCAGAATTGTACTTAGTAATACTGGGGGTAAGCAATAGAATTTATCGAGGATCTCACGTACCACTACACAAACATCGCCTCCCGAATGTATACTAAAGGGATGTCTGGAAATTAGGACTCAGATTGAGATCAAACTACACGCCCAGTCAGGTGTGAACATGACATGAGTCATTGGACGCATCCCACGCGCCAACCTCGTAAGTAAACTATTGTGGGCTTAGCTTACTTGAGCTAACAAACTAATCACGTGCAAGGGAAAAATCATCAGGATTTCTCACTACAAAAGTTCTTAATCAAGTTTTGGCACTGTGGACAGTAATCCCGAATCTACTATGCAGCGAGTAACAAAACAAAGTGATGATACTTTAGGGTGTGTATGTGGTCCTTGTATAGAGTTTACTTATAGTATACTATGAAGCAAGCCAAGTAAGCCCGAGCGTTATGAATTTCCCCATACAATAGTTAAAAAAAGTTACTCTTTATGCACTCTGTATTAAATGTACTTAAGTATTATCAATTTGTTTTGTCCCTGTAGAATTCAGCTTTTTTCCTTATTCGATTCATGAGAGTACTATTTTGTATATTGACTATTTTGTAGGTTGACAGGAAACAGACTGGTAAAGAACGAAGCTGCATTAATAGTACGAGTAAAATGGGTGTACATATTATTACGTAATTCAATACACTTACAATTTTATTTAAATTTATTTGTAACCAATAACATTGATACTCACGTGCATTACTATTATTAACGTTATGAGAGTAATTTGAGGAATAACACATTTCGTTTCACCAAAAGTATTACACAAAAACAAATGGAATATATCAATTCAATTTGTACGAGTATTATGTATAAAAAATCCAATTAAACCCTCAATTCGTGTACAAATGGAATCTGCCACTAACTGTATTCATTCATTATTAAAACACAAACCGGCTGTTACACGCTACTATCTGTTCCATTTATTATAATTGCAGATCGCGTTGGTATTCAGCGCAGCGTTTGAGATATTCGTATCGCTTACGATTCTTTGCGCATCCGACGTGCGGCTGGACGAATGGCGAGCGCCCACGCGACCGCCCGTCGTTAATTAGAGCCAACGCGTCGAATGGCTATCTGTCAGCGAGCACGCAAGTGCACGGTGCCCGTCTGCAGATCGAATAAATAAAAGATGGTATCGGACACGCTGAAGTTTTTAGCAGGTAACTTATGCTTCCCCGCCCCGCGAACAAACGTTTCGCCCTCTATTTGTCTTATGTTAAAATTTTACTTTGTTTACTCGGTACCTTTGAAGAATTTTTCACGTGAAAAATGCTCGTTTAGAATTAATATTTAAACGAAAGGAATGTGAATGATCTATCAAACGTATTACAGGTCAGTTACACTTTCACTGTCAGGGTCCTGAACTCTGAACTCTCAAATTGATTAAAAGATCATTAAACTGTTGCAAATTTAATAAACACAGAAATAGGGGTAGTAAAAATAATTGTAATTAGTTAATTACTTTATTTTGCAATGAATAAAACGGTGACTAAGAGCAAAACTTCATGTTATGCCACGTACATGCATCGTGGCGTCGTCATCAACCGCCTAGTTTTGATGAAACGCCGTATAGGAATATAGGAACGTCTTACAGGTTTTTGTGCGTGCCCCCACGCAGCTAAATTGCGTTATAGTGTTCTGACGACGCAACGCAATGCAGTGTAACTTCGCCCAGTAAAATTATTGATTGACAGTTTCTTATTATGAAACTCAAAAATAAAAATGTATTCCATTTTTTTGAAAATATAACGAAGATGTAAGAAATGTTATTTGGTACAATTTGCACAAACCGTTATTGAGAAATATCTCGTAAGTTCTTTCGATTAACTCCGATTGTGTGTTAAATGGACTTCACACTTTTCGATTTGCATGGTAGAGATTAGCTTTTATTGCCTTAATTTCGTTGGAAATAGAAAATATTTCGATTTGCTCACGAGGGGAAATTGGATTTTCAATATTACTCGTTCGCGTCAACGTCTAATATTGTTATATTTGTGAAGATTTCTGCAAAATGACGCACAATGGTGGCTTAAATAGACGATAAATTAGATTATTCTCAAAATATTTTCATGTAAGAAAATATGCAATACAATTTACGACGTTGAGTTTTCTGAATACATTTTCTTGTCATATTTTGTTGTATGAAATAGATTTAAATCTATCAAAAAAATTTAATATATGTAACACATTACACACCAATAACCTCTTTCTAGGACTTGTATACGTATATAATAATTGAAGCCACTAGTAAGATTTCTTGTCTCACTGTTACTTCTTATCTTAAAATTATTATGAACTTACTTTTGCAACAACATGGGCCTCGAAAGAGGAAATAGTATATGATTTAGTTATTGTAATAAAATATTTTCTTTGTAAAAAAAGTTGCGGGCGACTATAACACGGTAAACAAAACAACGAAGCCAGATTGTCGTACTAATTTTGATATTTTATATTAAGTTTTTTGACTTCACCGTTTGGATTACGTGGTTATTTACTAATCTATAGTTTGGACTTGAGTATTATTATAATTTATGAGTATCGAACAAAAAAATATTACGATTGATCGTATAAATCATAATTTCCACTAATTGGAGAGTCAATTAGCAGGCATGGTAGTTCACTATCAATCTTCATTAATCAGTTCTTAGCCTGCGACTTGTTATTAGCCCGATATCGAGACTACACCCACTGCGGGCGCGCCGCGCTCCATCAAACGGAACTAGGACAACATTTTTGCATAATATTTTTCAATGAAATATTATCAACTGGATATTTCCCATAACAATTTGCAGAAGATGCCTCAGAAACTATTTTCCTGTGGTATATTCTACACCTGCCCGAATTCTTTCCTAGTTTTGGAGCCTGTTTAAATCATTTATTTAAGAAAAATAGAGATGTAATGTCTCATGATAAATTAATTAGTCAGAATTATTTATATTTTATCGAGCCTTTAAGCATCAACAAAATTATAGTACAATAACATTGAAATTTTTATTGAATTATGTATCGAACTTCCAGTACTTAATGAATCTTCAACGTACAAGCAACACTGCTACGCGCTGGCGTAGACGCTCTACGCCGCAGACGCTCTACGTCGTAGATGCTCTACGATGACGTAGCACCGTCTACAACAGCGCGTGATGTCTTATGGCTGGTTTACACGTATTAAGTAGATAAGTAGTAACTAAATTTTAACTTAATTTGAAGTGCCTGCCCGAAATATGTCAAGTGACAAGCCCCGCCTGCCAACTTAACAGAAAATAGCCAAAATTCTAATTTCCTTGTTTAGTACTTAACTAAATTTTAACTTGCTACTTGCTACAAAATTTTGTGTTTACATGCAATTAGTAACTTAAAATTAAGTTAAAATTTAGTTAACTACTTATCTACTTAATACGTGTAAACCAGCCCTTAGTGCGACCGCACATCGGAGACACGACTGTAGTTAGACAGTCTTGTTTCATATAGACAAGTCAGTCTTACGACACAATTAAAACAGTTGTGTCTATCATGTGGCGCACACCAAGTCAAAACTGTCTTGACTACGATGACGCAACGCATACAATTGTATAATATTAAACAGTAGAGAACGCCCGGACAGAGTAGACAGAATTATAGAGTATGCCGACTTAGAAGTTAGAAATTTTTAAATTTGACGTATATGACGAAAATCGCTAGGGTTGTTAACTTGTCACTACGAACTTAAAACTATGACATATTACAGGCATTAGGGTTTCCTATTACTGTATTTCTCTGGGATGTTAAACATGTTAAACACGTTAAAAACGGGTTGTGAAACACGTCAGTTTGGAATAATTTATATTTACTACTTAGGTATTTCAAATAACAAATTGTATATTAATAAAATTAAAACCGAGTGCATTTTGCGTCTATTGCGAGCAGTTCTGAAAAATTTTATAGATGTAGATAGAAAAGTTCTCATTCGGATAAAAATAACTTCAAAAATAAACGGCAAAGACTCGACGGGAAAGATAGTACTTGGATCGCTGGACGTGTTTCTCTTTTTGGTCGTATTATTGTTTATGTTTTGGCACATGTGATTAAAATTTTCAGAACCTAATTTTGAAATCTATAAGTATTTTAAAATAAATTATATCAGCCAGCGCGAGGCACATTCCATACATAATCTTAGTGAAACCTGACGAATTTGACATAATATATTGAAACCTGTATCTCTTTGCAGTCGAAGTCCAGAGCTCGGAACCGGTACTTTTTTAACCAGGTTAAAACGCTCTATAACCAGGTTTTTGGATAAGTGCTCGTTCAGAGCGTAATAGAGATGCGAGCGGTATTGCTTCTGAAATTAAACTGGTTAATTTCTCGCGGAAAGTAACTCTCGGAACCGGTATTTTTTTTAACGGGTTAAAACGCTCTGTAACCAGGTTTTTGGATAAGTGTTCGTTCGGAGCGAAAAAGAGATGCGAGCGGTATATTGCTTCTGAAATTACCTGGTTAATTTCTCGCGGAAAGTAACTAGTGGAGTGATATCTTCTATCCCTTTCTAGTGCACCATCTAATAGCCAATAGGCCATAACTTGTTTATGTGTGGACAATGGGTGGTGGTCGTGGTGTGTGTGAGTGGGCGGAGCGAACATAGCTGCGAACGGTTCTAACCGGTATTTTGAGCAGCGAGCAATTTAATTTTGCTCTTAGAACAAAACCAGAAATAATTTCGGACCGTTCAGAGCGGAATCGAAATGAAAACGCTCTTTTGGAAATGTATGGCGTTTTTAACGAACAGGATCGCGAAGATAAACCAGGTTTCCGAGCCTTGAGTCGAACTACTGGTACTCGTAGTTATGTATATTGTTGCTAGACAGTTTTGTCGTAGATGTGCGCGCTCGCATACACTTTAAAGGGAAGCCGACAGTCGTTAGTCAGACTTGTCGCGGAGCGCATTAGACAACTTTGTCTATTAGACGTTTTGTCTCAAATGTGCGCATCTAGTGCATTTTATTATGCGATAATCTGTCTTAAGACAGTCGTGTCTCAGGTGTGCGGTAGCTCTTAGATTGTCTATTCTACAATCTTATTTCTATTGAATTTGGAAATAAACTGACTTTTCCTTTTATTAAAAATACTGCTTAAGTCTTAATGTTGCGTATATCCAGCTTAATTAAAGCTTAAAAAATAACAGTATTTCGCACTAATCGTAAATTTTCCCGCGATAAAAAATATTCTATGTCCTTCCTCGTGGTTCACTCTATCTATGCTTTAGTGACCCAGAAGTTCAATGCAAATAAACAAACTTTTCCACTTTATCATTAGTACAGATTTTATGTGTAGTAGGCTGTACGACTACTAGACAGGAATTCCGGCGTTATATAATTATATCATACAACACAGTTTTGCGGTTTGAATCGTCTTAGCAGTGCACAGTGGCAGACCGCGTGAAAATTAACTCAAGCTGTACTCGTATTATGATATTATTGTGTTACGAGTTTGTTCTAAGTAGTAAGTTTAAGTAATAGTAAGTTTAAGTAACTGTAACTTGGTAAATATTATGTTATCAAAAATTAAGAAAAAAATCATCTTATGATATTTATCATAATATAGCTATCGTTAAGATCAGAATAATTAATAAATTATTAATCTATACATATTAAAAAACAAAGTCGCTTTTTTCCCTCATGTCCCTTTGTTCCCTTTAATCTTTAAAACTACGCAACGGATTTTGATGATTCTATCAGTGTTAGATAGCCCATTTATCGAGGAAGGCTATAGGCTATATTTTATCCCGCTAAGACTAATAGGAGCGAAAAAATAGAGGAAAATGTGGAAAAAACGGGGGAAATTATTTGAAAGGGCTAACTTGAACGCGCTAATCTCAGGAACTACTGGTGCGATTTGAAAAATTCTTTCAATGTTAGATAGCCCATTTATTGAGGAAGGCTATAGGCTATATTTTATCACGCTAAGACTAATAGGAGAATGTGGAAAAAACTGTGGAAGTTATTTGAAAGTGCTTATCTCGCGAACTACTGGAGCAATTTTTATGTTATTTGGCACAGATAAGAAGTAGACCACGTAAAGGATCATAGGCTATCGATTTTAATCATTTTATCACTGGCTATATTATATTTTATACCCGTGCGGCGCCGGGGCGGGTCGCTAGAATATTATATTATAAGCTCGAAATTATATCTGTTTTAAGTACAATTAATAATCTCTTCACACTTAAGTCACTAATTAAATTATAAATAATAGACGAAATTTCGTATGGAGATAATTAATATGCTGAAAAAGAACAACAGACTGTATTGAATTCAAAAACATAGTAAATGCTCGATAAACAATATTTTAGCGCAACGATGTTGCAGAAAAGACGTAGCTTTAAAATATACGAGCTTTTGCCCGCGGCTTCGCTCGCGTTAAGAAGTATAATAATATACAAACTTTCATCCCCTATTTTAACCCCTTGGTGTTGGAATTTATCAAAATCCTTTTTTAGTGGATGCCTGCGTCATAACATCTACCTGCATGCCAAATTTCAGCCCGATCCGTCCAGTGGTTTGGGCTGTGCGTTGATAGATCACTATGTCAGGCAGTCACCTTTGAGTTTTATATATTATATATAGATATAGATTTACCCGAGACCCGTTACATAGAAATTTTAAAGTTTCATAAGCTCGTGATACTTCACGTTCGTAGCCAATTAAACATGTAGTATGGCGCAGGTCATGCGTAAAAATGTACTAGCGTAATTGGTCGCAGTGCATTGCGGATTCACATTTCGCAAAGTACATTAATAACAATTTAAATAGATTTCTAGAGGCCGACGGTCAACGATATTCCGATTGTCAATCTGGGGCTACATTTAGTGGAATATAAATATATTAATGTGATTGACAAACACAACTACATGTTAACTTATGTAGCTGACGCTTTCCCAAAATGGGACACCAAACTTACAATTTCAATTGTCAAAATTAAGAAATATTTTAATGGTTTATTTTTTATTTTAATGAGGAGATTGGTATAATTTACATTATTATTAGGTTCAAAATCTTCTTTAAAGGTTAAGTATTAATTTCGTTTTTTAGATACATCATATTATGATAAGTTTTTTCGTTATTATTTGATGTACCGCTTACCTTATAATAAGGAGATTGGTAAAATTTGAAAAAGATAAAACCGACTTCAAAATTTTACGTAATTGAGAGTTAAAATTCTCTAGACTCTATCTCAAAAACCACCTAACCGATTTTAATGAAACTTGCAGTATTCCCTAAGTTGAATAATACCTAGTACAACAAAAATAGAATTACTTAAATCGGACTTGTGGTTCCGGAGATATTCGAACACAAGCTTTTGAAATTTGGCACATTTGTTCAGACGCTGATATAGACTAACATACTCGTATACGAAAACTGGGCAGTTCTGGGAAAATTACATACATACGCGTCGAATTGATAACCTCCTTTTTTGAAGTCAGTTAAAAAGAATAACGTGTAGTGTATGTCAATTATAAGATGAATAATTAAAATCTAGATTTTTGAAGTGGCTTCAATAATCCTAGTTATTACTAATTTAATGTCTAACGCGAAGAAATTACGTAGGACTGCCACCAGCGTATGAATCAACTTCTCTGATAGTCCACACAAAGTTTCGCCTTAAGGTTAGTGTTATGTGTTATTACACTCAGTGATGCACGGACTCCTCTTGCACATCCCCGTGTGTGCATGAGGCCAGCCTCGACTGGGTCGATCGGCCTCCTCATAAATGAGGCCTCTAAGGGCTCTAATATAAGTCTCTTAGTTTATTTTCGGCGTGTTTTTTGTGTACTCAAACCTATACCTAATCCATCTATTTACGTTAATGTCCACAAACATCACTTTAAGCGTGACTTCTAATCGCGATATAATCAAGTAATTGGAGTAGTAAGTGAATTGTCAGAGTAAATATACGCCCCCCCCCTCCCCTCTGCCGCACCAGCGTCGTTAGCGGCCGCTAATTACTGGAGATTGATGAGGGCGTTTTCAACACTCAAATTGCTCGAATATAAGTACACGAAATGCGACATTATAAGCACAGCATAAATGTCATACAGAAGTATAGTTCTTGCAATCTACGAGCGCGCGTAGCCTTTATATGTAGTTGTAATTGTTAATAGACATTTTCGTTAGTGTGCGTACCCGACGACGGAGCAGTGAGCAGTCAGTAGCGAGCGAGCCATGTACGCGTGTATAGATATGGTCACTCACACAACTAATGGCGCCGCGCGCTCGTCGATTGCAAGAACTGTATCATATTATAGGAGTTGCTATTCAGCCGTGTCAAGGAAATCGATTCTTATTTATATTCACTTTCTTGGAATACCCAAGAAATTGGAGGTAATCAAACTCGCTTCACACAGAGAGATTTTACTTGTGCAATTTTATTCATTGTTTAGATACTTATCTAAAATCAAGCTAATTTGTACGGGTGTCCAATTTGTGTATTGAATAATATGCTAAAGATGCTCTACTGTACTTGAATTATATTGTTTTATAAGGCTCGTTGCAGACGTCATTATGTTTCAAAACATTCGTAGGACATTAATGAGCGCCCATTTTGCTGTTGGGGTTAACCCCATATTTATGTACATTTTGAGTTGATATACAGCATGCAACGCTGCGTGTTTATCCATTTGTCTATCTTTCTGTCAGTCTCCTTCACATTCTGATTGCATCGATTTTGATGCAGTTTGTTATAAAGATACTTTGTATCCTGGGAAAGAGAATACATAGCTTTTATGGCGAAAAATTTTGTCAAATGCTATCAGCTAGTAGAATATAAAAATCTAAATGAAAAACAGGTTTCCTTCCGCCACAGTATCAATCTGTAAGAATACAAGAGTAGAGTTATAACAAAAATTACGAAAAAACTTATGATAATATAATGTAGCTATCTAGAAATTTATAGCTATCTAGAAATTTATAGCTATCTAGAAATTTATAGCTATCTAGAAATTTCTAGAAAAGTCTAACGGCCGCACTCATTGAGAGGATAATGATAACTACTTAACTTTTATTTAACAAAGATTTATATTTTCTGCCAAACTCTTTATTAACCCATCCTCAAGCAGCAGCCGGCTGCCGCATAACAATTGAATATCTATTGTTTCTGCGGTACCCACGATGGAGGTGTTACAATAAAAGTTAATCATTAAAATATTTATAACTGCGAGCATTAAAATTGTAAGTTTCGTGTCCCATTTTATAAGCATCAGCTATGATACATTTGTCATTTTTCTTTAACTGCTACCAGCACTTAACTGGAAGTTTTACTATTACATAGAAGAGACGGTTAAAGTGGGTTAAACTTATCTCAGCTGCACGAAACCAAATGTGGCTGTACACTTGTGGAAGTTTCGATGCCTGAATGGCATCTGTGTCTCACAACTAAAACGACATTTCACACAAGTAATTTGAGTTGTGGCTTAATAGCACGTCGACATCAAACGATTTTTAACACGCTTTTATCAGCTAAGGCTGTATGTATGTAACGGAATCTTTGAACACCGTTTTATATCTATCTCCAGTAGTTTACTTAATTCGCAGAGCCAATGACAATGCAATAATAATTAATTAATTGTAAAAAAAAATTGAGAAAACAAAAATGTGTTTTTTTTATTATTATTTATTGATAAGGTAATGTTACATTACCTTAGTAGAAAAGTGTTACGTGAAAAAATATGTAGCCTGTCCCTAAAATCTATAACGATCGCGTAAGTAATCCTTAGGGAGATCGCACACGTCACACTTTTTGTGTGATCGAGTCTGCGGCTTACATACAAACTGATGGCGCGCGCCTTGCAGATTGTATGTAAGCCGCAGACTCGATCACACAAAAAGTGTGACGTGTGCGATCTCCCTAATAAATCATAACATTAGAAAAGTTTAATATATACCTATCTTTTCCATTTAGTTATGTTTGAGGTTCATTAAAAAGGTTAAGTAATTTTTATGTACTCTCGTGTGAATTAAGTATTTAAATACTTTTAGCATATTTACTTAAATATTTAATTAAGTTTCGTTTGATATTAATAAGCATTCGAAACGTACACTTAGCGAAGCGTTGTTCACCAAACCTGTACATCTTTAAACTGCAAATGTACTGCCTGAAGTATCGAAAGCAACCTGTCTAAAGTATCTTCAATATCCAGTTACTAAAATTGTATCACAACTTCATACAAAATTTTGAAACCTCCTTCAAAATTCAATGACAGGGATACTTAAATACGAAACGATCCCGTATAATTCCAACGGAAACAGGTTGACAAGATAGTTCCAGTTTCGAGCGGTTACTTAAAGATGTCACCCTAGAGACCACTGACACTAATACCACTACTAATTGCTCGAGGGGATACCTCTATACAGGGATTCCTCTATACAAGGATACCTCTATACATACCTCTATATGTCATCAATATGTCCCGGGTATTGGAAGACAATTCCCTGTGGACGAGGCGTAGTGAAGTGATTTGAAACTTTGTTCTTGTGAAAAATTGAGTGAAAATACTGTAGTCGGTTTTCATCTGTATCTACATAATTATTATGAAGAGGTAATATTTTATTATAGGCTTCGAAACCACTGGGTTAATTATAATAAAATTTGGCACTGCTATAAATTGGACCTTAGGCATTCTTGCCTAGGCTAGTTGAAGGTTTGCCCATAACAGATATAATTATTTTAATAATCTTTAGTATGATAATCTTTATGCACGATCACAGTTCATTTAAAATTTAATAATGTACTAGTCTTTAAAAGAGGTTTATTTTGCTGTATTTTCATAATAACTTTTTTAATAGTCCTGTTTTATATCAAAGAATTTATCCCCTTAAAATTATACTTCTCTATGTTATACCCAATCAATTCTATTTATACTCACTTGCTATAGTATAGCATATCTACCTAGCAGATTAAGTTAGTGTAAAATTACTTATTAGTCTTAGTTAGGCTAGATTGTTATATTTATGATATACATATACAGAAAAAAACTTGCTATAGTATCATAATATATTTATGACATGAGTAATGTATTATTGTGATGGAGCACTTTCAGTCTGAATATTTGAAATCACACGTTTCTCGTTTATTTTTTAGTCCTCCTTTGTATTCCACATCGCCTCTCCGTGGAGACTCGGCTTTTTCTGAATATAATAATGCACAGAATAATTTTAAATTAAAATCATAATGTTCAAGGTCATACTGCCTAGCTATCTATAAGATTGATTTTTTGTCTGTCTGTTACTCCTTCACGCCCAAACCGCTGAACGGATTGTGCTGAAATTGGGAATAGAGATACTTTGAGTTATGTGATACTTTTTATCCCGGAAAAATGTACAGTTCTCGCACGATTAACGGTTGCGGGCGTCATCTGTAATGAATTCCTTCGCGCAGGTTTTATTTGCCCCTTTAGTTCGCCCTTATAAGGGTAGTTTTAAACAACTTTTGCAATTATAAAATCTGTCACCTCAGTTCACCCATGGTTATGCTGGAAAGTAGCTTAAGACTGCGTTTCCACTAGAGAATATTTGTTGCGAGGAATATGTTTTTAAGATCCAATAGCATCGCCGTTCTGAGCGATGTCATGGCAAGCTCACGTCAATGAAGCGATTCTATTGGTTTTCAAAAGATATTCCTCGCAACACATCTCTGGTGGAAACGCAGCCATAACCTTCGAAAAAGGTGCTCTGTGACAATTCTTTATGTGCTAAAAACATGAACAATATTCGCGTATGTACACCTAAAAATCATCTATCTAGATAATCGGCCTATGCTCGCCAACTTATGAATATAGGTCTCTCGCAATGAACGTTAATATTATGTTGGATCTCCTGCTAGTCGCATCCAACATGGATCCACACCTAAACGGAGATCGTCGTAGTGAGTCTCAGAAGAAATAATTACACAGAGTGTAACAAAACCAAGTGATAACACTTTAGGATGTGTATGTGTTCCTTATATAATATTATAGTGTTTACTGTGTAAAGTAGCAGCTCTGAAAGAGCAATTTTTTATGATTTGATGCCCCAGTGTTATGAATTTTCCCATACAAAAGTTAAACAGTTGCTCTTTCAGTGCTGTTACTACCACAGTGAACTCTACACAAGCGACACATACACATCTTAAAGTGTTATAACTTAGTTTTGTTACACCCTGTAGATCATCATAATCAATTTAAAGTTATCTACTCATACACTGGTCACTTGTTCCAGAATTTAAAGTACAGATAAAAGGAAGACGGTATTAGCGCCTTCATCAATCTTCATTAATGAGGCGTCGAGAGACGCACTCCGCCGGGAAATGATAAATTGTCTAATGAGTCCACTGATGTCCTTTTATCATTTAATCCACTTATTTTATTAATTGTTGATTACAAAAAACTCCCTTAAATTAAGGGGAATGAAAATTGCAAACGCCATGAAAATTTTAATTAATTTAAGAGTAAAGTAAGCGTAGATTCCATGCTAAAATGCTGTTAATTATCCTTAGAATAATTTCTAATAATAAAAGTAAATTTTAAATCTAAAGCGCAATAAACTTGTTATCATAATATTGTAAAATTAGACTCCAAATCCAAAGCTGAAACAAACTTAGAAAGAACATAATTATCACAATATATCATTACCTGTTTAATTAATTAATTATTGATGTTCTTACCTTTCTCTTTCTCTTCATGGGCTATGCTTTTGATGTTATGTAAAAGAAATATTTATAAACAGTTTCGATTTTCGTCTTTCTTTAATGTAAAATGTATTTTTTTGTCGTGATGAAGTGGTAGAAACAATTATAAGAAATAAAGAATTATAATTTTTAAGCAAATTTTACAAAAAATATGATTTTCGAATATTGAAAAACGTCTTTTGTATCGCTACAAATATAGACTGGTAAAAAGCAACCTTTTAATCTCTCACAATACAAGGTGTTCTCAAACTAGGCGCTATCGTTGAAAGCGAATCCGGTAGAGGTATCGCAGTAACAGTTGTTACCGACGCTTCTAAACTTCCCCGCAGTTGGCGTTGATAAATCTCTCGTTCTTTGTAAGCGTTAGCGTTGAAAAAATCACCGTCGCTTTGTACTGTACGTCTGACGAATAACTCGATACCGGCACGATTCATCATAAGGAGCTGGAATTGAGGTGTGCGATTGAACTTCCTACAAAGTTTATGACCGTTCGGTTTCGGACAAAAGTCGGCTTAATACTCCCAAATAATTGGTTAAGGAGAGTACAAATTCAAGGCGCTGAGGACAAAAATCGCTTTAGTACAGGGTGCTTACGGCTTACGAGTAGTTAACGCTTTCGAGGACAGAACGACATTATACGTCATAGTTCGTGATACGGCACAACGTACGATGACGTCCAAATAACATTTGGATTTTACGGCAGAATGTTCATTTCCGATTAATGTTCAAGTTAAAATCCCATTGAATCATGAATGTATCTTGTGTCACAACATGTAAAATTCCCGAAGCTCTACTGTCACGTAGAGTAAGTTTTAAACTATCTCAAATAAGTGCCGATGACAGTTGGCGGTGACGTTTGTTACTCGCACACGCACAACGTGTTTATACGTCCCGCGCGCCTCCCGTGCACCTACATTCGTTGCGGCTGCGTCACTGCGGAGGTGCGCTCGCGTCACAGTAACATTTTGTGGCGTATTGTAATATTTTCCGCGACAAAACATCTTAAGTATTTAGTTTATTTTATTTGTATGTTATTATTTCGCTAGACAAAATATTATTTAACTTTAAATTAATAATTTTATACTGAGAAAATGGATTATTTTATGTGTTTTAGATGAATAAGCGCAAAATAAGACTATGAGCATTTTTGATGATTCCGACAATGATGATGATGGAGAATATGGTTCGGATAAATCCGTTGAGAGTGATCATTCGCTGTTTGTGAACTCACCATCACCTCAAGCTCCTGCCTCATCACGTTTTCAAGGGGAGGTTTAGGAGGAGGGTTACACGTTGGACGTTATGACACGTTGTGTCCTTACACGTCTACTTAATTTTTCTTTTAATGACGTAACGTATTGATACGATGACGTGATAAAACGGTTGTGTCATGATGTTTATAAAACAATATGTTTTCATGGGACGCTACGTACTCATACGTCGTATAATTTGTATGGACATTTACTGTGTCATTTTGTTATACAGTCTCAAGTGATAGCGTCCTTGAAAGTGTTAAATTAGGTATCGAACCGGTTTAGCGGAATTCTAAGAAACGCATTCAAAAATTATTTGAATGCTCGAAGTTATCTGTCCTGCAATTTGACTGCGAAGTTTTAGTATTATTAGATGACGCCAAAATTTGTTTATCACGCGGGAACCGTACTATACAATGTTCCGGGATAAAAACCATGTCCTATCTCGAGACTCAAATTATCTCTATACCTTTTAAGAAAATATTTTCGGTGGTTTGGGCGTGAAGGCGTTAATAGGCAGACAGACAGACACACTTTCGCATTTATAATATTAGTATGGAATATGGATGTATAATTATGTGGAGATATGCGTAACTGATGATGATGAGTGACGATGTTTTTTTTTTTAATCGCAATATAAATTGAAAATATTTTGGTTATATATAACAATTATTGAATTATTTACCACTAACCACGCATAATTGTAATATTAATCTGTGTGGTGTATTTTAAGTTAATAATAATATCATAGTAATAATTAATTATTATATAAATTATTTTATTCTAGCTTTGATACGTTTTTGGATTTTATTATTATTGTACATTTCATTTAATATAATATTTCATCCACACAGTTAATTAATCATACTTATTTCAATAATAATGTGTATCGGCAAAAAAATAAGTAATACACCAACATTACAGTTTTTTCTCAATACGAAAACCTAATCCAGAATGGCGTAGGTAAAAAAAAACTGGGTTTTAGCAGGCCTGTCCCACTCGCGCGAATAGGCATCGAACTGTAAGTACCACCCGCGGGTGGCAAATCAGTAGGGACTCACAAGCGAGCGGTGACGCACGCTCACGAGTTGTTCGTTGCATACCTGCGTATTGCGTAACTTATTCGATCGCTGTCACAGAATTGATATTAATCTAATCTCACAATGGATAATAAAAAGAAAAGGGCAAAGAAATATTGCGCGATGCGTACTATTCGAAACCTCATTTGTTTACAAAAATAACTAAGTTATACAAACACTTTAAGTAGGTAATTTAAGACCGGTTTCAATAATTAAGATACGGTACCTATCGAATCTAAGTACGCGTAACTAGTTACACGCGAATTTATGATAATTAAATCTACATAGTACTAAGACATAATATCTTAGATTATTTCGAGTTAAATAAAATGTAGTTTAATTAAATATAAAGATTATAATAATATTTTTAAAAAGAGACAACCCTGATTTCTTCAGAAAAGGTACGAGTTATAAGATAGAAAGAGAGCGGAGATGTAGGCAAATATAATTGTAGGCACCTAGCACTGCGCGGTCGGAATTTGAACTTTATAGTATCGTAGCATGAGTCGTTAATTCTATAAACGGGTTTCGTTAGTGGGAATTCTGTTGGTACAACTAATATATATTCTGTGGTTTTAGTGAATAAAGTTCTTTTATTTTATATTTTGTTATGCTCGAGGTATTTCAATTATCCTATGACACAAGATACTTTATTGAAAAAGGACTTTTATGAGAAGACGAAAACAGGCTTTTAATTATCTTCCCTTTCCAAATATATATTTCTTATTTCGTAACTTGTTATTTTGTGGCTAAGTAATTAATAGTTGATCTATACTTATAAAATTACATGTCCTGACTGACTGACTGATTCATCATCGGTGAGCAAAAACTGTTAAAGTTACAGCCACGAAATTTGGTGAGTAGGGTTGTTTTATTAAGTAGACACCCACTAAGGAAGGAATTTTGAAAATTTTATCCCGAAGGGGGTGAAATAGGGGTTGAAAGTTTGAATGAAAGTCCGTCATTTCTTGAGTTAGAAACATGAAACTTTATTTTTGGGTTACAGATAAAAAATAAATGGATACGTATTTAAACGTTTTTGAAAATTCTACCCGCAAGGGGGTGAAATTGGGATTGAAAGTTTGAATGAAAGTCCGTTATTTCTTGAGTTAGAAACATGAAATTTTATGTTTGGGCTACTGATTAAAAATGATTGGATACGTGTTTAAGCGTTTTTGGAAATTCTACCCCCAAGGGGGTGAAATAGGGGTTGAAAGTTTAAATAAAAGTCCGTCATTTCATAAGTTAGAAACATGAAAGTTTATTTTTGGACTGCTGATTAAAAATGAATGGATAGGTATTTAAGCGTTTTTGGAAATTCTACCCCCAAGGGGGTGAAACTGGGGTTGAAAATTTGAATGAAAGTCCGTCATTTCTTGAGTTAGAAACATGAAACTTTATTTTTGTGCTACTGATTAAAAATGAATGGATACGTATTTAAGCGTTTCTGGTAATTCTACCCCCAAGGGGGTGAAATTGGGGTAGAAAGTTTCAATTAAAGTCCGTCATTTCTTAAGTTAGAAACATGAAAGTTTTTTGACGTTTGCGTTTGACGTTAGCTTAAATAGGGTCCCGTTTTTACCCTTTGTATAAGGAACCACAAAAAGGGGAAAACTATCTAACTTTGTTATTATACTATGTTAACGCGGACGAAGTCGCGGGCAACAGCTAGTAACTTTATAAATTAACGTCATAAGAATGTTAATTAATTAACAAGTTGATGAAACTAAAAGTTATTTTACAGAGCTGTCAGAATAATCAAAGTCATCATTATAAATAAGTAAATTCCGTCGAACACAGTCGTGTAAGGCTTCTTACAGACGAGTGGCACGTGTCGGTGGCAGTCGACGGCAGTCGACGGCATGTGTCGGCAGCAGTCGACGGCAGTCGACGGCACGTGTTGGTGGCAGCCGCCGTTGACCGTTTATGACGCTTGCAGGGCCCTACCACGACCTTTCCTAATACTATCATGTTATAAGATTACAATAACATCAGTACTCACTTTTCAAATATAATAATTTTACTTAAAAACAGTAAAAATGCAAAAACATTATTAAATCCGCTGTGAAATATCAACTTTTTTAAGATTGCTAGTTTGATATTTAAGTAATATTGCTCATCTGTCAAACGGTGTCGCTTAGTAGAGGTGGTGGTAGGCCCAAAGTTCTGACGTACCTCCTAAAGGTAAGCGTCCACAGGTCAGTTCGTACGCAACGGACGTCTCGCATCAAACGGATAATTTTTTCACAGTGTGGCGGTACCCACAATTCGCCTAACATTCCTGCATAGCGCTATCGAAGTTTTCTGAGCGCGTCGATATATATTATATGACCACTGAAATGTATCACGTGGTCTTCGTCCTGACCAGGCATACATCCTAGGTCGGTCGGAAGATTTTCCTTTGTGGCCACCACGCATGTAACCGACTAGCCTAGTAAATGAATGCTCAAAAAGGTGGTGTGGATGGAAAAGTCAAAAGCAGAAATTTTGACGTAGGAACGTTGTTTGGACTAATTTAAAGATGTTCATACTAGCTAGTCGGTAATCCGTAGGCTGCCGATACAGTGGACGTACTGTAAAAAGAATATCCGTTTGATGCGAGACGTCCGTTGCGACTTGCGCACGATACCGACCTGTGGATGCTTACCTTTACGCGGTACGTCACAAACTGCAAGCGTGATAAACTGTCGACGGCTGCCGTCGACTGCCGCCGAGTTCCGCCGACACATGCCGCCGACTGCCACCGACGCGTGCCGCCGACACGTGCCGCCGACACGTGCCGTTCGTCTGTAGGCGCTCTAAGTGGAAATTCCGAATATAGAATTCACAGCTGCAATAAGTTTGTCAGACTTTATTTATCTCGAGCAAAATCTCCACTCCAAAAATAATTTCGGTACACGGATCAAATATTTAAAACAATTTATTGTTTTCGGTAGAATAAATAGAATCCTTTGTTCAGTTAGAAAATTGTCACCGGTTTGGTAATTTATAAACGTCGGTCCTTTGACAAACTTGAAATATCTGGGGCCCTTTGTTTCCATAAAGGGAGAGTACAAATCAGCTGTGCGGAGATTCTGCTGGGGAAATATCTGTGGAATAAATGTGAATAAATAGGAGCTGGGAGATTAAAGAGGTCGGCCTGATATACGGCCTCTCTCGAGCCCTGCCGGCTCGGACGGCGCGGGCGGCGCGATGTGTCACACGAATTAGATATTTTTGTACATCCGAGCCTTTATTTACCTCGTATCTTATGCGGAAGTAAACAGGCCGTCCGATATTGTTTCATGTTTGTATTGAGTGGTGCCCGACCTATTTTTTCCGAAATCAAATCTGAAGCTGCGGCCTATTAATCCTTCAAGCCCCATAAGAGCACCGGTGGTCGCGACAACAATAGAATAACAATAGATTTCCAAGAATTCGCGATCGAAGGATTAATAGCTTCAAATCACTAAGAAATTTTGAACCATTACATATTTTTTTGTTATTTTCATAATTTAAAAACTTGAATATGTAATGTTAGCTGTAAAATATTGAAAATTTGGAAAACATTTCGGGTAAGAATTCATTAAATTCCGAGGCTTTGCTTTCTTTTTTAATTAACCTTCAGTGAGCTTTTGGCCTCAGCCGCCATTTTAAGCAATAACAGAGACTAGACTACCAAAAACGGTATATAATGAGACTATCCTTAATATTAAATAATAATAAAAAATTCGTTTATTATCTCACCACAAGATCAATACAATGTTATGTAATACATACTCAACAAACTTGGCAGGCACTGGTTATGTGGGAGACTGGTGCCTAAACTAGGCGAAGCCTGTATTTCAGGATACCAGGATCTCCAGGCTAAAAGTATTCCGGCTACATATTTATAACAGAGCAGTGAAACATTTTCATTATTATTATCAATGTGTTGCTTATAGGGTGTGACAGTAGTACTAGTGTGTGTGTGTGTGTGTGTGTGTGTGTGTGTGTGTGTGTGTGAGTGGGTGTTTGTGTGAGTGTGTGTATTAGTCATGCACAGTAATGAGAGATTCAGTGTTTTTGTAAGATAGAGTCAGCAGCCATTCATTAACTCTTTTTTTGCATGCTGTATTGGTTAGGGAGTAAATGGTTATTGCCTTATTATTTTTTTTTGTAAACGTATCCCCCAAGAAAACCAAAGAAACGATTGGCGAAGCGGGTGTGAAGACGGTGCGCGGTTGCGTCAGGGTTATTACGTCTTTTGCAAACGGATGGTGCGATGTATTAAGGAGGCTATAGTGTTTGAGGACTGCATGGGATATATACACTTGGCGTACCGTCAAGGCTTTTGTTTGCTTATAGAGAGACTCGGTTGGAATGAACATTATTACACATAACCTCGATCAAACCAAACGTTTTCCCGACCGTACATCAGAATTTCACAAAAGTGTCCAGCAATTTTCATGTTCGGGGAAATTTGTACACTGCAGGTGCAGACAAACAATTATCTTCAAATGACCGTACGGAGTCAAACACAGCGACGCGCTTCACTGGCCTCTGTATGGTGATCCCGGAATAGGGATGTCACTAATACGACGATATTGCAAATAGCTTTATTGCCTACTAGAATACTAGATGATGTCCGCAATTCCATTGCGCAAAATTTCGTTTATCGCGCGGGAACCGCTAATTTTTCTGGAATAAAAAGTTTCTTATGTCTTTTCCCGGGACACTAAGGGCCTGTTTCACCACTTCCTGATAAACTGCCAGATAAGCTGTTGTGGATAGCCTATCCGGCACTTTATCAGGAAGTGGTGAAACAGGCCCTAAGTATCCAAAATTTCAGCAAGATCGATTCCGGCGGTTTAGGCGTGAAGATATAACAGACAGACATACTTTCGCATTTAGAATATTAGTATGTATAATGGGTATAGGAGTTTGTAATTGGGTTTTGCAGTCATTTTAAGCTGATTATCAGCGAAAAATTTGTTTTTTTTTAAATATTCTTACATTTAGGGCAAGTCTATTATATTCCTAAGATAATGTTATAATTTTCAGAGCCTATCATAATTATTATTATGATTAATTACGAGTATTAGATAAGGCCGATATGTTACAACTATTCCAGACGTAGTATTAAGCATGTTAAATATGAAACTTCGCATAATTATTCTCTTACATTAAAGGTACAACCAAGGTAAATATCAATTTTGCGTAACTATTATCATCATTTTGCGATAATTTAATTGATATTGTACGTAATTTAGCTTCTAACAAGGCTCCCTACGTTATATAGTACAGTAATTGAAGGCAAAAATCAGGTGCAACCTCCGATTTCGTTGAACATCCATCGATTTGGATGAAAATTTGGGATTAAGTACATTAAGCCCTCTACTTTAAAAGTGACATACGCTCGTATCGCGCTTTTTTATTTTAGGGGTGAAATCCATCCCTTTTGTTGAAAATAGAAAAAATGCAGATTTAACCATTCTGGCTTAACTAATTGTGTTTAATTTGATAAAATAAACGTTTTTAATGTTTTATTAATTATTTATGATTATATTATAACTAACCCGGCGTGAGTGAGGTCGGGTATGTCATACCCGCCGGTTTATAAAACACTTAATATTTCTCAACTGTGCGATTTCTCGAACTTGGTTGGCTCAGTAGCTGGAGGGGGTGGTACGGGGAGTGATTTTAAGCGACTATCACAATATTGCGCCGTTGGCGATGTAAGCTACAAGTGCGCAAACTTATTGCGGGTATGTAATACCCGACCTCATAGTCGGTGTCACTATTTTGTGTTTCAATTATTTTTTTATTTTATACATTTAATAACAAAGTTTCTTTATTTTTTGGTTTATAAATTCTACAATATCATATCATTTGTCAATTAGGCTTGTCCTTTGTCATGTTAATTGATTTTACATTCAGTGAAAGCTATATTCCACAAGATGACGCCTGCAACTCCGTTCCGCCAAAATTCGTTTATAGGGCGGGAACCGTACCTACTTCTAGGATGAAACTATCATATTATGTCCCTTCCTGGGGTACAAAGTATCTCCATATCAAATTTCAGCAGGTTTTGATGAAATTAAGTTCAGTAGTTTGGGCGTGAAGATGTGACAGACAGACAGACAAACTGACAGACACTTTCGTATTTGCAATGTTAGTATGAGTAAGAGAGAGATTTATTGTTTAATTTTAATTAAAATGTTGATTTCAATTTGTCAATTTTTTTTATTTTCAGTCTAAGTTCCTAAATATAGTTAATTGGTGCGTGAAAAATACTACTTTGTACTAATAGCAACAAAGATACTCTTTTTATAATTGGACGTGGTTTTATTTTATAGTAATAATTTATTTGTTTAATGTTAATTAATTATTACAGTGATAAACATTATTCTACATTGATCTAAAGTTATCAAAATCGACGATTCAATATTCGGGTATGTCATACCCACCTCATAGCTGGTGTAAAAAAAATTCACCTCATTCACGCCGGGTTAAGTTTTCAATCCTTTTAGCAACCATCCCTTTAATCGTGAAGAAAACATTTTTTGTATTTATTTGCTTTAAAATCGTATATTTTACATTACATAAAGAGTTTGTTTAATATTTATGATATAATTTTTGGATAAGACTGAAATAAAAACCCGTAAAAGTACCCCTTTATTGCGGAATAACGGTAAAAATTGGGTTCAAAAACTTAAACCTAATAAGTTTTTGAACCCAATTTTTTAGTTTATTTACTTAGTATTAATTTCTTATTAAGTTTTTTTTTTGCGAAATTTTTTCACCCCTGTAAACTACCCAATGTTTGAATAATAAGCTTTAAGTTTTTATTTTAAGTTTTTTATCAGCTTTAATGAGTTCGAATATTTTTTCATAGTTAGATAAATTTTAGTAATATATAATTCAAACACTGATATATTAATTATTATTTAGTCCAAATATTCAAACAACGATTTCAATCTACTCTCTGTGCAAAAAATTGGCGCAAAGGCTGAATCTGCTAGACTGAAATATTTAATAGACGCACAATATCATTATAAAAAGCCCCACTCTTATCTAATAGACATTTACAGTTTCGTTTCCTTTCTGAAGATTGAAAGACTTGAAAAGATTAATGTATATTTAGTATGGATTAGATGACGCCAGCAATCGCGCTGGAACCGTACATTTTTTCGGGATAAAAAGTATCATAATATGTCCATATCCAGTCCCGAGACCCAAAGTATTTTCATACTAAATTTCAGCAAAATCGGTTGAACCGTTTGGGTGTTAAGAGGTAACAGGTAGACAAAAACACTTTAGCATTTATAATATTAATATTGATGTACCTATTGACAGGGTTTCCTACAATATTTGCATCCCAAATCTCTGCTTCAAAATTGTTTTCAAAAAAAAAAATTTCGTTAATATTACAATAGCTCTGATAATTTTTAAGTTATCGAGTTCATTTATGGACCATTTTAAAGGTGATTTAAATAATACTTTTTAAAGCCCTTAGTTTAAAAAAAGTTAGGATTAAAAGGTCCCGGTTTCATGGTTCTCGCGGTAAAAGTTAGGCTTTAAACGTCTCTATCTTCGTTATTTTTTATCCTATAAAAATCAAAAGAAAGTCTAAAGATTTCTTAAAAAATGGACACAAATTTTGCCCTTTATAATTTTTACGAAGGTTCAATATTTTTGAAGTTATGTTCAAAACAAAACGATATTAAGAAAAAATGTAATAATTTCGATTTTACTAAATCATTCTTTTTTTCAAAACTAAGCATTCTAAACCAAGAAAATTTTTTGAGGTCATTACTTATGCTAAAATAAAGAAAAGCCTTTGGGGATAACCATAAATTTGAATGATTGTAGAAATGGTCAACGTTTTATTTTTCGATTTTTCCATAAAAAATTGTAAGGGTCACCTTATTTTTATCATAACTTGTTCAATTTTGATGCTATAAATTTTTTAAAATGCTTATTAAAAAGGTAATTTTAAGCACTTTAAAAGGTCTTAAGGAAGTACATGTCATAAAATGCATCGGTTTACCGTTATTTAAGTTTGAATGCTTAGACTTAGGTACTCGCCGAAAGAAAATATATATACAATCACCTATAGCTCACTTTGAATAAATATAGGATGGTATTTCAGGGTAGAAATTAGTTTGTTTTTTATTGGCTTTAATTTTGGTAGAATTAAATTTTAAATGCTTTAAATTTTTCGTAAAAACTTATAGTTTCTTATTTAATTATAAAAAAACCTCTTTAAGACATGTATTTTTCTCATGCAAAAACTTGATCTTTGATCTTTAATAACTCCGAAAGTATTGATTTATTCAAAAAACTTTATATAACAAATTTTGCTTAGATTTGTGTGTATATTGATTCCTGGGGTTATTTTTATTAAAAAAAATTCACCCCCGAGAAGGTTTGGCTTCCACCCCCAGGGCAAAAGCGCAATGTGACACTATGTCACTTTTGTTTCTTAGGGTATCCCCCACCTACTTACCAATTTTCATGAAAATCGATGGAGGTTCAACGAAATCGGAGGTGAAAACCTTCATTGCCTCCACTATATAATAATATGACTACGTACGTAATTATTATACAAACTTTATAATGCCACCAGAGTTTTATGTTATGTTATTTTCTGTTATCATCAGCAAACTCTACAGATGTTATAAACGCCTCTTTTTCTATCCTATTCATAATCCTTTCGCGTAAAAAAATCACACCAATAATGTTATTATCAGCGATACATTTGTTCGTATTTATGTTTGTTATTCGCAAAAATTTTAAAGCATTTTCTAAAGTTAAAAAAAACATTTTTTGATGAGTCGAACTCTACCAAAGTATTTGTCACAGATAAAATAAGAAAAGTCATTCATTTAAAGAGATCATACTGTCGCTATCGTTACATTTCATATCATTTTATTTGAGGAAGCATCCTGATATTTCGAACGAATTGGGAGATGCGGTAGCAATTAAAATGCCTTGTAAACGGCGAAAATATCTCAGTGGGGCGAACTTACGAGTGTACATTTTCACAAAAATTCTCCATAAAGGGTCGAATTAATTACTGGCTTCCAGTGACTTTGCGCGGGCTTTCTTTAAATTGCTACCTTTGAGTTTAATGGGTTTTAGGATTTTGAACGGATTACAAAGTACTTTCTTAATAATGTGTTCATTATAATTTTGCTGGAAACTCGCCGAGCGTAACTTTTTTGTTGCGGCTACAGTACATTTTTTAATTATTTTTCACTTTTAGATTCTTAACTTTTGTAATATGAAGGTACAATATTGGATGCTTTGAATTCTTTAAATTTTAGTATATTATACAGAAAATTTGCTTTTGTATTTTCTTTGTAAATAGTATTTTTTATTTTTATTATTATTTTTTAACAAAAAATTAAAACCGACTTCCAAGGTAAAAACAAAAGTATCACTTATTCTTAATTTAAAAGAATTAAATTTATCTTATTCCTTATTATAGTGGCGTCTTCAGACTTCTCCTAAACCTCAACTATTTCTGTACTCAATCTTCGTACTTTTGAAGTCGGTACCAGCCCGGAAAAGTTCTGAGATCCTTGACATAGCAATTACGCTAAGCTAAACTGGTACCGACTTCAAAAGCATGAAGATTGTGTACAGAAATAGTTGAGGTTTAGGAGAAGTCTGAAGACGCCACTATAATAAGGAATAAGAATTATTTAATTCTTTTTAGATTAAGAATAAGTATTACTTTTGTTTTTACCTTGGAAGTCGGTTTTAATTTTTTGTTAAAAAATAATAATTTTACCCTTTTTAGTTTTTTAGTTACATAGTATGAGCCGACAAGGCTATAATATTATAGCTTGTTGTCTTAGAGTTGTACATAATATTACTAGCGGTCGCCTGCGGCTCTGCCCGCGTGGATGTCGGTTACGGCTGCAAAAAGCCTACCCAGGAAAGACTCGGTCAGCAAAATGATTCCCAGGTCAATTCACAGACTCCGACACTGACATCGACGACGCGGACGCAGTCATTATCCGAAGGGTGTACACTGTACAGTGCACACTGCGCAGATTGTCTTCCTCCCTTCGCTTGGTGACGCCCACTATCATAATATTTTAATTTCGCCATAATTTCAAAACCAAACGTCCAATTTTAATCATTCAAAGACCAAATGTTATCTACATAAACTGTACTTAGTGATGAAATAATTTATTTTGATAAGGATTAATGGCATGAGTAAAATAAATGCGTTTAAATGTTGTCCAAAAAAATTCAAGATTTTAAAATAAAAAAATGGTTATTGTGCCTCACTCGACATAGATAAGTATAGTGTGTCGCGGACTTTCTTGTAGATATTTATAAGATCTACAATACTTAGAACATTTTATGGTTCTATCTTTCATAGTTTCGGCAGCGTACGCATAATAAGTAACTTTTCTGGTTGATTTTTTCACCTGGCGTCCGAAAAACCCAAATATCTTACGAAACCCTATTTTTTCAAAAATAAAATTTAGCCTATGTTCAGCACAAATAATGTAGGATTTGCTTGGAGTAGTTTAAATAAAGCCAAAATCCTCAAACTTGTATCTATAAGGATTCAAAAGTTCTGTTGGGTACCTTCAGAACCAGGGTATATCCTGGTGCAAAATCTTACTTTTTGGTAGTATATGCCTGAAATACTTCAGAAAAAATCGAAATCACCCTATGTTTCCATATAAATTTCAAGGAGTCCCCTCGATTCCTCATGGATCTTATCATCAGATCACCACTTTTGTGAACATGGTACCAACTTCGGATTCAACCCTGTACAACAACAAAAGAATCATGAAAATCGGTCCATAAACGGCGAAGTTATGGTTGAACATACAAAAAAATATATATATATATATATAAACAGACGAACGTATAACCTCCTCCTTTTTGGAAGTCGGTTAAAAATAGTTAAGTTTTACAAAGTTACAAGCCCTTCGATCTTACTAACAGGCTTACTTAAACAAGCTGTCCAATGAATTTTCCAATGTGCCAGACGAAGTTAGCAACATGTGTAATTGTGTAAGTTAGGCGCTGTGTTTGTTAGTATTTAAAACAGTGGTCACCAAATGGCGGACCGCGGTCCGCATCCGGACCCATTGTGTGCGGACCAAGCATTTTTGAAGATGAACTTCGTTAAAAGTAAATTTCGGTCTCGACTTAGGCTGCCTTCACACTAGCGTTTGACCAGCGTAGGCGTTCGATGAACGTATGCGCAGCGCAGATGCCGCTACAACGCTTCTCTACTGGAACAATCAGTACGCTGCGCTAGCGCCGCGTGTGCGCGACGTATACGCCACGTTACTGCGGTGTCATGTACAATCATTTCGATGTCAAAAGTACTTTCTGTTGTTGAACTCATTTTACGTCATATTACTTCGGGCTCTTGTTTACGAATGAAAGAATCAACGCGTACACAGGGGTACATTACATGACACCGCAGAAACGCGGCATATACGTCGCGCACACACGGCCCTAGTGCAGCGTACTGATTGTTCCAGTAGAGAAGGCGCCCAACTAGCAAAATGGTCTTAGGAATAGCAGCTTATAATGCAAGAAGTCCGCAAAAGCCACAGAATAGTTTTGATTGATGTATGTTGGCTTATTATTGCACTTTGAAATGCTAATCTAAGCGTAGTCCTAAAGTAGCACGATATGAGACTCTAGCTCTATGTCAAGTACATAATGATGGCCCCAACGAATAAACGTGCAATCGAAAAAAGACAACTTTTCAGGAAGACAAAAAAACGTTTGGAACTTTGGCTACATAATAAATAGACAAATATAATGTTTAATCAAATTAAAGGTAAAAAAAATATCTTTCAGCTCATATATTTAGTAAAAATCAAATATTAACGGTTTACTACATATTTAAGAAAAACCATATTAAATTATTATTCTAGTGAATAATATGTGACTTGTTGACATTATTGTATCAATGCACGTTTATTCGTGTCATAAATGAAGTTTTAACAAGGGCAGTGAAATGTTGCATGGTTATTCCACGTATATTTTTTTCCTCCTGAGCCATGCTCTGGTCATTTACACGCTTATTCTTGTATATTTTGTTGCTTTTATATGTTTGTAAAGATAAAAGCCCGTATATTAGTGTTAAGAAATTGATTCATTATTTCGATGGTCCCTAGGTAAGTAATCGAATCTGAAAAACGCTACTTAACAGGAGAGCGATTTAAAGTTTATTTTTTGCATAATTTTGTAATGGGTGATTGAATCTTTATAAAAATTAGGATAAACAGTTGTGTTGGCCTTACAAATTATTACATGAAAGCCAAAATTTTAAATTATGAGTAGTTTTCGAGAAAATTGACTTACAATAGTCTACTTCGTAATTGAACTATCTTTATGTGTCGAAAGTGGCAGTTTCGATTATTTACAGGGAACTACAAATATAAAAATTTATCGTATCTGCCTATTTCGATATGCTACATTGGATTATGTTAGGAATATTTTATTAAAAGTGTCACTTTCGATTTCTTTTGGCGTACATTGCTTGTACTTGCCATTATTTTGTAATAGTATCAACAACAACAAAATATATATAAAACATCTGTAAATATTACATAACAAACATACGACTGTATTTCTATTTTGGCCAGCACAAATATCGGACCAAAATGAGAGTTTCTTGGCATCTTCAAATGATATCTTTACGTTTTCAAAATACATCAAGCAGCTATCTTACTTCTTAGGCTCCCCTTTCACCGGTCTGACCATATTCCACATGTAGCATGTGCCAGGTGCCTTCTTTTAAAGCTAAATTGAAAACGGTAAAGTTATACACAGAAAATTTTCATTATTAATAGAATAAACCAACGTCTCCATGTGGATAATTTAAAAAAATTTGAAAGTCAAATGTACTACATTTTTTTTATAGAAGGCAGGTCGCTGTAGCCCTGACGTAACTGCGACCCATGAGGATCTATTGTGACTCCTTCGCACTAGAGTATCATCCCCAACCCAATACTGCTCATAAATTGAACGATATGGTTGGGGTTGGTGCCACGAATTTCATCTGTGGATATGAGTATTCGTGGCGTAATAGAATTATGTAGTACATACATTATTCTTTATCTCCCTAGCTAGCGTCCCATTTTCTAGTTGCTTATTACGAGCCAGTATTTGCTCTTCTGTCGGAAACATAATATTTTCAGAATAGCTATGACACTTATCATAGATATCCTATTTAGGAATAATAAACCCAGTGTTTATGCCAGCATTACTGATGTCTCTGTACTGACGAAGGGTTTGCCACAGTTAGAAAGCTGGCCCCATTCTTTGTGTTGAGAAAATATCCTGTTCATATTCAAATTGTTATCTGAGTACAATTTAGTGATATCTTTACGTGTATACTATGATTATACTGGTTGAAAGCAAGCTACATGATCAGAAACACTCTTAACCATTGCAGTATCTACAACTTTTGACGATTGGGGCTTATTCTCTATACAAAGAATCTGACCAGCTATCAAACTATGGAAATCGAGCGCATATTTCAGGATATAAAAAAAAATCATGATTTTGCGCTTCTCTTGGGAAAATGATGTTTTCCGAGACCAAAAGTAGCCTTTTTTGCTCTTCATCCTTTTAACTAAGTCTATGACAAAAATCAAGTCGATTGGTTGCTTCGTTAGGGTGTGAAGAAAGGACAAACAAATAGACAAACAACTTTGGCATTTCTAATATTAGTTCATGGATAATATATCTTAAAAAATATATGAAATGTCACAAAAAAAGTAATTTATATTTCATTTAAAAACCAGGTTTATTAATCACTAGATGACGCCCGCTACTGTTTTGCTTAAAAATTCGTTTATCACGCAGGAATCGTACATTTTTTCGGAAAGAAGTATCCTATGTCCTTTCCCGGGACTAAAAGTATCTCCATGCCAAATTTCAGCAAAATCAGTTCAGCAGTTTGGGCGTGAAGTGGTAACAGACAGACAGACAAACAGACACACTTTTGCATTTATTATGTAAAGTATGGATAGAAACTAAACAATAAATAAAAACAAGTTGGTACTTCATTTTTATTGAAGAGCTGTCGAATTTTTCCAAAAATATAAGTATTCTTTCGGCAAAAAAAAAACGAAAGTGACAAAGATTTTTATTTGAAATACGACGTATAGAATCGAAATGGTCATTTTCGATAAAAATGATGTACGAAAAAACAACGTACATAATCGAAAATGGTACGTACGATACTATTGAGAGACGAAAAAATGGCCTAAACAATGGAATCTGCCCGTTTCAATAATTTGCGCGGTAAACATTTTTAATGCTACTGAAACTGTATAAAGATAAAGTAAAATCAAATTTACGTAACCTATAGTTTAAAATCAAATAAAGTGTTATTTATTGATGAGGGCACGTACAGTCGCGATAGTGGCAGTTTCGTCCTGTTTTGACGCTCACCGATACATCGTAAACTCGCGAAATTTAACTTTCTTTGGTATAAGACGGATAGACTATTACGTTTCGATAATAATATACGTCTCTAAATATCGGAAACCTAATGAGTTTTCAAAATTTTTGAAGCTGTATTAAAAAACATCCTTTAAAATGAGCCCAAAACAGTTATAAAAAAAAATTGCCATTTTTCAGATTCGATTACTTACCTAGGGACCATCGATTTATGTATGCGACCTTATTAGTGTATGGTATAAAATGTAAATCTATACTAATATTATAAAGTAGAAGAGTTTGTTTGTTTGAACGCACCAATATCAGGAACTACTGGTCCGATTTGAAAAATTATTTCGTCGTTAGATGGTTCATTTATCGAGGAAGGCTATAAACTATAAATTATCACTCTAAGACGAATAGAAGCGAAGAAACATAGGAAAATGTAGAAAAAACCGGGAAAATTATTTGAAGGCGCTTATCTCGCGATCTACTGGATGAATTTTTAAGTTATTTGGCACAGATGTAGAGTAGACCACGATGTGAAAGAACATAGGCTATTTTTTGCGGGAAATGTACGGTTTCCGTAAAATTTTTCATTTATGCGGGCGAGGCCGCGTGGAAAGTCTAGTTAGCTAATATTTTCTTGTTGACGGTTCAGTAAAAATGTTGTTGACCTATTGTTGTTGTTGATAAATATTGACCTACCTCGCGTCTATGCATGGACACATACATATAAAATGGAGTACAACCTTGCTTATATATCCTTCAAGAGAGAGATCAATCGGGCAAAGAAACAGCACGTCAATAGTATCGGTGAGAGACTCGAGTGCCTTTCTTTGGGAACCCGTGAATTCTGGTCTCTGGCCTAAGCTATTGAAGGGTATTTTTGAAAGCCATCCTACCATCCCTTCAAGTAGGAAATGGATCGTTGGCGCACGACGCAAAATACAAAGACGATCTTCTGGGTAAGCTCCTTGCGTCAAACTCGACCCTTGATGACCTTGGGATAGAAACCGCCGACCATACCACGATGCAGGGGCATCATGTCGGATATTAGGTTACATCAGCGCTCAGTGTGAATAGCCCTGCGTGCCTTTGATATCCAAAAGTCGAGTGGGCCTGACGGAATCCCTCCTATTGTATTGAAAAAGTGTGCTCCAGAGTTGGCTCCGGTCTTAACGCGTCGTTTTTGGTTCTCTTACTCTTCTGGCATTGTCTCGGATTCTCAGAAGACAGCATTATTGTACTCGATCCCCAAAAAAAGGTGACCGCTCAAATCCTTCCAACTACAGACCAATTGCTAAAACCTCCGTCATCTCGAAGATAATGGAATCCATTATCAGCTCTTTCGATACTTGGGCGGCTCTGGCCGCCATTACAAAGCGACAAACACGGCAAACAGTATGGGTCGCTTGGCTGGTTATCTCTTGGCGTACCAAACTCATCGTTGGGCTCAGGTGATTGTGTGGAGAGGAGAGGCATTGGCTGTTAGTTTGGACATTGCGAAGGCTTTTGATCGGGTTTGGCTCAAAGCGCTACTATCAAAGCTTTCATCATAATATGGGCTTCCCGATAATTTATGCAAATAGGTCACAAGTTTTTTGGCAGATCAATGACATGTTACATTCCAATGGCATTTATTGCTATGCGGATGATAGTACAGGTGATGCCCTATCTACCGGCTTCCACCATATTTCTCGGCTAAATGTCATCGAGAGTCGAAACGAACTTATGTCTAAAATAGAGAATTCACAGGAGAAAGTATCGGGTAGACGATACTTTTCTGATTCTGTTCTTAACAGGACGAGACAGTATTTCAGTGTGGACCAATGCCTGCAACTCTACAAGGTGCAGGTTCGGCCTCATATTATATGGAATACTGTTCTCATATCTGGGCAGGGACCCCAAAATACCAACAAATCCCTTTGGATCGTATCCAACAAAGGGCCGCTCGAATTGATGACTGCCATAGTGTTTCAAACAGGCGGACTCATCAGAATTACGCCGAGATGTAAATAGCTTCACACTGCATCCTCTATCGGTTGTATCACAGGGAGTGCTCTGAGGAATTGTTCGGAATCATACCTCCTGCAACTTTTCGCCATCGTTCCACGTTAAAAATATACCATCCTCATAACCTTGATGAGTGGCAGTCTTCCACCGTGCTTTTTTTGCGTAACTTTCTGCCGCGCACTGTAAAATTTGGAATGAACTATCACCAGCAGTATTTCCGGACCTATACGATCTGCAAACCTTCAAGGAGAGAGCGTATTCCCTCTTAAAAAACCGGCAACTCACCAGCAGATCTTGTGATAAACTTTACAATAGCTCTTCGAATAACCTTTACAAAAGCAGAAAAGACAAGAGAAGTTAGTAAAAGATAATAGAATAGCTGTGATTAATATATTCAAAGCTTCGCCATCTGCAATGAGGCATTAGTGGTAGAAGTCGCTTGCATTTTTACACGAATAATCGTGCAAGAGTTATAACCCAAAGGAAAAGATAGACACGAGCGCCAGATTGTTTTAGCACGTTTATTCTGGTGAACTCAAATAAACAAATAATCTGCAATAAGCGCATGTTTTATTATTAATTTGATATATGTTATTATTTTTTCCGTACAATAAAGATTTACATTGCTATAAAATCGTTATTTTAAGTCAAAAAATTTCAAAAAAATTTACATAGGTGTATTATAGTCCATGCAAACGAAAAATAAAAATATTTTTTTTGGGTAAGAGCTCTTGCACGTTTATTCGTTGGGGCCATCGATAAGTATGAATAAAATCATAACCAAGACTAACACATCTCTACAAAAATGCGTTGTGAGGATGCGTACAAGCCTTGTAGTCTTGGGTACGCTACTTATTGTACAAGCGATGCTAGAATTACTGAAGTCGTGGCTGTTACAGCATTAAAAACATTGAATTGGTCCCATGCTCTCATAAATGATAATTAATCCTGATAAAGTCTTGTAGGTTGCGTTTTTAAAATCTTGAATAAACGCATTATGGATTAAAAAAAATGGACACAACTAAAGCGATGTGGTGGATTCAGAAAAAAAGTTACGGCTAAATATAAAAATTTGCACAAAACGACAAGTACAAACATTATAAACCAAGAAAAGTGCAGTGAACAATCTAGTGGTTCCATACATTTTCTAGAACAGTAGGTATGTCTCTCATACTGTTAATGAATATTTTTAAATTTACCTACAGTAAATTAGAAGTAATGCTACAATGTTACTTAAGGTTTATTAATAAAATATTAATAACATATTTATTGTATATTATTTTTATAGTTTTATTTATAATATGGCAACAACAATAATTTAAAGCATAAGTAGTGTTCGCAAGGTCTTCATCCATACTAATCCATACTAATATTATAAATGCGAAAGTGTGGCTGTCTGTCTGTCTGTCTATCTGTCTGTCTGTCTGTCTGTTACCTCTTCACGCCCAAACCGCTGAACCGATTGGGCTGAAACTTGGTATGGATATATTTTGAGTCCCGGGAAAGGGCATAGGATACTTTTTATCCCGAAAAAATGTACGGTTCCCGCGCGATAAACGAATTTTGGCGCAACGGAGTTGCGGGCGTCATCTAGTTGTCTGTATGAAACAAATAATCCATTAACATTATGAACTTATGACAAAGTCAGACTAGTAACCTAAGCTAATATTTATTTTAATCTTAAATGGTTTTTTGATAACATTTGCAAGGAACCCCAATTTAACATGGTTTCAAACTGTTACGCTCTAAATCGGAGCATAAGTCCTACAATTGCATAATGTCGGACTTTACATCTTATAATAGTTTTGTATCAGTTTGTATATAAAAAAATATATTTCATTAAAATTAAAAGTAAAAATAACAAGGGGGCATTGAAAATACACCATATAAACACATATAATATATCAACGAAAAACTTACCTTCGCACTTAAAGCTGGGCGCATGAGGTCGCAGTCAGGCCAAATCACTATTATTTTAATGGTGTTATATATTGCTTATAATATAATTTGTTATAAATTGACAAACACGCGTGACGCACACACGGAGTTTTGTGCAAATCTATTAGTCTCATAACGATTCTAGTTTAGCAGTACTGAAGATATGTAGCACGATGTAGTGCGTTTTGAAGATAAAATTAAGAGTAATTAGCATTTTTCCTGATCTGTACAAAACAAATTCAAAACCAAAGATCCTGAATTTTGTGCCCAAACGCGGTATTAAAGTAGTCTATGTGACTGTTCTAAGTCTACTTCATACACCATAAGTCTTCACGAAAACGCAAATCTGACTTAATCAGAACCAAATTTTGCTAGTTGGGCGACAACGCGACGTACGCGCCACGTTGTAGCGGCGCGTTTGCGCTGCGCATGCGTTCATCGAACGCCTACGCTGGACAAACGCTAGTGTGAAGACAGCCTTACTAATGAACATCTCCAGGATTTAATATCAATAGGTTGCACCAATTTCACTCCAAACAACATTCAGAGAGATAATTAGCTACAAAAATTGACACTTTTCTCATTGATATACAATAAATTTAAATACTTACCTTTGTAAATTTCGTAATTACCTTTGTTATTTTTTTTTAATGTATGGACCGCGAAGGTAATTTCATTTCTTAATATAGACCCCGAGCGAAACTAATTGGTGACCCCTCTTATAAATAAACATAAATTACCTACTTAAAAAGTTCCAAAATATACTTTAGTATCCTAATTTAAAACCGTGTTGTCACTCTACAATTATTGTTATTACAATCTTTGAATCGTGGTTAGGAATATTTTGGTCGCATTCAAATAGAAATTTATGCAGAAGTGTGCAGTCTTAATAGAAAAGTTGCTCCCAACTTGCGAGAAATGAGAATTGACGAAAAGTTGTTGATTTAACGCAAACGAATAAAAATTTTTAAAACGAGTCGAAGGAAAACTGAAAAAGCTTTATTAAATTCTGTAAAAGATCAGCTTTTTCCACCGAAAACTAGAATATTTTTTATTAAAAGTGTGAAAAGGTTGTCTTAATTAGTGCTAACACAAAAAGTTTTATGGCCTCGCTGTTTTGCTAATAAAACAATGTTTCTTTTAAGGTTCATAAAATTAATTTCCGAATAATATATTTTGGTCTTCACGAGACTTAATGGTTTTACTTTCTTTGTTAATTAAATTGTTTTTATGAGAATCTTGTTTGGTCATGGCAAATACAGAAAAACCTGTGTATATAAAATGGTCAAAAAGTTTTAACTTTCAACTTAAAATAGGCTCTAGGAAATTACTAAATAAAAGATATTTCCAAAGATGAGATGATGTTCCAGGTATTCGTTTCTGCCTTTGGAACCGAAATGAGCTGGTTCCACCTAACGACCACTCTCTCTTGGCGTAACAAGTAACAACTTTTTTACTTTTTCGCTAAAGAGTTACTCATCTCATAACGCGCGGTTTGGCTGCTATGCCGCGAGATAACATAAGCTTAACAGCGCCACCGCGGCACCGCTATTTAAATAAATCGTTACATAATATATTATAGTGAGGGAGCCCTAGAACAAAATTTTTTGTGATTACAAACAAGCAAATTTTTTGTGAGTTTTTTGATAAGACGAACAACATTTTTATTTTCGAAAAATCTCGAAAGTGGTAGCTAACAGAGATAGAAAGGATTTCATACCTTGACTTGATGGTCCTAAAATATGGATTGTTTTATTTGTAGGACAAGGTTACTCTTAAATTATATAACTATTAACCTACCAATTTACAAAAAATCAGCTGGTTAGGGTTCCGTTTTAGGGTACAGTAGTCAACCAAGTGTTGTTGATTACAGAACCCTAAAACGGAACAAACACAAAAAATTAGCTTGTTAGTAATCACAAAAAGTTTGTTCTAGGGCTCCCGTACTAATTGTATTTTGTTTTTTATCTCTCGGTGTATCGGCGAAACCGCGCGTTCGCGCCGCCGCATACAAATCCAGCCTTATAGACCTGTACATTTTTCCGGTAATTAATATTATATGCCTCAAGGCCGTACAATAGCGCTAAAAGTTTCGTTAGTTCATTACGAGGATGCTGGCGGTTCGGTGCTCCCGCTTGACCTAATTACTGCTGTCACTATGATGAGTATTCTTCTTGTTACTTCTTTTGTTCTGACAACTTTGACGCAATTAATGTACAGGGTTGCCACTTGCCAGACGGTAGTGTTTGCACGAAATTAGGTAAATAGTGCAGCTTCTATTTCGTCTCTTATTTTTTTAATTGTATGCTCTTTCATGCCAGATTATTTACAACTTTACTATTTTGTTTAACTTTACTTTACATTATCACTTTATTGGAACGGGTTATACGTTTTTAAAGTGATATACATTTTAAAGAAACAGTATTGTTACCAACTTCATCACACCTAGTCATGATTTCATTTAGCTTTGGATGGCAAAACAATACAGTATAACTACATATCTAATCTCTCTGCCAAGTGTGTTTGATTTTAAAAACACACAAAGTATCTCTCCTGTATATTTATTGTGCTAGTTTATTTACGTTACAAGATCTTCTACTAAGAAATTGCGTTTGACAACCCTAGTAATCATACCTGTTCATAACAGAGTGCCATCGAAGAAATTGATTCCTAGGCAGTTGACGGATCTACATCATCTGGTCGTATTATGTCAATTCAATGTTAGCTGTGATCGGTCGCATGGGTTTGACGTAACGCGACCAAATTAGTTAGATCCTCCATCTGCCTAGGACTCAACTTCTCTGATAGTACTGTATACGAGTATATAAGTCTCATTTTATCTTAAGATATATTTTCTGAATCTTTAACGTTTTACAATCAACATGCAAATTTTACGCTTATTAAGTTTCGCGAGTGGTGCTTTTGTAGCTTGTGCTAAACAATACTACTTATTTTATCGGATCCCTGTTTTTCTTCAAGAGCGCTTGAACTTTCTTCTTATATAAAGCTTCGAAAACACGTGTATACTAGATAATATAATAACAGCATCAAGAATTTACCGCTACTTTTTATGTACGAAAATGTTTTACTGTATTAAATAATAATCTGGTATGCTTATATTATTTTCAATCGGTTACTTGGCTAAAACCATTTACAAATTTACCGTTTAAGCAATTTTGGGGTTCGATCTAAAAATTACCAAAATTCGGACTCCATGACAGATTTCATTAATTGAATAACATACTTATTGAATGAGGACTTATTTTGATCATAAACTCAACTTTTAGTGGTTTCATCAATCAGTCTTGTGATTTATTTATATTTGATCTAACATGTAGGTTATCGAGTTGCGGAAATAGCTCCTTATTTCAAAATTGCGTAGGAGCGGGGACATATTAAGAGAAATAAAAATGAAAAGTGATCCCGATTGTTTTTGAAGACAAATACGAAACGATTTCGTATTTGCCTTCAAAAACACGTACCCTAAAAACGTAATTTCTTCCTGTATTAATAGTAAACGCAATCTGTACCTACGCATTAAACCTGTCAGGAGCAGACTGTAATATAAAGGCAATGTAATATCCGTGAAAATCAAATATTTCATGTTCACGGAGGTAAGAAGTTATGTAATTTAAATTATTTTGTACGAAGCCGTGCGTTTCTTGCGAAATATTTTTACGAGAACGTCTCTGAGGATGGCACTCATGTCATAATATATTGAATTTCTTAATAGGATGACATGCTTGTGAGAATTTGCGAGTAAATAATTGTATATTTTGTCATAGTCCTTCTATTATTTTACTCATAAAAATCTCAAACCACGTATTTGGATATATTTTTGACGTGACAACGTCTTATAATTCGATATGGGCTGCGCGCACGAAAAAACATGACGCAATATGCGGCGTTACCTCGCTGATCGCTCTGAAGGCGTTCCAATATAAAGCCTAGATCCACTTGAGCGGCTCGGCCAAATGAGCCCGCTCATTTGGCCGAGCCGCTCAAGTGGAGACGCCTGAGCACGCTCGAACTCGCACGAATGAGCGGCTCATTCGCCCGAGCATGCTCAAGTGTATACTAGGCTTGAGGCTTCGGTAGGGTTACCCTGGTACGTAAATCCCTCTGGCGTAATAATAATTAAAACAACCAGTGAGTGTCAGCGAAAAGGTGAAAATTTATTCCATTGAATTACATATACCAAATGTTGTCGGGTAAGCGATAGCGCGATCTAGAGGCCTAACAACGACATCTGTTATCAAATCGCGGAACTAAATTTACTTATAAAATATTATGAAGTTTACAAATCTCAACAAAGGTAGTTGTCACGTTCAACTATCGTCAGTAAACCGACTTTACAGACAACCGATTTTTTTGTTACGTTTATGCTACTTTGCTAGCGTTGGAAACGCATTGTCACGAAAAATGAAGCGCTGACCATTTCAGTAATTTTATTACGATATGGGCCGCTAATAAGATTCGTCAAACAAGATTGTCGAACAAAATCGCTTGACAAAAAGAAAGGGGTATAATAATATAATTATATTATAGGTGTATTCAATGGGGCAGGGTGTGAGCGGCGCGTCGTGAGCGAATAGGGGTAACAACAAAACAGGGTATTGGTAGATTTAAAAAAAAGTATTTTTACGCTGAAAACAGTGATATACTCAAATCAAACTACTGTATTTATTGCAAGGAGGCCCAAGTACTTATTGCTTGGAAGCCATTAATAATGTTATGTTACCCAAATGTGTAACCCAAATGTAACTCAAAGGAGTAAGTTTTTTCATTAAAAGTATTTGCTTACGTACCGAAGAAGGAAGTAGGAATATTTTATTTCTTGAAAACATCCTCATAACGTTCATGTGTGTCGCTTCGGGCGGGCTCGCGGGTTGCTTTACAATTTTTCAGTTGCGCACAAGTTTCCTGAGGCCAGAATGAGATTATATGGAGCTCATGTTTGCATCATTATATTTCAAAGTTCCTTGCGATATCTAAATTGGTTTTAGCCTGTTAATGAACATGATATACATTTTTAAGATGTTTATTTATTTTACGTTGTCAAGTAATATTATGTTGAATTTATTCTTGGTACAGAAATACTTTCGTTTATTTTCATGCATACATTCTTAATTTTGTAAGAATGATACTATTGACACATAGATAGCCACACACACACACCCACACACACTTTCAAATTTATATCAGTGGATGGAAATTACTATATTATGTAGTACGTATGATGTAGAGACGGTCAAAATGAAAAATTTACAAATTTATAATTGATTTTACTATCAGAGAAGTTGATTCTTAAGCAGATGGGAGACCTACGTATAGTTAGTAGTAGTTTAGTCGCGTTATGTCAAACCCTGCCGACAGAACACAGCTATCATTGAATTGGCATAATCCGACCAATTGACGTAGGACCGTCAACTGCCTAGGAATCAATTTCCTTGATGGTACAATGTACTGTACATTCTTGGCGGAAATTAATGTTTTATAACACTAATAAAATGCAACTTTTCCCACTTTATTTAATAATTATTTTAGATTTTTTTCGATAAACTCTTTCTAAGATAATTCAACTAAAGCGCTAACAACCTAAATGAATTCCCCGTTGACACAGCGTTATTATATTATGAAATCTTAAACCGTCCGTTATAAATCCCAATGTGCGGAGCGACGTGGCTCGGTGCTGGCCGCTCGCACAAATTTATGAGTCGCACTGCGGAATATAAATCCAGTGCGGAGAACCGCACAGAAAAACCCACAGCGAATACACCGTGTCTTAATTATTGTTGCTTGTTAATAAGCCAGTTATGGCACTCAGATTTGACTGGTTTAGTTTGATTTTTACATTAATCCTTCGATCGCGGATTCTTGGAAATCTATTGTTATTCTATTATGTCTCGCTCACAGGTGAGGTTATGGGGCTTGATGGGTTAATATCATTTTTAAGTTATGTCCTTCGTTTAATGTTTCCAAGTGCAGCCGTTAGTTAACTACAATTTAGATGTACAAAAATAATACAGTTTTTTATTTATTAAGTTTTTAAGTAACAAATATAAAACAATGATACACTGTAACATTTAAAGTGCCTATATTATTCTGTGTTACAAAATGTTATTAATTAAAAAAAAGTTATTTTGTCACAAAATCTCATTGCTTAAACAACATAATATTATATGAAATAACTTGTCGCCGAAATGTCTCATAGAAGCAGCCTTACCTTAAGGGTTTAGGAATGACACAGGAAAATTGATTGCCCTTAATACTCTGAAAACTATCCCTTTAATTCCTCAGGGACGTTATGTGTCCTTTGTTACATCCCTAAAACAAGTCCGTGAAGATTTTTTGCCGAAAAAACCCATCGTGAGCTTGAACATTATCGTAATGCAGCTCGGTTATGTGTCTGGAGTCAGACAATCTTTAACCCTAGATAGCTAACCTTCTGGGAGACCCTGTTTAAGCTAACCATCCGTCGAAACGACGGGTATTAAAAAATGAGTATTTTTATTGAGATTTTACCACTTTCTGGACCTGGATTTTTTTCACAGATATATGATGAGCTTAGCAATAAAACAACACTTTGCATATTTACATTTTTTATTTACTTTTGAAACTAAAAAATTTTTCTTAGACCTCTAAAAAAATCGGAACATTTTCAATCAAACTTGTCTTAAACAAAATAAAATAATACTCAAAACAAAACAATCAGTTTTGTTGGCATTATATGGCACATAGAAATGTAAAACGTAATAAAAAATAAAATAAACTACTTTTCTTTAGCACATGTCATACAAAAATTTATTTTTTGTTTACCTCATATTGCTACCTTACAATTATAGCAAAATATACTTTTTGTCATGCGCTTTTCTTGTAGTAGCATTTCCCACATGTTTTTCTTTTCCGTTTTTGTCTTGAAGAATTTGGAAAATACTCTTTTTCGTTCTCTATTCCCTCCAAAGAAGCTTGGCCCGACGACAACTGCTCTGCGCACTATAGTCGATGGCTGTTTAGAAAGAACGCTTCTAAATATTTATTTTACTAAGCTCTTGGCTTAATAAATTATTTATAGCATCTTAAATTAACGAAAACATGATAAAAATCTAAAAAAAAAACACAGTTTACGTCAAAAATAAATACACGCATTTCAGTAGAAAACTAACGGTAAAGCTAACCACCCGTCGAAACGACGGGCAAAGTCTGCATATACCGAAAACTATGGCACTTACCTGTACGACGAGTGTGCCACTGTAACGACCTCACCGGCAAATGAGTTAAATAGACGAAACAAAATATTCGGACGCGACATTAAAAAAATATGGTGATATTAGTTTGCGCTGCCCGTCGATCCGATGGAGGTTAGCTATCTAGGGTTAAGTAGGGTGTATCAAAACTAAGTTATAATACTTTAAGGTGTGTATAGAGTTCAATGTGAAAGTTGAAGCGCTGAAATACCACCTTTTTAATGCATGGTGTTTTCCCATTCAAATCACAAAAAAAATTGCTCTTTCGGTGCTGCTACTTTTACAGTGAACTTTATTTGTGGGACACATACATACCCAAAACTTCTAAAGTATTATCACTATGTTTTGTTACATCTTGTAAAGTAAGCCTTGTTGGATAGATAAAAATTCTTAGATTTTCGTTAGTAATTACTATTATTTTTCATATTAAGCAATATTCACAACACCCAAGAAACAATATTATAATCATGACATTTTCTTTTAAGAACAATGCTGGTGCGTAATTGTTGCACTTATGATATTAGAGTGTTGCCCATTAGGTAGAGTAGGAACAGGTAGATATTGATAAAGACGATATAAGTAGAAATACTTTTCAAAAGAACACAGACAACACAAACGCAGTTTTCACAGAGTGTAACAGATAGAATTTTTAAACTGTAGTTTGTGGCCCATACATCACAAGTCACAACACAATTGAACATCCGCACACTTCGAATTAGCAGAACGCTCTAAATAGAATGTCTGAATAATCAACCGGAAGTGGAATGCCCTGTTCTGTAGGAGTCACAACAGCCGTTCCTACATTGTTATCTGTAATTTAGGCACTGTTTTCATGAAGTGAGCAAAACTTCATTTCATAGGCAGAAATTTCTACTTATATCGTCTTTAACCAACGGCTACCTACCTACTCCTACTCTTCATATTGGGTCTCTCATCATGTTAGACACATTTAATTTCTCTTTGATAAAAGAATTGGTAGGGCCAATTAGTAAAATTCTTTATCTTTTGACACCTCATTCATTTCAATCACATCAAAAGCTTGTATTATATTACACACTATGGTGGGACAAAACATTACATAGAGCGTAGAGTCATAAATTGCCAAAATCGTAAGCCTTTTGGCTTATCGTTATCGCGTAAAAAAGTTTACGTCTATGTTTCGACATTAACGTAGTAACGTGGTGTAAATTAATCATTAGATGGGAGCAGAAGATCGGACGGACGGACGGACACGGGCAGTGGACAGGGCTAAACCATTAAGGTTCCTTGTTGTCTGCCACCTTAAAAAGGGTTGGGTGTGCGACCCTTGTAAATGATCTTGGTAGGGATTTAAAGTGCCCATATAAGTATCTTAGATAATAATCCATATTCCATATACCAAATCTAAATGTAATATAATATTTAATATTGGTATGGAGTATTAGGTATATGAAGGTACTTTGAACCCGAAAAAGGTAGTTTTCGTCACGAATTATTATTATTGTGAATGAATCGAATGTAATATTTGGTTCATTCACAATAAACACTCTGCGCAAACAAAGTATGACAACATAATAATTATCATATTATATTTATATTATAAATTTATTAGGTGTTGCTCGCAGGTGTAACTTGTGAATTAAGCTGAAGATTGGTAGTTTTTGTTAAAAAATGTACGGTACATTTGTTACCAAAAACTACTAATATTTATGGAGACCTAATGGAAACACAAAGTATGTATCTCCATACCAGAATCTAAAACCGTACAGCGTGAAAGTTACCAGACTTTTCACGTTTGTAGTATGAATTATTTGCATTTGAATATTGGTATTTGTCAATAATCCCTTCCCCGAGACACTCCCGTCTTAGGGAGTTTCCCGAGTCCTATTATTTGCCCTCGAGATCTCTTATGGAATATGTGGGATAATCTCTGCCGAGCGAACTTGTTTGTAATCTTTGTTCTTCGAGTTCGATATTATTTGTTTCTTATTTCACCTCGGAGAACACATATGGAGAGTTATCGAGTTGGTTAACGGGTCCCTATGAATAGTCCTGAAGTTTTATTATACGTTTTATTTGCCCGTCATGATTCGTTTTGCGAGTAATGTGAGCGTGGGAATATAAGGGATTTTATGTGTAGTAAATAATAAATAGTATGGCAATTCATTTATGACTAAATATTACTCGTAACTCCTTTGATGTGAATGTTGTTTATAACGTGGAAATTCATTTAGGGTAATACTAACTATGCCTATGTCCTTTCGTGGGATGGACTTCCACGAAATCAAAACGGTTTAGGTCTTCAAATAGGTACTTACAACATTAGTATACTCCACTCGGGCTACCTTGTCGCTAGCGGTCATTGACTTCCTGTCAAAAACTTGTCATTTTCCATATAAAACCATGATTGACAAAATCTGACACTTCATTGTCAATCGCGGTTTATATGGAAAATGACAAGTTTTTGACAGGGAGTCAATGACCGCTTGCGACAAGCTAGCCCGAGTGGAGTATAGTAGGTTCAAGTTGTTCAGGTTGAACATTATTAACCCATCAAGCCCCATAAGGACCGGTGACCGCGACAATAATAGAATAACAATAGATTTCCAAGAATCCGCGATCGAATGATTAAGGAGCATTTAGTATATTAATTATGCAAAAACATAATGATTATATCGGGTTTTAAGATTAAATTAAATTAAGAACCGCGCTACGAAACAGCGTACGAATTTCTCGCAGGAATAAACCTTTTACAGAATCATCGTTTTTCACAATCCAAGTAAGAGCAAGCGACAAAATGAATAAAAAAGAATACGTTTTCTTTACAAAATGTGACAAAGAGGTGGTGCGGGCTGCTTCATCGTGAAGATATTGTCTGCCACGCAAAGTCGCTATGACTAATAGTTCCGAGATTTCAGGCCCAAAATATACTAAATAAGAGTTAAATTTGTCTACGTAATTTCACAAAAACACACCTTGAAAGACTCTCTCGTATCTTTAGGGAATTTTATATTTTCAACGACGGCATTTACAGGCCTATTTATCGTATTTTTGGCGGGGGTATATTTTTTTGTGCAAAAAGTTCTATGGTAAAATGGCACCTTCGGAGAAGAATTTTTGTTCCTTCACACACATTACTTAAATAATCATTGATCATTGAACTTTTGTGTCTTCGCCACGAGTTTTATTATTTTCCATCATCCACAGTGGATATTATGACTACGTTCGCGTTGCTTGCAGGACTAATATGCACTTGTCTGTAGGTAGGTACTTATAATATACCTACTTAAGTATAGAGTGTCGTTAAGGTGCCCTCTACGATGTATGAGTGCACGTGGTAGGTCGGCCTGCGATCAATCCGAGCAAAGCAACCAACCTCCCCTTATATGCCCTTAAGTATAATTGCTCAAAGTTGCTGTTATTGGTCAAAACAAACCATTATTCCCTCACCGGACAGTTACGTAACGTTAAACAGTTATTACTTCATTACTGCTTACGCTGAACATTTGTAAAGGCGCTAATTAAAAATAATTACCCGGCGGAAATGTATTCGGCCGGTGTGAAATTGTTCGTCGCACCAGACCGCAATTACTGTGTTTTTACCCAATGACGACGATTCCAAAAGAGGGTTATGTTTTTAGAAGTTCTATTTTCGTATAACCTGAAGTGTTTGTTTTCTATAATTTTTATGTATTGTATGGTAAAACTTTGAGACTACATAATTTTGTCGAGTTCCGTCAACTCAGTCGACAGAGAATACGGCAAACAATGCATTGACGTAAATTCACCAAATTACGTTGGTCTTCCATCTGGCGATGTATCAATTTATTTGATACATACTTAGTAGTTACAAATTATTATACAGTACTAATCGCAGTAAGCAAAACAAACGCCTATTAATATCCCTTGCAACATTGTTTTATCTTAAAAAATAATAATTAATTTTTAATTTTGTTAGCTCGCTAAAACGTGAGAACGGATGAACCGATTTGGCTAATTTTAGTCTAGAAGTATTCGTGGAAGTTCAGGAAAGTTTTATATTCAGAGAAAAGTGATACGAAGTTCACCTGTTCATCTAGTTTAGCGATGATAATAATCATCTCCGAAACAATATCAAGCCATTGCTCTTGCATTACCTAATTAAGAGTTCAGTTCTTAAGACTACGAGTACTTATTTTCCATTGTCTGAGAGCTAAGTTTCGCCTTTGTGCTACCTGAAGAACTAAAACTAATTTAGTTTCGTACCTTTAGACGCTCTTTAGACTTGACTATAACGTTTATACAATATGAGGACTTTTATGCAGCTGCTTCTTGTAACAGAGCCTGCTTTATTAATCTTCCTTTTTAATAAAGCATTTGTTCTGAAAGGAAATAAAAAGCCTGTTTTGGGTTACTTCTTATGAAAGGCGAAATCATACAGTGCAGGCTCTAGGTCAAAGGACTGTGTACTGTTTTTTGAATGTTTGTATGTGTATTTATTTGACTCACGTTTGAGTCTAGAGCATATTGTGAAATAATAGACAACAGTGCATATTTAAATACTTGAAAGACATTGGCTTCCTCTATCTATATTATACTTTTAAGATAGTCATAAAAATCTATTGCAACTTATAACATCTTTAATAGGTATGTATATTATTCAACGAAACCACGTCGTTTTTACCTCTTTATAATTTCCTACAGTCTGTACAAGTTATTACTCTAAATTAACATGTCAGCCACAATATTCAAGATCAAACGTCTGGCGCAGAAAAGTAACTATAATGTGAAAGGATTGTACGGTAGCCTCATACATTTACGTGCAACCGCAAAGGGGATATAACACAGATGTATTTAAAATACATTCATTTCAATTGTTTAAAACCATGATATTTAACTATCTACCTATTAGGGTTCATTATCCTTGTGACAGATAGACAAATAAACAGACGAAGAGATATTTTTTTATTTATTTATTTATTTAAATCAGGCTACGTAGGCCCATACAATATATACCTTAACGTCTAACATACATATCAATAATTATAATCTTAATAACTACACTTTATCACGATATACTTAGTTATAAGTAATTGCGTTCTGTATTATGGCGGTATGTCTTGCGTTTTCTTAAAAAACTTTTCGTTCAGTATAATACTGAATTGTGTGTAGTCCGATCGACGATATGCTTTCATATAGATTTAACAATAATAATTTTATTTGCAGAAAGATGTAAAAAAGTTGTTAAATTACTAATCATGGTCAAGTTTATAATCGCCTTACAAGATCGCGTGATCTTCGTATCATTTAACTCCAAGCCCTCCCTGGAATTCCACGAATATTTTTGAAGACTTAAGTCAGCCAAATCGGTTCGGCTGCTCTCGAGTTTTAGGGAGACTAGCAAAACATAAAATTCATTTTATATATTAATCCTTCAAGCCCCATAAGAGCATCGGTGATCGCGACAACAACAGAATACAATAGCATTTCCGAGAATCCGTGATCGAAGGATTAATTATTATTATCAACACAATAATATAGTTATAAAGAAAACAGAACTACTATATTCTCTTTGGTAAAATAATCGCATATTATGTATTACAACATAATAATATTATTGTTATTTTAAATCCTCGCGGCTTCCGTTTCCTTCCCTGAAATACCCCATAAGGGTTTCCATTGGGTACCTATTGTTTCATTAAATTAGCTGCTATTTACTTTCATAACCAAGCGCTCAACCCATAGGTGTAAGCAATCCATACTAATATTATAAATGCGAAAGTGTGTCTGTCTGTCTGTCTGTCTGTCTGTTACCTCTTCACGCCCAAACCCCTTAACCGATTTTGCTGGGTATATAGATACTTTGAGTCCCGGGAAAGGACATAGGATACTTTTTATCCCGGAAAAATGTACGGCTCCCGCGCGATAAGCGAATTTTGGCGCAACGGAGTTGCGGGCGTCATCTAGTTGATAATAATTATAAATAATAATACCTTAGAGTAAGAAAATACTATAATGTACATACGTTTTATCAACAAAAGACGAGACCAATTTTTACTATTTTTTGTTATAGCGTCAACACAAATACATAATCTGTAAAATTTTAAACCTTCCAGCTATCTTGAGATTGTCTATTTGAGATATTTTCTTGCAATACAGCTTGGAGACAGACAGACGGACAAACAGCGAAGTCCTAGCAATAGGGGTCATAACTCATACCCCTTGGGCACGGAACCCTAAAAAATGAATTTACAATTTTGTTAGTCACGCTAAAACTCGAGAACGGCTGAACAGGTGGCTAATTTTAGTCATGAAATATTCGTGGAAGTCCAGGGAAGGTTTGTGCGGTAAGAAAATATGTTTGGAGGGAAGTGATACGAAATTCACCGGATGATCTAGGTATTATTATAAAACATTTTCAATTTTAATAGTGTAACGTAAATTATAAATCCATACTTCCATACTAATTCCATACTTTCCATACTAATATTATAAATGCAAAAGTGTGTCTGTCTGTCCGTATTCCTGTCTGTCTGTCTGTCTGTTACCTCTTCACGCTCAAACCGCTGAACTGATTTTGCTGGGCATGGACATACTTTGAGTCCCGGGAAAGGACATAGGACACTTTTTATCCGGAAAAATGTACGGTTCCCGGCGCGATAAACGAATTTTGGCGCAACGGAGTTGCGGGCATCATCTAGTAACATATTACTTATAATGAGCAATTTTCATATCATTATGTGGCAGAGTACCTTATCTAGAAAACGTAATTCATGTCAATAAACAAACTAATGGGTTCCATATAGGCTGGAAAGTGCTTAGCCTATTCTGATTATATTCCTTGAACTGGTCGGTCTCGGAGCCATTAATATAACTAGGGTACGATCTATTACAATACCAAAGGTCGCCCAGTTAATGTGTTGATGAATGGTTCAAATCAATATCGATGGAAAATCACGAATTTGTCGCTCAACAATACTCGCTGATAAATTGTCCAATAAAATCAAGATGTGAAGAATAGTCCTATTAACGTCATGCACAGGGTGACGCGACCGCGATTTGTAGAGCCTGCGATTTGCTCTGAAGTTAGCTATTGCAAATGGAAACGCTTTTGCTGCAACTTCACGTAATAAGCAGGAGGCTTGAAGTATTCGAAGTAGACCGAAGCGAAGTAAAGTTTAGAAAAACTTTCCTCAGTATTAGGGATAGTAACGAAAAGATTCTTACGCAATCATAGCGTAAGATATTTTACATCTTTCATCCATTTCTAGTAAAAAAACTACAGTTGTAACTCGATTAACCGGACTAATGATGGTCGATTAACCCGATATTCGGATATTCGGATATTCGACGACCTCTGTGGCTCAGTTGGTGGGCTGTTGGTAGCTCAAGCCGGGGGTCGCGGGTTCGAATCCCGCCGACGGAAAAAAAAAATTTCAAAGTTCCTGGGTCATGGATGTGTATTAAATATGTGTATTATATAATAAAAATCTTAAATATATGTACTTATAGTATAAAAGTATTAAATATATTTCCGTTGTCTGGTACCCGTAGGCCGTAACACAAGTCATTCAGGTACTTAGCACGGGGCCAGACTGACGTGGTGTGAACCGTCCATAGATATTATTATTATTATTATTATTCACGAATCCTTAACTGATGGCCGGATAGTGGAGTTTTTACTGTATAATGATCAAAATTTAATTCTACAGTTTTGTGTAGTTTCTGATTGTCACAGTTGCTAATAGCTTGTTTAATATTCAACATGATAAAACGAGCTTCCCACTTCAAAGTAAATGTGTAACTAGGAATTTCAGACTGCGACTTGCAAACTTCATTACTTATGTGAATAACATTTCCGAAGAATGTAGACGTCTTAGCTGGTCCCAGACATGAGAAAATCTCGAAAGTTCAACAATGATGTACGAAAATATTAGTTTGAAATATTTAGTATGTGTTCACGAAGTACTTTATGTGTCAGTATGTCTTTTTGCTTTGTCTTTATCATGTACTTTACATTAACGTTATTAACATTAAGACTTCGTGAGGCTGTGTTTTTAAGTTTGACTCTTGAGTAGACTCGTCGTTGGTTTAGCTCCCGCCGCGGTAAAAAAAAGTTTTGACAATACAGATTGATCACCTGATAGACAGACAAAAAAAGTAATCAATGCATGTAAGTCCTTCACGTAATCTCTCGCCAGTCGTATCGGTCTTCCGACAGACATACGTCCCACTGGGTTACTAATCACTATATTGAAGAGATCCTTTGTACAGCTCACATACTTGGACACTATAAATTACTACTCCTACGAAGCGGGCCTATTGGATTTTGATTAAACTGGTCACCGTTACCGAAACTACCGTGAAAGGCAGTATAATAATATATTATTACTAGCTGTTGCCCGCGACTTCGTCCGCGTCAGCATATAATAATAACTGTCAACCCCTATTTTACCTCCTTGGGGGTGGGATTTCCAGAAACGCTTAAGCACGTATCCAATATTTTTTAATTATTAGCCCAAAAACAAAGTTTCATGTTTCTAACTCAAGAAATAACGGACTTTCATACATATTTTCAACCCCAATTTCACCCCCTTGGGGGTATAATTTCTAAAAACGCTTAAATACGTATTTATTTATTTTTAATCAGTAATCCAAAAACAAAGTTTCATGTTCCTAACTTAAGAAATGACGGACTTTCATTCAAACTTTCAACCCCTATTTCACCCCCTTCGGGGTAAAATTTTCAAAATTCCTTCCTTAGTGAGTGTCTACTTATAAACAACCCTACTCACCAAATTTCGTGGCTGTAACTTTAACAGTTTTTGCTCAGTGATGATGAATCAGTCAGTCAGTCAGTCAGGACATGTAATTTTATAAGTATATTTCTTACATAAATAGGCATCTATGCGGATAAGTCTTGAACATCACTTGCTCAACATTAACATGAAACAACTATAAAACATTATTAATTCTAGGTTTCTCTGTGAAATATGCATGATGTCGGTCTCGTAATTAGCATTTAGGTCCAAGTTAAACAAGTATATTCATATCAGAAGGCGGCAACACGTCAACAACAAACATTAGAACATAATCAGAGTTATAATCGCGTGCTTAATAGGTGTAGTTTAACTTAAAAGTTTAATTGAATGGGAATGCTAGGATGGAAAAGTCACGTAGGCGGCAACATGAAACAACTTTAATGTCGGAAAATAACGCCTTAATTGCACGACTCTTATTATTTAAGACTTTTTGTGGGGAATTTCGCCTGAAACGACTTTTATAGTCGAAGCAGAATTATGACATTTGCCATACAGTTTGCGTGAAGAAAAGTTCTTTCACAGACAGGCTGCCGTACCTACTACGTTAAAATGTACAGTTTGAGCGGGATAAACTATCAAAGAAAAAGTTTTTTTTTTCATAAAAATATTATGGTTATAAATTATTGTGATTTAGAAATAATTCCCAGTACTATCTCGATGTCAAACATTCCGCTTTATAAACTATGCAAAGTGTTTTATTATAATTTTTATTACAAAAGAAAATTTACTTCTTACTTTCTAAATAAAATATTTACTGAACTATGCGAAGTATGGCGGTTAAACGGCAGGCAAACTATTGTTTGTTTACCAAGTTATTACTAACTAGACCATCTCCAGCTAAATGATTTAAGTTAATAAATTAAGCTAAGACTCGGCTACCTTGTTAGATATCGGCTTGCACGTAATTACTGGCGCCCAAACCGCGGCTTAGCTTCTCGTTAGGAATATTGGAACTTTAACAGGATGTATCAACAATTACTATATTCTTGGAATATAATTTCGAAGTTAAATATTCAGTTTAAAACATAGAGTTGTTAATATTTTGGAAAAAATCGGTTGTCTGTAAAGTCGGTTTACTGACGATAGTTGAACGTGACAACGTCATAGCCTTAACCAGAAAAATCTATGCAAAAAAGTTGGCAGGTCAATGTGCAAAAAAAAAATGGCGCCCGGCCTACCCTCTTTGTAAAATTAATGTAATAACCTTACATACAATCCATATTTTATGTTTGTGTGAACTACATTATGAACTACATTAGAAATTTAACATATATTATAATACATATTATAATATATGTTAAATTTTCTATCTATCAAGCCATCATAATATAGTATTTAGTCCGATGTGATATTAGTTTCTCAATTATAAACTTTCGAAACTATAATTAGTGACTTGTTCAGAAGAAATAAACGAATACTTTATTCTTCATATATTAAGTCATACCTTGACACGTAGGAAATAGAGCACAATTTTGAATAGCCGAAATAATACTAATAGCTCACAGATTGTTTATTTATTTTTCATTCAGAGTGTGGTCAATGTATCAAAGGTCATAACTAACCAAACTTCTTCATACAAAAGTATTCTCTACGTCATCGAAATACGTAATATAATCGAAACAAAGAGCGCGGCCCAGGTGGGCTTTACGGTTGTTGAGAGACTTGAGAGTGTAAATGGAACGCCTCAGAGCTGTCAGCGAGGTAACGCCGCATGAACTGTCATGTTTTTCGGGCGCGCACCCCATATCGAATTATAAGACGTTATCACGTCAAAAATATTGAAACCTGTAATTGCAATTAACGCAGAAGTCTTTGTTTATTCGTCATTGTCATGGCATGAAGTGAAAGAATACTTCAGTATAATATGTAGATTATTATAGTTGAGTAGTGAAATCTTGTAAGTATCTCTTTGTGGATAAAATTCAGCATTAGATCAGTAACTATGATTTCAAAATATAACCCACAATAATTATTATTATGTTCTTGCATCAGCCGTAAATATACCACTCACAAAACACTAGGTATAAATTTGGCATGTCTCTTCCACGCACAAATATTTAGCTTTATCTCCTTTTTCCAGGTATGAAAAAGGCGCGATTGCGATACTAGTGTTCCTGTGACCTGGCTATAGAACTTAGAAGTAAAGAGTAAGTATAATGTAGAAGATAATAAGTAATAAGTGGCATTGTATTGCTACCCTTAATTATTCCCGTAAACGTTTACCGACACAAAATCCTTCTTACTCGATTATAATTTCTTAATTTGATTAAAAAAATTAGGTCCATAAAGATAAATTGATTCGAATATTTTATTAAGTAAAAATCTATAAATTAATTAAATAAATAAAACATTTTACTTATTAGAGCAAAGAGAGACAATGCTTAATATTCTATTAACAGTCTTTATTTCCATCCATGCTTATAAATCGTACTATCTCAAAGTGAGATATCATAAACAGTCTGTCGAAGTTTGACTGCAATATCCGCTACGAAACATATCACCGACGCAGGGTTGATTCAGACCACAACGCGACGCGTAGATGCATTTCAAAATTTATATGGATTTGACAGATCGCAAGACGTCTCACGCAATTGAAATCTGTCAAATCCATACCGTCACTGGAATGGAAAAGTCGCTAACCTCCATATAGGCAACTTTAGGAGAGAGCGTTTTAAAGTTTTAATTTTTGGAAAAAAAATCATATCTTTGCAACCCTTTAACCAATTTTGGAAATTCCAAAACCTATTGTATGGATGATTTTTTTATCATTTTTTGAAGCTAATACCCAATCTAATATCGCATTAGTTTAGAAGATAAGTGGCGCTTCAGCGAATATTAGTACCAACTTTAAAAATTTAGAGCCTGGAAAAGTCGCTAACCTCCAAAAAAGAAAAGTTCAATTTTGCTGAACTACCATCACTTTATATATTTCTTAACAGTGATTTTTGCCTACCACCCATTATTGTCTCTTATCAGCTGGTATTTTATTCTTAACGTCCAAAATGAACCAACATGACCTGGTTAAATTAGCTAAAGTGTTTAAGATATTTTAAAATGTAGTAATCGAATACTAAAGTACAAGCAATTCAGTTAAATAACCGTATATATTTGTATATTTTATTTTAGTTTGTATTTTTAGTAATGAATTTGTGATATTAAATAACTGTTTCTTTTCTTAGCGACCTGAAAACAAATGAAATTTTTGACGTATAATTTCCTGTTTTAGTCTTGTCGTCATCACTGATTCGTTAACAGTGCTTTTCGTAATATTATGCTTAGGTGACGATGGTTTTGAAGGGGTAGATGATTGATTCGCAGATGTTTGCGGTGACAATATTTTAGCATAACCACAAATCTCGTCAATTGACTCTTCCTAGGCAGCCATAGTATTTTCTTTTGGTACATGACTCTGTCCTTTGGTAACAATTTTTTCAGAAAGTAAAAACAAAACAACATTTAACACCTTATAATATAATTTATTAAGTCATACTTTTTTAGTCAAAGAAATTTTTGAGAATAGAAGAGAAAAAAGAGAAGAATAGTTGACTGCATAATTCAATCAAATCAAATGAAATAAAAATTTTGTAAAACATGTTTATTTATAATTTTACCTAAGGTTTGTCTTTGTTATCATTGTAAGAGTGGAACCTTCTAAAACAAAGCTTGCGAGAAGGCTCCAGTTGTAATAGTTTAGAAAACCTTCATATAATTGGTTAATAAAAATATATAAATTTTTTATCTATCATATTACATATTATACTCATATTAAGATATTTAGTTAACCATTTTTAAGTAATTTATTAAAAACTAACCTTCTGTCGCTGCGTCACCCGGAAAAAATAAATTTTCCCTTAGGAAAAGCTATTTTCTGGCGGTAAAAAGTAGTCTTTGTTACTCAGGGATAATGTAGCAATATAATGGTGAAATATGTAACTTTAAAGTCGGTTTTGTAGTTTTTGAGTTTATTCGTTACAAAAATACGGACACAAAAATACAAAGGTTTCCTCTATTTTTTATGTTATTGGTATAGACTAGAGGACGCCCGCAACTCCTTTCCCGGGACTCAAGGTATCTTCATGACAAATTTTAGCAAAATCGGTTCAGCGGTTTAAGCGTGAAGAGGTAACAGACAGACAGACACATTTTTGCATTTATAATATTAGTAACTTAGTAAGTAATAAGTTAAGTAAGTAGAGTAAGTATGGAAGTATGAAAGTATGGACAGAATATTCATTTAATGTTACGTACCTATCCTTTTCTAATTAATGAAAAAAATAGTACCTTTATTTGTAGCAACCTACTGTTAATTTAAATAGACAGTACTACAGTTTAGATAAAAATATTTCGGTTATATTATAATAATAAAAACAACTACTACTATCAACTAAGAATCAGTATTTCCTTAACTTTTTGTAGGAATTGTTTAATTTGAAATGAGGTTTTCTTTAAGCTGAAATTTACTTTCAGATACTTTTTTTTGTTGTGATGAGAGATGCCTTCAAATGTATGAAAACGATAAGACGTAGTAAACACAGAAATAAAGTCTTAAGAATCATGTTGTTCATGAGCCAGGACTATAACAGGCTAGTAAACGTTTATAACCACGGAAAAGGGCCCATTCTATACGCATACTTTTGCTAATAATACACTCGTAGTAGACTTGCCTAGCACTACTTAGACCAATAATACACTTATTGTTTGACTACGCAGAACTATTTGCTGTGCCGTGAAATTCACTATGAGCATTCAATAGAACCAGGCAGGCCTGTTACGTACTCCACCCTTCTATCACTAGCTACTTACTTTAAACATTTGTGAATTGTATTGTGAGGTTGATGAAAAAAAATAAATAAATGAAAGGTAAGTTAATCTATATTAAATGAAATGTATTAACAAGTAAGTATTTCGCACGTGTACGTGCATACATGTTTGAATGGCAAACGCGCAAGTATTTCCGTTGAAGTATATTGTGTTTTACATCTCAATTTTTGTTCGCCCATTGAACACGGCGTATTTACTAAGTTGTGCTTAAAAATAATATTAGTTCTAACAGCATTCAAAATGGCCTTGAAGGTGCGATAAATTTTTTGAACGGCAAACGCGCAATTATTTCCGTTGAAGTATATTGTGTTTTACATCTCAATTTTTGTTCGCCCATTGAACACGGCGTTTTTACTAAGTTGTGCTTAAAAATAATATTATGTAGTCCTAACAGCATTCAAAATGGCCTGAATGGAAGGTGCGATAAATTTTTAAAAGCTCAGATGGACATCACGAAGAATACTTTGGACACTAATAAATAGTTTTCAAGAAACCTTTATATAGTAATTAAGACTATAACAACACTCAAGAGCCCGCAATAATACCAAAACTACTATAGAACTAAGTAATTCACTTATAATTGGCACATCAAGTAACAAGGTCAAATGGCACTAAGTGCATTTCGTTCTATTGCATTCTAAGTGCATTACTATTACTGGCGTATGACCTTATAGCGTATTTATAATTACTACTGTACTATAAAACTGGAGCAAGTCTTCTCAAGTACCTAATATTTACACCGGTGAAACACTTGTATAGGCCATCTTAGCCTTTACTGCGCCTATAATATCGTTCTAGAACAGGTCTACTACAAACCCAAACAAACTCCGTGTAACCTGTTATAAGCTTAGTAGTAAAACCTGGAACCATTAAGAAAGAGTTACAAGTGCTGCAAGCCTATAAACTGTGCACTATAGGAGAGCTTTGTTACTTGGGTGATACAGTAATCAATGTCTGAAGTCCATTTATAAAGTCTTGAATTTAGCATTGTTTTCGCTATTGTCACTTTGATTAAACAATCTTTATTCGATTAAAATATCTGACATCACAGAAACTATTAAAAAAATATAGGTAAAAATGATTAAAACGCAGCATTTTCCTCTTATCAGTAGACACTTTTGACTTAACAATATCTTTATTGAAATGACTAGAGGACCTTTTCGCTTAACTGCCATAGCTTAACTTTTTAGAGAAAGCAAAATTTGCTGATGCGCCATAGTAAACAATACGAGCTAATGGAATAATCGCTAAAGTGTTATTCATGCTCCAAATAAGTAATGGAAAAATAACTTAAGCAACATATGTGTAAAAAAGACCGTTTTGAGCGTCGTTCAGCGAAAAGATTTATAAAATAATACCAATTTTCATTTTGCTAACTGGCCACAAAATTACTCTGATTGCTTTGAAACCCCGATCATTCGACGCAGAAAAATCTGCTGATTCCAAATATATGTATAACTCTATATGAACAAAATGGCGCTTCAGCGACTTTTCCTTTCCAGTGACGATACAAATTTATGCCGCGCCGCGCCTCGCTTCGCCTCGTCGCGTTGTGGTCTGAATTGACCCTTATAGGGTTAGCTACATCCTAGAAAGTATCTCGGCTTTTGCTTTAGCTTAGCTGTTGTCCTGTTCCTACTTTTAAAGATACAATTATGTATAATATCCATGTCGATATAACAATTTTTAAAATTGTGTATGTTTTTAAAAGGTACCATCTTGACGCCTTAGAAACCGTGTAATCAACGTTGATGATGGGGATACATTGAGTCATGGGAAGTGATATAAGATAATATTTTGAATACGAAAACAAAACATATCGGAGCAAACCAAGTTGCAGGTATTATGTGCTCTCTTTATAGTTATAAGTTAATTCAGCAGAATTTACCTATAATAAAAAAGAGTTTTTCGTAGTACGACTATGTACTGAGGATAGGCAATTCACTCCCAATTAAAATAAATAGCGCTACATAATAACATAACTAAACCAAGCAACAGTTTTCATGTTCAACTTAAATGGTGGGACATTAAAGCGTTACGTAACTGAAATCCTCAATTCATTTGCCCTTTATCCAGTGAGGCTGCCGTACACGTTATTGTACGTTATGGAGACAGCTGGGAAAACCTCGCCGGTCCTCTGATATATGGCACAGTTACGGAGCTGTTTTGTTATGGAAATACGTGAGAAATCGCGAGAAAAATTCCATTTTAATATACGAAATATTGGCTCGTGTAACGTTTGGGCGATGCCTTTTGTATAGGTACCCAAAGGACATGTTAATTGTTAATGGTTTCGAAGTACAAATTTTATACATCGGCCGTACTCAGATATAAGTTATTACAAATATTATCGGACGATTAAGATAACTTAACTTTAATTTAATGAAGATTTTGACTTAGGATGAATACATTTTGTAACAAACTTTCCATCAAATTAATTTTGAGTCATCATTTTAAACCTTTCTAAGTTCGGCCGTAAGAGTTTAATTAATGCCAAAAAAGTATTATCTATTTCGATACTTTAAAACACAAAATAAGGAAATGTATAAGCAAGTAATGGATTCAGCTGATATTCAAGTTCTTGCGTCCATTTGATTTTCCTTACAAATTTCCGCCAAGAAATATTCCTGCCATTTATCCACAAATTGTATCTGCGTCTATTTCCAGAAATTACGAACAATTTTAAAAATCGTAATCATTTTGTTACAATCGCCAGCTGTATATTTAGGCGAGAAGTAAAAAAAAATTACAAACAAGTTGCGCGCACCTGCTCCTGCATAAGGGCCAGGACACAACAGTGCGTTGCGGCGTCGCATCGTAAAAATCTACGACGTCGCAGAACGCGTCGTGGAAATTTGCGACGCGACAGCGAGATTTCCGATGACATTTTTGCGTGTTTTTGCGATACGACGCCGCAACGCAGTGGCCTGACCCTAAGGGCGCTTACTGGCCAACGATTTTTAGCAGACTATACCGGATAAATTTAGCGAAAAATCTAGATAATATTATATTCTAGTAATATTGAATACCGGCCTTTTACGAATTAAAATTTCCTGATAGCTTTATCAAGTTATCGTTTTTGAAAGTTTTAGAGTCTTCTTTACGTGTCAGACAACTTACAATACCTTGTCCCTACAAAGTATTGTATATCTATTAACGTCTGTGATTGTGGATCTCTTACAGGTCATGAAGTATTGTAATAATTAATGTTATTGGTTTTTATGTATTTATTAATACCAATTTATTATTGTTAGATTAATACAAAAAATAAATTTGCATACATTTTAATTATAATTAAGTCAGCTAAAAGTCAATAATTATGAATTTATGTGTCCTTTTGTGTTCTAATCTATCGCCAAACAATCCTGTCTGTACAGTGCTTTATGTTTGAGGAAAATGTGAGAGAAACAAGTGAATCGTTAAACATACAATTATTAATGCGTACTCTGTTGAGAGATTACTTCGAGATATCAATTTGTATAAACTTCCACAGATGAGGACGATTGTTCGACACAAATACAGATAAGTGATCAGATTTACTTCAATTCTAAAGATGATCAATGATCGTTTATATTTCCTTTATTTATTTTAAACGTATCTTTATTTTTTTTTGCTATGAAGAACGTAAGTAAATTAAATAATTTACTATATTATGAAAATACAATATACTACAAAATAATGTAAAAGCCAAAAAAAAAAAAGGAAATCGATTAAAGAATTCCAAAAAACGGTATTTTTAAATTCCTTATCAATATTAACTTTTTTAAATTTTCATTCACTTGTACGCGTAGTCAGAATATATAATATATCCCTGAACATTTTGCGAAGCTGCCACCGCCGATAGGTAAATACTTCTGGCTTCCCTTATTAAATTTTTGTAGTACTGTATCGTCAACGCAGGCCATCTATGTTTGTTTCGCACTTAATAATATAATATCTAATAATAATAATAATATCTATGGACGCTTCACACCACGTCAGTCTGGCCCCGTGCTAAGTACCTGAAGGACTTGTGTTACAGGTACCAGACAACGGAAATATATTTAATACTTTTATACTATACATATATTTAAGATTTTTATTATATGATACACATATTTAATACACATCCATGACCCAGGAACTTTGAAAACTTTTTGTTCCGTCGGCGGGATTCGAACCCGCGACCCCCGGCTTGAGCTGCCAACAGCCCACCCACTGAGCCACGGAGGTCGTCAAAACTTCGTTCGTTTATTTGAAATCGTTACTTCGTCGTGTACAATAATGATTTCTGTTGACTTGTTTACTCGGACCCTTGTCAGACACGCAATGTTTTACACATCACTCTTGTTAGCTAATGAAAAATGTGCCTGTGTAAATTGATTTATATATTTTCGCTCTTTGCTTTATGTTTCGCGCCACAGTGTGGACCTATACCACACTAATATTATAAATACTAAAGTGCGTTTGCCTTTCTATTTGTTCATGCTTAAACCCCTGAACCAATTTTGATAAAATTTGTCAAGGATTTAGAGAAGACCACAGGGCATTGGCTATTTTTCTGTCGGAAAATTCCATAATAATTATGCAGTCGGAGCTCTCCATAGCGTCTAGTGACAGATTAAAGAGCACTCTTTAGATACCTATATTAGTGAATACTGTCTTCAGAAGTTTTTCTAATTACTTTTATAATTTTAATCCTTCGATCGCGGATTCTTGGAAATGCTATTGTATTCTATTGTTGTCGCGATCACCGGTGCTCTTATGGGGCTTGAAGGATTAAAAATTACGAATTAATTATAAAATGATACACTTGTTTTACTAAGGCATAATAATATATTCCAGCTTCTTAAAAATCACTATTGGATCTCTGATCTTCCATTATATTTCATGGTGTACACTTAGGCTATAATGTCCGCTACTATACCAAGTGCATTACCGTTCGTTAGTGCGATTGTTTGAGGCCGTGTCCGCCGAGGAACACGCCATAATTTGTCATCAGCCGCTGTTCGTGTCGGCATGAATGGCCGGCCGTTGTTCCCCCTTGTCCCCCTGCCCCCCTGTCCCCCTGAATTGTCCCCCTGCCTTTGTCCCCTGGGCACAAACCGCAAGCTCCATCATCATTATTGTTGCTAAACTGTAAATAATTAGCGTCCACTAAAATGACATTTTCTTACGCCGTAAAAGATCCATGGTTTTGAGGGGATTCCTAATGCTAATTCGCTTTATTTATATAATTTAATTTGCTTTGTTTAATTTATTTACTAGATACATTTCTTTGCCATATAATCGAAAGCCACAAAGAAATCTTTCAATCATAGTCTCTCTCTTCTCTCTTCCGACCGAGCAATGAATTGTAATTTCTGATGTTGTATGTATACGAGAGAAAATCCAAATCCGTATCCGCCTTAGCATCCGTATCCGAGATTGCATCCGAATCCGAATTTACATACGCATATCTGCATCATTTGTGAATACATTATAAGAATATTACTAGTACTAAGTACAAACTGCGATATTATGTCGTTGCCGTGTGCAACAGGGCTAAGTTTATAAGCAAACTTTAGTCCTCAATAAAAACATATTTTTATAAGGAGAAGGCTGATTTAGAAAAAAAACTTCAGCGAAATTTTTTGTAAAATATTCAAACGTCCCTAAGATTTCAACTATAGGCGTCATTGAACACACCGCAAGTGCGCAAAAACGAAATAGAAAAAGACCTGAATTCTAACGAGAGCAACCCAATATTTATTTTCCTTTTCCAAGAATGTTCGTTTAAGTGAAGCCGGATGATTTTAATATAGCGTAATAACAATATCACAAGTGAAGAAAAACAGTGAATAAGATATTTTGAACAAAGGATAAATGTTTTTACATTACGACCCGTTGAAAAATACCTACTTTTATGCGGCTCTTCTAGGTTAGGCCATAATGGAAAAATTGAACCATGATAGCCAACGCAATGTTGGCTATCGTGGTTATCCATTATGCTGCCGTAGTTTGTTATAGCATGCATATTATATTGGTCCATCATGGGTTAAAGCCGTGCCGTGCATTGCGTTTTTATAATTAACTGTAGTAAAAAAAAACATTATGTACCCTTCAAAAGAATATAATACTATTAACAATTGGTCTTTCATCGCTGACCATTGCCTAGTATATGTTCAAATATTTTTTTATTCACACTATTATTAATTTATATTTATTAAAATTGCCAAGTTATATTATAATATTATAATATAACTAAATCATGTTTCGTTCAAGTTATTTATTAGAATATATCTTACATCTTGGACTGAATCAAAACATATTATGATCAGATCCAGACATTTCCCTTTTCCCTTCAAAGTTTTGTTCATACGACGAAATGACGAATACGTACAAAAGACACGTTTTTAATATTTTCTTATTTCCTTTGAAGTGATGTCCACAAAGCAAAACGGTTCCTTATTTTCATGGTTATTTGGATGCTACAATATTATTATTAACGGTTTTTATAAAGGGTTTGAATAAACCGGTTAGGGATATTTTGAAATAAGAACTACAAGTAGATTTATAATAAATTACCTGCCTACAGAGTACCTACGATTGATAAAAAAATATGAAAAAATAAAATTTCATCAAACATCATTGCACTTCGCAATTATTTTAAGGATATTCTTGAATTAAGCTTTGAAGAAGTTCACGCAGAATATTTTTAAATTTAAATTCTAAGAAAATATTATAACAGCAAGCTACAAAGTACAAATATTCTAGCAAAAAAAATCCGTAACATCTTTCTTTTTTTAATCTTGTTTACAGAGGCTGTGGACTTGTTAAATGGCACATAATCCTATTGTCCTCGTTATTTACGCCTGAATAAGGTTCTGCGACGCCGATATTGCTGAAATTCTCTGCTACCAACGATAAACGTGTTCGGTAGATTTTTATTAACAGTTTACAATGGTTCTTAGTGTTTGGTTTGGTAATTTAAAAGATGGACAGGAACAGAGAAAGGTGGAAAGCCCTGAAGTACGCCTTTTATCAAAGGGGAAACAAGCATTCACATGAAAAGCAACAAAAAAAAAAGTTTTTAGCGTTTGGTTACCGTATTTTCACGACGTAATAAATAAAATTAAATTATAATATGTTTTTGACCATGTATAAAGAATAATACCTATTATATGACCATAGAGTCATACAGTGTTTTTTTCATTTTTTAATGCGTTGGAAAAATCACTAGACAGACAAAAACGTTATAAAACTGACTATTGACTATACCATACCTACCGGTATACATATTATGTATTGATTTTGTGTTATTAGTCCACCCAAAGAATAGTTCAAAAGTAGGTGTAGAGTGCGTGAGCTGCAATTTCTTCAGAAATGTATTTAAAATGAAGAAAGACTTAAAAATGTATTTTAGGTAAAAATACTGAATACCAAGTATCGAATAAAATTCATTATTATTAATTTGACTATTAGTAATAAAAATGTAAAAGATTTTCTTTCATTCGAATGAAATTTTCAGTTTTATAAAATTGAAGTAAAGATTTTTTGCCATATAACTTTTCTGTGACCATAGAAAAGTCAATAATTTTTTCTTAAAAACAAAAAAATCCGGAAAGTTTTTATGTTTTATCAAAGGCAGTGAACTTTAAACTACTCAAATGCCATAAAATAAGCTATAATTCTTTCATTTACTGTCTTCAAAAATCCTGATAGATTTCATAAAATACTAATATCCCTAGACTTAGGAGATGGGTGTTTTTGAAAATCGACCTCTTTAGAAGCTCATAGCATGGCAATGATTGGAGATAGATACATGGTGTAAATGACACAGTTGTAGTAAATTTTATTAGCTTTTATTATGTACAAGACACTTTTTCTTTACGACGTACCGTTTTAAAGATATGAGCCAAAAACTGAAAAACGGGAACTTTAACCCCCTCCCCCCACCCCGGCTCACCCCCTAGGGGCGGGGACTCTTAGTATATTTATCTTCTAGGCATTTTAAACACATTTCATTCTACACCACTTCACTCTACACCTGCTTTTTTAGGTGGACTATATAGCTTAGATGTTTTAAGTTTTAACAAGGTAAAATTACAAACTTTATTTTATTTTTCTGTCTTCACTTTAACAAAAGCAATAAAATATGTCCTTGAAAGCCATCCATATCGATAAACTTCAACATCAATCCGGCGAAAGTTTTGTCTTGTGGGAAATCATACAATGTCTTCAAAGAACGAAGGTTTTTCAGTTGGGAACAAGACAAATATTAGAATACAAACGAATACTTTTATCGGCACTATCAGTAATTATCAAGTATCAAAGCTACAGAACTTTTTTTTCAATCCATTAATCCTTACTAATATTATGAATGCGAAAGTGTGTCTGTCTGTCTGTCTTTTACCTCTTCACGCCCAAACCGCTGAACCGATTTTGCTGAAATTTGGTATGGAGGTACTTTGAGTCCCGCGAAAGGATATAGGATACTTTTTATCCCGGAAAAATGTACGGTTCCCGCGCGATAAATGAATTTTGGCGCAACGGAGTTGCGGACATCATCTAGGGTTATATAACTTTCGGGGTTTCCGGGATTCGGAATCATATTAGTCGGAGAGGCGATTAGTAACATAGGAAAACAAGTAATAAACGTCTCTAACAAGTGTTATGAGGCCATAACTCTTTAAGTATCTTATCCCGAGACCGGGGGCCGGATAATGGAGACGAATGGGCCAAACAGATTAATACTCTAAGTAAAGTATAGATAATATAACTACTTTTATCAGATAATTGGAAAATTCCGTATACGGAATCTAATTATTATGATTTCCCTCTTATGTTTATTAACATTAGTGCTTTTGTGTAAACAAGGTTTTGCGAAAATTGTATGGCTATTCATTTTAAATATATATACTAAAAATACTTACAAAAGGCCAGGCCGTCGCAACTCAGTGTTGTACTGAGTTGCGACGTCGCATGACGCATCGCAAAAACAACCTTAGAAAAGCAATGTAGTTTTTTGCGATGCGACGTCGCTACGCAGTGCTGTGGCCTGGCCCTAAGGTATTTTTAAATTTTCTGAGGGTCATTACACATAATAATATGAACATTTAACAGTGAAAAAAACACTAGTCAAGAATGAAAAGAAATAAAATGCAGTATTCTGTTGGATTAATATACGCATAATTTTCGTAAATTTTAAATAAAGCAAACTTCACATACACTATAGGCATTGAGGCGCTCAAACAGTTCTCTTGTCTCTAAAAATATTAATTGCTCGATTTGTGACGACGTGGACGGCTTGTTTGACACGTAGTATCTCTTAAGTCCACACACGTAACGATATTATAACTAACTGTGCGTTTAACAATGATTGGGTAGTGAGTTTCAGTGTAGGGAATATTATGAAAAAGTCGGAGCAGAGGGAGCTACTCTCTGGCACATAATATAGTAAACTAGCTGTCCCGGCAAACGCTGCTTTGCCATATAAAGTATTTCGCCCTGAATATTATTTTATTGAAGTGACTAAATAGTAAATAAGTATGTCACCATGACAACGTCCATCGCTATCCCGTCGCACAAACAATGGTCACTGTCAGTCTCGAGTTGTAATAATTTACTATTATTTATTCAATAAATGCACTTATCAATATAAAAAGTGCCCAGTAGCCGATTCTCAGACCCACTGAATATGCATATAAAATTTGGTTAAAATCAGTAAAGCCGTTTCGGAGGAATACGCTATCTGACATTGTGACACGAGAATTTTATATATTAGAAGACATAGTAAATGATCCGACATGTTACACACACCATATCAGAATATTGACAGAAACGTTGTCAAACGTCGAGAAAAACTTTTTGTTTACTGCCTATGCTGGTGTTGCACTCTAGCGTCAAAACATTGCAGTAATATATCCTCGAATCGAACGAGAGTTTTCGAGTCAACCTTGCCCACTTGCAAGGATTTGGATTGAAGTTAACGCTGGGTTAAATATCCTGTCATGTCTTTCAGAAATACAAAGAATAACAGACATGACGTAATATTAAAATCTAGAACCCAGATCTGACAAGTGGAGCTGTTATTATGTCGTTAAAATCTTTTATTATAAGATTGCTCCCTGTTGCTCCTAAAACAACTTCATGAGTAAATTCCCAAGAAAAATTCTACCATCACCGAAATGAATGAAGGATGGCTTTGGATTTTTGGGATTATACTCATTAGTCATTACCGTATTTTTCCGGTGTTGTCTGATGAAATGGCACCTTTCTTGAAACATCTTTAAAATACATTTTAATATAGAATAAAATATAGTATTTTAATAAAAAAGATAAAACCGACTTCAAAATTGTACGTAACTGAGAATTAAAATTGCCTTATCTCAAAAACTACTGAGCCGATTTTGATGAAACTTGTAGTGTTCCCTAAGTTGAACAATACCTAGTACAACAAAAAATAATGACCTAAATCGGACTTGTAGTTCCGGAAAACATAAAATCATACATACTGCATATAATATACACTTTTGTTTGGCACATTTGTTCAGACACTGAAATAGACTAACATTTACAAATACTGCCCGTATTGGAAATATTACATACGTATACGCGTCGAATTGATAACCTCCTTTTTTTGAAGTCGGTTAAAAACGAAGTGAGGATACATACATAAAAATATTTGTTTTGTCAATAAATTCAATAATTAACAAATCTAGGCGCTGCTCGCAACTTGACATGGAAAGAATCCAAGACTACTAGATCTAGGTACCTAAATAGTTTTAACCAATGTGTAATAAACGCTGACCTCCATTATACAAGTGTATAATGGAGGTCAGTGGTAATAAAACATAAATTACATGCATGATCCTAAACTAAGAACCTCAGAGATTCCTAACATTCCCAAATTGTCACATCCAGAAGTTGCTAATAACTTTAGTAACAGTAAATTAATTGTGCAGATTACCTTTCACGAGCAGCTCGTGTGTCTTCGTATGATGTACCAGCTTGGGGATGTTAATTATTCCTGTCATCTATTCATATCGTAGTACACTGTAATTGACAATTATTGTATCATACGGGACTGTCTTGTATGTTTAATGTTTATGTGTTATAGCCTAGTGGAAAATGGCTGCAAGTATTAATGAAATTAAGTATGTACGGGAAAAATCAAACGGTCTAGATGGGCCTTATCCCTAATCGCAAATTTTAAGTTTCATATTTTTATGTTTTGTTTTCTTTGAACCCTTGGTCTTCAAGGTATTTAATGGATTGACGTAAAAAGCCAACAGAAATAGCCTGACTAGTAGGTAAACAGAAATAGTGACGTTTGTGTGTGTGTACCAATAATGTGTAATATCTATTACATCACTTAATATACAAATCAATGCACATTTTAACCAAAATAAAGACCTTAGACCCCAATTCTCGAAAACCCGAAAACTAGACAGTAATTAAATGTGTACTTATAAAACACATACAAAAAGTAGCATTTGCGACACGTCGGTGCTACGTAAGTCCTAGCCTGGCCTGGCTATGACAAATGGCCTGGCCGCGTGATTCAGTGGCCTGTCTCGCCTCGGCCCGGGGGAGCCTTTGAATTATTTTGTGTAGGTTTTTCAAGAAAATAGCGACTATGAATCATTGCAGCGATGCTCCATATAAGGTGACGTTATTCGAAATTGAATTGGACGTTTAATACAAAATTTATTGGGTATTCTGTTTGGTTTAAAATGTGGTAAAATCTGTATACGACATATTGTTGACAAGTTGACCGAATTTACAATATATCCTGTTGACAAAAGACCTGACTCACGCCATAAATATACCAGGCGATCACTAGAACTTCTTCTTTTTTAATGCAATTTTTATCCAAAATTAATGTTACATTGACATAGCTGATGTTCTGATCGCATTAGGTATATTCTAATTATACAAAGCTTGGATTAATTACAGTGATTCTTAACCTTTTAGTAATGAGGGATCATTTAACCAAATGTACTTTGTCTAGCCGGGGACCACCCAGTTGGTTTAGCTAAACTAAGGGTTGTTAGATAAAGAAAACAAGCACAACTGTGCAACAAATTAGCACTCATTTTTTGGCAAAAATCTAAAAGTTACAGATTTTAGTTTAATATGTGATTCTGAATAAAATAAGTCATCCTAATAATAAATATTATTAGGATGACTTCTCGAACCACTTGGAATGCCTCCAGGACCACCAGTGGTCCACGGACCACCGGTTAAGAACCACTATATTAATATGAAGTACAAAATGAAAATCGAGCTTTTACGAGAAACTTAAGTCTGTTTATTGACAGACTTAATGTTTGCTAGCTTGTAGCTACCCTTAGCAATAAAGCCGATAAGCTTCCCTAGCTGTCGCGTCGCTACAGAAGTTTAAAGTTTTTCTGATGATCAGGCCCTTTAGCCAAGACCTTTTCTTTATCGCTTTCTTTATAGAATTGCCGATTAAAATGTATGAAGTTGACATATTAAGCGTTCGTTTATATATTATGACGTTGATGTTCGACTACGAATGACAATTTGGACGGTAATGTCATTTTGGTCGGTGATTCTATAAATAAACGATAAAGAAAAAGTCTTGGCTACAGGCTCAGGGATCTGTATCTTAAGTCCCAGCAATGCTTCGACGCTTATTGCTTTCGAAGACGATCAAAAGTCGATCGTCCATTAAAGAAAGAGAATACTGCCTCACTCCAGTATGTATTATCATATTGCTTGATGAGTTAGTAAGCATTTAAAGACCCTCTTTATATTCTAAAACAAAACAGCTAATTAATAAAAAGTAAAGAGTACCTACTAGTGTCAGACACAAGTTTATTAAAATATAATATTATTTTTTAATGAATTTCTTGTTCCATATGTGTTGTAATAATTATATTATTGTGTGTTATAATAATTAGGCGCAGCGCAGTCAACAGACTATCCGTTACGCACTTTTTGTCTGTGGAAATGGAACCTATGCAATAGGGATAGGGGTTCTTGCCGAAAAAGATCGATTTTTAAATCGATTCGAATCGTGACCTGATCAATCGATCCACAAAAAAATCGAGGTCTATAAGATCGATTTCCAAAAAATCGATTGTGGGGATATGTGTGGAGGCCAAAGGAAGATCTTCCGACCGAGAGAGATGGTATGCCCGGTCAGGCCGAAGCCCGGCTGACGTCATTTCAGACGTTGTATATAACTTGCCGTTCTCCGAAACTTCGATACCGCGATGCAGGATTGTTAGGCGAATTGTGGGTACCGCCACATCACTCCCCCCGAAGACCGGAGGTCGAATCTTGAAGTCTTGTCGCTTGAGTCGCCAGTGCCAGTGAGAGTTCCAGTGAGTCGGAACTGTTGCAGTGAGTCCCAGTGAGTCGGAACTGTAAGCTGCTGCACGGGATCCAGTGAGTCGGATAGCTGCCGTGCGGGGCCGATGCTACGTGCTGACCAGGAGAGATGTGCTCTGCTTGCTGACCGGTCGGTGTAGTGAGAAAGCCCGATGAAGCCGATGCGGAGTCGCCCAGGCCGCGGTACATTGCGGCTAGTGAACGAGGTACCCGATGAGGCGATGCTGGCTGGCGCGGTGCGGAGGGGCGGGGAGCGATGATGATGGAGGCGTGTTCTGTCGAGGGTCACCAATGTGGGAATATGTGTGGAGGCCAAAGGAAGATCTTCCGACCGAGAGAGATGGTATGCCCGGTCAGGCCGAAGCCCGGCTGACGTCATTTCAGACGTTGTATATAACTTGCCGTTCTCCGAAACTTCGATACCGCGATGCAGGATTGTTAGGCGAATTGTGGGTACCGCCACACGATCTTTTTTCAAATTAGTTTTTACAGTGTAAGTATTTATCAAATTTATAAAAAACAAGACAAATGTTATAGTTAACGATCTTTGAATCAGTAAAATCAGGGAATTCGATAATAACAATTATTTTATTTACCATATCAAAGTATCAGTTAAGGTGAAAACAAGGTTTTTTTTCCTTATTTTGGCATGCACGATTTGTGAATTGTGCGTCAGCCAAGCCAGTTAGGAGGTTAAATATCCCTACCATAAGCTATGGAATTTAATACGAAATTAAAAATCAGATTTAAGACTCGAGGATTATTTATTTTCTTCAAAAAATTGCAAATTGCAATGTCAATCATGTTGCGGCCGCATATGCGTAGTGATTCGTGCTTGAGACGATACCATTGGGCATTGGACGATCTGCGTGTATCGTCCAATGGTATCGTCTCATAGCACGAAGCTTCGTGACGATAGACGAATCGCAGCCCGCGGCATCACACTTCTCAGTACAGATACAGGATACAGATACAAAAAAAAGATATACAGACGAACATATAACCTCCTCCTTTTTGGAAGTCGGTTAAATACCTCCATGCAAAAAATATAAACGTATTTTTTTATTGATGAGAAGTGAGGCGAAGGATACTAAACATACAGCTCACTCTTGTAATACGAGCCTTCAAACAGAAAAATCGTAACTCGATTTTAGGGTGTCTAAGATCGATTCACGAGATCGATTCAATGCGTTGGATCGATTAAAAAGATCGATTTTTTTGCTCCAAAATATCGATTTTGCGATTAATCGATCTCAGATCGCCAACCCTACTATGCAATTATATGCGGACTTTTTGCGCGTCGTGTGTGTTACTGCATTTAAAATTACATATAGGTTCTATTTCCAACAGACTAAAAATAAGTGCGTCACGGATAGTCTGTCGTCTGCGCTGCGCCTTATAATTATTACTAGATGACGCCCGCAACTCCGTTGCGCCAACATTCGTTTATCGCGCGGGAACCGTACATTTTTCCGGGATAAGAACTATCCTATGTCCTTTCTCGGGACTCAAAGTATCTCCACGCCAAATTTCAGCAAAATCGGTTCAGCGGTTCGAGCGTGAAGAGGTAACAGACAGACAGACACAGATTCGCATTTATACTAATATTTAGTATGGATTGATTATAAAACGAATAAATCGAAGTAAAGTATTTGAAAAGGGTAATTACCTGACAGTAACAGGAGAAAGGCTGTATAATTTTGTAAACTAGAGATCGCCCAATGGTCGAAATTCGACCTTAATAATTATTATAAGTTTCAATCTACTTACTGCAGTCGCCAGAGGTTTTAACCTCCGAAAATTGTAATAGTGAATGGATTTTTGTTTTTGAGGTATCATTTTCTTTTTTACACTATAACTTGCAAAGTTTACCAAAAATTTTTTTGTGCTTATAATTTTTTAGTTACTTAATTAAAAAATAATATTTCACCATACAAAACGGGTCCAGAAAAAAAATTTTTTCTTGTTTCTGTTATTTAATGACTCTTAACCGATTGCTTACGTTGAAAATTAACCAAATACACCATTTTAAAAAAAAGAAAGTTTGCTTTGTAAGCTAAATACAACTATAAGGTTTTTGCAAAGTTTTTAGAGATTAACGCTCGTCGTAACCAAGATAAAAGGGTTTGGGTAGATTTAAGGGTTGTAACAAAAAGTGTGTTAAACTTACTTTTTGTGCGTATTTAATTTTTAGAGAAATTATAACTTTTAAGTACTTAAAAACGTTTAAATATCTCCAAAAATGTGTAAAATAGACCGAAAATATTTTTCTATATTTGTTGAGAATTTATTTAAGTGAGAGCTAAAACATTAAATGCATCGACAAATTAAAGATTTTTTCTAGTCTTTGAAATATATTTAAGCTTCCTACTTAAAGCCAGAAAAAAATTGGGTGCTACAAATCTCACGTACATACTAAAGACGCATGCTGCGACCTATGTTTGGAAAATGCTTACCTGAATGCAAAAAATATCAGTTCTTAACCTAATTTGTATTTTTTTCCTTTAAGTATATTTTAGCAAATATAATTAATGAAAAAAAATAAATAAAAAATAAATTTTATTCTGTAAAAACCAAACCAAAAGTAATAAAATACAGATTTTCTTTAAAATATCCGTGAAAAGTTTGTGCTACATTTTCAGAAAATTTAATAAAGTTAGAGCTAAAAAGTTATACACATTAAGAAATAGAAGGCTTTGTTAAGCCTAATAAATAATTTTAAACTTCCTATTTAAAACCAAAGAAAAATTGGAACGCCATTTACCTGGCGAGGCACACAACAAGCACATTTGGAGGTATGCTCATCTACATACAAAAATATTAATTTGAAATATAAATTATATATTTTTTCAACTTATTTTCTTTCTCTTGAATATAAGCAATGATACAAATCAAAAAAATAATGATATATTTTATTATTTTGCTTTATATTTAAAAGAAAGAAGTATGCAAATTTTCTTCAAAATTTTACAGTTTATGAGTTTACTTGAAGTGGAAGAGAATAATTTAAAAATCAAAAGCACAACTTTTCAATAGGTAAACTTTATTATTTATGTTATCAGCTACACATTCCTTTTTTTCTTTTCAATTTTCATCCACTATTGCAAAAATGGGAGGTTTGCACGATTTTTACGCTCTGGGAACTCCACTAACTGCTGTAATTAATATTCTATTACCAAAATTTTACTTTCTTCTTCTTCTTTTGGATCCCCGTGTATTAATATTTCAGATTTAATAAAAAAACAAAAATCCATTTTTAATTTGACAACAGACTTCAACCATAGTCCATAATTAAAAGAGTATACGAATTATACTGTATATAGGCTTGTCATTCAAAATATTATCGTAGTGTGCACATGGTAGTGTGTAATGTTTTATTTATTAAAATAAGGTATGATAAAAGCATAATTTTAAAATGATTTTAAATGCTTGTCTTATTTGAGATTAAAATTTTAATTATTCATCTTCTTGTGAGTTTTGGACTGGGATCTGTATGTAATATAATATAAATATGTAGTTATTTTGTATTTTTCTCCATGATTTTACTAATAAAATTGTTTTACCCATATAAAATATATATTATAGACTAGATATGAGCGCCGCGCCGGCGCGCCGTCGTCGCCGCGAATTCTCACGACGCGCCGCCGCCGAGGAAAAAGAGCGACGCGCCGCAAATGTATGAATAAATCAAATTTTTAGAAAATTGGTACTTTTTAAAGTTTTATAACTATAGTTACTTCGCAGAATTTGTTCCTTGTTAGCAACACGATCGAATAGTGTAATAAAACCGGCCAAGTGCGTGTCGGGCCACGCGCAATATATGGTTCCGTAATACCGCTAGTTTTTTTTAATTTTTGTGTGGTCAATGAATGTACATTTATAACGTGTTTTACACTACTAACAACATCATCTCAGTTACTTTCAAAGGAATTTGAACGAAAAGTTCCTTTATATTCCGCCGAATACATTTTTTTTAGTTGATCGACTATTACTCAATAACTTATGAAGTCTTCTTAGCCGTGATAGTTTTCCTTTTAAATTCAGCATATTTCCTACTCCCGTGAATCTTTTCACATTTCCAGAAGCAACCGTTTAGCTGGTAGAAAGGGTCCCCCCCCTTCTACCAGCTAAACGGTTGCTTCTGGACTCTAACGATTTTTTCGACTTTAAAACTTAATATTTCACAAATGGATCCCTAATCCGAAAATGATCTATGAATACTCAGAATAGTTTTAAAAAACCTATCCAACTACACCCCACACGATGGGGTGGACGCGAAAAAAATTTTTCATCCCCGCTTGATGTGTATGGAAGGTACCATAAAAAAAAAACTAAGATTTTATGTACCATTTTGTTGCCATCATTAATATGTGCATTCATGCAAAATTACAGCTTTGTAGGTCCTAAAGTCGCTGAGCAAAACCGCGGACAGACAGACAGACGGACAGACAGACAGACGGACGGACAGACCGAAACTATAAGGGTTCCTTGTTAACTACGGAACCCTAAAAAAACAATGTCCACGAATTCTGCCAATCCCGGATTTTTTTAAGTCATAGAACTAAAAAGTTCCACGGGTTAGGGATTTGGCACTTTTACCCGTGGTAGTGGTAATGATTAGCTTTCCTTTAAAGCAACATGCGCTTTCGGCATCGACTTAGTTTAGTCAGAAAAAAATAAAAACTGAAAATCGATTTTCTTTGTTTTTATGGCCCCCATAAGTGATAGCCGACCGAAAAAGGGTTCATAATGTAGCTTTTTGTATGTCCTACAAACATTATAAAACGTGTTTTTGTGTAATCTGTACCAATTTTGAAATATAAAAACTTTTAACTTTTTCATGAACGCGGGATTGGGATTTTCTTTTTGAGATAATTCAAAAACTATTTAAGTGAGACACCTGGGTGTTTTACTCGGGGATTCGTAATTAAGTACCCTTTCGATTTAACTAATAAAAAGACCATGTCCGAAATTTTGGTCGAAAAAAAACAACACTGTGCGCCGCGACAACAATAGAATACAATTGCATTTCCAAGAATCCCCGGTCGAAGGATTAATATAAAATTAAAAAAATATTATACTCATTTATTTCTAAATCTTTAAGTACTTACCAAATATTAATACAAATACTGCATTTATAAATAAAAAATATTTATTGTTCAATGAACACTTCCTAAAGATTTAACACAGTACATTAATAACAAATATTGCAGTACGACCTTTATTTAATACTTTAAACAAGACACGACTAAGTATTAATAACTGCTTTGTTTTATTCTTATTTCTTATCATTAAATAGTTTCATCTAACAATATCCGCCATGACACGGTTCTCGAAGTGAAAAGATTTCACGAGTCTCGGAGGTGGCGGTAACATTCCGCGAAAACGGCTCTAATCCTCGGATAATTATTTTCCGTCGTCGGATGTCAAACTCCCATCCGCGGTCAGCGGTGGCCGGTGAGATGTTCTCGAATCCGTGGTGGAAACTATTTCATTCATACAAAAGAAATGTCAGCACTGTCAAAATGACATCAAAATCGGAAAGTATCACTTGTCATTTGCTTGAAAGTGAAATAGTTTCTGCAATCGGGAAGATTCCGCGCGGAAACGCTTAGTGAATCGCCCCGCAGGTCACGCCGCCGACGCCGCCGCCGCCGTAGTAATTTTGGACCGGCGCCGCCGCCGTGGAATTGAGTGACGGCGCTCATATCTATTATAGACTCAAAAATGTTTTAACATCACAAAAAAGTTACAGTAAATTACTGAAGTCACCTGCCCGTGAGCAACAATTTTTCATAGTCTGCGTATACGAGTGGCAATTTTATGAATATGGAAGTGGATTGTAAAATCTTAAAAAATCCTGGCGATAGCTCAGTTTTCATAGCTCAGGGCTACAGGCGGTGACTAAAAAACGCATAAATTTTTTATCCGTATAAAAATCTTTTTAATCGGTATAAAAAGTAAGTACCTACCAAACTTCGTTTGTGCCAAAACCCGATTTTCGCGCTATAACCTAAAATTTCTCCATGACAAAAACAATCTTAATTTGTCCTTTCACGGGTATCGAGGTATCACAGTAGTCAGTTCCAAACCATTTATACTTTCAAACTAGTTATAGCGTAAAAAGATAACAAATAGTATTTCCGGACCTATACGACCTGCAAACCTTCAGTCTCTCCCTCTTAAAAGGCCGGCAGCGCACCTGCAGCTTTTCTGATGTTGCGAGTGTCCATTGGCGACTGTAGTTGCTTTCCATCAGGTTACCCGTTTGCTCGTTTGCCCCCTTATTTCATAAAAAAATAGATGATTAACCATAGAGTTATTATGGTAGTGTAGTACTTATAATATGTCAGTGTGATTAACAGACAGATATTTATTTATTTAGGCACATCAACAATATAAACACATACAATGTATTTAAAATAAAAACAATCCAAATGTTAAATAATAACCAAAACATAAAATTAAAGGTACAATTCCGTGCATCGCGATCGATCGCGGTCGTGCACGACCTACGACTGTCGTCGGACGCTCGCGACCATAGTCAACGTATGAAAATGTATGGCACCGCTTCCGAGGCCCGCGACTGACGCGCGCGGCCTACGACTGTCGTAAGCCGCGCGCGATCGTGTCTTGAAGTTATGACAGTCGCGCACGACCGACGACAGTCGTAGGCCCCGCGCGACCGTATCAAAGTTATATGGCACGATCGCGCGCGGCTTACGACAGTCGTAGGCCGCGCGCGTCAGTCGCGGGCCTCGGAAGCGGTGCCATACATTTTCATACGTTGACTATGGTCGCGAGCGTCCGACGACAGTCGTAGGTCGTGCACGACCGCAATCGATCGCGATGCACGGAATTGTACCTTAAATATAAAATGTCAAAAAGAGATACAGTCAGAGCACTTATAATCTTAGGGACCATCCATGAAGTACGTCACACGATTTTCATAATTTAACTATAGGTAGATCCCCTCCTCCTTGTCACAGGTTGTCACATTTTTTAAAGCCCATCATCCCTTTGAAATTTTACATCTGAAAATGAAAACCACCTCAATATTAACGTGTTTCAATTTTAAAAATATAAAAATGTGATGTCGCATGGACCCCCCCACCCCTTGTCCTACCATGTCACACTTCGTCGACCCTCTCCTCCCCTTTAGGTGTGACATACTGTGTGGATCACCCCTTAATATAGATAAAAGTAATACCTATGTGGTTTCATGTATTTCATGTAGGATGGTCTCAACATTGGGCGGGCGGCGGGAAACACGCAGTACATCATAAAGTTTTTGTTAGCCCACGGATGTTGATACTCGACCCACGTCAACCTTTGTTTATACCCACAAGATGAAGTGACAGGAGTGACCAAATATGTATTACATGTAAACAAAATATCGTAAGCCGTTATTACATAAGTTTGTAGAGGAAATCGTGTTACCCGATTACCTACATCTTTGGTTTTTACGTTGATACTATAATTATGTTTCATGTGACTTTGGAAATCAAATGCCGGTGTTAAATTAGGCGATATTATTTTATTCTGGATTTATATCCAGCGCCTCGAACGCGCGGTTTGGCCGCTACACCGCGAGATCACAAGTAAATAATATATAATATATAACGATTTATTTAAATAGCGGCGCGGTCGCGCCAGAGTAGACAGAGCTATGTCTATTGTGGTCGCGCTGTCAAAAATTGTTCAGTGTTGGACCTGGAGCCAGTGACAGATTTTCATGACCAAGTCCCTCCCAACCGAAACTTCGTAAAATGAATAAGGGACTATAGTACTACAAATACTCGCGACCGTCAGCTGCGACTCCGTGGGCGGGGTGGGCAGTGGCAGCCTCCCAAAGATGAAGAAAAAAAATTTTTTTCAGTCATTTCCTCTCAAGAAAAGTCGTCAGCTGATAAGTTTTATTAGGTAAAGATGCTTTTGCTTACACCTTTCAAGGTAGCAGCTGACAAACTTTCCACTGAGATACAGCAAGCTAACATTAATTTTCATTCATAGTAGCATATAAACGATCACCAGGTAAATTTTTAGCTAAGAGGAAATCATTGAAAATATTTTTTTTTTTCATGTTCAAGGAGCCAGCTGATGTATAATCCACCGTGTTATGGTCAGCTGACTATGTTTTTCTTGCAAAATACTACTTAAACTATACTTTGATAAATTTTCAAATGAGAGGGAGGAAATTACTGAATATTTTTTTTTCTTCATGGGTGGAAGGCTGTCACTGTCCAGTGCCCACCCCACCCACGGAGCCGCAGCAGACGGTCGCTAGTATACATGGTATAAGTCTCTTATTTATGCATTTTACAAAGTTTCGCCCGGGAAGAAATAATTAACCAAAAATTTACCTGGCTCCCGGTCTATATATTTTACGCACCTTTAACATTATACAAAATTATACCTGAGTACAAACTTTTTCTTTTATAATATTATATTTTATATTTAAAAAGTTAGGTATCGCGATAGCTTATAAATATTATTGTAAAGGGGTATGGGCGGAATCGTCCCCACCCATCAACACAAGTGTAATGTAGCTCAATTGATAGATCTTGGCAAGATGATATTTTTATACTATGGCGACTTTGCCCAAATGCATGGGGTTCTCACGGTATCTTACGTTTAAATAAAATATATTTCGTTAACGTACTTATTGACGACTAATTCCAAAATACATGCTCATTTATGTATTCATTAGTGCACAGCACCGTGGGAGAGCCATGCTTTGGCACGAATGGGTCGGCTCGACCGGAGAAATACCACGGGCTCACAGAAAACCGGCGTGTAACAGCGCTTGCGCTGTGTTTCGCCGAGTGAGTGAGTTTACCGGAGCCCGGAGGCCCAATCCCCTACTCTATTCTCTTCTCTATCCTCCCCTACCCTATTATCCTATTCCCTCTTAAAAGACTGGCAACGCACGTCGCACCGGCAGCTCTTTTGATTTTGCGGGTGTCCATGGTCGACGAAAGTTGCTTTCCGTTAGGTGACCCGTTTGCTCGTTTACCCCCTTATTTTATAAGTAAAAACAGCGGTGCTTTCAGCGCTGATACTTTTACAGTGAACTTTATGACAGGAACACATACATCCCCTAAAGTATTATCGCTTAGTTTTGTCACACCTTCTATATTTGAATAAGTATAGAAAATAATGATAAAAATATTTATTTAAATAAAAACACAGAATACAAAAAATATGCACGGTGGGGGCTGCAGAAGTTATAACTATGTTACAGCCGCTAATGCCCACCTCCAAATGAAATATTAGACAAAATGGACCCGTATTACAACTAAATCTTGGCAAAGTCTTGTAGTAATATGGTTGTTTTTTTAATATATATTCCCACTGATTTATCTAAAACAAAGGATTTTAATTAAATAGGGGGCACTTAAGGAACACGTTGGTATCCGTTCTATGACTGTTGGTAGGTGGGGACGGAGCCCATACATTTTTGCCCATAGCCTTTTAAAGGAAAAAAAGTCTCCAATTATAATATAAATATAATATCAATGAAAACTATCAATATGCTGATACTACATATTACTAAGTACCATTAATATTAAAATTAGATATACATAACTCCAGGAAACAAAACTATATAGGTACCTACTAAGATGAAACTCGAATAAATAAACATAATGAAGATAAGAAGATTAATGGTAGTATGGAAAATTCATATGAAAATATATGAGAAAGAAGTAAATAGTTAATAAATAATAAAAAGGTTTTTCATTAAGGCAGTTTCAGATAGAGATTTAGAGATGAGTATAATAATAGGTATAATTTTTTAATGGAAGAGATTAAAATATTCTTTAAAATGTATGTACTTACCTACGTATACTTTTTAAGAATTTATCCATAAAACAAGCACACACCGACAATAATATTATGATGATGTGCGTTATTAAATCCATTGAGAAATCGATTCACGGGCAAATGGCCGACCTACGTTTTTTAGCCGGGTTACGTCAGTCAATGTTAGTCATGAATTATGATAGGCTGGACTTGACATAAGCCGACCAAATAATATAGGACTGTCATTTGCATCAATGTATCTGATAGTGCATCTTGCGTAAAAATAAAATTACGATGAAGAACAATTATTGAAGATATAAGTGGAAAAATTGGGTAAGTAACAATTTGAAACTGTTCGTTTTTTTTTGCATAAATGGAGGCTTTAGGGCTGGGAAAATTATTTGAAATCAATAAAATGTGGAGTTAGTGTTAACCCATAATAAGCATATTAGATATGTCGCAGTCATCTGGTTCAATTTACGATTCGATTGAATGACTAGCGCATTCATTGAATGACACCATTCAATTGAATAACTCGGCCGAACGTCGATTGAACGATCGTCGCTCAACGTCCAACTAGTTAGCGATTTGTAGCATAGCCCTTTGAAGATAGCGGACATCAATGGCGGACATGAAATCAGTCAGGTAATTGAACGTATTTAATTTTTTTCCCACTGCAGCGCTAGTAGTCACTAAAACAAATATGGCGTCAAACAGATCGCACAGCTGATAACACTGTGTTGATATTTTGTGGATAAAGTTTACTTTATATTAATTACTAATAAAATAATATTATTATGATAGCGTGGATTTACCAATAACTTCCCTGTCAACGGCTACTAAAAAAAATTATAGCATCCCATTTAACGACTTCACTATACTATGATTTTTAGTCAAGACGTTAAACGTCACAGTCAACGTCTTGACGAGTTGTCCTTTAGTCATTCAATTGAATGGTGTCATTCAATAAATGCGCTCGACATTCAATCGAATCGCAATTAATTAAACCAGATGACTGCGACAGATATATTATTATGATGAAGTAGGCGAGTTACATGTGTTGTTTAAATCATAAGAGAAAAATGTGTGATTGCCCTTTTTTTATACAATATTAGTTATCCACTTCATCTATGACTCAAACTAATTAAACACTTACATTAGTACAAGCAATTATATAGTCGGGAGCTCAATCAATTTGTTTCCTCACGTAACTCATTGGAAGTTTGTCTAATAATGCCCAATTAGTTGAGACATGTGCATTCAGCTAGATTACTGTCGAACTTGCGCCATTTGTAGTCACAGCGAATTCTTAGGGTTGTGCTTCGTTGTTTGGGGTATCGATACTCGATTTGTCTAAGGAATTAGCTTTGTATTGTCGAATGATATTAGTATACTTAGAAGCTACGATAATTCACACTGCAACGTGACGACGATATCACGCATTTTTAATGAGCCATTTTGCTACTAATATTTTATTCTTCATTTACGGAACACAAAACTATTTTGATACTGTCAGGTTATATATTATAACAACATATTTTCATTTTATAGCAGGTACTTTTATCAGTCTAGTTTATCCGTTTGTGAACGTAAAACTGTAAGTACTGACTTAAGAAAAAACTACATTCCTAGTAATAAACGACAAAATGTCTTTGCAAAACTAACCACACCGAAATGGCAAATAAACCAACCACACCAATATAAGCGACAGAAGCCGGTTCGCATATAAATCATACAATGTCCGTACCGCCGCGCCGCGGACTCGTGAGGATATCACTAAGTTTCCGTACTCCAACTCCCAACAAATACGTTCCAAACCTTTGTTTTATTATTTCATATGAATTTTTAGAAACTTGAACGCTCCTAAGTTTTCTAATCATGAAAACTTTAGAGACAAAATGTTTTTATCCATACTAATATCCATACTACCATACCCATTATCCATACTAATATAATATTTATACGAAAGTGTGTCTGTCTGTCTGTCTGTCTGTCTGTCTGTCTGTCTGTCTGTCTGTCTGTTACCTCTTCGCGCTCTAACCGCTGAACCGATTTAGCTGAAATTTGGCATGGAGATACTTTGAGTCCCGGGAAAGGACATAGGATACTTTTTATCTCGGAACGGTTCCCGCACGTTCCCGCACGATAAACGAATTTTGGCGCAACGGAGTTGCGGGCGTCATCTAGTATTTTATAAATTTTATATTTTGAGGACTGTTCGTAATTTTGGTAATATTTCGTGCAATTATTTTAACGCTATTGGGCATTGACGTAAGCCGCTATAATTATAGCCCCAGGATGAGAAAACTTCGATAGCGCGATGCAGGACTGTGACGCTATTTCCACAACTTCAATTGGTCAACAAAACTGATAATAGAAAAAAAAAAGTATTACGACTATGTCGCTATTCGTATCAACATGGTAGCATATCGTGATTCGTCGCACGTCGCGCGAGAGATCACGTCCGACTAAACTATTTCATGGCTTTAATTACTTCCAAGTCGGATACTTTAACAGTTTAAAGAAACTCCCCGTTAGCTACTTAGACTAGCAAATGGACTGGAAAATGCTAACGCGAACAAATCCTAAACATATATTTTCTGTTTTAATCGATCGTGGATTCTTAGAAATCTATTGTTATTCTATTGTTGTCGCGGTCACCGGTGTCCTTATTGATAGGTTAAAATCGCTTCTGTAGCAATTTGAAGCGCTTAGCAAGCGAAATGGAATATTATTACTCGTATTAATGATTTCAGCTTTATAATAGAGTAACTAAGTACTTGAAATGGTAATGTATGATTTAATATTCTCATTATGACATTAGCTCTACATGCTTGCTCTATCTATACCTGCCAATGTGTGAATTGTGTGCTTGTCGTTATGTCGTCAACACTGAACTGATTTTGAATTTTGATAAAATTTGGTATGGAGATACGAGTACGTGGATTTGCGGTGAGGTTTTCACTCGGTAAACATATTCCAGTGCAAAGATTTTTTATGAATAGAATGTATCATGCTAATAAACCTTAAACATATAAATTCTTCCAAGACCTTCTTTATATACGTATAGAGTAAATTTTAATACATGTTGTGCATCAGTTTAATGTAAAAAATATTCGAATCTTTATGAATATTTTACATTGCTGTAATCCATGGAAAGGTTATATAAACGATGTGTCCTTTACAGTTTATCAGAAGTAGGTCGCCCGACCGCGATATCCATTGTCAACGTATCACAATTATTTTTATTCTCATTATACAGGAAGTGAACATACGGCATATTATCATAAAGAGCCGGCCAAGTGCGAGTCGGAATTGTGTACAATGGGTTGCTTGTAAAAATGACAGTTTTATTTTTTGCCCATGGTTATAATATTATCATATTTTGGTCTATTTTGATATAATAATATTACTATAAGTATATCACAGAAGGAATACCACCTATAATCTATACTATCTATACTAATATTATAAAGAGGTAAACTTTGTTTGTTTGTTTAATTGTAATGAATAGGCTCAAAAACTACTGGACCGATTTTAAAAATTCTTTCACCATTCGAAAGCTACATTATTTACGAGTAACATAGGCTACTTTTTATTTTGGAAAATATAGGTTTCCGTAAGATATTTAGGTTTTTCTGACATAAGGTGAAAAAAATCAACCAGAAAAGTTACTTATTTTGCGTACGCTGCCTAAACTATAAAAGATAGAACCATACAATGTTCTAAGTAAATGTAGATCTTATAAATATCTACAAAAATGTCCGCCACACACTATACCTAGTTATGTCAAGTGAGTCACAACAACCATTTTTTATTTAAAAATCTAAATTTTTTTTGGACTACATTTAAACGCATTTATTTTACTCATGCTGATATTCCTTATCAAAATAAATTATTTCATTACTTAGTACAGTTTGTGAAGATAATATTTGGTGTTTGAATGATTAGAATTGGAAGTTTGGTTTAGAAGTTATGACGAAATTAAAAATTGCTATTTACGCCCGTTTCGAAGTGGGCGCTACCAAGGCGGGGGTGCGCAGTAGCGAAGATTATGACCGGTCCTGCAGCTGGTGAATTAGCTCATATACCAAGAATACCAATGATCCCTACTGATTTGCCTATACCCTGGAAAAGGATCCAATTTCCTGTGAGACGTAGCTTTTGCGGCGGTACCGACCAATGCGGGCCACGGGTAGTAATAATGAATATAAATCAAAACTGCTGAATCGATTTTAATCATTTTTTCAGTGGCTATAATATATTTTATACCCGTGCGAAGCCGGGGCGGGTCGCTAGTATATTATATTTAAGCAACTTTAATTAAAGTGCTTCTGTGAAGCAGTTTTGTATAAAACAGCAGATTTTTTTGACCATTCAACAAAGTTTTAAATATACTAAATATTAAATAATTCTTTATTAATTATTGTATTGCTTTCCATGTATTTTATAACGGCAATATTAATACTATACAGACTATTGACATGTACTATCGAGGAAATTGATTCCTAGGCAGTTGACAGACCAACGTCATTTGGTCGGTCGTGTCAATTCAATGTTAATTGTGATCTGATGGCTGGGTTTGACGTAACGCGACCAAACTACGTAGGTTCCCCATCTGTCTAGGAATCAACTTTTCTAATAGTAGGTACATGTACGGATAGACAGACGGTCAAGTCACAGTAAAAGGATCCCGTCCCTTTGGGTACAGAACCCTAAAAAAGTGTATAGACTATAGAAGAATTGACAACGGCCCCAATGCAGCCTGTGGCTTACGTTAAAAGTGAAGTTGTGATTGTGCGCTGTTCGGTACAAAAACCCAATTTCTTCACGAGATCCTACATACTCTCAAAAAACCGACCCTATCCGTACTCCATACTAATATTATAAATGTGAAAGTGTATCTGTTTGTAACTTTTTATGTTCATACCGCTGAACGGATTCAGTCGAAAGGTATGAAGAAAGCATATTAATACGAGTATGTACCGATTTAGACACGCGCTAGCGTGTCAAGCCAAGTTCAATCCTAGCAGAATTGAATAAAATTTTTATCTTAATTTTTGCCCATATCATATTAAATACAAGTAGATACTTTATTTATTTAATTAGAAAAAGTTATTGAAGTCATTGACACTTCTTACAAAGCTGGGAATTAGGATCTAGTTTGTGGTAAATAGAGGTTTCAGACTTTTATTGCTTAAACCTCTTTTATACGAAAGAGGCTTCATTGAAATAAATAAAACCTAGACGCTTTTAGTTGGCCTGAACTATTTTTGGAAATACCCTTTTTTATAATCTCGCTATCCGTTCATTGGCTTCCCATTATTATTAAATATAATATTATTAATGGTTTGTGTTTTACTGCATGATGGTAATTTAACATAATATAACGTTATTTATTATTGCGCAGTTATTAGGACTTTTTAAAAACTGATGATCAGACAATGTCAATCTTGTTTTAAATAACAAAAATACCCTGATTCTACAATTTACTTAATACCGTTACAAATGTTACAATGCGGTCTACGTTATACGCAGTACTCCAAACATCCGTCATTTGACACACTATTTTGACGTATACGAGAATATAAAGCTGTTTGATAGAATCCAGATGGGATCGAAACTTTATTGACATTGGATTGAAATAGCAAAATTTAGAAATCGGTTCCAAGTACAAAGCCTATACATAACAGAGACACATACGGTATAGACACGCCCTTGTTCTGTCGTGCGCTGCGTGTAGTTAAGAGACAGATTCGCACGCAACCGACTCGAAAAGGGCTGTTGATTCTAGAAATTTATGCCATACAAAACACCGATGTTTGTACGAGCAAGACATATAGCATTGGCAACCCTGGATGCGTGTATTGTGTGCATAAATGTCTAATACACTTATGTATTTCAAAAGATTTAATATCTGTATAGGCGATTTGATACGTGCGTGTACTGTGTGCGTGAATGTCAATGTCACATTGTGATTTTATACATATTATGATTTTGTCGTGGATAAGGTACTTTTAGAGAAAAAAGATAGACCACTGCAATGTTTTGACGTTAGAGTGCAGCACCAGCATAGACAGTTACAAAAAGTTTTGTTCAACGTTTATGTAAATATTCTGCTCTGCCCCCCTAGAAAAGCGGCAAGCGATCATCGTAAACGCTAACGCTACAGAATGTATGGGACTTGACATTAGTATACGCTAGCGAAGCGATGACTTATGTCAAATCGCATACATTTTGTGCTGTTAGCGCTAGCGTTTACGATAATCGCTTGCCACTTGTCTAGGGGGGCTGATTATTTACTCTGTGTTAGTGGCACCCTCTGCTCCGACTTTTGCGTTATATGCGGCTGTCGGCTGATCTTGACATAGCCCGACCAAATAACGTAGGACCTTCATCTGCCTATTGAATTTATTTTTATACGTACAGATATATTAGCGAAGAGCGGCTATGGAGTTATCTGGAGATATAATATTAATCTATCTCTAGATATTTTATTAAAGTTTGAGGATGGATATATCGAGCATCAAACAACGACCATGATATCGATAATAACCGGTAGTTATTGTGACACTGTCATTGTAGAGAACAGTCATTTTAATAATTACTATTATATTTATTCTGTTCATGAATATGATATGTATGATATCTAATTTAGTTAAATTACTTACCACTTAGTGCAAACTACATAACAATTCCATTTCAACGTGCACCGGAGTTGCAATGCTGTGGACTGTATTATAATTATAAGCCTAAGCCTACAAAATATTATATACTATGTAACAGCGAAGCTACATTGCTGTGTTGCGATGCAGCTGGCCGGCTTGGTTTTTCTCAGCGCATACAATCCATACTAATAATATTATAAATGCGAAAGTGTGTCTGTCTATATGTCTGTCTGTCTGTTACCTCTTCACGCTCAAACCGCTGAACCGATTTTGTTGAAATTTTGCATGAAGATACTTTGAGTCCCGGGAAAGGACATAGGATACTTTTTGTCCCGGAAAAATGTACGGTTCCCGCGCGATAAACGAGTTTTGGCGCAACGAAGTTGCGGGCGTCAACTAGTATAATATATTTTGTGATATTAAGTATTGTCATCACTAGACATCGGATTATATGCACGATCAAAGTGCCGAAATATGCATGCAAGTATGCACGATAAATGGCCAAAATATGCAGAAAATATGCACAATCAAAAGTCACTTATTATTAAAATTTATAGTTTTTTGAAGAGTTTTCACGTGTGCCGGCCGTTAATAAAAGCGTCAATTTTATAATTTCATCAAATCCAAGATTTTAAATTTTTTATACAGCACCAATAACAATTGCAATCATATTGCCTATGGAAGTTTAAGAAATCGGTAACTACTTTATTCCAATTTTTTACTAATGTTGCCAACTACAAAGAAAAATGTTGTTTCTAGAAAGAAATTGTACCTATCGGGTGTATTGCATTCTTTTAACGGGGATGGAGCCACATATTTGCAGTGTTTTTAATACATCCTACATCTGTTTTGTGTCATGATAGCTATAGTTTGGGGACTGCGAGAGCATAAAACTACCGAAATATGCACTATCAACGAAAATTTGTCAAAATATGCACTAACGCCTAAAAAGTGCCATTATATGCATTTGCATATGCAAGTATGCAAATGCATATAATCCGATGTCTAGTCATCACATTGATGCGTTGCGTCGTCGGACGATTGGATATGAAGTGGCAGAGCGATTGAACAATGCGATATCTATATAAACTGTATAATATGGCCTCGCTATTAAAACAAGATTCTACAGAAGCGTCGCTTGCATTACTGCTTAACATAATATTTTCATGAAAAATTTCAGTTAAGTCAAACGTTGTCCAAGTTTAATGTGGCATCTAATTGATTAAATTACCCAGTTTAGGTTAAGTCAAAGACTGGAGCTGTTGAATCACAAAATACGAAAGCGGATCATAAAATTATGATCTAAATTATTAATTTAATTCGGGGCGGTTGAGATGTTTGAACGTCTAATATTAATCAGCCAGAGAGTAAATAACTTTGTCAACTCGGGAAATAAATGGATTTTTAAAAGGCGCTGAGAGATCGTCACTTTCAAACTGCTGGAAAATATAGATATCGGTTTTATCATCGCTTGCGATTCCGTTTTAGGGTTCTGTAATCAACAAAACTTGGTTAACTACGGTACCCTAAAACGGAACCCTAACCAGCTGATTTTTTGTATATTGGTAGGTTAATAGTTATATAATATAAGAGTAACATTGTCCTGCAAATAGAACAATCCATATTTTAGGACCATCAACTCAAAGTATGAAATCCTTTCTATCTCTGCTAACAGAGATAGAAAGAAATCTCGAAAGTGGTAGCTAACTACCACTTTCGAGATTTTTCGAAAATAAAAATGTTGTTCGTCTTATCAAAATGTCTCAATCAAAAAAAAAAATCACAAAAAAAATTGTTCTAGGGCTCCCGTACTACTATGTTTATAGCCTGTCCCAGACCTCAAAGTGTATCTATAATTTTTATCAAAATTTGTTTAACGTTTTAAGCGCGAAGTGATAACATAATAATATTATTATAGACACCAAATCAAAATACCAAATCAAAGGCAGAAACATTTTCAAATCAGATAGGCTGGTATATTATAATAAATAAAATACTCGTATTATACATTATCTGAGCACATTACAAATTAACCTATCAAGGCCCATAAGATCACCGGTGATAGCGACAACAATAGAATAACAATAGATCTCCAAGAATCCGCGATCGACGGATTAATAAGTTACAAGCCATTACTCAAACATACAATGTATTATCCCACGACCTGACATTCAATCAATTCCTTATCAAATCACCGGACTTACTCCCAGAAATCTCAAAAGTATATAAAAATATCGTAAATCCCACGGATACGAGCAACAATTTACTGAGGGCGCGAGGAAATAAAAAGCGGTTGGCAGGAAATCATATAGTGACCGCGGTCGGCCATTGCCGTAAATATCGAGAGAAATAGTTATTACATCACGTGATTACACACTCGCTAAACCGCCGGTTGTGTGGGGTTAGCCTTATGTGGAAAATTGGGACCGTGATAACGAGAAATAGCGTCGAATATCGCGTTTTTAAGCGGTGCAGTAATGTAGTAACTATTTTTTCTGTTGGTTGTAGTTCAGATTGAGTGTTGATGTTTTCTACTATTCTAAGGAAATGTATTTTTCTCACCTCCGGGCGGAAAACGTCAACTTTCTTCCCGCTGCGCTTACCGATGTTGCCGTTTTTCCTGCCCTAGGTGCGTAATGTACTATTTTTTACATCTACCGTTATTACACATGGTCATAACTCATATACAGGATGTATCAAAACAAAGTGCTACTACTTTAGAGTGTGTTACATGTATCTCGCACATACAGTTTACTGTGAAAGTAGCAGCGCTGAAAGAGTATTTTTTGTGATTTGTACGGACAAGCGCCCCAGCATCAAAATTTACTCTTACAGCGCTGCTACTTTCACAGTGAATACGATACAGAGACTCATACATTATTACCATTTTTTTACTGCTTGTAGAATGGACTACTACGAGTACGTACGAGTACGTACTCGTATGGTAGCGTTTTCGTGGAACGGCAAAACAATATATGCCGAATCAGGTAGTTATATCATAAAATCCATTATACATAATATAGCACCTGCAATCTACCGACGTCGTACACCATGTAAGGTTATTTGAGATTAGCTTCATTATTTATGACGCTATTAGGTGCACCGTAAGATACCAAATTGGTTCGCTTGTAATTAGAATAATCTTCGTATACAAAATTAATTACCCGGGGTACTTGTTAGCAGCCATTGTAATTACGTTTTGCAGTAAATGTATTTCGTGTAAGAGGTATTGTATACGAGTGCAAGTCGGACTCGCGCACGAAGGGTTCCGTACCGGTATTGAGTGAAAGTAGACAAAAAATTGTGTTTCTTGTATGGGAGCCCCCTTAAATATTAACTTTATTTTATTTTTAGTATTTGTTGTTATAGCGGCAACAGATATACACAATCCGTGAAAATTTCAGAAGACTAGCTATCGCAGTTCTTGAGATACAGCCTGATGACATACAGACGGACAAACGGACAGACGGACAGACATCGAAGTCTTACTAATTATCGTTTTTACCCTTTGGGTAGGTACGGAACCCTAAAAAGTAAGCATTATTAAACACTCAAACATATTCTTTATAAATAAAAAAGTCACATTGTAGTTGGTTATGTAAATTTAAAAAAAAGGAAAATAAAATACTAATTATACGTAGTAATTAACAGATAGATAGCTGAACTTTTATCAAAAGTCTTAAGTAAAAATTTAAATGTATATCCATCTCTCGAGATCTCGTTATGTTATGACTTCCACGTTATCATTTTATAGACCTCCAGGGAGACTTTGCCTCGTCATTACATTGTAAAACAATGTCACTCGGTTTTATGATTAAGCTTTAATATTTAAGCTTATTTTTTGTAGATTTTTAATTGATTTCCCAAAGCTGACGTCTTTTGTTTAATAAAACTCAGGAAAGATTCGTCACTGAAATGATAAAAATACCCTTTTAGTACTAGCTTTTATTTTATCCGACTACAGCAAAGCGGTAGTCGGAAAAAATATATAAGATAATAATTTTGGTCTATGTAGGTACTATCAGAGAAGTTGATTTCTAGGCAGATGGGGGACCTACGTAGTTTGGTCGCGTTACGTCATACCCAGCCGACCGATCACAGCTAACATTGAATTGACATAAGCCGACCACATGACGTAGGTCCGTCAAATGCTTAGGAATCAATTATTTCCTCGACGGTACATATATTTTGTACGCTTGTATGATCCATACGGCCAGGGTAACCCAGTTCTTTGCATAGTCAGGTTATAATGTTATTTTATTTGGTTGGGCCTAGATGGACCAGCATGATTGCGCCAGCCGTCTGCAGTAAGCACAATCGACGTTGAATAAGGCCAGTGCTTTACAGGTTCGGCTAGTTGGCGACACCTACATAATAACATGGACTAAAAAGGGAACGTACGCACTACGCAGCGCAGGCGCTACAAAGTGGTGTCTCCAAACTGAAAGCGTTGTTTTCTTGACATGTGCTATCGCCTGTAGTTCCTGCACGTGCCCTATTACATTGCAAGATGACTTACAAGATTTTGCAATTTGGAGCCCAAATTGTATGATCACGTCATCAATATGGGATGTCTCTGGAATTTATGAGCACGTGGGAGGACAGGTCACGCTCGTCTATACCGTGACAAATGAGTGCCGTGACGTAGCGGATACTCACCCTATTGCGTGTACGTGCTGTCTCTTGTTATGCTAATATTTGGTTTGCATCATCAACCTATTACCTATTACCTTTTTTTTATGATGCACAGGGGAAACCCTTTATAGGTGCCCCGGGTTGGGGGGCCTCAGCTAGCTGAAGCACTCCCCCCCCCCCCCCCCCTCCCGGGTATGTAGGACTCCCGGCGAGAAGCGCCGGGTTTACCCACTAAAACCACCTGCGGTTTGCCTTTAGCCGTAAAAAATATAGATCTGTAAACTTTATATTTATTCATACTAATACGAGTAGGTACTAAACTTTATTCATACTAATAGATTCCGGGTAATTTTTTTACAATTATTATTAGTAGTTACCACGAAGTATACTAGCCAGGCTGGCCAGCGATGGCGCAGGACCGCGCACAATGGGAGACTTGGGGGAGGCCTTTGCCCAGCAGTGGGACAGCATAGGCTAAAACAGCGTAGTTTTACAGGATGTAATAAAACTAAGTGACCATAGTTTAGGGTGTGTAATGTAAATGCGTACCTTATATTATAGAGTTTACTTATATGTAACGTACGTGACTTTTACTTTTCTATGAGAAACGCCCAATATTCTATTCTATAATATAATACATACAGGAGACATACGTATACACGTATTAAGACTTCAGGTAACTACTAGCTATTGAAGAACATACGTTCTTCAATAGCTAGTAGTTACCTGAAGTTACGCCTCTACGAAGCAACCAATATTGTGTTTCACTAACATATTATTATTATATTATAGGCGAAGAAACAAAAGCTCCAGTTTCTCGATTCTTCGAAATCCCAGCAGATCGGATACAAAAACATTACAAAGAAACCGTTTGACATATATAGCGACGAAGTTTTTTTCCAATTTATAAAAAAGACATCAGTTTTTCGAAGTTAGAACAGTAAAAATACAAAAGCGAAGTTACCCCTGGGATCCGCCATGACAAGTACAACGGAAGCGCCATTAGAAACTAGAGGAACGGAGCGTTTTGACAAAAAAGTGCAACTTTTATGAGTTGTTTACAAAATGTCTAACTGCGAATATTAGCTACATTTTATATTTTACTCTTTAGTTCATGTTAATATTTAAGTTTTGGATTAAGGACTTAGTTTATTCCGTCTTCGACAAAACAATTCATTTCTTGTATTCTTCGTATTATGAAAAAGATAATGTTAATATTTAAATTATCAGGATTGACTTTAAATCACTGTGCAAAGTGCAGGGCCTTAACAAAATCACAAATAGAAAAACTGAGCATAAGAATTATTATAGACACTGTTAAAGTAAAAGTTGAACAAATATGAAAAGTAGTTTGACAAAAGAACAATAATAATTAAGGGAAAAGACCTAATGCTAGACACTGAACTAATAGATGACACTTATGACAAAAATACCTTAAAAATAAGAATTACTCTAATTATTTCTCACCACTGTAAATTTTATAAGCTTCTCAAGCTATCTGTTGAATTGAAAAAATATATTAGAGACGCCTTCGGGATCAAAATTTTAAAATGGGATCAGTTTTCGTAAATAATATGACCGCGTCAACACGCGCTCGGCAATTTCTTAGCAAATAGGTTAAGGAAGGCGAAATTTTGCACGTAAGTTTTGAATACATTTATTTGATTTTTTGTAATTTCTATTGATTTCATTGGATTAATGGTCATGTTGTATACACTAATTAATGTTTATTTAAGATTTTTTATCCATTTTCCCTAACAATATAAAGGGTGTCTACTATTAGTTCTTGAAAATGTAAAAAACCTAATAGATGACATGGATCTCATCTTTGAGTTTTGCAATACATACTAAAGTTATTTTGTACTTTATTCTACTGCAAAAATCATCACTATTCTCTGAAAATATAATTCTATTAACAATCTAAGAACTTAGAATTACTGCACCTAAAAATGGACATGGTGTCTAATATTAGACCTTGTACTGATCTAAAAATCGATTGCTTTAGTTTTTTAGCAGTAAAAAGAAGAAAAAGGAGAGCTGAGAAAAGAAAGAAGAAAAAAGAAGAGGCAAAAAAAGCATGGAGACTAAAGACTGAAAATAAATTTGCTAGGAAAAAAATATGAAAAATAAAAATAAAAGGAAAGATAGTTTCAGCATGGAAGAAGAATGAATAGAATCTGGAGACAACGTGGATAATATTGATGATGTAGTTGCTATGATGAAGTAAATGAAATCTTTTGAAAAATGGCAAATAAAGACCTAATAATAGGAAAGATGTAAAATGTAATGTAATGTTCTATGTCAACTATTAGTTCATATTGGTGTCTACTATTAGTGATGTTCGTTTTTTGTGATGTCATCTATTAGTACTTATGACTAAGTTTACAAAAAGACCAATAATATATTTTTTAATTGATTTTTCAGAGAATAATTATAATAGTTTTATTTTGTAAGAGTTACTGAAGACATGGAAGAAGTTATCAATCCTTTATTTGCATAAATATATATTTTATAACATTCAAATGTTTCATGTTTCCTTAAAATGTCTGCCATTAGGTCTTTTCCCTTAATAACTGTTTAGGTATACTACAATATGAATACACAAAAATTTTGCAAGTAAATTTTATTAGCATTTGACAAAAATTCTCACTGTACACAATCATCATGATACAACCCTAAGGAGACAGTGACACAAAAACCTGTCGAACCCCAAGATAATCGATGATGACTTGATAAATGATCGCGAACGGTCCGTTCCACTATGGGACTCTCACGGGGACCGTACGACCATCGGTCATATGACGTCATCATTCAGATAAGCCCCAGGCTACATGTCAACAAACCGTCAAAAACTATCAGAATTCCAACATCCCAATTGAAATATTATGACAAAGCTTTTTGTTTCCGAGTTGGAGAAAGTTTATTTGTATTGGCTATCGGTAAACGTTTCGAGGAAAAGGAAATAAAATAGTTTTTGTCAAAGGATTTTGAAAACTGTTACGTGCGTAAAAATTCGTTATAATTGTAATAAGGCCTGATATAAAAATCCTACTTTAAACAGCCCTTATAATAATACAATGTTTTGTCCTTATTATATTAAAACTAGCTGTCCCGGCAAACGTTGCTTTGCCGTAATATAAAGTATTTCGCCCATATTATTTTATTGAAGTGACTAAATAAGTATGTCGCCATGGCAACGTCGATCGCTATCCCGCCGCATAAACAATGGTCGCCGTCAGTCTCAGGTTGTAATAATTTACTATTATTTATTCAACAAATGTACTTATCAATATATAAAGTGCCCAGTAGCCGATTCTCAGACTACTGAATATGCTTATAAAATTTGGTAAAAATCAGTAAAGCCGTTTCGGAGGAGTTCGCTGACTAAAATTGTAACACGAGAATCTATACTTATAAAATTACATGTCCTGACTGACTGACTGACTGACTGATTCATCATCGCTGAGAAAAAACTGTTAAAGTTACAGCCACGAAATTTGGTGAGTAGGGTTGTTTTATTAAGTAGACACCCACTAAGGAAGGAATTTTGAAAATTTTACCCCGAAGGGGGTGAAATAGGGGTTGAAAGTTTAAATGAAAGTCCGTCATTTCTTAAGTTAGAAACATGAAAGTTTATTTTTGGACTGCTGATTAAAAATGAATGAATAAGTATTCAAGCGTTTTTGGAAATTCTACCCCCAAGGGGGTGAAATTGGGGTTGAAAGTTTGAATGAAAGTCCGTCATTTGAAAACTTTATTTTTGTGCTACTGATTAAAAATGAATGGATACGTATTTAAGCGTTTCAGGTAATTCTACCCCCAAGGGGGTGAAATTGGGGTAGAAAGTTTCAAGGAAAGTCCGTCATTTCTTGAGTTAGAAACATGAAAGTTTATTGACATTTGCGTTTGACGTTTGTTTAAATAGGGTCCCGTTTTTACCCTTTGTATAAGGAACAACAAAAAGGGGAAAACTATCCATCTTTATTATTATACTATGTTAACGCGGACGAAGTCGCGGGCAACAGCTAGTTTTATATGTAAGAAGATAACTTTTCTACGTTAGTCGCTTGACAGACAAGAACAAAACACTGTAGAGATAAACTACGATAACATGGCGCGCCCCTCCAAAATTCAAAACGTTTGAACTTTGAAGTGCGTTGTCAAAAGGTTTGATGTACGTTGTCTTGCGCGGTCGGCTAGTTAGTAGTTATGATTAGTTGACCAACAAATCTTGTAATAAGTGACATTAAGTGAAATGTTACGAGTACGTTGATTGGTTGAATACTTACTACATACAAAATATTCTTTCATAAGGATGTGACTTTTTTTTTTATGAAACAAGGGAGCAAACGGGTCACCTGATGGAAAGCAACTTCCGTCGCCCATGGGCACTCGCAGCATCAGAAGAGCTGCAGGTGCGTTGCCGACCTTTTAAGAGGGAATAGGGTAATAGGGGAGGGTAGGGATGGGAAGGGAAGGGAATAGGGTAGGGGATTGGGCATCCGGTAAACTCACTCACTCGGCGAATCACAGCGCAAGCGCTGTTTCACGCCGGTTTTCTGTGAGAACGTAGTATTTCTCCGGTCGAGCCGGCCCATTCGTGCCGAAACATGTCTCTCTCATGTGTAAACACACATTGAAACAGTAATTTGGAGGGGCGCGCCATGTTATCGTAGTTTATCTCTATAACTGTAACGTCTGTAAAAAAAACAGTGTAATTTTTTTATAACCTAGTTAGTAAGTTATATAGTTTGAAACGTTTTCAATCAAATGCGATTCATTCTAAAAGGAAACATTGAAATAACCTAAAATGAAACGAGATTTATTTCAAAGGAAGAATATTCATGTTTTATATCAAAGGACCTAATACCTTTGTATTTAAAATGTTCTTGCCGAGTAACTAGGGGCTTGAAGTTCCTTGTAAATACAGCCTCTCTTGCATGAATATTTTACTATAACATCATTGTGTTGGCAGTCAGAGCAATTCCTCGCGTAAAAGACTTTAAATTTTTGCTGTATTTTAAAACGTTCCTATGCAGAAATGTAGTAGAAAATAGGGACTCATTTTACTCACCATAAATTGGTATTGTCATACTTTTACTTATCTAGTGTTATACCAAATGTAAAATTAGGTTTTTAATAAGTTGACCGAAATCATAGACATTTCATTAAATACTGTAAACATTTCATTTAAAAACAACAATTAAACTTAATGACGTGAGTGATGAACCAGATAGCTAAATTTTTACAACTAGACAATTACTAATTGTTATTATTTCCCTATAATTTAAACAAACCTTGTAACATACCTGTTTCATCATCTGGCTAATATAATATCTGGATATACATAAATGCATTTTTTTCAACTCATTTTCCCGCTCAAGCCATCATTTAAATAAACAATGGCAATTTTTTTATTTGTTACCTCTTCATCCACTAACGTCTTTAATCACAACTAGATGACGCCCGCAACTCCGTTGCGCTAAAATTCGTTTTTCGCGCGGGAACCGTACATTTTTCCGGGACAAAAAGTATCCTATGTCCTTTCTCGGGACTCAAAGTACCTCCATGCTAAATTTCAGCAAAATCGGCTCAGCGGTTTGGACGTGAAGAGGTAAGAGAGACAGACAGACACACTTTTGCATTTCTAATATTATAGTATGGAAGTATGGTTATGGAATATAGTAGCGCTACGCCGCCGCTACATAGTTTTTGCCAAGTTTTGGCGTGAACAGACATTTTTTTTAGTCAGGTAGTTCTTGTGGATTATGATAGGTAGGTACTATAATATCTTCTACATCTTCAACTTTTTCTTCGTTATGATTCCAATAAATATTGTCAACAATAATTAATTATTATTCCACCCCGTAACTGTACTACGTAACTCATAGAAACGAATATCTAAATAGAAAAAATAAAATCTTATAAAAGATTTTCATTATTTATCAAGTAACAACACTAATTAATACTTGACTCCGCAGCATTATTACTCGCCTAGAAATAAGCGAATCACTGACCCGATCTCTTTAATTAGGCCTATGTCTTTGGCTCGGTAAAACAGTGAAAAAAATCGCCTTTGTTGTTCGTTCGTGTCGGGACTGTCGATTCCTTCAATACGCCGATAAAACTAGTGGGTCGAGAGGTTTCGATTCTGTATGTTTTACGCGACACTTCGCAGCTCTTTTGATGTGATGAGTTTTTCTCTGTATCTGAATTCTGACGGGACAATGGATTTTTAAAACGTTTTTTTTCTGGGTTATTTTATTCATGAGTTGAATCGTATAGGACATAATGTAAATCGACTCCATAAGGCATGGATGCTATTTTTATGTTTAAATGTCTAGTCATTCTTTTAACTACAAGATTAAGCCTTAATTATAAATTCGAAAGTGTGCCTATCTGTCTGTTACCTCTTCACGCCCAAACCGCTGAACCGATATTGCTGAAATTTGGTATATAAATACTTTGAGTTCCGGGACAAGACAGGATATTTTTGACCACGAAAAACTGTACGGTTCTTGCTCGATAAGCGAATTTTGGCGCAACGGAGTTGCGGGCGTCATCTAGACTCATCTAGTAATTCAGATAAATGTACTCAAATTAAAGTATTTCAATTAATAATTTAATATTACAAACCTGAATTTGATTTTAGCAGTCTCGATCGTAGCAATTTTGATTTGCTGACTCAGAGTCTAGGCGTTGTTTAAAGAGATCCTTCGCTTTGATCAAAGGCAGTCTTATCTAGCTGGTCTGATTTACTGGGCTCAGCTTAAAACCTTTTTGGTAATTAAGCCTTCAATACAACACCACAATGCGCTTACTTCAAAATGTGGTGCTTATTTAATCTTGATAAACGATTAAACATTTAACATGATACTAAATAATTCCACGAGTTCTAAATTTAAATTTCAAAATGTTATTGAACCTTAATATTGATATTGAAATATTAATTGAGCAATAATGGTTAGGAAGGGCACAAATTAACCAATCATAGCCATAAATATCCACACATAAAAACTCTATCCTTCCGAATTCAAAATTGCCATAGTTTTTAGTTTTTTCGCTTCATAAGTTGTTCTTTTTTATAGACTTAACCGTAAATAAATTCGAATCTTTAATATCAATTAGGGCCGGGATCAAAATATTCACGTCACGATTTTTATAGCTTACCTTAAATTTCGTTGAAACATCCGATGATGGTTTTACACAATCTTTTCGTAAATTATACGCGTAGAATTCCGATGAAAAAGATTGGCAATATCGGTAATCTATTATTTCTACATTTATTAGAACTAGATGCTATCAAAGCCTAAAAAGTCCAGGTACTTAGACAACTAGCATTTGACAATTTCAATAGAAAAGCTACAAATAAAAAATTTATGACACTACTGTAAGTGATAATAATATTATGACGATTGCGTTGCTTATATGTAGTAAGCCTTTAACTTGTTTTCTAAATTGTTGAATAATACCCCCCACACCGGTTTCGGTGACGTAACCGGTTTCATTGAAACCAGGCCGGTAGCAGGAGTAATTTTATAGTGTCCAAGTGTGTGAGCAGTATGCAAGAGCAATATTTATTTCTTTACTCTAAAAATCCAATGGAACGGACGACCGACACGACTGGCAGGAGATCAGGCGTAGGACCGACATTTTACATGCCCATCCGACATCCGACTTACTTGTCAGACGATCAACCTGCATTGTCCTAACCAAACGCGGGAATCGAACTCACAACCTCCGAGTAAAGAGGATTAAACCAATCACGGAGGCACTTAAATTATTATCGAATGCTAGTTGTGTTACTACCCAGATATATTGTATGATCTATCCGCTTAATGTTCATAAACTATCAGAAATAAAAAGTGCTACACGTAGAAAATAGCAAGTGCGTGTCTGACACGCATTAACATCACGTTATTGTAAGAACGTACACACAATTTCACACCATCGCAACAATAGGAATGAAATTAAATTACAAAAAACAATTACGGTGTATGGTTCGTTAAAAGCCATGTTGGCCGATATCTGAGCAAGATCTTTTTTTAACGAAAAAGAGGGGTGTTTAAAGTTTATCGTATCTGTACGTCTGTATTTGTTCGTCTGCGGCATTGTGTCATCAAAACGCATGGACCGATTTTGAGTTGGTTTCTTTGTTTGTAATGATCGAGAGTGTTCCTAGCAAAAGTAAGGCCGTGCTCAAACCAAACTAACTGTCAGCCGCCGAATGTGAGCGAACGTTACGCAGTTTATTGTATTTCCATACATATTCACTTTTTCGTTCACACCTAACCGACAATAGGTTATCACGCTAGGCGTAGGCGCGGATATTCGATACCGTTTATTTCCACGTTCACACTGGGGCTCACAGTGAGCCTGCTCACATTCGGCGGTTCACAGTCGGTTTGGTTTGAACACGACCTAAGTCTTTACCAGCAATTACCTTGGTGCTGGAAAAATTGGATTTATATTAAGTATAATATTAATATTTCACGATAGGTCGCAACTTTCACTGTCTAGTAATTTGTACGCTACATTTTGCATTATGATTTTTGAACTTTTTTAGAGTGTGTAATTAGTTTTTTTTAATTTGTTCATTTAATATTATTTTAATACGGAAAAGACTTTAAGGTTTTCGATGGCTTTACTCAGCTCAAAGTAGAGTGGTCTCCACGGTTTACAAAGCGAAAGAACTCCGTAATTATAAGTTTTACGAGTTTATGCTAGGTTAGGCACTAAAATGAAGACATTTTCCTTAAGTTATTTATAAGCCGTTTGTCAAGTGACTCTGGAAAAAGGCTCTGAGGGCCAAACATCGACCGTGTTTCGAAGTCTTACAATTTGTGTGTCTATAATTTAAAGTTAAGTATCTTTGGGCGTATTGAGAGTGAAACTTCATGATCACATTTTGACAATACTCAATAGCATCGTAGTGAATGAGTCTTTATTTTACATGAAACAGTAAACAAGTGTTCTCTTCTGTAATTACGTCATATTCATGAGAAAAAGGAGATAAATACAGAAACAAACATCTCCCCTTATTAATAAAGATCGGTTGTCTGTAAAGTCGGTTTACTGACGATAGTTGAACGTGACAACTACCTTTGTTGAGATTTGTAAGCTTCATACTATTTTATAAGTAAATTTAGTTCCGCGATTTGAAAACAGATGTCGCTGTTAGGCCTCTAGATCGCGCTATCGCTTACCCGACAACATTTGGTATATGTAATTCAATGGAATAAATTTTGCGTCTTTTCGCTGACACTCACTGGTCGTTTTGTGTAATGGAGTTTACTCCTTAAGAATCGATTTTCATATATAAGGCGCCCGGTATGAGAAAAATCCGAGGGGTAAAACTTACTAACAAGTAACGAAAAATCGTGTCACGTTTTTGGTGCGCACCTTTAGTGCGCAACTTTCTAATTTGTTTTAACAAGATTTGAATGCACAATCCTTTAAAGTTTAAAGAGTGGGTATTCCCGGGTAAATATTAGGTATACATATAGAATGTACACATTATTCAGATAAAAAAGTAGTAGAGTAGTAGATTAGTTCAAATTCGGGGAGGGGGTAGCCGAGGTGTTGCCTTTGATGTTAGAAGAAACCCCATTCCTCTAGGCCTATGGGAAGCGGAGTTATGGCCGCTTTTGTTCGATGTTTGACAGTTGCCGAGCTGTCAATGTCAAAGTTTGAGTGCTTATAACTTGGCAACTGTTTGTCCTGGATATGGGGTTCTTCGGCTTGTTCTTACTGGATTTTTCCCCTCTATACGATCCTGGCCTTTCGGATTTTTTCCGATAATCAAACGAACAAAGAATCAAACGAACTTATGGAATTGTTTGGATCCTAATTACAAGAACAGAGATTTGCGTAAAGCGTCGTTAGAACACATCCGCTTGGAATGCAATTTACAAAACATGAATGAAGTTACAAAAAAAATCAAAAATTTACGCTCAACGTATAACCAGGAGTTATTGAAAATTGAAAAGAGCAAAAAAAGTGGATCTGGCACTGATGAGATCTATAAACCATCTATCAAATGGTTCGATTCTATGGATTATATTATGAAAATAATTAATCTTAAAGAAAAGGAAACATCAAGTAATTTGGTAAGTATTTTATTACAAATTATAATTACAAAGGCACAAGGCACATTCCAAACCAGTCAGGGTCCACAAAATTTACTATCCTTTATTTTTCTCTTCCCTTTTATATTCTAATAACTACTAGGTAATTATAATTACCTAATCATATAATTTTGCCATGCAACTGCTCCGTCGTCATTGAAATAATTTTTATATTTATCACGCATTTTCTCTGCTATTAATTTCGATCTATTATTAATTCTCGAGCGACGAATACTCGGTAATTCATTAATTTCGGACCTCCACTGGCCCTGAATGATTTGAAAGTTTATGATGTCTTCATAATCTGTAGTTCCTGGTGGTGTATAAGTATTTGATGCAGTAGTACGTAACCAGTTGTGTAATGTACAAGCACATAAGACGATCTTTATCGTAGTTTCCTCTGTAACTTGAATTGGCTTTCCCAAAACACGAAAACGAGATGCTAGAATGCCCAACCCATTCTCCACAATCCTTCTTGCTCTGCTCAACCTATAATTAAAATCTTTTCGGCGGTGGTCAATGTATTTTTGTAGGGCTTTAGTAAATACGGTTTTAAAGGGAAGGCATCATCTCCAACTAGAATACCATTTTCAGGCAACAATAAATTGTTTTCTAGATAAGGATACAAAGAGCAGTTTTGGAATACCCCACCATCTGCGTTACGACCATATGAGCCTATATCTACATATCTGAAAGTATAATCGTGATCCACAACAGCCATGAGCACTATACTATTTGTTCCTTTGTAGTTATAATATTCACTGCCACAATTTGGTGGTGCTTGAATTGTTATATGCTTCCCATCGATAGAGCCACAACAATTAGGGAAATTCCACCTCGAAGCGAATCCTATTTGGATATCTTGCCATTCTTCCACATTCGGTATCTGAAAAATAAAAGAGTAATGTTAATTTCAGGAACCATATCATCCATCAACGTCAGGAAGCAACGTCGCATCAGCGTCAGGAAGCGAGGAGGCCACGAATAACGTGGACCTTGATGCTAGTGACAATAGCAACAAAGCTGCTCATATAAAAGTGGTAAAGCCACCAAAAACTCTAAAGTTAAAGACGAAATTATCATCAGAACGGTCTGACATTCAAGCAGCCGTAAATGAACTCAAAGAACTAAATAGTAGTTTAGTAAACGTGTCTGCCCCGATTACAAGAGAATTAGAAGATGAATGTGATGTTATTGGAAGACATGTAGCACTGCAGCTGAAACAGTTATCTTCGATTGATAGAATTGATGCGACAGATGAAATACAGGCGATACTCTCTAGATACCGTAAGAGAGCCCTCTGTGGTAGAATTGTGTACACACCTTCTAATTACAGTTCCGAATGTACGCCATCACCACAGCCTACAGTAAATTATGAAATGTCTGCACTCTCTATGCAAGTGGAACAATCTTCACAATCTATACTCCATAATGAATGTACGCTATCACCACAGCCTGTAGCCTACCAGCTTGTAGAGGTCGCTACTGAAGCTTATCAACCTGTTGAACCTACAACATCTGCATTCTCTGCGCCACTGCTGGATCAATTTGAATCTATACCCCAATCTAATGATGTACTTGCTGCAGCAATATCAATCTCTAATATTAAAAAATAACGAACTAAGCTATGTAGTACTGTAGTTATTAAGTATTAATATGTAAAGTTCACGTTTAATATGTACAAAAACTTTACAAAACCATTGTGAATTTGATTATGAATAAAAAAAAATACTTACTTTGATATAATCTTTTAGACTTTCGTTGATAGCAGCACACACTTCTGGTATTATTTTAATGATGGATGCTTTTGAAACTCTGAAAAATACCGACAACAGTCTATACGATATCCCAGAAGAAAGGTATACTAGGGTTATTTCCAACTTCACCCTCGCAGGTATCGCATCCCTCATTAGTGTATCATCACGTTGAATTTTTGGAGCAATCAAATTTAAAAGTATTTCCACTTGTTCAGTTGTCAATCTCATAACCGCTTTATATTCTCGGGGATCTTCATCATATAGCTCTTTAAATATTGAATTCGTTGCCCCTTTTCTTTGCAGCCAAGTCCTGACCCAAACACTTCTCTTCTTCTTCTTTTGTATAGCTCTTTCAATTTCAACACAAAGTATTTTCGTAACTGCTTTTATAGTGGTATGCACTGTGATTAAACGTGTATTTTGCGACAACATTGCACGAGACATGATACAGACGAACTATGCGAGTACACTGGTGCAGTAGCTGTCTTCCTGCGACGCCAGCAGTTCGCATAGTGTGACCGAGCGAGGCGAGTCGAGCTACTGTCATACGAGTACACATGCACAGTAGCTGTCTACTGTCATATCAGCTGCTCGCACTGTGTAACCTATCCTTTAGTCTCCACTTGAGCGGCTCGGCCAAATGAGCGGGCTCATTTGGCCGAGCCGCTCAAGTGGAGACGCCTGGGCACGCTCGAACTCGCACGAATGAGCGGCTCATTCGCCCGAGCATGCTCAAATGGATACTAGGCTTAAGGCTGTAAAGACGTCATACGCCTAATACTGGTCCAATCCGTTCTGTAGGGTTGTTAAGTAAGTATATATATATATATATATATATATATATATATATATATATATATATATATATATATATATATATATATATATATATATATATATATATATATAGTGTTGTTATTATCGGATGATAAATTAATACCAGTATGCATTGTGTGTCTATATTTTATGCTATAATATATTTTTGTAGAACTAGACTTAATTCTGCATGTATATTCTCCGTGGGCTCCAGTCCATCTGTCTCGAATTTCATCAGAATAGATCCAGTATCATAATATTAGTATATATATTTTTTGTTCACAGCGTGGTGATTGGTGTTCACGTGGAGACAAGAACAGGCGACGTGGTAAGTGATTAAAAACTTACCTTTTTACTTACACAGTACACTGGATAATATTTTCTGAAGTAAATAAACCTACGAGTGAGCAGTTAAACTTATCAGTAGAACCACAATGAGTTGTATTATGTCTTGGTGTACACCGATCCTAAAATTGAGCTGTAGTAATAAATATGTTTCTTCAAAAATGAACTTAGTGTCTAAACACACCATGCTGAAGTTCCACGGCGGAAATTCGGCATGATTCCGCCTGCAATGTATTGATGACACACCATGCCGAAATTCCGTCGCGTTATATTGTATGCGTTTGCTGCTGCTGACGTAATCATGCCGAACTGCCGCTGCGGAACTTCGGTATGGTGTATTTAGACACTTAGAATTAACTAAACAACAAGTAGCCCTTACACGAGTTACAAAGGCTACTTATTGTTTAGAGAGACGACTCTCTAATCAAAAAAAAAACTGAATGTGGAGTTGCGTTCTGTGTAAGTTAACGAGGTCCACAAAGAGTATTCAGTAGAGATTAAAAATTGAAAATATGACAAAACATCAAATTACGACGGGTCGTTTTTTCGTATCATCTTTGCTTAATTTTGTCCCCATTCTGGCTCACCCGAGGTTCAGGGCTTACTTCATATAATGATTTCTTTTGTCCTTGCTCTAATGACGAGATTTGAACAGTGCATTGTTGGCGGAGAAAAATTTAATGAGTCTCTGTATGTGTTTTAGTATCATTTTAAGGCCGACCTCTGTTATTTTTAGTTTTGTAACCGTATTCATTTTTGGTAACGATGAAAGTGGTATAATAGAGGTACTTACTCTGTAAGCTTTAAAAATATAACCTCCAATTTACAGAATAAAATTAAACCTTTGAAACGTTTTTATTTCTGTAGGTATAATAGAAAAACTTATATGGAAAATAACTAAAATTATGAATAGGAAATTACTTTACAATTCAATATAATTGATATATGAATATAAAATATACACGTCCGTACCATTAGTAAAAATCATATCTTTTAATTTCTTTATGTTTTTTTCTTCCAAAGTCAATCCCAGTGGTCGTAAAAGACAGCTCTGTGTCCACTAACATACAGCAGTATACGAGCTACATAAAGGCGTCTAAAGTGCCGGCAGTAGCCTTTATGGCCAGTATAAACAGCTTGTACGTTAGGACCTACTTAAATAACAATTTGCTGGAAAGTCTTCTCGCAAAGATTTCTTGCTTTTTGCAGTTATTTTTCTAAATACTAGATAGTAAATACTCATTCAATATTAGTTTAAAAAAATTTAAAAAAACGAGCTTTACTTATTTTCATCTCTTATTAGAATTATTCGAATTCGTTTTTTTTTCAATATATATTTTTTAAATTTTAACAAATTATTGTATTGTCATTGGCTCTTAATACGTATGCAATATGCAATGTATGGAACTTATAAATAATTACTACTCGAGATAGGTAAAAACCGTTGCTCAAAGATACCGTTAAATACATACTGCCCAAGCTTATAAAAGCGTGTTATAAAGTATAGATATAGTTCGTCGACTTCATTTTATCAAAATACGTGTCGCGCGGGAATCATCAATATCTTCCGGAATTAAAACAATCCTTTATTTTTCCCGGTAGGTACTTAAGGGCGTTCCTTCCGGAAATTCTGATTCTGATAATCTGAAAGCTACAAAGTTTTAATAAAAATACAGCAATAATCTTCAGTATATCAACATTCCTTTCCCCGTTTAAAATTTTCTATTTTTGTTTATTATACTCATGATATCAGCTTCCAAAATAATACCAATTTATTAAAATTCAAGCATACATTCAGCATCGCCTTAGGATTTACAAATTACTTTTATTTGAAACTCACGCCAATAGATCGACAATATCATAAACTACATATTCCCCGTTTAAAATTTTTTTTAGGACAATTTTGAACTAAGATAAGTAAAAATAATAGGGTTTTGGCGCGATCTCGGCGACGCGGCAAATGTATGGCCAAGGTCGTTTGCTCGGGGGACGGCCTTAAAGTATATTCATACCGAACATCAAGCGTTTAATTCGCTTATAAAGAATCACACGACGGAAACACATTTTTTATAATATTAGTATGAATTGTAGTGCAGCGTGCAAAAATGTGTCCATTTGCTAGATCTGGTCTAGCTCTTATTAAACTGTACTTAATAATATTTGTTATATATTATGTTATATCTAATTCTACATTAAAGACCTATTAATATTATACCCATAAATTTATTTTAAGCTATGGAGGCTAACTCTATATTAATTTTCCTTCTAGTCTTCTATACCTCTGTTAGGTCTCCCGTCTCAGTATTATATTAAGTTACTGGTTCAGCCCACTCATTACTTATTCTCTTTCTCAATATCTAGGTAAAGCCTTATACTTCAGGGAGAAATTAATTTTAATTAAGAATTCACTCAACAGCATCGCTTTAAGATGAAATCTCACAGAATCATCAGCATATTCTGTTTGCTTAAGTACTCTAGTGTTGCTAAATAAGGTTGGCGAAGACACTATACCTAAAAATGGAATTATTTATTATTACTTTTAACATCCTGCATCCGTGGTCATCTAATGGAGACCAAAATGTTAAAATATGACGTAGTGATCCTACACTACGCTCTACTTTCCAGCCACAGCCGACAACACTGTCAAAGAATTTATTTCTACAGAAAGCAGACAATGTGACGTATAGGCTATTAAACTCTCAGATATGTCAGTATTTCTGATCATCTTTTGAAGACTTACGTGTTTTATTACTGAGGTCTTTTATTATTGCCCACGTTTAAGCTACTTTATAGCGACCGTGGGCACGGTCGGAAGGATGTTCTATTTATTGCTGTCCTATAAGTTCCTATAAGTTGTGACTGCTGAAAACTAGCCGAAATATAGATATTATACTGTACTCGGCGAAACATGGTGGTAGCGGTCATTGACTCCCTGTCAAAACTTGTCATTTTCTGTACAAAGCCACGATTGACAACATCTGACACTTCATTGTCAATCGCGGTTTATAATATAGAAAGTCTTTCAAACCACTCTGACATTGGCAACTCACTGAGTGGGCCATTTGTAAAGAAGAAGAAGAAGAATATAGAAAATAATAAGTTTTTGACAGGGAGTCAATGGCCGCCACCGCCATGTTTCGCCGAGTACAGTATAGTAATAGTGCACCGCGACGAAATCCGTAAGTGTTTAAAACAATTAGGCATCAGAACTTTCGCGTTTCTCTGGCACCCTCATTATCTCGGCGAAATAAAAGGATTTTGCACCAGTTTTCAGTGAGGTCGGGGTGAATTGCCCTAATTGCGAAAAAATTGTGCTGAAGCATGACTTTCTCAGGTCATGTCTTTAAATTATGAACGAAATTAGTTGCAGTATTGGCAAGACCATTACATTTCATTATTGTAAAGATCTTCTGTTCTGGAGGGGATCATGCAGGTAGGCATCATGCTGGTAGAGTTGCGGTAGGTTCTACCGTACCTGCAACTCTGCCTTAAAGCCCTATAGACCCAATTTTACATGACTTTGAATCAATAATAAACAAACAAATAGTGACTTTTAAAAGCCAAAAAAAAATACACATTGTTGTTTACTTAATGTACTTTGACAATTTGTGGTTCGAAACATAATATTGAAAACTTCACTCGATCAAAAATAACTCCAAAGAGGAGGCTAAATTCGAATATTTTGTGATATTTTTCATGAAGCTTATGATAGTTTTACTTTCAAAAATTATATCTACGAAAAGCTCATAACTTAAGGAAGAATAATTTGTGGTTACATTTTGCATTTTGGTTTAATTGTCAAAGAAAAAAGGTTTTTTTCTCCTATTTCGCCCTATCAAGTACGCGGCGAGCGTCGTTACCGCCACTGTACAAGGCGCGCTGACATGAATGTTATTTTAATGTCCTTTACGTCGATATTCGTACTGACAGACATCGACCTGCTAATTTTCGGGTCTATAGGGCCTTAAGCGAGGAGTGGAACACCATGGGGCTTTTGTGGGTAGACCCTACTGGGGAGTTCCACATACTCCGGCCAATATCCCCAATTCACCGGGGATGCGTAAAGCATTTCCCCATGTTAAAAAGGCACCAGGTAGGAACATTTTAATCGTATACTTGCTTAATGTTCTTACGTCTTGGTCTTCTATAATTTTTCTTTTCTATATAATTTTATTTTATTTGCCGATATTTTGAAATTTGACTAGACATGGTCTGCATACGTGCATTATTTTTTATTAAGGTCACCAAAAATAAAAAGATTATCAATGTCATTAATTATTTATTACTATAATTAACTTACAAACATTAAGTAACGTAGTTACATCTAAGCATGATAGTTATTACACAACCTTTGTTAACTATATTTCAAAGTGTGCCGATTCTGGCATGTTCTACACAAAAATAACCGTTTTAGCGATCGGTTATTTTTCATCACTCTATGAATATTTCATACCAAAAAGATAGGAATAATATAGGGTGGTCCTATATAATTCTTTCATGTTTTTGTATAACAAATACATTCATGAATAACAGTAGAAGTAATAGTAACAAAAATGATATATTTTTTAAGTGATAGATTACTATAAATAGAATATCTAATAATAATATTTTATATCAAAACAATTACCATCAAGTTTGCACAATTGAAACATATTTTGATTGTGCCCAAAATAAATATTTTTATAAAATTTTGAAACACAATGATCAATGTTTTTTTAATTACTCTAATAACTTGAATTTTGACGATATTTTTATTTTAGTAACAATCGAAAATAAATTGTTAAAATCCTATATATTCTAGTAAAATATTTTACATTAATAATTTTAACAAGCGCTACGACTATATACATAATTGTATATACACGTTTTAACTATATTTACAAAGTTACAGAGTATTTAAGAAAAACTTCACTTGCGTGGAAGACGGCAAAATATTATCTGTATGGTAAAGATTTCAGAATAAATTAAGTTACTCGAGAAAAGCTGAATGCAATAGGCTATGCAGATAAAATAATTAATCGTGCATCATCAAGGTTTTCAATGAAAATTTATTTTCATAATTATTATTTCACTGGCATCGTCGAAATCTCCGCCATTGCAAAGCACTCATTTCTCGATTAAAATAATTAAAATTTCATATAGTATGCATACGTAGATATGATTACGGATTAATATGAACATACCATTTAAAAGAGCTTTCATATTTGTAAAATTGTTTTTGAGACTGACAAAATATACAGGTTTAAAAGCTTACTTTATAAGTCATTATCTTAAAAATATGTTTTTAAGAGTATGACTTATAAAGTTATACTCTTACAAAATATAAAAGCTATACATTATATAACCAGTGTGCAGCCAGCATAAAAGGCAATGCGGATTAGAAAGTAAATTGAAATTAATTTAATGTTTCACTAGTATTTCTTTTGGAGCAAAGGTATTCAAAACAAGTTAATAGAGCACGGAATAGTGGGACACGCGAGTGTTTGCAGTCCACTCTAAAACCGTGGCTTAAGTGACTGGGCCCAGTGAATCAATATATCGTTTTATTCGAGCTATTTGTAAACAACGAAACAGCTTCGAATATTCCAGAAACAATTTAATGCACTCTCATAAACAAAATTCGTGTACCGCGCAATTTCGATTGGAATAAGCCGTTTTTTTTCGCAATAATATCGCATCGCTATCCAATCTCAATTCACTGTATACGTAGTTGTGGTTTCTGTGTTGGTATTTTTGTTTCATATTTTCGCCGAAATCTTTTATTTGGATTGAAATTCCATCGATAGTCCCGTAAAGTGGCTTCTTTAAGGCAGGGCCGGATCTACCATATGGCTATTTGGGCTTAAGCCCAGGGCCCCATGAGTTCAAGGGCCCCCAGCTATGTCAAGTCAAAGTCAAAAATAGACGATAATGCGATAGGATTCATAATTTTATTAAATTAAACAAATCGTGTGTTTTGTACTTTGTATCCCTGCAAATCCTACGATCAATGTTTATTATGCAATCTAGACCGTGTTCGCCGGTGTTGGTACTTTGGTACTACAAACTGACAGTTAAAATGTTGTAGCCCTAAGTAGCCCAGGGCCCCCAAGCTCACGGTCCGGCCATGCTTTAAGGGAGTTGCTATCAATTTTTTTTTAAGTATAAGGGCCTTTCTTAAAAAAAAATTAATACTATAGATTATTGAAAGTATTATTAATTGTCTTATTGAATACATCGTTTTTAATTTATTCAATCAGTGAAATAGCCCTGCAATATAGATTCACTCACTTCAAAAATATTACAACGAAACGAGAAAAAGAAACAAAGGGACGCAAACATTTTTACTAATAAACATATTACACGTATAAAGGAAACTTTTTAAGAACAAAAACGTCCATGCGAGAGCTCTTAGACGTATCTCTTATTCTGTGTCGCGACTCCATAAATATTTCATAAAGCCTCAGGCGCAAGGCTCTAAGGATACGAGATAATCCCTGTGAGATATGAGAAGCTATTTGACAATTAAATACGTAAGTGGATGAAGTGGGTAACTAACATTTTATAACATAAGGGCGATTACTATTTTTTCCCTTATAATTTAAACAAACGAGAGGTATAGGAGCAAAGGAGACTATCTCCATTTTTACAGATTTTAAGAAAAACGTGAAAAACCTGTATCTTTAAAGATACAAATATTGTTGTAGTTTCCATTTTTATCTTTAAAAGTGTAGTGTTAGAAAAAGATTTCAAGCAAGTTTGGGCTAGATTCACGCGGTGGTTTTAGAATAAATGAGATTACAAATTTGGAGATTGCTATGTTTGTTTCCCTCAAGTGGACATTGTTGTATGTATGTTGTTCATCATCTGGCTAACATATATGGCTATGCATGGAATCCCCATTTTCCGGTCTTGGCTTTAGCCTCAATTGAAGCAAACGACAAAAATTTTCAAATTGTAAAGTACCCACTTCATCCAATTTTCTCTTCATTACCTCAGACCAAATAAAAACTCAAGACAGAGCGCTGCGAACAACAAGGTGAAGCCGATCGAAAGTACGCCAGCTGTGTATGTACACAGTACACACTTACGCCCACATACGCAAAACGAAAGTACGCCATTTTTCGTCAGTATATATCGCGACTCGTGACAGCAGCACGCGTTTAGAAAATAATTTGTAAACACTTCAAAATGCTGAGCTGTGTCGTGAAAGGGTGTAAATATTATATTATATTTGTTTCATTGACTTTGGGGTAATTTGAATAACATTGCAACACTAGCCCGCGCAGTGCGCGGCGCGCACACATGCTTAAAAAACCTTCTTCACGCGCATTGTTCACAGCGCTCTGTCTTTATTTGGTCTGAGTTCATTACTAGGAATGTGATGAAAAGCAAATAGAGCGGCAAACAAATAGAGGCTCAGATGCACGGCGCAGATTAAGTCTCGATCGAAATCGATTCTCTCTTAATCTCGCTGCAGGATTAAGATTGGCGTAGTTAACTGGAAAAAGCGAAACAGGAGACGATTATCGTCTAAAGCTTTGAGCGAATGGGTTTCGATGGTCGCTTTAATTATCTAGATGATGCCCGCAACTCCGTTGCGCCAAAATTAGTTAATCGCGCGGGAACCGTACATTTTTCCGGGATGAAAAGTATGTTATGTCCTTTCTCGGGACTCAAGATATCTTCATACCCAGCAAAATCGGTTGAGCGGTTTGGGCGTGAAGAGGTAACAGACAGACAGACACACTTTCGCATTTATAATAATATTAGTATGGATAATGTGGAAGTATGGATATGGATAACTCATTGAAGTGATTACAATCTTACTACTTTGATGCAGACTGCGTTTCTTTGTAATAATTCTAAACCAGCTTCTGCTTTTATAATCCAACATTAATATTGCAGAGAATACTACCTTGCTGTCTGACAGCTTTTGAACTGGATTAAAGTTTAATAATTAAAATAGCAATATTATGTAGAGCCCCATTTTTCAATTTCACAATTTTGAATATTCAATAGGTATCATATTACGCAAATGTAGTTTAAAACTTTAATCAATACATGAATCGCTTAACATTTTTATATTAACTCAGTAAAAGCTATTATTTGAACGTGGCAAACAGATACTTCAATTTTAATTCGTGTAGATTATATCGAAGTGTTATAACACAACACCTGTTTTTAATTACAGTATCCGTTACACAATTTTATCGTTATTTCATAAATAACGATGAATCTTAACACAAATAAACTTAACGTTATTATTATCTACAGATCGTTGTATTTAATACACAATTACATGAGTAACATTAAATTGAATCGTTACATACAAGCGTTATTAAAATTTCAAAACTGCGTCTACCCTAAATTTGGTCATCTATCGTGGCGGATTACCACGAAGTCGCCGAAGAAGAGATGCATGCCGACGTTGACTAGGAATAATGAGTATACGATGAAGAGGGAGGTGAAGCAGTAGACCGCTATGGTGACGGAGAGGGGCAGCCAGGGCCGGCGGATGGTGGTGGCGGCCAGGCCGGTGATGACGGCCGGTCGCATCTGCCGGGGCACGGAGCTGGAGCTCTGCATAGCCGCCGGCCGCTCCCCGCTCAGCACGTGGACTATGACGGACGCGGATTCTGGACAGTAATTCCACTTTGTAGTACATTTTCGTATGGATTAGTGAATATTTAGAATGCGTAAAATATGTAACGGATAAAAAAGAATTAGTTATTATTATTCAAAGTCCAGTAGGACTCTTGTAGCAGTTTGGAACATGTCACCATTAACACCTGATCGATGTGCATATTATTACCAAGTTATTGCTAAACCAGATCAAAAAGTATTACACAGACATATCAAAAATGTTAAACTCGAGCGACAGCGACTCCATGTGGATGATTTATGTATTAACACGTATGTGTGCTGCAAAGACTGGTCGTGAGTGCTTTGCGTAATATGCAGGTCGTAAGCGCCTATCTTCGGGATGGTATGCACCTGAGCCGCAGTAGGCAGGTATATGCAGGTGTATGCACCTAAGGGTAGTCACGCACCCTTAGGTTTCCGGAGTCGTGCGGCTTGGCGCTCGCGATGAGCAGGCGGCTGGTGCGCGTTCTCTGCTCCGTCTCCACGCTGATGCCGCCGCGCTGAGCATAGTCCTACTACACACCTGAGCTGCTGGGTGCGCAGGTGTAGTTTCCGGAGTCGTGCGGCATGGCGCGCGCGATGAGCAGGCGGCTGGTGCGCGTTCTCTGCTCCGTCTCCACGCTGATGCCGCCGCGCTGAGCATAGTCCTACTACACACCTGAGCTGCTGGGTGCGCAGGTGTAGTTTCCGGAGTCGTGCGGCATGGCGCGCGCGATGAGCAGGCGGCTGGTGCGCGTTCTCTGCTCCGTCTCCACGCTGATGCCGCCGCGCTGAGCATAGTCCTACTACACACCTGAGCTGCTGGGTGCGCAGGTGTAGTTTCCGGAGTCGTGCGGCATGGCGCGCGCGATGAGCAGGCGGCTGGTGCGCGTTCTCTGCTCCGTCTCCACGCTGATGCCGCCGCGCTGAGCATAGTCCTACTACACACCTGAGCTGCTGGGTGCGCAGGTGTAGTTTCCGGAGTCGTGCGGCATGGCGCGCGCGATGAGCAGGCGGCTGGTGCGCGTTCTCTGCTCCGTCTCCACGCTGATGCCGCCGCGCTGAGCATAGTCCTACTACACACCTGAGCTGCTGGGTGCGCAGGTGTAGTTTCCGGAGTCGTGCGGCATGGCGCGCGCGATGAGCAGGCGGCTGGTGCGCGTTCTCTGCTCCGTCTCCACGCTGATGCCGCCGCGCTGAGCATAGTCTACTACACACCTGAGCTGCTGGGTGCGCAGGTGTAGTTTCCGGAGTCGTGCGGCATGGCGCGCGCGATGAGCAGGCGGCTGGTGCGCGTTCTCTGCTCCGTCTCCACGCTGATGCCGCCGCGCTGAGCATAGTCCTACTACACACCTGAGCTGCTGGGTGCGCAGGTGTAGTTTCCGGAGTCGTGCGGCATGGCGCGCGCGATGAGCAGGCGGCTGGTGCGCGTTCTCTGCTCCGTCTCCACGCTGATGCCGCCGCGCTGAGCATAGTCCTACTACACACCTGAGCTGCTGGGTGCGCAGGTGTAGTTTCCGGAGTCGTGCGGCATGGCGCGCGCGATGAGCAGGCGGCTGGTGCGCGTTCTCTGCTCCGTCTCCACGCTGATGCCGCCGCGCTGAGCATAGTCCTACTACACACCTGAGCTGCTGGGTGCGCAGGTGTAGTTTCCGGAGTCGTGCGGCATGGCGCGCGCGATGAGCAGGCGGCTGGTGCGCGTTCTCTGCTCCGTCTCCACGCTGATGCCGCCGCGCTGAGCATAATTCACCACCTGCTCGCCTCGGTACCAGTAGATGAAACTGTTGAAAATATGACACGTCACTATTTTCCGATTAGATTTTAATTCACCCTGTTTTGAAATACAAAACTAAGTGATAATACTTTGTATAGAGTTTTCTGTGACAGTAGCAGTTTTAATTATTGCACTGAATTTGAAATAAATTATAGGGAGTGCCTCCGCTGCCGGCGCCGGTTGCCGAAATGGCTGCCGGCGCCGGTTGCTGAAATGGCTGCCGGCGCCGTTTTCCGAACTCCGAAGTTTGCCGAAGTCAAGCGATGTTTGCCGGCTGCCGGTTCCTATTCGGCAAACATCGCTTGTCAAATGACAGAATAATGATCAAAAACATCAGTCTTGAGCTAAATACTATGAAAAGTACAAATAATAAGGTCATAAATAATCATATTGTAAGGATGCATATATTTGAATCCTTCGATCGGGGATTCTTGGAAATGCTATTGTATTCTATTGTTGTCGCGATCACCGGTGCTCGTATGGGGCTTGAATCTTGATGGGTTAATGGAGGTGATGATGATGCTGATAAATGTAATCAGCATAGTAGCATAATACAATATCTTTGCTTCTTTAAACAACGCTCAAACTCTCTAACATGTAGGAATCTGAAGTTCTGTTCAGTACCTTCGGAAGTATACCACGGGGTTTATGACTGTAGCTGTGGTGCAAAATCTTACTTTTTGGTAGCTGAAAAAAGGTACCTAAGGTAAAGCTAAGCTAAGAAAATGCATCACAAAAAACTAAAATATCCACAGCCGAACAAATAGGAACCTAACCTTCACCTTTGGAAGTCGGTAAAGTCAATTATAATACATATAATATTTGAGATTATAATTATTTATAATCTCAAATATATTCGATCGGCACTGGAACCTAGCGCTCGCATTATCACCGGCTCCCGTTTTGAGTGCCAGCGCCGGCAGCCGTTGTTTTATATCTCGGCTGCCGGCAGTATACTTACCGCCGGTTCCCATACTGATATTTTTGGGAGCCGGCGCCGGCAGCGGAGGCACTCCCTAAATTATATCCTATAAGGTATACTAAGAATAGCAGGCACAAATTGTATACAAATGATATTTTATATAAAGTTTAGTGCCTACGAACTTTAGCCCTCCGTGCACCTCGTGAGGCTTGACAAACCCCAGACTTACAATTCATAACTTTTTTACAAATGCATTTGATTTTTTATTTCACTTAGTATTGTTTTACATTAAACATTAAAATAGACAAAGTAGTTATTCAAATAAAATAAATAAATACAAATTACGCATTGCTTGTCCAGATAGGTAAGTCTTGGGGTTTGAGAAACCCCACGTGGGTGTAACTTTTATCCACGTGGTGCATGAAGGGTTAATACTATAGGTATGCTACTGTATTAACGCTTACGTATATATAGGGTATGTTATTCGAATATTCGAATACTCATTTTATTCGAATTTTCGACGATTTTATTATTCGAATATTCGCCAAATTATTTTTCGAATAATTCGAATAGTAAAATATTTTTTATTTTTGTTTAAAATGCTATCAAACATAAAATTAACATGGAATAAGAACATAATTAAGTTTATTTCAGAAAAATAATATTATTTATGAATATTCTACATCTATACTGATACATATAAATCTGTTTTTAGTTCTAATGAGTATGTATTCGGAACGTGCACGTCAGTAGTGACATATTTCAAACGAAGTTTCAGGGGCGTGTCAAAAAATAAACAACAAGAGTTTGTTTATTTTGTAAATATTATAGCAAATAAAATATATTTAGAACAATAATTAATGCTATTTGGGTTATATTTAGTTAAAAACTACTTGTGGAAAATGAATATAATCATAAAAAACTGGTTTTTAGAGTGTAAAACACTCAATAAGTTTCAAGGCCCAATCTATGCTAAAAGGAAATAAATTGGTGTTAGCAGGACATGTAAGGAATGTAGAAGAGCTAAGAACTAATGGCAATGTTATTTAATACGAGCCAATATAATTCGCCTAACATCGGTTACTTTAGCACCCTATAAAACAAGTTCAAACGTAAGTACTCAATCGACCAAAAAACGTAACTAAACATTTGGATAAATCAAGTCTAAACATTATTATTCATTCTTACAGATAGATAATAATGATTGTTGCTGGAGTAAAATGCAGCTGCGTTTTAACCAGAGCGGCAAGTGCAAACATATTGCTGCTTTAATCAGTAACAAAAATACGAGCAATAGGTACTTGAAAAAAATAAATGTTATGTTTTTAAAAATATTTTTTTTATTTATTTTTTACAACATTAATTATACTCTTGAAGAAAATCGGAGTCCAAAAATTTACTAATACACTGCAAACATTTTTCACGTTTCTGAGTCTTTGCATTAATACACTTTCAATCAATGAGTTTCTAAAATAGTAACATAGAATATCATTGCTTTCAATATGGATTCTTACTCGAGCAGTATCATAAGTCCTTTCGGTTTCCTCTTGAGAGTAGGTACTCGTTTTGTTTTTCTCAAAATGGGGGCATAATAATTTAAACTTTTTTACTCCTTTCATCTAAAACTTGCTTACTTGAAAATCCTTTTTCATTCAAAACTCTATCTCCAGCTTCTAAAAGATCAGTTAAACCAGATGTAGTATCTGGTTTATCGTCATTTGTGAGTCACTATTCCTTCCACCTGATACTTGGGATTTAAATGAAATATTCTATGAAACTATCACTGCAAGTTTTGTCGTCGGATTATTGAGACCATCATGGTGATCCATCAACACTAAAACAATAGCTAGGTACTCAAAAACTCTTTATAAAATGCAACTCAAATAAAATTTACTTGACTGATAATGCAATTTTAGGTTATATCATGAACGTATAAAAAAGGCGGACGGAGTCTTGTTATATATAAAATTGTGTCTTCACTTTGCTTCAGAGTCGGCCACGCACACATTCTGACGCCTGTCAAATGGTATGGACTAGCGTAATAATGTGTGCGTGCGGACCGTGTACATACAGCCAGCTGGCCGACTCTGAACGACACAGTTTTGTGTATGGTGGGACTCCGTCCTCCTTTTTTTATACGTCTGGATGTAACCCATCCAGACGTATAAATCCAGCGTTATCAAACTTCAAGTTACTAAAGTCATCAGCTCTAGGATTGTTTCACTCTCCCCCAGGTTTGTTACATTTTTTTTTCTTTGTTGTGGTGTTTGTTTTCTAGTGGACCTTTTTTATAATTTCGAGTCACGTTGACACAGGTGAAGCCGACTAGGTGAACGTGGACCGAAAATATCAAAAAGACGGGTCAGCTGCCTTAGTATTAATGAACAGATACCATAACGTCAAATATCATATTATTATTTATTAATCTCAACTGCTGCCTAGCAAGACTAAGCATAATCTCATGAGAAAAGTAGATGGTGTTACGTTCAAAAATGGTTTACACTTTACAGCCTTTCTTTTATTGCCCAGCTGTAACCTTAAAATATACATTTTTAAAGTTTTTAACAATAAAAATTAACTATGTCATTTACAAAGATTTATGTTGATAAAAGTAAAAATAAGAATTGCTTACTTCATAGTATTAACAAAATAGGTTGTGCATGGTTGTACGAAGCTTTTTGTTACTTTTATTCAGAGTATTCAGCATTTTTCAAAATTTTTGAATTATTCGAATAATATTCGAATTATTCGAAAACTTTTGGAAAATATTCGAATTATTCGAATAGTAAATTTGTCGAATTGACAAATACATTCCCTATACATTCCCTACGTATATAATATATTTACAGTGTTTGTCAACAAAAATCGGTAAATAGCACGTGAAGGAAAAACATTTATTATCATAAACGCCACCCCAACCCGCTCTTCTCCTATAATCCTCTAATCCTTCCAAGGAAAATATAGCGTAAATATGTTCTCTACATTACAATCATTAATCATCGTCAGCAATCACGTCCCTATCGTAATGGTTTCTCTTTAATACAAAAAAGTAGCGTATAAAAACTTTACATCATAGTCAATGCGTGTACGTATCGTTATCATATTCCTAAAAATCTATAATATGAAGGTATTATATTTTACTACTTAAAATACGATACACAAATATAAGATTTTATCACGCTCAAACTCATCCTTAACCCAGGATTTTGTTACTTCGGTGGAAATTACATCCCAGGCCTACGGCCGCAAAAGCGAAACCACTAAGTGATCCACAGTGGTGGTTTTTGAGATACAAATTTACGTGACAAACGTCTCTATCTGAATTGAATTGAAAATAAAACTAAATCATTTCTATTTAACACAATGTCGTATAGAAATTGTCTAACATTGTGACGACCTACAACTGTACCTGTAGTTACCTATTTTCTCGTGCATAATATAAAAGCAATATTACGGGTTCTTAATATTCGGAAAATATGCAAATCGACGGCAGACATTTCTGAAACTCTAAGACTTGAACTAAGCAAGCTTCGAGATAAGCTTAAAGCTTAACTGGAGCTTATTTAGTTACACTGAGCATAAATTCTAAAGCTTAAAAGGTTACAATAACAATTAATATTAAAATCGTAAAATGTAGGTATAACAGAACTTTCAGTAAGATTGAAAAGGATCGTTTTATCAAATATTTATATTTTTCAGGGATTAAAAAACAATTAGATGATATTTTTATAGTTAATCTTAAAATAGCAACAGTTTTGATGTTTTGTCTTTTTTTCGTACTTAAACCAAAAATTATAATAAAAATATTTTTGGTTTCCATACACTAGGTACAAAGTCGTAAAACTAACAAAAAAATTATAGTCGTTAACCATACCATTAAAATTGAGCATACAAGTTAACAAAGTAAAGCGAGTAGGATCAAAAGAAATTACTTACGGCTAACGACTAACAAGACTTTCCCGAACAGTTGAATAGAAATTTTTCTACTCACGTTAGTTTTATTAAGTACTTAAAAGTTCAACTATTAACTGCTTACAAAAACTTCCATTGTTTCTCAAGAAACTTCTTAACTAGTGGGGTTTCTGGAGTATGTTTAGACTTAAGTTTTATACTGGAGGTTTTTCTGAAACGATTTTTATTTCGTTTTGTCCACGATATTTATAAAGTAGTCCAAGTTTAGCGTCCTTGTGCCGCCATTAATTTTCCTAAGTTTTCTCGCTTCGTGGAAATGTGAGATCTATTGTAAATATTTTTCATAATTACATTTACTTCCACCGCTTTGAAGGATGAGCAGCTAAAATATTTTAGAAAATGAGTATTTTCCCGAGCATAATATTAAGTAACTTTATGATTTTATATTAAATTCTTTAACCTAAATAACGCCTTAACCTGGATGTTTGTTATTTCCTGTACCCAATCACAAGGTGACTTTATGATTTTGTCACTGCTTTTATATTGTACTTTGTACCCAGATATGCTATAAATTAACGTCATAGTGCATACTGCTTCGTCTTAACTGCTGCACCCCCAGATAACTATTAATATTCTACTGCATATACCAGAAAATAAAGTTCAAATTACACTCTATACAATACTAACTATGCAACTGAAAATTGTACAAGAAAAAAAATCTGCTAACAAGAACTCGCAAACAATCTCCAATAAATTTTAAAATGCCAAAACAATGGAATGTGGGCTAATTCCCCATTCGCTGCCAATGCCAACTCAAATATCCGCACTTGCCCTAGATTTAGAACTCGTATCCGCATTTACGACGTCATTGCTTTTTCAAGTATCTAAAGCAAAGATAATTCTGGATGAAACGGAACAGTTCATTTTGTTCGTTCGATTTCATTAAAAGGATATTAGTTTCCTTTTTTTCGACTACTTTACAAGGTATTTGAAGCATTGTTGACCGTAATAATAATCAACATTTTTTCGTCCACCTGAATGTGGACGACGTCCCTCAACGACCGATAACTTCCCCGATTTTGAGCAGTGCTCATCCATTCACTGCCTGCTATTTTCTTGAAAAGAGCTGGTTTATCGAGCCGCAGGACTTTCTATGCTTCGTTGCCCGAAACGTGGTCGCCACTCTAATACTTGTCGGCTACATCGATCGCTTAACTATGTAAGTAAAAGGTAACCTCGTTATCTAGGTATTATTATTATGGCCTACAAGTCTACCAAGCTTGGATTACCTTAAGTGCTTATAGAAGGAAAATTACAGATATAAATTTGTAAGACCGGCTTATAACAGTAATAATAATAATCTTTATTAACAATTATTAAAGCTTTGCAGTTATCAAGAGAGCTTGCGATGGTTTTTTTGTTTGGTTGGGTAGATCATCTGATTGTCAGATAAATAGATGGGCACATAAAACGTCGGCCCTACTTTGTGTCAGTCATCCGTTTCACAGGGATGTGAGGGTAATTCATATAGCCAAAGATGCTATTGTTGTATTACAGGTATTATTGAATTTCTGTAATGTGGCCTGTTTTCAATACTGGCAGTTATTCACACATTGCAGCAGCTAGTTTCACACGGAAATACTTTGATGCGTTACCCCGTTAAAAACTATTGATAACATATACATCTCTAAGGTAAATTAACTATGAACAGGCTATAGAAAAAATTCATAAAATGAATTCTCATGCACGCAAGCTCTCCCATAACGTTTTCTTCCCGCGGAACGAGCACTATTGACACAGTTGGGAAAGAGCACGTAAAAATGTCACTTATTCACAGCGCACTAGGTTTTTTCATTAAACCTAGTGTTTAGTAAAAGTATCAAGTTCATTTGCTCTAGACTTAATACATCACGTAATTAAGAGCATAATTTAAAACGATTTGAAGTTAGATGAGGCCAGAAAGGATTTTTTCTTTTTTGAATAGTATAGAAAAAGAAATCATTATGTATACTAATAGTTATATACTGATATTAAAATACTGTTTTAATAAAATCCACATCTGGCAACATTTATGCACTATTATTCAAAACAAACTTAGTACAAAGCAAGCGCAAAACTTTGTAAATTGATTCAAAATAAAATATAACAAAATGATTTATCACAACGCCAGCGAGTATGCGAGTATATTCCTCAGGGTATGAGCTATATACTTTCTATTAAGGTGACGCAGCGTTAAAGTATGAAACCGTGTTGGATATGTTTTAGATTGCTTGTTTTCTATGAGAGGCCGGCCCGGCCTCTCATAGAAAACAAGCAATGGAACAGCAAAAAATGGAAAGGGCGTAAGCGACAAAATGGTTTTTGTCGCATAATTTAAAAACCATAAATAGGTACATTTCATATAAGCTATGCACAAATTAAAGTGCATGCTTGAACCAATTTATGTACAAATTTTGGAACCTTAAATCACTCTCCTCTGTTGGAAAAATAGGAATCCCTTTTTTTACAGAGGTATTTTCGATTGATTGTTCTGTGCTATAAAAGTTGTCCAATCGTGTTATGCTATGGGCAATTCAAAGACAAAGACATGATGAATACTGACAATGAACTTCAATTTCTTAGCTTTAGTCATTGCTGAGAAAAATCGGCATCGCTACAGCCAAATTATCAAGGCGTCGCCTTAAGCTCCTCAGTCCTCACTCCTTCGCTAAAGTATGCTACTTATTTGCTACCAACTTTCGACATTCGGGCGCATCTTCAAAGTGAATTTTTGATATTCTTAAAGCATTTCTCATTTTATATTCTCTTATATCCGTTATACGACAATTAAATATTTAACATTTTGTAACTTTCATATTTTATGCAATATTCATAAAGAAACTCAGTTGACTAAAATTTTATGTACAGACAAATAAGTGACCAGAATGAGAAAGCATAGGCTACTTTTTACTAAAAAAAAAGAAAAGGTTTCTACGTTTTTTTTTTTGCAGGAAGTCGCAGGTGATATCTTGTGGTAAAATATTCCACATAAATATCTAATGTAACCTTTAATTAATACTATACTTCAAAACTTTTCTTCATTGTTAAATCAGTTGGAACATCTTAATCGGTTGAGAATAAATCGTAAAATAACATTGCCTTGAAGCTGTGAGATCCCGAACTTTGTATTCATTTATTCTGAACTTACATTCAACTTTACATTCGATTTCCTTTTCCTTTCAATTTCTGTACTTTGAAGTTTCATTACATTATGGTACGTCTATTGTTTTCTAATACTTCACAGGTTCGAGAGATGTTAAGAATAGTAAAAAATAAAAAAAATAAACAGAGTAATCAAGAAAAATATGTAAAATAACAGCGATAATAAAAACTTTACAAAAATTATACTTGACTATAACAGCGAAAAAAAGACGGGAGTGCCGGCAGAAGTGAAAACTTGATTATTAACGTTGTGCATTATTTTTTTTTAAATCGATTTTTTTAATTAATCGAAACCCTTACAATCGATTAAATTTTTAACACATTTTTTATGAAAATCGATTTTTAAAAAATCGATTTTTTAATTAATCAAAACCCTTACAAATTTTTTAACCCATTTTTTATGAAAATCGATTTTTAAAAAATCGATTTTTTTAATTAATCGAAACTCTTACAATCGATTAAATTTTTAACCCATTTTTTAATAAAATCGATTTTTTTAAAATAGATTTTTTTAATTTATTGAAACCCTTACAATCGATTAAAAAATATCGACAATCGAAAAAAAACAATCGATTGTTCGATTAATCGATTTCGATGTTACAAGTTTACAACACTACTCTCCAACCGTCTTACGGTTTTTCGATCAGCACGAGAATCTGACGCGAGTTTCACAGTTTTTACCCATCCCACAAAAGTGCTTAACGCCGCTAAGGAAGTTTTCACTTCAAAAATATATTGCTTCTCTGCGTCGCGTTGCTTCGTTACACCGTCAAAGATGCGTTGCTCTGCGTGTATGTTTTATGATATGACATAATATATTTTATGTTCATGCGCTGTTTTGTACGCATGTTTCAACAAATTGGCGGAAAAGTAAAGAAGCTCTATCCGAGCTCATGTAAGAGGTTCTGATCGGTTAATGCTTTTGTGGTCACGCAGCCACTACTACATTAATGTAGAACGACAAGGATGTTAATTGTTATTTATAAACACGTTATTCTGTTGCGATAAAGCAACGTGACGCAACCCACAGAGAAACGTGGCCTTGCTTTTTTGGATAAAATTACCATATGTATAATTTTTGATAAAAACAGTATTTTTAAACCTGTATTTACCAAATAAATATCGTTTGTTGTCGTCTGTCATTTTCTGTTTGTATACTTTGGAAAAATGCATGCAGTTAACTAAAGTTCGGCCGTTCAGAGAATGCGTTCCTGACACGTCGCGATTAAACTGACGACGTAACTTTGTAATGGCGTTGCAGATACGATAAAAATATTTTTGCTGGTTGTTTACCGTTTTAACAATTGATGAGCATTAAAACAACATTATTATATGAATAATCAATGAATGTTATAGTTTTGTGACACTAGTCGTGACTAACTGATAGGTGTCAGGAACGCATTCTCTGAACGGCCGAACTTTATCAGTGATGTCACCTGAACCGGATGACGTGGAAGTGGTGTACGCTGTACATAGCTCAATTAATGAGAACAAACATTTAGCGTGAAGCGTGTCGCCACTCAAGCTCCGTTTAGACCAAACGAGCGAATGCTCATTCTAGTAAAGCTCTTTTGATGTAAACTAACAACGAGCATTCTTTCGTTGTTCTAGTGTGTTCGCCACGTGTTCGGCGGTAAATAGGTAGAATGCTCTAAGAATCTCGCTCGTTTGGTGTAAACGACGCAAGAGCGCTCGAGCAATTGCCTAGAGCGTTCTTTCGTGTTCGGACGTGCTCGCTCTTCGAGGCGGTCTCTTCAAAGGGATTCTAGTGTTCTTGAAATATTTTACTTTTTGGCGGGTTTTTTAAATTATCGAGTATTCTTCTTTTATTAAATTCGTCACCCATCAACGTCTTTTCCTTCTTTTCTTTTTCATTAATTGCGTTATAACAATAAATACAGCACTTGAAATCACAATATCGCTATTACAGTCAGACATAGTGTAGTTGTTACGTAGTTTATATACTCTTTGAGTGTAGTGTGAACCCTACTACTTATCGTTGACGAATGAGTAATGAGCATTCGCTCGTTTGGTCTAAACGGAGCTATATGATTCTCATCTATAGAGCAAAAATTCTTATTCTTGATGTTCTTGTTGATTCGATTGGTGTAAACGATCTAAAGTATGTTGTAACGAATTATAGTTTACACTAAACGAATACGAAAGAATGTTCTTGTGCTGTTCTTGCTCTATGTTCTTTTGGTGTAAACCCACCATCAGACGAACATGCACAAAATAATTAATCAAGTTGTGCCAAACATTGATTCGCATTTCTATCAGTGTTTGTATTATCTGATGATAGCAAAGGAAAACATTTTCAAATTTTTTAAAAATATTTTATCAATTATGCAGATATGTTGACTCGGAATTATTTTAATAACATGTTTTGTTTGAACTTTTTTATGTTTTATTATTCAAAATTGCACAAAATTGTGTTATGGTGGTTAAAACTATATTATTTTAGTTGAATTGTCATTCCACAATGAATTCACATACGCTACATTACATACAGCTCCAACAAACTCAAAGTAACGTAGTGTCTTGATATGATTCGTACATCGTACTATGTAACGTAGCATGCCACTACGACGAGTTCTACGCGGCGTAGCGTGGTGCTACGCCGCGTACTACGTAACGTAGCATACAGCTACAACAAGTACTTTGTTACATAGCGTTGTGTAACGTTGCATTATATATTACGTTTATATAATACTCGTCGATATAAGGACATAACCGTAAAAATATTCAATGTGAAAACCTTTTGACATTTATTACGTACTTACGTACAAAGTAGCAATAAACTACTAAAACACTTAAACATTCATACATAATGCATGAGGTATGAATGGAGAAACTGCAAAAATTTCTGTCATGACCCCATCAATATTCAAATTAAAGGTCCCTTACACACACGGCGGCGCTCAACGGTTGATATGTAAAGAATCTCTCACTTAGGGCTCCGTAGACCCTTTTATAAGTGAAGAAACATATCATGTTTATGGCAGTTCGTAAAAAGGGCCATAAAATAGAATTTCATTTGCTGAGAGGTCTGAGCAACCTTTTACGGAATCCTTTGTACTCACTCTGCTGAATGCGTGAATGCAACGTCAATGCTTTATTTAAATGTACAACACTGAAGTTTCATTATTTAAAATGATGCATTAAAGTTTGCACAGTGTATAATATGTTACAGTCGTGAACAGATTTTATTCCCAGACTATAGTATACTATATAGTTTACTTTTGTAATCTTAAATTAAAATACTGTACTATCAGAGAAGTTGATTCCTATGCAGATCGGGGACCTAAGTAGTTTGGTTGCGTTAGGTCAAACCCAGCCGTCAGATCACAATTAACATTGAATTGACATATTCGACCAAATAACGTTGGTCTATCAACTGCATGGGAATCAATTTCCTCGATGGTACATAAACTACCTACTGTACTACTACTGTACAGTTATACTGTTAAAACTGCAATTTTGAAATATTATTTCGTTGGTGAATAAATATGCAGATCATGCAAATATTAATTGCGCTTACAAACTATAGCATATTATTGGCAACAATAGAAAAGAAACTTGACATAGTAACTAACTCAAGTTTAACATTACCTAGCTGTAGTTGAGATGCTTTGAATTCACTAGGAACTCTCTAGACTTCGGAAGTATTTTCAATATGAATACTACGAATAAATGTATATAACATATACTATTTATTTATTTACTGTGATATTTTTGCAGTAATTATGGCGTTATAAATATTTTAATTCAAGTGACAGTGATACAAAATTAACTTCACGCGTGAACCAAAATTACTCCGGGATATTCGAAAACACATCCTAATTCTTTAGTTCTAGTACAATTTAGTTGATTACCGCAACAAACATTATGTAACTAAACCCGCGATAGCTTACTATTCGCCCGAATTAGTACATTTTAGAGATACCTCATTATGCTAAAACGCAAAATGGGATTTGATATAATTTATAAAGTATCAGTATAGTTCATAGCCTAAAAGCTTCTGTTTGTGGTTTTATAACTGAATTGAAATTGAATTATTATTCTATTCCCTACTTAAAGCTCTTCCCTTCAAAGTTTTTTTTCACCGCAATCAATACTAATATTATAAATCCAAAAGTGTGTCTGTCTCTCTGTCTATCTTTCTGTTTCTTCTTCACGCCCAAACCGCTGAATCGATTTTGCTGGAATTTGGTATTGAGTCCAGAGAGAGGACATAGGATACTTTTTAGCCCGGAAAAGTGTACACTGTACAGCCCCATGTACACAATACCATGGCATTTTATAGCAGTAAATTACTTTAATATTACTTTCAGATTTCGCACAAACATAAAACATAGCCAGAGGCGGCGCAAGGCGTGAGCGGTGTTGGCGACCGCCCACGGCCTCGCGGTCTAAGGGGCCTTGCGCCCCTTGGACCACGAGGTTTTTTTAAAAGGATTTACAAGTTTTGATACACAATAATTATTCATAAAACAAGGTTTTATAAATAAAAGTTCGAGTATCAAAAAATTCTTTCTCTCCAAAAATCCATATTCTTGCGTTATCTATCAGGGGGCCTCACAAAATATATTTCAGGGGGCCTCGCATGATATATCTTGCCCACATAAAATTTACGTCTTGCCCCGTCCCGCCACTGAACATATCTATACTAATATTATAAAGAGGTAAACTTTGTTTGTTTGTTTAATTGTAATGAATAGGCTCAAAAACTACTGGACCGACTTTAAAAATTCTTTCACCATTCGAAAGTTACATTATTTACGAGTAACATAGGCTACTTTTTACTGTAGAAAATATAGGGTTCCGTAAGATATTTGGGTTTTTCTGACACAAGGTGAAAAAAATCAACCAGAAAAGTTACTTATTTTGCGTACGCTGCCTAAACTATAAAAGATAGAACCATACAATGTTATAAGTAAGTGTAGATCTTATAAATATCTACAAAAATGTCTGCAACACACTATACCTATCTATGTCAAATGAGGCACAACACCCAATTTTTTTATATAAAAATCTTGATTTTTTTGGACTACATTTAAACGCATTTATTTTACTCATTCTGATAATCCTTATTAAAACTAATTATTTCATCACTAAGTACAGTTTGTGTAGATAATATTTGGTGTTTGAATGATTAAAATTGGACTTGGATTAGAAGTGGGCGCTACCAAGGCGGGGGTGCGCAGTAACGAAGATTATTAGGGGCCCGGCAGCTGGTGAATTAGTTCATATACCAAGAATACCAATGATCCCTACTGATTTTCCTATACCCTGCAAAAGGCTCCAATTTCCTGTGAGACGTAGCTTTTGCGGCGGTACCGACCAATGCGGGCCACGGGTAGTATTAAATGAATATAAAACTGCTGAATCAATCAATTTTAATCATTTTTTCAGTGGCTATATATTTTATACCCGTGCGAAGCCGGGGCGGGTCGCTAGTATTTATATAAATAGAGATCATGTTTGTTTATGCGAAATTCAAAAGTAATATTTAAGTAATACTACTATTAAGAGCTCATGGTCTTGTGCAACAATTATTGTGGTAAATTAATTTTGGCTCAATTGAAAACATTTCATTTAATTGATCATCAAAAATAAAAAATACCATTTCTTTGTTTTTATTTCCGAAGTCCTTAAAAAAATTACAGATTTTTTTAATCATTGATTTCCGAGAAAAAAAATTAAAACGAAAAATCCACTTGTGACGTCATTGGTACGGCAGAATACGATACGATACACACCTTTGCTTGTAGGAACGAAAATTTATGCAGATCTAAACACAATAACAAATTCAATAACCTCAAAGTAAAGTACCACAAAGTCAGTGACAGAACTGACAGTTTTTTTAAGAAATCAGATATTATGACTTGCAAAGGTATTTTGTTGTTCAACCGTACCAATGACGTACGTACGTACGTTTGGCGCTTAAGTCATTTTAGAATGATCAGAATTAAAAACCAAGTTTTATAAATGAAAATGACCACATTTTCAAAAATAAAGGTACAAAAAATATTTGAAATGTTGTCAATTGAGTTGCGGGCGTCATCTAGTACAATATAATTTATTATTTAAACTGTAATCTAACAATATGTACTCGTATTAGAAAAGTTTGTTTACCCATCCCATATTCCAGCAATACAAAATAGATACGTTGTTACATAATACACGTAACGACCAAACAATTGGCACGTAAATGCTAACATTTTACATTAAAACATGAAAATCTCTAGGGTATGAAACAAGCAATCAAATAAATAACATGTTGAATTGAAGTGTGGAACGGTGTAGTGGCCCATAGCTGTCGAATAGACACGATGAAAAAACGATAATTGTTTGTACAAAACTTGTTTGCTATTACAATATTCTCCTGAGAGGATTGGGTATGATGATCTTATTGATATAGTTTATACAGGATCACAAATAATCTATATATATATATATATATATATATAGGGTTCCGTTATAGGGTTATATATATATATATATAGGGTTTTATATATATATTTATATATAGGGTTCCGTTATAGGGTTCTGTAATCAACAAAACTTGGTTGACTACTGAACCCTAAAACGGAACACTAGCAAGCAGATTTTTGTATATCGATAGGTTAATAGTTATATAATTTAAGAGTAACCTTGTCCTACAAATAAAGCAGTCCATATTTTAGGACCATCAAGTCAAAGTATGAAATCCTTTCTATCTCTCTTAGCTACCACTTTCGAGATTTTTCGTAAATAAAATGTTGTTCGTCTTATCAAAATGAAGCTACTCACAAAAAATTTGCTTGATAGTAATGAAAAAAAAATTGGTTTAGGGCTCCCTGACTATAGCCGTTGCGCTGTCATTTAGGCTGGATTTATAATATGTTTATGTTTTTTTTTTAATTAAATAAGGGGGCAAACGAGCAAACGGGTCACCTGATGGTAAGCAACTACCGTCGCCCATGGACACTCGCAACATCAGAAGAGCTGCAGGTGCGTTGCCGGCCTTTTAAGAGGGAATACGCTATTTTCTTGAAGGTTTGCAGGTCGTATAGGTCCGGAAATACTGCTGGTGACAGTTCGTTCCAGAGTTTTACAGTGCGCGTTGTATGTTATGTTGTATTCCGGTGTTTTATATCTTTACAACCTCATTTTATGCTGTTGCGTTAGAAATATTCTGAATATTTGCTCTTTGTACGAGACGACGCGAAATAGATAGGTTAAAGTTTAGTTGTACAGGAACATTTATAGTTTAGTTTAAGTCCATAATACCGATAGGTTGATTTTACGAATGAATATTATATAGATAGGTAATAATTTATAGTTTAGCTTGTTTGTAATAGTAATAGGTTTAAAATATTGATAGTTCGTGATAGAGTCTCTGAATAAATCATCTGATAGCGTGTCTTTTATTCCCAAAGACCAAAATATAGTCAATAGTTAATAGTCGCATTTAATAGTTAATTTGTATGATTTTATTAGTAAATTTGTTAAATTGAAATCGCCACATGTTCGGTCCCTTTGACTGTATTTTTGTTAGTTTAAATACGTTATTATTGTGTTCCGTAAAGACTTGTAAAGAGCAAAGCTGTTTCCCTTAAAAGTAATACAGCATTGTCTTTGTCAAAACAATAAACAAAGGATATTTAGGAATAGACGTTCGGCAATTATCTAAGAAACTAGCGTGAGAATAGAATTTAAGAAAGCTAGCAGATGCTTAGTTTATTGTTACGATAGAAATATTTATTATGTGTTTTAAAATAGTGTAAAATAGTTGAGAAATAAATAAAGTTTAGCGGGGGCGGGGGAATAACAGGATCGCTGGCCAGGCAACCGGCCAGGTATAAATATAGGATCGGGCCGGCCGCCGGCAGACCGCTCAGCCCGCTCCGCGCCAGCCTACCGCGAACATCGAAAAGAAGAACTGGGGAAATATTTGGGTTGGGTCATCGCTACACCGTTATATAGAAGAAAGGCTGGCCGGAATCGCGTTTACCTCGACCCCCGCTAATAGTACATAGCGACGAAGTGTTTCATTTCGACCACACCCAGTATAGAAGCCGTTCTCGAGTGAATTCTCGCACGGCAACACTGCACACTCTTCGTATCCATTTAGTCTTCGAAGCGAACTTTGTCAAGTCGCAAATCTTATTTATTTTATAACTTTCATCAATCTTTGTCTACTTATAATATCCTAATATGATTTTACATAATAATTACCCTATACCCTAAACCCTCGTGCGGTGTTAGCCTAAACATCTAAATATCAAGTTAGGTCTAAGTTGTTAAACTTGATCTAAACTCAGCACTGCTATTTATTACATCGACTATAACATTACCCTGTTAGTAAGTTTAAATTGGATTTTCAATTATTTATTAAAACATCAAACGTCGCGCGGGAACTCGAGGGGGAAAGTTGTAAGCGACGACATAAACTAATTAGCAAAGAGTTGGAAATTGTTTATATTGCTAAGGGAAAACGTCTAGATTTCATCAAGTAACTTTTTAACTGAAACAGAGACGGGACGTCAAACATAATGATTTATTAGCTATACGTGAACATTGTTCATCGTTGAAGGCACTTAGGGTAGCCAATCACGTCAGGATTAAGAAAAGTCCGCCGCGAAGAAGCCGCAAATGTCTCGAATTTGTTCACATTAAGACGTTGGATTTTATTACGTTGGTTTCAGTGATAGACAGACAGAAAGATGCAGATTTCTATTTACATTATGAATACAGAATATACATTATTATGTGTATAATAATGTAGACGTAAATTCTGTATTAAATATATAATATATATTGTATGAAATACAGAATATCCAATTATTATATTTTATTATATTATTCTACCTTTGATTTTTAAGGTTCCGTACCCAAAGGCTAAAAACGGGACCCTATTGCTAAGACTTCGTTGTCTGTCCGTCCGTCCGTCTGTCTGTCTGTCTGTCTGTCTGTCTCCAGGCTGTAACTCAAGAACCGCTATAGCTAAACTTCTGAAATTTTCACAGATTGTTTATATCTATTGCCGCTATAACAACAAGTACTAAAAATAAAATAAAGTTAATATTTAAGGGGGGCTCCCATACAAGAAACGTGATATTTTGTGGCCTTTTTTGCTCGTAATCAATAATGGTAACAACTAGGCACTTGAAATTTTCACAAAATCCTTAATTATATTTGTACTTTAATAATAAATAATAAAATTAAAATGAAGTAAATATTTAAGGTGGGCTCCCATACAAAAAACAAAATTGATTGTCTACTTTCGCTCTATACCGGTACGGAACCCTTCGTGCGCGAGTCCGACTCGCACTTAGCCGATTTTTAATAGTTAGGGCCTGTTTCACCACTTCTTAATAAGGTGCCGGATATGCTTATTTGACAGATTCTCCATACTCTATCTGTCAAGTTAAGTGGTGCATAGCCTTATCAGGAAGGGGTGAAACAGGCCCTTAATCTATTATTTCCTACGATTATTAGTTCCCCTGTAGCCATAAGATATAAGACCTGCTCAATACTAAGTCATAAGAGCTTTTATGTATATCCATTTCTTACCCAGATTCGGAGGTAAATATAGGATATCAAGGGTAAAACCTTACCCAAAGGATACGCTGATGTATTCAGTAATCAAGGACACACTCTATCTTGATATTTGAGACATCACTAAACATCCGGCCGTATATTCCGGCACCGGCATACCTCGTCCCTGGAGTAATTTGATCGGCAAAGTATCTAAACCATTTGGGCCCGCTATATTAGCTCCGGTACGATATGGATTATACAATATATTATTTATACGGGTTCTTTATTAGCATCGACGCTTTAGATAAAAATAATCGATATTTCTATTTCGCCTTCTTATCTTTTTTATTATTAACTCATACTTTAGTCATGATGTAGATAGATGATAAATCAAAATTTCAATAAAATATGACTCCTTGTTATAATATCAGCTGTTACTTTATGTACCTACCAGCAGGAAGTTGATAGGCAAGTGATGTATCTATGTTATTTGGCAGAGTTATCTCAAGTCAATATTATTCCTAATAACGTGCGACCGCACATCGGAGACACGACTGTAGTTAGACAGTCTTGTTTCACATAGACAAGTCAGTCTTACGACACAATTAAAACAGTTGTGTCTATCATGTGGCGCACACCAAGTCAAAACTGTCTTGACTACGATGACGCAACGCATACAATTGTATAATATTAAACAGTAGAGAACGCCCGGACAGAGTAGACAGAATTAGAGAGTATGCCGACTTAGAAGTTAGAAATTTTTAAATTTGACGTATATGACGAAAATCGCTAGGGTTGTTAACTTGTCACTACGAACTTAAAACTATGACATATTACAGGCATTAGGGTTTCCTATTACTGTATTTCTCTGGAATGTTAAACATGTTAAACACGTTAAAAACGGGTTGTGAAACACTTCAATTTGAAATAATTTATATTTACAACTTAGGTATTTCAAATAACAAATTGTATATTAATAAAATTAAAACCGAGTGCATTTTGTGTCTATTGCAAGCAGTTCTGAAAAATTTTATAGATATAGATAGAAAAGTTCTCATTCGGATAAAAATAACTTCAAAAATAAACGGGAAAGACTCGACGGGAAAGATAGTACTTGGATCGCTGGACGTGTTTCTCTTTTTATACGCTTTTTATTAGCTTCACCTGTATGTTTGTTTGTAATCGACTTCTTTGGGCGCGATTTAGACCCACTTTAAACGGCCAGATTTCGTTCAAACTTTGTAGATTTATCGAGGACCGATGACAATACACTAATTTGATATAATTATTCCATTTTTCAATTTGTTTGTTTGTATGTTAATTGTTTGTAACCGACTTCTTTGGGCGCGATTTAGACCCACTTTAAACGGCCAGATTTCGTTCAAACTTTGTAGATTTATCGAGGACCGATGACAATACACTAATTTGATATAATTATTCCATTTTTCAATTTGTTTGTTTGTATGTTAATTGTTTGTAACCGACTTCTTTGGGCGCGATTTTGACCCACTTTAAACGGCCAGATTTCGTTCAAACTTTGTAGATTTATCGAGGACCGATGACAATACACTAATTTGATATAATTATTCCATTTTTCAATTTGTATGTTTGTATGTTTGTTTGTAACCGACTTCTTTGGGCGCGATTTTGACCCAGTTTAAACGGCCAGATTTCGTTCAAACTTTGTAGATTTATCGAGGACCGATGACAATACACTAATTTGATATAATTATTCCATTTTTCAATTTGTATGTTTGTATGTTTGTTTGTAACCGACTTCTTTGGGCGCGATTTTGACCCAGTTTAAACGGCCAGATTTCGTTCAAACTTTGTAGATTTATCGAGGACCGATGACAATACACTAATTTGATAAAATAAAGCATTTTTCAATTTGTTAGTTTGGTTTTCTATAAAAAGCGTGTTTTTAGTTTTTTTTAACTATCATTTATTGGTCGTATAACGTATTATTGTTTATGTTTTGGCACATGTGATTAAAATTTTCAGAATCAAATTTTGAAATCTATAAGTATTTAAAAATAAATTATATCAGCCAGCGCGAGGCACATTCCATTCATAATCTTAGTGAAACCCGACGAATTTGACATAATAATATATTGAAACCTGTCCGTCTCTTTGCAGTCGAAGCCCAGAGCTCGGAACCGGTACTTTTTTAACCAGGTTAAAACGCTCTATAACCAGGTTTTTGGATAAGTGCTCGTTCAGAGCAAAATAGAGATGCGAGCGGTATTGCTTCTGAAATTAACCTGGTTAATTTCTCGCGGAAAGTAACTCTCGGAACCGGTATTTTTTTAAACAGGTTAAAACGCTCTATAACCAGGTTTTTGGATAAGTGTTCGTTCGGAGCGAAATAGAGATGCGAGCGGTATTACTTCTGAAATTAACCTGGTTAATTTCTCGCGGAAAGTAACTCTCGGAACCAGTATTATTTTAACCAGGTTAAAACGCTCTATAACCAGGTTTTTGGATAAGTGTTCGTTCGGAGCGAAATAGAGATGCGAGCGGTATTACCTCTGAAATTAACCTGGTTAATTTCTCGCGGAAAGTAACTCTCGGAACCGGTATTATTTTAACTAGGTTAAAACGCTCTATAACCAGGTTTTTGGATAAGTGTTCGTTCGGAGCGAAATAGAGATGCGAGCGGTATTGCTTCTGAAATTACCTGGTTAATTTCTCGCGGAAAGTAACTAGTGGATCTTCTATTCCTTTTTAGTGCACCATCTAATAGCCAATATGCCATAACTTGTTTATGTGTGGACAATGGGTGATGGTCGTGGTGTGTGTGAGTGGGCGGGGCGAACATAACTGCGAACGGTTCTAACCGGTATTTTGAGGAGTGAGCAATTTAATTTTGCTCTTAGAACAAAACCAGAAATTTTTTCGGACCGTTCAGAGCGGAATCGAAATGAAAACGCTCTTTTGGAAATGTATGGCGTTTCTAACGAACAGGATCGCGAAGATAAATCAGGTTTCCGAGCCTTGAGTCGAACTACTGGTAGTTATGTCTATTGTGGCTAGACAGTTTTGTCGTAGATGTGCGCGCTCGCATACACTTTAAAGGGAAGCCGACAGTCGTTAGTCAGACTTGTCGCGGAGCGCATTAGACAACTTTGTCTATTAGACGTTTTGTCTCAAATGTGCGCATCTAGTGCATTTTATTATGCGATAGTCTGTCTTAAGACAATCGTGTCTCAGGTGTGCGGTAGCTCTAAGGGTCTGTTTCACAACTTCCTGATAAAGTGCCGGATAGGCTATCCACAACTTATTTGACAGATTCTCCATACTCTGGGCCTGTTTCACCACTTTCTGATAAAATGCCAAATAGGCTATTCACAGCTTTTTTGACAGATATTCCATACTTCATCTGTCAAGTTAAGTGGTACTTATCAGAAAGTGTTGAAACAGGCCCTAAATAACGTAAGTTTTCGATCTCTTTCTGTATCAAATTATTCGTTGGCACAAAATACTATAGAACCTTTCAAAGCGCGAAACATGACCTATGACCTGTTTACTGTTTTTAAGTAGGTAAACTTAAATATTCTGAAAATGAGTGGTGCTTATATTCAGGGGCTAGCATAGTAAATAATTAAATTTTTCGTGTACTCACCTCGGCGGGTCAGGGGCGTACTTAGCGACGCATGTGAGGTTGATGTCGGAGCCAGCCCTCACGAACAGCTCGGGCCCAGATAGGATCTCAGCCTTTGACACTGTGAAAAAAATGGATAAGCTTAATATGACTTATTAATGATAACTTTTAATGTCGCTTAGGAAGTACATAAATTCTTAGTATTCTGTAAAGGCTGTCACAGACAGAGCAGGTAATGTAAAGATGTATATTATAGCACGATACATCTTTCTATAGAAATCGTACACAGGTTAAAATATACATTATAGCTGTTGTGTGTGGTCTCCTGACGATTTCTATAGAAATATGTATCGAGATGCATCGAGATGTATCGAGATGTATCGTGCTATAATATACATCTTTGCATTACCTGCTCTGTCTGTGACAGCCTTAACATTCGTCCCACTAAGCGACACAAAATTTCATTTTAAACTAGATGATGCCCGCGACTCCGTTGCGCCTAAATTTGTATATCACGCGGGAATCGTACATTTTTCCGGAATAAAAAGTATCCTATATTTTTTCCAGGGACTCAAAGTAATATCAGCAAAACCAGTTTAGCGGTTTGGGTGTGAAGAGGTAACAGACAGACACACAGATACAAGTGTCGCATTTATAATATTAGTATTAGTATAGAAGTATGGATGGGTAAACATTTTAAAAAGGCCAAAACGTGAGCGGGGCACGCGTTGGATATACGCTATTGGTAGATCAGTGATCAGACGAGACGTTATAAAGGATTGCGCAAACCTACGCGACCAATGCGACTGCGAAGCGGTAGCGTCTACCGCGCGGCGGACGCTGCCCATGTAATCTTATGGCGCTGTGCGCACCTGCACGACCGCGACGCGAAATGTTCACGTCGGCAAGCGGAACGTGCGCGTCAAGTTGTCAGACGCGTGTTTTGAAGTTTACATAACTAGACTTCTTTTTTAAAACCTTTTTTATATTATTTTGTACTACTCTTTAGTTTATGATTTCTTGATTTGTTTACGTTTTGATAGATTGTGTCATGAATCAAATTGCCCGATGTATTATTTTTCTCTATGATCATGATATTAGTAGTCGCGCAGGTGTGCACGCCAAGTTCCCGATTCGCGTACCGCGTTCCCTGTCACTGACGCGTAGGTTTGTTTTAAGCTTAATAATTGGTCTGATTTTGCCCGGTTTCACCGAGCTTTATTAAAGTTTTGCGCAGTCTATGTGCACTATTTTGTAAGAATCTTAACAGATTCTTCTAACGAATATTCAGTTATTTTAAAAGCAAAAACTAGCTATTGGAATGCAACAAAAATTTGCTACATCATTATCTACTTTTCAGCTTGGATTAACATTCTTACAATTGCTCGCCGGAACACTAAACATCCATTGAGATAATATTGTAGGCAGGTAATAATTAATCTATACATGGATAAATGTGAGTGGTTGACCAAAAAGGGACCTGAAGGATTGGAAACGGTTTTTTTTATTTTTTTAATCCGTGGTCTTTTAGCTTTGTTTTGGTCTAACCAGAATATTTTAAGGTGCCGTAGTTTTTTTTATGATTTTTTTTGTGAACCGCGCACGACTCGTAACTTGTTTCTATACGAAACTTCAAACGCGATTTACTCAAAATCAAATTATTTACTTACCTTATTTTATATTTTATTTTTAATCCGTGGTCTTTTTAGCTTTCTTTTGGTCTCACCAGAATATTTTAAGGTACCGTAGTTTTTTTTTATGAATTTTTGTGTGAACCGCGCACGAGTCGAAACACGAAACTTCAAACGCATTTTACTCAAAATCAAATTATTTACCTTCAGGTCCCTTTTTGGTCAACCACTCACAAATAATGATGTAGTTAATTGTCTACCTAACGAACAAATGTATATAATTTATTAACGAGACAAGGGAATAGCGAGGCCACATGAGACATTTGTAAGCGCGTAGGATGGCCACACATTTCTTACAATATTGGCCGACATTTCTACATAATATACGAAGTATTGGATGCAAAGAAAGAAATCTTTATTATTTCTGAAATAATGTTATGCGCATAGTAAGTACCTACGGTATAATGAAAGTTTAAACATATACAACTTAATATACAAATAATAATAATTGGTGCAAACTTGAGAGCAAAGCAAGTAACCATTTCATTCTACCTTAAAATTTTAGTTCATATTGAATTATTATAGTATAACTATTATAGTCATCAACATTATTATTAAATTTCTATATACGTCAGTACTTAGTCGGGACCAGGTTATGGCTAGTAAAATTGAAATTAATTTCAATAACCTTATTATTATTAAAGCTCTCCACGTAGCTACCATGATTTTAAAGACTGTTTTATAGCACGTACAGTCAATCATCATAGATGAGAAATCATAGACGACTGTACTCCCGAAATCGTAATCGTTTGTATTTGTCCATCACGGGCTGGCGTGAACTTGAGGCCTAAACATTTAAACCAATGTTAAAACTCAATAAACGCATTTAATTTGTTATAATTAGCGTTAATTATTTTCGATTATAATGGCTTATTACATAAAATATGACTTGAAATATAAATAGTCGAATTAATGGCTTGTCATCAAAGCTCACTCAATGAAATGAAAGACTTATTGCGATAATAATGATATTAATTTATCATTTTTGTTACCATTATGAAGATGGTTTAAGGAAATTGCTGCGATATACAATTTTGATTCTTTTAATTTAATCACAAAAGTATCATTAGGAAATTAAATTCATGATTATAAATTACAATCACAATGCCGGAAAAACTTTTTTCCTGTTATGATGTATTGGTTAGATTAGGCAATCAGAAAAAATACGCCGAAAATAAACTAAATTTGCGCAAATTTTACAATTCATTGTTTCTTTGATTTTTTACACGCATTGTTTAAGGCGTCTTGAATTCGGCGGGCAGCGGGACGGGAGCGGAGGCGCGCAGCGGCGCGTTTCAATAATAAAAGATTCATTGAATTTTATTTCAATAGTTTTGTATAAAGCTTTACCTTAATCTAGATTTATATTAGGGCAAGACATTTCCACCAGAAAAATCGCTATAACCACCGTAATTATTTATTGAAATTACGGCTCAGAAACGTCGAAAAAAGTCATCCTGAAAGAAAGCGGGCGGCACTAGCTTCGTCCACTCCTGGTAGACTAGGTTACTGTAATGAACTATTTAAGTGACTGCCAAGAAACTTACCAACAACAGTCAGCCTGAAGGACAGACTGATCTTAGGCTCGGTGGACACTTGGCACTCGTAGACGCCGGAGTCGCGCGGCTGCGCGGGCGACACTCGCAGCGTCCACTCGTCCGAGCCGTCTGCGTGCAGCGCCGCGAACCGCGCGTCGCTGCTGTACGTGTGTACCCCCACTGTCAGTATGTGTAGGTCGCGCTTTCTTATCCATGATACCTGCAAAAAACGGTTGTCTGTAAAGTCGGTTTACTGACGATAGTTGAACGTGACAACGTGCCTCTTTGTCGCTCGTTCCGCGCTCTCGCTTGTACTTCAAGCCTTAAATGGAACGCCTCAGAGCGAGGTAACGCCGCATGAGTCATGTTTTTTACGTGCGTGCAGCCGGCTCCATCGAATTATAAGACGTTGTCACGTCAAAACTCATTTCCCCGACTGTACATTTCTGCTTAGCACAATTTTCCCCGACTGTACATTTCTGCTAAACAACTCATTTCCCCGACTGTACATTTCTGCTAAACAACTCATTTCCCCGACTGTACATTTCTGCTTAGCACAATTTTCCCCGACTGTACATTTCTATTAAACAACTCATTTCCCCGACTGTACATTTCTGCTAAACAACTCATTTCCCCGACTGTATATTTCTGCTAAACAACTCATTTCCCCGCCTGTACATTTCTGCTTAGCACAATTTTCCCCGACTGTACATTTCTGCTAAACAACTCATTTCCCCGACTGTACATTTCTGCTAAACACAATTTTCCCCGACTGTACATTTCTGCTAAACAACTCATTTCCCCGACTGAACATTTCTACTAAACAACTCATTTCCCCGACTGTACATTTCTGCTTAGCACAATTTTCCCCGACTGTACATTTCTGCTAAACAACTCATTTCCCCGACTGTACATTTCTGCTTAGCACAATTTTCCCCGACTGTACATTTCTGCTAAACAACTCATTTCCCCGATTGTACATTTCTGCTAAACAACTCATTTCCCCGACTGTACATTTCTGCTTAGCACAATTTTCCCCGACTGTACATTTCTGCTAAACAACTCATTTCCCCGACTGTACATTTCTGCTTAGCACAATTTTCCCCGACTGTACATTTCTGCTAAACAACTCATTTCCCCGACTGTACATTTCTGCTTAGCAATTCATTTCCCCGACTGTACATTTCTGCCTAGCACAATTTTCCCCGACTGTACATTTCTGCTAAACAACTCATTTCCCCGACTGTACATTTCTGCTAAACAACTCATTTCCCCGACTGTACATTTCTGCTAAACAACTAATTTCCCCGACTGTACATTTCTGCTAAACAACTCATTTCCCCGAATGTACATCTCTGCTTAGCACAATTTTCCCCGACTGTACATTTTTGCTAAACAACTCATTTCCCCGACTGTACATTTCTGCTTAGCACAATTTTCCCCGACTGTACATTTCTGCTAAACAACTCATTTCCCCGACTGTACATTTGTGCTTATCACAATTTTCCCCGACTGTACATTTCTGCTAAACAACTCATTTCCCCGACTGTACATTTCTGCTTAGCACAATTTTCCCCGACTGTACATTTCTGCTAAGCAACTCATTTCCCCGACTGTACATTTCTGCTAAACAACTCATTTCCCCGACTGTACATTTCTGCTTAGCACAATTTTCCCCGACTGTCAGTCTATCCGTCCGTCTGTTACTTCTTGACCCCCAAGCTACTGAAACGATTTTGGTGTGGAGATACTTTGAGTCTCGCAAAAGACATAGGATACGGCACGATAAATGAATTTTGGCGCAACATAGTTGCGGGAGTCATCTAGTAAATAATATTTTTATTAGTTTATGTTTTGTCAATATCATACAAAATAATTATTGTATAAAAATTCCTGAAAACTTCAGAGGATACACCTAGCAAGATATTTCAGCTGCAACGCGCTGCTGCCTGCGTGTTGTCCCCTTTATGTGTGAACCGATCCTAAGAGCAAAAATATCATTACAGCTAAGCGTTTAGCTTCAAAAACCATCTACAACAATTAGGAACACGTGATCGATCTTCGTCGCGAGTTCTTTACTCGTATTTAGACCATTCCACGTGCCAGACGCCAAGTTTCCACGAAGTGAACATTAAGCTGGGAGCACATTAAGACCAAAATTGTCTACGACTTTATGAAATAGAAAAACTTTGTGAAGTTTTAAATATATATATATATAGTACGCTCAGAAACTACTGATTTTAATAAGATTCATAAATAAGTCAACGGGAAACGATTTTTGGAAACCACGTGAAAATATGAGGTTCCATCAGGATTCTATTTTGCTCGTTCAAAGTAGCGGAAATCATCTTGTTATTAATATAGTCGAAATTAAATTTGGTTAATAATGTAATATTATAGTTAATGGAATCAGGCGTTACTTTGCGGAAATCCATAGCTTAAAATTTAGTTTGTTATTATTTTTAGCAATATTCCGCGAAATAATTTCGCGGAATATTGCTAAAAATAATAACAAACTAAATTTTATGTAATATTATACGTAACGAGCCCTTATTTTTAACCTCACTTCAATAAGGTTACGTACGAATGAGCTTAACGTTATACTCCTGTTAATAATAGAACAAACCTCCGTGGCCAAAAGTAGCAAGTGGGACATTTTCCTTCGAGGAGCTAAATGTAGAGAAAGAATTTTAATATCTGAACAAGATCTGGTTTTTTTATTTAAAGTTAAAAATGAAATTTCTTTACCCCGTTATAACCATGTTACTTCTGCACAATTAAACTCTTCCTTTAACAATGTATAGCACCGCAACGTCTCAACGTTTTACAATTTTTATTATTATAATTTATATAATATTACAAGCCTAAACTGTCCCACTACTGGGCAAAGGCTTCCCCCAGAGGCTTCCACCTGTCTCTCTCCTGCGCCACCGCTGGCCAGCCTGGCTGGTATGCCTCCATCTCATCGCGCCATCTTTTTGAAACTATCTGGCAGAAGTAGATGTACTCGTCGACATAATATTGCTTTGCTTGCTGGTCTACCTCGACCCTACGCTTCGTGCTATTGGTCGTTATTAGGTTTTGGACCTACAATTACAATAATAATATTTTTAAGTGAAACCCCTCATTGTTGCATCGGAAGTGATTTTATGACGAAACGATTCATCGTTTTTGATTATCTCAAATGTTAATTTATCTTTATTATGTAATAAATAATACGTTATTCAGTTCTGACGGTGCATCGCACTATATCGCATCGCAATACGACGAAACGTATCGTAGTTTGCTGTTACTTATAAAAATATTGACACAATTACTGATAACATACAATATGTTTGCTGAATGCTGATACATTGCATGATACGTCGAAAAGTCTTGTTTGTTAAAGGGACATTGTGAATAGCGTCTGCCCATTTTGGCACAAACGGGTATTATTGTACCATCTATTAAAATCCGAAAGGCGAGTGTCTTATGTCCAGTGCAGCGACGTATATGGGTCAAGCTGTATTAATTAGCTGTTACTCGCTTTGTCAGCGTTGAATTAAAACTAAGAAAAGTTTCCTTCAATTATAAGAAACAGTTTTCTTGGAAGAATGCCCTGCGAAATGATATTTTCGCGAAAATCCCTAGGAAATCTGAATGCAACAACTGCAATTGCTTTTGATTTGCGACAATGAAAGTTGTTCTTTGTATTTTTGCGTCATTTTTACAGGACTCTAGTGACGTAAGACAATAAGACTGTTTCGATACAATTTAAGATATAAACATTATTTTTTGTAGGTACGTAATGTTAATTGTTATACGATATATAAGCATAATGTTTAGTTTAAGTTTATGAGAATTTTTGGTGGCAAAATCAACGAAAATGCGTAGGTACTTGCAAAAAAACAAAAATTTTATGTTTGCGAATCTTTATTTATTCTGTCTTAGTTAACAATCGTCAGTATCACAAAAATACAAATCAAATATTAAGTTAAGTTCAAATGAAAATACCCGTTTAGAACGTACCAAAAATACATATTATGTATTTTTGGTACGTTCTAAACGGGTATTTTCATTATATATATCATAGATATTATCTACATTTCCATTTACAAAAACATAACCCTCCGCTGTAGTTGGGCAAAAATCCAAACGAACGAAACACGTAACTTACTAATCACGTCTAATCACAAACATGGGAAAGACCAAAGTAACAAAGATTTGGGGGGATCTGTGGTCTTTGTAGCCTAATGGTGGTTTGACGGAGGTATTTGCCAAGTCGAGTTACAAAACCGACTTCGTTAGGGTAAGCAAACACGTTTTACTTGCACGCCCTGATTTAACAAAGGTAAGAATTAGCTGTGTTTTTGGAACTGGTCGACCGAAAGAATTTGGATTCGGAAGTTTGGAATGTGATTCGGTTTCAGTTCGGCGATGTTGAGTCTGTACTGCACCAAAATTAGGTTTTAAAAGCAGTTATGAAAAACTTTTTTAACACAATTACATCCTTAATTTATATCGCATGTAATAGTGATGGTCTTGATGGTGATTGGTCTTGGAAAGACCAATTTTCTTCATGGCCTTGCAGTCTTGCAAAAAAGCAAGATCAAGTCCAAGACATTATTAGTTGCCTAGGGACTATGATCATTAAATTTTGGATTCCAATGATCATAAATCTAATAAAGTAGTAGTTTATGCGTCGCAATGAACCAAACATACAAAGGGCCGTAATCATTACCAGTTTTTAAGTTTCCCAGTAGTCAGATGAACTGCGTATTTTTACGAGTATCTACATTCTACGAGAACGCTAAAGCATTACGAAGACGGTAGGTACTGAATGTCACACATTATTGATTTTGACATTAATATTATAAGTCGAAGACTAGTTTGTAGGTATTCAGGTATTCATAGGTAGTTCATAGGCAATATTTGGCTTCTCATGACTTACGTCAATAATGATTATACTTTTATTTAGATAGGATTATTATCCATTTTTTGTTATTCAGTTTTTACTAAAAGTACTAGCTAAAAGCCGAACTTTGTGAGGGCTCGCGTCGTTACACCTAGATGCTAACACATCTACAGATAAATAAAATATATGTTAAAGCACAAATGAATAGGCGTGCCGCGTGGTAGTTTTTCTCTAAAGTCACAAAATAACGTTGTGGGATATACTAGGGCTAGCTTCGCTCGACCTGATTAGTTCTAATTTTAAATATTATTTTCTAGGTGTTAGTGATTATGGGCCTGAAATAAAGACTAAAGACTTTATTTAATTATATTTTATTAACTATTTATTATTATTATTTACAATCCAATTTGTCTGTTTCGATTATATTCAAAGCCAATTCTTTGTAATTAGAAGTTCGCAGCATTATCATTGCTAGCATTTTATTTCGAAAGAATAATTATACTTGATGACGCCCGCAACTCCGTTGCGCCAAAATTTGTTTATCGCGCAAGAAGCGTACATTTTTCCGGGATAAAAAGTATCCTATGTCCTTTCCCGGGACTAAAAGTATCTCCATACCAAATTTTAGCAAAATCGGTTCAGCGGTTTGGGCGTGAAGAGGTAACAGACAGACAAACAGACACACTTTCGCATTTATAATATTAGTATGGATTATGTCTTTCAGTCTGTTACCTCTTCACGCTTAAGCTACTGAACCAAACTGGATGAAATTCAGTGGGAACACAATTTTATTCTCGGGAAAGTACAGGGACTATATTATTAATTATTTTCTTGGATAAAACTATTTTGTCCCCGAAAATGTACGGTTCCATAATCCTTCGATCGCGAATTCTTGGAAATTTTATTGTATTCTATTGTTGTCGCGATCACCGGTGCTCTTATGGGGCTTGAATTTTTTGAGCAATTTCATCCAATTCGGAAGCGTATGTGCAGTGAATTTATTAGTTACTATAGGTAATTGTTCTTCACAACAAAGGGACGCATTATTTTAATGAAAACTATTGACGTTTATTAACTTAATACACAAAAGACTTTGATGGTGAAATGCGATATAATTTCGAAATTAGTTCTTTGTTACTTGAAATATTAATGACAGCAAGTAAACAAATTAGGTTAATAACATTACAGCTTTAATGTGTGGAAAGTGATGAAATCCTAATGTTATGTTACTATGTAAAATCATATTTAAATAAGCATTTAATACGCTAATAAAGATATGATAAGCTGTACGATGTGACTTCCAAATTTTGCGACTACGCCAAAAGACAATTTAGGAGAAGGGCGAATTTTTGCTGTTTATAATGTTTGGAAAACTATAACTTTAAAAATTATAAGTAAACATTACAAAAACATTACAAAAATTATGAGTAAACATTAAAAAATAAAAAAAGAAACAGTCAAACCATAACCCTTTTGCCACAGTCACGAAATAATTTAAGGCACATTTATTATTAACATAATTTCATTGAAATAAAAGGTTTTGTTGTCTTACGCCACGTTCAATCACGTCGAGATCTGATGTAACGTTCAAAAACATTGGAATATAAAAACATTTTGATATCACTACATTTATTATTATAAAACAGTCGCTTTTTTTCCCCTCATGTCCCTTTGTTCCCTTTAATCTTTAATACGCAACGGATTTTAATGCGATTTTCTTTAATAGATAGAGTGATTAAAGAGGAAGGTTTATAAATATAATAACATTCATTAAATAGTGGAGAAATACTGTTATTTTTGGGGTTTCTAATGTGATGTCGTAAATATTAAAAAAAATTCCGCTTACATTGCAAACGCAGGCTGAACCCTACGAGATTGAATGAAACTAAATATTGTACACTATGAAAAGGTCTACAGAAAACTCCGCGATGGTATAGGACGTTGGTATAGGACGTAGGACGTAGCTTTTGCGGCAGTACCGACCAATGCGGGCCACGTGTAGTAATTAATATAAATTATAATAAATATGTAATTAAAAACTACTAAATCAATTTTAATCATTTATTCAGTGTGTGACATAGGCTATAATATTATATTTTATACCCATGCGAAGAAGGGGCGGGTCGCTAGTACAGAAATAAAATATAACAAATATCAAACTCCAACGGAACTCGTGGATTATTAATGAAAGTCGGGAATAAAGCGCCGTCGAGTAACGCAATAAAGTAAATCCTATACTTTCCCGGGAATCCATTAAAATGTGTCGGTATCGAACTTCAGAATATTTTGTATTCTGCGTTCGAACTAGGATTTTAAAGTTTCTTAACGCGTTCGCAGCTCGGTGACGGGACTGCAGTCGTTTCTTTTGCTTTGACTTCCTTGGATTAAATGAGGATCAATTTATATTGTAAAATTATAAACTCTTTTGATTCTTATAATGACACAGTGAAAATTGATTGTTACATAATGTTTATAATAATCATTCGTTGAGATAGAATAAGATCATAATTATTAATTAAATTAATGTTAAGATTTACTGTAAGTTAATTTATCAAAAAGGCGCGAGAGCCCCACAATTTTTCATGGTGAAAACTTTTGTATGTACTTTTACAGGGTTAAATTACCTTTATTCCATACCAGATGGCCCGGTGAACTTCCTATCACTTCCATCCTAATGTAAATCTTCTCTGGACTTCCACGTATATTTAAAAATTGAGCCAAATCGGCTCAGCCGTTCTCGAGTTTTAGTGAGACTAACAAAATTTAAAATCCATTTTTATGATTTATATAAATTTCACGAGCATCGGTTCAACGGTTTAAGCGTAAAGGGATAGGCCAGCTGCCTCTTATTCCATTTCTTACTTAGATTACATCTAATGTTTTGTCTATTTACTATTACTTGGTACTACTAATATATTATATTCTGATAACATTAGTATGGATAAAGTACTGTCCTATTCATGTGATGGGTTTATTTGCGCTAACTGCCAATTATCGTGTTTGTTGTATGTATCGCGTAAACAAAGTAATTACGAGTATTATTAACGCCGAAATTCACAAGAATTATTTATCACCGCCAAATGTAGGGCATCGAACAACTTGATTTACTGCTATATATAGAATTTTGTTCTGGCTACTTTTTACCCGAAGGCGAGGTCAGAGGTTATTGTTTTTGGCAGCCAAAACTACTAATCTGATTTTCATATTATGTACTTGTTACTTTGCATAGTATGTGTAACTTTTGAAACAGTATATATCATGGGCATCATTATATATCATGGGCATATATTATAGTTTTATAGCACTCTATAATAAATCAATTTTGAGACTTGTTTCTGAAAATGATGTTGACCACTTATGTGTCAATTCACTTTTGGATAGTCGATGAGTCATAGTTATATTTTTTTAACTATCCCTGATTGTTTCTAAAAGCATGTTTAAAGTTTGTTGGTATTAACATTTACATATAATTGTGATATGATTGCTTATTCTGCTGGATCATGATCTACCAGATTTAGCAATGATATCTTAGCAATACCTATAGTACCATCGTGTGCATCCTTGTAAAGACAATATAATATGAAATTAATTTATCATACTTATAATAATTTAATTTATCATATTTATTATTAATATTGTATTATTTATAATTTATGTTGGTTACTTTATACATGTATGTTTGGTTTATCTAGTGCATTGGTTCCCAACCTTTTTAGAGCTGTTACCCCTATGGCCTGTTAGAGAAACTGATTTTACCCCCCCCCCCTTTTAACTTTATAAATAACTTTATATAGTTTATATTTTTAACTTTATAAATTTGTATTGGTACATTCGCAAGTTTTTTGTTTTTTAATGAGTTCTTCAGTTCTTCGTTCGTTCACTTCAGTTACACCTTGCCTTTTTTAAAATGTTACCAGAGTTGAGAGGCCGCTCTCGCATTTACAAGTGGCAGCTAAATACCAACATTTTCAGGTGTCTGTCTGCAATGATAGGGTATTCTGTAGCTGTTTTTCTCCAAAATGTACAGTTTATATTTTTTTCTGCCAATTCATTTATTTTAGGTACCACCTCTGTTACCCCTTTAGAATAGCTATTTTACCCCCGCGGGGGTAATTACCCCCAGGTTGGGAACCACTGATCTAGTGTATTTAGATTTAAAGTTTAATTTTGTAACTGTGCACGCTCTATCTGACGTCTTGTATCACATCTCTCTCCGTAGGGCTGCTGTAAGAAATTTCTTTAGAAATAAGCAGTTCCTTTGTGTCGTCCTTCTATGTCAATTTTTATGTAAATTATAGTGTCTTGTGTGCAATAAAATATGATAAATAAATAAATAAATAAAATTATATTAAATCTAATTAGTCTTTTAACTACGAAATCTACAAATTTGCTCATTTCATATTGTCACAACACAGACATATATTAAACAGACTCGTTCCACAGACCCCGATACCACTGAGTTATTGTACTCTCGCCGAACAAATGGCACACATTATACACAATTCGTACAATAACGCTAACTCTAAATCTGAATTCTTGGCATCGTTATACCAAGTTGGGAGTAGCTCCCTCGTAACGTTTATTCTATACTAGCTGTCCCGGCAAACGTCGTTTTGCCATTTAAAGTATTTCTACTTCATCAGTTGATACAAAATCTTACCCCCTCTTTTGTCCCCTAAGAGGGGTGGGGGGAAAAATTTTATAGACCAGATGTTAAGTTGGAAAAAACAGTCCATAATATGAAGTAAGTCCATTAAAGAAAAAAGTTTGATACAAAATCTGACCCCCTCTTTGCTCCCCTTAGAGGGGTGGGGGGGGGGGGTGATTTTTATACACCAGATTTTGAGTTGAAAGAAGACAAATATATCTGCGAAAACCGTATGCAAGTCGGATCAGTAGTTTTCGTGTTAAAGCAAAAGTCTTATACAAAATCTGACCCCCTCGTTCGTCCCTTTAGAGGGGTGGGGGGAATTTGTTTTATAGACCAGATGTTAAGTTGGAAGAAGACAAATATTATATCTGCGAAAACCGCATTCAAATCGGATCAGTAGTTTTCGTGTGATAGTGGAACAAACATACAGACAGACAGACAGACAGACAGACGGACAAAAAAAAAAACTAACCATATTTTTGGCTTCTATAGCGATGTAGTAACACCCCCCGCTTATTATTTTTTGAATATCTTTAATGTACAGAATTCCCATTTCTACAGTTTTATTATATGTATAGATCAACGATTTCTTACAAAAGTGCCACAGGGTGTAAGCGTCAAGTCAGTTACCTATAAATCTATTCCGTACTAGATGACGCCCGCAACTCCGTTGCGCCAAAATTAGTTTATCGCGCGGAAACCGTACATTTTTCCGGGATAAAAACTATCCTATGTCCTTTCCCGGGACTCGATTTACCCCCTGCCAAATTTCAGCAGAATCGGTTCAGCGGTTTGAGCATGAAGAGGTAACAGACAGACAGACAGACACACTTTCGCATTTATAATATTAGTATGGAAGTATGGATATATAATATACAGGTATTCCGTATAGAATATTATACAGTTTACCATGTTTACGATGATGGACAAAATATAATAAGCGATTAAGTAAAGGAAAAGCTGCTTCATATTATGTAATAAGATAGTACAAGGTCAAAACAAATGGCGTTTGTTATAGATATACTTTTTTAATTATAGCTATAATTATACAATTAATTAATAGAAAACTTTATAATTATACCTATAATTATAGTAACTTTCGTAATTATTTATTTTTAATATTAGGTTACTCATCCACATGAAGAAGGACCTTTTGTAAAAATTGACACATTGAATAACTACCAGTAGCAATAAAACTAAAATGATTCATAATATTTTTTTACTAAAAAAATGTTAAAAGCCTTTTGATTTTTTAACATTGTTAATTTGGCGCGCGTTTATATGAACGGGCTGCGGGCATTTATTACAAAATCAAGGAAATGGGTTTCCAAATCGTTCATTAGAGCACTTATTCAGCAGCGGAGCTCAGAACAATTTATCAACTATTCAGCTGCCTCACGAGAACCACGTAGGAAATTGTCTATACTCATAAATTCTAGCTTTTAAGGATTTTATTTCGGGCTCCTCTAAATTTCACCTCGTTAAAACGCCAGTGCAAAATGTACCGATTTCAGTGATAGATTTGCAGGAAAAAATTAGATGAGCTTGCCTTCAAAAAATATGTTATTGTCGAAAAGACTTTGGTGCATTTTTTTTGGTTATTTCATATTTCTTTGCAACATTTGTTACAGGTAACATAACATTGTTATATTCTTTATTTTGTCACAGATACTTATCCCAAGTAGATGGATATCTTTTTTGCCATTAAATTTTTTTGTTTGTTACATTGAAAACTAATATTTTTCCTTCATTAACAAGGAGGAGATGAAACAAAATGCCAACTTGATCTCACCACACTATAATAATATATTTCACAAATTATTATTCATACAGTTGGTAAGTTTTACTTCACATATTATAAAAGTTATTTTATATTTTTGTTTGCAAGATAAGTATTCATTTCAACATTTAAAGGCTTATTGCAACGTTACAACATGATACAACTACCAGAATAATATAATTATTATCGGTCTCTTAACGCTTTTAAACAATTGTAGAAAGTGTGGGACTTGGGAGTTTAGTCTATAGAGTATAGACTATACCAAATCTTGTATGATCTCCATACGTGCTGTCCTCTTCGAGTCCAAAGGTAAAGGACATAGAATAGTTTTCATTCATTAGAAAATACACGGTTCTACTAATACTAAACTAATTTCGGTGCAACGAAGCCGATATGTTTTTAGAAAGGTGCGAATTAAAAGTACCCACGTTACGGATGCTAGATAATCCGATTATTCAGGTCTTTCAGGATTATATGATAGGATTAACGCTTTCGAACTAAACATTGAAAGCATAGCTTACTGTTAAGAGTATTGTTTTAAAACATTATACGTGCGCATTTTTGGAAGACTACTTTGTATATATTCGTAACTCGTTTGTTTCCTATAAAAAAAAACTTAATGTAATCAATAATGTAATAGATATAATATTATTATTGTGACATTGACTAATGTACACCTGTAGTGGGTAGTTATTAATCTGTCAAGTTGTCATCTGACAGTTGTGCAGTGACGGTTGTCAAGGTTGGACGTGCGCATTGCGCGTGCGCCTTGTACTAGGTGTATTAGTGTCACTAATTGAAAATTCCCCGGAAAATTTCCTTTTCTAAGGAATACTTCCCGAAAATTTCCTGAAAACTTCCAAATTTAGAAGTTTTGAAAACTGACATTTATCTTATAAAGACAGTTGTGACGTTTATTTTTAAATGCAAATAAAACGAATATTATGTATTTTTTAAAGTTTTGATTAAATTCAACATACTTTAGGTATAATTATAGGTATGATTTGTCCAATTTATAATAATAAATTGGAATACAGTCGCATGATTCAGATAGTTGTGATAAATATTTATCTTAAACTAGATGACGCCCGCAACTCCGTTGCGCGAAAACTCGTTCATCGCGTGGGAACCGTACATTTTTCTAGCAGTTTGAGCGTTAAGAGGAAACAGACAGACAGACATACACACTCTCGGATTTATAATATTAGTATGGATAACATTATTTTCAAACATATATTGCTCAGGATTGACTTTTTTTTTGAAGTGAAAACTTCTTTAGCGGCGTTGAGCACTTTTGTGGGATGGGTAAAAACTGTGAAACTCGCGTCAGATTCTCGTGCTGATCAAAAAACCTTGGAAAAACCGTAAGACGGTTGGAGAGTAGTGTTTTGTGTCGAACTCGAACTCGAACTCGAAATCGAACTCGAAATCAAACTCGAACTCGAACTCGAACTCGGGTTTCGATTAATTAAAAAAATCGATTTTCATAAAAATGGGTTAAAAAAATGCACAACGTTAATAATCAAGTTTTCACTTCTGCCGGCACTCCCGGAGTGCAACCCGTCTTTTTTTTTATCTATGGACGCTTTACACCACGTCAGTCTGGCCCCGTGCTAAGTACCTGAAGGACTTGTGTTACAGGTACCAGACAACGGAAATATATTTAATACTTTTACACTATATATATATTTAAGATTTTTATTATATCATAGTTCATACACATATTTATTACACATCCATGACCCAGGAACATTGAAAAACTTTTTGTTCCGTCGGCGGGATTCGAACCCGCGACCCCCGGCTTGAGCTGCCACACACTCTTAACCATTGAGCCACAGAGGTCGTCGAACTTGACTTTGCTTTACACTTTTCGATTTTTTATATTATTTTTCTTTGAAACGTATAAAACATAATTATAAAGCGCCCCACACATTAATAGTTCGCCGGCAGGCCGTCGCCTGGCCGTTAATCGGAAAAGACCACAGACGCACAGTTTCCCAGTACATTTTGTATCGGCAGTCAATGACTGTCAGGCGGCCTGCCGACCAGAGCCTGCAGGCGGACTGTTAATGTGTGGGACCCTTAACGATATAGAATAAAATAAATTTAAAAATACCTATATGACATGCCGAACATTTGTGAATAAAAACTTACCAGGCATGAATCGTGAGTGACGTGATAACCTAAAATCTAAACAATTTACCTCAGGAAAAAAACTAAAAATGTTTCTTTCCATACAAGATTTACCCCCTACTTATCATTCCTTCGAAGTGTTACCAAAGATTTGGTCTATACAACGACCCTCGACTAGGGATTGCAATCCCGCAAAGCGGGATCCCGCAATCCCGCGGGATCCCGCGCCAATTATTAATCTGCTGGATCCCGCACCCACGAAACGCGGATCCGCGGATCCCGCATGACCCATTTGCATAATTTCTCGGGGACCCCATATGATGGAAGCTTTGATAGCAGCGCTTTGTGCCAAGCCCGATCATTGATTAAAGGCCTTCGCAATGTCCAAACTATTCATCAGTCAATGCCTCTCTCTTCAGCACAATCGCCTGAGCCCAAGGATGAGTTAGGTACGCCAAGAGATCACCAGCCGAGCGACGTCCTTACGGAACCCGTATCGAAGTCCAAGTATCGAAGGAGCTGGCTATTGATAGTTGATTCCATTATATTATAAATTGGTTATAGAGATTGGTCTGAAATTGGAAGGATTTGAGCGGTCACCTTTTTTGGGGATCGGGTACACCAAAGTTGTTTTCCAGGACGCCGGTACAATGCCAGAAGAACAGGAGAGCCGAAAAAGACGCGTTAAGATCAGAGCCAACTCTGGAGTACACTTTTTTAACACAATAGGAGGGATCCCGTCAGGTCCACTCGACTTTTGAAAATCAAGGGAACGGAGGGCTATTTGCACTGAGCGCTGATGAAACCAAATATCCGACATGATACTCGTGCATCGTGCGCTACGGTCGGCGGTTTCTGTCACCCGTCATCTCGCGCATGTTTGAAGCAAAGAACTTATTTTGCGTCATAGGCCAATGATCCATTTTCGATATGTAAAATGGTAGGGTTGGCTTGCAGAAATTCCCTTCAATAGCTTTGGTCAGAGACCAGAATGCACGGGTTCTCGAAGGGAGGCGCTCGAGTCTCTTCGTGCTGTTTCTTTGCCCGAGTGATCTCTTTCTTGAGTACTTCATTTTAAATGTGCTGGTATTCAAATCTCGAGCAGACACTGCATTGGCCCAGGATTGGTAAGCCTTCTGCTTCCGGCGAGAAGCTTTTTTGGAGGATGAACCAAACCAGGGATGATATTGTCGCAAGTTGGCACTACAGAGGACGGAATGAAAAGCTTCATCCCTTGCATAACCACATTGGCAACGGAGCTGGCAGTGTTGTCGGGATCATCCGGCGAGAAGCACCAAGGATAGGATGCAAAAAACGACCGCATCCCATCCAAGTCCGCTAACTTGTAGTGCCACATACGATGGTATTTAACAGCACACTATCGCAATACCGTCGTAAGTGGCACAGAACTCCAAATAAGGCAATGATCCGATGAACCAAGTGGTGCGGTCATGGATGCTTGGTAGCCATCAGGATTTGAAGTCAGCAGAAGGTCTGACAGGGAAGGATTCTGACCGTCTACATATGGGATTCGCGAAGGCGTAGCAACCAGTTGTGTTAAGTCGTTCGCAAAGGCAAAGTCGCAGACAGATATTCCCGCATGATCAGTTTTACTGGAATTGAGCCAGTCGGCGTGGTGGGCGTTAAAGTCGCCAAGTATTATGATCTCTGTGGATGGGATCTGCTGCTGCACTAAATCTGAAGCAGCTTGCAGGTGTTCAAAGAGTCAGTCCGTCTCGGGTTCACCACTATGGGACCTATATTATTATAGGCATGCATAAACGCGAGGGTGGTCGTCGCAATCAATGCGGAGCCATAACGTTGAGAGGTCTCTGACTTCAAGATTGCTGAGGCATTTTAATTTTAAGATCTAATAAGACTAGAGTGAGTACATAATTTTATTGTTATTTTGTTACAAAACAAATATTTTTGTGGCATAATATTGTGCATTTTCTATTAATAAAGTTGATTTTCATAAAACATAAACCTGTAGTTTTAATTCATTCAATTTTATAAAATAAATTCAAACATGCGGGATCCCGCGGGATTCCGCGGGATTGGCCAATCCCGCAAATCAATCCCGCGGGATTGAATAAGGTGCGGGATTGCAATCCCTACCCTCGACTCGTGAGTCGTGACTCGTCACAAGTAATAATAATAAAAAATCAGAGTCAGATTTCAATCAGATCAAGTCAGATTAGATCAAAACCCCTGATCTACTTTAGAAAGAAGTTAAACCCTTAATTCGTCCCTAAATAGCGGGCGAATTAACGAACGAACGGCGAATTGATAGTTATAGGTACGGTATTAATTAAATAAAATAGCTCGTAAATTATTCCATTGTTTAATAAGATTTCTGTATTACTATTAGAAAACTATTCTAGTTTTTTATAAAAATATACTATTTTAATTGAGTTTTGGCGCAACAGTTGCGGGCGTCATCTAGTCATAAATATTTATAACAACTATCTGAATCATGCGACTGATCGAAGGATTTTTATTTTTAAAAAAATACTGGTATAAGTATCATCTAATTTTATTATAGAAAATTAAAGACTACCTACTATAATAAACGTTCAGAGGTAGACAGAAAGGTTGCAGTTTGTTTTTGACTGACATAAAAATAATGAAAGAAATGCGAAAAAGTTTTTTGTACTAGTACATGAAGATTATTTAATGTAAGTTCAATATTTTCGGACCACGGATTAGCAAGACTTTCTTCACCACCAATAACTGGATAAGCATCTTGCAAGTTGGCACAGTGCTTTGTTGAAGATCAGCATCGGTTTCATCAAGCCACTCGGCGTCATCATTTTCGCGCACTACGCAGAGAATCTCCCTCGATCTACCGTTCGATCGTCGCGTGAGGATGCGGGAAGGACGAACACTGTGCATCTCTGGAGTATTATATTGCTTATGACAAAAATTCACATGTTCCTTAGCTTTTTTCTTTGTACAGAAGTACAATGCACACCGCTGGCATGTCCTTTCTAAAAGTATCTGCCGATCCTTCTGCAGGCTAGGACAACACAGGTCATCAAGGCGAATCAAGGTCACACTACAAGCCGTTTTTGATTTTGTACGCGTTTGACTAATAAAATTAAATTACGAAATTTAAAAAAACCCCCGCCAAACAACTTTAAAAAGTAATGAAATAATATTTACTGACTTTAAGTTTAAATAATTCCTAAGTCTAAAGTAATATTTTAGTCCATAATAATTGTTGTCACGGTGTGTCGGGGACCGCTAATGTAAATGTTTGATTTCACATAACATTATAGTTTAGGCACAGAATATATATTAGTTGTACCAACAGAATTCCCACTAACGAAACCCGTTTAAAGAATTAACGACTCATGCTACGATACTATAAAGTTCAAATTCCGACCGCGCAGTGCTAGGTGCCTACAATTATATTTGCCTACATCTCCGCTCTCTTTCTATCGCATAACTCGTACCTTTTCTGAAGAAATCAGGGTTGTCTCTTTTTTAAAATAATATTATAATCTTTATATTTAATTAACTACATTTTATTTAACTCGAAATAATCTAAGATATTATGTCTTAGTACTATGTAGATTTAATTATCATAAATTCGCGTGTAACTAGTTACGCGTACTTAGATTCGATAGGTACTGTATCTTAATTATTGAAACCGCGAATAGTACGCATCGCGCAATATTTCCTTGCCCTTTTCTTTTTATTGTCCATTGTGAGATTAATATCAATTCTGTGATAGCGATCGAATAAGTTACGCAATACGCAGGTATGCAACGAACAACTCGTGCGCGTGCGTCACCGCTCGCTTGTGAGTCCCTACTGATTTGCCACCCGCGGGTGGTACTTACAGTTCGACGCCTATTCGCGCGAGTGGGACAGGCCTGGTTTAGGTCAGTTCACAGCGACCCAAATCGAGACAATCAGCGACTATTATGGCGATACAAAATGCAAAAGTCGCTGTTGTCGTAGTTTACATGGCGGTCCCCCGACACACCGTGACAACAATTATGGACTAAAATATTACTTTACACTTAGGAATTATTCAAACTTAAAGTCAGTAAATATTATTTCATTACTTTTTAAAGTTGTTTGGCGGGGTTTTTTTTTTAAATTTCGTAATTTAATTTTATTTTATGCTTTTTAATCTTGTGTTGGTTATAGTGCAGAATTTCCGATCATATCCCAATGAATACAATCTATATATATACATATCCTTTTGGATGAGGCCGTCAATATGAGCCCAAACATGAAACCTCCACTCTGGGTACATACCTACAGAGCTCGGCTCCTATAGAATCCAGGTGATGCTGCAGCAGGAGCACGCAAATATTGACTGTTTATCTACGTCGTACTGGTTGTCGCAATTAAAATGAGCCCAAACACGAAACCTCTGCTCTAAGTTGGTGAGGAGTTGGGTATCCTTATGATTACCAGGTGATGCTGCAGCACCACGTCAACTTTTCATTAATGTATATATATTCATAAGTGTCACGAACCAGAATGCAAAATATAAAACCCATCAAACGACTGCAAGTTGCTAATCGGCCTATCACGAACCAGATAAACCGTGATATTTCAGCAATAAGCAGGCTGATGATGATGAACTATAGCTAAGAACACTCTCGGTCATGTCAGCTTTCAAAAAAAAAACTAGATCAAAATCGGTCCACCCGTTTGGACGCTACGATGCCACAGACAGACACACACACAGACAGACAGACAGACAGACACGTCAAACTTATAACACCCCTCTTTTTGGTCGGGGGTTAAAAATAAAAAGCGGCGTTACATGTAACGCCGCTTTTCGGTTGAGTATCGCGCGCTTTCCGAAAAAATAAGTACACGTGATATATTACTTTACCTCCCCTCCCCCCTTGTGATATTTCGTGATTTTTATGGATCCCTCCCCCCCCCCCCCTTTCGAGCCTCACATGATTAATGGACAGCCCCTAGGTCTGAAAATCAGCAACATCTTTTTTTAATACGTTTGCTGGGCCAGCAAATATATTAACTATGTTTTTAAGTGTACTTACTAACATAATATTATCCTCAATGCAGAGGTTGCTAAAAGGGAAATAGTTACTTTTCTCGATCTCACAATATGGTTTTAATTATTGCGCTTGGGTTTTTTAATATAACATAATTTTTCCAGATTTTAATAGCTTTTTTCTTGCTTCCTGCGAGTTTTTCTTTGCTTGCATATTAGAAAAAATCGGCCAAGTGCGAGTCGGACTCGCGTACGAAGGGTTCCGTACCGTTATAGAGCAAAAATAGGCCAAAAATTGCGTTTTTTCTATGGGAGCCCCCCTTAAATTATTATTTCATTTAAATATTATTTTTAATTATTAAAGTATTAATTAAAAATAATTATAATTAAGGCTTTTGTGAAAATTTCAAGTGCCTACTTGTTGTCATCGTTGATACCGAGCAAAAAATGTTTGAAAAATTACGTTTGTTGTATGGGAGCCCCCCTTAAATAATTAATTTATTTTGTTTTTAGTATTTGTTCTTATAGCGGCAACAGAAATGCATAATCTGTGAAAATTTCAACTCTCTAGCTATTACCGTTCTTGAGTTACAGCCTGGAGACAGACGGACAGACATCGAACTCTCAGTTATAGGGTCCCGTTTTTACCCTTTGGGTACGGAACCCTAAAAAACTAGCATTAATAGTTAACTACTACTCAAATTCATTTTAATCATCTTTCATGTCTTTAGCACTAATATTAATGCTTTAAATAATAGTTTTTATGCCTTCTTATTACTGAAATAAAAATACTAAATAACGACTCCTAGCCCCGAAATATTGGCTTTAAATCAGCACTAGAATCACTTATTTTGGCGTTAAAACCTTTTAGTCCTAAACAATTTGATCGTGCCGAGGGGCGGTTAGTATGAGGCGTTTGACGCGTTATAGTCATGCCCGGGATTAGCCAGATTGGTCACGCAAACTTTGAATAACATCAATGAAGTATAATTAATTATTCAAATTGTTATAGTTTTGAAGAGAAATTGTACTTTAGGGTAGTTTTAGCGTATAAAGTTTATGAGGACTAATTACAATGAAAGGAAGTCATTTATTTTCATTTATTCATTCAATTTGTTTGTGTATTCACAATTTTCTGTGCGATTTGGTTTTTGTTCTACTTTTCGCAAGAGGATATATTTTTTTATTTGAATTTGCACTATCAAATGAAAAGCAAAGACACTAACAGATTAGAAATCATTTTAACTTTCATATTACTAGATAATATCTAGCAATTACTCGAGTTTGTATTAGAAAATAGAAGCATTATGAACTAAATAAACATAGAAAGGGGATTCATTGAAAACCCAGACGAGTACTTCTAGGATACCTAGATTTCTAGGAACTTTAGCCGAGTCAGCATATCTGTCGAGTAAATACGAGTATTAGATCAGAAAATAATATTGTGAAGCTGATTTTCCACGACGAAAATATAATATTAAAGTTTTGTTCTATTTCATTTACGTCCACTATTTTCAAAGAAACTATCAATTGCCAAGCGGCACCCAGCTGTCGCATAACAATTGAAAATCTATTGTGTCTGCTATTCCCACGATCGAGGTATTAAAAGTGGATATTAGGTAGTATTTTGTCTAGTAACTTATAATTAATGGCCTACTTACTTCATTATTCATGTAGGTCAGTACTTAGTAGTATTCTTTACAAAATCCATTTAGGATTTTTGATGCCTGTCAGCAGGCGATTTTCACCAAGTAGTACTTAATCTTATTTAGGTGTAAAGTTTTGGCCGACACAAAATATTGCTAATAATAATAATATTATAAGTAAACGTCCAATACTAAATATTATAAATCAAAAGTTATGTTAATATATAATTATAGATGGAGAAACGACGTCGGTTGGTTGTGATCTGTCTCGATGGGCTGACATAACATGAATCAATTTATCTGATAGAACCTACATACCATACCATAGCCTAGCACCAACCTAGCATGTATTTTTATGTGCGTAACCATTATATATTTTTAGTCTACAGGGTCCCATATTACATAACATAATAATTCTCCATCTTTTTTTTCTTCCATCCATCCATCTTCTCTCTTCACACTCATTTGCCAGGTGAAAAAAGACGACGCGCAATCATCGCCAAGTTAGTTTTTTCTTAATAACTCGATAAATATACAACATTTTAAAAATCCTCCAGGTCCGTCCCTCGGTGATAGAATTTCATATAAATAATAAATAAAATAAAAAAGCCTTTTATTTCCTCTAACTTAAGCTAGTTTAACAATTTTTAAATAACTACCTACTAGTGCGTTTTCAAACAATATTATTCTTTATGACTCTACGTAATATTATATTATCTTTAGGTACACGTAATATAAACCTAATTGAACAAGTCACAATTTTGTAAACGTATAATATAAACTTAATAGAAAAAGTGAATATTTTATGCTATATAAGTTATTTTTTAATGAGGAACCCCTCTCGGGTGAAGGCCTCTTCCAAACCTAACCATTTTTCCCGGTCATGGGCCACGTCTTGCCAGTTTGACCCTGCGACATGTCTTATGTCGTCATCCCAGCGTGCGTGTGGTCTGCCTCTGGGTCGTTTACCTTGTGGTCCTCTCCAAGTTGTGACCGCTTTCGTCCACCGATGGTCTTTAAGCCTGATTATATGTCCGGCCCATTTCCACTTTAGTTTTTGTGCGTACTGTAGGGCGTCTATTACTTTAGTCTTGGATCTTATCTCTTCATGTCTTTTTTTTTTTTTTTTTTTTTAAATAAGAATTTCATATAATGTGTTAAAATATTAACTCGCTTTAATGCACAGTTTTGGCAATATATGAAAAATTCGTGGAAATTTGATGCATCTTTATGATTTATTTCCATCGAGAAAATTTTAAGATATCGTGTTTCCGCTAGGTCAAACCCTCGAAAATATAATGTAGTAATGTACGTTTAAAAAATGAAACAATTCGGGGCTTATTTTCAAGTATAAAATTGAATTATAAAATCGACAATTTTGAAAGTTTGTAAGAAACGAAAGTTTAGAAAATCGTAAGTTCTTTTAGTACAGGCTCCCAGAGAACAAATTTTTCTTTGGATTACTATCAAGCTAATTTTTTGTGAGTAGCTTCATTTTGATAAGACGAACAATAATTTTATTTGCGAAAAATTTCGAAAGTGGTAACTAACAGAGATAGAAAGGATTTCATACTTTGACTTGATGGTCCTAAAATATGGACTGTTATATTTGTAGGACAATGTTACTTTTAAATAATATAACTATTAACCTTTCAATATACAAAAAATCAGCTGGTTAGGGTTCCGTAGTCAACCAAGTTTTGTTGATTACAGAACCCTAAAAGGGAATCCGAACCAGCTGATTTTTTGTTTATCGATAGGTTAATGGTTATATAATTTAAGAGTAACATTGTCCTACAAATAGAACAATCCATATTTTAGGACCATCAAATGAAAGTATGAAATCCTTAATTCTATCTCTGTTAGCTACCAATTTCAAGATTTTTCGCAAATAAAATTGTTGTTTGTGTTATCAAAATAATGAGTAAGCTACTCACAAAAAATTAGAAAAAAAATGTTCCATACCAGATTTGACTGATTTCAGAAAATGTTTTGTATAAAATTAATTCTGAATAAAAAATATTTGATTGATTGATATGACGTACCGCTCTGTCGGCCAGGTTGCGCACTCGGCAGTGCAGGTAGGCGGGCTGGCCCACGGCGGCGGTGGCCTCGCGCTTGGTGCTGTTGTCGAAGTACGGCTGGCCCAGCGGTTCCCAGCCGCCGGCGCCGGCTGTCGCACCTGCAGAACATTGTTTTGCTATATATTTTTATATAATAAGCGGGCAAGCGAGCAAGCGGGTCACCTGAAGGCTACCGTCGCCTATGGACTAAGTAACTTTATACCAAATTTCAACGTAATGGGTTCAGAAGTTTAAGCATGGATAGGTAACAGACAGACGGATACTTTCCCTTTTGTAATAATATTAGCTAAGGTCTGTTTGTCTATTTAATCTTTGTAGAATAAATAGAATATAAACTATATTTTACCTCTCACGCTCAAAGCAGCTTTAAGGTGACGCAGCGTTAAAGTAGACACTTTGAATCCAAAGAAATTACGTTCAATATTTTTTAAACGATTTTTTACGTTTCCCGAACGAATTTTCACTTAACAAGACGGCAACATTTAGTGTAGAACCCTAAAATATATTCTCTTAATAATTAATGATTATTTTAAACATGTACCTTACAAAAATCTCTAGCCGCGCTAACGTACATTACGGAATCACAAAAGAAGCCTTTGAGGCGGTAAAACCTCATAAAACAAAGTAAGGTCGCGCATATTATCTCCACTCACCTGTTCCCTAACTACGTCAATATTTTCATCGCATAAAAGATAAACCCTAACGCCAGCTATTGAATATTATAACTCCAACTTCTCTCCCTGCTTTGCATATTTAATTAAATCTTTTCGAGAGATTGGTTTTATGTCTTCGTGAAACTTTGTTTCGTTTTAATTTGTAGCGACCGTCAATATCTAAGAGTCTACAGAATTAATTACTACGACAAAATAGATTACACTATTGGCTATAATAAGTTAATTTATCCAGTAATTAATAGTATTTTAAAAAGATAAAACCGAATTCAAATTTTTGTACGTAATTAAGAATTAAAATTCCCTATCTCAAAAACTACTGAACCGATTTTGATGAAACTTGCAGTATTCCCTAAGTTGAACAATACTTAGTACAATAAAAAAGAATCACTAAAATCGGGTCCCCGCGCTGGGCCTACACAGCGTAGGAGGGCGTCCCCCGGGTGGCGGATGGGGGAAGGTCGGTAGCACAGCCTAGCTAGCTACACGGCTAAATCCGATGGATTCGCCGACCAACGTAGGATGTGGTCCTCCGGCATTTTGGGGGTTGTGCGGCGGGTTAACACCCCTCCCACGTAAAAAATCGACAAGTTACGGAACTAACACAAGATGCGATACGATCTGATCCCAAACTCGACGACAAAAGGCAAGGTATTATGGATCTCCGATTAGCTTCGTGGAATGTTAGAAGTTTATTTAGGCTAGGTGCAATGTATCAAGTATCCAGAGAGCTGCAAAGATACAAAATATGTGTTGCAGCATTGCAAGAAGTAAGGTGGCCGGGACAGGGTGAATGTACGCTAGAAGATGGCAGCGTTCTGTTTTTCAGTGGTGCAGCTAGTAATCATGTAAATGGCACGGGCTTTATCGTACAGAAAAAACTTCTAGGTAGTGTCATAAAGTTCGAAGGAATATCTGATAGAACAAGTATATTAAGAGTTAAAAGTAGATTCTGCAATATAACAATTTTGAATGACGACGTCTGATAAGTTTTGCGACACCTAAGTCCATGGTTGTAAAAAGTACAATGTTTCACCACAAGGAAATATATAAAAGCACCTGGAAGTCACCCGATGGGGTTACTTTTAACCAAATTGATCACGTACTCATTGATAACAGGCATAAGAAATACATAGAAGACGTTAGGACTTTTCGAGGGGCGGACTGTGACAGTGATTATTATATTATGTTAAGTGTTAAATTAAAAGCTAAAATTAAAATAGTAAGAAATAAAAAACAGAAAAATCAGGATGACATTAATGTAGAAAATCTAAAAGTAGAGAAAATCAGAAACGAGTTTCAACTGCAGTTAAATAATAGATTCAAAGAACTAGATAACGAAGAGAGCGTAGATGAGACGTGGAATGCAATAGAAAATACAGTAAAAGAAATTGGAATAAGTGTATTAGGAAAAAAGAAAAATAAGGGAAGGACTAAGTGGCTAACGGAAGAATGTAAAACTATGATAGAAGATAAAAAAAAAACTAAAAATTATAGCTGAGCAAGACGAAAACTTTAAAATGGAAACAAAAAGAATGATAAGATTCGCTAAAAAACATCACATGGAAAATATGGTACAGAATATGGAAAACCTTATAAAGGCCAACGAGTCTAGGAAATTTTATAAGGAAGTTAAGTCAGTTAAGAAGGGATATCAAGCAACAACAAATTTACTGGAAGATGAAAGCGGAAATTTAATAACTGCAGAGAAAGAAATTCAAGATACATGGAGAGATTATTTCAAGCGGCTTTTAAATTGTGCTGTCCCGGACCAACATATACAGGAGAGTGATGCCCTTAATATGTCAGATATACCACCACTGCAACTTGATGAAGTGAAGCAAGCAATCTCCAAACTAAAAAATAACAAGTCACCAGGTATTGACAACATCCCCTCTGAGATCTGGAAATATGGTGGTGAGATGTTACAGTTAAGGATATATATCCTTAACTAAGGACTTCATTGTTCCAGATTTTACTTAACAGGTCATATGACCTGTTAAGTAAAATCTGGAACAATGAAGTTCTACTTACTAAATGGAACACCACCATTATCTGTCCCATACTTATGAAAGGTTCGAGGAAGAAATGTGCAAATTACCGAGGAATTGCACTATTGCCAACAGCATACAAGATCCTTTCGTACGTGCTCCTAAAGCGATTAGAGCCATATGCTGAGAATCTGTTAGGGGACTATCAATGCGGATTTAGGCGAAACCGTAGTACAGTAGATCAGATCTTTCTACTTAAGCAGTTGATGGAGAAAAAATGGGAGTATGCACAGAACATCCATGTGCTATTTGTAGACTTTGCTAAAGCGTATGATAGTATAGATCGTGCTTCCCTATACACGATACTAAGGAATTTCCAAATCCCTGAGAAACTTATTAACTTGATCAAGACAGTTACGAGTAAGAGTAATGCGGTGGTACGGGTGGACAGGTCATATACGAGCTTATTTAACATAGAGACTGAACTAAAACAGGGGGATGTTCTCTCACCAATGTTATTTAACCTGGCGTTAGAACACACAATAAGGAAGGTAACAGACCTTGACAGGGGCGTCCAGCTTAATGGAAAACATCAAGTAATAGGCTATGCAGATGATCTGGCTCTCGTGAGTGAGAAAAAGTCTGACATCGTGGATATGGTAAGGACCCTTGAGATGGAAGCCAATAAAGTCGGACTTAAAATCAATCATGGCAAAACTAAATACTTGCACATGCGGAGATACAAAAGATAAACGACGACCACCTGAAGATCTTGCAGTAGATAACATCTCATACACAGGAACAGCTAAGTTTAAGTATCTAGGTTGCACTATAACCGACACAAATTCAAGAGTAGATGAGATCGACATCCGAATCCAAAGTGCTCTTCGGTGTAGTGCGGCACTCCATAGAATTTTAGTGTCCAAGATTCTAAGTAGAGGTACGAAGATACGAATATATAAAACTGTAATTCGACCTATACTCTTATACGGCAGTGAAACTTGGACTTTAACTCAAAAGGAGGAAACAAAGCTGTTAGTAGCAGAGAGAAAAATACTGCGCAAGATTCTCGGACCGACGAGGGATGAATACGGCAGCTGGAGGCCACGGAAAAACCTTGAGATTGAAGACCTTGTGGCAACGCCCAATATTATCGGGGAATACAAATCTCACCGAATCCGCTGGCTCGGTCACGTAGAAAGAATGAACGATGACAGAGCGGCAAAAAAAGCGTATGTGGGGCAAATGACTGGCAAACGACCGGTAGGCCGTCCCAGATACCGCTGGAGGGATGAGGTAGAAAAGGACCTGAAGGCGTTACGAGCCGAATCATGGCAAGATGTCGCACAGGATCGGAAGAAATGGCGTGTGCTTGTGTCAGAGGCCAAGACTCAATTTGGGTCGCTGCGCCGCAGTAAGTAGTAAAATCGGACTTGTGGTTCCGGAGATATGCGTGCACAAACATAAAAACATACATACATACACTTTTGAAATTTGGCACATTTGTTCAGAAACTGTCATAGATTAACATATACAAAAACTGGGCAGTTCTGGAAATATTACATACATACGCGTCGAATTGATAACCTCCTTTTTTGAAGTCGGTTAAAAATTAAACTTTTATTTGATTAAAAGGAGTAATTATTCTTTATGCACTTATTTGGAATATACGATTAATAGAGTTCTTGCATTAAACCAATAATTAATGCTCAAAATCAAGTACCTGTTTTAATGAGAGACTAAAATTAAAACCGACTTCCAAGGTAAAAACAATAATAACATCCTTATAATATGAACTAAAAAGTATTAAATAATTTTTCCTCTCTAAATGTGCCTTTTTCCGAATTCGGCTAAACCTCAACTATTTCTGTACTCAATCTTCATCGAGAGGAAAAATTATTTAATACTTTTTAGTTCATATTATAAGGATGTTATTATTGTTTTTACCTTGGAAGTCGGTTTTAATTTTTTGTTGAAAATATTAATTTCACTCTTTTTAGTTACCTAGTAGATAAACTATAATTAGTGCCAATTTAAATTGTATAAAAAATAGTTTCATATTGTCTTCACTAGATGTTACTGAGGCGCTCCTGTGTCGGCGCTATCGCTTGTCCGAACTCCGAATGTTGTTCATATAGTTTTAGTTACACGATGTATTCAATAGATGGCGCTGAGGTGCTCCTGAATCGCAGTATCGCTTGTACGTAGGAGTTTTATATAGTTGTATCAGATTTTGGTTGTGTGAAATGTGTGAGCAGTGAGCATTGAAATTTGAATTGTTGACGTTTTGAGTGGTAATTATTGATCTCTTATTGTTATTAAAAATATTAATTAACCCTCCAAGATGACCTCCGTCATAGTCCGCGAGATTATAAGTGGTCGTCGGTGGTAGTGCTAGTGACCATAGCCATACCACCCTACGCGTCGAATTACTGCGTTTATTCTACGTATCTTATTACAATTTGTTAAGACTGTTAAGAGTCATACCCCAAGGCCCAAATATCAGGTACTTAGATAAATTTAAACAATACATTAAAAAAAATCTAAGTGAACACAACCCTATGCACAGAGTACTTTTTTATATATAGGAAACCCTATGCGTGCTAGGTAATTTAACAATTTAACGCTTCAACTCCCAAGCGGCCACATGTGGCCGCCAGAACAATGGATTTCCAAGAATCCGCGATCGAAGGATGAGCCGAATCACACCCAGCGGCGCGGCGAGCATATTTTCAGTGTCATAATAATATTATGATATTAATCTTTATCTTCATTATTGTAATACATAGTACTATCGCTTGAGAAACTTGGAAAGTCTCGCGGCCGCCTGCGCCTTTCTCAAGCGATACTATATTATTGTATTACTTTAATAAAGATAAAGTTTAAAATCATATTATGACACTCAAAATGCTCGCAGCGCGGCATGCCCTGACATCCGGTTAGAACTTGAATACGATGTTTACGCACGCGGCGACGCCGCACCGACCGCCGTGTATAAACAGCCTATATTAATAATTGGTGTGGTATGTACATAATTATTATTATTGTATCCATACCTATGCCTTGTAAGTTGTACTATTATCTATTTTGTGCCATGAGACATTGGTGACCTTAACACGACGTGGTAATGATGATGATGACAATGATGATGATGATGATGAATTTGAATTGCGTGGTAGCATATTATGCTTTCTGTTCTTAAAACAACGCCAAAACTCCCAAACGTGTATCTATAAGGAGTCAGGAGTTCTCTCAGCATCTTCGAAACCATGGTATACCTTGACCCAATATTTGACTTTTTGGTAGCATATTCTTAGTACATTTCACATAAAACCAAAATCACCATATGTTTCCATATAAATTTTGAGGAGTTCCCTCGATTACTCCTGGATCCCATCATCAGGTCACCACTTTTGTGAACATGGTACCAAATTGAAATGAAACCTAATACAACAAAACAAAAATTTCGAAAATCGGTTCACAAACGGCGGAGTAATCGTTGAACATACAAAAAAAATAAAAAAATAAACCACAGCCGAACATACAACCTCCTCGTTTTTTGGAAGTTGGTTAATTACATAATATTTTATTGACAAAAGAATAATACATCGGCAACTAAGTATTTGCTCAAGATGTTTAACTATGAACTGTTTGTAAAATATGTATATATTTTTTCTTGCTAATTTGATTTAATCCTTCGATCGCGGATTCTTGAAAATCTATTATTATTCTACTGTTGTCGCGGCCACCGGTATCCTTATGGGGCTTGATGGGTTAAAGTATATTTAACGCCTTGTTATCTCATCAATGACATTCTAATTTAATCTAAAGTAAATGCATAAATAATGAATTGTACATAAATTATGTGTTTTATTGATCTTGTGTAAATCTATGCACGTCCGTCCGTCGTGGCTATTTCAGTAATTCGACGCTAATGTCGCTCGTAACGGCTTTTCGCCCCAAACATTTCATGTCTGTGGAACATAATTTTTTAATTTATCGTAAAATCTACAATGGCCCCCGCAATAACATTTTAGGCTTAATTATGATTAAAACTGTACGAGCGAATTCTTTGAAACGTATTTGATTCATTTATTATTTTAAATCAGCTGACACTAATTAAATTTATTTTCTGTTTGACATACTAAATTTAACAACTTTCATAAATTATAAAATATTAAGCTGACATTAATTCATTCGAATTATGAATATTTTCGTAGAATACATTATGTAAAGGTGAGGCCACAATACGTCGCGGCAGCATCGCGACGCGACACTTCACTTTCCATGGAAGTCACGTTTTTACAAACGCGAATCTGACGTTTTAGAAACGTCAGTTCTATGGAACGTGAATTAGTGTTGCGTCGTGTCGCGACCCTTTAGTGCGGTCTCACATATTAGCGACAATTTTATGGCGTATTGATTTCTTTGTGTTGCCCATGGAGTTGTGAATTATTGAAATTTTTCTTAGCGGTTCTCAGAACTTCCGCGGCTTTAAAGTCGGGACTTGACCTATTTATGTTAAAGATTATCAAATGATCTGACGACCTACTTTATATAAGTGCCGCCGCAGAGTAAATTCTGCAGTGCCAATGGTCGCCCCGGGACGTGGGGCATCTTATGCTTCGTTTAAGGCTTATGCCACGGAATATTACGTGCAATTAATGTTAATGCTACATTTTAGTAGATTAACCTTTTTAATTGTGATTTAAATAACAGTAGTTAATTTAAACAGTGTTAAAATTGGAATCGAAGAAAATTGTATAAGTGTTTACAAAAGCTTATCAAAAGCCCAATTCTAGTAACATCTTCGATTCTTAAAATAAAAGAATCAAATCACGTTCCACGTTGCAACGTTATGAAAAAATTCCCATTCGAATAAAACTAGTAACAGTTCAGGACTATAATTGCTAAGCTCAGTAGCAAATCTTCTAAGCGAGCAGTATCGGACTTTAAATTCGAACATCAAAATAAATGATGCAGTGAGCCAGACAGGCGCTTAAATTAGGTGGCCTGCCTTTGTGGCCTCGCAAATGGCCGAGAATATGACAGCGTCGTTTATTTGATACTACATCAACTGAGGGTTTAGTGTTTATTGCTGGTATTTGCCAATTTACGGCCAACGTGGAGGACATTCGGGAACTTTTGGCAGTGGTTTAGGAATTTTTTTCTTGACCTTGTTCAAAATAACGTAGACTAACTACCTGTAGGCGTGAGAAGAGTTTTTAAGCCCCCAAATATTTTTCTGGATCATCTTTTACTCATACTGAACTCCTGACATTCTTCTGCACTCTACATCTTGAAAATAATTCTTGTAAGCAACAAAATATTATATGAAATGGTGACCTGATTAAAATTGGTTGACATTTACAAAATGTCAATCAATTTTAATCAGGATTCAGGCCAATATGCATTTTAAAAAACAATATTGTCATTATTATTTCCACTAAAACTGTTACATGTAAAAATACACACCGGAACACAAAGAAAATAGTTCCTGCATATTGTAATTTAAAAATACATTCAGTTTCATGAAACGACAATAATATTTTAAGAGAAGGCTATTTTATATTTTAAATACAATGTCATCATAATCATAATCATTATACCTTACCTACTAATATTGTGCAGAAAAAGTAACTTATTTTAGTAAATACTATTTTTAGTCAAATTTATGATTCATACCTAGAACCGCTGCGGGCTATCGTAAATATTTTTTTTTTTTTTGTAATTACGAATGTTTATTTGTCCTCAGATACGACAATTGCGCTGATACATCATATAACAGATGGCCAGTGGAGATTTCGAGTTAAAAAGGTAATCTAATATTGTTATCGAACAGAAGTAATGTTTGTTGAAAACTATGTGTATGAATATTAAACGTACTGTATAGTGCATACTTTTGTCAGTAGTAAAAGAAGGTCGATTATACAGCACCACCAATAACGCCGCGGTACGCCGCATAGTTATTATTTCTAATAGAGAATGAATATTAAAATTTCTCTAGCGAAATTTACGAACAATGTAGCAAATAATTTTCTAACCATTCCAGCGGAGAGGCATAATTAAAAATAGCAATATGTTAATGCAAATAATACATATTGTGTAGACTTGTAAAGTGACTCGGTATATTTACTGCCTGGTAGTAAACGTCGTACTTTTACATTGCAATTTCCTTATTTATTTATTTACTGAAACATAAAATCTTGGTTCGTCTATTACAACTTCAGGTTATTAAATAGCTATCAAAAATACTTATTGCAATGGTAAGATAGTCAGGCATTAAAACAGTATTTATTTTAATTTTAAAGCAAAAAGTGACAAGAGTAGTTATAGTTTATTTTATTATTTTGCAGTAACCGGAATTTTTCGCTTGAAATGCATATTAAAACCGGTGTGTTATTGATGAATAGTGTCGTTGATAGAAGGAGTTTAAGTTCGGTAACTATTAATGACGTAGCCCGAAGCCGTAATAGTTGGGAAGGATGGGGTCTCCGTGGAATTTCACTTAGGGGCTCCCGCGTACCCGGCGCAAATATGTACAGTCTCTATATTGATATTGAAATAGAAAATGGTAATATTAAACTAGAAGGAAAAATTAGGTCAAGTGTGGCCGCGGCCTATGGACCATGCTGTGTATTAGTTCGGAAAAATAGCGATACTTTCTGTTTTGATATTGTGAGCTACTGATTCTACCGTAAAGATTTGCATTATACGGGGCGCAGCGGGGCGGGCCGCATTTTGAACACGCTTTTAGGTTTGGGCTGTATACTATGTAACGGGATCTTTGAGCACGATTTTTACCTATCTCCTGGAGTCTAATTATTCGAAACTTTGCATACTTATTAGGGGCCAATGACAATGAAATAAATTGTTAAAATAAAAAATAAATAAAAAAAGTATTTTTAGCTATTATTATTATTCATACGAGGGCTGCCTTTTAAGTTTTGCCGTTTGAACAAACTAATAGATTATCACCATTTATTGTGTTTTTAAGAATTCTCTGCGATATTTAATAAGCTTTTGCATGCGTTCAAACCAGTTTTTAAAACATTTATTTCACTCCGAAGTGGGGTAGTCAAAATGGCCGATTTGTACACGTAAACAGTTTCTTCAGGTGAGCTGAAACGTTGACCACGAAGACTTTGCTTAATTTTGTGGAACGTAATAAAATCCTTAAGGCTCAAGTCAGGGCTGTAAGGCAAATGAATCTAAAATTTCGACGTTTTGGGTTCACAAATACATCTTTGTTTGACCGGCGATGTGCGAACATGCATTGTCAGGGTCAGGATCATTCGACGCCTTGAATTGTTTTTTAGAAACTTGGTGATGGCTCATGGCAAACAAGCTGTGGTATACCAGTTCGCAGTAACCGTTTTACAATCTTCTAGTACAATAGTGACGATGTGACCACCCTTTGCCACAACGGACGCAATCATTTTTTTTGAAGTGCTCAGTAAGCCCATGACTTTTGTCGATTTTGGCTCATTCTAGAAGACTCATACAGTTGACTGCTGCTTACATTTTGGATCATAAGTATATATCCAAGACCCGTCACCATTGACCAATTAATAAACGTGATTTGACTATCCTCGGTTGAACCACTGCAGAGTTTTGCGACAAAAACTATCACGGGCTGTTTTTTGGACGTCTCTAAGCAATTAGGTATCTAACGAGAAATTAACACTTTTACTCCAAGTTTTTCGTGCAGGATTTTTTGGACAGTGGTCCCTGAAATGCACACGGATGCCTCTATTTCACGGTATATCACATGACTGTCTTCGAGGATAAGCTGCCGAACGGCTTCGATAGTGTCTTGCGTTATGGCGGTTTTTGGACGACCTTCACATGGCTGGTCACCGAGGCTAGGGTTTCCACTTTAAACTTCTAAATACCAGCGTTCTATAACCCTAAGACATGGTACTGCATCACTAAATACAGAAGTAATCTCCTCGATACGCTAATATATAGTCCCCTTCATAAGTTGTAAAAAATTATCGCAGGAAAATTTCCCTTTAACATTTCCATTTTCACAACCGACTTGTCACCTTTGAATGGACGATACAAAAAGACTATTCGACCAACCTAAAAAAAATATTTTGTTTTTGAAATCCAATTACTTACAAGGAGATTAAAATCCCATATAGTTTTTTTTTTCAATGATCGCGGGAAATTTACAAACGTCACAACTTAAAAGGCAGCCCGAATATACATTCTATAACCCATCGCACATAGGTACATTAATAATAATAATAACTCCCACACCAGTTTCGGTGACGGTGGCCGGTTTCATTGAAACCAGGCCAGTTACGCAGGAGTAATTTTAAAGTGCCCAAGTGTGTGCGCAGTACACAAGAGCACACTCTACTCCTTTACTCTCCATAACCCAGTGGGACGGAAGACCGACACGACTGGCGAGAGATCAGGCGCAGGACCGACTATACTCGTAACCATGCCCATCCGACCCAACCAAACTTGGAAATAACAAGTTTCCAGCGCGGGAAGCGAACCCACCGACCTCCGAGTCAAGAGCCGCGCTCTAAACCACTGGACCAAGAAGGCGACGTTCTAACGCCCCCGAGGCGTTACACTCGTAATGTAATCGGCGAAATATCAAATTACACAATAAGGTTGTGTTCACACGTGCGCGTTTTCTGCGCGCGCGGATTCAGCGCGCGTCGCGTGTTTTCCAGTCCAACCAGTTTGAGGTTCTATGCTAATTACATAAAGCTTATTTTCAAATATTTCCACAAAAACCGCATACGCGCAGCGAACGTGCAGCGACCGCGCAGCGTACGCTCAGCCACCGCACAGCCTACGCGCAGCGACAGAGCAGTCCCTTTGAGACCGCGCGACGGATGCGAAATATTTTCATTCAAAAATATTTTTGACCGACTTCCAAAAAGGAGGAGGTAATATGTTCGGCTGTATGGATCTGTTTTTTTTTTTTTTTGTATGTTCCACGATTACTCAGCCGTTTGTGGTCCGATTTTCGAAATTGTTTTTGTGTTGTATAGGGTTTAACTCGAATTTGGTACCATGTTCACAAAAGTGGTGATCTGATGATGGGATCCTTGAGGAATCGAGGGGACTTCTTGAAATTTTTATGGAAACATATAGTGATTTCGATTTTTTCTGAAGCATTCGAGGAAAATGCTACCAAAAAGTAAGACTTCGCACCAGGCTATACCCTGGATCCGAAGGTACCGAACAGAACTTTTGAATGCTTATAGGTACAGGTTCGGAGATTTCGGCGTTGTTTAAACAACTGAAAGCATAAGCTAATACATCAATTTGATTAATCATCATCATCACAACCATGATTATACCATGGGTCATCACACTATGGCCCAATTATTAGTACTTTTCGTGATATTTTGCATCGAAGCAGACGTTTTTGATAATGATTTCGCTGTTTGTGGACCGATTTTCAAAATTCTCGTTTAGTTGTATAGGATATAATCTTAATTTTGTATAACAATTACGAAAGTGGTGAGCTTGATGATGGGATCTATGAGCAATCGAGGAAAATCCTTGAATTTTATCAAAACACTCATAGTGGTTAAAATGTTGTTTCTAGTAAGTTAAACATAATATGTTACGAATAAGAGAAATTTTATACGAAGATGTCTCTTGGTCCAAAGGCACTGAACAGAACTCCTGAATCTTTAAAGATAAAAGTATGGAAATTGCAGCATCGCTTAGATAACTGCAAGCATTTACCACAATTTCGCTTACAGTGACATAATGTGAATAGTTAACATTCGTATTGGTTATTTACGCATAAAGCCTAATTTTGTAGATACTTAACTAAAAAGAGTGAAATTATTATTTTTAACAAAAAATTAAAACCGACTTCCAAGGTAAAAACAATAGTAATATGAACTAAAAAGTATTAAATAACTCTTACTCTTTAATAGTGCCTTTTTCAGAATTCGTCTAAATCTCAACTATTTCTGTACTGTATACTACAATCTTCATTACTTTGAAGTCGGTACCAGTCCCAAAAGTTTCAGATAATCTGACATTACTGAACTCAACTGAAAAAGGCACTATTAAAGAGTAAGAGTTATTTAATACTTTTTAGTTCATATTACTATTGTTTTTACCTTGGAAGTCGGTTTTAATTTTTTGTTAAAAATAATAATTCAAATTCCTTTTCGTCTTCTCGAAGTTCCTTGTATAATGTGTGATATTCACCAAATTCATGTCGTCGGGTTAAAATGGGATGCACCCAATGTTTTCTCACATCCTCTTCATTTTTCCATTTTTTGTACAAGTAATACAAAATTATGAGCTTTTTCGCGGAGTACATGGCAAACACGTGTTTGAGTTCTGAATTCCGTTAGTAAACTGCGGGTGAATTTATGGATACCCTTGTAACCGAGTGGACGCTGCGTGGTGGCTGCGCGGTGGCTGCGCGGTCGCTGCGCGGTCGCTGCGCGGTCGCTGCGCGGTCGCTGCGCGGTCGCTGCGCGGTAGCTGCGTGTACGCGGTGAAAAGACGGTTGCTGCGTGTACGCGGATTGTGCGCGTAGTCATATGAACACGCCCTAAGCGTGTGTACCAGTCAGTGGTGTATAGTTTTCTAATAGCTTGGTCCTATTGGTTGAATATTAACCATACCTAAACGTGATTGGTAATTTCACTGTAGATTTACATTTGTTAGTTATTGTTAATTGGTTCTTCTGCAGTTTACTCAAATTAAAACTTTGATTCAAGGTCTATTAGTACGAAAGGTATATGTCAATAACATACTTACCTTTAAATATATATATATATATATATACAAGAATTGCTCGTTTAAAGTCGGGTTTCGGGGGCGATAAATCGATGTAGTTAGGAATCATTTTTAGAAAATGTCATTTTATTCGTGTTTTATCGAATACCGAGCAAAGCTCGGTCAAATAGCTAGTAATATTATTATGTACTTACCTAAGTTGTTTACAATAATGTACAGCCTATGGCGATGTTATAATATTATTGTACCAGTTAATTAATATTTAAAGGTAAGTATGTTATTGACATATACGAGGGCTGCTATTTATGTATCCGGAATTAAAAAAAGAAACAAACATATATCATTTAATATGGTTTTATTGCTTTTCAAAATATTCGCCGCGATGATCGACACACTTTTGCATACGCTGGAACCAATTTTCATAGCACTTTTTCCATTCTGATTGAGGTATCTCCAAAACGTGCATTTTGAACGCATCAACAGCCTCTTCGCGGCTCGAAAAACGTTGACCACGTAATTTGTTCTTCGCGTATGGAAATAAAAAGAAATCGTTAGGTGCCAAATCAGGGCTGTACGGCGGATGACCAGTCAATTCGATCTTTTGACCCTCCAAAAACTGAGTTGTTTCAGCTGAGGTGTGTCAGCTAGCATTGTCGTGATGTAATATGATTCTGCGTTGTCGGTTGTCCTTTCTTATTTCTTCAAAGACTTCTGGTATACCATTGGTAATAATATATACTAATGGTCGTATACCATTCAGAATTAACCGTTTTACGATTCTATAATGGCACTGTAGCCACATGTCCATTAATTCCAAAAAAAAACAGGCGACCATTTGCTTCAAAGTACTTTTTGCACGAGTAACTTTTGTTGGTTTCGGCTCATCTTGGAACACCCACACCGTTGACTGTTGTTTAGTTTCGGGGTCATATGCATAGATCCAAGATTCATCACCTGTGTAGATATTATAAACGGCTTTTGACGTACCACGGTTGTATTTTTTTATCATTTTTTTGCACCAATCGACACGAGCCCGTTTTTGATCGATTGTCAAGTTGTGCGGAATCCAACGCGAACATATTTTTTTTACAGCCAAATGTTCGTGTAATATCTTATGTATGCTCGTCATACTTATGCCTAAGGACGCCTCTATCTCGCGATATGTAACATGACGATCACGCATTATTAATTCCCGCACAGCATCTATATTTTGTGGGACAACAGCTGTTTTTGGGCGACCTTCTTTATTTTCATTCGTGAGCATAGACCGCCCACGATTAAACTCACTGTACCAGTGATAAACAGTGGTTTTTGATGGTGCTTCATCTCCAAAAGTTGCGGTGAGTTGAATAAAGCACTGTTGTTGATTTAGCCCACGCCGAAAATCGTAGTAAATCATTGCACGAAAATGTTCACGCGTTAAATCCATGGCAAATGAAGACACGCAATTTTCAAAATGACGCCACAATGGAAAAATAATTGACAGTCACATGAAACAAAATGTATTCTTCAACCAAAGAGTTCTATTTTCAAATGTTGTAATTACTTTTTAAATATTGTTCTTGTAAGTGGCCAGTTCCGGATACATAAATAGCAGCCCTCGTAAGTATACCTTTCGTACTAATAGACCTTGAATCAAAGTTTTAATTTGAGTAATAAAGTTACTATAAATATTTTTACATTGTATTAGAATAGTATGTAAGTAGCAAAGTAAAATTGTGCAAAATATAAATAATACTAGAGGTATAAAACAACAATTATTCAAGTTGATTTCTATAAAATTATTAACTAATGCTTACTTAGTTTGTCAATATAATTTTAGGAATTGGCAAACAGCGTCGCACAGAAAACTAAATACTATAAAGGCTATTTACTTTTACAATTTCGAGTGCCAAAACGCCAATTAAAACAAAACACGCCTAAATATTGGAAACTATCATTTACGTAAAAACAGGACAAGCCAAAAACGACGTAATAAAATTGTAACATTCCACTCGCAATAAATCTTCCGACGCGACGTATCAAAAGTACGCGAGATAAATCATGTTTTATGAGAATTTAAAAACCAATGAGCACAAAATAAACAAATAAACAAATCGTTGAGAAGGGTTATCGTGGTAATTTGCCAGGGTCGTTTTTTTCTTTTTTTCATTGGACAATTTTAACCGAGTTCATCCCTAACGTCGTCCATTAGGAAGATCCCTGGCCGCGATAAAAACGTACTTTGTTTCAGTCATACCATTATTTTTTATTTCCTTGCTTTTACAAGCGTTACCTTTTTTCATTCTGCAGTCTATTTAATCTTTTGTAATGGCGCCTGTCACGGTTTGTAATTGTATCGGAATTCATTCCGCAAAAGATTTATCGTTCATTACGACCGTTTTGAAACAACGAACCTAATTTAGTTTTTAAAAATAATTACTAATTTTTCTAAAGATATAAAACAAATATAATCGAGTTAGCGACTAAATTTCATAATAAAATAGGCATGCAGACTACACGAATTAATTTCAGAAAGTTAATTAATTTAATAATATTTAATTAACATCGAAACGAAATCAAATCCCTTGTTAATCTAGACGTAATTAAATTTCCATGTTTTAATAACTGCGTACGTCGGATTTCGTATTTAAAAGTTTATCCGAAGTATAAAATTAATATTCATCACTAGACCCTCGTAGTTGAATCATAGGGACTTAGATTGCAAATCCCTAAAGAGAGCGAATCCGTCGCGGGCGGGCGCCGAACGTACAGATAGCTTTATTCACACGTTTTTTTGTCATTTCAAATTCACTAAAACCCTTCTATATTTTGGAGTGGTCTTTGTCATGCCAAAACAGAGAAAAAAGAGAAACTGAGCGAGCGGATGAGTGTAGAAATGGCGTAGTCGACAACGTAGAAGTGGATTGGAAAGTAGTTGTGTTGCTACACGATTCCTCACAAAAAAAACCGGCCAAGTGCGAGTTGGACTCGCCCATGAAGGGTTCCGCAGCAGCAATAAGATTTATTTTTATTAAATTTAAGGGTTTTTGATTTATTTTTATATTTCAATTGATTTAATGAAAGTTAAATTAAGGTTTACCATTTATGACGTATAAAAAAAACTACTTGCTAGATCTCGTTCAAACCAATTTTCGTTGGTAGTTTTTATAGTAATGTAAAATTAATTTATAATATTTTTTTTAGAATTATCGTGCCCCTACTTTAGAAGTTAGAAGGGGGGGACACATATTTTATCACTTTGGAAGAGTCTCTCTCGCAAACTATTCAGGTTAGAAAAAAATGATATTTGAAACCTCAATATGATTTTTGAAGACCTATCCATAGACACCCCACGCGTATAGGTTGGATGAAAAATATTTTTTTTTAGTTGTTGTAGTTGGACTCCTTAAATTTTTAATAATGTTTCCATTTTTGAATCAAAATCTTAATGCGGTTCATAGATTACATCTACTTACCAAGTTTCAATAGTCTAGCTCTTATAGTTTCGAAGAAAGTGGCTGTGACATACGGCTGGACAGACAGACAGAAATGACGAATCTATAAGGGTTCCGTTTTATGCCATTTGGCTACGGAACCCTAAAAATTGATAGTCCTGCAAAAACTCGAGAAGGGCTGAACGATTTGGCGAATTTTAGTAGTGAAATATTCGTGGAAGTCCATGGAAGGTTTATATTAGGGAGGAAAATAAAACGTCACAGATCAACACATCGCTTCATAATTACGACGACGAAACGTGTTGCCTAACTATTGTTTATAATAGAAACAAAAAAAAAAAAAAAAGAATTATAATAATAAATCTCTGTTACTGGTGTTACACATTTATCATAGAATATGTAACTGTTGGTATCATGTAATATTGATATTATAACAGTATCATTTAATATTAGAATATCTATCTGAAATCGCAGTCCTAATAAACATCATGAATACTTCTATCGCTGCTGCAAAAGTTGAATATTATTTTCCAATATTCCATATTGGATATCTCTTAAATACAAACACATAACTTGATTCGATAAAGCCTATTTTATTTAGATTGTGTGTGCGTCAAAACGTAATATACAGATAGGAATTTACCAACAAAAGTTTTGTCTCGATTTCAATAATGCTTCCATCCAATATGGATTTCAAAGGGTTCAATAATAACCGGTTACAGCGAAGCCACATTGTTTCGTTATGTTGCGGTGCGTCGTCGCAAAGTTAACGCTGCGTCGCAATATCAGTTACCGCGTTGAACTTTTCCCATATTATTTCACATTGATGCGTTGCATAGTCGGATGTTATTTCAATGGATCGATGTAGGAGAAACGAAGCTCTTTTGGAACTATAATTGATTAATATTTAATAATATGGTGCCCTTGCAGCCATTTATTTGGAATTATTTAGGTAGGTACGATCATTATTTCTCATTTATAGCGTCGTCGCAGCGTTGATGTGGCATAATATATTGTTGTTCCGTCGCGTTGCGACAACGCAACGACGTAGTACAAGCGAAGCAGTATGGCCTTGCTCTACAATAGATAATATTAACTCACCGAACAATATGAAGATACAACTGAGCTCCGCGGCCCACATGTTGCTAGTTTACATTATGCGTCCGAAAACACATGACAGTCCACACACACACACTATGTTAATCACACACTGTTCATCGCATGTTTTGGTGCGTTTACCTGTAACAAAAAATTGAGATTATAAATAGGGTTTTTTACTCTCAGAATAATTATTTATAACAAGCGTCAAACCTGGTCCGGCCAGGACTAGTGCAGAGATACTATTGTTATACCTTAAGGGCGTTCCCTCCGGAGATTCCGTAATTGACCGTATTTAAAACCTTATAAACTCATAATCTGAAAGCTACAAAGTTATAATAAAAATACAGCAATAATCTTCAGTATATCAACATTCCTTTCCCCGTTTTAAATTTTCTATTTTTGTTTATTATACTCATGATATCAGCTTCCAAAGTAATACCAATTTCTTAAAATTCAAGCATACATTCAGCATCTCCTTAGCATTTACAAATTACTTTTATTTGAAACTCACGCCAATAGATCGACAATATCATAAACTACGTATTCCCCGTTTTACATTTTTTTAGGACAATTTTGAACTAAGATAAGTAAAAATAATAGGGTTTTGGCGCGATCCCGGCAATGCGGCAAATGTATGGCCAAGGTCGTTTGCTCGGGGGACGGCCTTAAATGTAAAAATTGCAGGCTACTCATATATAGGCAATAATTCAACAAGAATCACTCGCGCGTATTCTTGTTGAATTATTATTATTACAAGCCTAAACTGTCCCACTGCTGGGCATAGGCCTCCCCTAAAGACTTCCATCTGTCTCTCTCCTGCGCCACCGCTGGCCAGCCACCAGTAATCAGTATTCTTGTTGAATTAATTAGAATAAAATTCTTTTTTCTGGGACACATCACTAATACAAAGATCGATTATTGTCATTGGTCATCATTATCCAACTCGTACTCGAGTTGTCGGAGAATCGATCTTACATTTATGGTATTAGAATGAGAAAACCTAAGACCCACTGGTTATTAAAACTCCAGTAACAAAATATAAATTAATTTTAAGCATTAAAATTTTAATATTTCAAAAATTCTATGTGCCCAGTAAAACATTGGAATTTGTCCCGAATATTTCCACCGCCTAAAATTAGTGCCGGCATAAAAATGTAGATTAAAAGCAAAGTGAGGAATAAAATTTTGCGACGGCCCAAACAGGGCGGGAATTTCTACATATAAAATCCAACATAGAATTAGGTCCCGCTAGACCAGAGATTCCCAAACTTCTTTGTTTCGTAGACCCCTTTCAAAAATTTGGTGGATCCAGTGGACCCCTTGCAGTACTCTCCCGCCCCAGTTTTGTAGGGATACAAAACTAATCTACGAAACTTTATTTTAAGTAACAGTCGCTTTGCTTCTTATCAAATTACCTGCCTATGCTTACTGGTAAGAGAAATCAGCCTACATATTTTTAGTTCTTTACTGCAATCCAAATTAATTTTCATGGGCCCCCACTTACGATTGTGGACCCCCATTTTTTGTCCGGTCCAACGTAGATCCCCGTCTCGACGGGGATCTACGTCTCGTCTCTCGTCTCTCGTCGTCGTCTCGTCTCGTCATTAGACTCGTCTCGCATGGACCCCTGGAGGTCCACCTGGACCACTTTGGAAATAACTACGATAGAGGGGGTAGGGGAGGCTTTTAGCGTGGTGTACCATTACTTTTATCGAGTTTAAATATTATCCTCCTGTTTTATCCGGCGCGGTATTGGCGGACTTATCTATTATTCACGGCGCTTCGTCTGTTGCGATATTCGTCTCGATATTATACCGCAACTGATGGAATATTATGACGTTCCATATTATAATAGACGTAAATATAAAGGAATATAGGCAAACTTGTCATCTGTGAGGGTCCGTAACCAGTAAATTTTGGGTCATTTTGATGTTTAGCATCGTATTTACATTACCAAATTTAATTTAATGAATCAATCAATCAAATATTCTTTATTGTGCACAAAATACAGAGAGAATACAAACAAAATATATAATCAAAATATAAAATATTATATACCTGTGTCACAATGGCGGCAATTTACCTTTTTTTGTAATAAAAATAAAGCTGTGCCTTTATTAAAAAGTCAATTTTAATTTCTCTTTGTTTTAGTTTAAATAAAAAGGAAGGGTGTTGCTATGATATCTATTTATAAATGACCCCCGTTACGAAAGTCAATTTATATTTTGTAGAAAGTTTTCCTCAATTAGTAACTCTTAAATTCAATTCGATGATTTCAATTCCGTATATTCTGTCATCAAGTTGTTAACTTAATTTCGTGTAGACTTTACCCCTATACGTTGTTTTAGTAATAGCTACGGCGTTCAAACTTTCAAGTTTCAACAATTTGATCAAATTATCTAAACCCATTTCCGTTATCTTAAATATATATATTTTTTAATTAGTAATCAAATTTTTAAGACAAAAAAATAAGTGTAATAAAACCTTTTTTTTATGAAATTTAAAATTATATCTAGGTAGTTAGAGTAGGGAACTTAAAAGACGTATTGTGATTTTTTCTAATTAATTGTTATAAGTTTGGACCAGAATCGTACAGCTAAGATAAAAAAAAATTAATAGCAGTGTAATGTAGTGATTATACAAAAACAAATCTATACAGAATATATTTTATTTTTCCTTCTGAGTACTGAATACTCTCAACTCAATAAGGCGACTCATAAAAAACCGAAACATGAAGTGCCTTTGACGTCAATACAAGGTTTAATCCGTACGTGTCAGCTTATTCTGTTGACAGCCGACCTCTCCAAATAGTGGCCACAGAAAATCCAATCTTCTCCCAATGGAAGACTAAGAGCCCCCGCAGACTGCAGAATTTTAGTCGGCCGATAGTTTGATAGAAAGCTTAATCAGTAGTCAGTACGAAGATTTATGATGGTGCGCACACTATACACAGACTTGTATCGGCCGATAATAATGTACTAAAAACCAAAGTTTGGTCAAACTATTTTAATTTATTTTATTTTATTTGGAAAACATACAGCTACTTAAAAATAACTATAACTAAAAATTACTATAAAGCTAAGAGCCAATTACAAGTTTCCACTAATAGATAAAAATTGTTAAAAAAAGAGAGAAGTGAAATTTGATGTGTACATAGCTATAACTTTAAACTTTATCAAAACAATGATACCTGGATGGTATAGACTATAGAATACTAGATGACGCCCGCAACTCCGTTGCGCCAAAATTCGTTTATCGCGTGGGAACCGCACATTTTTCCGGGATAAAAACTATCCTATGCCCTTTTTTCCTCAAAGTATATCCATGCCAAATTTCAGCAAAATCGGTCCAGCGGTTTGAGCGTGAAGAGGTAATAGACAGAGAGACAGACAGACCGACAGACAGACAGACGGACACACTTTCGCATTTATAATATTAGTATGTATAGATTGACTATGGCTAAATAATAGTACAATTGAGAAAAACATATATTAAGTATATTATAACCACTGCAAATTGGCCGACTAAAAGTCTGTAGTCTGCGGAGGCTCTAAGGTTATTCATATTATACAATTTCCCGTCGTTATAAGAATTCCAAAATCGATTTCATTATATTCAAATTACCGTTCCTATTGAATCTAAATCGATTCAAATTGTCCCTAGATATTACACCATAGCCATACTTATATAAAATGCGAAAGTTTGTCTGCCTGTCTGTCACCTCTTCATGCTTAACCCATCAAGCCCCGTACGAGCACGTTGGGTGATCGCGATAACAACAGAATACAATGGCATTTCCGAGAATCTCCGATCGAAGAATTAAACCGCTGAACAGATTTGAATGGGTATGGATTTTATTTAAATTAAAACATTCTTTCGTAGGTGGCCATAATTATATTATACCATTATTATATTTATATTTATATTATATATAATATAAATATTATAATTATATTTTATTATAATACCATAATTATATTATATACATTAATACAGTCAAACTAATGAATATTGCCCCGCCATTGATGAGTGCTATAAATTTTTATTACAGCTCGTTTTATTTTATGAAACACTAAACAAAAATAAAAGTCGACCAATATGATGACCTGAAAGGTGACCAAAATAAATTATTTCCTTAATGCACGTTACATTCAAATTGGTCGCATTATAGTGGGTGGGAAACTGAACTTAGTTTCCTTTTCATCGTACTGAATAGGAACCGAGTGAAAAATGTAAAAAAGCTAGTATTCTGTGTTTATACAACACAGTTCACTACAGTTTTACATACAAACGCATGCAAAATAAAAACAAAGACACCAATAGGAAAAAGAGACAAAAAATTACCCCATAAACCGTCCCCGGGAAAAAGGCATTGGCGTTTAATGTGCTGACTCTACGTCATATGGCGGTTTCGGCCAAACATTTGTATGATAAATACGCTGGGCCATGGTGTACAAATATTTATAACCTACATTTCACTAAAATGATGGCTCCTATGTCAATACTTTTAATGAAACTCCAACCGCTGAAATCGATAGTTTATAGACAGCAAAGTGAGTCAATAACGAACTAATAGAAAAAATGCTGAAGTTGCGTTCGCTGAAGCTGAATTATTGTATAATTTTTATCGTTTAACTTGTTTATCCTATTAATAAATAAGACTCTGCTGCTGTTTTGCTTTTTGTAATTATTTGATGAATCTTTTTTTTATCTTTGCATGGAAAAATTGGTAGGCCAATTATTATCGCATTTAAGGCCGCATATAACGAGAACTAGTGAAATTTCATGTTTTTATTTTCACTAGAACTTTGACGAGAAGTAATTATAAGCATTTAAACATTTTTTGTAGGTTTTTTACATTCCTTACCAAGGCCCCAGTCAGCTTAGAATTTTGATTTAAATCCATTTACCACTAAAAAAAGAGTAATAAAGAATGCTCCTTTCAAAATGTTATTTCGACTAGAATTCAGCGAAAATAAACGCAGGAAAAAATATTTTTATACAAAAATGTTTAAATTATGATTTCGAAGGTTAGGGTCAGCTTCGTTTTTGATATATAATAACAATAATAAAGATAATTCGTTTTGATCACAAATCCGAACGATTTATTGATTTTCGAATGAAACGCCTGCTTTCAATATTTGCCACAACAATTCCACAGGCGTTTTGATGGATAATAATTGAATGACATCAGTGAAATCTGTCTTTCAGTGACTGATTGTCTATTACAGAAAAACTAGAGTATGTTCACAAATATATCCCAGTATACTGGCCAGAGCTCCTTAGGCCTAGAATCGCCGTGATCCCATACTATTGATTCGTTTCGAAATATTTGCCAGTGCATTGTCGTACTTAAACGTGTTTATTGTGATGTGATTATAATACGTTACACTTGTCTTACTAGTGGAATACCAGTACAATACAGTGCGGCGTCGTAAGACGTCTTGATCACTGGTAAGTAAACTGGGTTTTATTTCAGAACATAGGCAATATGTTTGGTTTACAAATATTACAATATTTTTTTGTAACCTAATATTTGGTGAGAGACTACCTTATTAGGTATCTTATTGATATATATTTGATAATTTACATTCGCCAAGCGATCATTTATACGTTTTTGGTAGGTTTGAAAGTCATAAGTGCAAATATCACAGCTAAGTCGGATAATAATGAACAGAGCATGAACAGAGTGCCTCAACACAGAGACACACTTTGAGGGATGTGTTAAAACATTGTAAAATGATAATGATATTATCATGTTAAACAACAATTTTATCGAACATATCCAATCCATAGCAATAGAAAGATATAACATCTTATAGTCAAGGAGCCCTGGAACATTTTTTTTATTACTAACAAGCTAATTTTTGACGTGATAACGTCTTATAATTTGATATGGGCTGCGCGCTCGAAAAACATGACAGTTCATGCGGCGTTACCTCGCTGACAGCTCTGAGGCGTTCCATTTACACTTTCAAGTCTCTCAACAACCGTAAGGCCCACCTAGGCCGCGCTCTTTTTTCGATTATATTACGTATTTTGATGACTTAGAGAATACTTTTGTATGAAGAAGTTTGGTTAGTTATGACCTTTGATACATTGACCACACTCTGAATAAAATATAAATAAATAATATGTGAGATATTAGTATTATTTCGGCTATTCAAAATTGTGCTCTATTTCTTACGTGTCAAGGTATGACTTAATATATGAAGAATAAAGTATTCGTTTATTTCTTCTGAACAAGTCAATAATTATAGTTTCGAAAGTTTATAATTGAGAAACTAATATCACATCGGACTAAATACTATATTATGATGGCTTGATAGATAGAAAATTTAACATATATTATAATGTAGTTCACACAAACATAAAATATGGATTGTATTATATTAATTTTACAAAGGCCCGGCCTACCCTCTTTGTAAAATTACATTAATTTTACAAAGAGGGTAGGCCGGGCGCCATTTTTTTTGCACATTGACTTGCCAACTTTTTTGCATAGATTTTTCCCGGAACTGGGGGGTTAAGGCTATGACGTTGTCACGTTCAACTACCGTCAGTAAACCGACTTTACAGACAACCAATTTTTTGTGAGTAGCTTTATTTTGATAAGACAAACAACTTTTTTATCTGCGAAAAAATCTTGAAAGTGGTAGCTAACAGAGATAGAAAGGATTTCATAATTTGATTTGATGGTCCTAAATTATGGATTGTTCAATTTATAGAACAATCTTACTCTTAAATTACATAACTATTAACCTACCAATATACAAAAAATCAGCTGGTTAGGGTTCCGTTTTAGGGTTCTGAAATCAACAAACGGTACCCTAAAACGGAAGATTTTTCGCAGATAAAAAAGTAGTTTGTCTTATCAAAATGAAGCTACTCACAAGAATTAGCTTGTAAGTAGTAAAAAAAAATATTCTAGGGCTCCCTGACTATTAGCACAGGAGTCAAATCGTAAAAATAATATTATCAAGCGGATAGATCCAAATTCATAGATACACCATGATTTTGATACGATATTATGTTAAACTACAATTTTATCGACCATGTGAATTCCATTCTTTACACAAAAAATAATATTAATCGAAATGAAAAACCTTTAAACATTATTTGATTTTATCAAAAACATGATATTTTGTGAATAAAAATCCCGACGACACTTAAAAGTAGAGAGCAAAGAAATTTTACATATAATGCAATTATTAATTTTTTACTCACGACAATCTGGCAGCGGCGTGCACAAGATTTTGACACTGGTAATGCAGCGATATCGGTTCAGTAGTTTTGGTGTGAAAGCAAAACAGACAGACAAACGGACAAAAAGAGATATTTTCGCATAAATTATAATAATAGTGTGGATATAAATTAAAACTATGTTTTCTAAACTATTAGTATAATTACGTTCTGTTATGAAGAAATAAAAAAAACGCCATCTGTTGTCACACGTTGGAACTACAATGAGAGTTTCTTTCATCGAAACCCATGGAAATATACCAATTACCATACAACATAATATTGTGCGCTAAAATAAATAAAAACGCCATCTATTGTTACGTATTAGAAATACAATGTGAATTTATTTTCATCGATATTACCATGGAAATTAGATACTATATTTTTGCCTCATCAAAATGTAGCCTATGGCTCTCTCAGGCTCTAGACTAACTGTGTACAAAATTTTATTACAATCGGTTCATTAGTTTTGGCATGAAACAAAACAAAACAAAAACTTTTTCTTTTACAGCTTTTTCATTTTTATATCTAGTATATTTTAAGTACTCACCTAATCAGCTTAACTTTTGTCTTTTCACATAATCAAGGTTCCGGTTACTTGAGATCCGATCCATAATCCGATGTAAATAAATGCAAAATTTTGGCCACCACAAATTATTATCTTATCCAAGTGAGTGATAGTTATGAATGTACGCAATTATTAATGTTAAACTGTTAAATATTATACAAACTTTCAAATATTAAAATCTAAAATATTCTTAGAAAACTATAAAACCAAAAATAATAATGTAATATAGTACTAACAGTGCTCGATCACATGAAAAAAGCAAATGGCCTCCCAAAACACAAAAAATTTCAGCTATGTAAAATGTAAACAAATATTATAAACCTCACAAAACAAAAATGCATAATGTACATATTATACGTAATTAGTTAGATTTGCGTCTATTCATTTTACTCGGATTATATCCGATTGCTCACGACTATTCACGAGTAGTTCCGATCGCCGTCGGCATGGATGGCGCGGGCGCCCGCGCCGGCCGCGGCGCCAGTGATGCCATTGAATTTCAACCAGAACTCCCCAACTATTATTTAAATATATTATTTATTACTTGGGGTACTTTCCACTGAGAGATCAAAACGCTGAAAATACTACTTCAGCCGACCGCAATTATTGTTTGCGGCAAAAACATCACTCATGATGTCATTATTTATATAAAAACAGTAATAAAAACCAAATAAATATACATTTTTGCTTAAAAAATTTCACGCCCATGAATATAATATAATATTTTTACTCCCTAAAATACGCACTATATATTTAATTTTTCCCTACTAAAAGTGGGATATCCCCATAGTTGGCAACACTGCTGGGGTCTTCGGCAGAGCTTGCAGTACAATAATCACATTCGATATTCATGGTTGTGTGCGTTTTCGGCTGTGCACGGACACACTCACACATACGCGCAAGGCAGGCACCTCAACACTGAGCCTATCTTGACCTCTCGTGAACCTGTTCGCGCGTGTACCTGATTACATGTTGCTATTTTATAAATTGAGGCGTTTTAAATGTGTATTATTTATTTTTTTACTATATTTTTTACTATTATTATTAAAAAATTAACGTCATGAGTCATTTAAAAAGTACGAAAGTTAAATTAAAATATCTGTTATCTGTGAATGGCAAGCACTGCCTTTTTGCCTATAAAGACTGCACGCGCATGCAATCTGGTGTAATGTACTGGTTTATTGGAAAGTTGGCATAATATAAGTCTTGTTCACTACTATTTTTCATTCTAATTTTGTTGGGACCCATAGCAAAAATAAACATGAAAAAAATAATATTGTAACTGCCGTACACAGAGATGAATATTTATAACTTCAATGTATCATAAATGAAGATTTTGACATAAACCCCATATATTTTATCTTTCAAATTCTTTAATAAATGTTTGACGCTATGTAGTCGCAGAGACTTTCGTGTCAAACAGCTACTAGAACAAATTGATAGCCACTATCTCGATGTAAATTCTTCAAAAAATCGTTCATGGCGTGGGAACCGTTAATTTTTTCAGGATAAAAAGTATCCTTTGTCCTTTCTTCACCAAATTTTATAAAAAAACCTAAAAAAATTCAAACGTCAAATATGTACCTAATGAAATTGTCTATCTATTGACGTGTGTTTCAAATAATCGTAATATTATATAAATACTAGAGAGATACTGAATGTAAGCTTGAATTTAAATAAATTGGTATTGCTTTGAATGAAATGAAAACCGACTTCAAAATAATGAAGACTGTAGTAGGTATGTACAGAAATAGTTGAGATTTAGACGAATTCTGAAAAAGGCACTATTAAAGAGTAAGGGTTATTTAATACTTTTTAGTTCATATTACTATTGTTATCACCTTGGAAGTCGGTTTTAATTTTTTGTTAAAAATAATAATTGAACTTGTGGAGGGTGTTATAATACAGATTCCAGAGGATGCTGCAGCGTCAGGTACAAGTAATCGTCATGGGTCTACATCCTATTTATTAAAGGTATTGCAATAAACCCAAGCACAAAAATATTTGAACCATATTGTAAAGTCATAAAATAACCTCAGCAGTGAGCGAGCTGACGATGATGAATTATTGTACCTAAGATAGCTATATTTTTCCATGCTTAAGTATATGCAATGCATATGAGTAATACTTTATTTTGTTATACATTGTATAATCAATTATATCATGTATTATTGAGGAAATACTTTTTTTCATGTTCGTGAGTAGAGAACAAACATATTAAAATAATACATAATTTTATTATAATACAAAATTCATTACAGATTTCGTTTATTAAGTTGTGAACATGGCCTCTCTGTTAATCATTAGTCTGTATGTCGAGTTTACCACGTGATCACAATATTTCTGAAAATTATTGAAATCAACGACGGCTTGAAAACTAAATATGTACCTATCGAGCGCCATCTATTGAGCTTGTTTTCCGCAAATTCTAAAATGTCAGTTGCCTATAATCCCGCCTTAAATAAATTTGTAAGGAAGAAGCGTATATTGTATGAATATACGCTTCTTCCTTACTAATTTGAATATTGACAAAACAAATAAAACTTATTTAAAGTGGCTATTCTTTTCTGTCAAATGAAATTTCCAATTTATTACACAAATATCTATGAATAACATATTGAATGTATAAATATTTTGATTAGCAAGACGGTTAAAGTTCAAGAAACACTATCAAAACATGTCTGCAGACCACACTTACTCGCATCGAATTATTTGAAACTCGAATATTTGCTTAACTCAATCGATAACCACTTTGTACAAATTCAACTATCTAGGTTTTGGTGCGCTATTCCGCAGTGCTCACTGGCGTGAATACTTTAACTCCGTATAATTGGTTCATCTATTTCTGAAAAACTCTAAAGGCGCTCCCTCACCGCGAGCATTCACTCGTAATGTAACATTATAGATTTGTTTTTGAGCATTACATTACATGTGTAATGTAACATTATAGATTCGATCTTGACCATTAAATGTCCCTGACTGAGAAGCATTCGCGAGTAATGTAACATTCGACTTTGAGCATTCCATAGCTAGTTGATGTTATAAGTTGTATCAAGATATTACACACTGTATCATAACAAAGTGCGCATTGTAATGCTCGACTCTGTAACGTTACATTACAAGCGAATGCTCCCGGTGAGGGTGCACCCTAAGGTGCAGCTGTAGATGTGTATAATAGACTAGATGTCGCCTGCAATTACATAACGCCAAAATTAGTTAATCACGCGGGAACCATACCTTTTTATTAATTTATAGCTGTCCCGGTGAACTTCGTGTCACTTTAAAACCTTCCCTGGACTTCTACGAATATTTTAAGACTATAATCAGCCCAATCCGTTCAGCCGTTTTCGAGTTTTAGCGCGACTAACACATTTGAAAATCCATTTTTATATATAAGATATAGATTAATTAACCCGGCTGTTTGCATTAGTGTCGCGCGCGATCGGAGCGCGTTGGATCGTTTGGTGTGGACCCGGCTATTAAAATCAGTTGCGGTCAACGGTAGTGTGAAATCAAGAAAACCAACGATAACAATAAAAAGTGTACGAATTATGACCAAAATATAGATGTTTGGTTTTTTATAATCAACTAATATAATATATTTTGAGAGGGAAAATACACCATCATTATCTCGCTTGATCAAATCATTGATCAAGCGAGATAATGAAAAAAATCCTAATTTCCGTACTTCATAATATTAATATGATCAATCGGTTCAAGGAAAATATTTCTATAATCATATAGAAATATTTTCCTTGAACCGATTGATCATATTAATATTATGAAGTACGGGTAAGTACGAAAAGCAAATTAGGATTTTTTTGCAATATTTTCGAATTGAATTCTTACTGTCACCATGGTGATATCAATTGTGTGCGGCAATAAAGAAGACGTAGGCACTTTTGATACAAGGAGCTCTTAAAGATTTGCTGGCTCGAAGTGGTTAGCAACGATTTGTAATATTCATTTAATACAAAATTTTGTTACTTTGTTATGAATTCAAAAGTATGTTATTAATCAGTATAAAGAGTGAGGATTGGCTATTGCTTGACACATTTTTACAATTCTAGTGCGATATAGTAAAGTAAATATGAATTTCCACGCTAACAAAATTGAGGTTTTGTGATATATAAACTTAAAATACTATTAAACTTATTTTAAAGTGAAGAGCTGTTTTAAATAAAAAGGTGGTTTTCTCCGGCTTATTTTAAGCTCGTTGTAAATTCTAACATCACTATATAGCAAATTTTATTTTTAGTAATATAGACTAAAACAAAACCATCAAGGTATTAGGGCTCCCACACAAAACTGCGAATTCGCATCGCATCGCATCGAAATGCAATTTTTAGTATGAGTTTTGTCGCAGATTTTTGAGATGCGATGGGCATTCGCAGTTTTGTGTGGGAGCCCGTAATTAAAAATGTTTAAAATATTATAAATGCCACAACTTTACAAGTTTCTGGAATTCAATTTCATATACGAAATAAAAGGAATACCTACAGTTACAAGCCTCTCTCTCTCTGTAAAGAACGTATTCCTGCAAGCGACAGCGGCGTTGATTTTGGCTTTACAGACAATTATCATGCGCTTTTACATTTTAATTAAAATCTACGCAGAAATAACCGAAATTCAAATATTGAAATAACTAAAGATGGTGTACAGACAGTACAAATATTGATTATTTATTCAGAAGCGGAAATTTATATATTTGTAAGTATTTTAAACTGTATTCAATTTTCAAAAGTATCATTATGTTCATCTATAGCAATTTTCTGACATTCTTTAATGATAATATTATAGCAAATAGGCATTGTCGCCTTTATTCCATTTAGGGCCTGTTTCACTATTTCCTGATAAAGTGCCGGATAGGCTATCCACAACTTATTTGACAGATTCTCCAGACTCTATCTGTCAAGTTAAGTGGTGGATGCCTATCCGGCACTTATCAGAAAGTGGTGAAACAGGCCCTTATGCTTACTTTTTATTTACTTGATATTGATGGATCTTTTACATAACATTGATCATCCTCTAGGCTGTATCATACTGCTTACAAGGAAACCTAATTCTCGTAACTGTTACTGATATTAATAATTATTGTGTTGAAATTCATCCCTTATTTTACTTACTTACGCACAACACACAATTTATGCGTCACCGCGTCGAATAACTCCTTACTCCCGACACAGCCGAGAATCAAAATATTAACTCGATCAGACTTTTTTGGATTTAGTACTTCTCGATCCATATACACTACCGCATGTATTGTACCGTTCAAAAGTTTTTGCCCACCCTATATTTTGCGCGATACATAAAAAATAAAAGCAATATGATCGAGTTTGATATAATTATTTTAAAGAACATTATTATTTGGATTAAAATATAGTAATGACTAAGTAAATTAGTCTGCAATGGTTCCATATTTAAATTTTTAATTTATTCCTATTAGGTACCTTCTTTTGCTTTTATTATTTCTTTGTACAATCAAAAAGAAGAATGCCAATTCTTCTTTAAGTAACATTTCGACAAATAATTGATTTCTATTTGGTCCCATTAAACTTTCAGGATATTTTAAAGGTGTGTTGTCATAATAGGAGTGTCCTATTTTCTTCTTTCTGACATCCCTGTCCCATTTATCCCACAACAATTTAATCGGGTTGTAGGTTGTAGCATCATAATTTGTAACAAATGATCGAGATGTTTGATGTCTGGTTAACGCGACGTCGATCTTGATTTGAGTTTATTCCGGGATACGGGTCGCAATCGAAACTGAATCAAAATCGACGTCGAATTAGACACGTAATCAAAATCCTATCAGTTTTTGGAGTAAGACCCTGGACTCGTAATCGAAATCGAATCAGTTTCGCGAAGGCCCCAGGACCATAATATCACATAAGTAAGCGTTTTATTTGTCCAAATACTGCCCTAAATAGGTAGTAATTTGTATCTATTGCGAGTTGTATTTGCTACAGCCAGCCATTTCTGCATCGCTGACAAACATGCTCCGATGACTTTTCATCTCCTAAGTGCAGCAATACGGGCACAAGTAGAGACTGAAAAATGCACACGATACATCAACGTTTAGCTTTCATAAATAGTTGTCTCAAAAATAGAAACGAAACATGAATAATTTTATACTTATAGAAAAGATAACAAGGGCACTATTTTGCGCGCATCACGCGTTAAAAATGAGAATACGTATAGGCAAGCGTAAAATTTTTTGAGTACGTTTTTCTCTGCCAAGACGAACTCATTTTGGACTAGTAACATACTTCTATGGTCTTCACAATTTATAGACTTGATTCTAGATTCTAAATTCTAAAATCTAGATGCCTTAATTAATAACTAATATCGTCATTTATACAAGCACTTTGTTTTGGAATAATAGCTTAATTACAATAAAATCCAAACTATGTTTTAAGATGAAGAACATGAAAAAATCTTTTATAATTAAATACATAGTCGGTTTAACAAGTGTATTACAACCGCGTTAGAGCTATGAATAACACAAATTGTCATATCGCGGTAGAACACCGCACTAAATAATAATTGTTCGTTGTAGATTACATCGGGACCTCCTCACCCCGATATCACGAGATTTATTGTTACAACGGTTTGTTCCTATATTCTAGTTTTGAAGAGAAACAAAATGTCCACAAAATGTATAAGGACATTGTTTCAACACAAATAGGAAATAGAATGAAAATAAATATTCCGCTGTTAGTGTATCTTTTAATTTATTGCCTTTTCTCGCGTATTTTGCCTAACATTCAAATTTCGATGTAGAGTTTTGATGATGTTTAAGATGTAGCCTAGTAGATGACACTTAAGATACCTTCTCGTAAGAGCTACGCTTATATGGGCAACTAAAATTGCTCCACTCCAGTCAATTCTTGTCAACTTTGACGTCACGACTACATCAAGCAATTTTCAGCAACAAGCAGCAACAAGCAGCAATATTGCGCAATACATCGCAATACAATTGAGCGATATGGCGCAACTTCATCAACTAGTTACTAGGCAATACTGTTATACACGAGCCCATCGGATATTCGTCAATTCGTATCGGCGACATTGAGCGATATGAAATATCTGGAGCAATGTCGCCGAAATAATTGCCGTAATTTATTGAAATTGCTCCATATTGCTCCACTAATTGCCCCAGATCGGTCCATTCGTGTCGCCGGGCAATTATTGCCGCAATTGTTGCCCGTGTAAGCGCTTCTTAAGATCAATTAATGTTTAAAAATAAAATTTCAATTCCAAATTATGTGCGTTAATCTGTCAGTTAATCATGTTCACTCTTTAAAGCCCCCGTAGACTGCAGACTTTCTATCGGCCGATAGTTTGGTTGGATTAAGCTCTTAGCGCGCACACTACGCCAACTGAACAGTTGAGTTGGTGGTAAGTGCGCAGTCTAGACAACAGTCGGGCGATTGTTCTCACACGATTCCATTCACAGCGATAGATTTTTGAATGGAAAATTTTACACGATTCGGATTTCTGCCGAGTCGGCCGACCAAACAATCGGCGTCGTGTTCGCGCGTGGAAGAACGTCGTACTGATTTAGCATCGGCCGATAGTTTGTCGATAGTTAAGTTTGAAGGCAATCGTATAGCCAATCAAACTTAATTGAAGACGTGAGTGGAAGAATCGAACAAGTAACATTTTGTAACATTCGGACAATAACTAATTTTTTCCCTAATTATTTTAATAAAACTTGTAACTTATCTACATCATAACCTAGCTTATGTATCTGGCTACACATATAATCCATAGTTTTTCTATTTCAAATATTTTTTCCGGCTCTAAACCCTCCATTTAAGCAAAAAAACGGGAAGTTTTTTCATGTTACTTACCTTATTCTTCCACTCACGTCTTGAATTATCAGCCGACTCAGTATCGTTGTGATATCCATATTTCCATACAGCTTCATACTGATCAAGAGACCAAACTATCGGCCGATAGAAAGTCTGCAGTCTGCGGGGGTTCTTAATATAATACATGTAACGAAAAATGTGAGTGGTTGACCAAAAAGGGACCTGAAGGGGTTGGAAACGGTTTTTTTTTATATATTTAATCAATGGTCTTTTAGCTTTGTTTTGGTCTAACCAGAATATTTTTAGGTGCCGTAGTTTTTTTTAATGATTTGTTTTGTGAACCGAGGCAGTTCTACAAGTTGTTTCTACACGAAACTTCAAAGGCGATTTACTCGAAATCAAATTATTTACCTTGAGGTCCCTTTTTGGTCAACCACTCACAAATGTATTTTTCTTTATTTGCATTTTGCCGCCATTTAGATGATTATTTGACATATCCTTCTGCTCTACGACTTCTATGTAATCTATGAAAAGAAAAGATGGCCGAATGGACTAAAAACTAGAAAGTATTATCATTGATTTCGGCGATTGTTAATTTAATAACACTAAATGTCGTTTCTTTGTTTTTTCCAGGTAAGATTGTGTTATAATTTAAATGTAATAATTAAAGCTTTGTGTTATGTGGCTCCACATATTTTGATTAAAATAAAAAACTTTGTTTTTTCCAGAAACCCAATTGTGTTATTATTTACTACGTAATCGTCGAAAATCAAGAAATAACCTTATAAAACGACATTTATTGTCAAGAAAAGAAAATATGGAAAGGTTGAAATTCGCATTCCAAGTAAAACCAACATCAGACGGAAAGTCGAACCACATTGCCATAACCTCAATCAGTACACAAGATGACAAGATTTTTCTAATTCCTGAAGAATATCAAACATTGTCACTCCACAAACATATACAAGCCAGTAAAACCTTTAGTACAGTGAAAAATACACTGAAAAAAAGACACCAATCCATAAATGTCTGGATAAAAACTACGGAGGACATTTTAAATACTTATGTGGATGAGGATAAAAATATGATTTTCCAGGACCAATTTCTCGAGGAGATAAGTCAAGAACAATTTGCTAAAACCAATACAAAAGTAACAGAATTCGACCCAATTGTAAAGATTTTGGAAAAATTGATTGAAAGTGAGGAAAGAAAAGAAAAACAAAGTATGAAAAACTGGCTGACAAATTCGTTATTGAAAAGTTTGATGGACGAAATACAATTAGTGCATCATATTGGATAGAGACATTTGAAAAGGAATGTGAAAGGTTTGGAATAGTAAACGAAGATGAAAAAATCTTGCACAGATTGGTATGCCGGCATGATGATTAATCATAGCTTACAATCAGAGTGGTCCGAATGGAAATCAAGTTTTTTACAAACCTATAATAATAATAATATAATATCTATGGACGCTTCACACCACGTCAGTCTGGCCCCGTGCTAAGTACCTGAAGGACTTGTGTTACAGGTACCAGACAACGGAAATATATTTAATACTTTTATACTATACATATATTTAAGATTTTTATTATATCATACACATATTTAATACACATCCATGACCCAGGAACATTGAAAAACTTTTTGTTCCGTCGGCGGGATTTGAACCCGCGACCCCCGGCTTGAGTTGCCACACACTCTAACCATTAAGCCACGCAGGTCGTCATGCCATTAAAGGTTGGTCAACAAGCAAGTATGCATTGCCTTTTAAGTATCAATCAGGCTCTTTGTTGGACTATGCTGTAAGAAAAGAAAAACTATTGCTAGAAGTAAGAAAAAACAATTGATGAAGGGACATTAATTGATATAATAGCTGCGGGCTTGCCAGACTTTATAACAGACAGAATTAACAAAGAGGAGGTTGTGTATGTAAAAGATTTATTCAATGAACTGAGAAAGTTAGAGCATCTAGTTTTAAAAAGAAGAATTTTCAAAAAGAGAGAAGATACTAAACCAAATATAATACAAGAAAAGTGTAGCATTTGTGAAAAATTAAAAAAAGGTGTACGTTACCACTCGGAAGATTTATGTTGGTTTAATCCTAAGATAAATAATGGAAAGGATAAAAAGCAAATAATACTCATCAATAATTCAGAGCTAGAATGTGAACTACAGTGTAAAGATCAAAAAAACTAACTGTGCCGCCATTAATTAAAGTAAAATTAGTTCTTAATAACAATATTGAGATATTTTGAATCTACGACTCTGGTTCTAATTTATCATTGATCAATTCAAAGTTATTAAAGATAAATAATAAAGATCCTAACTTTAGTAACAATGCTAATTTGAAAACAATTAATGGCGTTAAAAAAGCGAACGGCATAATCAAAGTTAATATAAATATTTTTGATATGGAAAAGGAAATGAATGTTTTTGTGATAGACAGAAAGAATTTTGACTATGACTTTTTAATAGGACTAGACTGCATAAAAGAATTTTACTTGTGTCAAGATGAAAATTTGAAAGTACATCAGAAACTGCCTGGTTCTAAAATTCAACGGTTTTTTGAAGAGAAAAATAATTCAAATATAATAAACTTTAATGAACACTTATGTGAAGAAAACTTTCAAATTTACATAAATCATCAATATTTCAAGGATCAAGCACAAATTGAGGAGTTGATATCAAATTATAAATCTGTTTTTGCAAAAGATAAATATGACATAGGGAGAGTAACGGGTTATGAGGCACACATCGATTTACAAGTGGAAAAATATTGCAGTAAAAGACCATATCGTTGCACTATTCAAGATAAGAAGGAAATAGAAAAACAGGTTGCAAAGTTATTGGAAAAAAATATAATCGAGGAATCATATAGCCCTTTTTCAGCACCTATTACACTCGCTTACAAAAGAGATGAAAATAAAAAGTCCAGATTATGCATAGATTTCCGAGAACTTAATAAGATAGTTGTTCCGCAATCGCAACCATTCCCTCTTATTGAAGACCTTATAGTGAAAACAAGAGACTGCAAATTTTTCTCTACGCTAGATTTGAACTACGCTTTCTGGTCCATACCATTGCGTGTTACTGACAGATACAAAACTGCATTCGTCACACAGGAGGGCCACTACCAATGGACCTGTTTGCCGTTCGGTCTAAAGACAGCACCGGCCATTTTTCGAAGAATAATGTGTAACATTATACGAAAAAATAAGCTTGGAGAATTTGCAGTAAGTTTTATAGACGACTTATTAGTATTTTCAAAAACATTTTTAGACCATATAAGACACCTAAAACAATTATTTGAAGCCATAAAAAATGAAGGCCTAAAACTCAAATTTTCTAAATGTATGTTTGCAGCACAATCAGTCAAATACTTGGGTCATATAATACAGAATAACTCAGTCAGACCGCTGAAGGATAATTTGATATCAATACAAAATTTCCCAATTCCAAAAATACAGAAACAGATAAGGCAATCTTTAGGGAAAATAAACTTTTACCATAAGTATGTGCCAAATATAGCAATAAAGATATATAATAGAGCCTTTGCATAATCTTTTAAGAAAAGGACAGATATTTAACTGGACTGAAAAATGTCAACAGTCATTCGATGAAATGAAACAAATTTTATGTTCTCAACCAATATTAACAATCTTTGATCCTAATCTCCCTATTCACATATATACAGATGCCAGTATACAGGGACTGGGAGCAATCTTGAAGCAGCCACAAGACAATAATGAAGAAAAACCTGTTGCATACTTCTCTAAAAAGCTAAATGAAGTTCAAAAAAGGAAGAAAGCAATATATCGTCGCTTGCCTCTCTAACTGACATATCTGTAATTTTTTTCGAAACTGAGTTATCTACACCATCTTAATCAATTTTGCAAGACGAATCGATCTGTATAATCGACGTATCTCTATGTTTTACCAGTTCTGAGATATCACAAAGGTTGGGGCAGTCGTATCTACACTTTCTTGAATTAAAGAGCTCACTAAAAGACTTATGTCACTTACGACGTTTAGTAAGATTTTGTTTGCAGTACTTGTAAGATCTATTGGCGACGTAAGTGACATACTAGTCCATTGAAATGTTACAATTTTAGGACCGAATATTGCATTTATTAGAGGACGCAATTTTATTTTTGGAATATTATGTTGGAGGCTTAACCTCAAGTTTGTGGGGTCGCCACTCTTGTCCCCCGGCCGCCATCTTGAAAAAAGGGATGACAACACTATTTTCGTGATATCTCGGAAACTATAAGTCTTACAAAAAATTGTAAAAACATAATTTGTTGCAAACTATTTTGCCTACAAATATGTTCATATAATTTTTTACCCTAAATCAAAGAATTTAAAAGTTATAAGCAAAAAAGTGATATTTTTTTAAAAGGTTTATGTATTGCTCTATATCTTTGTTTTATACATTTTACAATTAAATTACCTAAGACCAACCTTGTAGATGATCTTTTGAGAAAAAGATCCCTCAATCCCCCCCGATCACATGAAATTAATTTTCTGCAGATGCAAAGCAAACTGTGAAAGCGTGTGTGGCTGCAGAAAAGCAAGCATAAGATGCTCTACAGTATGCCTACTATTCTGTAAAGCATTTAAGGCCTACTTTTCTGCAGCCACAGTCTACAAGTATGCCTACTACACTACATAAATATATGCAACTATATTATAGTATGCCTACTATATTAGTCTACACATGCCTACTATACTATTTAAATCATTTCAGGCCTGCTTTTCTGCAGCCACACACGGTTCCACAGTTTCCTTTGTATCTGCAGAAAATTAATTTCATGGGATCGGGGTATCTCTTTCTCAAAAGATCATCTACAAGGTTGGTCTAAGGTATTTTTTTTTTGTAAAATGTATTATAAACAAAGTTAAGGAGTGATAATAAACCTTTTAAAAATTTTTCTCACTGTTTTGCTCATAACTTTTTAAATTTTTTATTTAGGTAGGTAAGTTATATGAACATGTCCTCATAAATTTTTTGTAAGACGTATAGTTTCCAAGATATCACGAAAATAGTGTTGTCACCCCTTTTTTCAAGATGGCGACCAGGCCGGGAGACAAGGAAGGCGACCCCACAAACTTGAGGTCAAGCTTCTATTGACCCCCCCAACATATTCCAAAAATAAAATTGCGTCCTCTAATAAATGCAAAGCAAATGTAACATTTCAATGGACTATACGTAAGATGTATGATATGTTTTTGGCTACTTTAGAGAACGATGCAATAAAATCCTGTTTTGCAACCTACCGCAGAGTGTTTAAGGCTAAAAATCTGAGTTTTCATCATCCCAAAAAGGATCAATGCAGTTTATGCATGGCGTATCGTACCGGTATTTCCGAATAACATAAGATGTGATCTCAAAGATAGTGTTTTATGAAACTGTTAGTTATCTAATTAAACAGATGTTGATTGTGTTTGAATTTTAAACAATGACGTTATAGAAAAAAAAACTGTTATTTTAGGCTTATGTTACGAACTGTTAAAAAAAAATACAAAAATTTAAAATTTTAGTTACAATTTGTTATTTTTTTAAACTATCAGTATACCTAATGGTTACGTGTTTGTAATTTGTAACTTATAATTTCATTGTAACTGATTATTTCTATACCCTGAGTTTTATTACATGATTTATAGTACAAATTGCCCGACGTAAGTTACAACAAATACCGTCCAAATCGAAAACAAAGTTCTCTCAAAGAGACGTATCTGCTTTGAAAATGTATTATTTAAATAATAATAATAATATTGAAATAAAATTTATACCCACGCGAAGTACTCGATAAGATCTATGTACAGGCAGATTTTTATTTTGTTCACGCTGATAAACGTTGAGCTGCCTCCGATTTTAGGTAACCATAAACCGAATAAAGCTTGCCCTGAACATTTTGCTCAATGTCAGTTACGACAGTTAGAGGGGCAAGCGACGATATGCCTAGCGATTAAGGAATGTGTTAAGTATTGGCAGCATTTATTGATAGGTAGAAAATTTACTGTATTTACTGACCACAAACCGTTAGAAACTATGAACATTAAATCAAGGACAGATGAGGAATTGGGTGAACTTACATTCTATCTGTCACAATATGATTTCCAAATAAGTACTCGCCCGGCAGATATAACATTGAAGCTGATTGTCTGAGTAGAAACCCTGTCCTTGGACCAAATGAAAATCAAGATGAATTATTAAAAATAGTAAACACAATAAAACTACAAGAAATCTTAAAAGATCAAGAAAAAAATGAAAATATACAGTGCAAGAAAGATAAATTAATATAAAAAGACAACATATATTATAAGAGAGTAAAGAACAAAGACAAAATAATTTTATCTGAAAAATTTAGCATACAATTCATAAATAAAATACATAAAGACATGGGTCACTTAGGAATTAGGCAGATGCAAAGTATGATTAGTTCATTGTATACAGCGGAGAACATCACAAAGAACATAAAAAGAATTTGTGAAAATTGCTTAGTGTGTATAAAAAACAAATCAAGAGGACAGAACAAATGTGGATTAATGTCACATTTGGGACCTGCCACAAAACCGTTTCAAATATGTTCTATTAATACAATTGGAGGCTTTGGAGGTACACGGTCGACGAAGAAGTATTTACATCTGCTAGTGGACCATTTTACTAGGTATGCACATATTTTAACTTCAAGTACACAAAACTCAAATGACTTCATCAAACTCATAAAAAACTGTGGAGAAATTCATAATATTGAATTGATTCTATCGGATCAGTATCCAGGTATTAATTCTAAAGAATTTAAAGGATTTTCGGACCAGGAAAATATCTGTATAATCTTTATAGCAGTTAACTCGCCTTACTCAAATGGTCTAAATGAAAGACTTAATCAGACATTAGTCAACAAAATCCGATGCAAAGCAACTGAAAATGTTAAAAAAGTTGCATGGACAACGATTGCTCAAAACTGTGTAAAAAACTATAATGAGACGAAACACTCGGTTACTGGATATGCTCCAAAGTACCTACTATATGGCACAGATGTATCTCTTTTGCCGAATGAGATGAAGCTGAAAAAGACTGAGAATGATTTAGTAAAAGACAGGCAAAAAGCTTTGGAAAACATAATGAAATCACATAATTACAACAAAGAAATCTATGATAAGAATCGAATATGCATAGACTTTAAAGTTGGTGATATTGTCTTTGTGGAGAATGGTAACAGACTTAATAGAAAAAAAACTGGATGAATTGAAACTCGGAGCTTATCAAATTATAGAAAAAATATCAAATACAATCTACAAGATAAATACTGATCATAGGAAGTCGGAGTCAAATTTTTTTCACATCTCAAAACTAACTCCAGCTCCTGATGGCATCTAGTCTGAGAGTTTGCGTGACTAAACACCTGATTATATTTTCTTTTGGGGGGAAGATGTAAAGAAAAATGTATTTTTCTTTATTTGCATTTTGCCGCCATTTAGATGATTATTTGACATATCCTTCTGCTCTACGACTTCTATGTAATCTATGAAAAGAAAAGATGGCCGAATGGACTAAAAACTAGAAAGTATTATCATTGATTTCGGCGATTGTTAATTTAATAACACTAAATGTCGTTTCTTTGTTTTTTTCCAGGTAAGATTTTGTTATAATTTAAATGTATTAATTAAAGCTTTGTGTTATGTGGATGTGGATCCACATAACACAAAGCTTTAATTTTGATTAAAATAAAAAATTTTGTTTTTTCCAGAAACCCCATTGTGTTATTATTTACTACGTAATCGTCGAAAATCAAGAAATAACCTTATATATATCGATGGCCCCAACGAATAAACGTGCAAGAGCTCTTACCCAAAATTTTTATTTTATTTTTCGTTTGCATTGACTATGATACACCTATGTAATTTTATTTGATTTTTTTTGACTTAAAATGACGGAAAAAATAATAGCATGTATCACATTAATAATAAAACATGCGCTTATTTCAGATTATTTGTTTATTTCAGTTCACCAGAATAAACGTGTTAAAACAATCTGGCGCTCGTGTCTATCTTTTCCTTTGGGTTATAACTCTTGCACGATTATTCGTGTAAAAATGCAAGCAACTTCTACCACTAATGCCTCATTGCAGATGGCGAAACTTTGAATATATTAATCACAGCTATTCTATTATCTTTTACTAACTTCTCTTGTCTGTTCTGCTTTTGTAAAGGTTATTAGAAGAGCTATTGTAAAGTTTATCGCAAAAGCTGCTGGTGAGTTGCCGGTCTTTTTAAGAGGGAATACGCTCTCTCCTTGAAGGTTTGCAGATCGTATAGGTCCGGAAATACTGCTGGTGACAGTTCATTCCAAATTTTACAGTGCGTGGCAGAAAGTTACGCAAAAAAAAGCACGGTTGAAGACTGCCACTCATCAAGGTTTTGAGGATGGTATATTTTTGACGTGGAACGATGGCGAAAAGTTGCAGGAGGTATGATTCCGAACAATTCCTCAGAGCACTCCCCGTGATACAACCGATTGAGGATGCAGAGTGAAGCTATTTACATCTCGGCGTAATTCTAAGGGGTCCAGCCTGTTTGAAACACTATGGCAGTAGACGATTCGAGCGGCCCTTTGTTGGATACGATCCCTTTGGATCGTGGGTAGGGATTTGTTGGTATTTTGGGGTCCCTGCCCAGATATGAGAACAGTATTCCATAATATGAGGTCAAACCTGCACCTTGTAGAGTTGCAGGCATTGGTCCAGACTGAAATACTGTCTCGTCCTGCTAAGAACAGAATCAGAAAAGTATCGTCTACCCCATTCAGAGACTTTCTCCTGTAAATTCTCTATTTTAGACATAAATTTGTTTCGACTCTCGATGACATTTAGCCGAGAAATATGGTGGAAGCCGAGAAATAGGGCATCACCTGTACTATCATCCGCATAGCAATAAATGCCATTAGAATGTATCATGTCATTGATCTGCCAAAAAACTTATGACCTATTTGCATAAATTCTCGGGAAGCCCATATTATGATGGAAGCTTTGTTAGTAGCGCTTTGAGCCAAACCCGATCAAAGGCCTTCGCAATGTCCAAACTAACAGCCAATGCCTCTCCTCTCCACACAATCACCTGAGCCCAACGATGAGTTTGGTACGCCAAGAGATAACCAGCCAAGCGACCCATACTGTTTGTCGTTTTTGTCGCTTTGTAATGTCTGGCCGCCCAAGTATCGAAAGAGCTGATAATGGATTCCATTATCTTCGAGATGACGGAGGTTTTAGCAATTGGTCTGTAGTTGGAAGGATTTGAGCGGTCACCTTTTTTTGGGAATCGAGTACACTAAGGCTGTCTTCTAAGAAGCCGGGACAATGCCAGAAGAGTAGGAGAACCAAAAACGACGCGTTAAGACCGGAGCCAACTCTGGAACACACTTTTTCAACACAATAGGAGGGATTCCGTCAGGCCCACTCGTTTTTTGGATGTAACCTAATGATGGATGGCTGATGTAACCTAATATCCGACATGATGCCCCTGCATCGTGGTATGGTCAGCGGTTTTTATCCCAAGGTCATCAAAAGTCGAGTTTGACGCAAGGAGCTTACCCAGAAGATCGTGTTTGTATTTTGCGTCGTGGGCCAACTATCCATTTCCTACTTGTATGGATGGTAGGATGGCTTTCAAAAATACCCTTCAATAGCTTAGGCCAGAAACCAGAATTCACGGGTTCCCAAAGAGAGGCACTCGAGTCAATCACCGATACTATTGACGTGCTGTTTCTTTGCCCGATTGATCTCTCTCTTGAAGGATCTACGAGTATAAGCAAGGTCCATTTTATATGTATGTGTCCACACATAGACGCGAGGTAGGTCAATATTTACCAACAACAACAATAGGTCAACAATATTTTTTACTGAACCGTCAACAAGAAAATATTAGCTAATTAGACTTTCCACGCGGCCTCGCCCGCATAAATGAGAAATTTTACGGAAACCGTACATTTTCCCGCAAAACATAGCCTATGTTCTTTTACATCATGGTCTACTCTACATCTGTGCCAAATTACTTAAAAATTCATCCAGTACATCGCGAGATAAGTGCCTTCAAATAATTTTCCCGGTTTTTTCTACATTTTCCTATGTTTCTTCGCTTCTATTCGTCTTAGAGTGATAATTTATAGTTTATAGCCTTCCTCGATAAATGAACCATCTAACGACGAAATAATTTTTCAAATCGGACCAGTAGTTCCTGAGATTGGCACGTTCAAATAAACAAACTCTTCTACTTTATAATATTAGTATAGATTTACATTTTATACCATACACTAATAAGGTCATATTACATAAATAATGAATCAACTTCTAAACACTAGTATACGGGCTTTTATCTTTACAAACATGTAAAAGCAACAAAATATACAAGAATAAGCGCGTAAATGACCAGACCATGGCTCAGGAGGAAAAAAATATACGTGGAATAACCATGCCACATTTCACTGCACTTGTTAAAACTTCATTTAAGATACGAATAAACGTGCATTGATACAATAGTGTTAACAAGTCACATATAATTCACTAGAATAATAATTTAATATGGTTTTCCTTAAATATGTAGTAAACCGTTAATATTTGTTTTTTAATAAATATATGAGCTGAAAGATATTTTTTTACCTTTAATTTGACTAAACATTATATTTGTCTATTTATTATGTAGTCAAAGTTATGTGGTTCCTAACGTTTTTTTGTCTTCCTGAAAAGTTGTCTTTTTTCGATTGCACGTTTATTCGTTGGGGCCATCGATATGGTGGAGAGGTATGTAAAATTCAAAATATTATTATAATATCATAACCGATAAATAATAATATATTTTAAATAACATCTAAATAATATATTAAATATATGTATGATTGATATTTTAATTAACTATTTGCAAAACCAAATGGATAGCTATTTCGATTATTTCAGTATCAAAGAGTATTATCGCACATTACGATCTAAATTCGATATAATTCAAAACTATTTAAATATAATAAATTTAGTGTGTATGAAAATATGATAATCCCATGTTTAATTTTTACTAGCTGTTTCTGAGTATTAAATATCCCAAAACTACTAAGCCGATATTGATGAAGCACAGACTAATATAGCATAGATCCGAAGAAAGAAAATTACTTATAATGAAACAGTCCCGCGAGATTAACGTACGAAGTCGTGTGCATTATATTTTAAAGAAAACTCCTAAAATATTATACTTAATGGTGCTTCAAAAGGAAAAAGCTTGCCGGCCACTCGATGGTAAGTGCTGCGGCGTATAGACACAAGCTGTGGAGTGGTCATAAAAGACTCCTTATGCTACAACGTGCTGCGCTAGCTGCGATCTAGATGTGCCTCAATGGCATCTTAGAGCCAGAGGGTTAACTCGGTTTAAGGTGAAAGAAAACGGACACAGCATTTCTCCCATTTAAAGAATATTCGGGTTAGGTTAGGTCAGTTTTATAACTAACCTAATAATTAAAATAATAATGTCAGAGTTTAAATAATGTTAATTGTCAGAGACATTGTTCTTCCGAATCTATACGCATTAATAGAAAAAGATCAAAAGAGCAAAAAATAAAAAATACAGCAAACAAAGCCCTAATAACGTTAAAAATAATATAACGTTATTAAAACGGTGAGATTATTTAAAAAAAAAACTATACATATTGCAATATTCGAAGTATGTGTAGGTATGACTGATACTTTGTCACGCTAAATATATATTTAAACCAATTTGATGAAATACTGATACAATGAAATACTTCAAATCCCGGATGTCCTTTGACCGTTTTACCGTCGTGGAGGTGATGCGAATATTATTTAGTTTCTGATCTAAAGTTAGTAACGAATCAGCCGAGCCATACGTATTTACTGACAATATTATGTACAATTTGTTTAAGTTAGGGTCAGATTACGTACCAAATTTCAGCTTTCTAGTACTTCAGGAAGTAACCAAACATTTTGATGATCATCAGTGTGTCAGTGCTGAAATCGGTGTATTTTAGATATCACTAAAATCTAAAGTATTAGAGCTATTCAATTGAGACTTAGTATGTTTAATTTGTCTATTATTACATTATATCCTAAGAATATGAATTATCTGGCGCAGCAGAAACCAACTCTGTGAGGGTTAAAAAAAAGACGAAACACTTCGAGAACGTAGGTAGGGCCCTTGCGCTTCGCTTGGCTCGTCTCGGCGGTGGCACGTCCGTGCCCCTAGATGTTTGTGTTCACTAAGCGCACATACCGGCTCAAAATTATTATTATTATTTATTATTATTGGCCCACTGTGTCCCACTGCTGGGCAAAGGCCTCCCCTCTTTTATTCCATAATTCGCGATCTTGTGATGTTACTGGCCACTCTTTGTTGAACGCATCCAATTCGTCGCGCCACCTTTTTTTGGGTCGGCCTCTATTACGCTGACCAGTCGGTAGCCACTCCGAAATTAGACGCGCCTCAAAATTAAAAAAGAAAATTTCATTTTACTCTTAAAACAATATAAGAACAATATTAGGAACTGGTACTATTATTTGTAGAAAGCCTCGGAGGCGGACGCTACCCACTACAAAAACACTTGCAATCGCAATTCAGCGCATTGTTCGAAACTTTCAGTTGTTCGATCAGTTTTATCTACTACGGAGTGTGAATTTACTATTCTACAGTCTATTTATTTAGCGAGCTTGTTCTGAGATAAGCGCTTTTGTTTAGAAATGTTTATCAGCTAGTAGCTAGTGGACTTATGACTATTGTCGTGGTATTATAGAGCACGAGAGAATTAGAGACATTAAAATGTTTGGATGATATTATTGACCGGTTTTGAGAATTTTCGCTAAAACTTTTCTATTTTACGACGTTACTTTGACTTTGATGAATAAGATAAACTTGTAAAAATACCTGCAAAGAAATAATAACACATTTACATTGTTTTGATTTAATACCTCGATCGTGGAAAAACCAGACACAAATTATAGCTTATTCTTATCGTGGCCGCATGTGGCCGCTTGGGAGTTGAAACATTGACCCTTCAATCGTGGCAAAAATCTGTCAAAAATAGGAATCCAAAATCGCAAAAAAAAATGGCGCCTGGCCCTTACCCCCTTTTTACAAATAATATAATATTTTTACATCCAAACCATATTTTATGTTTTTGTAAAGAATTTTATAATATCTAATAAATTTTCTATCTATCAAGCCATCATAATATAGTATTTAGTCTGATTTAATATTCTTTTCAGAAGTATATATTTTGAAAAATGTTTTTCTGACTATTTCACATGAAATAAATGAATATTTTGTTATGTTCTCGACGACGGAACCCTAGAAACAATAGTCTATTATTCAATTTACCGTCACAGCTTGAGATGTTTACAAAAACAGGTCATAAATATCACACTAAATAAATGCTTTATACCTAATTATTGCGATCGTTTTTTTACTCTGTTGCATAATCTTGCAAAAAAAATAGATATTGTGTGTATTACGAGTATAGTTTTGATAATAAACGTCTTTATTTCAATTCCAGGTAAGTGTTTTGTCTATCACCTTAGGCAGCACAAAGGTAAGTGCGAAACCCTATTTTTGTATTTAATCATAGGTGTTCTGAAGACTTTATGCTATTTAAAGCTTAATTACTTAACTTGACGCAATGACATGTAGTTCTAAATTTGAATTCGAATTTTCTTTAATTTTTTTAAATACTTTAAGTTAGAACAAGAGTTGAATTTCAAATTGTCTTGTTAGGTTTGTTAATATTTTTGATTTTACGTTCAAATTTTATGACCTAGTTCTTCACCTTACCTTACCTAGTTATAGTTATTATAGTAGTTTTCCTACTCATAATGTTAGAGTAGGTAAGTAGACATTGAATTGTTTTTTTCTTTCACAAAAATTATATTCAATAGTTAACTTTTTTGAGACACAAGTTAAAAACGTGTTTTCATCCAATTTTCAGCATAAGTTAAACCTACGCCGAAACCGGGCATAAACCAAGGTAGACCTTGTGGCCGCCTCGTAGTTTTTATCTTACAAAATATAAATTATAAGCCGGAAGTCACCAAGCATTGTCCCCAAGCATTAGCCATGGCATAGAGATTTAATAGGCTCGGCTACTACCACTTATTCACACCCAAAAATAGCCGATTCATTAATGCGCCAGCTAATTTTTGTTAAAATCTAAATTTGTTTAGCTAATTTTGATGATATCATGATATAAAATCGTGTTGATGTGAAAGTGTATAAAGCTATTTAATATATTCTTGGAACCTAAGCAAGAATTGTTAGTACTAAAGTAATACAATACTTATTATTAATAAAAAATATCTTTTTTCATTTACGCATATTTAGTCCGAAAATAAAGCTAAGAGTTTATTTTTGTTAGCTGTCTTTTTATCTTGTCTTAAAATGTAATTTTGTCGTGCAAAAAGATCCAGTGTACCTAAAATGTCTATCACGGTATAAATTAAATTCATGTCAACCTGAATATTCTGAGAAAATGCCTCAATATTTTGCAGCTTGCTCTCGCTTTCATTAAATATATTTAACAGCCCAACGAAATTATAAAACAAGCTTTTAGGGTAAGTTTCAGTGCTGTACCTAAATTTGTTTACTTTCTAGACCGCCATCATGAAATTGTGGAATCTTATAACTTAAAATAGAACGTGGTTGTTTTTGCAAATATTTTTTAATATTTCAGGCTATTGTTTGTCACTAGATCAAAATATTATTTCGACGGCTGTAGGACTTTTACTAAAAACGTCCAGTATACACAAAAGGCTCTTTTTTTCATGAAAATAATCAAAAATACCACTAAATACCCAGTTTTAGTTTAAATAAGTAGCCTGCAATGACCACACTTTAATATTTATTATAAAAGAGGCAGAGTAATGGTAAATACTCATGTATTAAATTATTAATTATTCTTAACGAAAATTATAGAAGCGACTACTTGTCGATTTGACGGTTGTTCTCTTTGTTTCTTATAAGTTCTATAAAATTCTCATCCTTAAAATTGCAACTTATAATGTACACATTTCTTTTACTTAAATCATCGGTTTAAAAGTTTACCATCATCAAACTTTTCCAACTTTGTAAATAAACAATTTTTCACGCTAAAATCAGCCTTTTAAGTGACAAAGAATATTAAATTTTCTGTGGAACAAATAATAACATGGTAACTTACTTAGGCTAGTAACAATTCCAGTTTACGCAAGCACTTCACAGAACTTCACAGTTTAACACTAGGGGACACGTCGCGCGTTCTCCGCGCTAGGACACAGTGGCGGGTTCTCTCGAGCCGCCCTCCGCGCATGCGCCCTTCGGCCTGTCAAATTCGCCGCTATAAGCGTTGTAGCCGAGATAAATTTAACGATATGGCTGGATCATCTCGCCGGCTAACTATAACGTTTAATAATATCAAACGATAACGCTTTCATGGCCGCCAGCGTAAAGGTGGAATCAAATATTTATATTTTATAAGCTTTTGCCAAGTTGGGAAAGATTTTAAGATTGTGTCTTACGTAAGCGGAATTTGGACGGTAATATGATTTTGTACGCTACGCTTTCCGATTATCTTTTTTAGCTCAAATAATAATCTAGGTACTATGTATGTATGAAAATCATTTCATTGTATGGTAGAGTAGGTTCACACGGCACAATCCTGCACGTTTCCTGCACGTTTTTTTCAGTATACGTTTTAACGAATAAACCGTAGCGCATACAATGTACTTATATAGAACCATTCACACGTGATTGTATGCACGATTTGGTGCAGTATAATCGGCGTATGAATGTTAAAACGTCTACAGCTGCAAAACAAAAAACGTGCAGGATTGCGCGGTGTGAACCTACTCTAATTGAAGAGTTTGTACATCAAATTAGGGGGCGTCCACAAATTACGTGAGGTGTTTTTTTAAATTTTTTGACCCCCCCTCCTCCCCTGGTGCGATTTCGTGAGATTTTAATCGACCTCCCAAATCTCACGTGAGATTTTACAAAATGTGTGTTTCTACTTACTTACGTAGACGTTTGGTTTGACAGTCAGTATATTTTCTTTCGAACGAATTTGTGAATGATCTTAATCGTGTAACGATTTAAATCGCATACGTACAACCATAGAGGTACAACCTAGATGAAATGGACCAAAAAAAGTATTTTTTTGTTGAGAAAAAAATTACGTGAGATTTGCCGAGACCCCCCCTCTCCCCAACGTGAGTTTAGATGAGATTTGACTCGACCCCCTCCCCCCCTAAACACCTCACGTAATTTGTGGACGCCCCCTTAGTTATCTAATAAAAATAAAAACATAATAAAAATTGGAGGTCAAAAATTATAACTACGGAAAAGACAAACAGAAAATCGTAATAATATAATATTATAGTGTAAAAACATGAGCGGTTCGTGTCATAATGCAGTGGTCACACCTGTGGGTTTGTAACGATGCATGTCAGACTTAATGAGGGAGTCTATTATAAATGGGATTAATTCTGGCGCGCTCCAGATGCCTAAAACCCGCTATGTTTTAATTAACATACTATGTACTAACAACCTGTTTAGTAAGCATTAGTTTTATACCTAGGTAAGCTTTTAGTGGCTTTTCAACGTAGGAATAAAATAAATTAATACGAATATTATAAATGCAAAAGGGTATATGTCTGTTACCTCTTCATGCTTAAACCACTGAACCGATTTTGATGAAAGCGGGTATGCTTATAGTAAGCGGGTAAGCAGGTACTTTAAGTCCTGATGACCTGTGATGAACGTTTTGGTTATTTTAATTTAATAAAATTGGTGATTATAACTTTATAAAACATAAAATTTACTTATAACTATGTTGTGCGTGACAATATATAGAATTACCAATCTCCTAAGCTATACAGAATTCACAAACAACTGTATTTCACGACACAATCTCAGCAAACATTTCAATAGAATAAAATGAATTCACAATATTTCAATCGCTCGTATCGGAGGAAGCCCATATCTCCCGCGCGTATCTATTGTCGGTGAACTGTGTTAAAACTACGCTCCGAGCGTGCCACGTGATTTCACACTGTTTGGTCTGGACTTTTAAAAGACAAAAAAAAATTATATAAGGATTTTTCAAAGAAATGTTTTTTCGTGAGCAAATCCATCCACATTCATAATATTAGTATTACTATAGTTGACGCCCGCAACTCCGTTGCGCCAAAATTCGTTTATCGTGCAGTCCTTTCCCAGGAGACAAAGTATCTCCATACCAAATTTCAGCTAAATCGGTTCAGCGGTCGTGAATCGTGACTCGTGATAAGGTAACAGACAGACAGACAGACAGACAGACACACTTTCGCATTTATAATATTAGTATGGATGAGAAAGTGTATCCTATCTGTCTGCCTGTCACCTCGTCACGCCCAAACCGCTGAACCGATTATGCTGAAATTTGGTATGGAGATACTTTGAGTTCCGGAAAAGGACATAGGATACTATATTTATTCCCAGAAAATGTACGGTTCCTGCGCGATATACGACGATACGATACGAGAATAATAAATTTGATTAAAGTAAAACTATTTAAACTTAAAATGAATTCTAGGACGGTGATGCAGACAAAATTCTGTGGTTGATTACTTAAAAATAATAACTTACTATGTATTAAAAAAGTGTCTATTTAATTTTTAAGGACGTAGGTACGTCTTTGATTAAATTAATGAAAATCATACTTCGCGCATTAGCGCGAAGTATGGTACCTATTAAGGTACGATTCTTTTAAAAATAGCAATTGAAAACTTGGAAACAATGTAAAGGCGTTTTCCTCAATACAACGTTTCTGTATCATACGGTACAAGTGGACATAATATTCAAAATAACCCTCAACCCTTGTGATTACTCGAAACGTAAAGTTTCAGTCGACATTTTTAAAGTTATAAAACATACCGTAAAGGTGCCGGTCCCTTAGCCCTGTACTTGTTATCTCGTAAAGTCCTCAAATCTTACCCTCACTCCCTGTAGCTGGGCGACATTTTATAATTTGAGTCCTTGGGCTCCGCGGAGCTCAAAGCGGCTATTACTTTACGATCATAAATTTAAAAACATTCGGCTCGCTTATCTTAAATCCCTTCTATATAATTATATTAATATTACTCATAAAATAAAAGGAACTGAGAAATTTATCTTCATGAATTTCTAAAGGGTTTTGGCCGCTTTTAATAAAATTCATCAGAGTAAATTATTTGAGACTAATGTCATTCGCAACTTCTTTACATTGAAATTATTTTATTGCGCGGGGGCCATACTTTTTTCAGAAACAAAAACTATCCTTCGTCCTTTCCCGGGGCTCAAAGTGTTCATACCTAAGTCCAGTGGTTCAAGCAGTAAACAGATAGACTTACTTATAAAAGAAAAGTAAGTTATAAAGAGCCAATAATATATCGAGCCCCGGGAGACAAATGAATTTCTATGCAACGGAGTTCGTGGCAACGTCTAGTTACATAATAAAGGTCACAAAAGATGTATTAAAGCAATAGAGCTGCAGGTTATTAAAATAATTATTAAACAGTGGATTCTAATTTTTTAACATTCAAGCAAGAATGGAGGTTCTCTTTTGTAAGTAATAATTAGAATTGTTTAACTTTACGTCGGAGCGGTAATAACCTGTAAAGAGTTCTGTTTGACTTTACAGTTCCAAACGGTTCCGGTGCAGCGAGTTCCGTTATAATATTTTATTAAAAATGAATTATTAAGTTCCATATTTTAATACAGCTATGAATATAAAAACCTATAACTTTTATTATTTATTGCGTGCTGTACAGAGGTTATCAATTAGATATTCATAACCTCTTTACAGTAGATAGTGGGTCAAACATTTATAGCAATTTTAGTATTAAGTTAACTGCATATATAATTTTATTTATGACTTACGCAAAATTATGTGAAGGGCCGTAGGAAGGGCCGTAATAATTATAACCATGTTTTCTATCATCATTGTTAAGTTGTTAGCTGTGTAATTTTATAGCATGCAAAATTTACAACCATGAGCAATCAATAAACGAAATATAGAAATCTATATTATGTTTTCAATCGCTGGTTTAGGGCATTGTGGGCCATGTTATAGAGGTAGGCGGTAGGCCGCAACAGAATTTCATTAAACATTCTGACTATTTAAATATTGAAATTGTTTACCATCCTCGTTCTATAGACCTCTATAGTCTAGACTTTGAGAAAAATAATAACCTCCTTTTTGAAGTCGGTTAAAATAGTTTGAAACACTAAAAAAGTTCACTCCTACGCAATTTTGTAAGCCAGTAAGCGTTGTAAGTTGCAGTCTTGGAAGATTATGTCGGACGGTCGCGTGAGGCCCGCCGCTTATCTTGTTACCCCGAGCGCCCCGTGCGCCCTGTCGCTGTCACGCCACGTCGCCTTAGGGCTAGCGACGCCCCTGACTCGTGCCAACTATTGTTTGTTGATATTACCTTTACATTTCAAGTGAACGGGCAAACATAGCAAGACGATTAAAATGTACACTCCGTTAAGTAATAAGGGAACCGTTTAGTAAAGAAATTTGGGGCCCTGCTTTGATGTAACCCCGAAATATTACAGCACATTGAATATTACTTAGCTAAGTAATATTGAATATGCTGTAATATCTCAGCACGGTTCAAAGCACGGTAATGCCGATCGAATAAAGTCGGCCTGATCGCAGGCCGATCTGACGTTTTATGCATTACCCGTGTGTATGCGCTTGACAGCCAAGTCCGACCTTTTCATTCGGCCTCTGTATATTATGGGGATGACGAATGCGTTAGCGAAAATACGGCAAGCTGCTCTAGGCTCTAGAATATTCAAAAGAAATATTTACATCTCACCTAAACTAACTGTCGCTCCGGTTACCGTTAGCTAACATTTTTTTTAATATATTATCCTAGGATCTAATCGAAATAATTTCGAAATACTAGGCTTGTTGCTCTTTTATGATCTACTACACTTCAAATATAAACATTAAACACTTCTCATACTACAGTGAATGCATAAAATCCACAAGAACTCTAGTGTCTCAAAAGACATACTATCTTTGAGCGTTATTTCTTTACATTCGCGAATGAAACGCTCAGCAGCTACGGAAGGTAAGTTTACTGTTTCTCAACAAACATTTGGCAAGTGCGCCACTTTCCACATGAAAAACAAAGTAAACTTAACCCATCAGTCGTGGCAAAACGAGACACAATAGCTTTTTCATTGTTATCGCGGCCGGATGTGGCCGCTTGGGGCTTCATGAATTAATATTACAGAATATTAACATTTTGTAGAAAGTAATCCCACCAAAAACATAAAATATGTAAAAATGGAAAGCCAAGTTCCATACAAACATTATTCTTGTCTATGGACTTCGCCGTAAAAAGGATGGAGATCTAAATGAGTGCCAAGTTCCGTGGAAAATCGAAATATGTACGTATGGGAACCAAATAGCATTATGAACAAATAATAGAGTCTATTTCTTTGCTTTATTGAATATCTATAACAATTAATGTTATTTAAATAATGTGAGATCTTAAACTAGATTAGATCTAACTTGGCCAGTTTTCATTACATCAGTCATTCCATAAAGTTATTGAACATTTTAATTCTGATGAAAACTAGCCAAGTAGAATCTAATCTAGTTTAAGATCTCAAATTATTTAAATAACATTATTTGTTATAGATATTCAATAAAGCAAAGAAATAGACTCTATTATTTGTTCATAATGTTATTTGGTTCCTATACGTACATATTTCGATTTTCCATGGAACTTGGCACTCATTTAGATCTCCATCCTTTTTACGGCGAAGTCCATAGACAAGAATAATGTTTGTATGGAACTTGGCTTTCCATTTTTACATATTTTATGTTTTTGGTGGGATATCATTACTTTTTGTAAAGAAAACTTTGCGAGCAAGGGTAGACTGTAGACATCTTAATCTTTCCAGTTCAAACATACATAATATTCGACTATATTCAATCGCAACCTTAAGGTGTTGTTTCACCACTTTCCGACGAGTACCGGATATGCTATCCGCAACTTATCTGGCAGATACTTTATATATCAGATAAATTGTGGATAGCCTATCTGAAACTTAACTGACAGATCCTTCATCTGTCAGATAAGTTGTGGATAGCCTATCTGAAACTAATCAGGAAGTAGGGAAATAGCCCCTAAGCCTTGTTGAGTATCAGACGAATAAAACAAAGAAAATTCAAGCGAATGGAAAAAGCAGCTACCATCAGGAGGCATTGGAATAATACGGTATAACACAAGTGTATTTCCAACCATTAACTATAGGGTACAGCTATTATTATAGCTGTCTAACAAACAGATAGACAGACGGACGGACGGACGGACAGACGGACAGACGGACAGACAGACGGACAGACGTATTAAAAGAACTCTATGTCTATTCCCGGGACTCAAACTATATCTCCATACCAAATTTAAGAACAATCGGTACAAGCAATTTGGGCGTGAAGAGGTAACAGACAGACAGACATACTTCATAAAGTCACCTTTTATTAATTTCCTAAAGTTTTTTCACTTCACAAATAAATATATTTTACGGGGAGCTCCCATACAATAAATGTGATTTTTTGGCCTTTTTTGGTCAAAATCAATCATTATTGATTTTGACCAAAAAAGGCCGGCTTTTTTGGTCAAAATCAATGGCGGAAACGAAACGATGACGAGAGGCGAGTGACTTGACGATTCAATTAATTTTTATACACCGCTATAGTTATGCAAGGGCTTGTTACGTGTCGTTTCAGTATAAATTGACTCAGAAGTCTGCTGACCGGCATCCCATCAAGCAAAATATTAACGATGTCTTGACAAGACCCGTTGACATAGACAAAGGAAAAATTACAAACTGTCAGCAGCAGTATTTTCGGACCTTTACGATATGCAAACCTTCAAGAAAAGAGCGTATCCTTTTAAAAGGCCGGCAGTGCACATAGGGCAAGTATCTACCGGCTGCAATGGCTACCGGCTGCCATTGCAGCCGGTAGATACTTGAAAATTTCACAAAATCTTTAATTATATTCTTATTTTCATAATCTATAACAAAGGTAAAATAAAATAAATATTTAAGGTAGGTTTCCATACAAAAAACACAATTTTTGCCTAGTTTCGCTCTGTCCGACTCGCACTTGACCGATTTTTTTTTTTGTTTTCTGATTTTTCCCTACGCTTTCACACAATTACCGAGCTGGATTCCAAATTTCAGCCTTCTAGGTCATCTGGAAGTGGGTTAGAATTTTGATCTATAGGTCAGTCAGTCAGTCAGTCAGTGATAAAAATGTAGATTTTCGGACGTTAATATCTTAATAACCGTTTGAGCTGTGCTTATGAAATTTAGAGCATGTAGTTATCTTGCAAGTCTCATTATATGAGACAAATTTGAAACGTTAATGTGAAATAGTTTCTGAATTATGAGAGGGTCAAAAGTACCTGCAAATGGTTCGTGTAATATTACACACGGTGCTGCTCGCCATTCTGTTATGCTGGAACTTGGCTTGACACGCTACCGCGTGTCTAGAAAGGTACTCACTCAATAGCATGCAAAACCATTTAGCACTTATAAAATATGTAGGTACTTTTACGGCAATAATAGAGATCTTAGAAAATTATAAAATCGTAATTTAGACGAATTTTGATGATGTATTTAACATTAGGCAATTAAACAATTTAATATTTTAAGCCTAAGAAAATTTGTCTGATAAGCTTTTAAATGATCGCCTAGTCACATTTTGGTCCCAGCAGAATATCAGTGCAGCAGTTGCTGCTAATGCTGAGCTGGGGTCCATCTTTGGCATCACACAATATAATATTAATTTAATTATTATGCTTCGTCCTTGTTCTTGCGTCTGTCTGTAAATATTGTGTTGTGTGATGTGCAAAATAAATGTTTCTTATTCTTATAGTTATGCCTAGTTTATATTATGTTCTTTTTAATTTTTAGGTGGAGTAATTTTGTTGTTTAAAAAATGGATACTTACTGTATTTCTCTCGTGGGTACGAATAAAAAACTAACGTTAATAATAAAATAAAAGGACCTATTTATATATAACAGGTTTATGTCAATCACAATATAAATATTATACAGTAAAGTGGCTCTGCCGTATTCTTGATATCGAAGTCGCTCAACACAGAATAAAAATATGAGGTACGTGAGCGCGACATGATGCTACATTATTTTACTACTATAGGTTGTTATCTAAAAACGCGTTTAGTATGGAGATGGCATGCTGTATATCGTCGATCTCAATGTGACAGCTCGTAATATAAACTGTCAAACTTTACAGGTCGAGTGACAAAACTTTTTTTATAGCAGCAGTGCTTGTTACAGGATGTCACGAGCTGCCGCACGAATATTAATTACTAAACTGTAATTAAATGAAGATTTTGTCATAGGCCCCATACATTATTATCTATCAAACTCTTAGTTAAATTTAAGTTTCATAATATTCTAATGTCTGAGTCTGGCAGTAAAAGTCATTTTTTGTCATCAAAATGTATTGTGATGCTAAAGACATATTTTGCTGGTTACCACCAGAGAAACTATTTGAAACTTTCTGCATCGAAATCTAATTTTACCAAAAATTGTTAGTTAAGAGTTATCACATAAGCACATCTAGGAAGACGATATGTATTTATATTGTGGTTTAAGTTAATATCTTCGTTCATTAGTTGGTCGAGAATTCGCAGGCCCGGGGCGAGTTCGTCTTCCTACTTAAATTATGTTCGCTGCAGTTGTGGAAAAACTTGTCTTTACCTCTACAGTTTCCACGGAACGAATGTTACAGAAAATCTTATTGTTGTATACTCGATTTTATTTAGCTGAAATCTTAATTTTACGCTTCTTCCTTCAAAAAGTATCTATAGGAAAAGGTACCTATTTAAAATATAAGATGATAAGCATTTAATTGAGGAATTATAAATTTATAACACCATTAAACCAATAAAAAGATTAAAACTGTGAATGCAGACGTAAATATTTTTAATTTGTTTTGACTTGAATATAATAATGAAACATTATTATTAAAACGAAAAAAAAAAATCAGTTGTACGAAAAAAATACAAATAAAGACAGTTCCCGAAAATTCGTTATACTTAATAACGAATTGCAAGAAGCATTGGTCGATACATTTTATTCACTGAATGTTAATTAGAGTTTATTTAAACAACAAAAACACGTACGTCGTACGTACAATGTTCGTTGCGAAGTATCGCGTTAATGTCAATTAATTATAATTTTATTGGGGATTATCGGCTACATTTTATTCAATCGTAACTATTGAATTCAATTTTTGGGTTTTACATCAGTTGTCACTTTTATAATCTTCTTATATATAAAATTCTCGTGTCACAATGTTAGTCCCCGTACTCCTCCGAAACGGCTTTACTGATTTTTACCTATATGCATATTCAGCAGGTCTGAGAATCGGCTACTGGGTACTTTTTATATTGATAGTTGCATTTCTTAAATAAATAATAGTAAATTATTACAACTCAAGCGGCGACCATTGTTTGTGCGACGGGATAGCGATGGACGTTGCCATGGTGACATACTTATTTAGTCACTTCAATAAAATAATGAAAATAATATGGGCGAAATACTTTATAACTTATAAGGCAAAGCAACGTTTGCCGGGACAGCTAGTATTATATGCATTTAAAGTACCAGGTAAAGTCTGCAGTCACCAGCAGTGTTTCCGAATTAGTACGACCTGCAGGCTGCAAACCTTCAAGAAGAGAGCGTATTCCCTCTTAAAAGGCCGGCAACGCACTTGCAGCGCTTCTAATGTTGCGAGTGTCCGTGGGCGACGGTAGTTGCTTTCCATCAGGTGACCCCCACCCCTTATTTTATAATAAAAAAAAATTGGTTGACTTTGCCGAAATGTTCCCTTATTTTGGTGGAAGTACCTTACGAGGTAGACAGGCCGGTCTTGGAGGGAGTTCTGTGTTAGACTGATTCGGAACAATCTCGATTCAAAGACAGATGGTAAAAAAGGCAGGTTCTGCCATTAAAATAACCACTCTTTGAACAGTGTGTAGAGTACTATAGAGTTCTTAGGGCGAGCTAATAATAGGTACAAGAGTCCGGTTGCTCAAGAGCATATTATACTTTTTTTCACAGCAAAGTCTGCCGATTCTGCGATTTTTCATTATGTTGTCCCTCATCGGACGAGTGTCTATATACACATGAGATCTTAAAATGTGCGGCACCATAGTCAAAGGTTTATCGACTGGGCCACGAAGGTTCCTTGCTTTACAAGGGTATTACAAGGGTATTAAAAGATTAATGCTTATAATTGAATAAATAACAATACAATTGAAAAATACTCAAACGACGTCCAAATCCCCAACATAGCAAATCAATGCTAATAGTCTATTATATTTTCAGTGGCTCTTTAAACGTTCTTTATTTGGACATTTTCCTTATATCCCGTACTAGAAATTTAATGACGCTTGAGAGTATTGTGTATGTACCGCGACCTCTCGGTCAATTCGACGAAAGTCAACAAAAGACGATTCCGAATGCGGTTAATGGACGAGTTAACGTAATAGCTAAAAGCACTCAATGGCTACAAAGTCGCGTCGGTCGCTTTATGGTTACGCTAACTGTTAATTTTCCACGCGCTGCCAGAGGAAATTCGCCCTAAGTAACACGGGGCCATTGTTTAGTTTTTACGATTTGTATTTTTATTCCTTTATCGGTCAGCCTATTGTGGCTTGCATAATTTGGTTAAGTAGTAAGTTACTTTTTATGTAATCTGCACATTTTACACGATTTCCTCTTTTATTTATTTTTTTAATCGTGTGCTAAACGTTTTGATTACATTCTTGAAATAAAAATAAGTTTCAGCTTTCAATAAGTATAATTCAGTTGGTACAGTACACTTTATAGTATAAAACAAAGTCGCTACCCGTTGTTTGTCCCTTTATCGTATGCCTTGGTCTTTAATGCTATACCACTTTAGATGATGCCTGCAACTCCATTGCGTCAAAATTCGCGCAGGGACCGTACATTTTCTGGGATGAAAAGTATCCTTTGTTCTTTCCCGAGACTTAAAGTATATGCATGCCAAATTTCAACAAAATTGGTTCAGCGGTTTGGACGTGCAAAGGTAACAGACAGACATACTTTCGCATTTGTAATATTAGGTTTTAAGGATCATGTCAGTGCCAGCCAGTTAGTTCAGGCAGGCAAACCCGTGCGTGTAAGCTAGAAGATTAATAAAAACAACATGAAATCTATTTCAAATAGAACAAATCAGCAAGAACACTAATGTATTCATAGTGTAATTCGTCGGATCTGCAAAGGGGAGAGTTCGCCATTGTAAATTGTAATGGGGAATCGTAAAACAGTTGTAATCTTTTAAGAGCGTGACGCATTACAGGAGCGTATCCGTCAGCCTCCCGCCCTTGACACAAATCTCGTTTAATGACGTCACAAAACTTGTACTTTTAATTTAAAATGTACCGGACAAGGTAATTTTATAGTGTGATCTTTCTGTATTTAAAATATTACTAGATGTTAACCGCAGATTTGTTAGGAAAAATTTTGTTTATAGCACGGGAAGTCTGCATTTAGTGGAAAAAGTTACAAAACTATTCTAATATTATGTCCTTTTTTGGATCTCAAAGCAGACAAGTAACGTATATTATACTAAAATCTCGCTACAAGATGCACTTTTGATTTAATATCTAAAAATAATTAAACATTTTATGCAATAAGTATCATGAAGTTTAAAGAGTCCCAATACCTTTCGCTTTATTTGCTGTATATACGACGAAGTCCTGTTTGCTCGGGGTTTCGTCTGAAAAATTCCCTGTCAGGCGGATATAAAATGTTGACAACTTTACAAACCTTTGTGAGGGTATAGCACCTATATTCCTAGCGTTAAAACTATTAAATGTTTCTCGTGTAAACTTCTGTTCTTATTCGAACTGTGAAACTGTGAATTTCGGTCGGTAAAATACTAAATTTAAGATGTAAAGCGAACAAACAAAAGATTTTACTACAAAAATATAACATTTTCTTATTTTTCTTGTAACTTGGGAAAATATCGTGGCAATAATTCAACTTTCGGTTGTTAGATAAATCTATGATATCAGTAATTTGTAGAGCAGAAGCTACATATAGGGCGATATCGTCACGCCCCTCCAGACTCCTTATTTACGACGGAATATTAATAATAAGGCTACATAAAAAATCCGGGCCCACATTTTGGCGAAATGAAATTGCTAATTTGTCTCGCTCGGCGATTAATATCCTTGTTTGTTACACAATTTTCGCTAAGTTGAATAACGCCGATTTAAAAGAAAAATGGTTTTAATATGATTATATTAAACACCGGTCTCGTCTACACCGCTCCGAAAACACTCTTTCACGGATTATGACGTCGAATTTATTAAGTCAAGAAACAAAATACTGGAACGCGGTTCGGAACGCGCGGCAAATTGGTTAATAAATTAAAACCGGCAGTCTCCGCCAGTCGGCGGCAGATGGCGCGTGACAAACGACAGGTATTTAGCGTGTTGCGACGTCCGCACGCCGTGCCCGCACGCCGCACTGATCCGCGTTTTAATTTCATGCTTAACGGCCAATTTTTGTAGCCATTTTTCGTGTCGCGCCTCATGTATTCCCGTCATTTCGGCTGATCAATCGATGTTGCGATGGCTGTTTTATCGCCTTTCATAATATTTTGCATTACGTTTATAAACTTGCAAGCCAGGACCAGTGACTGCTTTTACATCATGTGCTTATTCTTGTAGCAATTTTAGAATTTGGTTCTCTCTCAAATGACAATATCATTATGAATTGTAAATATTACTAATTTCTAAATAATAGCGACACTCTTGGCTTGCTCTCTGTGTAACACGCTTAACTACTACCTACCCTCGTACCTCGTGATAATTTTAGCAAAATGCTAAAAAATGATATGTATCTAATATTTGAATCAAAATTAAATTATAATAGCAATTTAAAAAGCTGAAATTGATAAAACCGGAAAACCGCACTCCCTATTGATTATCCGACGGTTTAGAAGGCTTAAACTCTCGGTACTCTAACATAAAGCGCATCACAGACGGTGAAGATAATATAAAATATATATTATCTTAGAGCATATTTTAGAATATCGCTCACCATACAAATCCTATGAACCATCACACACGACGAAGTTAATTTATATTTTATATTTTGTATCTTAAGATACCGAGCGATATGGAAATATATATTTCGTATCTTAAGATGTTATCTTAAGATACGAAATATATATTTCGTATCTTAATATGTTATCTTAAGATGCAAAATATATACATCTTTATGAATACAGGGTGTTTTTGTGTCGGGCAGCGGGCTCATCGGTGATCGGACGCACTAGTGGATGCAGTGTTGCTAGTGCTGTATGTTAGAAAGTTACATACCTACTCTCAAGTCTCATTCGAAAAGTAACATTTTGAGGGAAAAAGTAACATTTCGGATAATTTTAAATAAAATTGACTTATAATTTATTGCTAGCTTAAAAAGCTCATGAATCGAAATGAATGTTTCTCTTGAATTTCTGAAATACTCCTGAAACTTCTTCGTTGACAGAATATATTGATAAAGGTTAAATTCGCCGCAGGTTTTTCTCTTTTTTATGTGAGGCTCTATCCAAATGTTTCTCCTTTTGGAATGTGCTACTGCAATCTGCATTTCACATTCTATATTAGAATCATCGTCTGAGGAGTTGTCTAACAAATCAAGAAGTAAGGCAGTATCAGTTATCACTCATAGTCAATCACCCTGTATATAGAACTCTAACAAGGAATACGTGTGGCACCAACGCAGACTCGTAAGGAAATGAACAGATTTTTAATATTATCGTATCTTAGCCGTGTGTGATAGCTTAAGATACTATAATATTTTATATTTGGGCATCTTAAGATAAAATATTATATTATCTTCACCGTGTGTGATGCGCTTAAAACGATTATGTAATACCGTAACGTAATACTCGCATTTGTATTCGCAACGTACGAGCTATTACGTGTGATGTTACGATAATTATCGTAATACTTGATGACTTTGTTAAGGCTTGTCGTGAGCTAAAAGGACATAGCTAAGTAACAGTTTGGGCGCAAACTTAGGTTCGATTTATATGCGTCGTTTCGCATTTCGTTTCGCGACTACACCGCGAGATTGTATGAAAATGACAGCGTGACCACGCCGCGCGCCGCTGTTTAAGGGTCAATTCAGACCGCAACGCGACGAGGCGAGGCGAGGCGCGGCGCGGAATAAATTTGTATGGATTTGACAGATTTCAATTGCGTGAGACGTCTTGCGAATATGTCAAATCCATATTTTAGAAGTGTATCTGCGCGTCGCGTCGCCTCGCGTCGCCTCGCCTCGCCTCGTCGCGTTGCGGTCTGAATTGACCCTAAATCAATCATTACATAAATATTCGCTTGTGATCTCGCGGTATAGCAGCCAAACCGCCCGTTCGTGCGGACGCATACAAATCCAGTCTAAAATAATAAAAGTTTAGGCTCAAACACGTACTATGGTCTATGAACCATCTTTAGGAACTGGAAATGTAGATAATGTAGTAGTGTTAGCTTTCCTTTTGTGTCATTTTAATATAACAATATTTTATACTACCCTTAGATTTGTATAACTTTATTTTTTGGGTATAAACTTAATTAAAGGACTGTGTAATAAAATTAATTAATGTTTTACAAGTCATTAGAGGACCTTATTATTACTGATAATTAGGGCCCGGATTTATATGTAAATAAATATTTTTATTTTACGCGATTTCCGGCCTAGAATGTGTTTTTTACACGAATTATCATGCTTAGACTATGAAAAAGTAAGTTTTATTTTCCATATTTTTCCATATTTTGGGGTTTTACAAAGATAAGTCCATATTTTGCAAGAAAATGTCACAATCGTCCATATTTTCACAAAATTACAAAAAAAAAATACGTTCCCGCCACCATGCGGCTGCGTATTTCGCTCCTCTCGCGTTTTATCGTGGTTTCAAAGAAGATTATTGAAGAAAAAGAAAATAAAGTTTCACATACTGAAGGTCCTGTTACTGACATGGCTAAATAAAAACTGAAGTAAAAAAAAATCGTGAATTGTGAGTTGTGACGTGCAGGGATCATTTAGCCAATATTAAGCGAACCCAAGACGATCTTTTTTTTAAATGAAATAAGGGGGCTAACGAGCAAACGAGTCACCTGATGGAAAGCAACTTCCGTCGCCCATGGACACTCGCAGCTCTTGGATTGGGATTGCGCCTGCGGTAAAGTCACTCACTCGACGAAACACAGCGCAAGCACTGTTTCACGCCGGTTTTCTGTGAGCCCGTGGTATTTCTCCGGTCGAGCCAGCCCATTCGTGCCGAAGCATGGCTCTCCGACGTCAAATCATGCAGCAAGACGTGCGTTACGTGCTGTCATGCTTACAATATGATCGGCATGTCATGCAAGTTGCACAATTAAATACTGTCACGTATGTTTATTCCCAAACCAACTATGCATAGGCAAAGCCAGTATAGCATATTTCTGGCCTCTATCTCTTTGTTAACTGTCACGAGTGATTCTTTTCTTACCTACACTAAAACAATGTTTAATTATTGTAATTTTATACTCCATATTTTTTCCATATTTCTATTTTATACTCCATATTTTTCCATATTTTAGATTTTTTAGTCCATATGTATTTTAAGTACATATTTTGGATTTTTTAATACATATTTTTCCGGGCCCTACTGATAATCCTAAACTAAAATGTAATTTAGCAGTTTAGGCTGAAGAATAAGTTACAAAAATATACATATACACGCCTGAAAAACAATAAGGGAAAAGACCTAATGCTAGACACTGAACTAATAGATGACACTTATGACAAAAATACCATAAAAATAAGAATTACTCTAATTATTTCTCACCACTGTAAATTTTATAAGCTTCTCAGGCTATCTGTTGAATTGAAAAAATATATTAGAGACGCCTTCGGGAACAAAATTTTAAAATGGGATCAGTTTTCGTAAATAGTATGACCGCGTCAACACGCACTCGGCAATTTCTTAGCAAATAGGTTAAGGAAGGCGAAATTTTGCATGTAAGTTTTGAATACATTTATTTGATTTTTTGTAATTTCTATTTATTTCATTGGATTAATGGTCATGTTGTATACACTAATTAATGTTTATTTAAGATTTTTTATCCATTTTCCCTAACAATATAAAGGGTGTCTACTATTAGTTCTTGAAAATGTAAAAAACCTAATAGATGACATTGATCTCATCTTTGAGTTTTGCAATACATACTAAAGTTATTTTGTAGTATATTCTACTGCAAAAATCATCACTATTCTCTGAAAATATAATTCTATTAACAATCTAAGAACTTAGAACTACTGCACTTAAAAATGGACATGGTGTCTAATATTAGACCTTGTACTGATCTAAAAATCGATTGCTTTAGTTTTTTAGCAGTAAAAAGAAGAAAAAGGAGAGCTGAGAAAAGAAAGAAGAAAAAAGAAGAGGCAAAAAAAGCATGGAGACTAAAGACTGAAAATAAATTTGCTAGGAAAAAAAATTAAAAATAAAAATAAAAAGAAAGATAGTTTCAGCATGGAAGAAGAATGAATAGAATCTTGAGACAACGTGGATAATATTTCTGATGCATGTAGTTACTATGATGAAGTAAATGAAATCTTTTTAAAAACGGCAAATAAAGACCTAATAATAGGAAAAATGTAAAATGTAATGTAATGTTCTATGTCAACTATTAGTTCATATTGGTGTCTACTATTAGTGATGTTTGTTTTTTGTGATGTCATCTATTAGTACTTATGACTCAGTTTACAAAAAGACCAATAATATATTTTTTTATTGATTTGTCACAGAATAATTATAATAGTTTTATTTTGTAAGAGTTGCTGAAGGCATGGAAGAAGTTAATGGAATCAGGCGTTACTTTGCGGAAATCAACGCATAGGCATGCGTGCACTCACTCATTTACTTAAAGGTGGAAGTTTATTTCGCGGAATATTGCTAAAAATAATAACAAACTAAATTTTAAGCTATGGAAGAAGTTATCAATCCTTTATTTTCATAAATATATATTTTATAACATTCAAATGTTTCATGTTTCCTTAAAGTGTCTGCCATTAGTGCCTTTCCCTTACTTCTTTTGAAACAGTCAAGTTCAAAGTCAATTCTTGAGATTAAATCTCAAGAAAACGTGATAACTTACGTACTCTTTCATATAATATTCGAGTAAGTGTCACTGTCAACATACAATGTAGTATGAAAAAAAGCGAATAAATATTATACCCTGAATATTTAGTAATATAGCATAGCTTACAGTGATTACTAACCTAAAAAGTATAGGACTTAAAAAGTTTTGTAGATGACAATGTAGTTCACTTCATACCTAATTTCTTTGTTCGTTATCGTTCTTATTTCTGAGAAAACATAATTTGAAGATGATGTTAAATACGTAATTATACAACTTTCTCTCGTAATTTTCATTTACAAGATTGAGGAGGAAAATTAAGAAAATTGCTTATAAAAATGACCAGGTAATTTTGTTTCTTGTAATTATTCAGTTTTTACTCTTTAGAAAATTTTAAAAAAATAGGTAAAGGTCAAAAGTACTTAAAAATCTAATAATAAGATATTATACAGCACTGTGATAGTAAATGATTTGCGAACAATATAAAAATAACTATTCGTAAAATTTACTTAATAGGTATTATAATAAGCACCTTAATACGCACGAGTTCTTATTTCAAACTACAAAGAGTTGTACAATGTATAGCGCAGCGAAAAATGAGTAGTACATAAAGTTCAATTTTAAATATCATTAGAAATAATATATTGTAAGCTGGCCTTGTATTTGACAAGTCCTTGATATTCAGTTTGCGGTGCACCGTGCACATTATATGACATAAAGTTATACCGTACGATGGAGAGTCTTAAAGTGAATTCTCAACAGATCCATTGAATGCAATAAAATTTTCTACACAATTGAAAACATTAGCCCAGGTTCACACTGAATGTTAATCGCGAGCCAGCCTCCACCAACCTCCTGCCTCGCGTGTAACTATCGGAACGTGCGAAATTGGATTATTTTTAAAACAATTGAAAATCGCTAAAAGATATTTTTTATAACAATTTGTTCAACTTTTTAATTGACATTTAAGGTGCTTCGGATGCGAACGTAATTGTTAAAAATTGTGAATATTCGACGCATGTTTTAAAAGCTCGGATTAATATGTTTGCATTTATTTACAAGAGCCCTCGTAGCACGTTTATTTATTTAAAGATATGTTTTGGAGAATACTTAACTTAATTTTTATATGTAACATTTACTCATTCGTTGATTCAGTTTAAAACATATTTTTCAATCATCACCACTAGGTAATAAAACTCAATACCAGCAGTCTTTTGAGTTTTGACCAATCGGAACGTTTAATCCTTCGATCGCGGATTCTTGGAAATCTATTGTTATTCTATTGTTGTCGCGATCACCGGTGTCCTTATGGGGCTTGATGGGGTAACAAATTTGATATTTTAAGCGAATAAGATGAGACTGCATTATACAGTGTTTCAAGTTTTTTAATAACATTATATGACGACATATAATGTTATTAAAAAACTTGAAACAACATATTATGACGATCTCTGTGGCTCAGCGTTTGAGTAAGTTGCGATCTCAGGATCAAATCCCGCCGACATAACATATTTAATTTTTTCTGGGTTATGGATGTCTATAAAATAAATATATCATTTAATGAAAATCTTAGATATATATATATATATATATAACGCAGTCTTTGAGCGATATATATATATATACATATATATACGCTCAAAGACTGCGTTATATTATACAATGTGTCCCGACACCGGTGTCCGATCCCTTAATGTCATGATCTATGGCATATTTTATCGACAAATTGGGTCTCAAATTTTTTCTCTCTCTCACGGTTGTAAAATGGCAGCCATTTTAGTTTTTCTCGGGCTTTCACACTAAACTGACCAGTACTTCTCATGTAAATATCCTATGAAGATAAAAAAGGTGTCATTCGATAGCTAAACTTGTAGACTACGCTTACAAAGGCAATATGTTATAAATTTCGTGGAATTAAATACAGAAAAACCAAAGTTTAAGAAAAAAATATTGTGTATTTTTTTAATTAATGGCTTTTTGTGAAAAATCTAGCGCATTAAACTGTTTTTTTTTTGTTTTAAAAAGATAGAGTAGGTTTTCATCTTAAATAAATTCTTTATTTCAATGCTCTAAGTCAGATAGTTTAGAAGTTATAACGGTTTTTCTATGAAGTATAGGTCAGATTAGTATGAAGTCAGAGAACATTTTTTTTCAAAAGTTGGAGGAAAAAAAAGTTTGAACTCATGATTTATGGCATATTTTAGTGACAAATTGGCTTTCAAATATTTTTTTTCTCCAACTTTTGAAAAAAAAATGTTTCTCTGGCTTCATACAAGTACTAATCTGACCTATACTTCATAAGAAAATCGTTATAACTTCTAAACTATCTGACTTAGAGCATTGAAATAAAGAAGATTATTTAAGATGAAAACCTCCTCTATCTTTTTAAAACAAAAAAAGGACCAGTTTAATGCGCTAGATTTTTCACAAAAAGCCATTAATTAAAAAATACACAATTTTTTTTCTTAAACTTTTGTTTTTCTATGTTTAATTCCACGAAATTTATAACATATTGCCTATTTAAGCGTAGTCTACAAGTTTAGCTATCAAATGAGACCTTTTTTATCTTCATAGGATATTTACATGAGAAGTACTGGTCAGATTTGTGTGAAAGCCCGAGAAAAACTAAAATGGCTGCCATTTTACAACCGTGAGAGAGAGAAAAAATTTGAGAGCCAATTTGTCGATAAAATATGCCGTAGATCATGACATTAAAGGATCGGACACCGGTGTCGGGACACATTGTATACATACACATTATAAATGTGTTAAATACCTTAATAATTGTGTACACCTGATATACTTAAGCAAAACGAATATTTGCATTTGGAGAGAATAATGTTTCCAAATTCAGTATACTTATTGGGATATTTAGTTTTACGAATCACGTGCTTGTGATACCACACAATACCACGTAGGTAATATGCCATCCGCCATATTATTTTATAACCTCCATTGTAAAGTTGACACAGTATGATTGACACTGAATTTTAGCTTCTCCTCCTTCGTCTTGTTATATATATTTTTTTTATGGTACAATATAATGTTAAAATATGTAATAAGATCTTTTCAAATTATTAGTAGTTACTTATGGCACGTTTGCATGTTGATTAGAATAAGATTTAAAGAAAATGTTTTGAATTAGACAATATTTCCACGCCAATGAGGCAGAAATTTTGATACCTTGCATAAAATATATTAAGAACCTTGTTAAACAAATTTCCTGGAAATAAAGACTATTCTATTCTATTCTATACAGCCTTAAACTAAAAACGTGTTAAAAATATCATGGATGATGATGATTCATCTTGTGAGTTCCATAAAGCCTCACCTACACCACGTGAATTGACCGTTGTCTCCTCGTGGGGAACCGGACGGAGGCATTGACAGTATTTTTTCCGTTCGGTCCCGGACATAAATCACGCGCGTGATGTCACGTCGCCGGCTGATGTCCGACGTGACATAACACTTACAGCGTGATACCTTCAGGGTTTACAGGCTCGATAGTGCTTGCTATGTTGAGAGCGAAACCCTAAAATACTAAAATCACAGTTTTTTTTTATTTAATAGGTATTTTAACCAATTATGTTCAAAATGGCGGATATTATAATTATGATTTGATAGCAGCAAGATAAATACCAGGAGGGGAGTTTAGTCCGTAAGTTACTGGGAAACACTAGAGTAAAGTCGGACATATCCTAGTTGGCCAGCCCATAAGGAATTCATTAGGATTCTCCCGCCCTCCCCGTGGAAAAAAAACCCAATCAAGTTCAACGACATAGCTATTTTTCATCCCTCTGAGTTCTCTATCCCTCCAACTCCCTCTGACTTCAGTTTTCTGTAAGATCATTGCGTCATTCCGACATAATCCAACAATCATCCCGCTCTTCAAAGAAAACATCAAACAAACGTAATAATAATAAACCGAAGAATTGCGTCCACATTAATGTTTTAATCTGAAACGGCCTACCATTAAATTTACAACCGTATACAAAACCGGACAAGCAAAGACAAAGTAGTAAACATTTCTCGGCCATTTCAGTAGCTGTAAAGACTCTTTAATGAGTCTCGGAGATCTTCAATTTTTTCCCTCCTTTACATCAAAAGTTCCCCTTCGCGAGTATTTTCATGCTAATTGGCCGTCGCGTAATTGCATACATTGTTCTGTACAAACGTCTGAAGTAATTATCTTCATTATGTGTAAATAATTAAACATGTTCATTTAATTTTACTTACAGTGTTTATATTGTACCTCAGAACACCGCTACATCGTTCGTACGATTTTCACACAAAAATAAAGTATGTTATGTCCTCCGCCATTTTTAGGGTTCCGTACCCAAAGGGTAAAAACGGGACCCTATTCATGAGACTTCGATGTCTGTCTGTCCGTCTGTCTGTCCGTCTGTCTGTTCGTCTGTCTGTCCATCTGTCTGTCTCCAGGCTGTATCTCAAGAACCGCTAGAGCTAGAGTTCTGAAATTTTCACAGATTGTGTATTTCCGGTGCCGCTATAACAACAATTAATAGTAAAATCAAAATAAAATTAATATTCAAGGGGGGCTCCCATACAACAAATGTGGTTTTTTTTTTTGCCTTTTTTTTGCTCTTAATCAATAATGGCAACAGCTAAACTCTTTAAATTTTCACAAAATCATCAATTATATTTGTAATTTAATTATTAATAATAAAATTCAAATAAAATAAATATTTAAGGGGGACTCCCATACAAGAAACACAATTTTTTGCATACTTTATGATTTCTCTCTGTAACGGTACGGAATCCTTCGTGAGCGAGCCCGACTCGCACTTGGCCATTTTTTTATATATCGGCACGGCGTCAAAACGCAGCAAATCCTGTCCGACAATTCACGTAGTATATTTCTATGGGAATCGTGTATTTTCTCGCCACAAAATGTAGCCTATATTCTTTCAATAGATTCATTCCCGTTCATATACAGGCGTCAAATTTTATCAAAATTAGTCCCCTTTTTGTTTTATTTCAATTATTTCAAAACTAATTCAATTTCAACAGACAGACAAACATTACCTCTCTAGAATATGAGTATAGATAAATAGATGTTAATGTATGTAGAACGTTCGTGATATGTTAATGTTTTGCTTCGCTTTTACTTTTTAATTCACTTTTGTAAAAACCAAACAACATAAAAATACAGAGGCTAAGAGAGCAAAGGTTTAAATATTTAAATTATACAATTAAAATGAAATGGCGTTTCATTATAATTCGTGTTTAAGCAGTAAATTGTTTCTCCATGTTTTATAATTATTCTGAATAATGGTGGACAGCTTTGATCGTTATTTAGAGAAATTCTGTTTATCACAAAGTTTGTAAACTGTTTGGACGAGTCAATTATTTGTTCTGGAATTTGTACATCAGGACCTCATTAAAAGTAATACAAGTCTGTGATTCGGCGTTGCTAGGGAAACATTTCGATTTCGGATATCTAAATGATTATCTTTTTCCAAGAGGAAATCCAACAAGCCTTTTAGTACTCTTGTACCAAAAGGCTTTTTGGATAGGAAGTAATTTATTTAAAATTTTTCCTGTTTTGTAAAACAGCATTTAAACACGAGTAAATGTACTCTTTGGGAATTGGGATTAAAAAACACCCTTATGGCATATATGCGTACTACCACATCAAAGGATAAATACGAATAAATTTTATGCAAATTACAAAAGTCCTAAATAAATTAAAATAATAATAGTTAGCAAAGTCAGGCACTGTCTAGAAATTAAATAGAATTTAATATAAAAAACAGGGTAAGACGGATTTGGTTAATTTTGATCCTTACAATCAAGAGGTAAAAAAGTAGTAGATATATAGTAGCAGGTAGACGTACATCAAAGTCGTATTAAACTAAAAGGCTTTTCGCCCAGCTGAAATTCCGCACCAGAGCCTCACCTATCTCAAACCATTCGTAATACCTGCAGCCTAATGACAGACCAATCCGCCTTCCATCATGGGATCAAAACGTCAATAACCATTTCCACGTGTTTTCAGTAAAATAATTTTCTACCACATATGAAATAATACGGTAATAATTTTCAAACATAACAATGGTGTGATTGGTGTTAAATACGAATTGCAATTATTTATGACTTTATAAGTGACCGAGCGATAATCCCAGCTATTTCATAGCATACGCTTCTTTTTTTTAAACACTTTTTAAACGGACCTCGAGACAAGTAGCATTAATAATAATTTTTAAAAAAACTTTTTTCTTTAGAGCAAACTTCAACTTCTAGTCCGATAACCGTAACACGTAGGCCGCAGCTACGAAATTTCTATGTCTAGATGCCACGAGAAGTGTAGCATGCTGCTAAGAGATGCGTAGTTGGCTGCTACGACATACGTAACACACTGCTACGAGTTACATAGTAAGGTGCTCCCAGACAGAAGTTACAAAACATTATAACGTTATAAAACATTGTGTAGCACGATAACATTTTATAACATCGTGTAACATGTCAAAAAATAAACGTGTCTTTTGTTATAATTTGTTAAGAAATGTTATACAAAAATCTAACGTTATATAACTTCTGTCTGGGAGCACCTTTACGCTGCTACGAGATGCGTAGGATGCTGCTACGAGCTGCATAGTACGCTGCTACGTACGCTGCTATGAGATTCGTAGCACGCTACTACGAGATGTGTAGCACGCTGCTACGAGATGCGTAGTTTGCTGCTACGAGATGCGTATCACGCTGCCACTAGATGCATAGCACGCTACTTCGAGCCTTCGAGCATAAGCACACAGCCACGATTTCCGCAAATATTATGCTTTAGAGATAATAACGTGACCGCATTTTCTAAGCTAAGCATATTTTTTATAAATTAGTAATATGAGTAAAGCTCTGTAATACCGAAACCCTAAAAAACTTCTTTCGACTTCGATTAAGTCTCAACATAAATCACGTTTCGTACGTTTAATAAACATTGTTATTACACATTTCATACCACGCGAATATCCTAAGCACATGCGTTTTTCTTAATAAAGTTTATCCCGGAGAGCTTACAGGCAATGTTTTGTAAATCCAGCCCGGGCTAATGGGCCATTGCGGAACAAATGCGGACTTCTGTTGAATTAGACTAATACGAGTACGAGTAGCAACCTACTTCTTTAATTTACATTTATTGTGATTTTAAACGGTTTTATTTAATTTGGGCTGTATTTTTATACGTTGTCGTACATCAGAGTTAATTCTCACACAGATGGCGAATCTAAGTCGAGTTAGGCCGTGTTTCCACCTGCAAGACAACTGTCGCGAGAAGTGTCTGACAGTCTGTCTGACAGCAGCTTGCAAGTGTAAACGCCGTAGCAAGTGCTGTCGCGACAATTTGTCAAGCGCTTCCTGGGAGTAGTTGCGACAGCATGTCTAAACACGTCTGCATGGACTCGCGACAGATCTCGCTGCTATATCTCGCAGAAAGTTATCGCACGGCTTGTGTTTTTGTTTAAAATAATGATATAGTTCCTATCGCGACATTCGTAAGCTCTCATGTGTCAATACCTCCGCGATAAGTTGCGATAGTATTATCCGCGAGCTTCTCGCAAGACATTTATTGCAGCAATAACTTGCAGGAATTAGTACCAAATGCTATTGCAAGAAACTCACGCAATACTTCCGCGAGTTTGCTTGCAGGTGGAAACACGGCCTTATGCCAAGCCTAGCGAGACAGATAGCGAATAACATTGAATAAATAGAAACCGACCAAATAACAAAGCTCCTTTTGTCGAATATCCACTTCTCCGCCGGTGCTATTTCAGGGATAACTCACATCGTAACAAAATCAAAACTATTTCTCAAGTATATTTACGAGGTACTTTCAATGTTTGTCATACAAATATAAAATAGTTTTAACGCATAAAAATATTTATATTTCGGGTTCACTGATTGAGAGTGTATGATCGAAATTACTTACTATTTAATGCTTTATTCAACACCCGCAAAATAAACGATACATTCATAAAATATAATCTTACTTTTACTGTTTCATTTTATGATATGCATTCAAACGAAAATTTATACATGAATTCAGTTTTATAATACTATTCAAATGAATAAATAAAGATATTTCCCGACGAAAATTAACATTTAATGTTTTAATTTTTTCATCTATCGTAAACTTCACCAACAGACTAATATTATAAACTAGCGACCCGCCCCAGCGTCGCACGGGTATAAAACATATAGCCACTGAAAAAATTATTAAAATTGATAGCCTATGATCCTTCACGTAGTCTACTTCTTATCTGTGCCAAATAACATAAGAATTGCTCCAGTAGTTCGTGAGATAAGCCCTTTCAAATAATTTCCCCCGTTTCTTTCCACATTCGCTTATTAGTCTTAGCGTGATAAAATATAGCCTATAGCCTTCCTCAATAAATGGGCTATCTAACACTGAAATAATTTTTCAAATAGGACCAGTAGTTCCTGAGATTAGCGCGTTCAAGTTAGCCCTTTCAAATAATTTTCCCCGTTTTTTCCACATTTTCCTCTATTTCTTCGCTCCTATTAGTCTTAGCGTGAAAAAATATAGCCTGTAGCCTTCCTCGATAAATGGGCTATCTAACACTGAAAGAATCATCAAAATCCGTAGTTTTAAAGATTAAAGGGAACAAAGGGACATGAGGGAAAAAAGTGACTTTGTTTTATAATAAGTATAGATGTGAAAGTGTATTTGTCTATCTGTTACCTCTTTATGCTCAAATAGCCGATATTTTGCTGCTGTATGGAGATACTTTGAGTCCCGGGAGGGGATATGGTATACTTTTTATCCAGAAAAATGTACGGCTCCCGCGCATTAAATGAATTTCGGGGCAACGGAGTTGCGGGTGGCATCTAGTGCACTATAATATTATGGTCAGCAGTATTCTAATGATTTTCTTCCAACATTTTTTATAACTTGGTAGAATACTAAGATATGATATTAGGATAGATTGTCAATTTGTCGACCAAGGAGTGTTTAACATTTTGTTCCAGTAATTAGATACACAATCACAGCGTACATAATTAAAAAAAGACGTAGTACATTAGTACCCGTTGACTTCAAAAACTTCGATAGCACGATTCAGGATGCTGTTTGGTCTGCTACGAACAAAAAACTATATTGAATATGGCGTCTGTAAACAAAGCCGAGGTGCGAGGAGCTGGGAGTGGGCTATAGCGAAGGCGTCATTAGGCCGCACTAATGAGACGCGGTGACAGGCTGCATCTTTTTAGATGGTTCAGATAACCTAATTAGTGTATTGGCGGTATTTTCATCACGTCCGCCATTTTAGTTTCGCAACATTGTTGGCAATATTTTTAAACTTCGAACTTGCGGAGCGTAAATCTTCGTTTGTTTAGTATGTGTTAAAAGTTTACGTTCTATATTTAAGCTTGTATTACAAATTTACTTGATTTCAAATAATAAATAATAGTAAAAATCACAATATCATTTATAACAAATGCTGAAATGTATATCCTATTCTCAATATGATGATCAGACACAAATAAAATAACTTTTATCATAACGTTAAATTGAGTTCAAATAAAGAATATCCGGCGAGATAGAAGATAACGTTTAGTAAATTTCAGACAAGTTATTGGCAAACCTCTCGCTGCTTAGCCTGGCAATTATGAGGCAATTCCTTTCATTGGGGTGTCCACTACACGATAAAGTGCCAAGTTCCTGGCAAAACGCCCGCCTGTCGATAGAATCATAGTCATACTGAGTTACGTATAAAGTGTCACGGTGTCTAGTAGATATCGAGAGGTAAAATTCCCTTTAAAGTTTAAATGGAATAAAAATATCTGGAATTTTCTGTGTAACTTCAAAAGGTTTGAATGCATGAGAGTTAAGGAAAAGAGCTGTAGTGCAAGAGGAGGTCTTGTGTGCTGCTTACACACTTGGTCATCATAGAATTTTACTTCTGCCTAGCATAGTTGTGTAGCCTGATTTCAATGAAGCCGGTCACATTATCGATTAAGCAACTTTTGAAAATGGCACAAATCAGAGAGATTTCATGATAACTTAATTTAATGAATATTTCAGTATATTTTGAAGTCAAACTCTTCATCAAAGTATGTCTTTGAGTGTGACCGTAAGTATAAAATGTATACTGAAAGATGCCGCTTAACATAACCTATTATTATAACTAAGTCGATACGCTCTATTTGCTTACATCCAGATATTAATCGATATTGATGTCGATGATATAATTATGATAGAGGATCGTCTACAAGCATTAATAATATTATTCCACGAAGCCTATACCAGGGTCCATAGCCAAGACGTTTCCTTTATCCCTTCTTTATAGAACCACCGATCAAATTGTATGTAATAATTGACATAGTAGTCGATATCGACTTTAATAATATCATGTCGAAAGCTTACGTCAATTTCATACATTTTGATCGATGGTTATACAAAGAAGCGATAAGAAAACGTCTTGGCTAAAGGGCCAGGTTCTACTGCCAATATCCGAGAGCAATCAACTCAAATTAATACAAAACAGCAGTAATGACGTCACACTGTAAATCAGTTAGGCCCAGTCGTACATACCACTCTCACAATATAATCCCAACTTGAGGTTGCCAAATGGCTGGCAAACTAGTGATGCCATTGTGATCAACGAGATATTGGTCTGGCAATTTAATAAGATACAATAAACAATCGAAACAATACAATTTTATTATTATTTTTCTCATGTTAATATCACTACAAAATCAAATAAATCTTTTAATAAAATAACATGCCATGCGACAAACAATAAACATTGTAAAAATAAAGAATTACTACGCAATAAATAAGAATGTTGTTATAACAAATAAGTTATGTTGTTTTACTAATATTTTAAATTAAACTCGAGTAATATTGTTTTTAAAAGTAAGTATTAAAGAAATTAAAATGTCGTCGGTGAGCAGGTGTTCCATATTTAAATAAACGTTGGCTGAAACGCAATATTTTCATATTGCCATAAAAACTTCTGCGCTTACTCGTAATTAAAAATAAATAATTTATGACTCGATGACTCAATATTCTTGAATGTTGTGATTTGTTTAAATTTTATAATATTAGTAGAATTGGTCTTATGTTAATATTAAGATTTAAGTCTATCTATAAAAAGGTAAAAAAATCGTTAGTTCTAAAACAATCGAATAGTAATATTATGCATATTTGACATATATGCAAAATATGTACTAAATTCGATGTATACATTTAAAAGTATAAGTATTCATTTCATTGTCATATTCACAAAGAAGACAATATACCATATATTAGTAAGTAGTGTAGTTTATTAAAATAATTTATATTAAAATAATAATTATTATTAGTATTGTACTTACGCAAATGAATTCGCTAGTTTATCGCTATAAAAATGTAGAGGATTTAACATACTGCTTAGGCTCAAATTATTATATAATGCGTCCGCTTTACCGCGAGATCACCAAATTACAGCGCCATCGCGCCGTTAGGGCCGCGACACACCGGAATGGCAGCGGCACGGCGAGGCGAGCACTTTTAGTGTCATATGATTTTAAACTTTATCTTCATTATTGTAATATATCGATTGAGAAATTGCCGCCGCCAGCGGCCACGAGCGGTCACGAGCGGCCACGGGCGGCCGTAGACTTCTCAAGCGATACTATGTATTAAAATAATGAAGATAAAGTTTAAAATCATATGACACTGAAAAAGCTCGTCTCGCCGCTGCCATTCCGGTGTTGCGCGGCCATTATTTAAATAAATCGTTGATCATCGTACCCACTTGTGATCTCGCGGTGTAGCGGCCAAACCACGTGTTCGTGCGGACGCATAATATAAATCCAGCTTTAGAATTAGATGATCGATCCACTGCGCCTTGGTTGCTCATAATAATAATAATATATTACAGTATTCAATAGTTAAAATACTAGGCATATCATACAAACACGGCGATACTACGCTAAACAGTAGCATAATTAATTAAATTAATAGTCGTATTTCAATATATCTTAAATGCTAATCTCATTAAACGCCGCAGTGTAATATATAATTATGGTTTTCGCGTCGGCTTAAACGTAAACGATTAAGTGTTGATACACTATACGAGAACGGGTGTAGCTCATTCCTTTATCGCGTATCATTTAAACATTAAGCCTGTATCCATACTTAACAAAATAAATGAGATAGTTTGTCTTCAACGTGATCCTAATAAAATAAACTATCAGACAAAAGATTAGTTTTAGAGTTTTGATACTTCAAAAGCTATACTATTAACTATGATGATGACAACATACAAGCGTGTGCTCTTATGTACAAGTTAAATGAATGTAACACATAAACCCTAATACTTCCTTGTTTACTAACAAATTTTCCCTCTTTCGATGTAATTGGTTCATATTGGTTTGTATGTTACACGTGTTGTGAATGGTTTCTTTAGTGACACAATTACAGCAAGAGGAAACAAATAAACACCACATATTAAGGTGTTCGTTTTGTGTGCCTTTACAATCCGCATTAATGCTACAAAGTGCTACAAATGGCAAAATTTTAATGGGTAAAAGGAATAGAGGTATATAATGTTGGTCAGTTTCTGAGGTTTAAGCCGATTCCCATACCATAAAAAAGCCACGCTCTAGATTTTGTCTATGTGTAAACTTCAAGCATTAACCACTGAACAGATTTTAAATTCAATTTTGTATTAAGAAGGCGACTAACCCAAAATTGACGATTTTATAAATCATTTTTGTACTTGATAATAAGCCCCGAATTGTTTAATTTTCTAAATATAGATACAACATTATATTTCTAAGAATTCGATTTGAGCGAAAACACGATATCGTAAAATTTTCTCGGTGGAAAAAAATCACAAAGATGCTTCTAACTTTGACGATTTTTTTCCTATATAGCCAAAACCATGCATTAAACTGAGTTAATATTTTTACACATCATATAAAATTCTATCACCGAGGGTTCGACCTAGCGGATTTTTAATATTCTCTATATTTTTTAAGATATTTAAGAAAAACCACATTGGCACTTCACCGCTAGATTTGTCTCACCTCTCACCTCTACCCCCAAGGGGGTGAAATTGGGGTAGAAAGTTTCAATGAAAGTCCGTCATTTCTTGAGTTAGAAACATGAAAGTTTATTGTTTTAGACTGCTGATTAAAAATGAATGGATAGATATTTAAGCGTTTTTGGAAATTCTACCCACAAGGGGGTGAAATTGGGGTTGAAAGTTTGAATGAAAGTCCGTCATTTCTTGATTTAGAAACATGAAACTTTATTTTTGTGCTACTGATTAAAAATGAATGGATACGTATTTAAGCGTTTCTGGTAATTCTACCCCAAGGGGGTGAAATTGGGGTAGAAAGTTTCAATGAAAGTCCGTCATTTCTTGAGTTAGAAACATGAAAGCTTATTGACGATTGCGTTTGACGTTTGCTTAAATAGGGTCCTGTTTTTACCCTTTGTATAAGGAACCACAAAAAGGGAAAAACTATACATCTTTGTTATTATACTATGTTAACGCGGACGAAGTCGCGGGCAACAGCTAGTACTTCATATTATGGCAAAGCAACGTTTGCCGGGACAGCTAGTATTATTATATAATTTGTTTTTATTTATTTTTCGGAAAAAATATACATCCTGTATTATTGCGCCATTGGCTAGTATTGCTAATTACAAAACATTTCTCCAAAGTGATTAAGTATTATAGTACTCTAGTACTCTGTGGTGATTATATACGACAAATTCCAGAAAAGGCTAGATTTTTAAGGTTTTATTGTTTCCTCATACATTTATTTAAAATATGAAACAATATACTAAAAAACAACACTTTCCTCAAGTTTGCCATATTATACGATTACTTTCCAGAAATTATATCTTACCAGCAACACTATAAATTGATTCAATAATACAGGTTGTTTCTTGGGATTTTTTCTTACCTTCTACCCTCGTTAACTTTTTTCTCCTATGGTTTAGAGATTTTATTTCATATAATAAAATGTACAGCTTTTCAAGCCCTTTTTGCTACAGCTTGGGTACGGGCTCCATACAAAAATGCCCCTTGTTCTTTACTACGATTTTGTCTTTCAAACTTTGTATCTAACTCCAATCATTGCCTTGCTATGAGCTTGTGGCCGATTTTTTCGAATACACAAATCAACAAAGTCTTAGTGTGTAAACACACTAGGCTGAATTACGCCGGCATAATTTACGTGGCCGAAATTACGTTCAGCCGCTTACGTCTAATGCGACACACTATAAATTACGCGAAGAGCCGAAATTTCGCGGCGTAATTTCCGTTGCAAAAAGGTATTTAAAATTCTCAGTTAACGCTTTGGAGATAAGGTTGGATTTCCTATGTTCGGTTTTGATAATTCCGTCACGTATAGTGTGTTGCTATACAAAACATTACCGCCGAATCGCTGCCGAACTTTACGCTCGACTCGGCTCCTCGGAAATTCGGCTCGCGACGTAATTTCGGCATAGTGTGTCGTCTGTCGCGTTCCGCCCATATTTTGTATGGATTTGAAACGCGGCGTAAACGCGGCGGAATTTACGTCGGCGTAATTCAGCCTAGTGTCAGGTCTAAACCCTTAGGATATATTTTGTGTTTTATGAAATATCTGCAAATATTATCTAAGAATCTATTTGAAAGACCGTAAATGAAAGAATTTTAGCTTTAAATTTTTAAAGTTATTACTTATTAGTAACAAAAAAACTTCCGGAATTTTTATTTATAATATGAAAAAATCATTAGTTTTTCTATGGCTAAAGAAAAGTTATAAGCCAACAAATCTATATTTCGTTTTAAGAAACTGAAAATTTATTCGAAAAAGACACAATCTTTGACATTTTCTTGCCAATATAAATATTCGATACTTAGTACAGAGTACCTAAACATACATTTTTGAGCCTTTCCCAGATTTCAAATTTCAGATGTCAAAGGCCCCGTGTTCTTTATAATTTCAAGTAATCTTTTGTTCTAACTTACTAGAAAATCTTTGAAAATAATGTATTCCAATACTGCAATCTGGAAAATGTGAAAGGTTGTTTTTACGAGTTTGGAAGATTGATAATAAAAATATTAGATAGTGGAATCAGGCGTTACTTTGCGGAAATCCATAGCTTAAAATTTAGTTTGTTATTATTTTTAGCAATATTCCGCGAAATAAATTTATTTCGCGGAATATTGCTAAAAATAATAACAAACTAAATTTTAATAAAATTATTGATAATGGTAACACCTAGTGGGACGAATAATGGCTCTTCAGAGCCAGTCGAGGATGGTTGATCAACGCAGAATTTCCCAAATACGTGATTTTAGTATATCGAGATGAAATTTGAGCTGGGGTGTTTATCAGCACCAGCATCAGAGACGATCTTAGTGATACTATGGCCGATAACTCCGCCGTTTGTTGACGGATTTCCAGAATTCTTTTGTTATTGTATAAGATGTAGTCCGAATTTCGTAACATGTTAACAAAAGTGGTGATCTGATGGTGCGATTCATGAGAAATCGAGGGGATCTAAAAGGAGGAAACTAGCTGACCCGGAAAACATTGTTTTGCCATTTTTTTTTTCTAGTATCAATATAAAAAGTAAATAAAAATTGTCAGGCCTAACGAATGTACTATCAGAGGAGTTGATTCCTATGCAGCTGGGGGACCTACGTAGTTTGGTCGCGTTACGTCAAACCCAGCCGACAGATCACAATTAACATTGAGGCTGTGTTCCGAAATGGTACTGCGACCACTGCACAGTGCTATCACTGTAGAAAAATCGTTCCGTAATGGAGTTGCAGTACACTGCCGCAGTACCCTAGTGAAATATATGACGTCATCAATCGTCGCCATATTGTACTGTGGGCACTGGCGTTTTCGAGGTAAGGCACTCGCAGTACTTTGATCACGTGATCAGTCAACTGTCAAAAGTCAACTGTCAAGTGTCAAAACCACTCGAGTGTCTAACGTTTTAAAACAATACCTACAGTTTAATCCCAAAGTTATAAATTTCTGTAATTAATTTGGATTAATAATAATAAAACACTGGAAGAATTGCAAAAATTAACCTTATTAGACTGTGTTGAAAATTTTCAATACGAGCTGTCAAAAATGCGGCTGATAATATACTGGATTGCGTTCCGTTTTAAATAGTAACCAGTATACCAACAGTATACTAACTATAAAGGAACGGCTTCGCAGTATACTAAAATGACGTCACGCTCTCCAGTGGTCGCAGTAGATTTCGGAACATAGCCTATATTGTTTGATCGACCAAATGACGTTGGTCTGTCAACTGCATAGGAATCAATTTCCTCGTTTGTACATACATAGCATTATAATCGGTTGAACCGTTTTGGATGAGTTCGCGCACAAACGCTGTGACCCGAGAATTTTATATACATACTTGACTAGATGACCTGGCAAACGTCAGTTTGCTATGTAAATTATTTCTAGTATCAATATATTATATCAAAAAGCAGACAAAAAATTATTCTCAAGTCTAACGAATGTATGTACCTACCTATGCAAAATTTCATTGAATAGGTTTTGAGCAGTTCGCGCACATACATTGTGACATGAGAATTTTGTATATTTTAATCCGACAAATGTTAATACTTATATTTTACGCAAAAACTAACCAAATTCGGACGTGGATGAAGACGTGGCCTGTAGATTAAGTATATTAAATAAAGTTATAATATTTTTGTAACAACTACAGCTTAGGAATTCTAACCAGAATCGATCCAGTAGTGTCAGAGCCTATTCGATTTCGATAAATAAACATAATATCATAAAGTATTACTAGTGTATAAGGCAAAAAGTATTAATTTGATTCTCAGAGTACAGATGGAAAATGTGACTCGAACTTGTCAAAATTTTATCCGATATATTTGGTTATACTACGTTCGTACAAAAAGTAGATATACGAGATAATTACACAAAAATATAGCCGCGGTGACATTTTGAATGCGTTGGGCGAGTGCGGGGGGTATGAAGTGCGCGGGTGAAAACCGATTTGTTTCTGTCATAGGTCGCCCTCTTAAGTTATTTTGAGTTTTGCAAAAACACATAAAAGTTTTTATCTCAGACCAATATATAATATGATTTCCACGCTACCAACGAATTACAACAATCAAGGGAAACCTGTAATTGATAATAATTATTGTATCTCTATATAATTAATATTGCCGCAATAGCAATGTTGTTAATGAAACAGCCAAGTATTTGTTGTTGCAGCCCCGAGAGCGGTGCTAATGGGACACTGATAGTGCTAATGTATGCTATCGCCTGGTGTCATCGCTGTTTATATTAACGTCTAACCGTGCGTCTAACACTGTTATTTCCTTAGGCCGAGCGCTCACTTATAATACTAATAATAATATCTATGGACGGTTCACACCACGTCAGTCTGGCCCCGTGCTAAGTACCTGAAGGACTTGTGTTACAGATACCAGACAACGGAAATATATTTAATACTTTTTTATACTATACATATATTCAAGATTTTTATTATATCATACACATATTTAATACACATCCAGAGCCGGGAACATTGAAAACTTTTTTGTTCCGTCGGCGGGATTCGAACCCGCGATCCCCGGCTTGAGCTGCCACAACTCAACCAATTGAGCCACAGAGGTCGTCTTGCAACGTGACTCAAGATTTTAATAAAAAATATATGAAGATGTGTGCACTTAACAAAATGTCTCATAAGGTGGCTCTCCGATCCTTGCCGCAAGCGACCGCGACCGCCAAAAATCCGAATTAAATGCCACTTTATGGCCTAGGCTACAGGTTTCATTTTTGTGTACGCCACTTTCTTTTTGTGTCGCCTCCGTGGTCCAGTGGTTAAAAGCTGGGCTCTTGACTCGGAGGCGTGGGTTCGATTCCCGCGTTGGAAACATGTTATTTCCAAGTTTGGTTAGGACAATGCATTGTCTGACAAGTAATAAGATCCATGCGTCGGATGGGCATGTAAAAAGTCGGTCCTGCGCCTTATCTATCGCCAGTCGTGTCGGTCTTCCGTCCCACTGGGTTATGAGAGTAAAAGAAATAGAGAGTGCTCTTGTGTACTGCGCACACACTTGGGCACTATAAAATTACTCCTGTGTAACTGGCCTTAGTTTCAATGAAATCGGCCACCGTCACCGAAACCGGTGTGGGAGTTATTAATACGCCACTTCCAACCAGCGGCGGCGACCAATGTCGGTAGAAAATGAAACCTATTAGCCTATAGTTCAGAAAGTGGCATTTTATTTTAATTTTTCTCGGTCGCGGTCACTTGCCGCGTTGATCGAAACGGTACCTATAGAGTACCTAAAGATCCAAGAGCCTAAAATTTATCTAGTCTAAAAAATTTTGTTAGATGCAACACTACTCTACTTTATTAATGTTACTTGAATGATAAAATAAATTCACGTCCTCAAGCTCTCAAGACAATGTCATCAAAGCGCCAAAACGTCCTGGTTATTGTATAAAACTATACGTGTTTTAGATAGATTCAATTGCAAGATTTGTCTTTGTAAGACAAAACCGTTAAAACTAACTTATCCTACGAGTGCGCTTGCCCTTAGTAGTTCTTTACTAATACGTTCTATTGTTCCTACAAGTTATTGCTTTAATCAAGCTAAAAGAAGATAGTCTAAACGCTATAAAAGTGTGACATGCACATACTTTCTTTTAGAATTAATTTAAAAGTCATGAACCTTTATCAATGTTATTATCTCATTAAAATGGAAGCTCATGCCTAATACGAGCAAAAGATAACATAGCAAAACTGTACTTTTAACTTCATATTTTATGTACGTTTTAGTTAATATATTAGAAACATAATCCGTCAGCAACGGTTCACCGCAAAGTTTTACGTTCGCCCATAATTTTGAAAGTTTATGTGAAATTTATGGAGAGAAATCAATACGCGGAAATTTCAATCTTACCTGCGACCCATTATTAGCAAATTCGGCACCAATAACTCCACCCGAACTTGCTCGGCCGAGTTTAGTGTATGTAAAGTTTTGGCAGCATCCGACCGCGCATAAACCATTGTGTAAATGGATGACTTACTTCGTTTAATAAACAACTTTTGACATTTATTGAAGACATTAATTGATCTATTATCATCGGTTGATAAGCTTATAGCAAGTATGTAATCGACAGTAATAATATTATTATTGTAGATATTGTTTATCACTTCACACGTTTAATTGTTGATAGAAATAAAATAATTAGAAGTAGAAGTTCTGTGGCTCGCTTTGTGTTTTGGTCAATAATGTTAATATACCTAGCGGAATAGAGTAACAATCTCGAGCTTTCAAACGAAACCGATATTGATTTACATCTGTGTGTAAAAATATGTGTACGTATATACGTAAGTGTAAGTTTATACTTACACAAGCATCTTTCTATGAGATTAAATTGTCAACGTGCCGATAAGTGCCGACTAGACGTCAAAAAAGAGTTCCTGTCATGTATCACACGTCTCTTTTTACCACCCATGTGTTAGTGATAGTGACATCTCGCTTGCTCAGGCCTTATTTCTCTTTTCCGCTAGGTATATTAACTTTATGGGTTTGGTTCATAATTTTTGGAAAAGGCAATACACGCTTATTTTAATATAGGTACTATAAAATGTTGCGTCCTCCGAAAACAAAGGAAAATATTATGATCATTGATCACAATATATCACAATTTTGAGGTTTTCATTCAAAGACATCTTTGACTGATGCTTTCTACGTTTAGTGCCGAAAAAAAATACTCGCTGTTAACTTTAATAACGTTTTTGTTTTCAGACCTAATCTCTATTTATTATGTCAGACTAGCTTTTAAAATGACCTTCAGATTAATCTTTACATTTATTATAATAAGAAAACTTTAAATTAGCATTTTTATAACGTCTACAGCCTACGGCCTGTCTTTAATGTTATTTACAAAGTTCTTAACATTTTTAAATTATTTAACGTGTTTTTTGCGTTAAGCGAATATTTAGTTATTTTTTATGAGCAACATGCTTTAAAATAATTTTTGATATCCCAGACCCGATAAGCTTATAAAGCTAAATCATCTACGCTTACCGCCGCACTCAGAGACTTTACTTAAGTGTAATTTAATGAAGAGTTTGACCGATAATGTATGAGACATTGAGACTTAAATTAAAATCTTCATTTAATTACAATCATATTCATCTCTGAGTGGATCACAATCTTACTCCTTTAAATCATATTATCAATCAATTCAAAGTGTCAAACAAGACGCTACGTTACAACGTAACGCTATTGATTTTTTTCCAAGATGGCCACCGCGTGACTCAAGGTAATGAAGCGACAGTTTAATTAAATTATTAAACACCCTAAAAATTAGAGTTATTGGGGAATAAATCTCTGCGGCCAATCGTAAAACCGTTCCCCCGGGCGCGCAATACTGTTCCATCGGCCTGTCTGACTATTGTCCTCGCACGCACGGGATAAAGGCCAATTTCTAAGATTTCCGAAGGGCTTAGCTCCATTTCCTTTTATATCTCCCCTGGCGCTAAATTCGTCCGAGCAATAATAAAAAATCGACGGGCCCAGAATGTACTCGGCTAAGTTCTGCGATCTGCGAAACTAATATTAGTGCAGTCGCCAGAGGTTTTAACCTCCGAAAATTGTAATAGTGAATGGATTTTTGTTTTTGAGGTGTCATTTTCTTTTTTACACTACAACTTGCAAAGTTTACCAAAAAATTTTTTGTGCTTTTAATTTTTTAGTTACCTAATTAAAAATTAATATTTCGCCATATAAAACCGGTCCAGAAAAAAAATTTTTTTCTTGTTCCTGTTATTTAATGACTCTTATCCGATTGTTTACGTTGAAAATTAACCAAATACACAATTTTTAAAAAAGAAAGTTTGCTTTGCTAAGCTAAATACAACTATAAGGTTTTTGCAAAGTTTTTAGAGATTAACGCTCGTTGTAACCAAGGTAAAAGGGTTTGGGTGGGTTGTAACGAAAAGTGTGTTAAACTTACTTGTTGTGCGTATTTAATTTTTAGAGAAATGATAACTTTTAAGTACCTAAAAACGTTTAAATATCTCCAAAAATGTGTAAAATAGACCGAAAATATTTTTCTATATTTGTTGAGAATTTATTTAAATGAGAGCTAAAATATTAAATGCATTGACAAATGAAAGACTTTTTCTAGTCTTTGAAATATATATTAACTTCCTACTTAAACCCAGAAAAGAAATTGGGTGCTACAAATCTAACGTACATACTAAAGACGCATGCTGCGACCTATGTTTGGAAAATGCTTACCTGAATACAAAAAATATCAGTTCTTAACCTAATTTGTATTTTTTTCCTTTATGTATATCTTAGCAAATATAATTAATGAAAAAAAATTAATAAAAAAACAATTTTATTCTGTAAAAACCTAACCAAAAGAAATAAAATACAGATTTTCTTCGAAATATCCGTGAAAAGTTTGTGCTACATTTTCAGAAAATTTAATAAGGTAAAGGCTAAAAAGTTATACACATTAAGAAAAATAAGGCTTTGTTAAGCCTAAAAAATAATTTTAAACTTCCTATTTAAAACCAAAGAAAAATAGGAACGCCATTTACCTGGCGAGGCACACAACAAGCACATTTGGAGGTATGCTCATCTACATACAAAAATATTAATTTTAAATCTAAATTATATATTTTTTCAACTTATTTTCTTTCTTTGGAATATAAGCAACGATACAAATCAAAAAAATTATAATATATTTTATTATTTTGCTATATATTTAAAAGAAAGAAATATGCAAATTTTCTTCAAAATTTTACAGTTTATGAGTTTACTTGAATTGGAAGAGAATAATTTAAAAATCAAAAGCACAACTTTTCAATAGATAAACTTTATTATTTATGTTATCCAGCTACACATTCCTTTTTTTCTTTTCAATTTTCATCCACTATTGCAAAAATCGGAGGTTTGCACGATTTTTACGCTCTGGGAACTGCACTATATATCCATTTTATTATTCTTCCATATAAATTATGAAAATGAACTATTGCATGTTATCATTTCAAGTTAAAATAGATAATAACATTTTAGAATATTTTTAACATGAAACAAAAATAGTATTTTTTTAATTTGAATTCTCATAAAAAATATTTAGCAACGTAACGATTCAATAGATGGTTTCATAAAATTAAACTCACAATTCTCATTCCTGGAATCAAAACTTTTGCAATTACACCATTCAAATGTCTAGGTAATCCTCGAAAATTTTTATTTTACAAAGATTCGGGGAATTAGATATAATCCTATTGCCGCTCACAGCGTGGATCGTAAAGAATGTGTATTAAGGTGACGCACACTCGTCCCGATAAAAGTTATTGGGTTAATATTGTTGTAGTTATTAGCCTTTTTTATTATATTCAACTTCATATTGGCAATTCATTTTTAATTTTTTGTGCCACAGTCATTTATGATTAAATATGAAACAGAAGTTTATGGAAAACATGTTATTAATAAAATATTGACGCCTATCTAAAAGATATTTACAATTACGTAAAAAGTATTTCAAGTAGAAATAATGACTCGCAAATATCGTCTTATTTAACAAGGGTCGTATCCCCAAAAATAAACCATGGACTGTAACAAGGCCGTTTACGAAATCACAAGAAAGTTTTAGTCTGCGTTGGATCTTATTTGCTACATGATGGAGCAGATTTTACTTGATTTGAATACCGTAATGAGATTGAAGAAGTGTGTTTGAAGGTAAAGCTTTATGGAAATCCCCGAATGTAATTCTACTTATTTTTGTTCAATTGGCATTCAGATTTGACTTTATTTTCCTCCTCGAAGTTGTCTTTAATTTTCCACGAAACGTGTTTAGATGTAAATTTGTAAAATAACCATAAGTCTGTACCTATGGCTTTTTTACGTTCAAAATTCTTACCTGGGACCTCAACGTCGAATTGATTAAATCTAAAGGCTGGTTTACACGTATTAAGTAGATAAGTAGTTAACTAAATTTTAAGTTACTTAAATGCATGTAAACACACAATTTAGTAGCAAGTAGCAAGTTGCAACTAAATTTTAACTTGCTACTTGCTACTAAATTGTGTGTTTACATGCAATTATTAACTTAAAATTTAGTTAAAATTTAGTTAACTACTTATCTACTTAATACGTGTAAACCAGCCATAAGCGATTTCTTTAGAAATTTACTACTACTAATTATACAGTTTATTACGTATTTGAAAGTCAAATTTGATAAGTAAAAAAAGAGAGAGAGAGACAGAGAGAGAACCGCACGGCTTACAACTATAGCATTTTTGCTCTATTTGTAATATACCGACATACTGACACATTTGTGTCGTGTCGTTACAACTTTTCTTCCTTTTTATTTCATTCCGTCTAGCCCCCTTTCGCAACGCGCGATAAGTTGTAGCGAAAAGGATTGAGTCATTCATTGACCAGACTAAGAACAAAGTCCACTAAATCTTAAATGTCAAGGACATGAGATGTCAATGGAATGTTCAGATTATGGGCATCGACCTGCGGCACAAAGCTCACCAACAATGGGCTAAGCCCTTTGTGTGATTACAGCTTTGGAACGTCCAATCTATAATGAAAACACACGTTTTGCAGCCATAATTAACTATTGTGCTGCTTACGGCCTACATTTTCAGGAGAGACTTGTAATTAGGAAATTGGAACTTGGATGGCTGCAATGTGAAAACGAGAGAGAATGAACTCTTACGTCACAAAATAGTAAAGAGTAACAGCTGATGTTACGCTGCACGATTTTCATGTCTTTGATTTCACGACTACCAGCATACATTATGCACATCATTTGCTGGGCACTGTGCACGTAAATTCCGCGTATGTGATATAAGACGTCTTGTATACGCGTATGCTTTTAAAACTCTAACATCTGATCATCAAATAATAACAGCTGTATAATAATCAAATAAACACTGAATCAAAATAGATGTTTCTGTTTTTTTTTTTTCTCTTTTATTTCAGAGGCTTGGTCATGTTCTCAACAAACGATTTACTTCTTTCATCTCTATCTAAACTAAAGCCTCTCTACTGTTATACGCTGCAAATCACAATGTTGATTAAAAAAATATGTCATCCCATTAAATCTCCACGCATCTTGCATGCAAAAGTCAAGGTTTTTGTTTCATTCCATTTTAATACAGCCCATTGTGCCGGTCTTTTGTCTCATCGGTTATGGTTCATAATTTTTTGTCACACCCCAAGTATAATGTGGGCTACGAATTAATTATTCAACGAGATCTTTCAACGAACTTGAGCGGTGATTTTTAACGATATTCGAGTTCCGCTCAGTTTGAAACAAGAACTGGTATTATAAAATGTGACTTAATTTTATGAAATGAAGGCTATATTGTTATACCCTTACATCGTTTGCGTTACTTTTATAATTTAGAGGTGACTTAACTCCTGTAATAACCATTATTTTTAGATAACAATTACCTATCTGTTTAATTATTGATTTAAAACAAATTATAAGTGTAAATCTACAGTGAATACATTATAAATACATAATGCGTACCTATAGCGCAAACAGATATGAAATATTTAGCTAATAGATTTTTGTGATCCGCTTTTCAGCTCGGAAAACTGAATGTAGATATAAATGAAATCTATTGTAGGACAGAAAACACCTGTCTAAACCTAAACGCGGAATAGCCTGCAGTATTCTATTTATATTTTGTGATTCAGTTAGCGTTGAATATGCCAATCATTTAAATATAACTAAAACTATTGCATGATATCCGACACAAAGGCCAGCGTTTTGTACAATTTTTTGGTGAAATAGGTACTGACAATTCATATCTGCCAATAAACTAATAAGGTATGAAAACTCACTTGTTTCAAATATTTATTATCTATAGATACTAGCTGTGCCCCGTGTGTTACCCGCAGTTTTTGACGTGACAACGTCTTATAATTCGATGGAGCCGGCTGCACGCACGAAAAAACATGACTCATGCGGCGTTACCTCGCTCTGAGGCGTTCCATTTAAGGCTTGAAGTGCAAGCGAGAGCGCGGAACGAGCGACAAAGAGGCACGTTGTCACGTTCAACTATCGTCAGTAAACCGACTTTACAGACAACCTTTTTTTTTTTGTATTAATCCAGGGTATCAACCAACTCCATAAATTTTATTAAAACAACATACAAACTAACAAACTTTCGCCTGTACAATATTAGTGTGACGAGTAAGATTCCATGACATTCATTGCTTTTTCACCTAAGTGTGACCATTATTTGACCACGCTTTTTCTATACCAATCTATATTTTAGGTCTTTGGTTTGGCATTATAATCAATTCGACTACAACGCTTTATGATAAACAGTAAGTTGTTATTCCACTACGTGTTTGTAGATCGTATATCTGTAATCCCGAGGTGCGCTGGTTATATAACATGATATTTCGTAAACAGATTACGGCCTCCCTGGTTTGACTTAATACTCTAATGAAAATACCTCCCCCCAGCACTAATACAGGTTTAAGTGCGTATATAAACGTTATAGATTTATTTACTATCAATAATGTCTGAACGGGGATCATGATTCAAGATTACTTGGGATTTATTAAGTAATAAAGAGCTAAGCATGTGATTTTGTGGAAAATTGTTACAATTTGTTGTGTTTATTATTTAAATCATGGTCAATGACAATGTATCAAGAAAAATGAAGAAATATTTTAGTTTTCTTACCTTTAAGGAGTCATTTTTACACAGAAATAATAATAATAATAGCTCCCACACCGGTTTCGGTGACGGTGGCCGGTTTCATTGAAACCAGGCCAGCTACGCAGAAGTAATTTTATAGTGCCTAAGTATGTGCGCAGTACACAAGAGCACTCTCTATTCCTTTACTCTCAATTCTCATAACCCAGTGGGACGGAAGACCGACACGACTGGCGACTGGCGAGAGGTCAGGTGCAGGACCGACTTTTTACATGCCCATCCGACGCATGGATCATCTTACTTGTCAGACAATCAGGTGATCAGCCTGCATTGTCCTAACCAAACTTGGAAATATTATCATGTCTCCAATGCGGGAATCGAACCCACGACCTCCGAGTCAAGAGCCGCGCTCTATACCACTAGACCACGGAGGCGTCGAACGAAGCTGGTAGACCAAGCTTTGCTCGAAGAATATAAGCAACTCAAAAATACGCGGTTTTTTTTAAGTACAGCCTTGATTATTTTTTTATCTGAAAATCCCATATATAGAGAGTAACATAGAATTACTAAGAGCCGTTTCCTCAAAAATGATTAATACAATATACATTTAAGGACGCTAAGCACGCAAATATAATATGTATCATGTATTTTTAGATCATAAGCCATTTGAATGCTTTGTTTTATTTCGTCACATTGTATAATATGAGATACTTTATGTATTTTGTTTCGCTTTATATTTTAATTCGCTTAAGGGTCTCGTGAAAATTAAACCTAATCAGCTTAAATAGATTAAAAATAAATTCGTAGGTAGCCGTTTACGTCATAAATTTTGTGCATTATAATTAAAGTTCACTAAAAATGTGAAAGTTAGTCTAATAAGCTTTAGAACACATTAATTTAAGTCAGATTAGATATTACATTATAATAATATATTCATTTGCAGTAGACTAAGTAAACCTATTTTCGTAGTACTAAAGACAGTGCGACTAGGTTGTGTAGTTTTAAGCAGCTATGAGAAAAATGCTTAACATTATAACTAGCTATTACAACGCAACTTAATATTTAAAATTTAACTACTATCATTTTATTTAAATCTAATTAGCATAAACTGTGTTACAACTTTACTATACTTAGGGCCTGTTTCACCACTTCCTGATAAGTGCCGGATAGTTATCTACCACTTAACTTGACAGTAGAGTATGGAGAATCTGTCAAAAAAGTTGTGGATAGCGTATCCGGCAGTTTATCAGGAAGTGGTGAAACAGGCCCTTAACCTGTCCAGTGTCCAAGCTATTCAAAACTTATCATCAAGAATATTGCGTAGAAATGAATCCTGTAGTTAATTAAATTCCATTATAGGACACAAGAAGTAAGATCATTAAGGCGTCGAGTATTTGGCGATCCCGTCACGTAGCCACCAATCTGCTTAGTGGGACACCCACCCTTATTCCGCTCACAATTCCCTCTGGCCCACACAAACGGATCCGAGATAAACACTCTTTATTAAGACGCCGCCACGAGATCAGCGGAAAAGTCAATATTATTAAGTCAATCTGTATCTTCCAAGTCGATATTGTATTATAAGCTCGATGCAATTATAGTTTTTAAGCTTTTATCATGGACTTCGAGTGTGGCGAACCGAATCAAGAAATTAGTAACGAAAAAAACTTTGGCGCGGTGTTTGTGTTTGGCGACTAGATCATGATTCATGATATATATGCGAATTATTAATATAATTGCATAAATTGATAAAAATTGCTATTCAATAACTTTACCGCGGCAGACCCTAATCACACGTATTTAAACACAATACAAACATATTATGCAATCGCTTACTGAGCAATCTTGAAATCAAATTATTTCAACAACTAGTTTTGCTCGCGCTTGACCTGGCTATTGCCATGAACGTAGAAAAAAAGGTTACTTTTTTTATACGTCCATGGCTATTGCATTGTTCTCCTTCATGGCTAGTGATGAACTGGTATGAAGATTGATTGTAGAAACAAATTAACAGTTACTTTAAAGACGTATGAATACTAATTATTTATATGTCTTTATAATATACTAGCTGTCCCGGCAAACGTTTTTTTGCCATATTATATAAAGTATATCGCCCGTATTATTTTATTGAATTAGTGACTAAATAAGTGTGTCACCATGGCAACGTCCATCGCTATCCCGTGACCCGCGTCGCATAAACAATGGTCGCTCTTTATAGACAAATAATTTGCAATAAAATAAAATTGCGACTATAAGATCTAAGCTATCCTATCTCTCAAGTTGGAAAAAAGCACACATTTAAAAAAAAACATTAAAATCGGTTAAGTAGTTTAGGAATCCATCGCGGACAAACATCGTGACAGGAGATTTATATATATTAGATTATGTAAGTTGTAACAAAAGTTTTTATAGTATAAAAGGTTTTAACCGAAGGACAGCTGGTGTAGTAAATGATTTAGTTTCGAACCTATCCCTAATCCCGTCATCAATTATTGACAACGAGAGGCCTCGGTCATTAAAATTCGGCAGCAAGGTGGGAACGATATCCATGAGATATTAATATCGGCGACAGCTGCTTCACACCTGCCAATGGTCTAATAAAGTCTTATGAACTTCGCTTTCACGAACTTTGTAAAGTGATTTTTCACAAAGAATTTTTCAATTTTGATTCGAAGTTCGCAGCTAGTTAGCGGTGAAATTGTGGTGGAATCGAAGCTTTTTTCGACTGTAATATGAACGTTATTTTAAATCGAATAGAACATAGGCATAACTGAACTTATGCTACTTTTATTCGTTTTCATATTATTTTTATCGAGTATTTTGAGATAGTTAAATATTGTATTTCAGCAAAATATAATTATTCTTTATTAAATATTTTGTGTACGGCTTTATAAGCGGTATTGTAAGCAGAAGGCACTATAAGTTTCATAAAATATTTTTGTGTTAATCCAGAGCCTCAACGAATACTACCTTAAACAAAATCCGTTCAGCAGTTTTTAACCTAAGAAGTAACAAACATGCACTCTCAATTTACTTTTGTTACATTATAAAAGTATGATGAGTATGGATACCTGTCTGCCACCTGCCTGCCGTCCATATGAACGAGACAATAATTCAATTTAACTAAACATAATATTATTATGTTAGTTTAAAGGTCAGTTACTTATAAGAGGGGGGCGATACCGGTCCGTCCACGTCGTGTCCCTGGGCACCTCCCCCGTGCCATCGTGAGCTTTTTCACGGAGACACCGGAGGGGTGGCTGAACGCCGGTATTTGTCCGTGGGAGAGCCATGCTTCGGCACGAATGGGCCGGCTCGACCGGAGAAATACCACGGCCTCACAGAAAACCGGCGTGAAACAGCGCTTGTGCTGTGTTTCGCCGAGTGAGTGAGTTTACCGGAGGCCCAATCCCCTACCCCCCTAGAAATGCCGCAGTTGAAAAGCAATTTGTTACCCCAGGAGGGTACCAACTGCGTTGGAGAATCCCTCTCTGGACGTCCATGCTCAGGAACCCCTGGAACTGAACGTGGACGTCCAGGCTGCCCCTCGTATTCTGGGGAGGGCAAAACTGCGCTCCAATCTGCTCGGGGCAAGAGCAAACACACAAAGGCACCCCCCTCGATATTAAACATGGACTTGTGTAATATCAGGGGATTACACTCCAACCTTAATGCCGTCCATTACCACCTAGAGACGGCAAAGCCGGCTTTGCTCTTTTTAACCGAGACGCAGATATCATCTCCGAGTGACACATCATACCTTTCCCATCCTGGGTATTATCTCGAGCACTCCTTTTTACCCAAAGCTGGAGTGTGTGTGTATCTCAGAGATGATATCAGCTCTCGCCACCTCAGCAATCTTGAGGTCATGGACCTGTCCACCTTATGGCTCCGCATAGATTGCGACGACCACCCTCGCGTCTATGCGTGCCTATATAGGTCCCATAGTGGTGACCCCGAGACGGACCGACTCTTGGAGCACCTGCAAGCTGCTTCAGATTTTGTGCAGCAGCAGATCCCATCCGCAGAGATCATAATACTTGGCGACTTTAATGCCCACCACGCCGACTGGCTCAATTCCAGTAAAACTGATCATGCGGGGAGATCTGTCTGCAACTTTGCCCTTGCGAACGACTTGACACAACTGGTTACTACGCCTACGCGAATCCCAGATGTGGATGGTCAAAATCCTTCCTTGTTGGACCTCTTGCTGACTTCAAATCCTGACGGCTACCAAATATCCGTAACCGCACCACTTGGTTCATCGGATCATTGCCTTGTTAGGAGTTCTGTGCCACTTACGACGGTGTTAAGACAGCGTGCTGTTAAATACCGTCGTGTGTGGCACTACAAGTCAGCGGACTGGGATGGGATGCGGTCGTTTTTTGCATCCTATCCTTGGGGGCACGTGTGCTTCTCGCCGGATGATCCCGACAACACTGCCAACTCTGTTGCCGAGGTGGTGATGCAGGGGATGGAACTTTTCATTCCGTCCTCTGTAGTGCCAACTGGCGGCAGATTTCGTCCCTGGTTTGGTTCATCCCCCAAAAAATCTTCTCGCCGGAAGCAGGAGGCTTACCAATCCTGGGCCAACGCAGTGTCTGCTCGGGATTTAAATACCAGCACGTATAAAAAGGAGTACAACCTTGCCTCTAGGTCCCTCAAGAAAGAGATTACTCAAGCAAAGCAACAGCACGTCAATAGAATTGGCAAGAGACTTGAGCGCCTCCCCTCGGGAACCTGTGCATTCTGGTCTCTGGCCAAAGCTATTGAAGGAAATTTCTGCAAGCCAACCCTACCATCCCTACACGTAAGAAACGGATCATTGGCCCCTGGGCCTGACGCAAAAGACAAAGCCGATCTTTTGGGCAAGCTCTTTGCGCCAAACTCGACCCTGGATGACGGGGGGCAGAAACCGCCGACCATACCGCGATGCACGAGCATCATGTCGGATATTCGATTTCATCAGCGCTCAGTGCGAAAAGCCCTCCGTTCCCTTGATATCCAAAAGTCGAGTGGGCCTGACGGAATCCCACCTATTGTGTTGAAAAAGTGTGCTCCAGAGTTGGCTCCGGTCTTGACGCGTCTTTTTCGGCTCTCCTATTCCACTGGCATCGTCCCGGCTTCCTCGAAGACAGCCTTGGTGCACCCGATCCCCAAAAAAGGTGATCGCTCAAATCCTTCCAACTACAGACCAATCGCTATAACCTCGCTCTTCTCGAAGATAATTGAATCCATTATCAATAGCCAGCTTCTTCGATACTTGGACGGCCAGGGATTACTAAGCGACAAACAATACGGGTTCCGTAAGGGTCGCTCGGCTGGTGATCTCTTGGCGTACCTGACTCATCGTTGGGCTCAGGCAATTGAATCGAAGGGAGAGGCATTGGCTGTTAGTTTGGACATTGCGAAGGCCTTTGATCGGGTTTGGCATAAAGCGCTGCTATCAAAGCTTCCATCATACGGGATGCCCGAGAAATTATGTAAGTGGGTCACTAGTTTCTTAGCAGACAGAAGCATTAAGGTCGTAGTTGACGGCGAATGCTCGGAAACTCAGTCTGTTGATGCTGGTGTCCCTCAGGGCTGTGTGCTATCGCCTACTCTATTCATACTGCATATCATTGACATGTTACAGACCAACGGCATTCATTGCTATGCGGATGATAGTACAGGTGATGCTGTATATACCGGCTCCCCCAATATTTCTCGCCAAAATGTCACTGAGAGTCGAAACGAACTTATGTCTAAGGTGGAGAATTCATTGGAGAAGGTCTCTGAATGGGGTAGACGTAAGTTGGTCCAATTCAACCCCGCCAAGACACAAGTCTGCGCGTTCACCACTAAAAAGTCACCAATGGTCGTATATCCTCGTTTCGAGGGCACATCTTTAACCATCTCCCCTAGCATTGAGATACTTGGCGTCAACATATCGAGCGAAGTCCAGTTCCGATATCATTTAGAGGGTAAGGCCAAATTAGCCTCGAAGAAACTTGATGTTCTTAACAGAGCGAGACAGTACTTCAGTCCGGACCAACGCTTACAACTCTACAAGGCGCAGGTTCGGCCTCATATGGAATATTGTTCTCATCTCTGGGCAGGGGCGCCTAAATACCAACTGCTCCCTCTGGATCGTATCCAACGAAGGGCCGCTCGAATTGTTGACTGCCATAGTGTTTCAAACAGCTTGGACCCCTTGGAATTACGCCGAGATGTAGCTTCACTCTGCATCCTCTATCGGTTGTATCACGGGGAGTGCTCTAAGGAATTGTTCGGAATCATACCACCGGCAACTTTTCGCCATCGTCCCACGCGAAAAACATACCATCCTCATCACCTTGATGAGTGACAGTCTTCCACAGTGCGTTTTTCGCGTAACTTTCTGCCGCGCACTGTAAAACTCTGGAACGAACTGTCACCAGCAGTATTTCCGGACCTATACGACCTGCAAACCTTCAAGAAAAGAGCGTATTCCTTCTTAAAAGGCCGGCAACGCACCTGCAGCTCTTCTGATGTTGCGAGTGTCCATGGGCGACGGTAGTTGCTTACCATCAGGTGACCCGTTTGCTCGTTTGCCCCCTTATTTAATTTAAAAAAAAGAATGTGAACAGTCTATAGCACATTCCAATTAGTGAATGTGTAAATCTTACAAACAGATTTTAATTAATTCGGCAGCAGTTTTCCGCGCTATTCCTTTACATCAAAGGAAATAGTTTCTAATGTGCAAACTTTTGTAAAACTTTTTGGTGTTAGTATTTAGTTTAAAGCCTTAAAACTATCTTCTTATTTTAGCCGCCCTTTTAAAGTATTTATTGCCGGCACTCAGATACGAATATTAACTGAAATGTAATGTTAAGGTTTTGTCATAAGCCCTGTATATTATCTATCAAACTCTTCATTAAATTGAAATTTAATAATCATCAAACGTTACTGAGTGCTGCCTTTAGTATTGGAAATGATTAATACATTCAGTATTATTCAGGCGATGGTATCCAACAATCCCTGCAGGTTGATAATGATTATTTTTGCTATAAACCTCAATATCTGAATTGTTTTTCAGACAACATAAATAACAAACAATTTCACGTGTCGGCGTATCGTTTTATCAAACACAAAGTGACAAGTTTCACAAAATATTTTTCCTCCGATATTACTCGTATTTGGGTAACACGAGATTGGCTTAAAATGTTTGCGGTGTAAGCTGTTCAAATAACACCTCACGAGCCAAAACTAACTTGCCAATCTCGACCGCAAAGCTCCTTTTGGGTTGTTCCCGTTCCGGGCTAAGATATTATATTCACAAAGTGATTATGTTAAAGCCATAAGGGTTATATTTGCAACTTCTGAAACTAAGTCTAACAGAATCGGAATTAGGTTATATTGTTTTAATCTGAAGCTTAACTGGAGTCTAAGTATTGCATTAATTGAAAACATGAAATTCTGATGTAAGTAAAATAATTTTACTTAGAAATTGAAAGAGCATTAATTAACAAACTAGATCTAGTATTGGAATTTTTATAGATCCATCTTAAAAATAAATGGCAAAGTGTGTCTTACATAACAAAAATTATCATGAAAAAAATGTACTTTCATTGTGATTTTGCCACATGGGCAACATCTTATCATTACTGAAAAGGTACTTACTTTTAATATTGAATAGGATACCTCATACCATATTAATATTTTAAAACTAGATGACACCCGCAGCTTCTTTGCGCCAAAATTCATTGCTCGCGTGGGATAAAAGTATCCTAATATTATGTCTTTTTCCGAGACTCATTCCTTTCAGCAAAATCGGTTTAGCAGTTTGGGCGTGAAGAAGTGACCGACAAACAAAAAGATACACTTTCGCATTTATAACATTAGTATGGATATATTTTGATAGAATGAAAATAATCTCGTTCCAGTTGTTCCGTTTGAGCCGCTTAACAAAAAATATGTTAATTTTGAAGTGCATCAAGCGCGCCCCACATAATCTGCTCCAATTACTCGCGCCAGTTCGATACACTTCTTTATATACTCTGCCACTCTACCCCGCAGTATTATAATTTACATTTATAATTATTGTATCTTTATTAATTATTTTTATATACAAAAATGAATTTTTAATTTTGTTTTTTTTTTTCTGAACTGATTTAGCTAATTTTAGTCTTGAAATAATCGCAGAAGTCTATGGAAGCTTTACCATAATACGAGCTATTGCCCGCGGCTTCGCTCGCGTTAAGAAGTATTATCATATACGAACTTTCATCCCCTATTAATATAACCCCTTGGGGGTAGAATTGATCAAAATCCTTTCTTAACGGATGCCTACGTCATAACATCTACCTGCATGCCAAATTTCAGCCCGATCCGTCCAGTGGTTTGGGCTGTGCGTTGATAGATCACCATGTCAGTCAGTCACCTTTGAGTTTTATATATTTAGATTAGGAAGGAAGTAGTACGAAGTTCACCGGGTCGTCTAGTTATTATCATTATGAATTTTAAGTTAGTTATTATTATTAAAAAGCTTAAGAGCTAGACTAATTATCAGCTACCACAACGATGAGTAATTGAAATGTAAAATACTCATTATTTATGAATTTTAACATAGGTACGATATTGCACCCTTGTTTATAATATGTGAATGATTTAGAATCCTGTCTCGCGGAGCACCCTCGTGTAAAAAAGGACAAAAGTATATAATTTATCATACCGACTCTGTCACGTATATGTTTTTCAAGGAGTAACTAGTGTATCACATACATTACGCAAATGGAAACACACGTAGATGAATATTCATGATCACGCCGAAGAACATGCTATTTCACTCTACAAACACTTCAGCTCTTTCGATCTAGACGACGCGTAGTGCAAAGTATAAATAATTTTAAATTTCATGGTCCTTAGCCGAGATCGTTAAATGATATACTGGTTGCGTCACGAACTAGCTTCAAAAATATCGAAAGCATCTTGAACACGGGTCCAAATTGTAAATCTCCAGAGATTAAAATGTACTTTCAAAGTCGCTGTAAGTCTAAACAAAGTATTGATTGAAGAAGTATCAGTAAACTTTGAAAAAGTTTAATAATTTTATATTATGTGCTAAGACTTACAGTGTACCTGAGTAAAAATTAACCCTCGATTAAATATCCAAACTAATATTATAAATTCGAAAGTGAATAGCTGTCTGTCTGTTACCTCTTCACGCCTAAACCGCTGAACCGATGTTGCTGAAATTTACTATGGAGATACTTTCAGTCCCGAGAAAGTACATTGCATATTTTTGTACCGGAAAAATGAACGAATACTGCGCGATAAACGAATTTTGGCGCAGCGGAGTTGCAGGCGTCATCTAGTATTTTAATTAATCAAATGATTAACTCAAGGTTAATTTTATCTTGTGCGAGTGGGCCATATATTTTTCACGAAGAAATCTCTTATATTTTTTTACTCTTTTAACGTGTTATGGCTTCATTAATATAATAAGTATTTATATCTCATATCAGAAATCGTAAGCGAACTCGTTGTAAGAGGATAAATAATGATTTGTGAGCGTTTTGGACTTTATCTTAATTGATTTGTAAGTAATGTGTTTATTTGTTTTGCCCAAATTAATAGCGTAACTTATTTCGGATTTTCATGATCAATTATTATTATACTAATTGTAGCTTTCTGCAAATACCAATGTTAATAGGTTCTATTATTCTTTAATAAAAAGCGCTAATGAGTACATAAAATTATGTCAAAAAAGGAACTGGGCATTATTCTTTACGATCTAGGCCGGCAACTCCAGCCTTCTCCCAACAACGTTATTATCTTAAAACTCGACGCTTAAACTGTATTTTCTTAGGAAATTCTTATAAACTGTAAGTTGCAGTATCGCACGAGATAAGCGGACATCGCTCAAAAGGAACGGCCGGTACAATGCCGCTTTTCTCAACCGTCTGTCCGTAGGCAATTTGCTTTGTGCGGAGGTGCTTTGTTCGCGTAAGACCGTGTGGGACAGTGTGTGGTCCGTTTGCAGTTGTTTTACCTCGGAACTTTATCCTTGTGCGGTCCAAATAAAGCCTCTTTCGGAGGTAAAACGTTTCTGAATGGTTTATAGTGTAGGTAGCGCTTTGTCTAAGCCTCAAACATTGTTATAGGCGAAATTTGTCGTGTAGGGCTTATCGAAAGATCCGGATGGATTTGTTGAGCGTATCCTAAATTCTATAGGCTATATGTGCTCCGTATTATAATTAAAGAATTTATCTTAGGACATAATATCTGTCCTCTACCACATAATTGTGCGTAGACACATTTTTTTATTTCTTAAACATTACAATTTTATTTCTATTTATCAAAAAATATATTTAAAATAAAAAAGCATCATTTCTTATTCAATAAGAATCCATGCTACTATTATAGAACCTCTTCACGCCCAAACCGCTGAATTGATTTTTCTGAAATTTTGTATGGAGATACTTTCACTAAAACTTTGAGGAAAGGACATGGGATACTTTTTATCCCGGAAAAATGTACTACGATAATATTTTCAATATAATTCTACTTGAGTTGACCTCATACTACTAGCTACCTACGTTTTTAGTTCTTTGACATTCGGTCACTGCAACTTTGTGCTGTCTCCCGCTCTTTATTGGGAGGGAAAATTGGATACTTCATACTCCTCTTATTTTCTTCAGATTTATTTATTTAGAAACCCAAAACAGCTTTAGCGTGTCCCTAGGGCTCCCTGAAATCATATCAAAGGGTTTTCGCGATTGGATACCGCTGTCGATCCTTATGACATACAGCGGTGAGAACGTGTGGTAGGCCAAAGCCCGTTTAAAAAAAATAACAACCTACGTAATACGTTCGTTGTGTCACTATTCACTACTTCAACAATTCAGACCTCCATAAAATTGTACAGTTACGTTCAAAAGTCCAGTAGCAATCGTACGCAGCTATAGCGTCAACACTTAACGTTACTTGTGATCTTTTTCTATAAAGACAATTCACACACACACATACACTTTGTTTGGCTGTATATTCATATCGTCAATTTTGTCTCAATATGTGAGCACTGCCGTGGCCTAATGGTTAAGCAAGTGCGTGTGTTTATTCTAAGATCATCTGCATCAGCTAAGTTGCAGAATCGAATCCGACCCGTATTGAGTCTGCGTCGTTTTTACGTAAAACAATTTTTGAGAAATATTAACTATAAATTATTATGATTATGAATGTTGATACAACTATGTAGAATAAAAAATTACGTTTCTAACTAAACTAAAAAGCACACTTAACGTTTAGTTAGAAACGTAACATTCTAGTCACAGCAAAGAATGTGAGGGTAGATTTAAAATAAAATGGAACGATTGCTTGAAGATAACAAAATATTAAATGTTGTTGGTTGGTGAACTCAGCTACGAGTGTTTGTGTTCTTACTGTTGCGATACAATTTATCCAATATGCAAGCAAATATTACTATTGAAGCAAGAGCTAAAATTGTGGCCCTATATTCAAATGGCCTGAATATTTCTCAAATTTCTAACGAAACTGGCTTCTCAGTAAGTAGTAATTAATTATATTATTATTGTGATGTATATTTTATCATTGGGTAAAATCGTCTTTTACAATTTATTCTTTGTTTTTTTAGAGAAATACTGTAAGTCGGTGGGTGAAAAGATTCGAGGAAGAAGGTGGCCTGCAGAGTCGTAAACGAAGTGGAAGGCCACTTCTTATTAACCAGACTCAGCGGCGTTATATGGCAGCGGAGTATGAAACGTGTGGTTTCATACCGACAAGTCGTTTTGCCGATGAATTTAACACGTCATTGGTCACCGTTCGTCGTGCACTTCATGACGAGGGATTACACCACCGAAAGCCGGCGAAAAAACCGTTTTTGACTCAAAGGCATAAAGACGAACGGCTACGCTTTGCACGAGAGTATTTAGATTTTGATTGGGAAACAACATTTTTTTCCGATGAGAAGACTTTTAAATCCTCTCAAAAAGGAAGACTACATTTATGGCGTAAAGATAACACCCGTTGGTGTGAAAATAACGTGGTGTCAAACACTGAATCTGGCAGAATAAGTGTGAACATGTGGGGATGGATTAGTGCTCAAGGACCGGGTGAACTTGAATTTATACCTACGCGAGCCAACAGTGCAAATTATGTAGAAGTGTTATGTAGAAGTGTGCGAAATGTGTATGGTGATAGCGAAATAAGTTTTGTGCATGATAATTGTCCAATTCACCGAGCCTCCATAGTTCGCAATTGGTTCAGTGAACATTCTAATATTAAAGTTATTCCGTGGCCAGCACGATCCCCAGACTTAAACCCGATTGAAAATATATGGGGTTTAATGGTGCAAAGATGGCGAGCACGCGATGATAGATGTCCGGAGCTGCTCAAATCTCATTGCATGCAGTTGTGGGAGGATTTACGTGGAACAGATATCTGTAAGAATATTGTGGCTTCCATGCGCAGACGTCTTCTTAGTTGTATCGAAAATAATGGAGGTTACACAAAATATTAAGAATCATTATTTATATTATTAAATTAAAAATGTATTTCTATGTCGCAATAATAAGTGTAAAGTAATTGTTATAATATTTATATTTCGTAAGTTTCAATTGGGCGTTCTACAAAGGAACGTGCTGGCCAGTAATTGGTAGGTTTAATATTTTAAGGTTGAGGTTAAGTTTTAATCCTCTTTTCCTCGGAAAACGAATAATTAAACTATAACCTCAACAATATGAAATATTGATAACACAATAGATATAGGTATTATTATATTGATAGATCTGTGAATCAAAGATTTTACCGTCATCCGTCAATCAATTCAATTGTTCAATAATAATTGTTATGTCATTAAAATAATTTTTTTTTTGAAAGTGTTGTTTTATTATAATATATAATTATCTAACTAAAATACTTTTACATTTATAATATCTTATCACTATGTTATAATTTAATATTATTCTTATTAAATAAAACTTTCAAAATAGTCATTTCATAACTTTAAATAATTAAAATAATATGATAAACTGAGATTTGAACCGTGACCATTTTTCGTCCTGGCTATGATGCGAGGCGAACTATTTACCGATGGAGCTACGAACTATCTTACATGTTTAGTGAAATTTTTGCATTTATTGACACAGTGCAGTGCAATAAATGAAGAAGAATGAATGAAGAAGACAAACATATATGTTATCTTTGTCTTTCATCCACTACACGCAACTTTCTTGTATTGATACTGTACGACATTTAAGTGTGTACACGGTAACATGGCGCACACATAAATATGCACTGTACCGGCAAACGAATATGGTCGTTACGATGCTACTGGACTTTTGAACGTCGACTGTACATAACAGACGGTCACACGAAAATATTTCCATTAAGGCGCTATATTGAAAAAACTGTCCTTTTTGACGTAATACTATAGGACCCTCAGAAATGTTTTTTTTTTTTTTTTTTTTTTTTTTATTCTATTTTATTTATAGGACCTTTATCTTAAGACATGTCGGTCCTGTTAGTTAAACAATACATTAAAAAGTAAACAAAACAAACTTAGTTTCTACTAATTATGTGATGACTCACAGCTATGTACAGTTGTTTTGCAGCGTCGGACGAGGGATTAGCCAATAAACTATTAAATAACCCAACATCATGCTGATTTAAATTAAATGACAGCATAATTGCATGTCTCTCTTGTTGAAAACGCGTACATTCTGTAAGAAGATGATGTACATCCTCCACTACTCCACAAGTGTCACAATTGGGCGAGTCCTTCTTCCTCATTAGAAAGGCAAATTTATTTAAAGGCATATGGCCCGTTCTCAACCTGAGAGCGGTTACAATAGTCGCTCTTGAAAGCTTGGTACGCAAAAACCAGGGTACATGAGGGGGCTCACTTTGAATACATCTATACCAGATTCCTTTTTCCATAGAACGTCGATTAAAATATTCCTTCCAAAAACTATAACATGTTAATCTATACTTTGGCAGCACTTCTGAATAGTTTGGAAAAACATTATATTCTAAACCGTACACTGAAGCTATTTTCGCTAGAGAGTCAGCCCTCTCATTGCCCTTTAAACCTACGTGCGATGGAACCCATTGCAATTTTATATCTATGCCACGATCCAATAAATAATTTAATTGCGACAAAATGTCATATGCTATCGATACGCCCCTCCTGCCAGAAGCGCATCGAGAGATATGCTGAAAAGAACTTTTACTATCACTACATATAACAAATTTATTATGCCTAACATAATTTATATAATTGAGAGCCTTCGAAATTCCAATAAGTTCCACCGACATGATTGAAATATTAGAATTTATTTTAAAACAATTATTAAATAAGTACAATCCATCTACACTAGAATTTGGATCGTAAAATGCTGCCCCCCGATCTGTACCACTCTTCGAACCATCGGTAAAAATAAAATAATAATTGTAATATTTTTCATTTAATTCTTTTAACAATTCATATTTTAATGCATTAATTTCATAATCTTTTTTAGCCGTGTTTATACATTCTAAATTAATTTTAATTATGTTTTCCGTGTCAAAATTAGTAACCCACGTTTTTAGGTTAAACATATCTAAGACTGAAGACGAATCAATAACCTCATTTACCATCTTTTCATAGCACGTGACTAATAGTGGTATTTTTTTCCTAACCCAAAAGCTATTAGACTGGCAAGCTGCAAGTAAATTATTGATACACTCGTTAGATTTGTTATCAATCCACGCTCGTATCTTAGCACAGTACTTATAAGCTAGGTACATTCTCCTAACGTGTAGCGGAGGTATGAACAACTCCGCCTCCATCGCGTGAATCGGTGTGCTTCTAATGAACCCGCCAATAATACGTAAAGACTGGTTTTGTACGACATCAATTTTATTGCAATGAACTTGCGCACTATTGTCGTATAGATAGCAACCATAATCTAATCTACTCCTAATCAAAGACAGATACAACCTACGCAAATGATCTGGGTGAGCACCCCACCCAGATCCCCTTAGGACCTTCAAAATATTTAAAAATTTTTGAGCTTTAATCAGTGTTTCGTTTAAATGTTTACCCCAGCGCAACGAGTTATCTAGCCACATGCCTAAGTATTTATATTCGTACACACGTTCGATCTCTAATTGATTTATTTTTATAGAAACGGGTTGTCTGCGACGACCCCTACTAAACACACAAAATTTAGATTTTGATGTCGATATAGATAAACCTAATTCATCCAGCATATTTACTAATAAAGTGAGCGCTTTTTGTAATTGCTTCGTACAGGTAAGTAAGCTTTTATCGCTAACGTAAAATACAAAATCATCAGCATATTGGCTACGGAATACAAAATTAATTATTTTACAAATTTTTGCGGTACTTAAATTAAATAGGAGAGGGGAGCTAGGGTCCCCTTGCGCCAAGCCTCGACTGGTACATCTGAATACGTAACCTTGATTATTATCCTTTATTTTTAGACATCTATAAGTTAAAAAATTCCAAAAGTATATAATTAATGATTTTCCGATTCCTAATTCATCCAGTATCTGAGTGACCATTTCTATTAAAATATTATTATAAGCGTTTTCTATATCGATGAAACACGCAACGGTAGGTATATTATTTGTAATGCCCAGCTGAATTTGTGAAACGATACGCACTAAGCAGTCTAAAGATGACTGTCCGCTGCGGAAACCTGTAGTGAATGGAGATAACAAGTTGTTTTTTTCTGCGAACCATTCAATTCTTTTGTTTATCATGTTATGAAATATTTTGCAAACGCAAGACATTAAAGATATCGGCCTAAGTTTTAATAGTGTATGAGACGAACTAAATTTGAGTATAGGAACAATGGAAATATTTTTCCATTGTAGTGGAAGTATACTGCTATCATTAAGTATTCTGTTGTATATACAAAGTAAATATATCTTGGCTCTTTTAGGCAAATGATAAATCATAGAATACGTAATCCCGTCTTCTCCGGGAGCTGTGTCCCTTTTTTTTATGCAATGACACATTTCGTGTAAAGAAAAATCGGTTTCTAAACTACTATTAGACGAATTAAAAGTAGGCATACTAGGAACAGCATAATCTGGAGCCAAATTATGAAGCAATAGACTTTTTTCTTCGTAGGAAATTTCATACTTTTGTGTTCTGTAACCTTTAATCCATCTTAATCGTCTCCACATATCAGTCATCGAAGTTGATTCATCAATACTATTGCACATTTCTTGCCAGCTGAGATTTTTTGCGCGTCTTATTTCTGATTTTGATTTTGCAGTCTTTTCTTCTAAAATTTTTAAATTTCTAGGGGTGGGGTTTTTTCTAAATTTTGAAAGTGCTAGTCTGCGTTCCGCGATCAATTTAGATAACATAGGGCACCAGTACGGTTTTGGTTTAAAATTATTTGTAGGCTTAGAACAGATTTTAAAAGTAGGAATAAATTCATCGGCCGCGTTAAATATATTATTAATTAAGAAATCATAAGAACTTTGAAAGCTTAAATGATCTGGATATGAAATATTTTTAAAATAATTTTGATATGACCTCCAGTCAGCTATTTTAAAATTTCGTTTGATCAAGAAATTGTAAGATTCATAATATTTAAATTTAATTTTAACGATACAATGGTCACTACCCAAGTTCTCTTTTGTTACTAACCATTCGAAATCGGTTGCTAAATCAGCTGATGCAAAAGAAATATCGGGCGCAGAACTCTGTAATAAAATATTATTCACTAATTTTATTCTGGTCGGTTGACCAGTGTTCAACGATACGAAATTATATTCTAGCGCGGAGTCATGGACCCATTTACCCCTATTGTCATTACGACTCGACCAATCCGTGTGATGAGCGTTGAAGTCACCAGCAATTAAACAATTACTAGGAAATAATTGAAATAATAAGTCCCAATCTGTTTGTGTAGTTGCAAGAGACGGAGGACAATAAACAGAAATTATATATTTTAAACTCCCACAATTACATAATTTTATACATAGAATTTCCATACCTGGGTTTTGATGAGATGTGACTTCAATAACTTGTGCAATGATTATTTTATGAGTGAATATAGCAATACCTCCGTAACCGTCTGTTCGATCCTTCCTAAAAATATTGTATCCCGAAAAACGCAAGTCCATTTCGTTATTGAGCCATGTTTCAGAGATAATTGCCAAATGAATTTTTTCTCGTGCTAACAAAAGATCAAAATTCAATGATTTAGGTTTTAAACTACGTGCGTTCCATTGGAATATGTTCAAAGAGTGTAATGGTGATACAGATCGGGCCGGATCCACTTATGAATACGAGTCACCACTTAGATAAGTGATGACCATATTAAGTAAATCTTCTTTTTTATATAAACTCTTAAAATACGTAAAAACTTCTTGTATTAATATAGCAACTAAGGACATTATTTTTTCTTGAAAACTTTTCTCTGATTTAAAGATTTCAATAGCTTTTTTGATACATTGACTAAGGTTAAACTTATTACTATTATCTTCATCATCATTTTCATTATTTTTTGAGTTATCGTCTATATTTTGCACGTCCATATCCTCTTCAGTCTCTGCTCCTTCTATTGTATCATTTGGTCTACGTTCAATCTTCTTTCTTCGTTTCTTCTTTGATTCAGCTAGCCTAGATACACTTTCCTCTTCGATATCAGTTATTTTATTTGATTCTCTTACTATCTGGTCATCTTTTTCATGAATTTTAGGTGTTGACAGCAAAGCATCCTTATATGTTTTATTTTTTCCGATAGTGTGTTCATCCCCGATTTTATTTTGAAAATTTTCTTGATTTATTATTTCATTTATTTGCGACTTTTGAGATTCTGTCTTATCTCTCTTATTCTCCAAATAAAGTGCTAAAGCTTTTCTGTAGGTACAGTTACAAATCTGGTAATGAGATATACATATCTTCATAGCCTTATCTAGGTTTGAGAAGAACTAAAAACACGATTAATGTATTTTGCCTCGATACATTTAATTTTCGAAATGATCTCTTAAAAATACGAAATTTGAAGATTATTTTTAAACGAAAATAGATGTATTGTAGGAAATTAGTCTAATTGATAGACACCTTTGCAACTCAAAATCGTATAGAAGCATTTTGCTTAAATGCTCCTAGTTATTTTTTAAATGATTATAATTACGTTTTTTCGCATGTTTTCCGAGCGAGCCGATAGCTTCTGGCCGCAGCGTATTCACGACTTTATAGTCATACAAATTAAGTATAAAATTGCCCTTGCGGTAAAATTACTTTCGATATAGCGCCTTAAGTCCAGAATCCCGAAAATATCGTAAACCACACGGCAGATCTAGTTTAAAACGGCGAGCTTGCACCTGCATCGGGCGCACTAAATCCACATGTCACGCGGGCCCATTACAACTATTACATTGTTCCTCCCCGGAGATTTACGGGATGAACTATTAAGGACGAGCAATTTGTCTTTTTAAGTAGCTCCTAAAATATGTAAGATTTACGGTCATACAGTTTTTTAACATGAGGTTATTCATTCTCTTGTTTGATTGGTTGAAACGAGTAGCCAATCATTATCATCAAAAATAAGTGTTTTTTAATAAAAAGCATCCTCCAAAGTCCCAGAAACCAGACATTAATATTTTCACGAAATGTAAAATGTTTATAAGTATTTATATCTATTTTGAACGTTTTACGGCACTTACCTTGTTGGTTACAAGAGTGACTGACGGGCCCATAAAGCAAATTATAGAAGCAGAATTATAGAGATAAACTATTAAATAGTTTATCTCCACAGTTTATCTAGACTTTCGTATTTCTACTGTGGCCATGCTAGAGCTACTGGACTAATATACAAACAAAATTGTAGGTCCTTTAGGTGTAAGTATTAAATAAACAATGAATTTCAATATTTATCATAAATCAATTACAATGTAATTTTTGTTAATTGAGTTTGCCTAAAAAACTGAAGAACATTATGTAATATGTTAAAAGGAAGCTAAAGCAAGCGTTAATACAAGTTATATTTTTTATTAAACACATTTTGAATGGCGATTTTAATTCTATAGGGTATAAACTGATGACAGTTACAAAAAACTAACGTTTTAAACTAGATCTGCCGTGTGCTTCCTGTGTTAATAAAATATGCATTATACATAGTATCGAAATGTAACAAATTATTTATTCGTATTTATCTTCCTCAAGAAAATATGCGGGATTCGAGATTATTTACGCACGAAACTTTTGTAGAAATTAAAAAGTTTCGAACAAATAAGGGAACTGTAAAATAAATTCCCTGGAAACAAACGAACAAGACAAATTGAAAGCCTCGTACGGAACTCATTGTGTCTCCTTCGTTTACATTAAATTAAGACGGGTCATCTGGTGCCATTTTTTCATTTGCCAAATGGAGATAAATTTTCCTTGTACGAGATAAACTTTTTATTAATATTTTTGATTAATCTTATTTATTGCAGTTTCTTGTAATGTTTCTTCGTAAAATTTAAATAGGAAATAAAATTATAAGCGATAAAGAAGATCCCTTTTTCCGTTACAAGCCTACGAAGTAAAGACAAAAATACTTTCATTATATTTTAAAAGTCAAACTTTTTCATAATTAATTGCGCTGTACTTGTCCTTGAATAGGACTACATCCGTACAATATAATTCATCAATCAATACAATAACATAATTCTATTTAAAAGCTAATTAACAGACAATTTAGTCCGAGCGAAGATTCAATCGAAAAGTTCCTTCTGTCACTTTAAAACACCCCACATCGGAGGCAGATGTCAAGAATCTACTTTCCGTTCCGGCGAATCAAAACTGTGGACTCGAATCGCGCTCAAAAGGAGTTCACACGAAGGAGCCGCTTCGAGAACTTGTTAAAATCTTCGAGTACGTCAATGCGGTTAATTGCGGAGCCGGCTGCCTACGAGCACTCGCTCGCCGAACATCAAAGAGCCTCGGATCTCGATGTACAGAAATATTTTAGGCCCCGCAAGGATTTTTCCGAGTATTTCTGGAATAATATCTGGGCAATTTCACGTTTTGTGACGTAGGCGTAAACGTTTTACACGAGAATTTGTGTTTTTGTAATGTTTCTTGAGTTATTTATGTCGCGACGTACGTTCTAAATACATACATTGCGTATGAAATATGCCTTTTCGTTTGTCCCAGATATTGTTTTAGGAATTATATGGGCGTAGCGGAGTACTTGTGATTTGTGTAGCCTACATAAAATTCTACCTACGTGATATCTGCTGATATTGAACGTTATAAATAAGTATAGAAGTTAGTACATATTATATGACCGGCCTACTTCGACAGAATTCTTTCACTTTCATTTCACAAAGTAGGCCGCACTTAATCATTGATGTTTTGATATAAATCAATAAAATAACGATAAAACTGCAAAGTTAATATCGGAAAACAGCAATAACCATTACGACATAAAACTAAATAAGTTTTATTTTTATCCTACTTCCTCGGTCTGAGACGAACTATGTTCCAAGATTCATCGAAACTAAAACTTTCCTAGAAAACTCCGCACAAAAAGTTTAATTTGAATCCGTTTGAAATGTAATTTACATTTGCCATGTTTATTTTGTTCTTAACTTGAAAAAAAAATAGTACCTACTACCTACTATTAAAATCATTAGGAAAATTACTAAAAGGAACACTGGAAATACAATTTCTTCACAGTAAAACATAACAATTCAAGTCACCTTCACAGTCGCAACATTCAAGCTTCCCCAACTATAATTGTGTCAAACTAAAATAATTACATTCCAATTAAATTAATACAAAGGAGGCCGTAATATTCGCGTACAGACACAATGATATATGCTGCTACATAATGAAATAATACGCTGCTGCAGTCAAAGACTACTAATTGCGCCATTCAAGTTTACTGCTGACACATCGCGAGGTAAATATTAGGGTTGCCGCACACTGCAGTAGTTTCGGAACCAGACCAAATACAAACTAACAAAATAATATTATGTCTTCATAAATTAATAATATGTTAGTAAAAATCAATAAAATAATTTCGCTATTTCAATTCAATATGTATAAAACTCTCGTTTCACGTTAAGTATTATACGGTACGAGCTTTTGCCCGCGGCTTTGCTCGCGTTAAGAATCATTATTATATACAAAATTTCATCCCCTATTTTAATCCCTTGGAGGTAGAATTGATCAAATTCCTTTCTTAGCGGATGCCTACGTCATATCATCTACCTGCATGCCAAATTTCAGCCCGATCGGTCCAGTGGTTTGGGCTGTGCGTTGATAGATCACCATGTCAGTCAGTCACCTTTGAGTTTTATATATATAGATAGATTTGTTACCAAACTTTAAAACGACTGGACCGATTTTCATAAAATTTTGTTCCTCTATTGTAGGACCTACCCGAGGTCTGAGAATCTAGCCATATCTATTTTCGAAACCTAAAATTACGAATAAGGCTTATTTTGCCATATTCGATTGCCGGGCTAGAGATTATTTTATTATTATTATTATGTTAGAAGATTCAAGGTACTTCTATAAATTATGACGAAAGAGTGGACACTGGACATTTTGAAATCTAGTTTTAGACTAAGTGATGACACGTGCTGTCACCAAGTCAGTTTACAATTGATTTACTACTATCACTAGGCTGAAATGTCTCCTACGCCTAGTCAAAAAACCAACATGGAGGAAGTTGCGTGTGAAAACATTTTTTAGCTAATTATTTATTTAATATCTCGTGCCTAAAATGATACGCTCAGTGAGTATTACAATATTGTTACAATCTTTATTAGATTAGTAAACAATTCATTCGTTACATGTTTAAATATACTGTGTATTTTAATTAAAACAATAGAATTATCGGCGGCTTTAAAATTTATTACAAAATTAAAGCTAGATTCGGTTAACTAGTTATTAGTGCGGCGCACAGTGGTCCGAAATCGCTAAATAGTGGACATTCGCAAAAAAGTTCGATTTTGGTGTGGAAAAAAATACCATCCGAGATTTTAATAGAAGTAACAATAAATACTTGTTAAGTTTTTTATAAAAATGTATATTTAAGGTGAAAAAAAAAATAATTACGAAAATTTTGTATGGGAAAGAATCTATAAATAGATTTTTTGCAAAAACTACTAAGTCATTCTGGTTCATCTTTGAAACAAGTAAAGTTCTAGGGGTATTTAAGGTTTAGAAAAAAAAATACGAAAATTTACGTGCAGCCTTTTGCAGTAGAGGGGTTCAACATTTTGAAATAATTTTACTCACTTTTTAGGTGTGGAAAAAATACTATTCGAAAGATTTCCTAAGGAGTAACAATAAATCCTTACCAAGTTTTTTATAAAAATGTATTTTTTTTAGGTGAAACAAAATAATTACTAAAATGTTGTATGGGAAAGAATCTATAAATAGATTTTTTGCAAAAAGTACTAAGTCACTCTGGTTCATTTTTGAAACAAGTAAAGTTCTAGTAGTATATAAGGTTCAGAAGAAAAAATACGAAAATTTACGTGCAGCCTTTGGCAGTAGAGGGGTTCAAAATTTTTTAATAATTTTACTAACTTTTTAGGTGTGGAAAAAAAACTATTCGATAGATTTCCTAAAGAGTAACAATAAATCCTTAATAAGTTTTGTACAAAAAATAATTTTTAAGGCGAAAAAAAATAATTACGAAAATTGTATGGGTATTAATACATAATAAAAACTTCGTAATCTTTTATCAAAAGATTACGAAGATCTCTCTTTTCAGGACTTTAGGACAACATCTGAAATAACGAAAATAGATTTAGAATTAATAAAGGGGATTATACGTTGTATTGCAGACAGTTTCTTCTGGGGAGCTTATCAATTATCAATATAGATCACTTTCGAAATTATTCTAGGGAAACAGCAGAGCTGTATGTAAAGCTTTTTCCGTGGTACTACATGCCTGCAAGTGTTCACAAACTCCTTATATATGGTGCTAATATTTGTAAGCATTTTGGCTTTATTCCAATTGGCTATTTGAGTGAAGAAGCTTCAGAGGCAAAGAATAAAGAATTTAGAAATACTAGAGAGATGCATACTAAAAAGACGAGTCGAGCAGAAACTAATGAAGATTTGTTGCACAACTTCTTAATAAGCTCTGATCCATATGTGTCTCACATTCGTCCAAAGATGTCTAAAAATAAACACCAAGAATTTCATCCAGACACAGTCGACCTGTTGCTTGAAAGATCTCTTTTATCAGAAGATTACGAAGAAAATGAAGTTGTGTCATTACAAGGCGATGATAGCATTGGAGATCCACTATGTTTGTAAAGCGCGTTGGTTTAATTGATTATTATTTAATGATTTCTTAAGTTTTCGCGAGTATCACTCATGATATTATAAGTTTAAACACTTACGGATTTTGTCGCGGAGCACTTTTATTAATCCCGACGTTTCGGCTGTTTTTACTTTACAGTTTCGGCTACTTTACTTTACTTTTGAAATACTAAACAATCGTGAAATGGCTAAATATAATTATTGCAAAAACAACCAGATTTTAAAATTTAACAAACTTAACAGCAAAAAAACCATAAACAATTCAACCATAGACAAGACCGTCTCTCGCACAGTTGTCAATCTGTCAAAACAAACTTTTGATATACATACAATAGAATTGTTAGAAAAGGGCTTGAATTTTGCAATAACACCGCGAAAAATACCGTTTGAAGAAATTATTTGCAGCGTTGAGGATTGTTTATTAAGCAATAATATAAGCAAGGAGGATTCGGAGGCCATACGACAAGATATATCGTCATTCTTACGACGTAGTTCAGTGCCCAAACCAAATCTTTCCCGGGAACAAATGAGTGCATTGAAAAACTTACGCTCCAGATCTGATATTACTATTCTCCGCGCAGACAAAGGTAATGCCACGGTGATTATGGATACTACAGATTACAGTGAAAAAATAAAACATCTTTTATCGGACGAGAACACGTACAAAAAAGTCAAAACAGACCCCACCAACAAAGTTTTTAATACAACTCAAAACCTAATAAAGAAGTACTCCGACTCACTGAATCTGGATCCCAAATTCTTGTTGCCTTCATGCCCTAAACCTCCAAAGTTGTATGGTTTGCCAAAGATACACAAAGCCAATGCTCCTCTTCGACCAATTGTAAGCCAAATTGACTCACCAACCTACAAATTGGCTCAGCTGGTGGCTAATGTACTCTCGCCTCTACGCGGACAGACCAAGGCCCATGTAAAGGATTCTTACCACTTTGTCGATGAGATTAAACATCTACGCCTCAGAGACAATGAACAACTGGTCAGTTTCGATATACAGTCCCTGTTCACGTGCCTACCAATACAACAGTGTATCGAAATTGTTACAAGAAGGCTGAGAGAGAATGACTTACCGGTTGAATATGCGGACTTGTTAGAACACTGCCTTACATCTGGCTATATGTTGTGGAATTATGACTTTTACAGGCAAGTAGATGGTGTTGCGATGGGCTCACCTGTTTCACCTGTTGTGGCTGATATTTTTATGGAAGACTTCGAGAAGTTAGCCCTTGAGTCCTCACCTGTACAACCCACCTTCTACAAGCGGTATGTAGATGATACTTTCACAATATTACCATCAGACAAAGTATCCATATTCCTTGAGCACCTGAACAGCCTCAACTCCAAAATACAGTTCACAATGGAGTTGGAGAGAGATAATTCCTTAGCTTTCTTGGACGTATTAGTAATAAGGAGTCCTGATGGCACATTAGGTCATACGGTGTATCGCAAACCTACACACACAAACAGATATTTAAATGGTGATTCCCATCATCACCCAGCACAGTTAAGTACTGTTGGAAAATCGTTATTTCAAAGAGCACGAGGAATCTGCGATGAACAGCATGTGGACACCGAACTTCATCATGTTGCACAAATTTTACGCGACAATAAGCTTCGGGTACCACGCAAACAGAGCAGCAACCGAGTGAAGCCGGCAACAGTGGAAAGATTACCTGCAGTGTTACCATTTATAAAGGGAGTCACTGATAAAGTGAGCTACATTCTAAGGAAAGCTTCAATAAAAACATACTTTAAGCCGCCCAAAAAGATCAGCCAATGTTTACCATCAGTGAAATGCAACTTACCCCTTCAAGATGCAGGAATCTACAAACTCGACTGTGATTGTGGCCTCTCTTATATAGGGCAAACCAAAAGGGCCATCAAAACCCGTATCAAGGAACACATTGCAGATGTCAAACACCGTAGGAACAACAAGTCCGCAATTTGTGAACACACACTGGATCAACCTCGCCATTACATAAGATTTGATAAGCCACAAGTACTGGCAAAAGAAGCACGATACCGCCCACGAATGATACGCGAGGCCATAGAAATTAAAAAACACCCTAATTTCAACCGCGAAGATGGTTGGGTGCTGCCATCTAGTTGGGATCCAGTGATAAACAAACTAAAGCACAAATCTATGATACCTCGGCTTCAAGACACTGTGAGTTCGTTCTGCGTAGATCGGAACGCAAACAAATATTGATGAGTCGTCGGGTAGTTGGATAACTTCAAGAAATTGGACACCTGTCACCTCAGTCCGCCCGTGACCACGGCCGCTGTAAAGTAGCCGAAACGTCGGGATTAATAAAAGTGCTCCGCGACAAAATCCGTAAGTGTTTAAACTTATAATATCATGATTATTATTCATTATTGTTTATTTATAAGTTTCATTTGAAATTGTTTGAGTTATTAGTGTGTGTAACAATTTTTACTTTATTATAATTACAATAGTATAGTCAGTAAGTAGTTAATTTTAGTTTAATTTTGTTTTTGCTATCCATGTTTGTAAATACATGTAAGTATTGTTGCTTTTTAAGGACTCGTTTTATATAATATATTATACCCATACAATTTTCGTAATTATTTTTTTTTTCGCCTTAAAAATTAATTTTTGTACAAAACTTATAAAGGATTTATTGTTACTCTTTAGGAAATCTATCGAATAGTTTTTTTTTCCACGCCTAAAAAGTTGGTAAAATTATTTCAAAATTTTGAACCCCTCGACTGCAAAAGGCTGCACGTAAATTTTCGTACTTTTTCTTCTGAGCCTTATATACTACTAGAACTTTACTTTTTTCAAAAATGAACCAGAATGACTTAGTAGTTTTAACAAAAAATCTATTTATATAGATTCTTTCCCATACAACATTGTAGTAATTATTTTTTTTCACCTAAAAATACATTTTTATAAAAAACTTAGTAAGGATTTATTGTTACTCTTTAGGAAATCTTTCGAATAGTATTTTTATCCACACCTAAAAAGTTAGTAAAATTATTTAAAAATTTTGAACCCCTCTACTGCAAAAGGCTGCACGTAAATTTTCGTAATTTTTTTTCTAAACCTTAAATACCCCTAGAACTTTACTTGTTTCAAAGATGAACCAGAATGAGTTAGTAGTTTTTGCAAAAAATCTATTTATAGATTCTTTCCCATACAACATTTTAGTAATTATTTTTTTTTCACTTAAAAAAAATACATTTTTATAAAAAACTTAGTAAGGATTTATTGTTACTCTTTAGGAAATCTTTCGAATAGTATTTTTTCCACACCTAAAAAGTTAGTAAAATTATTTCAAAATTTTGAACCCCCCTTCTGCAAAAGGCTGCACGTAAATTTTCGTAATTTTTTTCTAAACCTTAAATACCCCTAGAACTTTACTTGTTTCAAAGATGAACCAGAATGACTTAGTAGTTTTTGCAAAAAATCTATTTATAGATTCTTTCCCATACAACATTTTCGTAATTATTTTTTTCACCTTAAATATACATTTTTATAAAAAAACTTAAAAGGATTTATTGTTACTTCACTTAAAATCTATCGGAGGGTATTTTTTTCCACACCAAAATCGAACTTTTTTGCGAATGTCCACTATTTAGCGATTTCGGACCACTGTGCGGCGTACATTTAGAGGTAGGTATACAATGATTTAGATTCCTGTCAAACCGTTATCATTACATTAAAGTTAAGTAATCATTAAATATATTATGTAAGTGCGGCAATTAAACTCATTTCATAAGTAAGTGGTATACTTAAGTTAACGAAATCAAGAGGACCTCAAAAAGCTACCATTCTTTAGCATATTGTGTAAATATAGCAGTATTTTATATTTCAGACAAAAACAACATTTTTTAACATTTATGTAGCGCAATTTTCTAGCGTGGGGACTAATTATGCAATACATTTTATTAAAATTTGGAGCACCTGGTTCGAGCAATTTGGCGACCTCAAAAGGGGGTTCATTTGCCGGTGCTGCAAACTCTCGGCGAAAACCAGCTCTACACAATTTGTACTGCTAACGATATAATAAGTTTTTAGGTAAAGTTTGTAGGAAATTATAACGAATACGATTTCATACAGTAGTGTGTAGACAGTCGCAGACTAGTGGTTTCACGTTTCCATCTATTTAAGGGTTTGTCCAGAAAGGCATGGTGTGACTATGGCCAGACGCATAGAGATCGCTCAGAAATTGTAAAATTAAAGGGGAAACAAAGCACTCTATTTGATTTGTTGGGCCATTTTATTTGCTAACAAAAAAGTTTTAATAGCAAAAAGCATGTTTAAATTTCTTAAAAATACTTTATTATTGTTATTACATGTCCGCAAAAAAACTAGATTACAGCATAATATTTTTTCCTACAGTAGGTATTAAAGTTTAAATACTTACAGCATTTAATAAAAGGCATTATAATAATTATAAAACATTAGTTGCTCTCAAAAAATGGTAGTTAACGTGTTTTAAAAGCGAACAACTTTTTTAAATTCCTGTACAATATTTCGGTACAAAATTGAAACTAGAATAAAAATGTTAATGCGAATTTTCCTTGGTGAAAAACGAAATGAATCCCGGCCACAAATAATGGTGCGACGACAAATAGAATTAAAAAACTATCTGGGATTGCGCGCCGAGTGGAAAAGTTTGCAATTTTTAAGTATTATGTTTTGGCAATTCTCTCGGCTAAATATACTGATTTCTGGGTTTTGCCTTTATTGTTGTTAACTTAATTTTTTATATACGGGATAGCACACTATGGACCTGCAAGTTCTACATACATCAGTCGAGCTATCAGTCTACTCGTTATAATAAATAAATAAATAAATCTTTATTGCAACCCCACAATAGGTCATATTTTAAACTAAATTAACTACTAATTTATACTAAATTAACTACATATTACTTTTTAAATTAAATTTAAATTTAGAATTATCATATCAAAAGTAAGTACTAAAAACTTTGAGCATATTATGAACCACCACTCAACGATTTTTTCCGACGAGTTCAAAGTAGTGACTTTCCGCATATGAATCATCGAACAATGATTCATATACTCAAAGTCAAACCTATTTGACTTTGAGTATATGAAAAATGGATGAAAAAAAAATAAATAAATAAACGACAACACCATTCTAAAAACACTTTTAGAATGGTGTTGTCGCTGCCCCTCACCCTGCGCACCAGAGATGTGCACCGCTTCCGCATGGTCGTATAAAAACAATCCACGCGGGCGTCGGCAAACATCCCCGACGTGCTACAGTACCGCGGCAGCGCCAGCAGAACTCTAAAAGCGTTATTGTACTGTATACGAAGAGCGTTGTACTGTCGTTGCGTATGATCAACCCACAGGCTACACGTGCAGAAGCTGGTGCAGAGTGCCCTGAATAGGGTTAATTTAACGTCTGTTGTGCAGCACGCGAACCTGCGGGCGATCATATTAGCTCTCACAGACAACGCTCTTCGCTCTCGTTCTATGTCTAGTGTCCACATTGTCTTTCAGGTCAAAGGTTAGCCAGTGTCCAAGATATTTAAACTGTTCCACACTTTTAAGACATTTATTGTTCAAATAAATGTTTGGAACTTTATCCTGACGTCTCCCTTTGGCCTGAAATACCATGTATACACTTTTATCTATGTTATACAAAAGTCCATACTCATTGGCGAATTTTTCGCATATTTTTAACAGTTTATTCAGTCCGCATATCGAGGCGCTGAGCAGCACCATATCGTCTGCGTAACTTAAGCCATCAATATGGCAGCCGACATGAGTGCTACTCAGCTCCTCGATCAGGGAGTTCACATACAGGTTAAACATCCTAGGCGAAGTTAACCCCCCCTGCCTCAAGCCGCATTCCAATTTATAGGGTTCAGAAAAAGAGTTTGACCATTTGACTACATTAACTTGATGTGCATACCAGTATTTAAATAACATACGAATTTCAGTAGGTACTTTACTGTTTTCTAGCTTTTTCCAGAGCTTTTCATAGCAAACAAGATCAAAAGCCTTGGAAAGATCTAGAAAACACCCAAAAACCGAGGTTTTGCGGTTTGTGTAGTACTTGATAGTTTGTTTAACTGATAGAACAGCAGCTTCCGTGGACAGACCCGGACGAAAACCAAATTGGTTGTCGTGTATTTTTACAAAGTTATCCAAACGTTTATTCAACAAACTATCAAGAACCTTTGCCAATATATATGTATATATATATATATATATATATATATATATATATATATATATATATATATATATATATATTACTTATCGCTTATATCTCCTGTTTTATTCTTAACAATAGGGTATTTTAGTGTATATGAGAAAAAATGAAAAAATGTATTATTATATAGTTTAGAGGAAAAGCAATCGAAAAATGATAGTTTGACTTCATAAGATAGCTTATTATAATTTTAAATGTAGTTTAAAGATTTTAGGATTTTTTATCTGTCTTTGAACGCTCCGAAATCTTTCCGCCATGCTAACGACGTCATTGGGATAGTAAACAAAAAAATGACAACTGTGTCAACTGTCAGAGTCCAATGTCTTATGTCAATTGATGCCTGTTTGTTTACTACCGCAATGACGTCATGAACTCGTGACCATAGAGCAAACATGGCGTCCACTAGCGGAAGCGTTTTTGCAAAATACGCGCGAAATTTGAAGTTATGTAAAAATAAAGTTTTTTTTTCATACTTAACGTGCGAAAAAAATATATATTTTATTTTTTTGCGTCATATTATCACTATAGAATTGTTTTTGGATACATTTCAAAAATTCGTGTAATACCCTATTGGTACAACTACCGTTTTCATCATTTCAATTGGCAGGTAGGAGTGTCCCATACAAAGATTAAAAAATACAGCAAGTATCCTCGACAAATGAGGACCGGCATGCTGCAGGTGTTCGATACTGAGGCCGTCATGACCAGGAGACTTACCTCTTGACATTGCTCTTATTGTCTCCCGAATATCCTTGGCGTAGAATTTTGTATACGAGTAAGTCTCTGGGTCAAGAGGGCCCCCATCGACCACCGGCAGCAATGGTCTCTCAGGTGATTTCACGGCAAAGTGTTTTTGAAATAAATTAGCAATCTTAGAGTGCTCACAGACACCATCAATGCTGACAGGGAGGCCAGGCTTACAATTTAATTTATTAGTCGATTTCCAAAAGTCCTTAAAATTGAGTTTTTTATGATGTGTACTTATATTATCCATAATAATTTGTTCTTTATGTTTCTGACAATATTTCAAGCGAGATTTAAACATTTTTCTACTTTCTCTCATTTGGTTAAAAATATCACCTTCCATCGGTTTGCCATGAGAAAGCCAGGATTTAAAGTGAAGCCGGCCCGGCTTATAAGCATTCTTTACATGTTGGTTCCATCCAGGAACTGCTTTCCTTCTAGCACGACGTTTTTTGTTAAAATTACAAGATACTGACGCAGCCCGTCTAAGTGATTCAATAATACTATTATACAAGCGATCGATAACACATCGATGTTCCAAAACACTACACATATAATCACTGCAAAATTAAGTTCGTTAGGAAAATCTACTAATTTTAATCTACGATGACACTCCTTATTATACATTTTAATTTGTTCGGGTTTTCTGCTTCCCCAAATAACATTACTGTTTGTTCATTACTATTATTTTCTAAATTTAATGAAGTATTTAAAAAATTTAAGTTACACTCAATTATTAACGGAAAATGATCAGACCACATGACGTCATACATAACATATACAATGCATATACATTTAATATTGATTTCATAGCGGCCATCGTGACCACACAGTGGTCCAGCCAGCGTCGCGACCCATGGGCATCACTTATAAATGTATAAGTATCTGATCCAATACCTAATTTTTCTACGTCTGCGCAGACTCATTCCACATCATTGCAAACTGTTTTTTTTTTTATCTTTATTTTTAAAGGGGTTTGATCACTTAGTGATTAAGTCACCCCCGTAATCAAAATCACTTTACAATAATTAACTTAAGAATAAATAAATATAGCTAAAGCCTATTTTCAAAACAAATTTTGAGCATTTTGGCTTTATCCGACGAGGGCGAAGCCAGAATGCTATTAAAAATTCCAATATTATAATTAACCACACTATTATTAAAAGATAAAAATTGTGTCCTTTCGACCTCGTTCCGGACACACTCCGACAACACGTGATGCACATCTTCCACTTTGTCACATAAACAACAATTCGGTGACTCCACCTTACCCATAAGAAACGCAAAACTGTTTAACGGGATGTGCCCCGAACGGAGTCGAAGGGCCATTACAATCTCCGACCTGCTCATATTGGCCTGATCGATCCACGGTACTGCCGAGATATTAGGTTGGATGGTTTTATACCAAATACCTTTCGTAAGAGACGTCACATCGAAATATTCCGACCACATTTCGTTACATCTCGTCCTCACGAGATGTAAAAGATCCGTGTAAAAAGGAGCACACTCAAATTCATTTCCATCGACCAAAGCTTCTTTGGCTAATCTATCGACGCTTTCGTTCTCGATCAAGCCAATATGAGCCGGAATCCATTGCAGTACAACGTGTTTACCTGCACTATCAAGATTATATAAGTAGGACAGTATAGTGTAAGCTATAGGTACTCCTCTTATCATTCTGGAGCATCTGGACAAGTGTTGGAGGGCCCTTCTCGAGTCCGTTAATATAACATATTGTCCAGTATATTTTAAGGAATCAATGTAAGCTAGGGCTTCCGATATTGCTATAAGTTCAGCGTTCATAATGTTTATATTCGATTTAATATTTAATTTCAAAGAGAAATTCGTAGTAACATCGAGAAACGCGGCTCCGACCCTGTGTCGATCTTTCGATCCGTCCGTGTATATTTTATAGGAATTAGAAAATTTATCGCTTATAAATTTAGCACACATCTGATTGAGCGAATGACAATTGTAAGATTTTTTGACTTGTTAACTATATCAAGATAAGGCTTAATGAATTTAGAAATATTAATATAACTGACCCACGTACTTAGTGTGTACATTTCTAGCTGAGCACTAGAATGTACTGCAATCGTGTTAAAGGATTCATTAATCGTAACTAATCAAGGTATTTTCCTATCTCTAGAAGTAGGGTTTCTAAAATTACTATTGAGATTTTGTATTTCATTCAATAAAGGAATTATTGTATTGTTTTGTAAAGATTTTACCTTGAGCCAATATTTACCTGCCAAATAATACCTACGAATAAACAAAGGTTGAAGATGTAACTCGTTTTCCATAACATGAATTGCAGTACATTTTACAAATCCACCGATAAGTCTTAAAAATTGATTTTGAATTTTATCTAGTTTAGACAGATGGGTTTTACTCGCATTATCATATAAAAAACAAGCGTAATCTAACCGACTTCTAATTAGTGACATGTATAAACGCCTAATATGGACAGGATGTACACCCCAGTTTGACCCTACAAGAATTTTAAAGACATTAATTATTTTTGAAATTTTATCCCGTAATTCATTTAAATGTTTAGCCCATCTCAACGATCGATCGAGCCATAGACCCAAATATTTAAAATTATCAACCACGGGTAATCTAGTATTGTTAACAGTTAAAACGATGTTGTCGCGCTTATAACCTCTTTTAAAAAGGCATACTTTACTTTTAGTCGTAGAAATGTTCAATCCTAAATCTCCTAATAACTTTATTAAAATATTCAACGCCGTTTGCAGTTTTTCAGAGGCCCGACTTATATTACTATCTGTCAAAAATAATACAAAATCATCCGCGTATTGTGATCTATTTACATTTAAAAAATTTCCTTCATATAAAAATAGTCGCGATATTAAACAGGAGTGGCGACGCTGGGTCCCCCTGTGGCAAACCTCGACCTGTACAACGACATAAAATTTGGCCTTTAACATTCATTTTAAGACCTCTTTCTTTAAGATAATTCCAAAAATATCGACACATTACATCTCCCAACCCTAGCTGATCCATAATCTGCAGTAAACTATTTAAATCTAAATTGTTATCCGCGTCATTAATGTCAATAAAACCAGCAATGGTTGATTCCCTTTTTAAAAAACCAATCTCAATGTTCATAACAAAATTACTCAAATTATCCAATGTCGAACGACACTTACGAAAACCGGTAGTATTATCTGATAATAAATGATGTTTCTCGATAAACCATTCTAACCTGTACATTAGAATGGAATGAAAAACTTTACAGATACAGGATATCATAGATATGGGTCTAAGCGACGATAGGTCATTAGGGTCTCGACCCGGCTTAGGTATCGGCACGATAGTTACATCTCGCCATTGTATAGGTACAAAACCAGGTGAAAAGAAATTATTATAGAGTAAAAGCAAAATTTGTTTACCGATATCTGGGAGATGACTTATCATCGAATATGAAATATTATCGTGTCCCGGTGATGTATCTTTAGGCCGAATCGCTCTCTCTAATTCCTGCATAGTAATTTGTTTACTAAGCGTAGAAGTTTTTGATACAAAAGTAGGCTCCGCAGGCATTACGTAGTCTGGACTCAAATTATGTAACAGTTGATCGGCTTTACTAATATCTACGTGATTTCTAACTACTCTGTATCCCTTCAACCATTGCATTTTTTTCCAAATATCATTCGAGGACGAGGTTTCATTTAGCGAAGAACAGAACGATCGCCACGCCATACTTTTAGCATTGCGAATGAGTCTCTGGGATATGCGATTTTTTTCCTGCAGAATATCAAAATTTTGTGGGGTCGGATTCCTTCAAAACCTAGAGAGGGCCAATCTACGTTCTGCTACGCATTTAGATAGGGTCATATTCCAGTAAGGTTTTGGCGAAAAATTACTAGTCGGGTTTGGATTTACTCTTATGAAGGGTATATATTTATTAGCCGCTGTATTTAAAATATCAACAAAACTATCGTACGTACCTTGTAAATTATCATGCAAAAAAGTGAAATTTGTGAAAAGCTCAGACAATAAAACAGTATATGAATCCCAGTTAGTGTTTTTAAAATTTCTTCGTAAAGTATTATATTTAAAACACGAGTCCAAAATATTTAAAGATAATTTTATAATTAAATGATCGCTTCCTAGCGATTCATTCAAAGTTTTCCAATGAAATTTGAAAGCCACGTCTGAAGAGACTATTGAAATATCTGGAGCTGACTTCTGTGATCCGCCTACCGGATTGATCCGAGTAGACGAACCACTGTTTATAACGACATATTGACTATCCAGAAGGGCATCAAAAATTTGACAACCACGACCATCTGACTTATACGACCAACTGACGTGGTGGCCGTTAAAATCGCCCAAAATTAAGTTTTTTGTTGATCTAAACGAAAATAAATCTTCCCAATCCGACTGTGTCGTGTTAACAGAAGGCGGACAATAAACTGACATTATACTATTTATGTCTAAAACATTAAGTAATTTTATACCTACTACCTTGATTCGAGAATTTCTAAGTTGTGCATTAAGAAGTTGACATTTAATTGAGGCATGCACCAGAATAGCCACACCACCGTAACAGCTATCATCTCGGTCCTTTCGAAAAATATTGTAGCCACTTACCTTTAAGAAACTCTGCGGTTGTAACCATGTTTCACAAATGACAGCTATATCAATTCTTTCTTGGACAAGGAAGTTTTCTAAAACAAACCAATTTAGGACGTAAACTTTGGGAATTCCACTGCATAATGCTAAGCTTTTCACAATAAAATTTCCTATCCATTTATAAAATAATCCACTATTTGATTCAACACGGGCCAATCTGCTGATACACTGTCAACTACAACTAAAACCAACCATTCGACACAACACTTAATAACATTTTTAATCATTTGTTGGAAAGATTGAACTTTTAAAAAAATTATGTCCCGAAGCCTAGACAACAGTTCAGAAAAGTGCACTTCACGCTGATTATTATTAATACTTGGTTCCGAGCATTCCTCGTTAGTAGAAAGTCCGGCATCGTTGCTTCCGTCTTGAATTTCATCCAAATCCAATTCCATCTTGGTATCCGTAAACTCAACCTTAGACTTCTTTCCCTTATTTTTCGGTCGGGCAAAATTATTTGGGAACTCGGAATTCTGTATAGTCGCTGTAGTTTTGAGTACATTTGAATAAGACATCCTCTGTGTGGGCGCAGATGAAGTAGAAGGAGTTACGTCTTCGTGTATCACCGTCAAAACCTCTTCAGAGATTGGTTTCTGGTTATCATGCAATTCAGAGCTTGTATTCTCGCTGACTGGGTACATATCTAAGGCCTTTCGAAACGTGCAATTGAACTCGGCCATAATATCTCTTGTTACAAATTGGCACAATAGATATTTTAGAGGATTTATTTATTAATGTCAATTGCCGAAAAAGTTACTATTAGAACAAAATGGGAATGACAAGAAAAATGTGGGAGAAACGACGTGTCTTACATTCAGACATATTGGTTTTGAACCTGAAATAAATAAGAATAATTATTATATATTGTGTTTATTCTCAACATAAAGTGGCGACCGTGAGGAAAAACAATATTATAAAGAAATACGATAAAAGACTGAGAATTACCTTATCGATGTAGAAAAAGAAGAGATCTCAGGTACGAATTACGACGTATTTTAACAGGCACGAAAATAAGTCGGTAAAAATTATTATAGAAGATGCCGACTTACAGTTTCTCCAGGCAAAAGCTATTGAGTTGTCGTGACCAAAAGAGGCGACCGTGTGTGGAACAATATTAAAAAGTACGATACGAGATGAGATTGAGGTTAATAATATAATAGAAGAAACTGAGGTCTCAAACAAGACTACTTTTAGGACCACGCATGAAATCGGTAATAATTTAAATGTAGAAGATGCCGATTTCTAGTCGGAAGCTGGCTGAACCGGCAAGACTGGACGATAAAGTACGAGACGTCATCTTGCAGGACTCAAAGGGCGAAGAAGGTCATGACAAATTTACCGGCGAAAATTACCAGCAGAGTCACCGGGAATTTTTATTATTTTAAAATTTAGTTAGACAAAGCTTATTTTATTATTGTATATTGATTTTGTTTATTTTTATGAAGCATTTTAAAAATAGGTTTTGATGATTATTGTGTTACGAGTATTACAGGATATATATAGATATTGCGCACCTGTTGCCTCCCCCGGGAGTGTGTTACAAATTGGCACAATAGATATTTTAGAGGATTTATTTATTAATGTCAATTGCCGAAAAAGTTACTATTAGAACAAAATGGGAATGACAAGAAAAATGTGAGAGAAACGACGTGTCTGAATGTAATATTGGTTTTGAACCTGAAATAAATAAGAATAATTATTATATATTGTGTTTATTCTCAACATCTCTCAACGTCTTCTCTCTGAGATAAGTAGGACAATTTCTATACATTGCCATGTGTCTTCCGCTACAATTGATGCATCTAAATGTGCTGGTCTCACAATTGTCATGATTGTCTCCACATTTTGGGCACACTGCCGACTTAGATGTACATAATCTTGTGAGATGACCGAATTTCCAGCATTTTTGTACATTGTGTCACTGGGAATACGTATGAAAATACTTTTATACGTAACTCGTCTAAATAAACAAATGCTGGAACATTTGACCCCCTAAAACACAGTCGAACCGTCTCGCTCGGAAGCCACGGACGATCAGAAGAAACAGAATCACGTTTGTTGAGTCGCCGAGCAGACATTATCTGAATCCCGTTTGGACAGGTTATATTCTTATATATTTCATCATCCGAAGTATCCATATCTATATCCTTGATAAGTCCATATGAATAGCTTTTTTCGTAAGCCCTATAAAACCTCCATCCTTGATTTATAAGTGACTCGTTCGACTCCAACTTAGAGACACTGAAATCACTCAAAAAATTTATACGTATTTTATATTTATTGATATATTTAATATTTGCAATATCTTTTATATTTATTTCCTCTTTTTTTAACAACTTCGCCAACGCCAATTGTTTAGGCATTCCGTCTTTGCACGAAATGTATATTTTTATTTTCTCCTCCTTTCTCCTCTTTTCTTTCCTATTTTCTACAATACTCCAATCAGTATCTACTGAGTGTATGTCTCGCTTCATCGGTCTTGTATAACTTTCTGTCTCCTCCTTCATTTTCATCTCAGATTGTATTAGGTTCTCTTCTCGTTCAATTTGTAAATTCTCGTCCATCATTTCAAGTTCATTTACATCATTATCACACAATATTATATCGGAATAGCTTAATTGTTCAGGAACATGTTTATTTGTTTCGTCCGTCATCAATAGCTATAAGCGCGGCTCGCGCCGGCAAACCGGTTTGTTACCGAGTTACCGGGCGCAATGAGCGCAGTGTTATCGCTGCACTTATAAAAACGTGAATAACTTAGGACGCGACCGATACGTACGAATGCCGTAACGCCACTTTTTGCAAAACTGGTTTAATTCATTATAAAAAGAGTATTCACGTGGGCATTATAGTCACCTAATATATAAACGGATTCAATATTGTCATTACTGATTATAGCACTCACCAAGCTCAGGCAGTCTGTGAATTCAGATAGGTTGTCAAACCCGTCCGTAGGCATGTACACACTGAACACTAATATTGATTTCTCACCTGTTGATACTTTTATAGCACACACTCTGGGGTTATTACACTGTATTACCGACACTTGTTTGTACGCAGCCTTATCCCACAGCAGCGCGACGCCTCCATAAGGTCGACCTTGCAGCATGGCGGCCGTAGTATCAACCGCCGAGGTACCGGTGAAACCGAAATCGCTGTCGATTGTACCCAGGAGCGATATCTCGTTTGGTAGCAACCAAGTTTCTTGAAGCGCAATAATATTTGATTGTTTACATAACATTCTGATATTATCAATAGAACGCTTTACGCTCTTGCAATTAAAGCTTGTAAAATATGTTTTGATAACATTAGCTTCGTTGTCCATCGTTCAAAGATTTGTTTATATCGTTATCAACTTTGCGCTTTTTATACGTCACGAAGCGGCGAAATATTATACCCTCAGGCCATATTTTCTCATCTAAGAACAATGACAGCTTCTGGTCCGAAACAAAGAATTTGTAGGCCTTATAAATGGTTTAGCAATAGGCACAGGGTGTTTATTTTCAAGGACGCTTGATTGGTGTAACTTCTGTCCTCGTTCTTCACTCGTATGCACAGTAGAAGGTTCGATCTGTTGCACGGTAGGTAAAATATTTTCGTCGACATTGGGGGACAATGTATAATTCTCGTTTTCAGGGATATTTTTAGTTGAAATTACATCAAGATGAGATAATCAAATCGGCCCACTGTCTAGGTTGATATTCCCACCTCGTTTTAAATTGACGTAACTGCCCGGTCCGAACCTATTTCTTAATGCGTCCATCGAACTAGGTATTTTATTTTCTATTTCATTCTTCGTTATTTCTAACTGATCCAAAGTGAGTATTTTGATTCCATTTCATCAACTTTCGATTTCACAATAAGTAAATCCTTTAGGAGTTTCGTAACATCAAGATGGTCGAATGTTATCGGTGGAAGTTTGTCCAAATCGCGGGCAACAAAAACCGACATTACCGATTCTTCCCTCTTCAGCAAGGAAGGAAACTATGTCTTCGAGATCACGATTTTCCTTGCCTTGTCTTTTTCTTAATATTTTACGCCTATCTGATGGCAACGAATCAAATAACAACGACTTCGACCGTTTTATTTGTTTACTATTGAATAGTGATGAGCAAAATTAGTCCAAGACTAATTTTGCAGTCTTGGTCTTGGTCTTGCAAAAACTGCAAGACCAAGACCAAGACCAAGACCGACTATGCAAGAGTCTTGCTCCATGCAAGACTCTTGCTAAAATTTTTTACTTAGTCTTAGTGACTAAAATATTCATGAGATAAAATATTTGTAACAATGTAATATCTACTTAACATTAATTTCAAGTTCTTGTGATACAGCCTGGAAACAGGCAGACGAACAGGCAGTGATGTGTAAGTAATTGGGTCCCGTTTTTGCCCTTTTGATTATGTAACCATGCATTTAAACTAAAAATTTGGGAATATACGTAATACGTGGCGGCCGAAAAGGAAGATCTTTCAACCGAGAGAGAATCCGAAAAACCGGCCAAGTGCGAGTTGGACTCGCCCATGAAGGGTTCCGACTCCGCAGCAGCAAAAAGGTTTATTTTATGAAATAAAAAGGTTTTTGATTTATTTTTATATTTCAGTTGATTTAATGAAAGTTAAATTATTAAGGTTTTATTAAATTATCAAGGTATGATGAAGTTTGATGAAAAAAAACTTGAGAGGTGTCAAGGGACACCCGGATGGAACGAAGTTATTTCTTATGTACAAAAAACCCGTATACACTACAAAAAAAGAAAAAAAAACATAACTGGCTTTCTTTCAATGAGAGAGAGAGAGACTGGCAGAGAAAGACGTGCACGCCGCACAGCTTACAACTATAGCAAAAAGCACAGACATAGATCAAGAAAGATACCACATCTATCTTGATTCTTGATCTATGTCTGTGGCAAAAAGGGTCGTTACAACTTTTTCCGTCTAGCCCCTTTCGCAATGCGCGATAAGGAACTTCTATACACAAACGAAACACAATATTACTTGCACTTTTTCCACTATATTCATAAATTACAATTTAAAGACTTTAAACACAACCGGTTTCGAACAAAATCATCATCAGGTGTTGATTTTGTTTGAAACCGGTCGTGTTTAAAGTCTTTAAATTGTAATTTATGAATATAGTGGAAAAAGTGCAAGTAATATTTTGTTTCATTTGTGTATAAAATGAATTTCCACCAAGAACCGACAGTACAATCAATTACATATATAAGGAACTTCGTTCCTAAAAAAAATTTTGTTTCAGTTGTACTTATGGGGACCCCTACAATTTTTAATAATTTTTCTATTTTTGTATCAAAATCTTAATGCGGTTCACAGACTACACCTACATACCAAGTTTCAATTATTGTATACCTCTTATAGTTTCGGAGAAAAGTGGCTGTGACATACGGACGGACAGACAGACAGACAGACATGACGAATCTATAAGGGTTCCGTTTTTTGCCATTTGGCTACGGAACCCTAAAAATAAAACAGTTCTTATTTTTCAAAATTTTCATTTTTCTTAAGGAAATTATTGCCGCTAAAAGATCAGCCTATGCTGAGTTGGCTCTCGACTTTTCATTAGTATTTTCATGTAGCTCGTCTAATAATTTAGGTTTGAAAATGTTTTTCGAGAAAATTTAAACGCTTACAGAAAGTTTTGAAAAATGTTTGCAAGAGTCTTGCTTTTTGCAAGAGCAAGACCAAGACTAGGCGTGCAAGACCAAGACCAAGACCAAGACCAGACAGATTTAAGCAAGACCAAGACTGCACAAGCAAGAACAAGACCAAGACCAAGACTGGTCGAGTCTTGGTCTTGGTCTTGCTTTGCTCATCACTACTATTGAATGACGAAGCACAAATTCTAACCAAACTTTCTTCATCTATTCTTTCTACATCTATATTACAGTTAGTACACTTGACTAATGTAGCCATTATTGAAATACACACACGCGATAGCACACGGTATTAATTAGCACATTGCATAACAATGCGCGCAGCTGTCTCCTTCCGCTGCGCACGCGCGACTGACTGATAATATTACTAGATGACGCCCGCAACTCCGTTGCGCCAAAACTCGTTTATCGCGCCTGAACCGTACATTTTTCCGGGATAAAAAGTATCCTATGTCCTTTCCCGGGACTCCAAGTATCTCCATACCAAATTTCAGCAAAATCGGCAAAAGCAAAATCGGCTCAGCGGTTTGAGCGTGAAGAGGTAACAGACAGACAGACAGACAGACACACTTTCGCATTTATAATATTAGTATGGATGTCAAAAATGGTAGAAGAAAATTTACAAAACCGACCCATCTTTTACTACTACTAAGAATAGTTTCCCACTGGAATGCTGAACTTACTTAAATGATTTCATCGAGAGCTATGAATCCAAAATTGAGAAAAATATTCCATTTGAGAAAAATGCACGGGCTACGGACCACGGTGTTGACTAGTTTCAACATGAACGTAGTTTCAACATGAACGGCATCATGTCCAAACTAATCTTATAATGCGAATGTCTGTCTGTTACCTCTTCACGCTTAAACCACAGAACCGATTATGATGAAATTTGGTATGGACATACTTTAAGTTCCGGGGAGTCCCCTTTTATACCGAAAAAATGTAATCCCACGCGATTAACGAATTTTTGCACAACTAGTTTTGAATTAAAGTTAACACAGTGTATGCTCATTACATTGTTCTACGCTAATTCGCAAATTACTGGCGCGGGCGGCTCGGAACGGCCAGAACAAAGCCAACTAAAAACTCTCTGCATACTTTGCTGATGAATAAAAGCCGCGCTCTAAAATTAGATACAACTTAATGTTGCTCGCGACTTCGCACGAAAATAAATTAAGCCCGGGAAAGTATTATATATAGGCATGTATTCATATACCTGCGGGACTAGCTTGTTTTGAGGTGTTAAGTTTCAAAAATTCTAAAGTTTCTGAATTTTTGCACATGGATGGAATGATGTCTTACTAGGTTATTTTTAAATTTTGTGTCATTTCTGATAATAGGTTTTTGAGAAAATCAAAATTTAGTAGTGGATTTTTTAAAATTTGTATAAAACTAGCCAGCAAAAACTTAACTTAAAAATAACAATAGAATCATATCTAGATTAGTCTTCGGATTGTAGGTACCTAATTTGAACCATTTTAGCCCATTGGAACCCGAAATATTGCCAGTTATTTAAAACACTATCTAAAAAAAATTAGAGTTTCTGAAATTGCAATAATTGGGCTCAGGTCTATTAAATAAAGCCATATAATAAATTTGTGTCAGATTCATCCACGATATTTCGAGATTTTAATAATTTTTATTTTTGCAAGCTCGAAATACTACGAAAAAGATATTTTTAATTAAAGGCGTTTACATATTCAACATCCTAAAGAAGTAAGAAATATATGTTTTCATTTTGAGTCCTTTTCACCAATTGCTTTAAAAATTAGATACAAAAATATGAACAGTATGAAAGAACCGGACGAGTGCGAGTGTGAGACAGAACTCTGCGTAGTTCTGTCCTACCGTTTTTAGGGTTCCGTACCCAGAGGGTAAAACGGGACCCTATTACTGGGACTTCGATGTCTGTCTGTCTGTATGTCTGTCTTCAGGCTGTCTGAGATACAGCCTCTAGATAGACATACATACCCGCTATGGATAAACTTCTGATTTTTTTAAATTGTGTATTATCTATTTCGCAAGAGCAAAATAATAATGTTTTATCCGCGCGCTACGCTGATACTGATAGTTTTCACCCGCGTACTTCACACCCCGGCCCCGGCCCCCGCACTCGCCCAACGCATTCAAAAATGTCAAAAAATTTCAATTTTGTAATAATTCGTAATCCCCGTCTCGCCCGAGCATAGTAAACCGCAAAAAAATAGATAAAATTAGGCGCAGTTAGAGTCAAATTGTAGGTACATCTGTACCTGTCTGCTGATATTAATTTTTGCTTGCGTATGCATATATTTGTAAAAATTTTGATTGTGGCAAACGAATGCGCTTTGAAACAATCAGAATTGGTTTGAAACAAATCTCGCAGTTTAGGTGGCTGAACTATGTGCTATTGAAATAAGCTACTCTTGCTACTTTCTAGCAGCTTTCCTCACGTAAATTTCGTTGAATACCATAGACCGCCTCACATTTGACTGCCCCCTTATTTAATAAAAAAAATTGTAATAAAAATAGCCTATGTGTTAATGAAATACTTTAATTAGATGTACTGTAGGAATCAAATTATCTCAATCTAATCGGCAGTTTTTGTGTACAAAAGCAATATGAATTTTGAATATAATACTATCTTGAAAAAATTATACGTGGTCGGTGGTACGAGGATGTCTATTGTGTACGAGGTATGATAGAGTATATAGGATTGTTACCTACAAATTAAATAATATTATTACAATAGTATTAAGTATAGGTCTACCAGAATCTGATGGCAATTTTTGACAGCAAATTTCCAAAAAATATCCTTGATCATTGGATAAATTTTTATATTTGCATGTTTCACACACAAAATAAGCCGCGAAAGGAATAAAAAAGGATGAAAATATTTTATTCCTAGTACCCCGGTATTGCTAGAGTCAATTTATTTTCTCACTTTATGCCATCAGATTCTGGTACACCTATATAAGACCTATGTTTTTTCACGATTGCATTATTTTACCATTTAGAATAAAACATGTTAATTTGATATTTATTACACACCCTAAGGGAGATCGCAGACGGCACACTTTCTGTGTGATCGAGTCTGCGGCGCACATAAATTCTGCATGGCCGCGCTATGCAGAATGTATGTGCGCCGCAGACTCGATCACACAAAAAGTGTGCCGTCTGCGATCTCCCTTACAGCTAGGAAACGCAAAAATTTCATTGACAATACTCATGTGCCCCTAGCGGTGAATTTAGGATATCTGGTCTAAAGGCTTCTACAGATTGCGCAAACCCAGTCCATCAAGTGAAGTTGGTTTTCGCAAGTTTGACATGTGCCTCGTGTTCAGGTTGTACTTTAACATTTTTGACGGTTCGTCATCCAGCTCCGTCGTTCGACAAGGCCTTAAATGAACGTGGCGAGAAAAGAAACTAACGCTTCTATCATACAAAAATTTCATTTTTGACATGTGTTTGACGGTTCTCTTATACCAGCAGCGCCTCGTTCTCATTTATTTAAAGACTTGGAGCACTATACACACTTACAGATCCCTGACGCGAACGAACCCCGTCAGTCCAACCAAAATATGTCAAACCGGAATGATATTTGTAAAATAATTGTTTTCGGAGTTTAAATTCTATGAGATTGCAATAGTTCCAAATGCCAAAAAGCATCCTTTTCATTGAAGGTTTGCAGGTCGTATAGGTCCGGAAATACCTACTGCTGGTAACAGTTCGTTCCAGAGTTTTACAGTGCGCGGCAGAAAGTTACGCGAGAAACACACGGTGGAAGACTGCCACTCATCAAGGTGATGAGGATGGTATATTTTTCGCGTGGGACGATGGCAAAAAGTTGCAGGTGGTATGATTCCGAACAATTCCTCAGAGTACTCCCCGTGATACAACCGATAGAGGATGCAGAGTGAAGCTACATCTCGGCGTTATTCCAAGGAGTCCAAGCTGTTTGAAACACTGTGGCAGTCAACAATTCGAGCGGCCCTTCGTTGGATACGACCCAGAGGGAGCAGTTGGTATTTTGGCGCTTGGACTTCACTCGATATGCTAACGCCAAGTATTTCAATGCTAGGGGAGATGGTTAAAGATGTGCCCTCAAAACGAGGATATGCGACCATAAGTGGCTTTTAGCGGTGAACGCGCAGACTTGTGTCACGGCGGGGTTAATTTGGACTAAGTTACGACTACAACATTCAGAGACTTTCTCCAATGAATTATATATTTTGGACACAAGTTCGTTTCGACTCTCAATGACATTTAGCCGAGAAATATTGGGGGAGCCGGTATATACAGCATCACCTGTACTATCATCCGCATAGCAATGAATGCCGTTGGTCTGTAACATGTCACTGATATGTTGTATGAATAGGGTAGGCGATAGCACACAGCCCTGAGGAACACCAGCATCAACAGACTGAGTTTCCGAGCATTCGCCGTCAACTACGACCTTTATGCTTCTATCTGCTAAGAAACTTGGGACCCACTTGCATAATTTCTCGGGCAGCCCGTTTGATGGAAGCTTCGAATGCCCAAGTGTCAAATTTGATGGTCCAGGTGAACCATCAAAACTGTCTAATTTGTAAAGTTAATAATACATAGCTGTGGACCATTTTAACAGCTGTCAAAGTAATCCACATTCCACGCCTATCTTCACTTTGGACTGGATCTCTCCGTCTGTAGAAGCTATAAGGACAACAATGACAATTGGTATTACTCAAGTTGGGTGATCTTTCAATGATGTTAAGAAGATATCATTTTGTGACGAACTTACCAGCTGCCAGCCAGTGGAGTCACCAGACCCATGTCCTCCATAAAGTGACCATGTGTGAAGTGCCAGGGGTAGTAAGTGGGAGAAACCATGAACGTAGAAAAAAAGGCGGACTGAGTCTTATTATACACAGAGCTGTGTCTTCAGAGTCGGCCACGCACATATTCTGACGCCTGTCAAATGGTATGGACTTGCGTAATAATGTGTGCGTGCGGACCGTGTACATACAGTCAGCTGGCCGACTCTGAAGGACACAGTTTTGTGTATGGTGGGACTCCGTCCGCCTTTTTTTATAGGTCCATGGGAGAAACAAAGCGTGTCAATTCCACCAACGTGTCTGGGTTCCACATTTAAATAGTTTGACTGATTTTAATAATTAAAAACAGAGTAAACAGGCGCTGTGTTTCGCCGAAAGAGTGAGTTTACCGGAGGCCCAATCCCCTACAACCCTAGAGGGAATAGGGTTATAGGTTAGGGGAGGGACCCCTAACCCTATTCCCTATTAAAAGGCCGGTAACACACCTGCAGCGCTTCTGATGTTGCGAGTGTCAATGGGCGATGAAAGTTGCTTTTCATCAGATGACCCGTTTGCTCGTTCGCCTCCTTATTTTATAAAAAATGTCTCACGTAGTTGATCTGTCAAAATCATACAAATTTAGAAGTATGCATCTACTCGTCGAGTTGAGGTCTAATTTAAGCTGCGCATCCACTGGATCGGAATCGGAGCGTACGCAGCGTACGGATTTGTTACTTTGTATTGATTTATATGGTACTGCATCCACTGGATACTGACCGGTATTTATGACGAAGACGTCTTCCGCAGAGAACGCGTCATTCGGATTCCGAAGGTTTCAAATTCTGACGTGTTTGCGACGACGCGACGGCTATACATAGATACTTATTCACGATGAATGACAATATTTTAATTACTTTTGTAGAAAAATATGAAGAACTTTATAGTCCAAAACTTCAACATCATCATAACCAACTGAGGAGAGACAATATTTAGGATGAAATTGGGAAATAATGAATTTCGTTTTCTCTTGTTTCTCTTTTCCTCCTCTGATAAAATACAGCTAGTTACAACAATATCCTCGCCACTATCCTCTATAATGCAAATGCACGTTAACAGGCTATGACGGACTAAAAATAACTAAATTGCCTATGATGAATCCGAATGCAGTGGACGCACCCCATCGGCATTTCGTAAATGATGAAATGTCGATGCGTACGCTCCGATCCAGTGGACGCGCAGCTTTGACCGTAAAACTTAATCGGTAAATTGCGATTTGCGGCTTATGATTTATGACGTATTAAAAAAAAAACTACTTATCTTTGTCCAAACGCCTGATGGCAACCCTACTTGCAAAGGTACTCCAACTAATTTGTCAGTTTTATTTTACAAATAGAATAAAATTCAAAATATCATCGAACAGTGAACACTAAAAAGGATTTTATGCGGATTACGTAGTAAGTAGTTTTTCTTCAACAACTTAAAATAATACATAAACTTTTTAAAATCTGCTGTAATTAAAATAAATCATAATGGTAGAAATTTTAGTAAGTATTAAAATATTGACTAAGCTTTAAGTTTCGAAATCAAGTTAAATATTTGTGAAAATAAGATGCAATTTTTTTTTTTTATTTCTTTTCCATCGAAAAAATTATAAAATATCGTATTTTCTCTTACACAGGCCCTTCAAGATATGATGTTGTATCTATGTTTAAAAATAAAATAGTTTGTGGCCTATTAACAAGTATAAAAATCAATTTCGCTTTACTTGATTCGTCAATTTCTCTTAAATTCGGGGCTGAAATGGAACTAAATTTTGAAATGTGGTTTGCATAGACCTTTTAATTGTAAATATGTGAACTCTAAAAACTTTAATTACTTTTTGTAGCTTTTACGGGATGTTGAAAGCAAAAATATAAATTTCTTCAAAACTCGTGGATGAAAATGACACAAAACTTTAACAGTATCAGACATGAACAAACTAAACCATATTATACCGTTTTTACAAACTCTAATATTTTTTCGACGCAATTAGGCGACGTTTCTAATATTTGCCAGTTACTGGGAAACCCGTGGATGAATCTGACACAAAACGTGTCTGCACATCAGTTACTGCCCTAGCAATATCCCGAAACCTAAATTTTAAACTTTAATATTTTTTTCAGCCTATAGCGACCAAAAATCAAAATCCCTAAATATCTCTGGAAGCTGTCGCCCAAAATGACACAAAATCATTTTTTAGGTTTACCTAGTGGTCCCAAAACTATACGCAAAAATTTTGAAACTTTAGAATTTTTGAAACCTTTTGGTTTTAACCTAGTCCTATCGGTCTATTAACGCGGCGACAAATTGATACCATTCATTCACGGGTCTTAAAAAAACTGGAAAATGGAAAGTAAATAAACTACTTTGGCGACTAATTTGAGGTAGCATTTTAACTAGAAAGCGGCGGCTTTTTAATGAGTTTGAGGTTTTATTTAAATTTTATCTGGCAGTTATTTTCTTTTGTGGCAATTATTGAATTATTTCTTCTAAGGCGACAAATTATTGGCGGATAAAAAAGTTAAAATAGACTTTCATAAATTCTAAAATGGGGTTGTCTATAAACTTGACCAAAGTCTGAAATAAATACAAACAAGATCTCATAAAAAAATATTTTAGCTACATTTTTAGGAATCTAAATAAACCAAACTGTGACATGGAAAAATACTATTCTTGGTCTATTTAATTTTTTCTTGACTATCTTAAGTGCACAAGTTAACAAAAGACAGTGAAAAAATCATGTATCGAACGGAAAACTAATGTAAGTCAATCAAAATCGATTAATTTAATTAGTTTTGATTTAATCATGGCCGCCGGCAGGGGGGTGCCAGGTGGTGCACTTGCACCCCTTGAGAATCTCAGGATTAAATTAACCTACTAACTTTGAGTAATAACCCAACCTACAACGTGTTTTGTGACGGTCGCCGGCTGCTGCCGCAGCACAGTCACAGTTCTAACCTAACCAACTTTTGAACTTTCTGGATTGTGTTTGTTTTTGTTTTGGCGGGGGGCTGCGCCCCCCGAGCCCCCCTTTTGCTTTATGGCGGTCGCCGGATGCTACCGCAGCACGCTCGCTGCGCTCGCTTGGCTCCCTCTGTGTTGTGGTCTAAGTTCTAACCTAACTTAACCTACTTTTGGACTTTCTGGATTGTTTTTTTGGTTTTGGCGGGGGGCTGCGCCCCTCGAGCCCCCCTTTTATTTGGTGACGGTCACCGGCTGCTGCCGCAGCACGCTCGCTGCGCTTGCTCGGCTCCCTTTGTATTGTGGTCTAAGTTCTAACCAACTTTTGGACTTTCTGGATTGTGTTTGTTTTTGTTTTAGCGGGGGGCTACGCCCGTACTTCTGTAATCCGTGGTTAAGTAGGCCTACTGTTAAGTCTTTTCATTAATAATTAATGCTCCGCAGCCCTCGCACTGCTCAGACACACGAGCGCATTTGCCGCCCTTTTCAAGAATTTACGAATCTGCAAACAATATTCTAATATCCAAATACATTATTATAATACCAATTTTCAGTTTTAAAGCTACGTAATAATCGCTGCCAAATGTGTATTTTTATAATGAAAGCCAGTTGCCAGTGAAGAATGTTTGATATCCCCTCGGAAAAATTTGTCGCCACATTAGGTTTTATAATACCTTAACCAGTTTTACACTGATCCCGCTTGATATATTCATAGGATTCGTAGGCAGATAGCGTACCTACGACCTACGTATTACGTAATAGGGAATATCACGCGAAGGCCGGAGCAGAGGACACTACGAGCACATACAGTAACTATAAACCGACGAAAATCCGGCATGTTGCACACGTCATATCAGGATATTGACAGAAACGTCGAACAAAACTTTATGTGTACTGTCTGTGCTGATGCTTGCGTGAAAAAAACAAAAGCAAACCAAATGCTGAAACACAATCAGGTACTAAACATAAAGATTACGAATATAATAAACAAGAAATCAACAAACTTTTCCTTCCTACCTTCTAAAATATGCAAATTGGCAGTTCTTCCGCTGTAAGAACAATCTAGAATTACTTTTTTAATTATGACTATTGAATTTAACGGAGCTCTACAATGTTTACAAATTCAGTACTTTTTGTTTTTACTTTTAACTTTTGCCATTATCATTTGAACCTTTGCAATTGGTTGTAATATAATGAATTTGAGAGAATTTATCTACAAATTAATAATCACATTATTTAACTAAGTAGGTAGGTCTTATTAACAAAAAATAAGGTTCTCTGTTTGGCTGTTTATTTTAATAAAATTTCGTGCCTTGTGGGCGTGAAAATATTGTCTAATAATATTACATAAAATCATATACTTACCTATTATTAAGTTGTCCTTATTCTACAACAAATGTTATTCTACAATAAAGGGTCTAATGCCCGTTTTCACCAACTACACCTAAAATGTAGGTGTCCCTTAAGCCCATATTCCAAGTTTTGTTCTTGATGAATTGACAGCCCCGTAATATGTATATTAATTATGGGAGTTCGCTATTTTACAAGTAAAATATCAGACGGCCATTCTATAACAGAATCATTGCCAAGGCAACCGTCGTCGTCGCCACATACCCCGTCCACTTACGTATGTGGCGACGACGACGGTTGCCTTGGCAATGATTCTGTTATAGAATGGCCGTCTGATATTTTACTTGTAAAATAGCGAACTCCCATAATTAATATACATATTTATCATAAACCTTCGTCTTTAATCACTCTATATATTAAAGAAAACCGCAATTAAAGGGAACAAAGGGACATGAGGACAGAAAAAGCGACTTCGTTTTATACTATGTAGAGATATATACGTCACCTAAGAGTTACGGGGTTGTCAATTCATCAAGAACAAAACTTGGAATATTGGCTTAGGGGACACCTACATTTTAGGTGTAGTTGGTGAAAACGGGCATAAGTGTCGAAACACACTAGGCCGAATTACGCCAGCGTAAATTCCGCCGCAAACAAACGCATAATAGTGTGTCATCACTCATGTATTTTGTATGCGTTTGAAACGCGGTGTAAACGCGGCGGAATTTACGCCGGCGTAATTCGGCCTAGTGTGTTTCGACACTAAAACATCATAAAAATATATCAAATGTAAAATTTATTTGTAATCGATTTATGGTCACAAAATGGCGACCAAATTGCGTGCTTCAAAATCTAAATTACAAAATATTAAAAAAAAAACAAAATGGCTTCAGGCATTTCGATGTTTCTGTTCGCATAAGCCATAAACCAATTAAAATGTAACTAGCAAACGGTGTAGTCACATGTATACCCACTGCTCTATTTGTTTCGGCCGGGACATACGTCTATTTCAATCGAATATGTGCAAAGCTTTATTAAATTGTTGTGCTTAGTACGCAAATACAGTCTGCTTTTGGTATTTCTTTGAAATAATCCATACTTATATTATAAATGCAAAAGTATGCATGTCTGTCTGTCCGGCTGTCTGTCTGCCTATTCACACCAAAACCGCTGAACCAATCTGGATAAAAAGTTGCCTATATTTAAAGGTTATTTTAAACTACATTAACCTAAAAAGGCCCATAAGAACACCGGTGATCGCGACAACAATAGAATAGCAATAGATTTCCAAGAATCCGCGATCGAAGGATTAATTAATCCTTCAAGCCTTATAAGGACACCGGTGACCGTGATAACAATAAAATACAATAGCATTTCCAAGAATCCCCGATCGAAGGATTAATTAATTCATGAAGCCCCAAGCGGCCACATCCGGCCGCGATAACAATGAAAAAGCTATTGTGTCTCGTTTTGCCACGACTGATGGGTTAAATAAATACAAACGCAGATTGACAAATAATAATTGTAAAAGACAATCAAAAGACACAAAATTTTATCAAAATCCGCCCAGAATTTCATAAACAAAATTTTATGCGCCTGAGTCGGTCTGAGAATTGCCCAACATGGTATATTTCTAAACGTATATGGCAAAACAAAGTTAGCAGGCTCCGCTAGTAACACAAATTTATTTTACTATTTACATGAATTCTAACACAACAGTTCGTTATAGCCATTTTGTTAGTACGCTGCAAAGGCATCATATTTGCATTCATAACAGAACTGGCGCCTGCACAATACAAGTACAGTCGAGTACAGCGGTCAGCAAATTGCTTCATCCTGTCGAACATAACTGCACTCATCTGTACCACAATACATTGTACTTTACACTGGACTAGTGAAATAACAAAAGGAAGCTGTCTATTTTGCAACATGTACCAAATCTTGATGACATGTAAAACGAATTCACAAATGGTTAGTTTTTTGAGTGAAAACTTTTTAGCGGCACGGCGTTGTGTCTTGTGCACTTTTTGAAGATAGGTAAAAAATTGTTAAATAATCGTGAGATGGAGCTTAGGCGGCTCGACGCGACGTACTCGTAGGTAATGCCGGCATTCCCAAAGTTTTTTTTTTGTATTAACAATTTCGTAAATACACAACTTGTACATATAACAAAAGAGCTATCGTGTTAGTTAACTAGATACTGTACATGATAATAATTAGTTTTTTTTTTAATATAATATGAAATATATTTAGAATAAATTTGTAAATCAAATAGTAAATAAAACCATTGTTGTAAATATGCACCACAGTACAATTTACATAATTTGTCACATAATAAATTTATTTACTGTACAGTGTTACACTATTATTATATGTGACAAATTTGAGGCCATTTAGAACTAGAGCCTCAACCTAACCTAGCCTAATAAAATCAAAACGAATTCAGAAACAATACTATTGGTGAATAAGTTTCACAGTAACTGAAAGCAGAGAAAAGTAAAACAAAAAAGAATCTCGTTTCGTTTGTTCCAATCCCAGTTGTATGGAACAGTTACTTCTTGTTTAAGAAAACACAAATCTTATTCATGTTGATTTCGTTTAATATACATATTTTATTGTATACTGTGAGTAAAAAGTAAAAAGCGATAAAAAGTTTACCGACCCCCGTATCACGTATCTTGCGAGAGCAATGCGATAGCAATTATTGCGCGATAATTGCTCCAAAATCGCAATTTCGTATCACGTATCAGCCAAAACAATACAGTTGCAATTGATTGCTATACATGACACCATTGTTTTTATACCCATACCCCGGGAAAATTAAACATTCGACCTCGGAAAAACTCGTATAGAGCTGAAAATTGGTATAGACGTTAAATACACCATTACAAATAAAACCGCAAAAGTCCCCGGCGATCCTTCTTGTGCAAAATTTTTTATTCAAGGTCAAAGGTATGAAAATAAGGTTTTTCCTGTTTTTTTCAAAACTATACATTTTATCACAAAATAAGTAGGGCAAGAGTGTAGATCATAGAATTCTCTACAAAAAATATTCAGACACTTTTTTCATACGACTTACCATTCCTTATAAATGGCGGGCTCAAAGTTTGGGAAAATCATATCTATGCTTAAATTATAAAGCTTAAGAATTTGTGGAACTACTGCTTTGAATTGAAAAATTCGTTTTTTGTTGGATAGTCTTATTTATCGAGGGAGACTTGAGCTATATAACATTGAGCTATATAAAATGTTTCAGCCGTTTGTGAAATAAGCTCTTTCAAATAATTTTCCCCGTTTTTCCCCATTTTCCTCTGTTTCTTTACTCCTATTGGTGCCAACGTGATGTTATATAGCTCAAGTCTCCCTCGAAAAATAAGACTATCCAACAAAAAACGAATTTTTCAATTCATAGCAGTAGTTCCACAAATTCTTAAGCTTTATAATTTAAGCATAGATATGATTTTCCCAAACTTTGAACCCGCCATTTATAAGGAATGGTAAGTCCTATGAAAAAAGTGTCAAAATATTTTTTGTAGAAAATTCTATGATCTACACTCTTGTCGTACTTATTTTTGTGATAAAATATATAGTTTGGAAAAAAACAGGAAAAACCCCATTTTCATACCTTTGACCTTGAATAAAAATTTTAGCACAAGGAGGATCGCCGGGGACTTTTGAGGTTGTATTTGTAATGGTGTATTTAACGTCTCTACCAATTTTCAGCTCTATGCGAATTATTCCGAGGTTACGATTTTTTTGCGTCTAATTAGACCGGACTACTACCAGCAATCGCTCGCGCGATTATTGCTAGTGGATTGTTGATCGCTATTTGTACGTAATAGTCCTGTGGGTCATCTAGTTTTAAATAAGCTAGAGCATAATAGAAAAATATGGACGAAATATAAAACTAATGTAATAAATAAATTACGTTCAAGAATTTCCCTGCCATTCACGAACGCTCTACCCACTGTATGAGACTGCCGTACTTATTCAATTTCCATACAGATAGTTTATAAAACTCAAACGTGAGAGTAGAGTCTCATATTCTTAAGGATCCTTACAAACTCTTTACTTGAATAATATGCTGTAATGATATTAAAGTATTTCAACTCGAAGTTTCGATTATTGACACACTACAAAATTTTTTAATATAAGATTTATTTATAGAAATTAGCTGAAACTTTGTTTTGTCTTTCTATGTTAATTGTATTATTATTTGATTCAAGTACACAATAAAGCGTTTAATAAGTAAATAAATATAAGATATCTAGATGTACTTATGCTTTTATTTAAAAACTTGACTAGGTCAGTGACTACTGAACACGAAGAAATTCGAGCATTAACCTATCGCTGTTTACTTCTTTCATTCATACGTGAATTTTTATTATGTAGAAGCGAGACACCTTAATTTTCGTATACAAATGTAAAAGATTAATAGAGCTAGGTCAATAGCCGGTTTCTACTTGTTCTGTGACTGGGCTACAGAATAATTAGTTTAAACTAGTATACTCAATATAAATATAAAACAAACTACATAATTGCAACTACAATTATTATACTGAAAAACGTATGAATATTGTACAAAGTGTTCCAGTTCCACGCAATTATAACCGAAGAAATCGTGTTCATATAATACCGATTTAAAACATAAATATCGTCCCGTGTTTCGGAGAATTGCAAGAGTAATTACAAACAAATTTTAATGAACATATTAATAAACGAAATTGCTCTTTAGTTGCTGCAGGCCGGAAGCAACGGAGGCTGCGCCCCTGGCGACGCTTTTGTTAAATACTAAACAAGATTTTATTAAAGTTCTCGGCGATAACGATTTTTCCAATTCCTCCGCTATTTATTCTGTTCACAGCACGCAATATCGCATTATTGTGTGGAACTTGATACACTGAACCATTAGGGTACGTGAGGCGGGATTTATATTACGTTACTCGGTAATGGCGGATTATGTAAGGCTAAGTGAATTTTTGAATGGGTAGTGCAAATTCTAAGAGTCCGTAGATGCTTATCACAAAGTATGATCTTTTGGAATTTGCTAAGATTTACAATTTATGAGTTTATGCATATTAAACTTGTCCGGACGTTTTTTTCTGTAACGAAATTAGTTTTTCTGGAAGTAAAACTTTGTCGATGAAAACTATGTCTTTCTTTTATCAAAATCTATTCAGTGGTCTGAGTGTGAAGAGGTAGCAAACAATGACACAGTTTGGCATGATATAGAGGTAGTTTGGATTAAGTAAATAAAAAGAAACAGAGATAAGATAGTTATTTACACTTCGTATTTACAAAGTAAATAGTAAGTAGTACTGCGTCAAAGGCATAAGGTACTAAATACACTACAGAATAGACATATTTAGGTAAAAGTTTTCGGAGGCTTAAAACACCGTCCAATCGAGCGAACTTACACATGTAGAGTACAGTAAAAAACAGCTACAAAGAATATATTTCTTTTATATGAACTAAACATCCCATTTAATATTGTTGTTTTAAATTTTTAAGTGCTTATCACAACGACAATATTATATTATATCCACCTTACCGCCTGGCCACGGGAAATTCGCCTATGCGAAATTTCGCGCGGTGCGACCGGCGAAGCGTCTTGCGACTGAAACAAACGTATTGCAATGTACGTATCATGCCACGCGCAACGGCGACCGGCGACGCGACGCTCGCGCCGGCGTCGTGCGGCGCGGCGGGCGAGCAAATCAAAAGTATGAATCAGTACGGCGCAAGCCACGGAGTCGGGCGGCAGTCGCGGCGAAAATTGCAGTGATCAAACGAGTTTAGTCGTTTTCGTCGCGAAAAATGAACACAGAGACTTTTATTGCTGAAGTACTAGCTAGACCAGCTATTTGGAGCTAGCCAGCTATTTCATATGATTATAATAGAAGGTTTCAATACTCATTCTGGTATACTAAAAAAAAAGACGGGTTGCAGTCCGGGAGTGCCGGCAGAAGTGAAAACTTGATTATTAACGTTGTGCATTTTTTTAACCCATTTTTTATGAAAATCTTGATTTTTTTAATTAATCGAAACCCTTACAATCGATTAAATTTTTAACCCATTCTTTATGAAAATCGATTTTTAAAAAATCTATTTTTTTAATTAATCGAAACCCTTACAAATTTTTTTAACCCATTTTGTATGAAAATCGTTTTTTAAAAAATCGATTTTTTTAATTACTTAATCGAAACCCTTACAATCGATTAAATTTTTAACCCATTTTTTATGAAAATCGATTTTTTAAGAAATCATTTTTTTTAATTAATCGAAACCCTTACAATCGATTAAAAAAAATCGATTGTTCGATTAATCAATTTCGATGTTACAACACTACTCTCCAACCGTCTTACGGTTTTTCCAAGGTTTTTCGATCAGCACGAGAATCTGACGCGAGTTTCACAGTTTTTACCCATCCCACAAAAGTGCTCAACGCCGCTAAAGAAGTTTTCACTTCAAAAATTTCTGGATAATATATTCTGTATTTCTCGTACTTCTTGTGGAATTCTCCATCTATACCCCGATTCTTATTCAAATCATGTACTACACAATGTCTTCCAAATATTAGGTCTTGAACAAAAAAAAAACGATTACTGTCTAAGCCAGTGGTCCCCAACCTTTTTTTTATGCGGGCTTTTTTTCATGCGGTCTTGGTGTCGCGGGCTACAACAAAAATTTTTTTGGGTTAAAAAATAACATTCTTCAAAATTAACGATTTCAAAGTGAAAAAAATTTAACGACTATCACGTAGACTTTACGTTATTTTGCCGGTGGGCGTGAATTTCAAAATTTTTTAACATCACGTGGGCCACAAATAAAGTCCCGGCTGGCCGCATGCGGCCCGCGGGCCGCGGTTTGAGGATAGCGGGTCTAAGCATTAAGCAATATTGAGATAATTTCGATAGACATTTTGCTGTCGGACTTCCCTGGTCGCGGCGGCGAACGTGACTGCCCGTGCCTGCAAACGGCGCCGCGCGAATGGTCGTCGCGCCCACTGCGTCGCCGTTCGCACCGCCGATCCCCGTGGCCAGGCCGTTATATCTGTAAAAAACTGTCACGGATCAACTAGCGCCACAATCCCGCAGCATGCGAAGTTTCTAAGGACGGCGCGGACGGTATAAATACGACAGCTGAAATCAATCTTCAGTATAACCGCGCATACCACCTCGCTCGGTTTAAAGATTTTTCTTTGCAGCTTCCACGCATATTCCTACAACGTCAAGTCTAGCTTCACAGTCAAATTAAATGCCTAATGAAAGGCATAATAAAGTTTCAGTCATGCTATTTCGGTATTCTTTGGGTACGGAATCCTGAAAACAGACGCAATTTAATCATTTCCTCACCTAAAGGCAGTTTTATTTTTTGTACACAATACCCAGCCCTGATCAAACCTTCGGACTTGTGAAAACTGTGTCGCCTCTGCGCCGTAGATATAAAATAACAAAAACCCAGCAAATTCGATACTCTTTCGCCCGCCCTCTGTTCTTGTTTTTTGTTTCTTTTTCCATACGTAGAGTATGTTTGAATAGCTATTTCATTATTTTGATGCAGTACTCTTTGTTTTAAGAGAAAACTATGTTTAGTTTTAGTCTATTTAACATAATATTGTATCCGATATAATAGTAAAATAGTGCGGTTTACTAGGAACTAATTAGTGCGTGTAATATTGGGTAAAATATTACAACGAGATACGTTGTAATATTTTACCGTATGGTTTTTACGTTGAACGTATATAATATTAATAAGATCGTAACTAAGTTTCTTAACCAGCTCGATTTTAACACAATTCGATTTACTCACGAAATGATAAAGTCTTTCGCTCATCACGGGCCAGTATCTGATCCGAAAAGGTTTTATTGCTATTCAAATTTACAGCAGTTGAACATCTTTATAAACTCAGCGAAGGCGACAGCCATTAATGTGCTGTAATTAAAGTGAGTTTACGACTTAATTTCGGCCCGTAATCAGTTTAGTGAAGCGTCGTCGCAGATTACTGAGGACAAACGACGCGCAGACTGATATACTTGAACAATCTACGGCCGTCTTCGATCTACGACTTTCTACAGTCTCCGCCCGTCTACGATCTACGACATTCTACAGTCTCCGGCCGTCTACGATCTACGTCTTTCTACGATCTACGGCCTTCTACCAGTCTCACTTTCAATTCAACTCCGACATAACTTTTTGTGAATTGTGAGAATGGCTCCGAATGCCGCCCGGGTTTTATTGTAATACATTTTTCAGTCATTTTGGGAATGCGCCTACTAGATCTTTTATACGCTTTTATATGTGCGAGGAAGGAGACTGTAAGCCATTCTCATTCATCCTCTCGTATTCAACAGTTTAAATAGTTATGTTCATGTTAATTTATTTATTAAATACGGTTGTAAAGCTGATGATGTTCCTCGTATTTTTGCTGCATGAAATAATTTGGAAAACTGAATAAACCCAAAAAATTTGCTAAATGTTTTCATGAGCTATTAAAATACGTCAACAATTGTGGTATGGGAGATTGCGCTAAGTTGCTAAATGCATTAAGGTTTCCAAATTGTGAAATATCAAAACTACAGTTACTGCCGCACTCAGAGACGAATATTTATTACTTAACTGTAATAAAATGAAGACTTTGTCATAATCCCCATACATTATCTGTCATACTCTTCATTAAATGTAAATTTAATCATCATTAAATGTATCTTGTTAGTTACATAAATAAAGGAATGATTAAAAAGTGACTTAATTTCGAGCTGTTAAAAAGTGTTTCACAATTTCCATACATCACACATTTGACATAAAAGTTTTCGAGGAGATTACGTCGGCGGTAGAACTTAAAACTCACCTTTCAGGTCATAATTTTACCTGAATTATTAATTTACTTGTTTAGACAGTAACTGTTGCACTCTGAGACATTTAATAAATAATTAATGTTGTTATGTTAAAGTGACTGACTGACTGACATAGTGATCTATCAACGCACGTCGCACAGCCCAAACCACTGGACGGATCGGGTTGAAATTTGGCATGCAGGTAGATGTTATGACGTAGGCATCCGTTAAGAAAGGATTTTGATCAAATCTACCTCCAAAGGGATAAAATAGGGGATGAAAATTTGTATGAAACTTTATCAATTTTAAACCGATCGGGCTGAGACTTTGATACCTAATTAAAAATAATACTCCTTAAAGCAAACGAAACTGCGGGCAAAAGCTAGTTATTATATAGCTTGAGTTTAGGTAAATATAAAATTATATTTTAGTATTTAACAATTAAATGTATTTAAGTGCGACCGTAATATCCTAAAATTTCTTCTTTGTAAAACTTCGTTTGCTTATCTACCCCAGTAAGTAGTATGTATACTAATCACACATCATAGAGATGAAGGTACAAATAAAGGAACACAATTCCCGTGGGAGAGCGCTGCGGGTGTTAACTAGTCTATAAATAAACGTGAACAATTGACGAGCGGGAATTAATTTACCCCTGTTCGAGTTAGCATGTAAATTTTTTGCGTGGGCCACTCCAACAATGTCAGTCGCATTGTATTCAATTATGAGACATTCGTTTTGCTTTTTCGCTCAGTATATTTGAATTTGGACTTTACTCTTTTTAGTCTTTGTTAACGCTTTAGTGAAAGAAAAAAAGGTTATATTTTATTCTGTACTCTATAAAAAATTCATTAACCCATCAAGCTCCATAAGCTCACTGGTGAGCGAGACACAATAGAATAACAATAGATTTCCAAGAAACCACGATCGAAGGATTATTAGCTGATAGTATTATTATTATCTATACTTCCATACTTATGATTAAACAAATAGAATAAATTTTATGTTTCAACCGATTGTATTTTCCTAATTATTATTTACTAGCTGTTGCCCGCGACTTCGTCCGCGTGGAATTCGGTTTATAGCGCGCGGTGTCAACAAAATTGGTGTCAAATTTAAAAGCTTTTTAACACCCTGGTACCCCTTAAATCAAAATACCCAAAAACAGCTGTGCAGTGCGCACTTAATACTTCATTTTTTAAAATTAAACCTAAAGCTTATTTAGCCCCCCATTACACAACTTTAGCTTTACCCATGAACTATTTTAGCATTGGTAGGTTTAAGGTTTCGTCACTCATCACTGCGTAGATAAAGTACTGAGTAATGAGTTATTCATTATCGACGTGTATAACAATCGAAAGAATAAAGAATCGAAAAGCGCAACTCAACATGGTACCACCTCTTGTAGAAAGATATATGAGCAAGCGATAGCGCGATGTAGGAGACGCAAGGCGCCATCTATCATGAATTTTTGGAATTAACTTAATTTGAACAAATTTACGCATTTTTACCCCCTTGCAACCCCTTTTTCCGGTTAGAAAGTAGCCTATGTCCTTTCTCAGGCTTTAGACTATCCGTGTACAAAATTTCATTACAATCGGTTCAGAAGTTTTGGCGTGAAAGCGAGACAGACAGACAGACAGACAGAGATACTTTCGCATTTATAATATTAGTATAGATAACCAAATGACGCCCACAACTCCGTTGTGCCAAAGTTCGATAACTGAAAAATCGGAAACTGTACTTCCGGGATAAAAAGTATGTCTTTTCCCGGGACTCAAAGTATCTCCATAGCAAATTTCATCAAAATCGGCTCAGCAGTAAATTTAACCAATTCATTGCGGCGCACATTTTTTTAAACTTTTAGTAGTGGCGGCATAGTTAGAAAAATGACAGCCCCTACTTTTTTCAATTCACAGATTATTCAGAAACGAAGCCTATAGGCTGGTTTTACGTGGAAAATTAAGATGGTTTTGTTTAGAGAGAGAAAAATTCGCCGATTTCAACAATTGTTTTCGGTACCTTCCCACCGATATTTTTATCTGGCAATTTTTTTTGGAGGTACCTAATCTCGCGTCAAAAAAAGCCAATACAGCTGAACCCACATGAAAATAATAATAATTTTCCTACTTTTAACTAACGCAGGCAACCCCTTCCCACCACCCGATCGATTTAAAAATGTTTTCGGTGCACAGGAAGTACAGAGCAACAGTTTGGAAAAAAAATAAAGTCGCTGAACCTACATTTTTTTCCCCACCCCACTACACCCACACCCACCGCCCACGGCCTGCCAGCATGTAGATTATCAGAAAAGGTTGTTCAGGGAAGTAGCTAACGGAGTTTTAAAACAGCTGAAGCCACATGACCGATTCGGTCGTCAGCTCTTATTCGATTATATTGCTCACTATTTTATAAACTAATATTACATTTGGCTTCGACCCAAAGCAAATGAAATAGTTTCATTAATAGAATTAGCTGCGAGCATTAAGCCTCGTATGGGACCTTCAAACTTAGTCGCATTACCTTATTACGTAGACGAAAGTTACTTATTTACGACCGATTTGGGACTACCGCGCCGTGTACCTTTGTTTCTGTGTCCTAAATTAGGCCCTAATACTTTGAATTTAAATTTTATTCTACGTAAATTGCTAATTTAAAATATACAAGACGTACAAAATCTTTATTTACAGAATATAGTCTTACAATACACATGCAGAGCGTAAATTAGCTACATTATGTTTCGAACATTATTATTTATTTTACGATTGATAAACCCTTATGGGCCACAAAGTACGAAATATTAATTGCATTGCCTCTTTTTGCGTTGATTCCAGATACATATCCATGATTAAAAAGGGTCTATAACAATAAGTCCATAATTGCGAAACAGGGGCAGACCCAAGAAAAGGTGGCGCGATGAACTAGACGTTGTCGATAAAGAGTGGCAAAATACAGCAAAGAATAAAGACATGTGAAAGGAAAGAGGGGAGGCCTTTGCCCAGCAGTGGGACACCGTCGGCTATTAATAATAATAATAATAACAATATGAACAAATCACGTCTATCATGGGAAATGGGAATATACTAATATTTCCCTCTATGAATTCGTATTCGCTGTATAAGGTGATACAAAGTCTGCAAGATTGTAAACAACTGCAAAAAAGGCAGTAATGACGAGGCATTTCGCTCCCACACTCTCGACTCAAGTGAGCAGGTGCGCACATGAATATTAACAGATGCATATGCCGCACTTGAATTCCTTGTGATTCGCGAGCTGAGCCGCCAAATAGTCGCACCACAATAGACAAAACTAACCAGTAGGACGACTTCAAACGAGCTGACGAATCGCTGGGCATCGCTGCTGTCCGCTGTAAGCATGCTACGAACTGCTGAGCAACGCATTTGTCGAGGCGCTCTCTCGAACTCTTCTAAGTCGGCCTACTGGTTCGTTCTGTCTATTGTGGTTGTACCATGTGCGCAACTTTCTCATTATATTTCAATAACACTTGTAGAAAAATGTATAATATGTTTATGTTAATTCACTCTACAGTTTGTAACAAAAATAATGCTTTAGGGTGTGTACGAGTTCCTTGTAGAGAGTTCACTGTGAAAGAAGCAGCGCTGAAAGACAAAAAATTTTTTCACTTTTGTATGAGGAAACTCGTGACACTCGGGCCCTTACCAATACAAAAGTGAAAAAAAAATTTCGTCTTTCAGCGCTACTACTTTCACAATGAACTCTCTACAAGGAACACGTACACACCCTAAAGTAATATCACTTATTTTTGTTACACACTGTAGATCTGAGATTTGCGCCCAAGTTGGAACATTGTGGATTCGAATTTCACCGGGGAATAAAATAATATCATGAAAACCGTTCGTTTTCTACGCTAAAAGCATAGGCTTTGTAAATGCAGCGAATTTCATAAAAACCGATAAAGTAATTTCAAAGTCTAATCGATTCAAACATACTAAACTTACGATATTCTAGTTGTTTAAGTAAAAATAATTTACAATATAAAGTATTAGGTACCGTTTGTGCCTCGTCTCGTAGAACTTTCATTACTTTTCTCACCGCTTCTTACTACTCATAACTCATAAGTAACATTTTCCTACGGCTTAATTAATTGAAAATAAATTCCTAAAATCTAATAAAACAGGGAGGCAGGCGTTGGCATTTATTCATCACCAGTCAATCCGACTAAAGTACACAAATTTATTAGCTAGATTTCCCATTTAATTGCATAGGATTGTTCGAGAACAAACGGGGGCCAATTAAAATATAGGTCGTAAAAACTGACATGGCCCCGCGTCTATGACGACGAGTTGTACCATAAATCCACGTTTATGGGCAGTTAAACGGTTGTTATGCAGTGAGCGTATGTAAGTAGTTTACACATAATAACACTACAACTAATTACTGTTTTATGGCTTGTGTAGTACCACCTCTGGGGCTTAAACACTAAAACATAATATCGAATTGCTTTAATTTTTTTTTTTTTAGATTATTTTTAAATAAGAGTAGTGATATTGATCATAAAGTTGTGCCAATTTTCTAACTATCCTATAGTATCAATTATCTTATGTCCTTTCGCGGGCATCATACATACTTAGTACTTACTCATTAAAATCGGAGGCAAACCGACAGGCAGAGAGTTTATAATATTAGTATGAACACACTTCACAATACTGTATGTTTAAATAAAAAGTACTTAAACATGCCGGATGTTTTTAATATAAACACCCACCTTTTCAGATATTAATTATTTAGAATTAGTACTGACAAGAAGAATTATGTTATTGACCCCACCTTTATTATTTACACAATTTTCAAAGGTTTAGAGGTTATTGAACTCAGCGGATTTCAAATTCCCGATAGAATTGTTCTCAGTTCCTGGAAATGATAACATTATGAAAATGGTTGTCAGAATATAATGGTACTATATGCTTTTATTAAAATATTTTAGTTTAGTTATAAATTATTTTTATAATTTATGTAAGTAGGTACCTACATACAAAATATAAAACTTAAAATAATTTATTAGGGACATATTATTAATCTAACACAGGGGTTCCCAAACTGTGCGCCGCGGCGCCCTGGTGCGCCGCGGAAAGGCAAGAGGGGCGCCGTGAGTCGATCCTCCATCATTATCCAATATCCATAACCACAAATATTATAAAATAAAATTATACTTAATATGAATTATACAAAGCAGGCAGATGATTAAATATTTGTTTATTATTATTTAAGTACCTACTTAACCTAACTATAATCATTAAAGGTATTTATTTTTGTATTTTTTTGTAATAGCTAGGTAGAGTAGGGCGCCGTGACAAAATATTGACTTATAAGTGCGCCGCAGGCTGAAAAATATTGGGAACCCCTGATCTAACAAGTTCCATCTCAAATTGGGACGTTTAGAAAGAAATGCAAATTGTCGCACTAAAAATAAAATGATCACCTTATCATATTGGTCATATGCTGCTAGTAACAAGGCTGTTTACGAGTAAACGTCAAATCAGAAAATGCTTAATAAATTACCATTTTACATGAAACCAAAAAATTAATGATCACTGATGTTATTTTGCATGATAGCTTTTTCGCATCCACGCCCCCATGACAATAATTCAGGTACTAAAATCTTCGCAGATCTGAGTGAACCTACTTTACTGTACTATCATAATACTACTTACCTCTCTGCTTGTTCTGATAGATACACATTGAGGGTTACTTCTTGGAAGACAGTGTAAAATTGAAATTTCTACATTCCTCACCTACAATTCCACCGTATTTCTATCTACTTATATTGCCGTTCTGCACATTGAAAGAGAAAATATCAAGCAATACTCCCGAGACGGCGTTGTTACGCCGCCGGGATATTTTTAGTTTACACAAGTATTTAACTTCAGTTGTTACAATTTCTTTTCCTCCCGAGAATCTCGGAAATATTAAATTCCGGATTAAGCAATAATAAAATTGTAACTTCGTTAGAATATAAACCGAATATTAACTTGAGTGAATTAGTTTGTGATTGTGCTGAAAGTTTACGCCATAACTTATTTTCGGTTTCAGTAAAAATGTTTAAAAATCAAATAGACGTAGTATGTAATATTATCTAAGAAGCTTTGATAACGAAACTGCTAATCTTCGATCTGAGTTTAAAGTTAAATAATATCATGATATTAAGCCTAGGATTACTTTTAACGCTTATCTTTACACTAAATCTACTTTTCTTAATTTAGAATAAAAAAATACTTTAAAAATGAAATCATACAACATATTTTCCTAGTTGAAATGAACATAAAACGCTGCGAATGCACCGGCGAGCGCTAAATGTTGCCTAACAAACTGACGCCGAGCTCGCAGCGGAAAAAAATCGTAAACACCGATAGCACTTAGCGAGCTCCAGTACCTACTTGTAAAATGTGTGAATGCGAGGAGAAACTATTTAAATGATGCGATTGGCTTAAAGCCAAATCGATTTGTAACAGCCACACAAAAAGCAATAAAAGTTGGACGTGCATACATGATAGCGGCGGAAATATAGCTGCATTCGTCATACCACATTGCTTTCGTGATAACATGCAGTATGGCTTTTGTCAAACGCCATGAGATTATGTATTTTGTCTTGGAATACTTTTAAGGTTTTGCCAGGAATTTCACGCGTGATCAAGCTGCGAAAATTCTAAACATTTCATTTGAAAAATGTTGTATGAATATGAAAGAAAAGACATTTTCATACAATTATTTATTCTAAACCGAATTTCAATGATTATACTTTGAGATGTTTTTTGAATTTTGATAGTATACGGTTAATTAGTTATTTTAAATGGTAAAGACTAATATATCCAAAACTAGCCAGGATTAAATTTGCGAGTGTAAAACTAGCGAAATCTCACTAACTTTGCATCAACGAATTCTGAGATTAATGGCGTAACTTTAAATATTGTTTGCAGAATAAAAAACGCCCCTGCACCGGAATCGAGCATTTCTTGGCATTGCGCGTTTATTCTTCTGAAGATATTATTTTTTATTACTTTCTTCCGAATCTAGTTCTTCCAAAGTAAATATTTAGTATTGCCAACTGTGACGTTGGTGTTCCTGATTAAAATACGTCTTTTTATTGTACTCATCGGAAACATAAAAATCATTATCTTTTTGTCATTGTGTTTTGTTTTGCATTATATTCAAAAGAAAACTATTTTTAGAAGTCGTGCTTTCTACAAAATTATTGTGTATGTACTATGATCGTAATGTACTAAAAGTAGATGTTATATGAGATTTCTTTATAAATAATATCACTTACCTATTTAGCTGATAGGTAGGATACCTATGAGCTACAAAAATGTCCAAACTTATAACTTTGGACTTCGAAAAAATCATAAAATTACATGCCAAGTATCAACCCGTGTTAAGTTTTATCTTGGAAGGAAACAACATTAATTTTTTGCTGCAAAACGAAGTCTCAGGTAAGCCCACTACAGCCTTGGGCGATGATGAATAGGCTAGTACGTGGCGCGAGTATTAAGCACCTAGACTCGACTATTATATAGGGCTGTCGGCAGTCCAAAGTTGTCCTACGGGTGGGTTGCACCAGCGGCGTTATTATAGTTAAGGTTAAGGTTATCGTCAAATATGGCGTCCATTATTGACTTTTGCTAGGGATTTGACAGTTCATTTGACATTTTTTTATAGTTAAAGTAAGTTGGTGCAACCCACCCTAAAGTTCGATCGCAGTCTCGAAGTAACCCGACGGAGAAAAAATTCGGATGAAACCCATTAGTTGTCTTTTCCATTCGCGTACAAAACATTGTTAAACCAGTCTTTACGCTTAGATACGTGTGGAAAGATAGCATTATATCTCGTTTCCACATACGCTTTTTGATAATACTTTCTTTGTATCGATTGACCTAACTTTAGTATGTATAGTATATATATATATATATATATATATATATATATATATATATATATATATATATATTATATATATATAATATATATATATATATATATATATATATATATATATATTATATATATATATATAATAATAATAATAATAAATCTAGCCAAAGATGTGGCAGCCCTAATAATATTGTGCACAGTTTGCCCTTTATCGCTTCTACACCTAATGGTCATAAAATTAACGTGAATTTTTGCACTTCATCTTTTTATTCCTCATAAAGACTTCATAGTGATATTATTTAGACTAGAAGAGAAAGCTTAATAGAGACATTATCAATATACCAGTTCTATTTATAACATTTTATATAGGCCCCAATACTGAATATTAATTAGACGAACCTTACAAAAATTCAAAATAAGTATTTATAAAATCGAATAAGGATTTTAAACTTTACACATAAGATATCGGTACGTATACCGGTGTTATACCCTTCAGAAACAGTAAAAGATTTCAAAACAGAACATTTTTAATTATCTTGGGTAATTTGTGGGCTGCACCCTAAACAGTCGTAAGCTGAAATTATTAATTCGTAATTCCTTTTTAGAAGCAGAAATAATTTATTTCTCATATAATTCATTCCTTTAATAAATATTCCTTCTTTGAACACTAAATTATTAAGACAGCGGATATTTAATTTTACTCCCTACTCCCGAACGGAGGGGCGTTCAAACCAAGAATAATAAATACGTAAATAAGTACGAAATCATTGAAAAAAAGCTAAGTGTTATAAGCATCTAATATGCCGCCACTGGTTGTGCGTGCGTATGACAGTGGTTTCTTCACTTTCTAAGAGATCAGTTCTTACCAGTTTATTAATGAAGGACCAGAATGATGCATTTTTATGAGTGGCCATTCAAGCTTTCATACGGCCTTTTACGTTTTAAGTATACTACGTAATAATAATTACTTACAAGAGTGAACTAAAGGTTAACATACAAATACTCTCAAACAACAAACGCTCTTTCTAGCTCAGTCGAATGACACTTAGGGCCAACGCTAAAACACGGACGGATGCGGGCGCGGGCGCACGCGTCGGAAGACCGCCGCGGGCGAGCGGGCACCCGTCGCATGCGCCCAGCTACGCTGCTAGTATAATTTTTATGTCGAGCGTTTACAGTTGTGTTAAGTAGATTACCATGGATTATTTACTAATTTATTATTTGGCAAAAAGAAGTCAACGGAAACAACGTCGATTGCGAAAAGCGTGTGCCCGCGCCGTCCGTCCGTCCGTCCGTCGAGCGTGTGACAGTCCGTCGCCCGCGTCCGCGCTCCGTCGCACGCGCCTGCGCTGCCCATACTATTTTTCATTATACACACGCGAGCGTGCGCCCGCGCGAGTTTTAGCGTTGGCCCTTAAGGTCTTATACAGTTACTAGATATAAAAGGGTACATATACAATTATTCCACGGTTGAAATAATGATTAGAATGTATTACAGCCTATTTAGCCACGTATAAACATAATTTTAATTTAAATTCCACATTAAACATTTGTACAATAGAATTTAGGTGTGATCCATTTAGTTTATGCATGGAGTAATACATTGTATCAAATACGGCTTCATTTTAAGGAGGTATTTCAATATTTAATTTGATTGTTGAATTTTCGGTCGGTCCGCTACGCTGGGCCCGAATTAAGTGGTTTGATTATATAATTAATAATATCTGCGCTGTTTTCAAATACTTGTGTCTTTGAAGATTTAACTAAATATGATAGTTCATAATATTAATTGTACTCGTATGGTTATCGTGGGCAGCTCTGCAATCATAGTGAAATAATGGCAAGCTATCTTGGCCCTACGTATAGAGGGGTTTTACGCGCAAACGCAAAACGTGCACGCGCGTGTCTCTTGAACGCAAAGTGTGACTAAGGACCTAACGTGGGCGAGTAAAAATATGTTTCTTAACTATGTTTGTTAAACTAATATGTATTCGGTGACTATGTCTAAAATATAAAATGATTAAGGTAACTACAAATTAACATACCGTTGCTTTGATTGTGTTTTTACCACACTAAAAATAAAGTTATGCTTTAAATTATAACGATGGGGAGAAGGTGAAATTTGCGTTCATAATTTATTTCTTCAGTAAACTCATTAGTCGTTAAGTAACAAGACACATACGCTAGGATTAATTAGCTACGAGCTGTAGACCGTATCGGCTTAAAGAATTTATATTCTAATACGACCGATGTGATTACTTGGTACGTGAGGCAAATATAAATACTTAGATTGGAATTAATACAGGGAAAAGGGTGGTACATGGCCTCTGCACATTTATATTGGCCCCCTTCAATATTTTAATGTTTTAACAACGCTATCCGGTATAATTTTGGTGGAACGGGATCCTCGCGGCATGCTACTAATTTAGCACCGTACAAATCCAACAGAAGCTGTCAAGTTCGATTGTCATTTGATTGAGTCTAAACTTGCGACCGGCGAAACTTTAGTGTGTGTGATTTTATTTCGATAGTTGTTAAGAAACAGAAATATTTGGCTTTTGTGTTCAAACATCGGATACATCAAACTGTTCTCCTACGGAATTTAAAAGGTAAATATAAAATTATACATTTAATAAATATTTTTGGTACGGTTGTTTAAATATTAGCAATAATTGTAATTCGGCCCCCCTCACATTGGTCGTAATGTGGTTCCAATGGCGGAGCTGGAGATCCATGGGTACAGTATCAAATGTTTGACTAATGGGCTATGTAGCCTGTGGAGGCCTCCAAAGGTGACTATTACAATTTGTGATTTATGCCGTTAAGTTTCACTTGTGCAATACATTTAATGTGACATCCCCGGGGGAGTCACATTACCATCACTTGATCTCAAAATACCAAATGTGATTGATTAAGAATAATTCAAACTTTCGATTATCCTACACGAGTTTTATTTATTCCCTAATAAGACATGTTTAAACAAATGAATAAAAAGTCCCATAATGTATTTTTTAGGTTTCTGACTCCTATATTTTAAGTGGGGGGCCACATTACCACCTTCTCCTATAATGTATTATGCAAAACAACTTTTTTATTGCTTGTTTTTGTTTTATCCATAATATCCGTATTCCGTACTAATATAATATACTATTATTTTAAATGCGAAAGCGTGTCTATCAGTCTGTTACCTCTTCACGCTTAAACCACTGAACTGATTTTTATTACAGTACTCCCAAATTAATAATGCGCATGCAAATCTTCGCTCACGAAAACACCCGAATCTATAAAACGTAAGAGCCCCAAACAATTCACTTGCATTTTGCACCTTGTTCAAAGGAAATAGCAGTAAATATCATATAGCCGGTGCAGGTGGCTGTCCGCTTTTGCCGGTCCGTCAATAAGTGCTTCATCTTACCGGGAAGCCATCGTGACGTTACCATGGTAACGTCTAAGTAACGTCAGGCGCCTCTACGTCGCTGCAAAGGGGTGTTTTTATAAGTTTAACAGCGCTTGCAGCGACGTCTTCCGACGCTCGGGAAATACGACCGTTACCGAAAAACTACGAAAATTTCTATGCGCATTATCACTTTGGGAGCACTGTACTTTGATATTTCGAGACCCGGGAACGGATTTAGGACAGTTTTTATGCCGGAAAAATGTACGGTTCCTGCGTGATAAGCTCGTCGATTCTTAACTAACTTAAATAAATCTGAAGAATGTTTGTTTCACCATCGTGCTCAAATTATACCCTACTAGATGACGCCCGCAACTCAATTGCGCCAAAATTTGTTTATCGCGCCTGAACTGTACATTTTTCCGGGATAAAAACTATCATAATATTATGTCCTTTCCTGAGAATCAAGGTATCTCCATGCCTTTCAGCAAAATCGGTTCAGTGGTTTCGGCGTGAAGAGGTTACAGACAGACTGACAGACACACGTTCGCATTTATAGTATTAGTATGAATATAGATTTTCAAAAGGTAAGGATATAACGACAAAAAGGACATAATCATTGTTAACATTTGAATCAGACGCTAGTTACGCGAGATAAACGCCGGATGCGGCGCGGCGACATCGTGAAATACCGCCTGCACCGCAGCCCCCGGCACTAAATACAATCTTAATTAACTTTTGTTTTACTAGTATTTACATTATAATTAGCATCAACTGCAACACTCAGAGACGAATATTAATTAGGTACTTAACTATAATTAAATGAAGATTTTAACGCCTCATACGCGCAGGGGCACATAATCTGTGAAACTTTTCATTAAATTTAAGTTTAATCATCATCAAAATCAAATATCTCTGTGTGCGGCAGAAAGAGACAAAATACGAAGTCACGGTTTTGTAATAGATCCTTGTATTTTCAGATGATCTTCATAAAAAACTGCATAAAAAAGCATTTAATGAATACGACCATAACACAGAGAGATTTAGTTTGCGATCACCAAGACAATAGGTCTCGGTGATCGCAAACTAAATCTCTAAAACTGCACTGTAGCAAAGGATTATAAACATGATATTACAGTAAGAGAAAGTCAGACATGTTCTTATAATAATATTGTCTAGGTGATGTCCACCCTTAATCAGCACTCTATCAACAGAACATAACCACAGTATAGCAATATCCCATAACATAACCATGACAATAGAATCTCAAACGTGTTCCTGAAATCAAACGAGCTCTACGCGACAACTTTTACACGCGTGCGCGTGATTTGCTTCCATCAGTTATCTTAAATCACGTCAAAGTTAGCACCCGATTTTAAGATGTCTAGTATGAAAATAATATTGTACTTATTTGTGGTGGATGTCTATCGATGACAACAATGAAACATTCAGACCTGCTTCTGTAAATAAGCAGTTAGACTGAAATATTGGATTATTCAATTAATATATACGTGTATCCAATTTAAATAAGTAATTAGTCTATGTGGTTACTAATCTGAAATTCAGATTCCGAAGAGAATACAACAGGAAGTATCACTACAAAAATTAATATTCAAATTAACATTCTTTAATATTGCTCATTGTATAAAATGTCGTTATACGAATTTTCGGGTACGCTTGATTGGAATTCTTCGGATTGGATTCGGTTTTAAAATATTACAATCCATTCCCAGCGGGGGTCATCAATAAATTACCCGAACCCATCAGCAAATGAGAGCTTTTGATAAACGCGTTTATTACAAAAACTGGGACAATCTTTATTTCCGATCGGCTATAGGCTATAACAGGGGTTCCCAAACTGTGCGCCGTGGAAAGGAAAGAGGGGCGCCGTGAGTCGATCCTCTATCACTATCCGAAACCACAAAGCAGATAGATGATTAAATATATTTTGTTTATTATTATTTACCTGTTTAACCTTACGATAATCATTGAAGGTGTTTATTTATGTATCTTTTTCTAATAAAGCCTAGGTAGAGTAGGGCGCCGTGACAATATATTCATACTAATATTATGAATGCGAAAGTGTGTCTCTCTGTCTGTCTGTTACCTCTTCACGCCTAAACCACTGAACCGATTTTACTGAAATTTGGTATGGAGATACTTTGAGGACTACTAGGCTACTTTTAATCCCGTAAAAATGTATGGTTCCCGGAAAAACTTTAGCGCAACGGAGTTGCGGGCGTCATCTAGTATAATATAATATATTAGACTTTCACAATTTTAGGAGCTAGGTGATGAATAAGACAAGTACCTACTATGTGTCACAGAAAACTGCGCAGCCATCTTAATTGACGAACGTCAACATATTATTTTGTGTCGCGGTTTTGATTAATATTATGGTAGAGATAAACTACGATAACATGGCGCGCCCCTCCAAAATTCAAAACGTTTGAAGTGCGTTGTCAAAACGTTTGAAGTGCGTTGTCAAAACGTTTGATGTGCGTTGTCTTGCGCGGTCGGCTAGTTATGATTAGTTGACCAACAAATCTTGGTAATAAGTAACATTAAGTGAAATATTACGAGTACTGGTTGATTGGTTGAATACTTACTACATACAAACTCTTTCATAAGGATGTGACTACACACATTGAAACAGTAATTTGGAGGGGCGTGCCATGTTATCGTAGTTTATCTCTACAGCGTGCTGCATTGCATCGCCAAAATCATAAATGGTGTTTTGTTCTTACTAACACGTTGCGCTTTTTACGACCTGATTTCTATGCAACGTTGACATTGACAAGCAGTATTATAATATAAAATATTAAACATCTCTTCAAAGGTCCATACAATATTGTCCTTTTTATTTGCATAGGCTTTGGGCATCCGCGGATTGGGACATCCGATTTTTTTTTAATTAAATAAGGGGGCAAACGAGCAAACGGGTCACCTGATGGTAAGCAACTACCGTCGCCCATGGACACTCGCAACATCAGAAGAGCTGCAGGTTAAGTGTTAATATCCAATCAATCCACCGCAACTAAACAATATTAGTGGGCACCTAGATCAATAATTTTATTGTGTTATATCATTGAACAATGTTACTGAACAATTTATTTGATAATAAAATTGAAAGGCAGGCGCTTTCAAAATCAACCCTAGATGGTCAATAATATTGTACAATAAAATTGATCGTATAGGGGCCCGCTTAGGCGTCCATTAGAATGGTCATGCCCTGGTCAGGCAATTCCATCAATCATGACTTTCGATTGTTGGTGAATGTTGAAATTAATTCCACATTATACACTCATACCGAGTGATTGTCAGTCATACGCAAAACTTCACAAAGAATGCACGTGTTCACGCAAGATAATATTATTATGGATGATTTACTGACTGACGCGAGATTGACGAAATGCCATTAAACGTTTACTCAAAAGTCATGATTGATGGTTGCATGACGCTGAAACCAAAATATCCAAATAACTGTCAATCAATTTCATGCAACCATCAGTCACTGCATTACACGGCAGGTTATTCAATAGTCACAGCCATGACTGTGGTAAAACTGACAGCAAAACTTACCGTGTAATAGATAGCCTAAGTAAAAAGTCAAAACCCAGCGCTAGGACTGAACAGAAATATCCCGACATAACCTGGGCTTGCAGGTGGCGGGCAGTAATGGGCTGGCGACTTGATGAATCGCCCGCGACGTGGCCGGGGAGCTAAACACCCCATTCTATTGCCCCTCTGAAATATTGCCGTCGCACATCAACTAATTCAATGTATAGATCTCCCCCGAACGTCTACAAATGGTTTAATTTCGTCGAGAGATTAAGGAAATCCGAAACGATGGGAAGAATCAAATCTTACCAATCAACGTTTTTCCAATTTAAAAGTGGAGAGTTTAAAACGATTTCGCTGTTAGCCGTTAATTACTTTATCGACTTCTTGTTAATACTTCGAGGCGGATTCGTATTTTGTCTTATCGATTTTACAGTAAATATCTTAAAGATGATTCGCTTAAGATAGATTTTTCTTGTTTCCGTGCGTGAGATTATGCTTGCAACTGGTAAGGCACTATAGCTATAACTTCCAGTGTATATTTCTATTGTAAATGTGTAATATTGTATACGGATTAATGTTAACCTTTTACGCAAATATTAGATGAGACTTTGATGAAAAATATGCTAGTGGATTGAGCATAGAATTCACAAGCCTCACTTTATCACAAAAAAGAACAGAGTACGAATGGGTTAATAGGCATGGTGACTATTTTTTTTTTTTTGGTAATTGAAATATCCTTAAAAAAATAGAAACATTGGTGAAAAAATGACTGTGATGGCTTAAAAATTCACCAAGATATGACAATTCAAACATCTCATAAAATGGACCTGCCCGAAACGCTCCATACAAAATGCTACTCGATTATGACGTTACCTTAGAGTTGTTTGTAGGCATCGCGTGAGATTTTTGTTCGGTAGCTATATTAATTATAAAACGTTTATAAATGAAAGTGGTTTCATAACAAAGTTGTTTTAAATTACATAAGCTGTTATCGAATGGTATACTTAAATATTAAGAAAATTGAAAAAAAAATCGACTTGAATATCCAACTTTGAGGGCGCATAACAAAAAAAATACAAAAGCTATCAAGCTGAAATTTAGGAAACACTTATTTTTTACCGTTATTTCTTTATTTTAATAACAAAATTCGCTAATCTTTGACTTTGTCATCATCCCTATTATTGTCCTTCATTGTGGCTTTAATATAATTAATGTATTATTATGTAATATTAATTTACTGTGCATGATCTTGAACAAAATATTCAATTTCAATAATAATTATCGTTTATTTCTCGACGTCCGTCAGAATTAGCGCGAATTAGGTTAATTAGACTAATTATTGTCACGCAATTAAAGGCTCTTTCTTCCGCCTTCAAAAACAGCCTGTAAGTTATCCTATATAAAGGAGTACTCCGAAATGTTGTTGACGTTTAATTAAATGTTGATAAGTCTAATTTATTTAACAATAAGTAAGAATATTGACGTTGCTAACAATTTCGTTTTTAGACTAGGGTTACACGTTCAACCTGGCCATCAGTTCAGTCTATCAGTTTTTGCAGAATGATGAGTGAATTATCGTCAGACCGGTTGATTGACGGACCAATATTTTTTTATTTGTTATGCTTTTTTCCCATCATAATTCTGCTGTCAGCCTAAGACTGATGATCTGAACTGATGCCAGACTGAGTATGTAATTCTTTACTTAGCAACGTTATGTAAAAGAACTAAATTTTATGTGGGAACCGTACTTTCCGTGATAAAAAATTATCCTGTATTGAAACTAAAGATTCAAACATACCTATACCGCTACACTTATATGTGTATGTGCATTTTATATCAATTAAAAGAGGAAAGAAAAATACCACACTTTTTATAGTTTCCATTCAGATATTCAGATGAAAACTTTACGGCTATACGGATGACTGTAAAATTTACATACGCGCCGAATACCGCAAAACAATAAAACAACAAAAGCTAGCTTAAACTCCGCATAGTTGACAACTATTTTATATAAACCACTTTTCCAAACTCTGTGTGTGTATCACCGCAAAATCTCAATATTTTTAAAATTCTTTATCGACGTTAGACATTTATGTCGCGCATTCCTTTAATGAAATAAAAATATTTTATTATATTTATTAAAGGATTATTGATTTATCGCAATAGGCCTACGAGTCAAAAGACTATGATCTATACTATTATATAATCTATAGCATAGTATTATAAGTAATTAAAATCAATAGACAGTCAGTCTACTTGTAGGTAATGCTGGCGCTTGTAGACTTATAACAACAAGTAAAATATGTAACAGCGCTACGCGTGTTCTACGTAAGCGTAGACCCTCTACGAACTCCGTAGGACTTCACAAATTGTTCCAGTGCAACACTTTTAGCACTTTTGTATTTTAATGTTTACCGGGTCACATATAAGCTAACCGATTAAATATATAAATGAGATGAAATATAATAGTTTGTTATCTTGAATTGTCTAGAAGAAATTTAATCTAAGAAATCTAATGTTGATTTATAATAAGCAATAAAGAAATATTTGAAAGGCATCTTGTAGATATCGTACATTATCTTCTCGCCCAAAAAAGAGTTATTTCGATTTGATTTATTGTAGTCTCCACACATGGGACTGAGGGTTCGATGACAAAAAACAAAATGTATTAAGGAGGTCGAGAACTAAGAAATACGAGGAAATAGTGTCTACGGCGTAGCGGAATATAAATTAAACATTGTTTTCCTTCTCACAAAGACCCAATGTTAATAAACGCCAAAATTCAAGTATTTAGTAATATACTTGTTTCGCGCTTATGACCCTTTAGAAATAAAAAGCTGTTTTATTTGTGGTCTGTGGAATGTTTAGTCTGTCAAGACTCAAGCTGTGTCAAGCGGGTTCTTATTTTTTTTTAATTTTTTTTTCACCATAACACCTATATGACGTAGGTTACACGATTAGTTTTTCATCAATTTGATCCACCAGTCTGGTAAAGATTGACGGAAAACTGATCGTCTAACCCACGAATTGATGGACTGGTCATTTTTTTATATGTACTTTTTATAACCATCAGTATTCCGTCAATCAGATTGATGAAAAACTGATTATGTAACCTTCATACAAAAAATAGATTTTATTAGTCTAATACATCGAGAAAAATAAACATCTATAATCTAAAATAAAATAAGGTCTATGAGTTAAAAATGTTGCTTCTTCATTATATGTTTAGCAGTAAAAATACCAATTTATTATAATTAAAATCTACATCGAATAAGTATAGTTTTATTTTATTATAGCTGATTTAATTTTCTCGTAATTTGTACTACGGTATCAAAGCTGCTACATAATATACAAGCTCTCAACATCAGGAATGCATCTTCTAAGAACCTTTAGAAACTGTAGTCTTGTAGTGATTATTTCCAAGAAATTATCTTCAATTTACTTACGTATCTTGCATCAATTAGTGCAAACATATATGGCAATTTGGATTGCTTTGAAAACAATGTATATGTATGATATTATATCAATAAGGCAGCAAGGCGTGGGTCTGAGGTCTAGATGTTAAATATCTGTCACTAAAATTACACTAGCAATCATTCTTACTTTCGGGGGCAAAAAGAACAACAAAGTGTCTCTTATGAATTATGATTCATACTCGTAAGTGACACTTTACAAGTTCCCTGTAAAGGTGAACGCAGATTTGGCCGCACCGCACGCACCGCAGTCGCCGCATTCGCAATTCTTCATATTATTATGAAGTTGCGAAGACTGCGGCGCGGGTAGGTAGGTATGCGAGCTTGCCTATAACTTCATATAAAGAATGCGGCCAAATCTGCGTTCACCTTAAATCTATTATTCTGTTATTTCTCGTGTGCCATGACTGGTGATAATTTATCGGCGCAAAAAAGTATATCGACAATAATTATTATAGATAGTAACAAAGGTCGGAGCAGAGGGTGCTACTAACACACACAGTAAACAAACCGACATGTTGTCCACGTCATATCAGAACATTGACAGAAACGTTGTCAAACGTCGAACTAAAATTTATGTTAACTGTCCGGTAGTGTCTCTAGTATGAAATCTTTGCAGTAATATGTCCTATTAGAAATGAAAAACTACTTTGCTAAAACTTTCTGAAATTAAAAATGTCAAAAGCACAAATCTGCAGTTTTCTCAGCAAAGTGGCGGAATGATACAGATCGTGTTTCGGTCCAAATGAACGTATTTTCCGCTTCAAGACGCTGTAATATAAATCACTGTCATTTTACTTAACCTGTTGTTCAAGTTTGAAGAATTGTTCTGCAGATAGTGGCAATCTACAAACTGTTTTCGTTAAACTTTCGAAATTGTTGCACAACTATAGCGTATCGTATCGATAGGGGATTCGAAGACGAATTGATATGTATTTATTTAAATATTTTGATTTAAGTATGTAAAAGGTTCTTCTTCAGGTACTTGCCACAAAACACTTGTACATACTTATATAAACAATATGTATAAGAAACATTTCTCTATGAAGTTTGAATTGCCTAATGAAATAGAAAAAGGTTTTGTAGTCAAAAGAAAATGCTTTGTTAGAAACCATAAAACAATATAAATGAGACGTGGGCTTGGGTTAAAAATATATCTGAAATTCTCCTTTTGTTATCCCCATCCCCATATTGTATTAGGGGGCCATGAAAGGGCCTTACTTTTAAAAATCTCAATACATTTGCTCCAAATTGGAAAAAATGATAATTGTAGTTCTTGTTGTTTTAATTATATGAGGAAAGATTTATTGTCAAGTTTATTAGTAAGAACCTTAAAGTTATTCAATAAAAATAATGAATTAAATTAATCGGATATTAAATGTAATTTCAACGTCACGGTGGGCCTAAAATATAAAAATCCAAAACACCGGAATTTCGAGCGTAAGGAGGAATTTTAACCAACAATTCGAAACAAATTCACCCAAAAATAGATCAACTTTTACATCGTATCATCTAAATATAGTATGGAAACATTTATTACTGAAAGGAAAAACATTGGGAAAGAAAAATTGGGCCCTTCATTTTGCGAAAAGGACTCAAGGGGGTTTTACAGACTATGCGTTAAGTTGCTAAGAGTCTAGTGGAAGTTTAGCCCTTTACTCCCACACGCCCGGGAAAATATGTTTTCAATAACGGAAGCGTGCTTACGATCGGTTCCGTTAGACCTTTTTGTGTGATGTTATGCAACTTTTTACATAATAAGTACCGCAGACTCATTTTATAGAATACTAGCTGACCCTGCAGACGTTGTTTTGCCATATAATTAATTCTAGTATCTATATACAGGGTGCAATTAAACCTTCCTGCCAAATTTCGATATATTGATCCTTGATAAAAATAAAAATACACGTATTTTTTCTTTTATAGTCTCTTAGTACTAAAATGTTGAGAAATAGCTTCCGAAAGTTATCCTAAAAAACACTACAATTAATGGACACGATGCGTCGGCCGCGCGTGACGTGCCCCCGCGCGCGCGCCTCATCCCGCGTCACCCCCGATCATTCCCCCGGACCGCGAGTAACCATTCTGAAACGATTTTAAATGGGATAAAATATGTCATTGAAAAAAATAACACCCAATTTTTTTTGGTTAAATAGACTCTCCAAATGATACCTAAGCCCTGGAAAAAATTTGGCAGGAAGGTTTAATTGCACTCTGTTTATAAAACTCAAAGGTGACTGACTGACATGGTGATCTATCAACGCACAGCCCAAACCACTGGACGGATCGGGCTGAAATTTGGCATGCAGGTAGATGTCATGACGTAGGCATCCGCTAAGAAAGGATTTTGATAGATTCCAACCCCAAGGGGTTAAAAAAGAGGATGAAAGTTTGTATATAATAATACTTCTTAACGCGAGCGAAACCGCGGGCAAAAGCTCGTCAATATATAAAATGGAGATAATGAGACCTATTTCTCAGGCTTTTTTTTTGACAGTGGGAAATGCGTTACGCATTCCCGACAGCCCGGGGGAAAGGCCGCCGGGATATGTGGGACTCCCCAGGTGCTGCGGTAAGGAGGAGCACCCGGGTTTACCCACTAAAACCCACCGGTGCCTCCTCCTCTGCTTGTTGCTGGGTCGCCGAACCCGCCAGGAGCGAAACTGCAGCGGCCATCTATTCTCAGGCCTAAGGGCCGATTCACACCGGAATGGCAGAGGCGAGGCGAGCAGTTTCAGTGTCATATGATTTTAAACTTTATCTTCATTATTGTAATACATAGTAGCGCTTGAGAAATCGACGCCGCCGGCGGCCGCAAGAGGCCACGAGCGGCCACGAGCGTCCACGGGCGGCCGTAGATTTCTCAAGCGATTCTATGTATTACAATAATGAAGACAAAGTTTAAAATCATATGACACTGAAACTGCTCGCCTCGCCTCTGCCATTCCGGTGTGAATCGGCCCTAACGAATGTACATAATAATAATAACGAATGTACATACAAAATTCAATTAAAATCGGTTGCCGTTTTGGAGGAGTTCGCGCACAGTTAACACTGTGACACGAGAATTTTATTCATAAGATGATTCTGTGTTATCTTTAAGTTTAACATACAATAATGTTAAAAATGAGGAATATACACAAAATATTTTTTTTGTTTAACACACAAAATTGAACTACAAAATTTATCTGTGCTAAGTGTAGGATATATGGGATATAATAATGTTCTGAAGCCACAGTTCGCGCTATATTTTATAGAAAGACCTAGATTACGAAGCACGTTCTAGCTGTGGTTATATTAAACTTTATTTTGCGAAATATATTTCTCTCTTTTAAAGGATAAAAGACTGAACAATGTACCTACGTAATGTAAAATTTAAATTTTCGTTACACGTAATAAGCCTACAACGATCTATTAAAATGTTTTTTTTTCTTCATAATGTTATTAAGAACAAAAATATACACTACCTATAAGTAGTTAGAAACAGTAACAAAAATCGGCCAAGTGCGAGTCGAACTCCGAAGGGTTCCGTACCGTTATAGAACAAAAATTGGCCAAAAATTGTGTTTTTTGCATGGGAGCCCCCCTTAATTCTTTATTTTATTTAAATATTATTATCAATTATTAAAGTACACATATTATATTTTAGGTCTTTGTGAAAATTTCAAGTGCCTACCTGTTGCCATTATTGATATCGAGCAAAAAAGGCCAAAAAAATCACGTTTGTTGTATGGGAGCCCCCCTTAAATATTAAAATTATTTTGTTTTTAGTATTTGTTGTTATAGCGGCAACAGATATATTTACACAATCTGTGAAAATTTCAGATGTCTAGCTATAGCAGTTTTTGAGTTACAGCCTGGCGACAGACAGACGGACGGACAGACGGACAGACAACGAAGTCTTAGTAATAGGGTCCCGTTTTTATTACCCTTTGGGTACGGAACCCTAAAAATACTATATAGTCGAGTCGTAGTTATATAATAAATACATAGTGATGGTAGTTCAGGGTGTGTATGTGGTGAGCAGCGCTGAAAGGGCAATAATTTGTGATGTGATTCGCACCAGCGCGAGCATATATAATATAACTTCACCTATACAAACGTTTAAAAAAATACTCTTTCAGCACTGCCACTTACACAGTGAACTCTACATAAGGGACACACCCTAGAGTATAATCAATTTATTTTGTTACACCCTTTGTAAAACGAAGAACGATTGCCTACATCTCATTTTATTTAATAAAAGCTTATAACCGAGAAGGAATATTCATGCAATATTTTACTAAAACAATTAAGGTCTGAACAAACTTACGGAATTATTCAGGTCCAATACAAATCTGCGCGATAGTGGCGCGTGCGAAATGAGATGTTTTCATAATCGTTTGTCGGAGGACTTACAGCGGAGCCCCGTAAATCTGCCCGCCTCCGTCTTCCGTAGGGTTCAACACACGATACGATACGATTTATAATAAGAAACATATTTTATACTAGATGTTCCGCGCGGCTTCGCCCGCGTAATTTAGGAATTTACGCAACCGCACATTTTTCCGCAAAAAATAGCCTATGTCTTTATTCATGTTTGCTAAATAGCATAGCTCCAGTAGTTCTGAAGATAATAAGCAATTTCATATACTTTTCCCCGTTTTTTTCACATTTTCCTCTATTTCTTCGCTCCTATTAGTCTTAGCGTAATAAAATATAGCCTATAGCCTTCCCTCCACATTTTCCTCTATTTCTTCGCTCTTATTAGTCTTAGCGTGATAAAATATAGCCTATAGCCTTACTCGATAAATGGGCTATCTAACACTGAAAGAATTTTTTAAATCGGACCAGTAGTTCAAACAAACAAACTAACAAACTCTTCCGCTTTATAATATTAAGTATAGATAACACACACATATTACAATTACTAATGAACATACAAAGAAAAAAAAATTTTAAAAAAAATCAAGCTTTCATACTTTTTCATACATAAAACAATCAAGCATAAATAAAAAAATAAAACACAACAAAACCAAAAAAAATGGCAGGTGAGCATAATTAAAAACTGTGGAGTGTCTATATCTATAATGTGCACTTATTCAATGTAGTTAGTTAGTTTATTAGTTAATGTTACCCTTAAATCGAAACTTAATTATTTTGAAGGGTATTCTGGTATTATTTAGTGAAAAAAAGGCTTTACCCTTTCGAGCAACAGTTTTGTTTACCTAGTCAGTTACAACATTAAATTATTATTTTAACGTTCTAATATAACGTCTTAAATTATTATTTTAAAGAATCATGGCCAAATTTGTATAGGAGCTGGACTCGACTTTTATTTTTGATGTCCCAAAATAAACTATAGTTAGATTTGGTTGTTCTTATGCTCATACGGTGAAGGAAAACATCGTGAGGAAACCCGCTCATAGTTGGTCCCAGACGTATTGACTAGTTCTTTCCTCTGGACTAGGCCGACAATGTTGCGAGAATACCGTATGCGCTTGGGCAACCATACGGACATTTAAATCTTGTCCCAGGCACTACAGTATTTGAGGAGTGGTTACTTCGCTCTGAAAATACTGTATAAATCATCCATAAGGGATGCAAAGGCCTTGTTTTTTTTATGCTCTAAACATAATTCCGTTTGAGAATTATTTCTAAATAGCCACGATTTTTTATAATAATTAATAACGTTTACTTATTTTTAGGTTAGACTTAAGAACTACCTTTTTCCCGACTGCGGTGTAGCCTACAAGTGTATATTCGGCGATCTCGTTTCTAATTATTTCAATTTTTCCTAGAGTATTACCCAAAAAATAGAACGAATGCGAATGATCGCAGGCTGTCAGAACATATGAAAGACAACAACGAAACTAAAATATATTGATCTTTTTTTTGTGGCTATTTATAGACACATTTCTAATGATTTTCGATGCCTTAAAATATTAGGGAATTTTTGATACTAATGGCATATCGGAACGCCACCGCCCACCTGGTACGATTTGGCCATTGTTCTTTAAAAAATTGCAAATAATTATATTATTATTTGCCTTTTTATTATGAATTGTCAATAGACTTCTTACGATGAGTTCTCTGTGCTTTTTTATTACAAGTTTTTTTATTACGCTTGTATTATATTTAGTATTTACGTTCACACTTAACGTATCATATCACATCGAATATCATAATGAAAGTAACTATTTTCATAAATATTTGGTGTTATTTAAAATACACATTCAGATATTATGTCGTAACGACGAATCGTGTGGTGTATTGAAGCTCTGTACTAGCCAGATTTCATCAGATTGTTGGCATGCAAATAAACCTTAAGTAGTCATATTTTTATGAACAATGGAAGTTTGCATTGTTGTTTTCATAAAATTTTAAATATTGCAATTCAAAAACCCACAGTTTTTTTAATTAGTTATTATGTACTTATGTGACTTCCAGATTTCCACGCAAATGAAGTTGCGATCAATATTTAGTAGATATATTTTGTACACATAACGTTATACTAAAGCAATAATTATTCCTTTTTGCGTAGAAACAAAATTGTACAGAAACACATGCACAGTGTTGATGATAATTGATAACGAACCGGATAGCCAAATACCGGCGCTAGTTTGGCACTTGTGATAGATTCAACTTTAAGTTTGAACTCGTTTTAATTTCACGGGTGAGAAGTCTGATTTATTCGAATATCGACTAAAGCTAAATTCGCCTAACTTTGATCAGTGATCGTCGTGTGTGATTTATTCGAGTTAACATGACGTATGCACTGCCATTTGCGTACTGATGTTTTTGTTCCGAACTTTCTCGATTCTTCCGCTCCGGTCCGACCTTTTTCTGTTTTATACGTGACGTGAGGTACCTTACTTATGAATGTAGCACTGAATTTACCGATGATCTTTGTTATGGTGATCCTGGTAAAATATACATCAAGTTAATTATTATGTTGTGGCAAAACCTAATCTGTAGAATCTTCTTTGATAGTACTTTGTTAAGCTTATATTATAAATTTAAATGATGCTATATGACAATGTAAATATCAAAAGTACACCTTAGCATCTTTACACTACAAAACCCAAATGTAGCACACGCACACGCTAGCATGATTTCAAATAATTTTAAGTAGAAAAGAATGTCATCTCAGTGCTAAGGGAGTTTGATTTTAAGACGACTTAGTTACTCTACTGTATGATATCTTTATTTTGGTATGGATATACCAAAATAAAGATATCATCAAGATTAGTAGGATTACTAATAGTTGAATATCCGTTAGTCTTTTATAACTACTACTTCACTTTTCAGCACAGTTGGGAAAAAATTATAGAATTCCAACACTTCACCGGTCTTAATCTAACGCCTTCAAAGAAGGCTTTAAAGTCAAAACATCATAAAAAGTAAAGATTAATATTTATGGAGGGTAAGAAAGTAAAAGACAAAGGGTAGATATAAAAACATCGTCTTGGGCGTTGTCGCGACCGCCATCACGGTCAGGCAATGATTAATTGTGGCTAAGATTTATGGTCCGTGTCGATAACACCGTGTCCCGAATGCCGCCGGTATTAAAAAATCATTAGTTTAATCACCACTGGCCGCATTAAGACCTCATGTATGACGTCATAATGTTGCCTTTGGACACGGAATTCTCGGAGTGGTGATTTTATACTGTGAGCATTTATTAACTGAGTGTTGATGAATGTTTATTTGAGATCCATTATAATATTTTAAGTGGGAAAGTGTGATTGTCTGTCTTTTTGACTATCTGTCTGTTACCTCCCCAGGCCCAAACCGCTGAACCGATTTTGCTGAAATTCGGTATACTCTGAGTCCCGTGCGAACTTTCGCGTTCATGTAATTTTATAAACGCGAAAGTTTGTCTGTTTGTTGCCTCTTCACGTCATTTTTTATAAAATTAGGTACGCGACCGTAGAAATAAATATAGAATAACAAAATAGAAAAGTTATTTCCCGACATAATGTTCCCGCACGATTATTAATTTTAGGCGCAACGACGTTGTGGTTAAAATAATGATATTATGACATAATATTATTATGTAAAAATATGAAAACTCAAACACACTTTTTATACACCGATACCTTAAACATTTGTCCATCAGGCATCAAATAACTAAAGAATTAAAAATTGGCATTGACTGCAAAACCGGCCAGTATTAGCTAACGCAACTTATTAGGTATCTACTCAAAATCTTGAATTTCTTGCAGAGTACAGCGTGGGTAGTAGACGCAGGTGTGTTGAGACTATTACAGGCTCATATATTCAGGGCTATAAGTAATTTCAACCTATTAAGTGGTATTAAGGGACGAATATCTCGGATAAGAATATAACTCAGCCTTGTATAAAACAAATTTTAAAGCCTTAAATTTTTTTTACGGATATTTGTGCAGAAACGTCCATAACAATGTAGAAATCCAAACGTTATTATTAATTTAATTGAGAGATTAAAAGTGTAAGGGCCGCTCTTAAAGACTTTTTAATTATTAATTTACTTTAATTGATAAAGATTTTGACTGATTATGCATAAAGCTTAAGGGGCCGGGTACCCTCGAAATTCTCATACATACGTAATTCCAAAATCATTTTCTCATACGAAAATATTTAACATGTTTGAGTTGTTTTTCAGTTTAAAATAGTAATTATCTAGGTTCCTGCACAAAAATTTACTTCAAAATATTTAAACACAAAATTATTTTTTTTTGCTTTAAATTTTTTTTTCAAGTAAATTTTTGTGCAGGAACCTAGGTAATTACTAATTTAAACTGAAAAACAACTCAAACATGTTAAATATTTTCGTATGAGAAAATGATTTTGGAATTACGTATGTATGAGAAATTCCAAGTGTACCCGGCCTCTTTAGTCAAAATCTTCATTAAAGTGATCATTAAATTTTGATAAGTGTAGTAATCGTACTATCAGAGAAGTTGATTTCTAGGCAGATGGCGGACCTAAGTTATTTGGTCGCGCTAAGTCAAACCCATGCGACCGATCACAGCTAACATTGAATTGACAAGATCGGACCAAATGACGTGTTAGTCTGTCAACTGCCTAGGAATCAATATTAATTTCCTCGATGGTACCACGAAATATAGGTATAATACGAGTAGTTTCGTACTACGGCAAGGCTACGGCAGACGTTAGGGAAAATTATGTCAGTGATTTCAGGTTTCACGTAACAAAACCTAATTAATGCCATTAATAAAGTAAATATATTAGGTAATAACAGAACTACGCCTTCAATTATGGTTCTCCCCGGTTTATTAAGACTATAAGCAACCGATATTTCGTAATACTTGGACCCGTAAAAATATGTACCTTATTGTCCTTTCTTAGTCCTTTATTAAACAGATTCCTATGTTATATTAAACTATCCATACTTCCATACTTACTTATATTGGTAATGCGAAAGTGTGTCTGTCCGTCTGTCTGTCTGTCTTCACGCCCAAACCGCTGAACCGATTTTGCTCAAATTTGGTATGAGTCCCGGGAAAGGACATCTAGGATACTTTTTATCCCGGAAAAATCTAGGGTTTCCATGCGATCAACGAAATTTAGCGCAATGGAGTTGCGGGCTTCATCTAGTCCGCAATAATATATTTCGTATATTTTAAAAAACTTTAACTGGATTTAACCTAATCATCTGAAGATGATTTTTATTTGCACTTTAAATTCCTCTATTTCCATTTGATTCCACGGGGAATCCCCGGTATGACAGACGGCGGCCCTATCGCGCCTTCAGGCACTTTTTTACGCATCCTATTACTTATTCTCTTGTACCATCTTCATGGCCTCATAGAATATAACGCAGATTCAGAGTGAAGATGTCGAATAAGTTAATTTTTTTTATTAAATAAGGGGGCAAACGAGTAAACGGGTCACCTGATGGTAAGCAACTACCGTCGCCCATGGACAATCGCAACATCAGTAGAGCTGCAGGTGCGTTGCCGGCCTTTTAAGAGGGAATACGCTCTTTTCTTGAAGGTTTGCAGGTCGTATAGGTCCGGAAATACTGCTGGTGACAGTTCATTCCAGAGTTTTACAGTGCGTGGCAGAAAATAATATTTTTGAAGCTCTTTTGTATATGGAATTCCTGACATAGCACGAATAAATTTGAAATAAATGAAAATATACTAGTATAAGAATAACTATAACAAGCTAAAGTATGACGATAGCTTCTAAAAATCGCATGTTATAATATTATCGGAAACTGTAAAAAAATCTTTCCACGTATAGTAGACACCTTTTTACGAAATGTAAAACTACTCTTAAACCACCAACACTCAAAAGTTCAAGAGATCCTTTATTAAAATACAATATAGATATTCGTCGATCAAATTTCAAATCACCTAGATATAATAATCGATTTTATTAAATTCCACTGAGAAGTAGATAAATGAAATTTGTTACAAAAGTTTAAGTGGATCCTCGGTTAGATATTAAATTTATGCCGCGAAGATATTTGGAGTATGAGCATTTGTGTAAGCTTTCATTGTGCTCTTTCAATTACGTATTCTCTAGCCCAAGTATTATTTTTCAAAGTATTCGAAAACTCTTAATATGCGCCGTGGACTCCGTTGCGCCCAAAATTCGTTTTAAATCACGCGGTAACCGTACATTTTTCCGGGATAAAGAAAGAAACTTTATTTGGTAAAAATAATTGTATATTAAAAGAAGAAATAAAACATTTGAAAACCGTATCTACCAAATTGGTGCTTACTCAACATGCGTTGCGACCATAGTCGCAAGTCGCAACGCTGATTTTCAGTAAGCGCCTTGTAAAACAAATATAAATTAATAATATAATAAGTATTAACATAATATAAATAATATCAATTAAATAATATAAAAGTATCTTATGTCCTTTCACGGGACTCAAAAGTATACCAAATTTCAGCAAAATCGGTTCAGCTTTTGGGTGTGAAGAAGTTAAACAGAGAGATAGAACGACATACTTTCGCATTTATAATATTAATATCGATTGATGATAATATTTCTGTTAACTCAGCATAATTAACATGCAACAGAAGTTAAACCTTAAAGTTTTTTAATTGTCCTGCATATCAGGGAAAATGATGCATGGTCCTGCGTTATTTGATCGAGTTATAATATCAAGCCTGACCGACAGACCTCGAAAAACTACTTAAAACATGACTTAATTACGTAGGTACATCCAAAAATGTACACTAATGCTTTTCAACACAATTACATCAAAACTGCAAAATATTTCACTTTAACATACAGTTTATCGCTTAACAACCGCTTTGGAATAAAAAATTTCTTCGCATTTCGTAACATACGGTCTACAACAATTTATAAATAACCTTCTAGAACCTAGGACCTAGGTTGTTATAAATTGCTGTAAAGTAGTTTACAAGTCTGAAGTATATTTTCAATCCTGGCCAATCAATATTGCCGTGAGCTGTTGGTTTTGAACATGTCGCTGCCGTCCGAGTAAATTGCGAGAGGCCGTCACAAACGAACGCTTTAACCGCCATTTTAATTTCATCGGCGCCATTTTGTTTTCATTTATTTTTAACACTCTGTAATAATGTATGCAGAATTCTCTTGATTAATACAAGCCTGGCGTACGTAAAATTAATCATCGTGGTTAATTTGAATATTTATAATAAGTGGGTGGTTAATTCTTGCAATCTCATGCACGAGATCCAACAGTTGAAGTTACTGCTCATTTGTTATTTTGTAAAATAATTTATAAATAATGTCTATAAGAGCCTTCCTTTATGATGTGTCAAGATATAATTTACCATGATTGTCACCATGATTGAGAACATTATAGACGAATATGCCCCTCTACACGTTCGTACCTGCATTGTTCAACATGGGCCAACGTAAAGCGGTCGTATAAAAGTTAAATTGATTTACCGTTTCATAATGTGTTGCCGCATTAGAGCACAAACAGGTTATGAAGCGCTTAATATCATGCTCCATTACATAATTGGCAAATCATATTGCACATAACAACCCAAATTATCTTAGCGATTAGCTGTTTGCTAATATTTGTTATTGTTGTGTGTGCGATCAGAATAAGATAATAACTGTATCATAATACTAGCCGCTTGATTTAAAATTGAATTAAAACTTCCTGGCCTGTATTGTTATAATCTTTAAAAATAAATGTTAAATATATATAATAAATTATTGTAGGTATTAATTACTAAAATACAAAAGGACAGAAATAAGAAAGACTATAGATGAAAACTAACCCTGAGTCGGAGGCTGCGAGCAATGTACTCAAGGGGCTGGCAGCATTACCTCCCTGTATATCGCCAAACTGATACGTTGGCCGAGGTAAGCGCCCGCTCTAGGGTCGTTTTTTCAACCAGTCTTTTGGATAACTCCTTAAAAAGGCTTAAGGCTAAAGCTTAGCACAGAGCCCCACGGTGCCAGAGTTTCAACGCGGATGGCAGAAAAATATAATCGCTCCCCAGTGATTCACACTTTCGCATTTTGTTGGTCTTGGCATGTGCGGCCGCAGCTCCCGCCTCTCTTGTAGTGGCACGTGCGATGCCGCCAACGTGTCCACGCAGGTGGCGTCCCAAAACAGAGGCCTCCCGCGGCTCCACGCAGCGAGCGCCATACCGTCGGGCCTTTTGCCGTCGTCACGTGCAGTACCACAGGTGACACGCAGTCAATCAATAAAGTCACAATATGATGAACGTCCAATACGAGCGATTACAATTTTGTAGGGCCTATGTTTCTATGATTGCCCATGATCGAATCATAAACTGTACTTAATATTATTATTTAAGTATCTTTATTAGATAACGCCTGCAACTCTGTTTTATGTACCAAAAATCGTTCCATCATAAAAAGTATCCTACTTCCTTTCCCGGGACTCAAAGTATACCAAATTTCAGCAAAATAGGTTCAACGGATTGGGCGTGAAGTGGTAACAGGATAACAGACAAACACCATCATTTATCATATTACTATGGATGTGGATTTTCAATGTACCATCGAGGAAATTGATTCCTAGGCAGTTGACAGACCAACGTCATTTGGTCGGATCATGTCAATTCAATGTTAATTGTGATCTGTCGGTTGGGTTTGAGGTAACGCAACTTCTTTGATAGTACAACGATTTAGTGGGCGCTTTGGATGCACAAATATGAGTGTAACTCAAAGAATTCGCGTTTTAGCGTTGAGGTTTAATTAAGTTCGAGCCGCAACCTGCCGCGTGTCTGTTGCACGTCGGATGTGGATTTAAATGAATACCCCAATACCCCAATACACCTACACTTGATTATTCACTTTATTTTTTCAAACCGTTTTGTTTCAAATAACGGCAAATGGTTTTTAATGACATAAGCCGTACTTTGCTTTAATTACTCAAAATACACAATATATTATAACATAAAGGCAAAATTTTGTGATTGTGTTAATTTTTAGGCAAAAACTACCGAATTGGTTTCGATCGGCACAGTAGTCAAACCTTTGGATCACGTCGGCTACTTTTTATCCTCAAAATAGCAGAGTTTAAATGGGATACTGTTATACCTATAACCTACATATGGTTGATTAAAGCTAGTAAACAATTAAACACGGTAGCACATCTCCTGGGGACACACTGGGGACCAAGCTCCGCCCACTGCGGGGCAGGCCCCACCCGCTGGCCCCGCCCACCAGGCTCCGCCCACTGACCACGCCCCCAGGCTCCACCCACTTCGGATGAAGCCACGCCCACTGGGACCCGCCCACCGACCACGCCCCTCAGGCCCCGCCCACTCTGGACATGGCCACGCCCAATGGCTCCGCCCACCAGGCCACGCCCACTCAGGCCACGCCCACTGGCCCCGCCCACTGGGCCCCGCCTGCTCAGGCCCCGTCGACTAGCTCCATCCATCCTGCCACGCCCGTAGTTTCTACGGCCTCTCAAATGGCTCCTCAATTGGAAAGCATAATTGAGTTAATTCAGGCTTTGCAAGATTCTCAAAGGGCAATGATGGAGGCACAAGACCGCAAGCTCGGCGCTTTGTAAGAGTCACAAGAACGCAAGCTCGGCGCTTTGTAAGAGTCACAAGAACGCAAGCTCGGCGCTTTGTAAGAGTCACAAGAACGCAAGCTCGGCGCTTTGTAAGAGTCACAAGAACGCAAGCTCGGCGCTTTGTAAGAGTCACAAGAACGCAAGCTCGGCGCTTTGTAAGAGTCACAAGAACGCAAGCTCGGCGCTTTGTAAGAGTCACAAGAACGCAAGCTCGGCGCTTTGTAAGAGTCACAAGAACGCAAGCTCGGCGCTTTGCAAGAGTCACAAGACCGCAAGCTCGGCGCTTTGCAAGAGTCACAAGAGCAAGAAAATGACCTCCAAGAGAAAGCGCTTCTGGCTATAAAGGATGTTAGTGACACTGTGACTAAGCTTCGGAAAGATGTCGACATAATGGAAGAACGAGTTACCGGGCTAGGAGTGGATATGGAAAATGTGAAAACCGGCCTCACAGAATTACAGAAGTGGAAAGTGCGCCTGGAAACCACAGGAGTCACGACGTCTAGTGGAACTACTGGAGTAGTGGCACAAGGACCAAGAGTTAAAGTGCCACCATACGACGGTACTACTTCTTGGAACACTTATCGTCAGCAATTCCAGACGGTTGCTTCTGCCAACGGATGGACTGACGAACAATGCCTGACCGCTCTCACTGTTGCGCTTAGAGAGCAAGCTTTGTCGGTCCTGGAAGCACACACAGGAAATGGGTTCCAAGATCTGATGGAGGCGCTTGAATCCAGATACGGGGAGCGACACCTGGAGCACGTGTTCCGTGCCCAACTTCGTGTCAGAGTCCAACGCTCAGGAGAGGGACTACAACAATGGGCGTTGGAAATTGAAAAACTGGTTAAGAAGGCACATCCAGGAGCAGACTCCAAGATGGTTGACTCGAACACTATTCAAGCCTTTGTCGACGGAATCAGGGACCTGGAAGTCAGAGCTGCAGTAAGGCTACGTCACCACACCTCGCTGAAGAAAGCATTGGCGCATGCTCTAGAGGTCGAGGCTGTCCGGCGTGACATACGGCAGACCTATAAGATTCGCGAGGTCTCGGAGGAAGTCAAGGAGGTCAAGGCTCCTACGAAGAGAAGTTTTGGAGCCATGTGCTATAAGTGCGGCGAGAGGGGCCATCTTCAGCTCAGCTGCCCCCAGAAGGAGACTCAGATGGCAAGAATGAAAAGACTCGAGGAATGCATTGAACAAATAGAGGAGCTGAAGAAGCAAGGGGTATCGTCCCCCGCCCGGGAGCAGGGAAACGAATAAAAGCCAGGACTAAGGGGCGAGTGCTGGCTGACGCGGAGGAAGCCCCAATAACTGTTGTCTCCCAAGCAAGCAGCGGGAATAGTCTTGTGATCCAGGGGACTATTAACGGGACGGATTGCAAAATGACTCTAGACACAGGAGCCTCTAGAACAATAGTGAACCCAAATTTGGTAAAAGCCGCAAGGAGGTACAAGAGGAGAATTAACTGTCAGCTTCTTACTGCCTCCGGTCAACCAATACCCGTCCTGGGAGAAATATCAGTTACGATGAATGTAGGGGGGTCCCCATACCCTCATGACGTTATCGTAGCTGAGATTGTGGATGATTGCATCTTGGGTTTGGATTTCATGAAGAAACATAACTGCAGAATTAATGTTGCTGACGGAGTTTTCAAGTGTGCTGAAGAAGAAATTTTCATCCTTGGAGGAAGCGGGAAAGTTGAATGTGTAAAGAAAGTCATAATACCTGGACGAGCGGAAGCTAGAGTGCTGGTGAAACTACCGCCAGCTGGAAAGAAGAAGTCAAACAGATGCGTGTTGATCGAAGACACACCTACCGAGACATCAGCGCAAAAACTGATGACGGCGAGAACCCTTGTTAGTGGAAGCAGTAATGCTGTGGTCAAGGTTTTGAATCTTGGTGATCGCGAGATCTGCTTGAACAAAGGTGACGTCATTGGAAAGTGCTAGGAAGTTGTCTGGATGAGAAAGTGTAGTTCGATCACAGGCTCAGACTCAGCAAACACCAGCAACTATGGAATAGTGACTGAACTACTCGATGACTGCAAGAGTAATCTGACTTATTCGCAGAGCATGAAAGCTAAGAAGTTTTTACAACGCCACGCGAATATCTTCTCCAGTCAGGAAGGCGGCCTTGGAAGAACGTCGATGGTTCAGCACAGGATAGATACCGGAAGCGAGGACCCAATTCGTCAACGAGCAAGACGGATACCCATTGCAAAGTAAAAAGAAGTTGAAGGCCTTTTGGAGGACATGAGAAGGCATAAGATTATTGAACCGTCTGCAAGTCCGTGGTGCTCACCTGTTGTGTTAGTGAAGAAGAAAGATGGCAGCACAAGATTTTGTGTGGACTACAGGCGTCTCAATGATGTCACTAAGAAGGACAGCTATCCATTACCTCGAATCGACGACACTCTGGATACCTTGAGTGGCATGGAATGGTTCTCGACCCTGGACCTGAAATCTGGATACTGGCAGGTGGAAATTCATCCAAAAGACAAGGAGAAGACAGCTTTCTCCACCGGTAAAGGTTTATGGCAGTTTAACGTCATGCCCTTTGGATTGTGCAACGCACCTGCCACATTTGAGCGACTCATGGAGTGTGTACTGGCAGGCTTAGTTGGAAAGTTAGTTAGTCTACTTGAACGACGTCATCATTGTCGGCCGCGACTTCGAGGATCATTTGCGAAACTTAGAACGAGTTTTCGCCAAAATAGAGGGGGCCAAGTTAAAGTTGAATCCGAAAAAAATGTCGTTTATTCAGGAGTAATGGAAGAAACGCGGCGACGTAAAACCAATCTGGAGTGAGGTTGCACCCACTGGCGCTGTCACTAAGGCGTACTGGGCGCAATGGGACAGTCTGATACTTCAAAATGGAATACTTTACCGGAAATGGGAGAAGACTAACGGCAGAGAGTTCCATCTTCAGATAGTTGTCCCAAGGACGAGAGTATCAGATGTTCTCCGTGAAATACACGATGGCGTATCAGGAGGTCATTTAAGTGTCAAGAGGACGTTTACAAAAGTGCGAGAACGATTCTACTGGTTGCATTGTCGAGATGATGTGCAGGATTGGTGCCGCAAATGTACTACTTGCGCTGCAGTGAAGGGACCACAGACAAGGAGCCGTGGGAACCTGCGCTTGTATAACGTTGGCGCACCGTGGGAACGAATTGCAGTTGACGTAGCTGGGCCATTTCCTGTAACGGAATCGGGAAACAAGTATTTTATGGTGGTCATGGATTACTTCACCAAATGGCCCGAAGTGTTCGTCATACCAAACCAGGAAGCTACAACAGTTGCTTCTAAGCTAGTCGAAGAAGTGATATCACGCTTTGGTGTGCCTCCAGAAATCCATTCCGATCAGGGCAGGAATTTCGAATCGCAGGTCTTCCAGGAAGTGTGCAGAATTTTGGGAATGCATAAAACGAGGACCACCGCGTACCATCCACAGTCTGATGGAATGGTTGAGAGATTTAACCAGACCCTTGAGAGGCATTTGGCGAAACTGGTAGATAACAAACAAAAGGATTGGGACAAGTATATACCGCTCTTCCTTCTGTCGTACCATACCGCCGAGCATGAGAGCATAAAAGCTACCCCGGCGTATGTCAATTACGGTAGAGAACTGCGAGTACCAGTAGACCTCTTGACAGGAGGGTCACCGGAGGAACCGAAGACCGTACAAGACCTTGTCTGCGATTTAAGGGAAAAGATGCGCTATATACACGCCATGGTTCGGGAAAATGGGTTACAGTCAAGTGAGAACATGAAGACCAGATACGACCGGAAATCGAACACGAGCGGCTTCGAAGAAGGGTCCCTGGTATGGCTGCATAACCCAACTCGCCGAAAAGAGAAATCTCCAAAGTTGCAGACCAAGTGGGTCGGCCCATATAAAGTGGTTACCCGATTGAATGATGTGACTTACAGGATTCAAAAGCCACCAAGAGGCACATTCAAAGTGGTACACATAGACCGTTTGGCGCGTTATCATGGCAGTAACAACGATGCTCGGGACGAACATCTCTAAGAGGGGAGTAGTGTTACGGATACGGACAGTTGTTTACCTCTGCGCGTACTTTCTAGAAAAGTCCAACCCTTGTTTATGTGAATTGCGTGTTTACGTAAACAATCCAAAAATGGAACGTTCCAGAAAGCGTCGCGGGCCATATAAAAGGTAAACAAGCCGGTAGTCAGTTCAGTTTCGTCTTAGCGATCTTCGAGGCGACTTCGAAGCGAAAACAAGTGATCAATAGTGAGTGATTGTGATTGTGATAGTGACTCGGCTACGACCTAGGACAGTGATAGTGCTCAGTGATTTGGATCTAGTGTTTAGTGTTTGGACTTAGTGATTTGTGTGAGCTAGTGTTTGTGAATAAAGTCTTCAAGAGAGTCACCAGGTCTTTCTCTCCGAATCCTCGAACCCTAGCACGTAACAGTACGTTAATTTTAGAAGTGCTAGCAGTGACGGATTAACCTCGAATAAGGCAAATGCCTAGGGCATCACGTCTGAGGAGGCACCAGAAGAGTAAAGGTTCAAAGACCGATTCTAGTTGAAATAAGGATAGGGGGGCCCACAGTCATGAATTGCTTAGGGCATCAAGTAGTCTTAATCCGTCACTGAGTGCTAGTGGGTGAAAATGTACTCCCACTATATAGCTAAATTGAGAAATCTAAAAGTAACAGATCTAACTTTTATATGACATGGGTAAGTACGTGTATAAAATAAGAGAATACAGAAAGTATAGACAGGGTAGGGTCGACATAATTTTTGAAAGTTCAGCGCGCAGTTTACTGCGGGTATGAAATAAAATGTTTATGGGGATCTAAGCGAGATTGGGCTGGAAGTTTAGCGAAAGTATCTCCCCCTGGGTGCTTGCGCACTTGGATACCAAATAATAAGCATTCCTGTATAAATAATTTAACTAGCTTTAAACCGATAATTTTCTATGTTGAATTTTTTGATAAAATATGTGCATTAACATTTTGTGAACGAATTTTTACTTCTTTACATATAATATTTTTTGAAAGGGCTTATCTCGCGAACTACTGGAGCAATTTTTATGTTATTTGGCACAGATCAGAAGTAGACCACGTGAAGGATCGATCGGCTATCGATTTTTATCATTTTTTCAGTGGCTATATATTTTATACCCGTGCGACGCCGGGGCGGGTCGCTAGTTATATTTTAAATGCGAAAGTGTAGGTAGACAAACAGACAGGTAGATAGACTTGTCTGTTTGACTACCTGACTGTCTGTCGCACCTCTTCACGCTTTAACGGCTGAACCGATTTAGATAAAACTTTGTATGCAGTTTTTGTTGCGAGAAAATGTATCGTCGTCGTCTAGTTTTTTTTTTTTTAAGCCTTTAATAATTAGCTTTTTAATATTAATGCTTCAAGCCCCAAGCGGTCGCATGCGACCGCGATAACAATAGAAATCTATTGTGTCTCGTTTTTTCCACGATCGTCGAGGGATGTTAAACTAACATTTATATCATAAAGAAATCAATTACCCGTGTTAACATCTTGATAATGCCCGCTACCTTGTACGTTCAAATCATTTTGATTTTTTGCCAAGGATGGCAAGTAGGTAAGTTACAAGGTTTGTCTAAATTAAAAGAAAAAAATAGCCTTATGTTTTAAAATGTTAGTTATCCAGTTCATCCACATACGTCGTCAATTGAAAAACATAGACGGTCTTACTACAAAAGATTTAAACACCTGTTGAACAGTTGATTAGAGAAAAAAATTGTACAAAATGGTCTCAAAACAACTGTTCAATAGATGCTTAGTTTTTTGTGGTAAGACCGAGAATTTTTAACTGAGAGACCGCGGTTTATCATGAGATAGGTGTTGTCACCTCTCCACCTTGTAGCGTATTGCGTACACACCTTAATGTGTAATGTCGTTAGCGTGGGACGGTATTCTCTTATTGATATAAACGTGTGCCTCACCTTTCTAAATGTAGTGCTTTTATTGAGGTGGTAAATTAAGTGTATAAATGTAAATTAACCAGGACAATGGTTTCAACCATTCTTATTAATATCCATTATCCGTACTATACTTAATATTGTTAAGACCGGGCTGCCAAATATATCAAAAAACGCTAGCCCCGCCTACATACTCCGCTATCCTCCAATCGTGATATAATGATTCCATGAATCGTGCCCGCAAGAATAGTACTTTGAGCCGCGGCTAGTAGCGAACAATATCGCGTAACAAGGGTTCCCACATTATAGCAGGAAAGTAAAGATCGTAAGTCCCAAAACAGTTTTTTGATGATTACTTAAAAACTAAATACAATACTAATATTTCCTTTAGCTATGATTTTACAAAGTGTATGATTGTAGTAGTGCAAGTTATTTAATGATAGTAACTGAATAAGTGTAACAGATATTTGTTGAAAAGCCCAGAAATATTCATAATTTCGAAAAATAAAACTATCGAGTCAAAATAAGTGAATCGTGTTTTCCGTTAGGCTAGTATCAGATAAATATACAATGATTAAATAAATCTCAATTTCATTTAAGTCAATCGTCTTCCGGGATCGTAATACTTATTGGAAAACACAGCAAAATTTGACAGCTTGCTCTTAATGCGAAAGTGTGTATGTCAGTCTGTCAGCTTCACGCCCAGACCGCTGAACTGATTTTGCTAAATTAAGTTTGGAGATACTGTCCCAGAAAAAGGTATGGTTCCCGCACGATAACCGAATTTTGGCGCAACGGAGTTGCGGGCATTATGAATATCAAAGTGTTTAAATTAACTGTTACTCTTTTAATTTTCACGCCAAACTGATATTATAATAGTTGTAGAGATACTTCGATTTCCCGGGGAATAAACAAAGTTTAGTTTTTTAGCGAAAAAAATGTATTATTTATGCACACAGCACAACCTAATTTGCGGCCAATATCTTCAAGTACTCTCACTCGCAAATTACGAACACTACCTTATATATTTTAATCACAATATAATCACGAAGATGTTAAAAAGTATTTACACCTGCCAACCAAGTATTAACTAATGCTTAAATTTAATAATAAAAAAATGATGTAAACAACATCGTAGTGTAAACAAAAATATTTACCTCCGGAGTTTTGTATAAAACTTTATTTTTGTACCGTATTTTTGTTTTGCGCCATGCCGCGGCCGTAGCGAACTCCCTTTGAATTGGAATGAAATCCGCCCAGTGGCCGCGGGCATTGCAACAACTAAGTCTACAAACTAATTCGTTAGTCGTTAGGCCGTGTTTCCACCTGCAAGACAACTGTCGCGAGAAGTGTCTGACAGTCTGTCTGACAGCAGCTTGCAAGTGTAAACCCCGTAGCAAGTGCTGTCGCGACAATTTGTCAAGCGCTTCCTGCGAGTAGTTGCGACAGCATGTCTAAACATGTCTGCGAGGACTCGCGACAGATCTCTCTGCGGGTCACCGCAGATATACGGTCTAGTTTTGTATGGCATTTATCCGCGAGCTTCTCGCACGACATTTACTGCAGCAATAAATTGCAGGGATTAGTATGAAATGTAAACAATATTGCAAGAAACTCACGCAAGACTTCCGCGAGTATGCTTGCAGGTGGAAACACGGCCTTAGAAACCCAATGGTTTATAAAATGTAGAGCGGCCAATCATTCGCCATCGAATAGCAGATGAACTAGCTTAAACAAAAAATATAATTATAAAAACGTGTGGCACTCCGGGACTGCCGCGTAAAAGCTTATTGCATAGCATTTTTATCAACTTATGCAAGTATAATTCGCATAAGTCTAGTAGCACGCACACAAACACCGTGCCTAGTGGTCTGGTAACGCCGCATCGTATTAGATTAGGTTAGTGGAGGTGTTAGGTTTTTTTCGTTACGGAATTTCTTGACTCGGTCGCCGCGCCCGCAATAAAAGCTATGCAATACCCCTTAAGAATCTTTATGCCGTTATCTTAATTGAATAATAATGATGTTTTTACGAAGCAAAACTATGAGTATTTTGTAAGTTGGCAAATTTATAATAAATAGCAGTAATAAAAGCATATAAATACAAAATGCATATAATGCAAGCTTAAGTAAGAGGGTGCTTTACTTCACTGTAGGTAAGTAAGTACTGAAAAAATCTTTACCAGACTCTATTTCTTTTCCATAATCAAATAAGATTAAAGAAGAAATTCAATGAAACCGACTTTAATTAAATATAACCCAACATTTTCAATCGTCATCGAATCTTATCTTTATCCTCAGCAAGTTATATTAAAAGAACGCATTAGATAGTAATCTCGGGTCTACACGAGTAAATACAAGCCCTTAGAGATTGTGGTGCATAAATTGCCCTCTATCTGAACATCGCCTGACCCCTAATGGTGGCGAGGTGGGACAGATCCTTATCGTGAAAATACGAATTGTGTAGCCACATTGTCGATACCGTCGTTTGCTGGCTAATGCTTAATAAAATGTTCTTTCATAACTTCAATTAGGGTTGAGGTTGCAGATTGTCGAAAACGCCAGCTCATTCCATTAGGCAACCAGATAAAATATTCATTTCTACTGTTCAAATAATTGCTAATGTTTTATTTGTAGTATTTTGGCCCGTCTCCACGTTTGGCAATGATCACCACAATCGACATTGAACCTAGGCAATCATTGACTTTGATCATACATATATTATTCTATGCGCTTGTGTTTGTCCATCAGGAGCCAAAGTGGAGAGATTGCCATAAAAAGACCTCGAACAAACCAAATTAATATGATATATTATGAAAATATATTTCCTGTATTTAAAACGTCTGTAATGTTAGCATAATTCTCGGAGAATAAATAAGCTCGCATAAAACACGTATTGTATACCTCAAAGAGATTTAAAACTAATCGCACATCGACGCCTCTCACTACGTAGGAAGGAGCACAATATGCAAAGATACTTATCGGATTATAGCCTTATAGGAGATAAAACATCCTTCCCCGTTGAATTTATACGACTAAACATTGTTGCGAACTTTAAAAATTTAAACCTCGAACCGTCCCATATTACGTTAGAAATTTTAAACAAAGTAACGTTTCGAGGACTGTAAACTAAAAGAAAGCTGTTAAAAGATTTTCACAGTTCCGAAGACCTTAAAACGTTGGAGCTCTATCGAGTTAAAAGTTAGTTACCACCCGTTTTGGGGCGCCGCAGATACGAAATAGAAATGGTTTTATCTGCACTACAGATCTAGGCTAGGAGCTCAATATCTAGGCTAGGCTCAATATCTAGGCTTGTATTTACTCGTGTAATTACATCGCTTAAGGTTACATTTTTATAACGCGGCTTTAAAAAATGTCTATAAGAGACAGCCGATTCACAAACTTGCCCTCTTGTTTATGCCAAGTAAGAAAAGCAACGCTGATATTATTTTGATACCCAAGTGCCTTGAGCTGTTCCTTGAGCTTATTTACTGTAATTTTTGGGATTAAAGTGGCCAATGTTAAGTATAAAAGGGGTAAAGTATCCGATAGCAAAATTAGGTTTTTTTTTAAATGTTTGTAAAGAAAAATGTATTTTTCTTTATTTGCATTTTGCCGCCATTTAGATGATTATTTGACAGATTCTTCTGCTCTACGACTTCTATGTAATCTATGAAAAGAAAAGATGGCCGAATGGACTAAAAACTAGAAAGTATTATCATTGATTTCGGCGATTGTTAATTTAATAACACTAAATGTCGTTTCTTTGATTTTTCCAGGTAAGATTTTGTTATAATTTAAATGTAATAATTAAATCTTTATGTTATGTGGATCCACATATTTTGATTAAAATAAAAACTTTGTTTTTTTCAGAAACCCAATTGTGTTATTATTTACTACGTAATCGTCGAAAATCCTAAGAAATAAGTAACCTTATAAAACGACATATTTTATTATCAAGAAAAGAAAATATGGAAAGGTTGAAATTCGCATTCCAAGTAAAACCAACATCAGACGGAAAGTCGAACCACATTGCCATAACCTCAATCAGTACACAAGATGACAAGATTTTTCTAATTCCTGAAGAATTTAGTACATTGAAAAATACACTGAAAAAAGACACCAATCCAGAAATGTCTGGATAAAAACTACGGAGGACATTTTAAATACTTATGTGGATGGGGATAAAAATATGATTTTCCAGGACCAATTTCTCGAGGAGATAAGTCAAGAACAATTTGCTAAAACCAATACAAAAGTAACAGAAGTCGACCCAATTGTAAAGATTTTGGAAAGATTGATTGAAAGTCAGGAAAGAAAAGAAAAACAAAGTATGAAAAAACTGGCTGACAAATTCGTTATTGAAAAGTTTGATGGACGAAATACAATTAGTGCATCATATTGGATGGAGATATTTGAAAAGGAATGTGAAAGGTTTGGAATAGTAAACGAAGATGAAAAAATTGAAATTTTCAGATTATTTCTTGAAAAATCTTGCACAGATTGGTATGCCGCCATGATGATTAAACATAGCTTACAATCAGAGTGGTCCGAATGGAAATCAAGTTTTTTTACAAACCTATGCCATTAAAGGTTGGTCAACAAGCAAGTATGCATTGTCTTTTAAGTATCAATCAGGCTCTTTGTTGGACTATGCTGTAAGAAAAGAAAAACTATTGCTAGAAGTAAGAAAAAACAATTGATGAAGGGACATTAATTGATATAATAGCTGCGGACTTGCAAGACTTTATAACAGACAGAATTAACAAGGATGAGGTTGTGTATGTAAAAGATTTATTCAATGAACTGAGAAAGTTAGAGCATCTAGTTTTAAAAAGAAGAATTTTCAAAAAGAGAGAAGATACTAAACCAAATATAATAAAAGAAAAGTGTAGCATTTGTGAAAAATTAAAAAAAGGTGTACGTTACCACTCGGAAGATTTATGTTGGTTTAATCCTAAGATAAATAATGAAAAGGATAAAAAGCAAATAAAACTCATCAATAATTCAGAGCTAGAATGTGAACTACAGTGTGAAGATAAAAAAAACTAACTGTGCCGCCATTAATTAAAGTAAAATTAGTTCTTAATAACAATATTGAGATATTTGGAATCTACGACTCTGGTTCTAATGTATCATTGATCAATTCAAAGTTATTAAAGATAAATAATAAAGATCCTAACTTTAGTAACAATGCTAATTTGAAAACAATTAATGGCGTTAAAAAAGCGAACGGCATAATCAAAGTTAATATAAACATTTTTGATATGGAAAAGGAAATGAATGTTTTTGTGATAAACAGAAAGAATTTTGACTATGACTTTTTAATAGGACTAGACTGCATAAAAGAATTTTACTTGTGTCAAGATGAAAATTTGAAAGTACATCAGAAACTGTCTGGTTCTAAAATTCAACGGTTTTTTTAAAAAAAAAATCAAATATAATAAATTTTAATGAACACTTATGTGAAGAAAACTTTCAAATTTACATAAATCATCTAGATTTCAAGGATCAAGCACAGATTGAGGAGTTGATATCAAATTATAAATCTGTTTTTGCAAAAGATAAATATGACATAGGGAGAGTAACGGGTTATGAGGCACACATCGATTTACAAGTGGAAAAATATTGCAGTGAAAGACCATATCGTTGCACTATTCAAGATAAGAAGGAAATAGAAAAACAGGTTGCAAAGTTATTGGAAAAAAATATAATCGAGGAATCAGATAGCCCTTTTTCAGCACCTGTTACACTCGCTTACAAAGGAGATGAAAATAAAAAGTCCAGATTATGCATAGATTTCCGAGAACTTAATAAGATAGTTGTTCCGCAATCGCAACCGTTCCCTATTATTGAAGACCTTATAGTGAAAACAAGAGACTGCAAATTTTTCTCTACGCTAGATTTGAACTCCGCTTTCTGGTCCATACCATTGCGTGTTACTGACAGATACAAAACTGCATTCGTCACACAGGAGGGCCACTACCAGTGGACCTGTTTGTCGTTCGGTCTAAAGACAGCACCGGGCATTTTTCAAAGAATAATGTTTAACATTATACGAAAAATAAGCTAGGAGAATTTGCAGTAAGTTTTATAGACGACTTATTAGTATTTTCAAAAACATTTTTAGACCATATAAGATACCTAAAACAATTATTTGAAGCCATAAAAAATGAAGGCCTGAAACTCAAATTTTCTAAATGTATGTTTGCAGCACAATCAGTCAAATACTTGGGTCATATAATACAGAGTAACTCAGTCAGACCGCTGAAGGATAATTTGATATCAATACAAAATTTCCCAATTCCAAAAACACAGAAACAGATAAGGCAATTTTTAGGGAAAATAAACTTTTACCATAAGTATGTGCCAAATATAGCAATAAAACTAGAGCCTTTGCATAATCTTTTAAGAAAAGGACAAATATTTAACTGGACTGTAAAATGTCAACAGTCATTCGATGAAATGAAACAAATTTTATGTTCTCAACCAATATTAACAATCTTTGATCCTAATCTCCCTATTCACATATATACAGATGCCAGTATACAGGGACTGGGAGCAGTCTTGAAGCAGCCACAAGACAATAATGAAGAAAAACCTGTTGCATACTTTTCTAAAAGCTAAATTAAGTTCAAAAAAGGAAGAAAGCAATATATCTGGAATGCCTATCGATTAAGGAATGTGTTAAGTATTGGCAGCATTTATTGATAGGTAGAAAATTTACTGTATTTACTGACCATAAACCGTTAGAAACTATGAACATTAAATCAAGGACAGATGAGGAATTTGGTGAACTTACATTCTATCTATCACAATATGATTTCCAAATTAAGTACTCGCCCGGCAGATATAACATTGAAGCTGATTGTCTGAGCAGAAACCCTGTCCTTGGACCAAATGAAAATCAAGATGAACAATTAAAAATAGGAAACACAATAAAACTACAAGAAATCTTAGAAGATCAAGAAAAAAATGAAAATATACAGTGCAAGAAAGATAAATTAATATCAAAAGACAACATATATTATAAGAGAGTAAAGAACAAAGACAAAATAATTTTATCTGAAAAATTTAGCATACAATTCATAAATAAAATACATAAAGACATGGGTCACTTAGGAATTAGGCAGATATGCAAAGTATGATTAGTTCATTGTATACAGCGGAGAACATCACAAAGAACATAAAAAGAATTTGTGTATGTCATATGACGTCGATCGGTAGCAGTTCAAATGTTTCTGATCAAAAAATTGGATCGCGCTCTCTCTTACATTTTGTACTGAGCCGAGTAAGCCTTTGGTGTTCGTGGATGTCCAACGCCACTACCATCATGAAGACCAACACCAACACCAATACCAACGCCAACGCCAACGCAAACGCCAACACCAACATGAAGACCAAGTCCAACGCCAACGACAACATGACACCAACTCCAGCTCCACCTCCAGCTCCAGCTCCAGCTCCAGCTCCAGCTCCAGCTCCAGCTCCAGCTCAAACTCAAACTCAAACTCAAACTCAAACTCAAACTCAAAATCAAACTCAAACTCAAACTCCAACTCCAACTCCAACTCCAGCATCCAGCATCCAGCATCCAGCATCCAGCATCCAGCATCCAGCATCCAGCATCCAGCATTCAGCATTCTACATCCAGCATCCAGCATGCAGCATCCAGCATCCAGCATTTGTTGAATAAATAGTAGTAAATTATTACAACTCGAGACTGACGGCGACCATTGCTTGTGCGACGGGACGGGACGGGACGTTACCATGGTGACATATAATGTAATACTTTATATTAATATATAAATAATCGAAATACTTTATATTAATATGGCAAAGCAACGTTTGCCGGGACAGCTATAGTCGTGTGCGTACAAGACAAAAAAACGAGGAATACGGCTTTTGCTGAACCAAAGATTTCCTTAGGTAGGTTTGATCTTTATATCCCTAAGATGGGTTTACGATGTGGAGCCACCTGAATATTTCATGCAGGTGGGGGAGGGGGGAGGGGGTTTAGCTTTAACAAGGTATGAGGTCAATAAGTGCGTGGGATTTAAGTATGTAGTCGAGTTTGGTATCATTTTCGATTGAATCGAATGTTTAAATGCCAGTTTTGAATAATATTTAGATAAAATATAGTAAAAATAAAATGAAATAAAAAATTTAGAATATATGATTTTCAACCAACGAAAACGCTGTTGATAGGGCTTAATTAATATAAGGAGGCTGATAGCCGCATTATTCTGCATGCCAAAGACATGGTGATGAATGGAGCAATAAACATATTAATATTACTAGACGTACCGCGCGGCTTCGTCCGCGTAAATCAAAAATTTCACGGAAACCGTATATTTTTCACAAATTAATAACCCATATCTCACGTAGTCTACTATATATTCGTGTCAAATAACATAAAAATCGCTCCAGTAGTCTGTGAGATATTAGCCCTTTCAAATAATTTTCTCCATTTTTTTACATTTTCCTCTGTATCTTTGCTCTTATTGGTCTTAGCGTGATAAAATATAGCTTATAGCCTTCCTAAATAAATATGCTAACAAACACTGAAAGATTTTTTCAAATCGGACCAGTAGTTCTTGAGATTAGCGCGTTCAAACAAACAAACTAACAAACAAACTCTTCAGCTTTATTTTCACATATTCCTCTGTATCTTTGCTCCTATTGGTCTTAGCGTGATAATTATAGGCTATAGCCTTCCTCGATAAATAGGCTATCAAACACTGAAAGATTCTTTTAAATCGGATGAGTAGCTCCTGAGATTAGCGCGTTCAAAAAAACAAACTCTTCAGCTTTATAATATTACTAGACGTTCCGCGCTGCTTCGCCCGCGTAAATTAGATATTTCACAGACAAATCTAAACTTCACAAAAAGAGTAATTAGTCCACAAAAAATAACCTATGATTCTTCACGTTCCTATTTTTTATCTGTGCCAAATAACAGAAAAATTGCTGAAAAAATCGTGAAATAAGCCCTTTCAAATAATTTCCTCCGTTTTTTCACATTTTCCTCTATTTCTTCGCTTATATTAGTCTTAGCGTAATAAAATTTAGCCTATAGCCTTCCTCAATAAATGGGCTATCTAACACTGAAAGAATTTTTCAAATCGGACCAGTAATTACTGACTCATACTAAGATTAGCGCGTTTAAATAATGCTTCTTCTTCTTCTTCTTTTTACGTTGTTTAACATCTTTATCGTGCAAATATGAGACCTAAAATGAATTTAACATTCTTAAGTCATCCGAATATGGTACCGAACTTGGAATAGTACCATAATTAATGCCTCTATACAGATTGAGACTCTATTTTCCTCCAGAGCAGAAGCTGCTAAAATTAAAAAAACTAACATCAAAAATCGCGATGGCTCCACATCTTAAATCCATCCTTGGACCATAAGGACCAATCCTACCAAAGGAAATCTTTGGTTCATTAATAGCCGTATAATTCACCGTACACTACTACTAGTAATATATAAGTTTGATAACAAAACATTTAATTTGTTTTATTTTTTTCGCAATAATTCAAAAGTAATTTCAAAATAAAAATTTGAAGACACGCCGACAGCTCCGGCACTAACCCGAGCGCGTGTGACGTCATAATGTTTTTTTACCACAGAACAATAAAAATAGTACTAAAACAATAACATACCACGAATCAGCTCACCACTTTCATAAAAAATTAAGATTATATCCTATACAACGACACGAGAATTTTGAAAATCGGTCCACAAACAGCGAGCAGCATCCAGCATCCAGCATCCAGCATCCAGCATCCAGCATCCAGCATCCAGCATCCAGCATCCAGCATCCAGCATCCAGCATCCAGCATCCAGCATCCAGCATCCAGCATCCAGCATCCAGCATCCAGCATCCAACATCCAACATCCAACATCTAACTCCAACATCCAGCATCCAGCATCCAACATCCAACATCCAACGCCAACGCTAACGCCAACATGAACTCCAACTCCAACTCTACTAGAGCAATTTTTCTGTTATTTGGGTCAGATAAGAAGTAGACCACGTGAAGGATCATAGGTTATATAATCTATACTAATATTATAAATGCGAAAGTATCTCTGTCTGTCTGTCTGTCTGTCTGTCTCGCTTTCACGCCAAAACTACTGAACCGATTGTAATGAAATTTTGTACACAGATAGTCTAAAGCCTGAGAAAGGACATAGGCTACTTTTTAACTGGAAAAAGGGGTTGTAAGGGGATGAAATTGCGTAAATTTGTTCAAATTAAGTTAGTTCCAAAAATTCATAACAGATGACGCTAAGAGTCGCCTACATCTCGCTTTCGCTTGCTCATAAGTCTTTCTATAAGAGGTGGCACCATATTGAATTAGGTTTTTCGATTCTTTCGATTGTTATACACGTTAAATAAATAATAAAATAAATAAAAAATAAAAAAGCCCTTTATTCTGCGTATTTACAAATTTTGTTGTTTAAGTGTTCACATTTTAAATCAGATCTCTTAACACAGTGTGCCTCTCGGCATAGGCCTCCTCCAACGACTTACACTGTTTTCTGTCTTTTGCGACCCGTCTCCAGTTTGGACCCGCAGTTAGTTTTAGCTCATCCTCCCATCTTTGGTTTTGTCTTCCTCGGTTTCTTCTGCCATCCCTTGGGTAGGACTCTGTCACCTCTCTGCTCCATTTTCCTTTTGTGTCTCGTAACATGTGGCCAGTCCAACGCCATTTCTGCTGGTCAATGCGAGTTAGGACATCAGTGATTCCTGTTTTGGTACGAAGGTCAGTATTTCTCACTCTATCCAGTCTCCTATGTCCGGTCATACTCCTTTCCATAGCTCTTTGGCACCTAGCGAGCTTAGATCTTTGGACTGCAGTAAGAGCCCAAGTTTCACATCCATATGTCAGGCTGGGCAATATGCATGGATTAAAGGTTTTTTTCTTTATAGCCTATTATAACTATACCTAGTTCTCTCGGCTTCATGGTTTCTTTAAGGGACCAAAACTTTTTCCAGCCAATAGCTATTCTCATATTAATTTCCTTCATCATTTGGTCTCTAAAGGATATAACGTGACCCAGGTAAGTATACTCCTGCACATATTGTAAAGGTTCATTGTCCAAGTTAATGCATGTCTCGGTGCTGTTAGTCATAAGTTTTGTTTTTTTAAGGTTTATTTTAAGCCCAATTCTTGCGCTTTCTTTGTTCAGGGTTAACACCATTTGCTCTAATTTATTTGGATCCTCTTCTAGCAGCACCAAGTCGTCAGCGAATCTGAGATGACTGAGTTTTTTGCCGTTTACATTAATCCCATATTTGTCCCAGTCTAGTCTCCGAAATACACTCTCTAGAGCGGCTGAAAACAATTTTGGGGATAACGGATCCCCCTGCCTTAGGCCTCTTTCTACATTGAACATGTCTCCCAAGGTTTCCATCTGTATTTTGGCTTTGCTACTGCTATAAATCGTTTTGATGACGTCAATGTATGTTGCTGGTACGCCTTGTTGTTTCAAACTGTGCAGAAGGTGAGTGTGGCTTATACTGTCGACTGCCTTGGCGTAGTCGATAAAGGCTATATAAATTTGTTTATTGTACTCGGTGTACTTTTCCAATATTTGTTTCAGAGTGTGGATATGGTCGATTGTCGAAAATCCTTTTCGAAAACCCGCTTGTTCGACTGGTTGTTGTTCGTCCAGTGTTTTATTTAGTCGGTCTAGAAGTATCTTTGCGAATATTTTGTATACGTTCGACATCAAACTTATCGGTCGGTAGTTTTCCATGTCGTCTTTGCTTCCGTTTTTGTGTAGTAGAATAATATGGGATTTTGTCCATTGCTCTGGGATTTTACATTGTGTGATGATTTCGTTAAATATTTTAGTGAGAATAGGAGTTAGTTCTTCTATCGTACCTTTAAGGAGTTCGTTGTCTGGTCCAGGTGATTTCTCTGCCTTTTGGCTTTTTATTGCCTTTGCAACTTCGCATTGAAGTATTTCCGGAATTGGTATTGTATCTTCATTGTCAAACTGATTTGCTTCGATAGAGGTGTCATTATTATTGGTTGTTACTTCAGGAGCTTGTTTGGCATAGAGCTGGCTGTAAAACTGCGTGGCTATTTCACTGATGGTTTTTCTTCTTGTTGTGGTTGCTGTTCTCTTTTTAAGTCTTGGTATCCACTCTTTCCCAGCATCTCTTAACTCTTTTAGAGCCTTTTTTAGTCCTCCCGTTTTCGTTATGTAGTGTTCCAAAGTTTTCAGTCTTTTAGTTTTCCTGTCCTTTCGTATACTTTGCCTAATTTTTTTGCTTAGATCAGTTATTCTTTTGATTGTTTCCTTTCGTGGATGACTCGATATTAAGTTTTTACGTTCTTTCATTAGTTGTATGGTGGAATCACTCAGTTCATATTTGTTGTTTTGTTGGGTTCTTTTCTTATTTGTCAGAAGTCTTTTTTCTACTAGGTTATACTTTTGTGTTGGGTCGAGTGCTTCGCTCGTGATTTATTTTTTTACTGCGTCAAAATCAATTGTAGCTGCTACGGAGAGAGCTGGTATTTTCTGTTTGCCGATGATGTGGTTACGTGAGGTTTTAGTCTGTTTCAGTCGTAGTGAGCAGCGCACCATTCTATGGTTTGTATTAAAGTTAAGATTGCTTATGACCGCTGTGTCTGTGAATGCTTTTGGAAAATTGCTTATAATGTAATCGATTTCATTCTTAAAAGAGCCGTCAGGAGATAACCAGGTCCATTTGTTTCGTGTATTTTTTTTTTTGAAGATTGAGTTAAGCACTGTTAGGTTATTTTCCATGAGAAATTCAACTAGCTTTTGCCCATTACGACTTCTTTTTCCATGACCGAACTTGCCCAGCACATATTCTTCGCTGTTTTGTCTTGCTCCAACCTGTGTGTTGAAATCTCCCATGAGTAAAATATGTTTATTTGTGTTTCTCGTGATGGCCTGTAACAATTCTTCGTAGAAAGATTCCAACACTGTTTTATCAGCTTGTTCGGTTGGCGCGTATGCCTGTATGATGGACCATTGCTTCCTGTAACCTGGTAGATCCAAGTTAAGTTTTGCTAGTCTGTCCGAGACTCCGACCAGTTCTACTATGTTTTTCTTTAAATAGTGTTTAATGAGAAATCCTACTCCCTTTTGTCCACCTGGTTCTCCTTTTTGGTACAGTATAAACTTTTTATATTCCTCAATTTTCTCTCCTGCCCTCCTCATTTCACTAATTCCTAGGATGTCTAGGTTTATTTGGTCTAGAGCTTGTTCTAGTTCTAATAGGCTTTCATTTGTTCTTAGAGTTCTAGTGTTCAAGGTTCCAATTTGGAGAGTTTCGCATCTTTTCTTGTTTGTTGAAAGGTGGTGGTCTGACGTCTCACGGGGACCAGCCGGATTGAGACCTTTTATATTTGTTTTTAAATTAGTTGGTTGCTATTGTTTGCTTCCGGAGGTAACGTTTGTTCTTGCGCGGTTCATGTATTGTTTATTTTTGCAGCTGTGTTACTAGTGCCAGATTGGTCATAGTTTTTTGATGGTGTTTTTGATGGGGACCGCTTCCTTTTGTCATTGCCAATTTTTTGATTTACCCTTTGCTTGATTATAAGTTTATCATATTTAATTATGGCTACATTTCCTTTTTCGTATTCATCCTTCTGTTTACTTTTTAGTTCTTTTCTCGTTTTCAATACTTCGGGGGGGGGGGGGGGGGGTAATCTTCAGTGGCGTAAGTAGGTGTTATAAATTTCTATACACGTTAATCGTTATTAAATAATTCACTACTCAGTACTTTATCTATGCAGTGACGTTATGACGGAACCTTAAACCTACCAATGATAAATAGTTTACGGAGCTCATGCTAAAGTTGTGTAATGGCTAAATAAGCTTTAAATTTGGTATAAATAAAGTTTACTTAATTTAAAAAATGAAATATTACGTGCACACTGCACAGCTGTTTTGGGTATTTTGATTTTTAAAGGGGTACCAGGGTTTAAAAAAGCTTTTAAATTTGACACCAATTTTGTTGACACCGCGCGCTATAAACTGAAGTCCACGCGGACGAAGTCGCGGGCAACAGCAAGTATATAATATAATGGTTATAACTGATTATTTTTGTGCCAACCCTACTTCAAAATTTCTTGCCAGAAAACAATGGATTTTTAACAGAAGACAGAAATTTTTAACTGCGTTCCGGAGGGCGTCCGAAATTTTATGTCAGATGACGTCGATCGGTAGCAGTTCAAATGTTTCTGATCAAAAAATCGGATCGCGCTCTCTCTTACATTTTGTACTGAGCCGAGTAAGCCTTTGGTGTCCGTGGATGTCCAACGCCAACACCATCATGAAGACCAACACCAACACCAATACCAACGCCAACGCCAACGCAAACGCCAACACCAACATGAAGACCAAGTCCAACGCCAACGACAACATGACACCAACTCCAGCTCCACCTCCAGCTCCAGCTCCAGCTCCAGCTCCAACTCAAACTCAAACTCAAACTCAAACTCAAACTCAAACTCAAACTCAAACTCAAACTCAAACTCAAACTCAAACTCAAACTCAAACTCAAGCTCAAACTCAAACACAAACTCAAACACAAACTCCAACTCCAACTCCAACTCCAACTCCAGCATCCAGCATCCAGCATCCAGCATCCAGCATCCAGCATCCAGCATCCAGCATCCAGCATCCAGCATCCAGCATCCAGCATCCAGCATCCAGCATCAAGCATCCAGCATCCAGCATTCAGCATCCAGCATCCAGCATCCAGCATCTAGCATCCAGCATATAACAATCGAAAGAATCGAAAAACCTAATTCAATATGGTGCCACCTCTTATAGAAAGACTTATGAGCAAGCGAAAGCGAGATGTAGGCGACTCTTAGCGCCATCTGTTATGAATTTTTGGAACTAACTTAATTTGAACAAATTTACGCAATTTCATCCCCTTACAACCCCTTTTTCCAGTTAAAAAGTAGCCTATGTCCTTTCTCAGGCTTTAGACTATCTGTGTACAAAATTTCATTACAATCGGTTCAGTAGTTTTGGCGTGAAAGCGAGACAGACAGACAGACAGACAGACAGAGATACTTTCGCATTTATAATATTAGTATAGATTATATAACCTATGATCCTTCACGTGGTCTACTTCTTATCTGACCCAAATAACAGAAAAATTGCTCTAGTAGAGTTGGAGTTGGAGTTCATGTTGGCGTTAGCGTTGGCGTTGGATGTTGGATGTTGGATGCTGGATGCTGGATGCTGGATATTTTGCAACTCTGCGTATTCCTGCTGAAGTACCTTGCTGGCACCTAAGAAATTTGTACCGTTGTCACTAAAGATTTTGCTAGGTGTCCCTCTACGAGCGGACATCCGGCGTAAAGCGGCTAAAAACGTCGAGGTGGTAAGGTCTGATACGACCTCGAGATGTACGGCCTTGGTTGCCATACATACAAAAACTGCAACGTAACCTTTACTGCTTTTAATTCCACGGCCTTTGCTGCTCTTTATCATGATGTGTCCGGTGTAGTCTACCCCTACCGATTGAAAAGGTCTACAAGGGTTAACTCTAGCTGCGGGCAAGTCACCCATTAATTGCTGATGCTTGCTAGGGCTGTGTCTCCTACACGTGATACATAGCCTAAGGCGTTTTTTGGTAGCCCTATTGCCACATATGACCCAATACTTCTTACGTATAAATGCGGACGTAAGACGAGGTCCACCGTGAAAGGTGAGCTCGTGAGCCTGGTCTATAATTAGATCTGATAAACGACTCTGATTGTGTATTATAATAGGATTTTTCATTTCTGGGTCTAAATCGGCATGTTTCAGCCGACCGCCTACTCTCAATAGATTATTTTCATCTAAGAAAGGATTAAGACTTATAATTTTGCTACTTGATGAAATTTTCTTGTTATGCTTTAAATTATCAATTTCTTCGTTAAAACTTAAATATTGTATATTTCTTATGATAATGTTTTTTTGCTTTGCTTAATTCAGATAGTGATAGGTGCTTTGCTTTTGTTTGCCCTTTTTTGCTTGATGTAAATCTTAACATATATGCTACTATTCTAACAACCTTAGCTAGAGAACTATGTTTCATAAGTAATTGTAATATGATGCAATTTTCACGATATTCCTGTGTCACTAAGTTAACTAATGCGGAAACTTTAAGCTCTTGATCAGTAAAATATGTTTGATCTGCCTGATCATGTTTAAAATTAGGAAGCCAGCTTGGACCACGCCACCACAAAGAATGGTCAATTAACTGAGACACATTCATGCCACGACTTGCTGAGTCGGCAGCATTTTCTTCGGACTTAACATATCGCCAACATTCCGGTGGCATGATTGATATAATTTCGCGAACTCTATTAGCCACGAAAACATTCCAACGAGTAGGGTTTCCATTTAACCAGCCTAAAACTATCATGGAGTCGACCCAACCGTATGTTTTTATGTTGTAACCGCTTAGGCAATTTTTAATTTTATTTATTAATTTTGAAAGTAAAAGTGCCCCGCACAACTCTAATCGGGGTAATGATACTGTTTTGCTACTCGGCACGAGCCTCGTCTTGCCTACTAATAATGCTATACCCTTCGGCCCGGTTGATACGACAATAAACTACACCTGCATACGCCTTTGTTGACGAATTACAGAAACCGTGTAACTCGATGCATTCGTTTTCTGTTGTACCTATCCACCGTGGTACAGTTATTTTATTTATGTTACATAAATCGACCTTGATTTTAACCCACTCCGCGTAAATATCGGCAGGTAGCTCGTCATCCCATTTGAGGCCTGCTAGCCATGTTTTTTGGAAAATGATTTTTAGTTTGGTTGATACGGGTGAGAGCCATCCTAGAGGATCAAATAATTTGGAAACTTCTGAAAGTAATAACCGTTTCGTTGTTTTGCTAGAAATGTTAGAGTCGATCTTTGATTGAAAAGAAAAATTATCATGATTGGGGTTCCAACCTAACCCTAAAATTTTGCTCTGCTCTTGTTTAAAAAAGAAACCACGAGCTGTTTCGGTATCGACGTCTACTAACAATTCGGGTACATTCGACTTCCATTTTCGAAGGTGGAATCCTCCCGATTGTAACAATTTGATAAGGTCCAGCTGTAGCTGCCTCGCCACTGATAAATTATGATGACCGTGCAATAAATCGTCCATATAAAAGGAATCCATAAGGACAGACAGAGCCGCGCTGTTTAAATAGTTTGCTTTTTCGTCCGACGCTAACCTCTTTAACGTCATCATCGCGAGGAACGGTGCGGCCTTGGTGCCGTACGTCATCGTTTGTAATTGATACTCTTTGATAGGTTCGTGTGGGGCGTCCCTCCACACGATTTTTGGATACTTTTGATCATCATCATGGACCCGTATCATCCTAAACATTTTCTCAATATCAGCAGTAAATCCGAATTGAAATTGTCTCCATTTAATGATAAGAGACTGGAGCTCCTGCTGTAGATTGGGTCCGGACAACATTAAATCATTGATACTTAAACCCGAAGTAGTTTTACACGATGCATTGAAAACTACCCTAAAGCGTGTGCTCGTAGAGATGAGTGTTAAAATATGATGAAATAGAATTATCGGTTGACGGAATCATATGACCTAATTCACGATATTCCTCCATTATTTTTTTACATTCCTGATACATGTTAGAATTATTCTTAAATTTTTTCTCCAAAGATAAAAACTGAGCCACGGCCTTGGGTTTTGACAACCCTAGCTTGTTTTCAAAATCTTCCTCGAAGGGCAACCTAACGACATAACGACCGTCTTTTTGGCGCGTCGTAGTCTCATTATAATAATCTAAATATTTTTGATCACTAACTGATAATTTAGAAGTTTCGGAATTTATATCCTCAATTTTCCAAAATTTTTCTATTTCACTTACATCGGTTAAAACTACATTGCATTGAATAGTCTTAACGTTGCCTGTAAGAATCCAACCTAATGATGTGTTTTGGGCAATAGGCGTAAAATTATCTACCTTAATCATACCGTCTAATAAAATAAGAGCGTATATTTCGGCTCCCAGCAACAGATCCACTGGGCGGCTTACGTTAAATTTAGGATCGGCTAACGAAATATTCTGTACAAATGGCCATGTTGGCTTATCGAATGAAAAACTAGGTAAATTTTTAACCAGACTCCGCATAATCAGCACGTCCGTTTCAAATTTAAAATCGCTATTTATTGCTGCACAATTGAGAGAAATAACACCCTTGCAGCTGCTTTCCTTGGCTCCGACACCAGATACAATACCCTTGCTTCTCTTTCGAGGCAAGTTCAAAAGTTGAGCTGCATGCTCAGTAATTAGAGATATTTGGGAACCCTGATCTATTAAAGCACGCAATTGAACGTATGTACCATCTAATTTTTGCACGTTGATTATGGCTGTGGCCAAAAGGATTTCTGGAATCCCACGCTGTAAAGATACGTGAGAATTGTGAGAGCTCACTTGCGCTGGCTCGTATTTCGAAACCATCGGTTGCGCTTGCGCATACGCTTCGTGCAAAAGAGTGTTATGTTTTTCATTGCATTGTCTGCAACGTTTAGTAGAAAAGCAAGCCTTATTGTTATGAAAATAAAGACAGTTTTGACATATATCATGCTGTTTGACGATTTTGCGCTTTAGGTAATGTGGCATATCGATAAAGCGCTGGCAACTAAAAAGAGCGTGATCGCTCGTGTTACATACTGGACATTTATACAATTTCACTGTTAAAGCACTTTTATCCTGGGAAAAAGATTGTGATATCTTGTTTTGCGTTGGGAAAGATTGTTTCATGTTAAAGTTTTTATGCATGTTATATTTAGAATTATGTATGATTGTATTTTTGTTAGTAGGTGTCACAAAACGATTGAGTGATTTTGATGGACTGTTATCAAATTTACGTTTAGAGGACTCTAAAGTAGTAAACTTATTCTCTAAAAATTTCAAAAACTCTTCAATTTTTGGCAATTCACGCGGATTTTTTACGGACGTCAAATATTCATTATGCAACTCTGAATCAAATTTTTGTGACAAAAGGTATACTAATAAAGGGTCCCAGGATGAGATATCAATTTTTATGTTTTTGATAGCGTTTAGAGTTTCTAAGGCGGTATCGTGAATACGTTTAACATTATTTATTGATAAATGATGAGCAACTGGCATGTTAAGTAAAATATCAACGTGAGAGTTAAAAATCAATCTTTTGTTATTGTACCTATGACTTAAAATATTCCAACATGTAGTGTAATTATCTGAGGAAATATTAAGGTGCTGGATGAGGCTCGCTGCCTCCCCCCTGACTTTAGTTTTTAAGAACTGCATTTTTTGCGCATTAGACAATGACGGGTTACTATGAATTGTCTCTGTAAATAAGTCTTTAAAAGAAGTCCACTGATTATAAGTGCCATTGAAAACTGGTATTTCGATTTGAGGGGTAACCTACTCCCTATGAGAAGTTGACCATAACTTCCGGTTGATAGCCTTGACTACGTCGTTGTACTCTGTTTCTGTCTGATAATATGTTTGTTCATACTCTAAATTCCTACCCCCTAGGTCACCGTCTAACTCCCAGTGTAAAGAGTCTATCGCTGTCCAGCGAGACTGAATATTTCGGAGCAAATGTTCGAATTCCCATTTTTCTGTTATTGAATCAAGAGCGATATTTGCTATTGTGTGTCGAAATGCCTTAAAATTACTGTTCTGACGTCTTAGTAATTCATCGGTTTTGCTGTTGACACCTTGAGACACAGTGCCAGGCAACGGTGATGGCTGGTGGGACGCTGCTGCGTCAGCCAGAGGTGTCGCAGGCCTGATCAGCGGGGTGGACGGGCCAGCCCTCGCCGGAGCCAGCGGCTGATAGCTTGCTATGGCAGATCGAATATGCTGGAATCTCTCCCTTGCCGTCTCAAACTGATTGTTTTTAAAATAAGTGAATGATTGGGCAAACTCATACGTGCACAATTTTTTATGATTTACTTCGATTTCTGTCCAGTATTTATCCAAGGCGTCTAATTTCGCCTGAATGTAGTCCGGCGTCTTTCGGTCGGCGCCATCCTTTTTGAAATTAGTGTATGATTGCTCAACACGCGTCACCAGTTGCTGCTGGTTCGCCAATAGTTTCTCCACACTCGACATGGTTTGAATCGAGAAATGTGGTGTAAAATTAGAAAGATCTTACTTGATTGCTTGATTGCTGCTGCTCACGCCCTGGAGAGGGTGATGATCTGCTGAAGCGATGCCAATGCTGATGCTGCTGTCTGCTGCTTGCAGACAGGAACCACACTGCTATGCTGAATACTGCTGCTGCTGCTTATGCTCGTCTCCCACTACCACAACACTGATCCGCGGGAAACTGTTTTGCTATATCACAAGTCCACCACTGTACTGTCTGCTAATTTACCGAACTGATTTTATTTTAGTCGCTGATAGTCCTCACTCGCGAATGATCCTGCTTTGGCCAAATCGTGGAAGGTCTCAAAGCTCGAAGGACCAAAAAAAGGGATATAGGAGCTGCTTACTCGACTACACCCTTTTTGTGATATGATAGATTGATTATTAAATTAAAAGTCCTTGATAATATAAAAATGACAATATATTGACTGTATGTTACTGCTAAAAATGAGTGCGCGATTGATGACGGCTTGTTGCGATCTGCCCGAGAGTATGCACTTGCCGGGACTCCGGGAAAATAATTATGTAGGATCAGCAATGTACGTGCTAGCTCGTATAATTATGTAGAATAGATTAATAAATAATTAATAAAACTTAATTACCTCAGTGTTAATAAGCAATTATTTTTATTATTAATTATGTTTACGAATTGTACAGTTGCTTGAAAAACACTATAAAATACAAACTATCGGTTAAGGCAGGGTCGGATTAAGTCTGAGCTCCTTAAGATAATAATTTATTATTATAATTAGTTAAGTACATTATTTATTTATAAAAATATAAAATAAAATATTTGGTGGATTTGTTACATTAGGAAATCAAGTATTTTTATTTAGGACGTATTAAGGCCGTCCCCTGAGCAAACGACCTTGACCATGGTATACATTTGTCGCGTTGCCGAGATCGCACCAAAACCCTATTTTTTACTTATCTTACTTCAATATTGACCTAAAAAAAATTCTAACGGTAAATAATATGTAATTAGTGAAATTGTCAATCTATCGGCGAGTGTTTTAAAATAAACTTAATTTGTAAATACTTGGGAGATGCTGAATGTATGTTTGAATTTTAAGTATAAATTTAAATTGGTATGACTTTGGAAGCTGATATCATGAGTATAATAAACAAAAATAGGAAATAAATAACAGTAAAAAGAAAGGTTATAATTATGCTGAAGATTATTGCTGTATATTTATTATAATTTTGTAGCTTTCAAATTATGATTTAACCATCCTTTTCTCAAAGCAATTCAGACTCTTTTTGACCCCCTAAAACTTCGTTGTGGATAAAACAATAAGCTTGAATTTTCAGTTGCTAAGCAAGCGTTGTATAAACACGGAATACTTAAGTATTTAAAAATATTTCATTCAATTTGAACCAGTAGGTTCAAATTGAATGAAATTTACTGAAACTTTACTTTGAAATTTACTGAAAAAAAATTTTTTGAAACTGAAAATAATAAGGTTTTTACGGATGGGAAATTATTTCTTTTCTTTATTTATCTTAGATTCTATTTGTGAAAAGAAAAAACCATAAAAGGTTGACATTTCAAAGATATTCGGAATTTTAGATTGAGAAATGAGAGGGTGGGAAAATACTTCCCTGTACCCGATTAAGGGTTAAGAACTGAAACTTGTTAAACGTTCTTAATTTTGTCACTTAGGTACTCACTGTCTGACTGACTGACTGATTTCTGTCCAGTTTTCGAGATACACTTAACATCGTGACTAAATTTGTAATCCCATACAAATGTAGATTATAAAGTTACATATTTTGCAGATTATGATTAAGAATCATTGTACCCGTATCATCGATATCTCCGGTATATCATCGGTAGACAGATATTTAGCTGTTAGTGCTTTGGGTCTTAATCACGGGAAAACCTAAACATTTCATAATAATTTCTGTCCAGTTTTCTAGATACTCTAACTTCGTGAATAACTTTGTGATCCCATATAAATGTATAGGATTACAAAGTTACATTTGCAGTTTATGAATCATTGTTGATTGTACCCGTACCATCGATATCTCGGGTATATCATCGGTAGATAGATATCTAGTTAGTGCTTAGTGTCTTAAGAGCGGGCTGTGCAATTTTGCTGTGTTTTCTAATAAGTATTACGATCTCGGAAGACGATTGACTCAAATGAAATTGAGATTTATTTAATCATTGTATATTTATCTGATATTTAGCTAACGGAAAACACGATTCACTTATTTTGACTCGATACTCGATAGTTTTATTTTTCGAAATTATGAATCTTTTTGGGCTTTTCAACAAATATCTGTTACACTTATTGAGTTACTATCATTAAATAACTTGCACTACTACAATCACACACTTTATAAAATAATGGATGAAGGAAATATTAGTATAGTATTTAATTTTTAAATAATCATCATTTAACAGTTTTGGGACATACGACCTTTACTTTCGTGCTATAATTCGGGAACCGTTGTTACGCGATATTGTTCACTATTAGCCGCAGCGCAAAGCACAATTCTCGGGGGCATGATTCTATTATTTATATACTTAAATAAACTTACATATAACGAGCGCGATTAATAAAAGATATTAAATTACTAGTCTGATGACGTCACATCCAAATCGGAAGTACCGCAAAAACGTTTTCGTCAGTATAAATTACAAAATATAAAATCATATTTTCAAATCGACTTTTATTTATTAATCATAAGCTTTTATTTGATGATAAGGGTGAAATACGGTTTCCTAGGCCAAGTTCTATTCGAAATATGCATTTGTGCAATGAAATTAAATATAGGTCAAGTAGCCTTTTTCGATATGCAACGGATATAGTCCCGAAATTATTTAAATATAGATTTAGTACCAAAATTATAAAAAAAATATATTAATAAATAATAATACTTTGAAAAATAAAACCAAGAAAGAACTGGTTAAGTTTTTGCACGCAGGTCTTATTGACAAGAAGGTAGTTAGATATAAGTCCAGTTTAACCTACATGGGAGAGGTATCTGCACGCTTATCCAAAATAATGAAAAACAACGATATGCATGTCTTATTCAGGACAAATAATACTTTAAAACCTCATTTGTGTCACAATAAAGACCGGATTGATAAAAAAAATCAGTCTGGTGTCTATAAGATGATGATGATGATGTTATTTGCTTTAAGTAATTAAAATTTTCGTAGATTTTCCTTTTTTTAACATATTTCATGATTAGTATTAATTTATTATTTATTAATTATTGTTAACAAAAATTTATTAATATATTTCCTAAAATTTTAAATAATTTTACTGATATGGCCCATTTGATCTTGTTTTGAAATTGTGTTTGTATTTTCTAATTTTATTTTATTTATACTGCTCTTAGTTAAGATTTAAATGTATTCTCGTAGTTTTAACTTATTTATTATTATGAAATTTCTAGCTTGTTATTACTGTTAACTTGCATGTAATTTTAATTTTATTTAATTCATAATCATATTTTATCGATTTAATTGTGTTTTGTTACGAAATCAATTTTTATACTGTATATTCTGTAGAGCTATAATCGTGAATGCTGTGTCGCCTGTTAAGGTGCATGCATCGGTACAGATTACTATTATTGTGTTTAACAAGGTTTTAATTTATTGTTGTAACTTTTATATTATTTAAAAGTAAACACAGTTTTTATATTATCTGTGTAGTTGTCTATGTTTTTTTGGTATGTGTCTATGGTTGTATGAAGTTTTCTTCTTCGCTCTGTTCCTTTTAAAAAGGTGAATAAAACGTCAAGTTAAAATTCCATACTATTTTATTTTCTGCTCCCATCTGCAAAACTCTACATATATTTCAATATTTATGTACTGTTTGGTGTCCTTAATTTAAGTAAATAAATAAATATAGGATCGATTATCCTAAAATATGCGATAGTCAATAGTGATTACGTTGGTCAAACTGAACGCAGATTTGAGAATCGGTTTAAAGAAAATATTATCGCGGCTTATAGAAATGGTCATCCTGATAAAACTTAGTCACATTTTGATAAAATCATAAACATCTTTTAGATAATAATCATACAGTGCCCAACATTATGTCAAGTATTTTGCCGCGACTTAAGACCCTACGAAAATTTCGTAATTTACCGTTTTTAGAGCCTTATTATTAACTCATAATTTGAAAGCTACAAAATTATTATAAAAATACAGCAATAATCTTCAGTACCTATATGAACGTTCCTTTCATAGTTATTAATATCCTATTTTTGGTTTTTATACTCATGATATTATCAGCTTTCAAAGTAATACCAATTTATTTAAATTCAAGCATACATTCAGTATCTCTCTGGTATTTACATAATATTACGATTATTTGAAACACACGTCAATAGATAGACAATTTCATTAGGTACATATTTGACGTTTGAATTTTTTTAGGTCAATTTGGAACTAAGACATGTAAAAAAATAGGTTTTTGGTTCGATCTCGGCACCGCGGCAAATGTATGGTCAAGGTCGTTTGCTCAGAGGATGGCCTTAAGTGTAAAATTAAGGTTTTTAGATTTAGGGCTGTAAGGTTAGAAACTTGGTGACTTGACACCACGAACTATAATATTATGTACTCGTCTTGGCAACATTTTTACATGAAAATGTTTTTGGTAAGGTCTAGTTTAAGTAATTTTAAGTAATTTGAAAGCTACAAAATTATTATAAAAATACAGCAATAATCTTCAGTACCTATATGAACGTTCCTTTCATAGTTATTAATTTCCTATTTTTGGTTTTTATACTCATGATATCAGCTTTCAAAGCAATACCAATTTATTTAAATTCAAGCTTACATTCAGTATCTCTCTAGTATTTATATAATATTACGATTATTTGAAACACACGTCAATAGATAGACAATTTCATTAGGTACATATTTGACGTTTGAATTTTTTTAGGTCAATTTGGAACTAAGACATGTAAAAAAATAGGTTTTTGGTGCGATCTCGGCACCGCGGCAAATGCAAGGTCAAGGTCGTTTACTCAGGGGATGGCCTTAAGTGTAAAATTAAGGTTTTTAGATTTAGGGCTGCAAGGTTAGAAACTTGGTGACTTGACACCACGAACTATAATATTATGTACTCGTCTTGGCAACATTTTTACATGAAAATGTTTTTGGTAAGGTCTAGTTTTTTCTTTTTCAAATATTATGATTTGATAATATTTTCGTTTATGTATGCTTTTCTGCAAGAGACGTGTACGAGTAACTCTTCTTTTTCAAGTATAAGCTCTATTAATACGTCGTTTCATTTTATGCTGCACTTTTTTATGTTTTCCACTCCTTTTTAGGGTTCCGTACCAAAGGGTAAAAAATGCCCGTCTGTCGCTCTATAACAGCAAATACTAATTTAAGCAAAATATTTAAGGGGGCTCCCATACAAGAAACGTGATTTTTTTGCTCGTAACTCGTAAGATTCAATAATGACAAAATCCTAAATTATATTAATTGTTCTTTAAAATTAAGTTATAATAAAATTAAAATAAAATAAATACGTTAGGAATCTCGTACAAAAAACACAATATTTGCCTACTTTCGCTCTATAACGGTACAGAACCCTTCGTGCGCGAGTCCGACTCGCACTTGGCCGATTTATTTTTCTTTACTGTCACTTTCTAAGCCATTGAGGCTTTTGTTCAACATAATACAACGTTCCATAACGAGCAACAACCAGACGGTAACGTGTGTTAGTGTCAAACAAACAACCGCAGCGAAAAAAAAATCCTAAACCTATTTATTATACTGCAGTCGCCAGAGGTTTTAACCTCCGAAAATTGTAATAGTGAATGGATTTTTGTTTTTGAGGTGTTATTTTCTTTTTTACACTATAACTTGCAAAGTTTACCAAAAATTTTTTTGTGCTTTTAATTTTTTAGTTACTTAATTAAAAATTAATATTTCACCATATAAAACCGGTCCCGAAAAAAAAATATTTTCTTGTTCCTGTTATTTAATGACTCTTAACCGATTGCTTACGTTGAAAATTAACCAAATACACCATTTTTAAAAAAGAAAGTTTGCTTTGCTAAGCTAAATACAACTATAAGATTTTTGCAAAGTTTTTAGAGATTTGCGCTCGTCGTAACCAAGATAAAAGGGTTTGGGTAGATTTAAGGGTTGTAACGAAAAGTGTGTTAAACTTACTTGTTGTGCGTATTTAATTTTTAGAGAAATAATAACTTTTAAGTACTTAAAAACGTTTAAATATCTCCAAAAATGTGTAAAATAGACCGAAAATATTTTTCTATATTTGTTGAGAATTTATTTAAGTGAGAGCTAAAACATTAAATGCATCGACAAATCAAAGATTTTTTTTAGTCTTTGAAATATATTTAAGTTTCCTACTTAAAGCCAGAAAAAAATTGGGTGCTACAAATCTCACGTACATACTTAAGACGCATGTTGCGACCTATGTTTGGAAAATGCTTACCTGAATGCAAAAAATATCAGTTCTTAACCTAATTTGTATTTTTTTCCTTTAAGTATGTTTTAGCAAATATAATTAATGAAAAAAAATAAATAAAAAATAAATTTTATTCTGTAAAAACCAAACGAAAAGAAATAAAATACAGATTTTCTTCGAAATATCCGTGAAAAGTTTGTGCTACATTTTCAGAAAATTTAATAAAGTAAGAGCTAAAAAGTTATACACATTAAGAAATAGAAGGCTTTGTTAAGCCTAAAAAATAATTTTAAACTTCCTATTTAAAACCAAAGAAAAATTGGAACGCCATTTACCTGGCGAGGCACACAACAAACACATTTGGAGGTATGCTCATCAAAATACAAAAATATTAATTTGAAATATAAATTATATATTTTTTCAACTTATTTTCTTTCTTTGGAATATAAGCAATGATACAAATAAAAAAAATAATGATATATTTTATTATTTTGCTATATATTTAAAAGAAAGAAATATGCAAATTTTCTTCAAAATTTTACAGTTTATGAGTTTACTTGAAGTGGAAGAGAATAATTTAAAAATCAAAAGCACAACTTTTCAATAGGTAAACTTTATTATTTATGTTATCAGCTACACATTCCTTTTTTTCTTTTCAATTTTCATCCACTATTGCAAAAATCGAAGGTTTGCACGATTTTTACGCTCTGGGAACTCCACTATTACAACAATTTACTTTTTAGCCACGAATGAATAGCGCGCGGGGTGGCGGGCGGCGCGGCGGGCGGCCTGTACCTCCCGCCCGCGCCCCGCGCATACACCTCGCTCGCTCCCGATTGCTATATTCAAATCTGTCTATGTAAAATGTTTTTAGTTTTTAATACGCTTGATGATTTTTTTGGATATTTTGCTAGTTGAAAAGAAAGTTGACAGTGTACTTAAATCAATAAATAAAACAGATAGAGAAATTTTGCCCTGCTAGTAAAAAGGCAATTTTTAAAAATAGTATAAATACGTGGTTTATGTTTTGGATTTTCATTTTGTGGCTATAAAACTTCAATATAATGTCATTCCCGTAAAAAAGTTCGACAGAGCAATTTTGGCGTCCAAGCCACGCCAAAAAAACATATTTTATTACATTTTGGTGTTTCTGCTGGGATATTTTTTTGGATATTTCATACATTGTTTCTATACGTTCCATGAATATGTCCAGTGAAAAAAAATTCGACGGAGCATTTTTGCTACAAAAGATATTAATTAATTACGAATTTAGGTAAAAATACCTAACTTCTTTTATTATTATTTTTTGGATATTTATACAAAACTTTTGATTCGTTGATACTTTACCATGCTATAAAGTTTTTTCTGACTGAGGAATTACTCCGAGGTTCACTTGGTTCGTTTCCTACACTATATTTACCTGATTATATTTTCTTTTGGGGAGGAGATGCAAAGAAAAATGTATTTTTCTTTATTTGCATTTTGCCGCCATTTAGATGATTATTTGACATATCCTTCTGCTCTACGACTTCTATGTAATCTATGAAAAGAAAAGATGGCCGAATGGACTAAAAACTAGAAAGTATTATCATTGATTTCGGCGATTGTTAATTTAATAACACTAAATGTCGTTTCTTTGTTTTCTCCAGGTAAGATTTTGTTATAATTTAAATGTATTAATTAAAGCTTTATGTTATGTGGATCCACATATTTTGATTAAAATAAAAACTTTGTTTTTTCCAGAAACCCAATTGTGTTATTATTTACTACGTAATCGTCGAAAATCCTAAGAAATAAGTAACCTTATATGTTTATTAAGGACTTGGTTAAAATTAGGTTCCTAAATACGAGTCTTTTGACTGCAATTGGTTTGTAATGAATATTGAATATATCGACGAAAACGCATCGCTATTTATTACGCTGTATCATAAATTCATAATAATATTATGATAAACGATATATTTGCCTGTATGGAATAATATTATGCTAAAATTCTATACGGACGTTTTAAGCTCATTGTTATTCACCAATACATGTAAGTAGATTCCCTATGCCTCTCATCAAATTGTAGTTGCATAATTATTACGAATTATTACAATACAAGTTTAAACAATCTATTTTGGCGGTTTGTGATTTTAAGGCCACTATGCAAAACATGTTGCCAAATCTATGTTCGATAACTGTGGATGCCACCATCCTTACGAAGCTTTTTAAAGCATACACATAATATTGCTAAATTGACATAAAACATAGGCAATCACAGACGGATATTCTACTTCTTTATCAGCCTGTCTGTTCTATCATAATAATAATAATAATAAGCCCGCAGGGCACCTTGTGGCGAGCTGTTGGGGAGTAACGACCCCACGCAACTGCGTGTTCCCAGGGAAGCCCCTGTTCTCCATCTCCGGCTTGCCTTCACCGGCCGGCCGGAGTGAACACTGACAGAGAATCAGGCCCTGCCTCTGCCTTGCCTTAACCGGCCGGTCAGAGTGGAGTCGCGAGAGCTTCGGCTCGGAGGGAGAATGTGAAGCGTAAGTGGCGAGTGGGCGACGTGATGGGACCCTCTGAGGGTGCAAATGATCGGCGTTTAAAGTCCAGCGACACCTCTCCTGCCTCAAGCCGCTCTGTCAATGTTGCCGCCTCGGTGCACCGTGCGTGTGACCATTTTGAGGGGCCCATTCAAAGAGTTGGCGAGTCACCGTCTGCCAACTTTATACATGTTACAACATTGTATCGGCAGACGCCATAGTCCTTCCATAGTCCCAGTTACCCAGTCCACTAGCACCTCACCCCCATAGCCCGATATCATTTTAATTCTATTCCTTGCAATGTCCTACACTGGCCGCTGGCTCTCCTTGGTCGTACTCCAATAGTGCGGACAGGGAGAGTCGCCGGCTAGTGTCACATTACATCTAGATTAAAACTGTGTTACGGGCCTCTACGTGTTGGCTTTGGCCCCACGCATGCCTTCCAAAGGTCCGGGATTTAATTGCCCGTGAGCAAGGAGTGCTTTACACAAACATAATAATAATAATAACTCCCACACCGGTTTTGGTGACAGTGGCCGGTTTCATTGAAACCAGGCCAGTTACGCAGAAGTAATTTTATGGTTTCTAAGTGTGTGCGCAGTACACAAGAGCACTCTCTATTCCTTTACTCTCGACATAACCCAGTAAGACTTTTAAGGTGAACGCAGATTTGGCCGCACCGCACGCACCGCAGTCGCCGCATTTCGAATTCTTTATATGAAGTTATAGGCAAGCTCGCATACCTACCCGCGCCGCAGTCTTCGCAACTTCTACATTCTTTATATGAAGAATTCGTAATGCTGCGACTGCGGTGCGTGCGGTGCGGTCAAATCTGCGTTCACCTTTAACATGTCCATCCGACGCATGGATCATCTTGCTTGTCAGACAATCTGCAGATGATCAGCCTGCATTGTCCTAACCAAACGCGGAAATAGAACCCACGACCTCCGAGTCAAGAGCCACGCACTAAGCCACTGGACTAAAGAGGCGTTGGTCCATCATGAGCCTTCGTGGACGGGCCGCATAATATAAAATATTCCTTGGGTGAATAAAAACAAAAGAGACTTCATCTGTGGGCTGAAATTTATGAGATGCGCCGCGGATTAAAAATGTTTGCCGTGCCCTCGGGCCGCCCCGCCTTCATTAGAGCCTTCTGGAATATTCTGATTAATATTTACCGTACACTTCTTGGGAACTTGTAGTTCATCACCCCGGTTGTGGTCACTCGGCGTTCTTAATGAGACTTTGGAGCTTCGTCCAGCGAAACGCTGCAAAAATCCTTTGACGCTGTGACGTATCAAAATTATTTTTACTTTGTACCTCATCGTGCTGGAATTATTTGCAATATTCTGATTACTGTTAATTATATTAATTAAATTCTATCATTTCATCCATCCAAATCAACAACGAGTCCATTAGTTTACACAGAATAATGGTAAATTTGATAACTGTCGAAATAACTCAATTCTATTAAAAATTATAATTTGAAACGACCGAAATATATTTTAAAAATTAACACTTAAATTGAGCAGCGCATACGTAAAAGCTTGTTTTAAAACCGCGCTCCCCGACAAAGAAGTTATTTGTATTCATGAATTCGTGAAATAATCGCTTATTTCGACGAAACTGTGTGTTTGACAGTTCATTTACTTCGGTGGGATTTTATCTCTGCTTGAGAACGCGAGAGCTCTTTATAAAACAAACTATCAATCATAATTGATTGCTTTTTGCACAAAAATATTCTTAAAATTCAGATGAAGCAATTTAATTCTCTTTGAGCATTAACATAGAATTTATCTGCACAATTTGCGAATTAAAATAAAGTTGTAGATAGTGAATGGATAACGTATTTTTGAGAGCCGAGACAACTACAACATCGGTTGTGACTTAAATAAAATTATTCTACATACCAATAAAATATATTTTTACTTTTTACATACTACATTATGTAGCAGAACTAATAGCGTTTTCTTTTTTTTTTATTATATATATATTATTTTCCTTCCGAGAAAACGTTGAAAGGAAACACCTCATACCGATCCGGCGTGAAATTGATTATTTGGCAAACGCAATACTCACTACTCATTTCAGAATACATAATTTAATTCCCTTTTCCCGTTTACTAAATAATAAAAATGTTGAGAGAATAAAGATACTCGTTTGTCTTAAATTATCTTGGTTTTTTGGCGGCAGTCGACGACGGCTGCCGTCGACTGCCGCCGACACGTGCCGCCGACTGCCGTCGACTGCCGCCGACACGTGCCGTTCGTCTGGCGCTCTAAATTTTATTTTATCAAAAAGAAATAAGTATGTTATAGCTTAGAGAATGCCAATAAATATCTCTCGTAGCAGTAGATACCTTGCTAAAATATCGTATGATATTGTGAAAATCACGTACTCGACTCAACATTTTTCAATGTTTACCCCAATAAAGTACACCCGAGCAAATAATTATTTAAAGCACGTCGTTTTTTAGGGTTCCGTACCCAAAGGGTAAAAACGGGACCCTATTACTAAGACTTCGTTGTCTGTCCGTCTGTCCGTCTGTCCGGCTGTCCGTCTGTCTCCAGGTTGTAACTCAATAACGGTAATAGCTAGAGAGTTGAAATTTTCAGAGATTATGTATATCTGTTGCCGCTATAACAACAAATACTAAAAACAAAAGAAAATTAATATTTAAGGGGGGCTCCCATACAAGAAACGTGATTTTTTTGGCTTTTTTTGCTCTATATCAATAATGGCAACAGGTAGGTACTTGATTTTTTCTCAAAGTCCTTAGTTAAATGTCTTCTTTAATATTTAATAATAATATTAAAATAAAATAAAAAAATTAAGGGCGGCTCCCATACAAAAAACACCATTTTTGGCCTGATTTTGCTCTATAATGGTACGGAACCCTTCGCGCGCGAGTCCGACTCGCACTTTGCCGATTATTTGTAAATTGTTAGCGGCGCGGACGATTCGAGCGGCGCGGGGCGATTCGGGGTAGGGCGTTACAAATTCCTCACATTCATTGAAAACTCATTGAAATTTCATCCTGTTATATTACCCGGGCGTGTAATGTAATGGCTGAATTTTTTGGGACTTTATTAAAAACCTATCTCGACTCGCGAAACTCGAAAGCTATTTAAGCATTTTTAATGAAATATCTGAACGCAATCACCATCATAATTGACTATTGAGTACGTGTTCTTCATGAAGTAATGAATAATTATTTTAAACTGAATATTTTTTTATTAATTTCGTTATTCCAGAAACAGTTGACTCATAAGTACTCTTTTTATATGGCGATGCTATTTTTGTCTAAGCGCCAAAGTATCCTTGTGAGACTGTTACTTACTTACTTACTTCTAGTTAATAATAGAAACACTAAGGGCCTGTTTTACCACTTCCTGATAAGTGCCGAATAGGCTATCCACCACTTAACTTGATAGATGAAGTATGGAGAATCTGTCAAATAAGTTGAGGATAGCGGCACCTTATGAAGAAGTGGTGAAACAGGCCCTACAACATTTGTAGCTACCTACAACTCCACAATTCGACACCACCTGTGCTTCATAGCTACATCTACATCTCTGTCTCTGTACCTCTACGAGTATAGTGTATCCACTGACCTCCATTATACAAGTACGCTGGACTTATGATACCCTTTGAAATGACAGCTGTTTTTTGTGCCTATTTGAAGTGGAATCAGCGCCCCCAATGCGGGGGAAGAGAACTAAATCTGACGTAAACATGACGTTTAACCTATCAATCCCCGTAAGGCCCAAGTAGGCCGCGATAACAAAAGATTTCCAAGAATCGGCGATCGAAGGATTAAAAGTCGCCATATTGGCGCTGATAGCAGTAGTGGGAGTACTTGGAACTAATACTAGTTTCTACAACCAATAGCGATTGAGCGGCCATTTGCAAGTTACGTCAGATTTAGTTCTCTTCCCCCGTATTGGGGGCGCTGATTCCGCTTCAAATAGGCACAAAAACAGCTGGGTATCATAAGTCCAGCGTACTTGTATAATGGAGGTTAGTGAGTGTATCTGTATATATATGTAGTGTTGTCCGTCTTTGTAGCTATGGAGCGTTTTTAATTCTCTGAACTCTTCCAACGAGGCTTAACCTATTTGAAGTTTCCGCAAGTAACAGCAAAGAGGCTAATGATAAAGTACGCGAACGTATTGTAATTTGTAGTAAGTTATGAGCAATTTGGCCCGGGTTATCGCTAATGCCTCGCGTACAGGCTACGTGTCGGCTCGCACTGCAATCATTATGCACTCCATACAAAACTTTTCACCCGTTGAGTCGCTCACTTTATTTGCTTTCAAAACCAGTTAGTGGCTTTTAGCGCTTTCAAATCGTATGTCAATTGAACGCGGATTCAATGGTCGAAAAAAAACTTGGCTTTTTGCGCTACATTTGGTGGAAAAAAATTACGGTAAAAAATTATAAAGAAACCACGGCCCACAACTCCGTTGCACCAATGTTCGTTTATCCCACGGATACCGTACATTTATCCGGTATTAAAAGTATGCTTTAACCTTTTCTGTGACGCAATGAATCTCCCATACTAAGTTTCAGTAAAATTGGTTCAGCGGTTTGGACTTGAAGAGGTATCAGACAGACACACTTTCGAATTTGTAATATCAGCTTGGATTAGGACAATTTCGAATATCAGAGGAGCCTTAATATATCTACGTAAGGTTTGTTCATGATAACCGCTATGTACCATCGAAGAAATTGATTCATAGGCAGTTGACAGACCTATAGTCATTTGGTCGGATCATATCAATGAGTCATGATCTGTCGGCTGGGTTTGACATAACGCGACCAAATTACTTTGGTCCGCCATTTGCCTATGAATAAACTTCTCTTACAGTACTTGCAGTGCAGCCAAAGAAAACGCTAGTATTAATTAGAAAAGGAACCGCACTTACAACGCATCGGGCTTGTATATCAGGAGATAGCGCCGTCCGCCCCGCTGTTAACACTTCCTCCGCACGCCACGCCGCCGTCCAACGACCCGCGCTAAAAGCCCTGCTTATAACCGCTTACACAGGGCTGTCTCTAACCACTTATTAAGACTTAAGGTAGCTTTCGGATCTTTGCCGCGAGCGACCGCGACCGGTAAAAGTTCCAATAAAATGCTACTTTATGACATGGAATATAAGTATCATTTTCTACTGACATTTGCGTGGTGACCCACGCTGCCGCCGGCTGCGGCGTAAAAGCTAGTAGGTAGAGTAAAATGAAACCTATAGCCTGTGTCAAAAAGTGGTATTTCGTTTGAATTTTCGTCGGTCGCGGTCGCACGCGGCAAAGATCCGAAAGCCACAAAAAACAGATGAACGGCACTTGTTAACGGCACGCGTCGACGGCAGTTGCTGGATTTTTTTTACACGTCTTGTCGACGAGTGCCGCCTACAAGGGCCGTTCGTCTGTAAGCGCTCTAAGCTCTTAGGTGCGTTGCCACCAAAGCTGCTTTAAAAGGAATGTATTTTTAAAATCCTATAGCGTTTCAGTTACAGCGACATTTTTTGTAGTTTAACAAAGCTGTATAACAGCTTACACATGGCTGCTTCTTACCAGTTATTAAGACTACATTGCGTTTTCACTAGCTGCGTCGCAATGAAAGTGTTTTAAAAATCCTAAACTAGGTTTCAGTTACATCGACAATTCTTGTAATTCGACAACGCAGTGTCGTTGAGAACTTTGTACCGTTAGGTATATAATAGTGAATAGTCACAAGTAATTCGTTGCATATTTCAATTTAAAAACTAAAAAGTTTTAAGCTCTATTAGCTCAGAGCATGACGTTCAATCCATGAGCATTTTCGCAATCGCCTTTAACGCTTCAACTCCCGTAAGGCCCAAGTGGGCCGCGATAACAATTGAAAGGCCATTGTGTTTTAATGTATTTTATTTTTAAATATTAATCTTGATGTGGCAACCCTAAGGAATGCAACTCGTTCATTTCGTTTCAGTGTTTACTAGATATAACCTTCGGGGAGATATAATTCACTATGAGTTAACTGAAAGAGAAGCGAGGGGCTTAACGGCGGTGCATGCGATGCACAGTATAAATAAAACATGCAAGTTAATACAAAACCTACCTGTGTGGCTTGATTTAATGCGTCCGCCCTAACGCGCGGTTTGGCGGCTACGCCGCGAGATCACGAGCTGTTGTATGTAAATGACAGCGATATTTAAAAAAACCGGCCAAGTGCGAGTCGGGCTCGCTCACGAAGGGTTCCGTACCGTTACAGAGAGAAATCAGAAAGTATGCAAAAAATGTGTTTTTTGAATGGGAAATATTTATTTTATTTAAATGTTATTTTTAATAAATTATTATTAATATATATTTATTTTATTTAAATGTTATTGTTAATAAATAAATTACAAATATAATTAAGGATTTTGTAAAAATTTAAAGCGTCTAGCTGTTGCCATTATTGATTATGAGCAAAAAAAGACAAAGAAATCACGTTTGTTGTATGGGAGCTTGAATATTAATATTATTTTAATTTTAGTTTGTTATTTGATTAATAATACACACTTATCGCAAAAACTTAATAAATAATTATTATAAATAGAACTTACATAATGTACAAAATTATAAAGTTGTTCTAAAAATTACTATAAAATATATTACTAAAATATAAAACAGAGGGAGAGTAATAAAAAAAGAAAGACTATATATAAAAAACTAAATCTAAGTCGGAGGCTGCGGGCAATGTGCCCAAGAGGCTGGCAGCATTACCTCGCTGTATCGCAAGACTGATACGTTGGCCGAGGTAAGCGCCAGCTCTGGGATCGTTAGTTTTCTCAACCAGTCTTTGGGATAACTCCTTGAATAGTAGTTTGGCACCAGGGCCCCACGAGCCCAGGGTCTCAACGCCGAAAGGTACAAAAAAGTAATCACTCCCCAGTGCTTCATACTTTCTTCTTTTGTTTGTCTCCGCTTGTGCCGCCGCAGCTCCCGCCTCTCTCGTTGTGGCCGTCACGTGCAACGCCGCTAGCGTATCCACGCAGGTGGCGTCCCATACGAGAGGCCTCCCACGGCTCCACGGAACGAGTGTCATTCCGTCGGGCCTTTTGCCGACGTCACGTGCGATATTTTGATTTGCTGTTACAGCGGCACCGGAAATACACAATCTGTGAAAATTTCAGAACTCTAGCCATATCGGTTCTTGAGATACAGCCTGGAGACAGACAGACGGACAGACAGACATCGAAGTCTCATGAATAGGGTCTTGTTTTTACCCTTTGGGTACGGAACCCTAAATATCGTTACATAATATAATTACTTGTGATCTCGTGATAGCGGCCAAACCGCTCATTCGCGCGGACGAATATAAGTTCAGCCTCAATTTGCGCTAAAATCAAGCTACTACCACTACTTTGTTCCGTAGTTGCAGTCGTTTAATTTACCGCGATAAATGTTCCATGTTCTTCCCCGTGGTATTTTCTATGACTATGCCAAACACCAAAATCAACCGAGTGGTTTCGGAGACTGTTCCGTGCAAACAAACTTTTTCTCTTTATAATTAGTATTCCATTAACTCAACGATATCGAATAACAATCGATTATGGCGACTGAAACTCGATGTACAAACAATTATCACCGAATGCACTAGAAAACAATCTAGGGTGTAATTTGTTTTGAAATTGGAACGCAGCGGTCGAGTGCATGCTCGGACAGATTATCCCCAGTGTAAAATTAGGAGCAAAAACAAAATACGCCCGTTCCGCCCGCTATTTTAATAAAGAGAGCTACATCCCGCATTCATGATCTAGGTATTATTTTTACTTTTTTAAAAAGAGATATTTGAGCTATTACAAAAGTATTCGACGCTTAAATCCAAAAGTTACTCTAAATGTAGGTTTTTAATAAAAAAAAACAATATGTACACTTTTCATGCACTGTATATTATTATTCCTGTGAAACATGAATTTCCACCAAGAAGTTACAGTACGTTCATAATACAAATAAAATTAAAATAAATACAATGTATTTATTTTTATTTTATTTGAATGTCATTCAATATCGAAGGGTTCCGTACCGGTATAGAGCGAAAGTAGACAAAAAATGTGTTTTTGTATGGGAGCCCCCCTTAAATATTTACTTTATTTTAATTTTATTATTAATTATTAAAGTACCAAAATTTCAAGTGCCTAGCTGTTACCATTATTGATTACGAACAAAAAAGGCCAAAAAAATCACGTTTCTTGTATGGGAGCCCCCCTTAAATATTAACTTTATTTTATTTATAGTATTTGTTGTAATAGCGGCAACAGATATACATAATCTGTGAAAATTTCAGAAGTCTAGCTATAGCAGTTCTTGAGTTACAGCCTGGAGACAGACAGACAGACAGACAGACAGACGGACAGACGGACAGACAACGAAGTCTTAGTAATAGGGTCCCGTTTTTACCCTTTGGGTACGGAACCATAAAAAATAACTACAAACAAATTATCTTTTGCGTCATTTCTTTAGTGAAAATATCTTTATGAACTTGATGGCAATATTCATTTAGTGGAATCGAATAATAAAGCTGTTGCATGTTTGTGATTTTTGGTACAAATAATTTTAAAATGGAAATAAAACAGGTTAATATTGGAGAAAACTATAAACGACGATTATTATTTAAAATGCTATGCATCTGATACTAGTAAATACAATATTAAGATATATACAGTGGCGGGGTCACGTTTTACGCCACAAAACTAGCTTCACCAGAGACAGTAATTTATCTGAAAAATGCAAACTAGCGCCGCCCGAGATCGTCCGACGTTAAGAACTTCCCAGAGGCCATAAACATTATTCGCTTAGCTCTACAGAGGATGCCCACCGTATAAAACAGGCCAACAACTGAAATATTTTATTTTAAAAATTATTCCCGACTTTTTCCACAAAAGTTTTCGTAGTTTTGAGTTCCCGCGGGGCGTCGCGGATTCCCGGCGGCTTACGTTGTATAAGCAATTCTACTTTTTGTATAAAACTTACGGTTTCCAGTTTGAGGACACCGAAGAGTTTTGAATCGATAATTCTCATAAAATGAAAATTAATAGAATGAAAATATATTTTTTTCTTTTTTTTTTATTAATTTCAGACAAATGACTATCTTTGCTGAAGGTAGTTGAAAGTGTTTTTTCTACATTTTTGTCCTCAAGTGTGTGGCTTTCCCGCGTTGGAAATTCACACTTTAGGTACACAACCAAAATTCAACTAAACATCTTAGTTTCTAAATTGCCTTTTTCTGTTTTATTTTACTGTACAAAGGGAAAAATATAGCGTTTATTAAACTAGAAATATCAGGTTCTCATTTCTAAACGTACAGATGGAGTACAATGCAGCCATAAGCCCTTACATAATACGCTAAGACCATCTGTTCCAATAGCGACTTGTCAGATAATGTTTTACGTAACAAAGTCCCCTATCTCCCATTGTACTGAGGTATTTCATTTCTGTACGTTTCATACTATTTCTTTATTAAAATAAGTAAGTAACTTAAGTTTTAGTATTATAACGATGTGGAATGTATGATTTTATGATTATTTCAAGGATCAGTGGAATCAGTCGATATAGAGCGATACAGGGCCTGTTTCACCACTTCCTGATAAAGTGCCGAATAGGCTATCCACAACTTTTTTGACAGATTCTCCATAATTAATCTGTCAAGTTAATTGGTGGATAGCCTATTAGTCACTTATCAGGATGTGGTGAAACTGGCCCTTAGACTATATAATAAGTTTTAGAAAAAAATATACCTTGCAATTTAAGTATAAAGATCCAAACAAATTATTATCATTCAAAATATAAGTTGGACGGCAACGGCGATTGAATATTGTTCATTGGCAGAATAAAACATTTGTGTACCCAACTTGAAGACCGGCATTGTGCTTGTGTAACGTTCTAGAAACTTCGTGGAGCAATAGATGCTCCCTGTACCGAGCTGTGACCGCAAGCGCCCACTGCCGACTGTGACGAGTTTATACAGACACCACTAAGGGTGCGTTTCCACTGAAGCGGAGCGGAGCGGAGCTTAGCGGTGCCCGAATTGACCAATCGTGCTATTCTAGCAAAATGACAGCGAAGATTTCGAGCATGATGATTGGTCAATTCGGCACCGCTAAGCTCCGCTCCGCTTCAGTGGAAACACAGCCTAAAGGGTCAATTCAGACAGCAACGCGATGTGTAGATGCATTTCTAAATTTGTACTGAATTGACAGATTTGCATGACGTCTCACGCAATTGAAATCTGTCAAATCCATAGAAATTTAAAAATAAAAATGCATCTACGCGTCGCGTTGCTGTCTGAATTGACCCTTAAGGTGAATCCGCGCAAGACAACACTGTGCGGAAGTGCAGCGACACGACACGAGACGTTAAATCCAAATATTCTATATAAGATGACACCCGCAAGTCCGTTGCGCCAAAATTCGCTTATCGGAAACTGTACATTTTTTCGGGATAAAAAGCATCCTATGTCTCTTCCCGGGACTCAAAGTATCTTATCGCCATACCAAATGTCAGCAATATCAGGTCAGTGGTTTGGGCGCAAAGAAGTAACAGACAGACAGACACTCTTTTGCATTTATAATATTAGTATGGATTGTAGGGAGCCAAATCGCACTGTGTAGCAGCAGAGCTACGCGAAACGTACTACTGAATTCACCTTAAAGATGACCGCACTAGGCTTAACTGCACTGTGGAGGGAGTCCTGTGTTAAACAGATCCAGGATATCCCTCCGTATACGGCTGAAGGCAAACCGCAGGTGGTTTTAGTGGGTAAGAGTCCCATATACCCCCGGGGTGCTTCAGAACTGAGGCACATCCCCAACCCGAGGCACCCATGATGGGTTTCCCCTGCGAATCAAAAAAAAAAGGCTTAACTGCACTGCAGTGAACAGACAGAACACTTCAATTTCCATGGTACTAGAGTGCCACGTCGCGTAACTCTGCTGCCGCGTAGTGAGATTTGGCTCATACAATGTCATACGTTAAATATTTTGCCGTCACGTCGAGTCGCGTCGCTCCGCTGCAGTTTAGTTGTGTGTAGTGTGGTTTTGCCTTACTCCTACCAGTTGTATAGTCACGTCGTCATTGTACTACATGTCAACCTTATTAGTACAGCGTTAAGGATCAAAAGTGGGAGACAAAAGACGCGCCATTTAGGCAACTGCACTTAAAAGGAGGATTGTAAATTGTTCCTATATTGATGTGGTGACATCAACCTAGGAGGTAGTCATAGAAATAACATAGCAAAATTCTGAATATTTCCTCCAGCAATCAAATCACTTTGTTTATTAATTATTCTGCAAAAGTACAAGATTTACAATTGTCTCAATCAATTTACATAACTACGCTCTCAAAATAAAGCGCATAGTTTATGAATTAACATTTCAATCAATATTATGAACAACAGAATGTAAATTATTCCCGGGCTCGGAACAAGAACCAGGAGTTGCGAGAACTTATTAAGAAACGGAATAAATAAAGATAAAAGGTATTCGGAAACAATGAATGCCTAATGCTTGATAGATAAACAAAAGGGCATTATTATTTATTGCAAAGCTACTTAAAAGCGTAAAATGGACAACAGAGTAAATATTTACGTAACCGTTCAAACACAGGTTCCATCAGTTTTGGCGCGTTTGTAGGAGAATTTGCGTTGGTCGATTTTTGCCGCATGATTCTGACACCCTACGAAAATCGACTGTACACACAAGGCTGTTTTGGTTACAAAAATCTAAAAAACGCCATATTCTAAATTGTCCCTTGAGAGTAGTTGCTTTACAATCACGTTAATTATTTAATCAAGTATCATCTTGTGTGTGGACAAACTAAAACTAAACCTGGCGTCATTCTCAGTGACGCGGAAAGACTTTCGTCGCAAGTGAGTAGAGGGTCGTATTCATATTTATATCAATTCACATACTGTCTACCGCTGCGGCAGTCACGAATATCCATCATGGCCCAACGTGGAGTGCGGTACGTCTAGGCTCAAATTATATGCGTCCGTCCGCCCGAATGCGCGGTTTGGCGGCAACACCGCGCAAGCAATTTATGTAAATGTGGCGTCGCTATTTAATCAAATCGTTTCATACTATTGCTCGTGATCTTGATGTGTAGCGGCCAAAAAGCGGGTTCGCGAGGACGCATTTATATGCGTGGATTTATATCCAGCCTAAGTGGCCATATTGATGTCACCAATTAGGTACTAATATGACTAGACGAATTGTCAAGCAACTCGTCACATTAGCAAAATTCGTCCATGTAAATACCCCACAAATGTCAGTACGGCAATTCGTGTAATTATAACGTAGCCTGCGGCTTTGCTGCCGTTAAATTTGGGCTAAACTGAATACCTGCGGGCTGCGACAACACTTCTTGACAAACTTCATTTCGTTCAATGGTATAAGCTTCGTGATTATCAAGAGGCGGATATAAGAAAGGATTTTTAAAATAAGACTTCTGTGACTCAATAGTTGAGTGCGTGGCTCAAACGACGGAGCTCGCGGGTTCAAATCCCGCCGAAGAAACAAACAGTTTTCAATAAGAGAAGTTGATAGGAGTGGATTTCTGCTGCTGACACCACGGAGTTAGTTTTCAATAAGAGAAGATGATAGGAGTGGATTTATGCTGCTAACAGTTAACACCACGGATTTACTCCGTGGCGGACAACGACAATCTGGCGATCTTATAGTATTATTATAATGAGAATCTACAACAAATGTCTCATTTTTTCCCAGTATATTTTGCTGTAGATATATACATTTACACTGAGTGAATGATAATAAACTTAGGGAACGTTAAAAACCCTGGAATCGCGGAATAGGAATTCGATAAAAAAACGAGCGCTCGCAATTAGTGGTGCCTAATTTCGGTTTAATGTCGGTTCATAGCCGCCGTAAAATTTGCACTTCCGAATTAAATGGAGCCTTATTACCAAGTTAGGGATAGTTCGGAACCGGCTAAATTTACGTTCAGTAGCGAAATATTGAGTTAGAATTTATAAAGCGTAGTAAGTGGAACTGCGCGCCTGTACCAGTATGAATAAAGTTTATGTAATCCAAACATCCAATCTCTGCGATCGTGTGAATTCACCCTTATTTGACTGCAAGAAATTTCAGTCGGTATATTCTCCGTACCGAATTTTCAACTGAAATTGACTCCTACGTATTTGTATTTTTCAATGCCGTTTCGTTTATTTATTAAAGCTGTTGGATAAAAAATGTGTATTTGAAATTGCCGGTTCGCATATAGCTTGTAGCAATGCAGTTATTTAACTTATCATCAATCTAATATCAATAAAATTATTGTAATAATAGTATGATAATTTAAAATAAGTATTATAATAAGTCCCATTTGCTGCTTTCTTGTTTATTCTGGTATTTTATTTGAAAACTTGTCACCTGTAACTCATGACTGTAACTTTTCTCCTTGTAAGGACCATCGCTAAAGTTTACCCGGTGGAAAAACAGCTCGCCAGTGCTTCTCAAATATTTAAACTGTTAATAATAAGAAATTTAATATTTAGTAACCATGACAGCATGATAAGATAACGATATTTTTTTCAGCTGTGATGTTTCCCACAATTTGTAGCACTTAAATTCTTTCGTCGCATGGAGCCGTACAATTTTCGTGGTCAAAAACTAAATTATGTCTATTCCCGGGACCTGAAATATATCCATTGCAGGTTTCATCTAAATCAGTTCAGCGGTCCAATAGTGAAGAGAGATTATTATTATTATTATATGTGTCCCGATTTCGGCCTCGGCGACTTGACTTCACGCTATGTGATGCGGCGACGATCGTGGGCACGCATATGACTAAGGTAGAAAACGTCCGTGCACACAGAGTACACGTTAGGATACCGTTTTTGTAATTGTAAGTGATTTTTGAAGGTGGCTTATGGTGGTGGTAGAGCTGACAGAGATGTGAACTGTACATCTTAAAACTAAATTTTAAGATGTGAAAGTATGTCACATCTTATGTTTTTATATAAAATCATACTGCATACTAATTTAGAAAATCTAAAATAACATTATTTTACAGTAATGTCAGTTTTTCGAGATGTTAATTAGTAAAGTTAGCATCCGAGTCAGAATTCAAATTGCGCTAAGCGCGCATTCTAGATCTTACGCTCCTTAAATATAACACTGATTAAATGCTGAAAGCTTATATTAAGAATATTTAAAAAATTACGAGATCCTGCACTTTGCAGTTAAAAATAAATTCGCGTAATGAGCGAGCAGATGCAGGGTATTTTTAGGCTTATTAAATACTGACGTTAACTTCGTTTCCTCGGCATGAATAATATACTATACTTAACTACATTAAACTACAATAATAATAATGGTCCTACGCAATTGTTATATGTAGTTAAGCATATAAAGTTTAATGTAGTTAAGCATATTATAAGCACTTTTGTTACAGTGTCCCTTTAAGTTTAAGTATCTGTGTCATGCATTTCAAAATTGTTATAAAAATAAACTTTTAATATTTATATTACTGTATTATCTATCACCTGCAATAATTATTATTATAACTAACCGTATGCTATTACCAGGTTGCCAAATAGAGGCTTAAAAGCGAACATTTTGTCATAAATTTTCCGCCCGCCCAGCACGCGCCCCGTCAACCGTGTGAGTACTTTGCACTCAACAGCGTCAATTTTGAGCCATAATCAGTCATTTCACGTCACCGCCCAGCTTCTGGCATATTATTAAATTAAAAGCCGTGTAACATTCTTAAAAATACTTAAGTGGCATACATTACGAGTCATTTAGAAATAATTATACACGCGACGTGTCAGCGGGTGTCACGCTGACGACTATTATTATTTTAGTCGCCGGTTAGACGGTCAAATTTTCATCAATCTGATCCATCAATCCGGTAGAGATTGACGAAAATTTGATCGTCTAATCCACGGATTGATGGATTGATCGTATTTTTAATATTCAGAACTTTTTATAACCATAAATATTCCGTCAATCAGATTGATGGATCAGATTGATGAAAATTTGACCGTGTAACCTGTGACATAGGCTGAAAATAGTCTACATACTGAATCTGTAGACAAGCTAAAAATACCACAAATTATAATTCGTCATAATATCATAAAGTAAATAGCATAGCAAAGACACGATATAAAATATAATATACACGATCTTCAATTGCACACACATCAAGTTGATTTCAGATACTTTTCGGAGGTAACTTGGTAATTTGCATTAGTGTTGAGGCATTTAGTCTTAATTATTGACTAATTGAGACCAAAACATGAAATAAATTGTATCTGAATAAAACGTTTTACTGCCACAAAACAAACACATAAAATATTATATAAGAACACTTTAATAAAGAAAATGCTGATTCTAAAATTGCTACATTTATAAGTCCAATACCTTCCTGTTCACACGTACCCTTCATATTAGATTAATTGCCTTATCTTCCGGCGATAGACCCGGCGCGGAGTTATTTGTGGTTAAATGAGATGTAAAATGGGGTTTCCTACTTTAGGAGAACCTCTTAGTTTGCCGACGCAAACAAATAAATCGCCCGACCATCGCTTCCCTACCCGGTTTATCTGTGAATTTTGTGAATAATGTACTTTCCCACAATAGATAACCTTTTTAGCAGCAGTTCTAGATTATATTTCTAGTACATAGCATAAAAAGATTAATAAAGATCTAGGTAAAAAATCGTACGCACGAAAAAGTACCTATGTTTGTTTTAATAGCTTTATTGTATGGCGATTAATTCAAAACAACAGCACAACGTTGTCGTTACTTACATACAAATATTGTGGGCGTAGTTTGTATAGACAAATTCCTGTTCAGCAGGATGTGTCCCTAATTAATTACAAAACACTCGGACCGTGCACACATAAAAGACAATTTACCTCTCCCTCCTTCCTGTGACGGGCGAAAATATTATAAATACTTATGCGGGATAAATGTTGCTGACCCCTGCCGACCGCGGCTAACGCTCGCCTCGCAAAAATTGACAGACACCCTTTTCTGTTTCCGCCTGCTTCTCATTTTAATTCAATTTACTGTATGAGGGAAAAAAGTAATCTTCGGGGTCGGGTCGGGCCGCCGGAAAGAGATTGAAAGTCATCGGCACAGTATTGGGACGATCTCATACACTTTTATAGCTGAGAAAGTTTTTATGCACGAGAAAAAAAGATTCGTAATTTCTGAACGGTTATACATAGGGGATACAAAGGGCCACTTGATAAAACGCCGGCATATGAGAGTGTTTTGCGTTCGAGGATGTGGTCGCCTTGATCCGCCGAATTTATTTCTAACGTTTGATAAATAAAGAGAACGATAGAAGATATTAGCTGGTGCATATTTCTTAATCTGAAATGAATGGAAGAACACTTAATATAATATTATTTACTAACATACATAAAATGTATTAAACATAAAATAAATGTATTAAACATAAAACTGCGATAACCTACGCAGAAGTTTTGACTTTTAAAATAAAATATGCATATAACACCAATTTACAACAATTACTCACACGAATGATACAGCCCTGAAAAGTTATTAGCAACTAACATTAGCAATACCGATACAAATTGTGTAATAATATGAACCGTAACTTTCGTAATTACGGCTGCATAAATTGCACCAACTTTTGCTATGTAATTTCATTATTTGACGCCATTGCATTTGTATTTTCATTGCATTTATCAAAGTCGTGCCTTCTGTCCAGCTTATTTTGGCTTCCAATATGAAAGATGTCGACATACTTTTTAGGCTTTGCAAAGCAATATTTTGGATACGCGGGGGTAACTACTGGTACGACGAAGAAGCAATAGGGGATGCGAGTAACGCATTCTACCGAATACTTTCCTTTGCTGTATATTTCTGTTATTTCAGTATGACATTTCTCGAGCTGCTAGCGGCGGCTATAGGTAACGTGTCTATAGACGAACGATGCCATGCGCTATCGCACGGAGTGAGCCATGCTGGATATGTTTTGAAAATAATAAGCATCACGATAAACCGCAAAGCGATTCAAAAACTCATGCGCGATTTGATTCTCGTGTGCGATTCTCTGGAGGACGACGAGACGGGAATGAAGAAATATAAGCAAATCAAGTTCGCGATGGGTTTATATTGTTCGTGCATTTTTGGCGCTCTCGTCAGTTTTACAATACAAGGGATTATGTATGAGTTAGCAGGTATTTCAAATAGTAAACTTAGAACTCTGCACTTTTTAAGGGTTCTCATTTCCTGAAAATTATATGTTAGTGTAGAATTAATGTTTTAAATACGAATAATTAAATTACGTAGTTATTCAATGTAAGTGCCTACCCGTATGTGCCATGATTTTTCTAACGTATTAAACAACTAGCTGTAGCTGTACCGCAAACGTTGTTTTGCCATTTAAAGTATTTCTACTTCATCAGTTGATACAAAATCTTACCCCCTCTTTTGTCCCCTAAGCGGGGTGGGGGGAAAATTTTTATACACCAGATGTTACGTTGGAAAAACAGTTGATAAAATGAAGTAAGTCCTTTAAAAAAAAGTTTGATACAAAATCTGACCCCCCTTTATCCTCTCATACCCCCCCCCCCCCCCCCGTATGATTTTTATACACCAGATATTAAGTTGGAAGAAGACAAATATATCTGCGAAAACCGCATTTAAAACGGATCAGTAGTTTTCGTGTTAAAGCAAAAGTCTTATACAAAATCTGACCCCCTCTTTCGTCCCTTTAGAGGGGTGGGGGGAAAAATTTTTATACACCAGATGTTTAGTTGGAAGAAGACAAATATATCTGCGAATACCGCATTCAAATCGTATCAGTACTTTTCGTGTGATAGTGGAACAAACATACAGACAGACAGACAGACAGACAAAAAACTGACCACATTTTTGGCTTCTATAGCGATGTAGTGACACCCTCCGCTTATTATTTTTTGAATATCTTTAATGTACAGAATCTTCATTTCTACAGTTTTATTAAATGTACTTATAGAAAAGGGAAATGTTATAAAATTACTAATCAATAATTATTTAATACTTTTATTATTAATTTATTAGTTACTTATGTACCTCTGAACATGTATCTTATAATTTTTAGGTGGCAATTTCTTCATAATAATAAGCTACTACGGCACGCCAGGAGATGAATCTCTGCGCGCCGCGGTGTTCCGCATTGGCACTTCAATCACGATCGTAGCACTGTTAGTCACAGTAGTAATTACTATCGATGGACTGATCATAACTGTCATGATGATTTTCAAATACAAATTCATAATACTGAAGAAATACTTTGGCAAACTGAACGAAGATATGACGCGTCGTGTCTCGCAAAAAAATTGTGATATAGAGTCAGCTAATAACGCTCTTTGCGATGGTGTCAAACAGGGTATAGTGATGCATATTAGTCTTCTAAGGTAATATAGCAGATATAATAGCTGAATAAATTAATTATCTCCTTACGAATAAAAAAATACACAATAAATAAGCTAGTCAATGTTGGTCTTTGTGTTTTGACTATTGAGCTACTTGTTGTTTAAAAATTAATAGATAATATTTTTAAATTAAACGGAGCTTCTTTAACCTATCAAGCCCCATAAGGACACCGGTGACCGCGACAACAACAGAATAACAATAGATTTCCAAGAATCCGCGATCGAAGGATTAAATAACAATCGCTAATCTTATATCTAGCTAGGCGATAAATCGATCTAGCTAGGAATCATTTTTAGAAAATGTCATTTTATTCGTGTTTTATCGAATACCGAGCAAAGTTCGGTCAAATAGCTAGTTAGTAATTAATATAAATTATTGTTTTTAGAATGGCACAAGACTTGGATACAATTTTTGGTTCAATAATGACGATTCAACTTTTCAACAGCTCATTCCCAGCGGTGTTTTTATTACTTCAGATGGCGGTTTGTTCGAAAATTAACTGTTTATTTTTTAATATTTATACACAATATTTTTTGACCACCTTACAACAATTTTAGCCCCGACAAAACCGAGGGGTGTTTCTGTAAGATATCTGAAAGCCAGAATCAGATATCCAGAATTCATCATTCAGCACGCTCACTGCTGCAAAATTTCATTTTGTTTCCCAATTTTTCATTAATACTCATACTTACATTATTTTTGTTAGGTTTCAGATAATGTAGACTTCTTAACTTCTCTTAAAATTCTGGCATTTATCGGCACAGTATTTTTACTGCTGGGAATATACATCTGCACCTTCGGAGATATCACGTATGAGGTGAGTTTTCATGTTTTTTACTTTTTATGGGTAATAGGCTGTAATAGGTTAAATAATATGCTTTCAATGGTAAAAATAATTATTCGAGAGTAGGTTATCTAAGTGAAATATTTTGGCGCATATTCCTACTTCCTTCATCAAGAAATATTCATAATTATAAAGTTTTAAGCCCCCTTAAGCCAGTTTAGTCAAATTAAGAGCTCTCTCATAGAAATGTAGAGCGAAAGGAATGACATGATATTTAAATTTAAGCATATAACTTCAATTTAACCCAGACCAGCTCAAGTGACAAGTCGAGCACAAGGTCCTTTAAGTTACTTAATCCATACTATCCATATCCATACTAATATTATAAATTCGAAAGTGTGTCTGTCGGTCTGTCTGTCTGTTACCTCTTCACGCCCAAAGCGCTGACCGATTTTACTGAAATATGGTATGAAGATACTTTGGGTCCCGGGAAAGGACATCGGATACGTCTTTTTATCCCGGAAAAATGTACGGTTCTCGCGCGATAAACGAATTTTGGCGCAACCAAGTTGCGGGCGTGATCTTGTATTATATAAACTAGCTATTTGACCGAGCTTTGCTCGGTATTCGAAAAAACACGAATAAAATGACATTTTCTAAAAATGATTCCTACCTAGATCGATTTATCGCCCCCGAAACCCCCTATTTACTAAATTTCATGAAAATCGTTGGAGCCGATTCCGAGATTCCAATTATATATAAATACTAGCGACCCGCCCCGGCTTTGCACGGGTATAAAATATAATATAGCCACTGAAAAAATGATTAAAATCGATTCTGCAGTTTTGATTTATATTCATTATTACTACCCGTAGCCCGCATTGGTCTGTACCGCCGCAAAAGCTACGTCTCACAGGAAATTGGAGCCTTTTGCAGGGTATAGGGCTATAGGTAAATCAGTAGGGATCATTGGTATTCTTGGTATATGAGCTAATTCACCAGCTGCAGGGCCGGTCATAATCTTTGCTACTGCGCACCCCCGCCTTAGTAGCGCCCAGTTCGAAACGGGCGTAAATCGCAATTTTTTATTTCACCATAACTTCTAAACCAAACGTCCAATTTTAATCATTCAAACACCAAATATTATCTACACAAACTGTACTTAGTGATGAAATAATTAATTTTGATAAGGATTATCAGCATGAGTAAAATAAATGCATTTAAATGTAGTCCAAAAAAATCAAGATTTTAAAATAAAAAAATGGTGGTTTGTGCCTCACTTGACATAGATTGGTATAGTGTGTCGCGGACATTTTTGTAGATATTTATAAGATCTACATTTACTTAGAACATTGTATGGTTCTATCTTTTATAGTTTAGGCAGCTTACGCAAAATAAGTAACTTTTCTGGTTGATTTTTTTCACCTTGTGTCAGAAAAACCCAAATATCTTACGGAACCCTATATTTTCCAAAATAAAAAGTAACCTATGTTACTCGTAAATAATGTAGCTTTCGAATGGTGAAAGAATTTTTAAAATCGTTCCAGTAGTTTTTGAGCCTATTCATTACAATTAAACAAACAAACAAACAAAGTTTACCTCTTTATAATATTAGTATAGATATACAAGAATTGCTCGTTTAAAGATATAAGATATCTGTATTTTAGGCCTTATCTTTATCTGAGGCGATATTCAACTGCGGTTGGCACCTCTGCCCCGCAACCACGTCCGCCCACCGCAAGATCAGAGCTATGGTCATCATGGGATGTTCCCAGGGCCAGATCCCAATCACCATGAAAGCCTTCAATATGGTGGAACTCACCCATGCCACATACGTTGAAGTGAGTAACAACACGACTCATCCATGGGCCATGCCACATAGGGTCAATTCAGGCCGCAACGAGACGCGTAGATACATTTCTAAATTTGTATTGAATTTTTATTGAAATTGTATTGAAAGTGAGACATCATGCCAGTCGACAGACTGAATGTCTCACGCAATTGAATTCTTTCAAATTCATACAAAAGAAATGTCTGAATTGACCCTTAGGGTTAGCTGCATTGCACGGTGACGCAGCGATGCGGTGTATTTTGAAATGCCATTCAAAGTTGATCTTTATTTACTACACGAGGAGAGACACATTGAATTGACCTGCACTAGTCGCGGCGTTAGCTACATTTTTAAATAGCCATCCAAAACTGAACTTTATTAATTATTTTTTATTACTCGCGTAGTAAGCGAGAAGAGACATGTTGAATTGACTTCCCGCTTGCGGTGTTGGGCTACATATTCTAATTTGAATTGCTCACTTTAAATCTCCATTTTATTCGGTTCAGGGTTTTTATTTATAGTTGGACGCTGTTAAGCATTTGTGTGTCATCCCACAAAAAATTACGTATTGAGTTAGGAATGCAGTAATGCTCTTTACATCATTTAGAACAAGACTGCATTTATAACTCTACCAAAAAAACATTGTGGGTTGTTACACAAATGCTTAACAGCGACCAGTTAATCTTTAGGTTAATCCTTATACTATTGGATCCGACCGTAAAATCCTGCATGAATCGTTTTTTTCGATCAAATATATTTTAAAATAATCTTTAGAACGTATAGAATGGATTTATGTTGGGTTGCCTTGTCAAAAGTAGCCGCAAGTACCTCTAATTAAGTTTAATGTTCATGAGATAAATGCATAAATTTGCATGTATCTTTTTTTTCAATAAATTTTACATCATTTGAAAGAAAATTACGAGACAAAATAAGGTATAAATGGTTGCCAGCTCTAAGTCAGCCGCAACCTAGGGTTGCCAGCCCGTAAACAGACATAGTTCTTCATCAAAATTGAAGCATCGATTTTTTTTAATAATTTTGATACAAAATTAAAGTTTTATGCATTTTGTACATGAATATCCATGGTTGCCTGTTGCACGATAGCCGCAAACTGGGATTGCCATCACTTTTGTATATGACAAATGTTCAGGCCTACAATTATTATGCCTGGCAGGATTTGAGGACGTTGAGAACCCGCAAGATTGCTATTTTTATTTAACAGGCGTTTTTATTTTTATGCGTAATGTCCTGTCATTCCTCAATGTCATTGCATCTTAGTTCTTACTTTTCTATTGAATACACGCAAGTTTGTATTACGGGCTTTCATTTTGGTCAATTAGAGGTACTTGCGGCTACTTTTAAAAAGGCAACCCAACATTAATTCATTCCATACGTTCTAAAGATTATTTAAAAATATATTTGATCGAAAAAAACGATTCATGCAGGATTTTACGGTCGGATCTTAGGATATTAGGTCTTAATAAGAGCTAGAAATGTTATAATGCCACAAAGAAAATACCACATGTCTATTGTACAAAATTATAAGAAACATGATACTTTATTTTCAGGTCATTAAATCTACGTATTCTGTTTACGCGTTACTTCAAGCACGTAACCAAAGATAAATGGAACAATTTGAAGCAAAATTATTTTGATATAACAGCACAATTTACTGTATAAATATTTCACAAGCCTCAAGCAATATTCTTAGCAATGTTCTTACTAATATTAAAAATGAAAAAGTGCGTCTGCCCGTTACATCTTCACGCTTAAACGGCTGAACCGATTTAGATGAAATATGATATGGAAGAGACAGAAAAGGAAGGTAGGAAGTTCGTTTGATAAACTAATTTGGGTGCAACGGAGTTCATGGCACAATCTAGTACGCAATAATTCTATCTAGACCAGTGGTTCTTAACCGGTGGTCCGCGGACCACTGGTGGTCCCTGAAGGCAATCCAAGTAGTCCGCGGAGCCATCTTAATAATACGTGAGAATTCAGAAGTTGTATGCGTATGCGATCACAAAAATCACATTAAATAAAATCTGTAACTTTTAGATTTTTGCCAAATGAAAAATGAGTGCTAATTTTATAATTATTTATAATTGTGCTTGTTTTCTTTATCAAACCACCCTTAACTTAGGTAAACCAACAGGGTGGTCCCCGGCAAGACAAACATTTGGTAAGATGGTCCCTCATGACTAAAAGGTTAAGAACCACTGATCTAGACGAAAAGAGCACCCTAAATTTTATCTGCAATAATGTTACAAATATAAAGTTAATAAAGTATACAAACAGAATAACAATCTAACAATATCGTTTAATATATCCATATTTCCATACTCTTTCGATTATGCCTAGTCTTTCGAACTGTAATAAAAGATTGGTCGCATGGAAAATACGAAACACGTGCCACCTATTGCATTTGTGTCAACGGAGAAGTTTAATCATAATAGTTCCGGAGCTCAGTCTATATTCGTTCCACGTATCTTAGTAATATTAACCTTATATAAGTTTACAATGTAAATACTTGGGAGACAGTTTGTAATATTGAAGAAGACTTAAGATAAGTGATTCTCTACGGCGTATTTTAAAATGGATGGTAAGGTAAGAGGTCCTTTGGGGTTTTTCTCTATTAACTTTCCATATTTTTATTTATTAGTGTAGGTACAAAAATGTATGCAATTTAAATAATAATCATTATTATAATTTACGTCTAGGCCAAGAGTCCGCAAACGTGTTCCTCTCATAATGTAGCATTAATTAAGAAAGAATCTCTTAGGTTTTCACCTCTAAAGATACTAAATAATTCGTCAGTGCTGAAAGCATCGATTGTTTTTGACGTGACAACGTCTTATAATTCGATATGGGCTGCGCGCACGAAAAAACATGACGCAATATGCGGCGTTACCTCGCTCTGAGGCGTTCCATTTGAGTTGTTTAGCGGAAATGTACAGTCGGGGAAAATTGTGCTAAGCAGAAATGTACAGTCGGGGAAATGAGTTGTTTAGCAGAAATGTACAGTCGGGGAAAATTGTGCTAAGCAGAAATGTACAGCCGGGGAAATAAGTTGTTTAGCAGAAATGTACAGTCGGGGAAATGAGTTGTTTAGCAGAAATGTACAGTCGGGGAAAATTGTGCTAAGCAGAAATGTACAGTCGGGGAAATGAGTTGTTTAGCAGAAATGTACAGTCGGGGAAAATTGTGCTAAGCAGAAATGTACAGTCGGGGAAATGAGTTGTTTAGCAGAAATGTACAGTCGGGGAAATGAATTGTTTAGCAGAAATGTACAGTCGGGGAAAATTGTGCTAAGCAGAAATTTACAGTCGGGGAAATGAGTTTTGACGTGATAACGTCTTATAATTCGATGGAGCCGGCTGCACGCACGAAAAAACATGACTCATGCGGCGTTACCTCTCTCTGAGGCGTTCCATTTAAGGCTTGAAGTGCAAGCGAGAGCGCGGAACGAGCGACAAAGAGGCACGTTGTCACGTTCAACTATCGTCAGTAAACCGACTTTACAGACAACCGGTTTTTTTTTTAGTTCTGCTCCTAAGGGGGTTAATTAAAAGGTTAAAGTTTGATATCGATAACACTATTTCGTGCGGGCAAAGCCGACAAAAACCCAACAAAAAATTATTCCCTATTGAAAATCCAATGTAATACAGAAACCTACTTCAATTCTATTTGTGGCAATTGTATGAGTCGCATATGCTCTCGTAATACCGAATAATACAGAGGACCGAGTGTCTCGACTCTCGAGTATCACTTAAAGGGGTCGGACAGTGAGTGATGCGGCGCTAATTGCTGGGACCTTTCGCCGCTGTATTATGCATCCTCCATCTTATGTGTCCCTGGTACATTAAGGGACTCTATTAAGGATCTATTATTAACAACATAGATCTTTGATCTGGGCTTAGTAATTTTTTTTTCTTTAATGTATAAGTAACATAGATAAATATATGTTCAGTAATAACATACATAAATTACATTGTTCGATATATGCACATTGACGTTTTATGTGTACAGTGTTTTGTCCGTATATTTACGCTACAAAATGGGTTTGACCCGGAAAATCGAAAACCTTGTAAAATAAGAAGATTTTTTTGTTAGTAAGTAGTAGGTTTAATATATACTACTGGTGATTAAAATGGATCAAATCTTTCAAAGTCTTAAGAAACTATCAAGAAGTAAACTCAGGATCGAGTTTTCATTAACATATTTATTATTTACCTTCTCTGATGGATCACACCTCACTTATTTTACTTCCAAGTTAATATTGAACATAATGGTCGGTGATGATGATAGAGCTATTGCCTATTCTAAGACGGAATAGAAGTTTTATTCGAAGATATTTGGCGAAGTTTTATTTATTCGGATCCGTCAGGTCTCAATAAATCAGGCTGAACTTAAAGCGTTGTAGTGTTGCGCGCCGCGGATCGGTTTCCGTTCCCTTATCAGTTTTAAAGGATTTCCATGTCTACAGTTTACTCGTATTTCCTAGCGCACTCCAACAAACTTGCTAAAATCCTAAGCCGCAGAGTAAAATTGTTTGATATTTTCGACAAATAGACGCTTAGAATTTTCGCTAAATGTATTGTTTGTTCAATACAGCTCAGTCGACGTAACTTAATCGAATAATTGAGTGTACTGTTGATTCCTGGTAGAAATTCATGTTATAATCAAACAGACATATTTTTTATACAATTTATCCACTTTATCCACTTTATTTAGATTTTTCCTCATCATCAAGTGTCTGCCATTACTCATTAGGTTATATTATGTTCTGTTTTACAGAAAATTTCGCAAATTACAAATAAAAAATACCTTTCTCAAAAAAAATGTTTAAAGCCACAGAACATTATACATAGCTACGCTAGTTTAACATCGCTAGAATCTTAACACAAAGGATCATATAATATTTAAGTGATACATTTTTTATTCCGCGCTTTGAATATGCATGAGCCAGATGTCCGTTTGTGAACCGCTTTTATGATGATTCCTCTAATTGTGCTGCCCTCCCGCATCTCATTAACATTGCATTTTTCACAACTAATAGCGGTTCTTAGTAAAAGTTCTTGTATTTACATTAAAATGGTAATGCCCCGCTTTTTAGTAGCCCGCTGTGGGTAGGGTGTTTTGTTACTTTCTTAGGAATTTATTTTGTAGAACTATAATATTATAATGATTGAAGTTTAAGTTTGGCCAATATGTGGTAGATAGTGATTATAATCACTTAACAATCAATAATAATAATTATTATTGATTGCTAAGGAAAGTAACCACTAAAATATGGAAATGAATGATAAACAAAGTAAAAACTGACTGATCTGCATATAATGTAGAAGAATAACAGGCATTGCTTCTCATTAAAGCTATAAAAGTTGTAGAGTATAGGTACAAGCGTTAAGTTCATATACTCACTCTACGTCATGTTTAATTTAAATTAAAACAAAGTTTGTAAAGCACGAAGTTTTAAGCCATTCAGATTTTAAATACTAAATTAGCGTACCACTGAAACGTATATTAAAACTTTTCCCAACTTCTACACTAATAAAAATAGTCATAATTAAAAATGCGCACATTTTAAAACACGAATTCGTTTAAAATTAGACCGATTCGAAATAACCGAGAGGTAGACGTTAATTTACGACCGCGAAGGAAAAAAGGGGAAAAGCGAGCACTACTTTAATTTTCCCTCTAAGATACGCAAACGGGAGTAACATTTTAGCTGGGCGAAGTCATTTATATTCAGTAGAAATTCACTCTCATTAAAGCCATTTCTGGTGGTGGATAGTCGGCGTAATTAGCATGTTAACTACTATGGACTGATGACCCTTTCGAATGACTCAAAAGCGTTTAAATATTCACCGTAACGTGAGCTGAGAGATATATAAAAAATAATTCAAAAGTATAATGGTGATGAAATGTGTAGTGCAAAGTTTCGTTTTTATAGCATCAGGACATCATCATATAGTTAACTATGACCAATGGAATCCCATTAGGATTACATTGATGTTGGCAATGTCGATTGGTTTTATAAGAAGGCTTCAAATAAACCTTACAAAATCCCCTTTTTTAACCCTTCATTTTTGTCATTGAGAAGAATAGCAGGTACTTGAGACACTGTTTCTCAAAAATAAGCAGGGTACATTCAAATGAATAATTATGAAAAATTTGGCTTGAATGCTGCTTTACCCTTTTATCTTGACGTACATAGGTTTTCGTTAATTATTTACCCAGCGCAGCAAAAAGGTAAGAATGTACCCCAAGTCATTAGAAGCAGTTGGTCGGGAGTGCAATATTATGCATTCAAACAAGGAGTGTAACCCCACTGCGCCAGGTGCGACGATAACGAGACTTCAACTCACTTCAGTGTCATATTCCTGACGTCAATTATATCCCATTATACGTTTAATTTGAAACATGTGTTGCATTTAAAAGTATTGCTCCAAGTCTCTATATAAAATTGCATTGGAAAAACGTCGCAGCTGCTTACGATATTAAAATTTTATTCAGTGCTCATTGTTATTGTTGTTATACTTTTAATTTAAAATACACAATTACTTGACTGTAACCTAATGTTTGTGTCTATATTGTCTATTATTTTTTAATCCATATCAATACTATATTATGAATGCGAAATACCATAAACTACCAGTCATTGGACAGCTAAGGCTTTTTTTACAGAAAAAGCTCTAAAACATTAAATACTTCGCATGAAATAGAAATAGAAATTATATTTGTGTTCATAAATTATCTAGCTTAAGATATGCAAACATTAAAATGCGATAGTTTTTCAGTTTATATTGATTTTTTGGTAAAAACTAAATGGTAGGTAAATCACAGTCATAGGACGGAATTACAATAGTTGGGACACCCACAACCAGTAGTTGGACAAGCAAAGTTTGATTGAAATTTGATTAAAATTGGTATTGTAAGTAGGAAACATTATAAATAATTGTTGTTTTCACATAATATATTTTTATTATTTATTGCAAAATAAGGTATTTTAATTAAATATTTAACAAAAACTGACTTCAAAAAAATTAAAATTCTTACCAATATTGCATAGTACTATTGTAACATACATATCCATACTACTATTATAACTTTATAAGTATGAAATTCTGTTCGTCTGTCTGTCAATTACTTCTTCGCGCTCAAACCACTGAACGGATTTTGCATAAATTTAGTATGGAGACATTTTGAGTCCCGGGAAAGGAAAAATAGTACTTTTTGTCCCGGGAAAATGTACGGTATCCACTCGATAAACGGACTTTGACGCAATGGAGTTACGGCCGTCATCTATTATTATTATAGATGTAAAAGTATGTTCGTCTGTTTCTCTATCTGTATGTCTGTACTTATATTACATTATTCAGGTAAAACGTAACTCAAGTATTTAGAGGTTTCAGATTGTCCTCACCGAGTCAATCGGCATACTCAGACAATATTTAAATATGGAGCACAATGCAGAGCATTTGCCTGCTGCCAAATATGTAATTGGAACGTACTTCACAATCCAGGGATTTCCCAATAAAACATAAACAAAAAGGATAGCTGATTTTGAAAATTCTAATTCCTCTATAAAAACGCGTTTAATAACGCGTTGTTTAAATATCAGCCCTTGTGCAACGCACCGTAGCATTTTACAAGGCCCCCAAATTGCGTTACGTTCCCTTATTCATTCGGTTCATTCCATACAACTAACGGCAACAAGAAGGTTCTTGGAGTATTCAGAAGTCACACTTCATTGAAGTATTCATAAGACACACTACGTCAGCTGCAAATTAACTTTCGTATTGAATAATACTCTCATTTTTCGAATATATTATATCAAGTTGATCATGGTATTATTTCATCTAATAACGTCCAATAACTGTTTTTCAGCACTTTTACAATACCAGTAGTAGGACAGGCCAAAAAAACCTTTAAATGAGATAAAAGGTTATTAAAAATGTACAGAAAATACTTAATAGATTGTTATTTATACAATAACACGCTTATAATAACTTACACAATGTGTATCATAAAAAATATTGTTAAAAACTTTGGCATGTTTCTTAATTTTCTCTTTTCATTTGCAAAACCAAGGCGCACGTGATGACCATGGCAACAAAAATATGTTTTATTTTGGTTACACCGCAACCTGATAAAAAATACTCTATTTTTATTGTAGCGTGAATGCCCCTCAGTATTAATTCCATTATTATTTACGTCGTATAAAAACCACAAACTTTTATTTAAAGTGTCCCTCTTTAAAGTGTCCCTCTACTGGAAAATTCTAATGATTCGTAATTTACCCTAGTATCTGTCTGTCCTCTTCACGCCTAAATCGCTGAACCGTGATAAACGAAATATGGCGCAACAAAGTTGCAGGCGTTGTCTAGTTTTAATATAATTTAGTAAGTCTTAAATTTAATGGATTACTCCTAAATACCATTAAACCGTTGTATTCTTTGAGATCATTATAAAATTGCAATTTGACATTATGATATGTAAAAGATTATATTAAACTAACATACGTCAAACAAAGCAATTTTGAATACTTACCTCACTACCGAGAGTAAGAAACAATTATTTCATTTCGTATTAAAACTTGAGTCTTGAAGCTCGCTACAGAAGTTTAATGGAAAACTTACTTTGTTGTGTTATAAAATGAATTTATTCTAAAGTGCGGGGTAATGAACTCTGTCTGTCTTGTACGTACATCTCGCTACATGTCAATGCACTGCCTGCTGCCTGCATTAATGCAAATGTCGTGTAGCCAGAATAGTACTAAGGGTCTGATCATTACACCTAGTACTATTTTGTTTCATTCTGTATATTAAAAATTCACCCTTAATCTTTCAGGCCCCGCGCGAGCACCGGTGATCGCGAGAACAAAAGAATACAATGGGAATTCCTAGAACCTCCGATCGAAGGATTAAGGTTTTATTTATAATATTTTTTTAAACTATGGCCGCACTTAAGTATCGTTAATTTAATGAGGAGTTTGACAGAAATGTATGGATCTTATGTCAAAAAATTCATTAAATTAAAGTTAACTAATAATTAACCCTGTTTTAGTAAGGCCGTCACACACGTTCAACTGTAAGTTAATCTATGATTCGTCGTCCGTATTACTTAACGTTATCTCCGCAGCTAGTTCTTGTTAACTGTGGAATTGGGACAGTTAAGCTCGTTTACATAGCATGCATACAAATACGGGGCGGTCAGGTGAGCTGCTGCTTCATTACTCCATAGCTCCAACCGTTTTCGTTCGTTAAATGTCCGAAGGTAAAGTTAAAGATGTTCTTTTGTCTATAGCCCAACCAATATTATGACTGAAAGAAAATATTTATTTCAATCCCTTGGCACATATTATTTAACAAAAGAGTTGAAACAAGATAATAAGCGAAACGCTTTAATAATATTAAATCTCGTACCTGTAAAATGTAAAGACAACAGAATATCGTTTCCACATTTTGATTACACATTAATTTTTAAAGACGCCCGTGATTCCGTTTGCTTTTTATTGTATTTTAATTTTTGATTGACCAATATTATGCATCACGAAGGAAACTATACGTGTTTTCGCAATAAAGCTAAGGCTGCGTTTCCACTGAAGCGGAGTGGAGCTTAGCGGTGCCCGAATTGACCAATCGTGCTACTCCAGCGGAATGACAGCGAAGATTTTGAGCATGGTGATTGGTTAATTCGGCACCGCTACGCTCCGCTCCGCTTCAGTGGAAACACAGTCTAATCCCTCTATGAATCTAGAAATGTGTGTCTTTATTCAAATCAACCACTTTCAGCGACGATGAAACGTACCCACAAACATTCGTATTCATGTATAGGTACGTCAAATCTGATAACAAGTACTGAAACAAATTACTTTATTTGATAACATACATTTAAAACCACCTAAAACCTTGTTAACATGTTAACTACAGTTTCTCTAACCGACAATTGTTTAGGGCGTAAAAAGTGCAGCGTGGTATTTATTGAATTGCGTGTGGAAAGCGGAAAGCACAGCGGCGGTCAGTGATAACAAACTGTGATAGCGGGTGCGAACGTGGCGCTGCGAGAGACCGGAAATAGTTCACCTCGCTGTGCGACCACGAGCCGAGCGGCGCGGCTGCGGGAGTATTCATAGTTCAGCTTGCTATGTCGCCACTGAGCGAGAGTATTCATACCTTGCTTTGTAGCCACGAGTGGCGTGAGAATGGAAATAGTTTGTCGCTGAGAGGCCACGAATGGAGTTTACCTTGTTATGTGGCTACGGAAAGGCTTATGGAATGAGACAGTAATTATAGTTCGCGAAACAGTAAAACCACATGTATGTGTGTGTACAACACATACATACCAATGTACTCTTTTTCATTACGAGGAGATATACAATTTGTCTGACTGCTTCGAATGTTTATGTAGTGGATTATTTAATTCACATGAAAAAAGTATTAATTGCATCTATTTATACTAGCTAAAAGCCGAGGTTTGTGAGAGCTCACGTCGTTTTTCTGCGTGGTAATAATGTCTAAGGCAGTACTTTATTATAATTTAATAGTAATCAAACCTTAACTGACCAATGATAACACATTTATAATGTTTAAATCTACATATGAATAAAAATTACTATGTTAAAGCACAAATCAATTGGCGTGATAGTTTTTCCGTAAAGTGCTCAGGTTATGGGAAATACTAGGGCTCACTTCGCTCGCCCTGATTATGCTACTTAATTAAACTTCGATAAAACAATACGAAATATGGAAATGCTTTGTGGTAAACTATGTTTATTTTCGTATGAGAGTAGGAGCAAGCGACGGCTAGACTTTCATCATTCTATAAAAGCTGAAAGTTCTTTTGTATAAGTGCCCCTAGTAATAGACCCAGACGTCTGTCTGTCGCTGGCACTTGGGCCATATAAGAACTAAATCTTTATAAAAAATTTAAATATTATATAAGTACATATCTGTACAAAGCTTCAGAATATATAAAAATACAAAAGATAGTCCTAATGACTATCTTCTGTATTCATTCATTATGAAACCCAACTTATACACAAACACCAATAATTATCGATATCAATGATGATGATAAAATCCAAAGATCGTATTTGTTCGCTCCGCGTTCCGTCACTGGCGCCGCGAGGTATCTAGTTTCGTGGCCGCGCTACAACGTCCGGCCAGTATATAGTGCATTACTTAAGTTCCACTACTACAAACTATAATTTGGACACACTTATCTGATGTTTGTTGTAATTAATGTTCGCTATTTCCATGTTCCGCCGTACTGTATAGGGATTTGTATTACAAAAGCCTAACATTCCTATTGTAATGTATGTATTATTTGTCTAAATGTCTGCATTTCTTATTTCTTATTCATTTAAAATTCAGAATTGTATATAATGTCACATTGATATTTAATTTAAAAGACAAGTTTGCGAAGATCTAGCTTTTTGTTAATCATTTTGAAAGTAACTTTGGTAAAATATTTTAGATGCAATGAGAGTTCAAACTTTAGCACTTAAAATGAAAATGTCATAATCTCTATTTTAATTTAGTTAATGTATGTATTCACGTAATTATTACAAAAGTAATAAATAATATGGGCTAAGTGCGAGTTTGGGTTCGCGCAAAAAGGGTTTCATACCTCTATAGATTAAAAAATAGGCCAAAAATTGTGCTTTTTGTATGGGTGCTCCCCTTGAAATTTATTTGAATTTCACTATTAATTATTAAAGTACACATAAAATTAAGGACTTTGTGACAATTTTAAGTGACCTGTGAGTGAATCAAACCTGTTGCGGTTATCGATATCGAGCAAAAAAGGCCAAAAAAATCACGTTTGTTGTATGGAAGGCCCGTTTTTAGTATTTGTTGTTATAGCATCAACAGAAATATGACAGACAGACAGACGGAATGACGGATGGACATCGAAGTCTTAGTAATAGGGTCCCGTTTTTACGGAACCCTAAAAAGTAATTAAAAAGTGTAAGTAATTAAAATATTTTATACCCTTGCTCTGGTACATTGTAAAGGATACATAACAGACATACATAGACGTTGAATACGAATATTAAATACTTTTTCTAAACAATGTCTTTGTAGCCATAACAATAAAATGATGACGCTTTATTATATAAAGTTCTCTTTGTAGTTTGATTGATGTAAAAGTTTGGTTTGATGACATGTGTATCCAATAGCAATACAATATGTTAGCTATTCCTGATCAAACTGGACATCGGCTTCGAAACATAAAAGGTCTCCCAAACTTTTTATCGATAAAAATACCATACTAAAACTATTTCCATTTATTTGGAAGAGTTTTAGTGTAATAATCATCTGTGAGTGAGTGTGAATCAGAAAGTTAAACACTGTAGTGTGCGTGTAGCGCCGTGGACAGTAAAATTGCAAAGCTAGATAATATTTTTCCCGTCATAAAATATTATAATACTTAACAACAAAATATTTTTACATTTTAATTCATGAAGCTCCAAGCGGCCACATCCGGCCGCGATAACAATTAAAAAGCTATTGAGTCTCGTTTTGCCACGACTGATGGGTTAAAATCGATCCGGGCGTTCTCGAGTTTTAGGCGGCATTCAAATTACAATCCACCTTTTATAAGATTTGTAACCACATTTTAACAACCCTAGAATATGTCCCGCTTACATATTCATTTTAAAGCAGCTTAATCAATAATCTCACATTTTCCGTTAAACTGATTAAAGCTGATTGCATATTTCCAGACACTCCAGGAGTGAAGAATTTTTATTGAATGATCTCATTATTTACAGTCTTTTAACACTGATGAATGAAGAATAATATCACGGTTTGAGAGAATGATGAGCGACCATTAACGAAGACGAATTGCTTGCATTATTCGTGTAACAGATAAAGAAGACGCTTTCACAGTTTTATAGGATGGTCTTATTAAAGTGAGAAAATATTACGCTCGGTATTTTTTTTATAAAACGTGATCCATTTACTTTGACGTAGAATAACATACATACGTGTCACGACTCACGTCGTTATGTGCTGACTGCTACGCAATGCTACGCTAGTAGCATTAGTTTTTATTATTCGTAGAGCTACGCGTGTATAGCTTAGCACTTGCTAGTATTGGTAAAAATAGCATTAGCAATAATTAAATTAGTCGTACTTGCTAAAAACTACGATTGCTAATATTATCGTGCGTAGCAAAAATCTGCGATCATGATAAAAATCACGTCCGCGCAGTTTCGCACTGCGGTGTTAACTGTTATGAATTGCTATTTTTCACTCGATGCGAAATAATACTCGACGCGAGCGGTGCGATGCGAACCTATAATAATAATTATTCACGATGCCGCGTGTTTAGCAAATAGCAAAGCAATAATACTTAGCATGTTGTGACATGAAAATTAACAAGTAAATGAAATTAATAGAAAATAGCATTAATTCCCATTACTAGCACTTGCCGTGGCGCTATGCGTACGGCGTAGCGTAGCATTATCACGACGCAAGCTTAGCACGCACTTACTAGCCCAGCACTACGAGCAATACCACAGCGTATCATAATATTTCGTGCGCATTTTTATTAGTCGTTAACTCGTACGGTATACAGCATTCGGGGAGTCTATAATGGCGCATTTTCACTGGTCGATAGGGCCCGCATGACCCCACGACCAATGACAATGCGCCCTTAGTTGTCAATTAGTTGTCATAGACTCCCCGCATGCTGTATACCGTACGAGTTAACGACTAATGAAAATGCGCCCTAACAACTAATGGCGCATTGTCATTGGTCGTGACATGCGTTTCAGAAATCTCCCGCGCCCCGCATGCGGGCCCTATCGACCAGTGAAAATGCGCCATTCATGTGGCGTAACGCTACTTGTAAGTTGTAGCACACTGTAGTTAGATCATAGCACTAGACGTAGCACTAGGCGTAGCACTAGGCGTAGCACTAGGCGTAGCACCAGGCGTAGATCAAGGCATAGCACTAGGCGAAGCACTAGGCAAAGCACTAAGCGTAGCCCTAGGCGTAGCACTAGGCGTAGCACTAGGCCTAGCACTAGGCGAAGCACTAGGCGTAGCACTAGGCGTAGCACCAGGCGTAGATCTAGGCATAGCACTAGGCGTAGCACTAGGCGAAGCACTAGGCGAAGCACTAAGCGTAGCCCTAGGCGTAGCACTAGGCCTAGTACTAGGCGTAGCACCAGGCGTAGCACTAGGCGTAGCACTAGGCCTAGCACTAGGCGTAGCACTAGGCCTAGCACTAGGCGAAGCACTAGGCGTAGCACTAGGCGTAGCACTAGGCGTAGCACTAGGCGTAGCACTAGGCGTAGCACTAGGCGTAGCACTAGGCGTAGCACTAGGCGTAGCACTAGGCGTAGCACTAGGCGTAGCACTAGGCGTAGCACTAGGCGTAGCACTAGGCGTAGCACTAGGCGTAGCACTAGGCGTAGCACTAGGCGTAGCACTAGGCGTAGCACTAGGCGTAGCACTAGGCGTAGCACTAGGCGTAGCACTAGGCGTAGCACTAGGCGTAGCACTAGGCGTAGCACTAGGCGTAGCACTAGGCGTAGCACTAGGCCTAGCACTAGGCGAAGCACTAGGCGTAGCACTAGGCGTAGCACCAGGCGTAGATCTAGGCATAGCACCAGGCGTAGCACTAGGCGTAGCACTAGGCATAGCACTAGGCGTAGCACTAGGCGTAGCACTAGGCGTAGCACTAGGCGTAGCACCAGGCGTAGCACTAGGCGTAGCACTAGGCCTAGCACTAGGCGAAGCACTAGGCGTAGCACTAGGCGTAGCGTAAAGTTAGATAAAAAAATGTATAGAACTATAGAACGATATCTTTATTCTTTAAGTAACATTAATATTCGAAGTAGTATTTTTAATAACGGTAATTTTTTTAAAGGCGTGTGACAGGAAACCAATGAAGCGCTCACAAAATAACAAAAGTCTTCTGGGAAATGAAAAATTTATATTCGGAAATTAAATAAATTAGTTTGAAATTTTATAGGACATAAATAAACGAACACGCCGAAACCGGAATATTTTTATAATTTATTCGCGATGAAATTCTCCGAGGGCATCTATAAAATATAATTAAGAAAATGTACACATTTTTGCGGAAAATTTTCAGAGCAATACAGTAATTAAAGTAGGATTAAGATAGTTAACATGTTTTTTTGCTCCTAAACGAGCAGAAATATCGGCTCTTGAAAATATGTCACCTGTTCTATAATAAAATGAAAATAGCCCTTGCCCTTGAGCTGTTGTAGAAATACAAACATTATTAATATATTAATCTTATTTCTAATTATCCAAAAAATAAAACATCAAATAAAATTGTTTTGAGCTGTTTCACAACGAGAAGAAGCAATCCCAAGGTGGTATGCCTTTTGTGATTTGTTCTTTATATCTTTATTTTTATTTCGTTAACAAATATTTGATTTCATTACTGTACACGTGTATTAATTTAATATTTAGGTCATGTTTCTGTATTAGAAAGTTTCGAAACAACTTATAAGAACTGAGGATGTCTTGATATAAATTTTGCACTTATAACTTGGCTAATCTCTTTTGTAGACTATTTCTAAAGTTGCGTCTAACTCACTTATAAGGTTAAAAGCAATATAAGAAGACTAGCACAACTTGAAAGTTTTAAGAAAGCAATATAAGAATTTTCAATAATAACATAATACGAAACGTATTAGAAAACTATAGGTAGTTAAGAGAGCGTACAAGGGTAGAAAAAAAGTTTTCACAAAAGTACTTTCAAGATATACTACTACAATAGGAGACGAAAGGAGAGAACACTTTGCGGAATTAGAACGTAGTATTAAGCGCCGAAATAGTTTTATTAAATTACTCGTAAAATAAAGTTCTCATGAATATCCATACTTTCTAAAGTCAATTAAGATTTCTTTGAAAATTTTATTAATGTTTAAACTTATCGGACTTGGTAGGATTATTTTGAGTCAATATCACGACTGAGTTGAGCTCAACGTAACCCGACCAAATTACGTAAGACCGCCATCTATGTATCGATCAATTTCTCAGATATTATGATATTATAAGCAAAAAAATATATATTTTTACTGGATGACGCCCGCAACGCCGTTACGGTTCCAGCGCAATAAAGCGATGAATTTTTCATTTATCGCGCTGGAACCGTACATTTTACTGGACTGAAAAGTATCTTTATACCAAATTTCAGCAAAATCAGTTCAGCGGTTTGGTAAAGAGATAACAGACAGACAAACAGACTTTCGCATTTATAATATTAGTATGGAAGTATGTATGTGTGTTTAATCACAATAAATAAAAAATCCAGCGCAATAAAGCGATGAATTTTTCATTTATCGCGCTGGAACCGTACATTTTACTGGACTGAAAAGTATCTTCATACCAAATTTCAGCAAAATCAGTTCAGCGGTTTGGTAAAGAGATAACAGACAGACAAACAGACTTTCGCATTTATAATATTAGTATGGAAGTATGTATGTGTGTTTAATAAAGAATTTGTATTGGTAAACATTTGTAGTTTAAACAAAAAATCAAATCTGACATCAGCAATTTACCACGTGCTGTAGTCTGTACGTCGTCTTAACGGTATTTTCGATGGGTCTCAGCAATAAAATCGCCATTCTGATACACGAACAATGTTAACATGAAGGTAAGAGTCGATACCGAATGTGGAACATAATGAAAATATATTACGGCCTCGTAAACGACCGCGACGTATTCAAATAAATATTACCTCGAGCGACGTCGGCGCGGGGCTCCGAAAACCGTAAAACTGTAAATATGCTGCCATAAATACGATAAAAAACATACAGAATAGACATATTTTGTATGTTTTGTTTATATAAGTAGACAATAATAGATTGCGTCGACATGTGAAGACGTTTTATTAGACCGCTTCAAATGTTTTAGAGGGCTTTTCAAGACGTGTGTAATGTGTATAATATTAATAAATTTAATCAAGTAAAGAGCTTAAATATTATGCCAAAAATAATATCTTAAAACAACAAAAACTTATTTGTATTATGCCTATGAAGACGAGAGACGACAGTAGTTTACGAAGATGTCTAGCCAGCCAAACTAATGAGATATTATGAAAGATCTTCGGTGATCTGTCAGCGGCCTCAGTCTATGTTATCTATTCCGCAATATTATAAACAATACGTAGTAGATCATACAAGACACCAGAGTTTGGCACATACAATCATTACTGTGATTTTAAGTAACTAGAAGTGCAAAACTCAGTATGTCGCTTTTTAACAGTTAAGGCTGGTTAAGGTGGCTTTCCGATCTTTGCCGCGAGCGACCGCGACCGGTGAAAATTCAAATAAAATGATACTTTATGACATAGAATACAAGGTATCATTTTCTACTGCCACCGGCGCGCGCGGCGGCGGCGTAAGAGCTAGAGGTAGATTAAAATGAAACCTATAGCATTTGTCATAAAGTGGCATTTGGTTTGAATATTCAACGGTCGCGGTCGCTCGCGGCAAAGATCCGAAAGCCACCAAAGATCATTAGCGACTAGCGGGACAGTTTCAATTTAAAAAAACTCAGTATGACGGCCGCAGGCACGTAAAACTTGTCCCCGTGTTGCCAGTTTAAATCTATAGGCGCCACATACAATAATAAGAAACGAATCCTTTTAGGTTCGACTGGTAATCAAAAATATTTGAATATAGTAAAACATTTTTTTAAGCTACGCAGCGATGAATACATCATCATATTATTATTTTGTATTCCATTTCAATGAAAATCAACGTAACGTGCTATCACAAAAATTACAACTCTATAATAAAAATATAACACAATCCTTTGTTAAAAATTCATTTCGTCGGAGTGTAAGTTTGTTTAAGCTTTTTACGGCGGCACGCTGAATGCCAATGAAGTGATCAACCAGCGAACTGATGAGGGTATTACGAAAACTCATCGAATTCGCGCCCTAACCCTTTGACGACGTGACCGGAAACCCCAAACAATGCCGCCATATTTATATTTCATAATACCATTATGATTTTTTGTTTTGAATATTTTTTGTTGACTACTTTGTTTTCGAAAAATTTATATACGCTTTTAGGTGGTTTAACACCGTAAAAATACGATAGAATAGAAATAAAATCGGCCAAGTGCGAGTCAGACTCGCGCACGAAGGGTTCCGTATTATTATAGAGCAAAATTGGGTCAAATATTGTGTTTTTTGTATGGGAGCCCCCCTTTTTTATTTTATTTTAATGTTATTATTAAATATTAAAGTACACATATAACTAAGGACTTCTCGAAAAATTCAAGGACCTACCTGTTGTCATTATTGATATAGAGCAAAAAAGGCCAAAAAAAAATCACGTTTGTTGTATGGGAGCCCCCCTTAAATATTAATTTTATTTTGTTTTTAGTATTTGTTGTTATAGCGGCAACAGATGTACATAATCTGTGAAAATTTAAACTCTCTAGCTATTACCGTTCTTGAGTTACAGCCTGGAGACAGACAGACAGGCAGACAGGCAGACAGACAGACAGACAGACAGACAGACGGACAGACGGACAACGAAGTCTTAGTAATAGGGTCCCGTTTTTACCCTTTGGGTACGGAACCCTAAAAATGAAAGACAATAATGCTCGTATAATACGTTATCAATGTAGCTTTTCATATCTATTCTTCCGTAGGAAGTAACCACTTCTACAGCAGCCGTGCTAGCGTGAAGGCTGTAGTTCGATATTAATAGTAGATTAGCGAATAACTGTTACCTCAGGCTGCCCCTGACCACATCAGGTAGAAGGTAGCAGCAACGTCAGAAATAAGAAAAGTGCTCCCTGACCAAATCTGCAACAGTTTAAAACTATTTTGACTGTCAATAAATCATAATCTAATTACTTACGCGGCAAGTAAAGTCCTCGATATATTACTGGCATGGTTGCTTCAAATCTTGTGGTTAAAATTAATAAAACACCTGCTAAAGCTAGACAGTTAACGATACAATAATTTACGTTGTCCAAAATAAATCATAATTGTCGCTTTGTGACAAGTTTAGTGTGACTACGTCGACATTAATTTCGCTTTGATATATTTCACTTCAAAGCCGTAGTCGGTAAAGTTTACCTACTCGTGCCAAAGTTTAAGCACATTCCCATCTGCTGGCGACAACTCCAACTGAATGGTCCTCTTAAATGCTGACTGCCAACTTAGTTTATTAGGGTGAGGTAGCTAATGAATTTAATATATACGAGGTAAGTGCAGACGAATGATGTTGTTGTACCCTAATTCTGAATGCTACTACAATTGTGTTTGTGACAATGGATGATGGTACAATTAACGAATAGAAGTTTTGATGTTGTATTATGGTATGATAATAATGTTATATGGTAATTGGTAGCTGCGCGTCCATAATAAATGGTAATAGGTAATTGAAGCTGTGGATTTCTAGGCATAGGCTAATTTTTTTATTCCCAATAATACAGCGTTCTCGGGGGTAACATGGACGGGTCCATGGACGGGGCTGAAAAAAAAACTAGTATAAAATATTTTAAAATATTTTGATTATTACTTTAGTAATAATCAAAATAAGCCAATTTCACAGCGTATAAATTTTTGCCAAAATGATTGTGGCAAAACATTCCGTTGTTGAAAACAAAACTGTATTCAATTAAAAAGTTAGTCTGCGGCTGTACAAAAAAACTTTATGAACTAAGCAAAGTGCAGTCCGTTCAAGGATAATGTACCTCGGACTTTCTGAAAGCGATTCTAATGTAGTTAGCATAGAGGTTATCTCGTAGGTAAAATATGGTCATATAATTGTCTCTATCGTAACAAGTGTAAAGCTTCTAGTACTTCAGAATAGTTTGTACCATAGAATGTAGTAGACATGGCATTTCCAGGCAAAAACCGTCAAAAAATAAGGCCACGTTGATTTACGAGTTTTGGCCAATTTGACATATATATTTTCATATAATAAGTACAGGCTACAAGCAAAATAAAGTGATAATATTACCTGGTGTTAAAGACATGAGTCCCCTGTATACAGTTCACTGTGAAAGTAGCTGCCAAAAAGGTAACAGCACTGAAAGTCTTTTTTATCTTTATATGGGCAAACAAGATGCTGGTCGAAAGGATAATATTGATTTAGCCTGACCAAATGACGTAGGCCCGTTATCTACCTATGAATAAAAATTTTGATGTTACCTATTGTTTAATACACATTTATTTCTTGTGCGAAAATTTGTCATGTCAGATTAACGAGGTGCCATTATACCCTATTACCGAGTTTTAAGTCTTTGGTTTCTACTGATAAAAGGATCCAACTCGAACTTGTGCTACTCAAGTCTCAAACCGCAACTACCAAATATCTCAATGGGGTGCCAGTATCGACTTCGCTCTATCCTTTAGTTATTTTGCCTGCGCATTTCTATGAGTATGGTCTATAAGCCGTTAGCATAAAGGTCCTTTATGAGGTAAAACAAAGCCGAACACAATGTATCACAGACACCGAATATCCTAGAGTTAAGCGCAATGTTTCGCGTTTGCAAAGACAAAAACCGTTATACTAGTCATAAAAATTATAAATTATTTTTAAAAGTGGGCTGTTGGCAATATGGTATGAAAAATAAATGAATTATTAATTATTTTTTTCATCCGAAGTACGGATACCTACTATTTAATACCATAAATACAATGTGTTACAGAAGTAGTGCAAAAAAATCCGCGCGGTTTAAATTAGGTTAAAATGCTAACACATATTAAGATCGTTGGTCTTTGAACTTTTAAAAATGTTAATTAGGTATCAAACATTTTGTTGTTGAGTATTATAGTACAATATTATTGCAATAAGAAATTAGATTTTTGCAAAAAATTAACATAAATACTAAATCTTAGTTATAGTATAACTATAAGTAGGTATACACTATACATACTATAACTAAAATCTTGTACCAATATAAATATATATAATATAAATATATAAAATTATCGCCGATATTACGTCGGTCTAACTATCTCTTACCTTGAATCAATTCTTAACTATCAATTTTAAGTTACTTAGTTTTTATTTCCCAGAAAAGTTACTCATAAAATTCCATTTAAGAAATAAATTGCCATCAACAATGAGTTTGCAGAGCCAAGTCGTAAATAAATGAAATAATAAGTCAAAGCAGTGCAAAGAATGAATAATGTTGTTTCATCTAAGTGCACCGAGGCAGTAAGTACGCGGGCAGTACATTAAGTTGTAAATTACTCAAAACATTTGTGCTTTATTGCGCTCTAAAGTGAAATGGAAAAGATAACATACTTTCTATTTAATGTTCCTCTTGTTGGAACTAGTTCATTAAAATACTTTGAGTGAACTAAATAATTGTAAAAGCTGAATACAGCATTTAAAGTCTTATTTTCAATAAGAAATTATACATTACTCATGATAGATTAAGTATTGCAGATCTCGCTTCGCTCAGGACGCCAGCGATAGACAAATCGTTTAAAATTAAACTATTTGACTATTCGCTTAGGAGCCGTAACCATTTAATCATCCATCCAATATTATACAATGGTTTTCATCATAATAAATTAAGACTCGGAATTATATATTTTTTGTACGAACGAACATGCAACGTCTAGTTAATGTATGAAAAGAACATTTCTAATCAAGCAACTCTTCATAGAGGATTTGTTAGTACGAATAACTTTTTCAGCTGCAACTATGTCTCGGGACTCACTAATCCCCGACTCTCGTAACAGCAATATTCAAAATGTTCGCTAGCCGGCCGACACGGGACAAAAGGACATACAATGTTTTGATGTTAGAAAATTAAAGCGAAGCGAACAGTAAATACCTCTACAGATGGAATAGTCTTTTTGAAATGTTTAAATTCTTGTAATAGTAAAACACAAATACAATTGTTGGTTATTTTATACTGTGTAATAATTGTTATTGTAACATTTTAATGCATCATCATCATTAGGTTTCTGTATTTGTGTTTTAGTTGCAATAATGACATTGCAACTAAAACACAATTAAATACGAAAATACCATCGGTCTACGTGGCACTACGGACACTGCTACGGGCATCTACGCGACTACCACGTAGTGGTGCTACGGGCATCGACGCGACTACTACGTAGCGGTGTTACGGGCATCTACGTGACTATATACTACGTAGCGGTGCTACGGCAAAAAATTAATAGATCTTTTTATATAAAAAAAAACTGAGGCTTAATAGTTACACTTGGGCAGAGTCAAAGCGACGTCACGTTTTTCACCAAAGCATATTTTATCTCTATCAATAATAGAGCAATACTCTATTATTGAAGCTATGATAGCTTATGATAGCTTAAAAGTAAGAAGTACCACCCGTAATTGGTAAGTTAGGTGAATCCCAAAGTTATCAGACACCAACGAGAGTACCATACCATAAATTTGCGCCAGGATTCAATAAGTTAAAGTCGCACAATCGTATGAAATAATGTTCTCGTTACAAAGTTCCGCAAAGCCGAAAGCGCGGGGACCAAGTTATCCCGAAATCATATTAAAGTACTCCCACCATATTTCAACTGAAACAAGAAAACGAGAATCCGACCTCAATATGTGCTCAAGGTGTCGGTACTAGGGCGGAGTTAAAGCGGCCAAGTTTCTGAACGCCCCCGGGGCCGATCCAACTTCTCCGTTGCAATAAATAAGGATTTTAGCGACAAATTACCACCCAAAAGTGTCTTACCCTTTTCGGGGAAACTTCACAACTACAGAAAATAGAATACTTAGCCAAATCGCTGCTGTACAAACGTGGGGTCACATTGTTGCTGAATAATAGATAGTAATATAATGTTTTATTTTAATAATGCTATGACGGTATCTTTGGATGCCAGAATACTTGTACACTAATTCTTCTTTTTTAAAACAACTTTGTTCCTTATTCGATGTAGTCCGTTTACTATTTTTCTGTTTGGTAGTCAACTGACCAAATCGAACTACGAAAAAACTGGACTAATGTTAAATTATTGTTATGATGCATTTAACATGCAGTTAATAATAATTGGCATGAGTTCTAATATTCCATGATGATACTACTTTTGCCTCCCATCCCCCCTACCAATACACAGTGAATATTAACTACTTAATTACTTAAATTATTATGTTTGCATGTTTCTGCCTGGCGTATTGGGAACGTCACATACAATAAGAAATCAGACATTGAATAGACTCGTTAATAACATCTTTATTATTCCTGGAAGACAGCCTTGGTGCACCCGATCCCCAAAAAAGGTGATCGCTCAAATCCTTCCAACTACAGACCAATCACTATAACCTCTCTCTTCTCGAAGATAATGGAATCCATTATCAATAGCCAGCTTCTTCGATACTTGGACGGCCAGGGATTACTAAGCGACAAACAATACGGGTTCCGTAAGGGTCGCTCGGCTGGTGATCTCTTGGCGTACCTGACTCATCGTTGGGCTCAGGCAATTGAGTCGAAGGGAGAGGCATTGGCTGTTAGTTTGGACATTGCGAAGGCCTTTGATCGGGTTTGGCATAAAGCGCTGCTATCAAAGCTTCCATCATACGGGCTGCCCGAGAAATTATGTAAGTGGGTCACTAGTTTCTTAGCAGACAGAAGCATAAAGGTCGTAGTTGACGGCGAATGCTCATGAATGAATGAATGAATGAAACTCAGTCTATTGATGCTGGTGTCCCTCAGGGCTGTGTGCTATCGCCTACTCTATTCATACTGCATATCAATGACATCTTACAGACCAACGGCATTCATTGCTATGCGGATGATAGTACAGGTGATGCTGTATATACCGGCTCCCCCAATATTTCTCGGCAAAATGTCACTGAGAGTCGAAACGAACTTGTGTCTAAGGTGGAGAATTCATTGGAGAAGGTCTCTGAATGGGGTAGACGTAACTTGGTCCAATTCAACCCCGCCAAGACACAAGTCTGCGCGTTCACCACTAAAAAGTCACCAATGGTCGTATATCCTCGTTTCGAGGGCACATCTTTAACCATCTCCCCTAGCATTGAGATACTTGGCGTCAACATATCGAGCGAAGTCCAGTTCCGATATCATCTAGAGGGTAAGGCCAAATTAGCCTCGAAGAAGCTTGGTGTTCTTAACAGAGCGAGACAGTACTTCGGTCCGGACCAACGCCTACAACTCTACAAGGCGCAGGTTCGGCCTCATATGGAATATTGTTCTCGTCTCTGGGCAGGGGCGCCAAAATACCAACTGCTCCCTCTAGATTGTAACCAACGAAGGGCTGCTCGAATTGTTGACTGCCATAGTGTTTCAAACAGCTTGGACCCCTTGGAATTACGCCGAGATGTAGCTTCACTCTGAATCCTTTATCGGTTGTATCACGGGGAGTGCTCTGAGGAATTGTTCGGAATCATACCACCTGCAACTTTTCGCCATCGTCCCACGCGAAAAACATACCATCCTCATCACCTTGATGAGTGGCAGTCTTCCACAGTGCGTTTTTCGCGTAACTTTCTGCCGCGCACTGTAAAACTCTGGAACGAATTGTCACCAGCAGTATTTCCGGACCTATACGACCTGCAAACCTTCAAGAAAAGAGCGTATTCCCTCTTAAAAGGCTGGCAACGCACCTGCAGCTCTTCTGATGTTGCGAGTGTCCATGGGCGACGGTAGTTGCTTACCATCAGGTGACCCGTTTGCTCGTTTGCCCCTTATTTAATAAAAAAATATATTAGCAAGGGAGGATTATAATATTCAAGGTCTCAAAAGATAATCCGCAAACGTGCTCCACAGGAATAAATAAAACCGTAACGGGTTTACGGATGAATGGATCCGAAGGGAGCCCACACATTCCGACTAGTAAGCAAAAATGTTCCCTGCGGAGTATAAATAGGAGGTTTATTTACGATTAGCCAACATCCAACTCAATTATTTACAGAGGAAATACTTCGTCAACATCAATTAGACATCTAAAATAAACAAAACTTTAGAGTCAAGATTCAATTAAGCCTACAAGTAAGGACGGCCAAAATAAAGGACATTTTGGCAAAATATCTGTAGAGTCTCGAATCTCGATCTCGATATCATGTTTAAGGCAGCCTTAGGGACTGTCCGCACAGCGAATTTTAACCGTGCGGATTTTTTTTTCATTCATTCGTCAAATCTTAAGAGTAGGTATTATGTGCAATGACATACATAAGAAACACCTTATGTCATTGGTACTGTGGATGAAAAAAATATAGACGCGAAATGTCCGCGCGGTTAAAATTCCAAGTGCGGACAGTCCCAGTATTTAGTTTGCATCTAGGTATAGTTTCGGAAGCTACTTTGGATAATTATTAAAAATGTGTGGAATTAATATTATTTTTTGTCTATTGACAAAACGCATCGAAATCACCATCTGTGTACTTAGGTATCAAAACTACGTTACATTTTTACTCAGTATCTGGGAGTTGGGACTGTGAGGAGGATAGAACTCCAGTGATATGTGTTCATATCACGAATAATAAAATACATACTTAGGTACGTCTTACAGTCTACAGACAATTTTAAAACTATTCAGTTGGCATTGATACTATGTATTCCTGTATTCCTGTGTGTTCATACGATAATGCATGCTATTCCGTTGGGATACGGTGGGAAACTCTCGGAAGGATTAAAAATAGTAAGACTACCGCTATATACCTACGTTTTTTGTGACAGTGATGGATCAAGCGAAGCAGTGAAGTATAACTTGATCTAAAGTCCCTTTGAAGATTGAATATGGGTAAGCCTGTGGGTACGAGTATTAGAATGTATGAGAGACTTAAAATAAAAGGTGCGTTGTTTTAAAGTAAGATAGCTAGGTACATTAATGCCACAGCCCACTTTTCTATGGTGTTGGGCAATATTTTTTCTACAGAAATAATTTATAATTTTTATGACAAGGTACATAACTATAACGAGGAAGTGGAATTAAATGTTTAACAACATTCCTTCATGACCACAGTCTTATCGGACAAGTCCCACATTCCCTGGTGGTCTTATTCTTTTATTTAGAAAAAAAAGGACCATCGCGTCGTCGTTGGCAAGGTAAAAGTTTTATAGAGAACATGCATGGCGAAGTTTGGTACTTATGAAACTGCTATAATAATTAATATATTTTTTTACTTTAATCCTTTTGTTATTTAAATAAGTCCTCAGTGTAGGTATATTAACCACTCAATATCCGTTGTCTTTTATCGTTTTCGGCATCTGCACTGCCCCGGGGCAGGGTGGGCTGACAGGATACGGAAACAACTTAAACACGGGGTTCTAATTTAAGTAATTCAGACTAAATTAATTTAAGTCGTGTTCAAAAACCGTGTTTTTCTAATTACCGTAACGTGTCCCCACGCCAACTCGATTTCGAAACTTGCTTGTAATTTTTATAACGTACATATTAACTTTGATCTATTCATCGTTTTAAATGCTTATAAACATTGGTTATCGCATTGGAATTAAATATCGACTCAATAGGCCCAGCCTATAAATAGTTATCATGAAATAATCGCTTGTCCTATCAAAAGTTCTAATTACCGTAATGCTGTTTTCGGGTGCCCACCCAAAAATAATTGAATTTGGCACATTACAATTGCACGGGTCACTTCTCCTTAGCGTGTGCCACGGCCCATCAGCGGTCCCACGTCATTAATGCTAGTGTGCCGCCGATGAAGTTCGTAAGTATCTAATTACCGTAGCTTTGGTAACGAACTTTTATAATTACCGTAATCTTATTTTGCTACTTGATTTTTAAATTAGATTGCTAGAAAGTAATTTGGCCTACGACCTACGTACTTTGCCGTAAAATCGGTTTTAAAAATTTTCAAGAAAATCTAACTTTTTCTAATTACCGTACACTAATTACCATATGTTTCTAATTACCGTTGTATGAAAAACTGATACGTACTTTTTTATCAATTGAAGTTTTCTCGCGATTTTCATAGATTATTATTATCATGAATGAGTATAATAATACTATAGCTTTTGCCCGCGCTTTGCTCGCGTTAAGAAGTATTATTATGTACAGTCTTTCATCCCCTATTTTATCCCCTTAGAGGTAGAACTTATCAAAACCCTTTCTTAGGCCTACGTCATAGTAGCTTTATGCATGCAAAGTATCAGCTCGATCGGTTTAAAATTGACAAAGTTTCATAGCCCTTTGGGGGTAGAATTGATAAAAAATCTTTCTTAGTGGAACCTACGTCTTAACATCTCAGCCCGATCCGTCCAGTGGTTTGGGCTATGCGTTGAAAGATCACTATGTCATTTAGTCCCTTTTTGTTATATATAATATTTCGATTATTATATTATGTAAAGCATTCATAAAATTATATATATATTTTTTTTTTGGGATAGAAAAGACAAAGAAGAAATTAGAGCGAGGAGGCCTAGTAAAAATTTTAAATTACCCAGTTTAATATCAGAGATTAAAGGAAAAAGTGAAAGAAAGTCCGCCATTGTACATTGTACATAGAGTGTAAAATAAAATAAATAAATAAAATAAAGAAAGGTATAATAAAAAATACTGCTTATCAGCGATATCCCAACAAAACGGCGGAAAAAGCTCAAAAAAGATATGAGTTAAACTTTAGAGCTTATTACAAAAGACAAAAAGAAAAGAAAAAATTGGAAAAAATCGAGAAATAAGTGTTCATAAATAGAGATGAACTTGAAAAATTACGAGAAAACAAGAAGAAGTAAATTTCGAGCTGTAAGAGCTGTGAGCTACATTTATGTTGCTATTCTATCCAAAGACATTTAGAATATTATTATTTTAAGATTCATCGTACTTTACTCTTAATTAACGTGACCATTTATTGTTTTTGTCCAAGCGGGACAAAATATACATAATCCCCCCCCCCCCCCCCCCCAAACAATTTGTGAATACGTATTTGAATTTTGAAAGTGTCTATCTTACAATAATTATTATTATTAGCTTTTACTTTATAATATTATAGAGCGGAAGAGTTTGTTTGTTTGAACGCGCTAATCTCAGAAACTACTAGTCCGATTTGAATTTTGTTTTCAGTGTTAGCTCATTTATCGAGGCTATATTTTATGACGGAAAGACTAATAGGAGCAAAGAAACAGAAGAAAATGTGGAAAAACGGAAAAAAATATTTGAAAGGGCTTATCTCACGAACCACTGGAACAATTTCTATGTTATTTGGCACAGATAAAATGTAGATCACGTGAAGGATTATAGGCTATTTGTGTGGGCTAATTTGTCTGTGAAATTCCTAATTTAACGCGGGAGAAGCTGCGCGGAACATCTACTTATTGTTTATTGATATCGAGCAATTATGGCAGAATAATCACGTTTGTTGTATGTATGTAACCTTATTTCCAGGCATTGCACAGGCATTTAAAACATAAAAATACTTTTAAATTATTGTTGTTTGGTCTGTTTGCAAAAGCGGGACAATTTCGGCCTCGCGGGGGACAGCGGGACAGACTGCCTGAAAGCGGGACTGTCCCGCCCAAAGCGGGACGTATGGTCACGTTACTCTTAATGAATATTTCCCGATTAAAACAATTTTTGTTGTTGTTTGCAAATTTTTCAGATTTTATTTGAAAGTGTCTATTTTTTACTATTGGTTGTATAGGACATCGTTAATTCTACCCCTTTTGTTACAATTATACATGTGCAACTTATTAGTCAATGTTTTTGTATTATGTTTTAGATAGAATTATAATGATTTCTAATTACCGTTACATAAAACATTACATTTGTCTAATTGCCGTACCCATACAATTTTTAAGTCTTATTATCTAAAAAACAATAATTAACTGTATCATGCCACATATTTATTATTGTATTCGTATCTTTCATTACTTTCATATTTTAATGAGTTTAAGTCAAATCAGCGAAAAAAAAGGTTACGGTAATTAGGCAAATAATGACAAACCGGAGAATGGCCGAATATTGAAAAATGGCATTGTAACTCTGTAAAAAAATCTCAGGGTCTCATTCAAAAATGAGCCCCTCAAAATGGTCGTACGCACGGTGCACCGAGGCGGCAACATTGACAGAGCGGCTTGAGGCAGGAGAGGTGTCGCTGGACTTTAAACGCCGATCATTTGCACCCTCGCAGAGGGTCACATCACGTCGCCCACTCGCCACTTATGACTTACGCTTCACAAATTACATCCTCCCTCCGAGCCGAAGCTCTCGCGACTCCACTCTGACCGGTCGGTTAAGGCAAGGCAGAGGTAGGGCCTGATTCTCCGTCAGTGTTCACTCCGGCCGGCCGGTGAAGGCAAGCAGGAGATGGAGAACAGGGGCTTCCCTGGGAGCACTCGGGTACGTGGGGTCGCTACTCGCTACTCCCCAACAGCTCGCCACAATCTGCCCTGCGGGCTTATTATTATTATTATTAATGGTTTCGATAGAATAAGGTCTTATATTTAAGTAATTAGAAAAATAAAAGACAAATGATGCGGAAATCTTTCACGACATTTAATTTTTCCCGCTTTTTTAACTTGACGCAAGCGCTAGCTGCTACTGGCTATATTGCCATGTTAGAAAATGACATTTAATATTTTAATAATAGCAACACTTATTTTATGCGTCATCAGTCGTCAAAATCTAACTGGAAAGTTGGGAGCTCTTTCCAATTTTGCGAATTATATTCTTAACTATATTTATTACAATAAGTCTTTTTTATTTTTAACACCAAAATGGGAGACTCCCTCGACGGGAGCGAAAACGCCCCGGAAGCGCAAAACGTATCCGTGGTTGATTTTCAAGACTTCGCAAATTACCTTCGCCGAGCTGCAACGGTACTTCTGCCGGAGGATGACATAGTTCCTCCGGCTCTAAATGCAGCTCTCGAAGACAAAGTGAACCAAGATTGCATAAGGAAATTCATCTCGGACCCCCAAGTGTGCTCTCTGTATGTGCAGCGGTTTTCGCTAAAAGGTAGTCTACCCGAAATCGATTTTATGACGTCGCTTTGCACTACTGCAGTGTGCAGCCATGCATTTCGTTAATTTCTATATTTTATGTCAATAATATTATTTTAGATGATTACAAGAAACCGTAACCATTTTTCACCCCAATAATCCAATATCTCTTTTGATTTTACTACACAAAAAACAGGTTTTAAATTTTTTTTCCTTTGCAGAAGATGACAGTGAACAACCCACAGAAGGCGAGGAGGAGAAAGAAGCTGTTACCTACCAGATCAGCACCGAGGTATAGATTAATTTAATGCCTATACTCCCAAGCGGCCACTAGATTTCCAAGAATCCGCGATCGAAGGATTAACACAAAATAAATAAAATGATAATCAATAAGTTATAGCTTTATTTTTTATTTTAGGTTCACTTCACATCTCCCCGAGTGGCAGCTTTTGTGTGCATCAAGAGAGGGATCGTGATTGAAGCTGACAAGTCCATTCATAGTCAGCTCCGACTAATCAATCTGTCAGATGGCTCTCCTTATGAGACTCTTCATGCTTTCATCAGCAAGACTATGGCACCTTTCTTCAAAAGTTATGTGAAGGAAAGTGGAAGGGCTGACAGGTAATTAGAAAAAAGGCCTTATTTTATATTATACTAGCGACCCACCCCGGCGTCGCATGGTTATAAAACATATAGCCACTGAAAAAATGATTAAATCGATAGCCTATAATCCTTCACGTGGTCAGTAGACCACATGAAGGACAGATAAGAAGTATCTTATCTGTGCCAAATAACATAAAAATTGCTCCAGTAGTTTGCGAGATAAGCCCTTTCAAATAATTTCCCCTGTTTTTCCACATTCTCCTATTCCGCAGTAAATGGGCTATCTAACACTGAAAGAATTTTTCAAATCGGGCCAGTAGTTCCTGAGATTAGCGCGTTCAAGTTAGCCCTTTCAAAAAAATTTCCCCGTTTTTTCCACATTTTCCTCTATTTCTTCGCTCCTATTAGTCTTAACCCATCAGTCGTGGCAAAACGAGACACAATAGCTTTTTCATTGTTATCGCGGCCGGATGTGGCCGCTTGGGGCTTCATGAATTAATGTGATAAAATATAGCCTATAGCCTTCCTCGATAAATGTGCTATCTAACACTGAAAGAATCATCAAAATCCGTTTCGTTTTAAAGTTTAAAGGGAACAAAGGGACATGAGGGAAAAAAAAGCGACTTTGTTTTATAATATGTATAGATAGATTTCAATTAATTTTGATCTTGAAATGAAACTAATCTTGATGAAACTAATTTGCAACATTGTATTTGTGTATTGCATGTTTAATGTGTAGGTTCAAGTACATAGTACTATAGTTGCCCCTATGTGAATTGTTACATTTTCAACTAGAATCGGAATACAACAAAAAGAAACACTGATTCACCAGCTACTTTTATTTCCTCAGGGATGGTGACAAAATGGCTCCTTCTGTTGAGAAGAAAATTGCAGAGCTTGAAATGGGCCTGCTCCATCTTCAGCAGAATATTGACATTCCGGAGATCACCTTACCTGTTCATCCCCTTGTTGCTGCTGTCATCAAAAGGTAGAAATAGTGAATGAAGTAGATTATGAAACAGTTGCTATCCAAAGGGACATGGGCGTAGCCAGCCTTGCGCTCAGGGTGGGGCAGAGTCAACCTACCCTCTCACCCCCCCCCCAGTTCTATTTATGGATAGTAAAATATATTGTTATGAATTACGCGTTTTAATAAAATTTAATACTTATTCAGTTATTCTACGGTAATACGGTCTCGCTCGCTTTGAAACACCACTGTAACTTTGTAACTTAGTAACTTTCTGATGGTTATTATGATTGTTGATGTTGTTAGTATAAGAAAAAAAAATTGGAAACACCCTGGCTCTGACCTATAAGGTGCCACACTAAACAACAGTTTTTGTTTAGTTTGGCACCTTATAGGTCAGAGCCAGGGTGGGGCAAGCGCCCCAGTGTGGCTATGAACATGCAAAGTGATACATACATTGATTCTATTGTTTTATGTAACTTTATTGTGGTTTTGTATCTCATTTGGTCCCCTCAGTTTTCTATCAGACTACATACGACTTAAAGAAATTTTCAATTGATGTATGATAATTGTCTGGATAACAATAGCTGTATATTAATTTTAAAGTCAGGTTATATTTTTACTGTTTATTATCTCCTATTAGGGCTGCTGACGAGGGGCGAAAGCCTCGTGTGTCAGATTTTGGTGACAAAGTGGAGGATTCCACATTCCTCAATCAACTGCAGAATGGTGTCAATCGCTGGATCAAAGAAATACAAAAAGTGACCAAACTAGACCGAGACCCGTCTAATGGTACTGCGTTGCAAGAAATCTCATTCTGGCTGAATCTTGAAAGGGCTTTACATCGCATACAAGAGAAGAGAGAAAGCATTGAGGTATATAAATGAGTAAAATAGTTTCATAAGAGTAGTTCGACAATGACATTTAAGTTTTTAAGGGTTAACCTTTTTGGTGCCATGCATACACATCAGCAAAAGACTTTAACAATAAAACATTCAATATTCACTTACACATTATATTTCAGGTTGCTCTTACCTTGGATATCCTCAAATATGGCAAGAGATTTCATGCAACGGTATCATTTGATACTGACACTGGGCTGAAACAAGCTTTGGCAACTGTATCGGATTACAACCCACTCATGAAAGACTTTCCTATCAATGATCTACTCAGCGCTACTGAACTGGAGAGAATTCGGTAAATACATTTCATAAATTTACATATCATTTAATCTAACTGACATGGTGATTTATCAACGCACAGCCCAAACCACTGGACGGATCGGGCTGAAATTTGGCATGCAGGTAGCTGTTATGACGTAGGCATCCGCTAAGAAAGGATTTTGATCAATTCTACACCCAAGGGGTTAAAATAGGGGATGAAAGTTTGTATATAATAATACTTCTTAACGCGAGCGAAGCCGCGGGCAAAAGCTTGTATAAAATAAAGCTACTTTTATTCTATGTAGCTTTGAATTAGGGAGTTAACAAAGAATTTAAATTATTTACTTTATTTTAGTTTGGCAGTCCAACAAATCTTCTCACATCTCCGAAAGATCCGGTCAACCAAATATCCTATACAACGCGGGTTGCGTCTGGTTGAAGCTATATCTCGCGATTTGGGACAGCAACTATTGAAGGTAATTTTACTTTTTTCATTTCTTTAACAAAAATAATTTATTTCAGATGATCACCACTTTAAAACCATCCATTCATCATCAAATGCATGGTGATGTATGTGATAATTTTAATGTATATTTTGCTGGTGATGAAATACAATATTAACCCATTAAGCCCCGTGCGAGCACCGGTGATTGCGACTACAATAGAATACAATAGCATTTCCTAGAATCCCCGATCAAAGGATTAAAGCATTTATAATTATAATAATAAAAAATATTTTCTTAAACTTTAATTTCTGTTTAGGTACTGGGCACAAGAAGATTGATGCATATTCCATTTGATGATTTTGAGAAAGTAATGACCCAGTGCTTCGAGGTGTTCTCATGTTGGGACGACGAATATGAAAAACTTCAAGGCTTGTTGCGGTAAATATGTATTACTATTCTAAAATAAAGTGATGTTAAAGTTATAGTCATGGTAAAATTTGGTTAAAGTTTAGGTCAGCTTTTCTAAAAATTAAGCCAATAATAATACCAAAATGAAGTAGATAACTTAACAGAGTTAATGAGCATGACAATGGCTATTAATAAAAGTAATTAAGTAATTAACTTTTTTTGGTTACTCGTGTGGCACCAGATAATAATTATGGCATGATTTACATTTTTTTGTAAGTTGGCAAGTGAATTTTATTTAAAGCGGCAGCAAAAATTTAATCAAACAATACCTTCCACCATAGAATTATAACCTTTAGAAGAGGCATTCCATACAATCGTCAGCGCGAAAATGTGTCACCCTCGAAATGAGTGAGCTCACTCATCTGAGAGCAGTGTGCCTTAGGACGCGGTGACAGTCGGACTTGTTTAATTCATTGATTACCGCGTTGTTTTTCGCTACATTTCGCTCTAGAATGCCGTCGTGTGCCTTCCGGCAGTGCAGTAACAACACGAGGAATACAAATAAAGCCAATGGTGTAACATTTCACACGTAATTACTAAGATTTAATTAATTATTTAAATTGTTGTCTTCCATTTTTAGAGACAAATCAAAGCGAAGCGTAAAATGAGCGAAAGAGAAAGTAGTATATGCTGTTACTGTAAGACAAAAAAAGGACGACAATATTTTCTCGATTCGATTAAAGCGTAAAATGAGCGAAAGAGAAAGTAGTATATATGCTATTACTGTAAGACAAAAAGAACGACAATATTTTCTCGATACACATTTTGCATGCAAAAACATGCAAAATGTGTATCGAGAAAATATTGCTACAGTTTTGATGGCGTATGCCTAATCTGAGTATTGATATCGTTGCCTTCCACAGAGATATAGTGAAGAAGAAGCGTGACGAGCACCTGAAGATGGTGTGGCGCGTGTCGCCGTCGCACAAGCGGCTGCAGGCGCGCATGGAGCACATGCGCCGCTTCCGACGACACCACGAGCAGCTGCGGACCGTCATGCTGAGAGTGAGTAGCTCACAGAGATATAGTGAAGAAGCGTGACGAGCACCTGAAGATGGTGTGGCGCGTGTCGCCGTCGCACAAGCGGCTGCAGGCGCGCATGGAGCACATGCGCCGCTTCCGACGACACCACGAGCAGCTGCGGACCGTCATGCTGAGAGTGAGTAGCTCACAGAGATATAGTGAAGAAGCGTGACGAGCACCTGAAGATGGTGTGGCGCGTGTCGCCGTCGCACAAGCGGCTGCAGGCGCGCATGGAGCACATGCGCCGCTTCCGACGACACCACGAGCAGCTGCGGACCGTCATGCTGAGAGTGAGTAGCTCACAGAGATATAGTGAAGAAGCGTGACGAGCACCTGAAGATGGTGTGGCGCGTGTCGCCGTCGCACAAGCGGCTGCAGGCGCGCATGGAGCACATGCGCCGCTTCCGACGACACCACGAGCAGCTGCGGACCGTCATGCTGAGAGTGAGTAGCTCACAGAGATATAGTGAAGAAGCGTGACGAGCACCTGAAGATGGTGTGGCGCGTGTCGCCGTCGCACAAGCGGCTGCAGGCGCGCATGGAGCACATGCGCCGCTTCCGACGACACCACGAGCAGCTGCGGACCGTCATGCTGAGAGTGAGTAGCTCACAGAGATATAGTGAAGAAGCGTGACGAGCACCTGAAGATGGTGTGGCGCGTGTCGCCGTCGCACAAGCGGCTGCAAGCGCGCATGGAGCACATGCGCCGCTTCCGACGACACCACGAGCAGCTGCGGACCGTCATGCTGAGAGTGAGTAGCTCACAGAGATATAGTGAAGAAGCGTGACGAGCACCTGAAGATGGTGTGGCGCGTGTCGCCGTCGCACAAGCGGCTGCAGGCGCGCATGGAGCACATGCGCCGCTTCCGACGACACCACGAGCAGCTGCGGACCGTCATGCTGAGAGTGAGTAGCTCACAGAGATATAGTGAAGAAGCGTGACGAGCACCTGAAGATGGTGTGGCGCGTGTCGCCGTCGCACAAGCGGCTGCAGGCGCGCATGGAGCACATGCGCCGCTTCCGACGACACCACGAGCAGCTGCGGACCGTCATGCTGAGAGTGAGTAGCTCACAGAGATATAGTGAAGAAGCGTGACGAGCACCTGAAGATGGTGTGGCGCGTGTCGCCGTCGCACAAGCGGCTGCAGGCGCGCATGGAGCACATGCGCCGCTTCCGACGACACCACGAGCAGCTGCGGACCGTCATGCTGAGAGTGAGTAGCTCACAGAGATATAGTGAAGAAGCGTGACGAGCACCTGAAGATGGTGTGGCGCGTGTCGCCGTCGCACAAGCGGCTGCAAGCGCGCATGGAGCACATGCGCCGCTTCCGACGACACCACGAGCAGCTGCGGACCGTCATGCTGAGAGTGAGTAGCTCACAGAGATATAGTGAAGAAGCGTGACGAGCACCTGAAGATGGTGTGGCGCGTGTCGCCGTCGCACAAGCGGCTGCAAGCGCGCATGGAGCACATGCGCCGCTTCCGACGACACCACGAGCAGCTGCGGACCGTCATGCTGAGAGTGAGTAGCTCACAGAGATATAGTGAAGAAGCGTGACGAGCACCTGAAGATGGTGTGGCGCGTGTCGCCGTCGCACAAGCGGCTGCAGGCGCGCATGGAGCACATGCGCCGCTTCCGACGACACCACGAGCAGCTGCGGACCGTCATGCTGAGAGTGAGTAGCTCACAGAGATATAGTGAAGAAGCGTGACGAGCACCTGAAGATGGTGTGGCGCGTGTCGCCGTCGCACAAGCGGCTGCAAGCGCGCATGGAGCACATGCGCCGCTTCCGACGACACCACGAGCAGCTGCGGACCGTCATGCTGAGAGTGAGTAGCTCATAGACCGTTTTAGTCGTGACTCATGAGTTGTCACGCAGACTGGGATTGCTAAACATTATCAATGATGATGACTGATAAGTGATAACTGATAAGTCACAGTCCACACATGGAGTAAAATTAATTTGCTTAAAAGAACAGTGTTTAGTAAGTTTTGGAATGATAGGTATATGTATGATATTTTTAGGGCTGTTGTCCCATAAAACGATTATGCTCAAAGTTTCCATAATTCATTTTGTCTATATTGTATTCCTTTTGTATTTGATACACAATAAAGAATATAATTTAATTCATTAAGGGCCTGTTTCACCACTTTCTGATAAAGTGCCGAATAGGCTATTCACAACTTTTTTGACAGATTCTCCATGCTTCATCTGTCAAGTTAAGTGGTGGATAGCCTATTATGCACTTATCGGGAAGTGGTGAAACAGGCCCTAATTCTATTGTAATTTGTAATTCACATGTTTAAACACTTTTTACATCATCTAGGTGCTGCGTCCCCGTGCCGCGCCGGCAGCCGACGCGGGCGCCGGCGAGCCGACCCAGCCGCACTCCCTGCCGATGGACGCCGCCGACGCCAACGCCATCGCCGAAGTCAACCTCGCGTACGAGAACGTGAAGGAGGTGGACTGTTTGGACATCTCGCGCGAGGGCTGCGACGCCTGGGAGGCGGCTGTACGCAGATATGAGGATAGAATTGGTGAATATTAACTCTTTGACAGCATAGACAAAGGCATATCTATTTATTGAAATGATATTTATGCGTTACTTGCTACAACTTATATTGTATAGTAAGCCTCACTTACACTAGTCTAAGTTGAAGTTATCCACAATTAAATATCATAACCAACTTCAAAAAAAAGACGTTATCAAATCGACCCTTATGTATGTAATGATACCAGAACTACCCAGTTTTCGTATATATCAGCATCTGAACAAATGTCCCGAATTTCAAAAGTGTGTGTATGTTTATGTTCGCATTTCTCCGGAAATACAAGTCCGATTTAAGTATTTTTTTTACGTACTAGTTATTGTTCAACAAATTTTCATCAAAATCGGTTCAGTAGTTTTTGAGATAGGGAATTTTTGGATTATTAATTTGAATTATGGCTTATCTTGTTTACTAAACACCCATCGTTGGTTACTAATTTCAATTTACTCTCCTAGACCGCGTGGAGACTCGCATCACGGCCCACCTGCGTGATCAGCTCGGCACGGCGAAGAACGCGAACGAGATGTTCCGCATATTCTCGCGGTTCAACGCGCTGTTCGTCAGACCACATATACGCGGAGCGATCCGCGAGTACCAGACCCAGCTCATACAACGTGTGAAGGACGATATTGAGGCGCTGCATGAGAAGTTCAAGGTCAGTGGAATCATAATGCCATTAGATATTATACAGATAAAAAATATTATACAGTAGAGTAAGGGCCCTTCCACACGACGTATTTTTGCGCACTGACGACGCGCGCTTTGTTGTGCTCGTCTTCTGCGCGTTTTCATCGCGTTTTTTCAGATATTATAAAGTTTAAAACGTGTCGGCTTCCTTGCGTTTGCTAAGCGTTCAACTTGCGTTTGTATCGATACAAACGAGCGTAAAAAAACGTCGTGTGGAAGGGCCACATCCTTGACATCAAACTCACTCAACTTACGAGTCAACATATAATATTATGTGCGTATAACATCACGCACGTGAGCAGCATCATCACGTTAATGCACTAATGTGTCTGTGCACGTGAAAGACCAATTGACTAAAACTTCTACTCCTCTTCCTTTGAAAAATAACTTTTTAACCCATCAGTCGTGGCAAAACGAGACACAATAGCTTTTTCATTGTTATCGCGGCCGGATGTGGCCGCTTGGGGCTTCATGAATTAAATAATAACTTTCCTTAAAGGCCACTGAATGCTTTGTAAAATATTAAAATGTAATTGAGGAATCATTCTGAAGCGTGTCTTTTTCTCTCAGGTTCAATATCCGCAGTCGAAATGCAGCCGCCTGTCGCTCGTGCGCGATCTACCACCCGTCGCCGGCTCCATCATTTGGGCTAAACAAATCGACCATCAACTTACTGCTTATTTGAAACGAGTAGAAGATGTGCTAGGTAAGCGACGCTTTGAAGACTGGTCACGGACCATACAAAATTTACCCATGCCCGACACGAATGAAACGTATCCCATTGTTTTCGTTATATTATGGGTGTCTAAGATATGTAATTTTTATATTCAATATCAGTGGCTAACATGTTATTTTATTGCTTTCTTTTTTTTTCTTCAGGCGCAGTATGAAAAGTGCAAATATTAAGCAATTTTATTCAATATAATTGGCTAACATGTAAATGCACTTATTAGATGTAAAATGCAATCACGACATGTTTCTTCAAAAACATAGTAACTATTACACTTATGTAATGTACAATCCCACCATTGATGGAAGATATTCTAAAATGTACATGTTATCATGGAAAGCGAACATTAGGAAGTTGTGCACACGTGATAAGTGTTATTTTTATAGCCTAGGATGGGCTAGACATCTCGTTTTCATGTTCATAAGCTAAAGAAAATCTCATGCAGGTATCTATAGGTTTATCTCGCCCTCGGTGTTATAATTATCACGCGTGATAAAATATAACATGCTGCAGAGACAGGACGTTTCTACATAGGCTGCTATTTATGTATCCGGAACTGGCCACTTACAAGAACAATATTTAAAAAGTAATTACAACATTTGAAAATAGAACTCTTTGGTTGAAGAATACATTTTGTTTCATGTGACTGTCAATTATTTTTCCATTGTGGCGTCATTTTGAAAATTGCGTGTCTTCATTTGCCATGGATTTAACGCGTGAACATTTTCGTGCAATGATTTACTACGATTTTCGGCGTGGGCTAAATCAACAACAGTGTTTTATTCAACTCACCGCAACTTTTGGAGATGAAGCACCATCAAAAACCACTGTTTATCACTGGTACAGTGAGTTTAATCGTGGGCGGTCTATGCTGACGGATGAAAATAAAGAAGGTCGCCCAAAAACAGCTGTTGTCCCACAAAATATAGATGCTGTGCGGGAACTAATAATGCGTGATCGTCATGTTACATATCGCGAGATAGAGGCGTCCTTAGGCATAAGTATGACGAGCAGTGGCGAAGCCTCCATAGAACACGATTCCTACCGGCTTACCTTGGCCAATTTTAATATATACATTTTTTATTATTAATAATTATAGCTTACCCCGCTTCCTACAATTTCATAAAAATAATTCGCCATGTATTTAAAATCACGCAAACGCACACATACCCGTTTTTACGATCGCACTCAGAACGCGTACGTACTGCTCCTCCTGGGGAACTCGCTCAAAACATCGGGAATCCAAACATTTGAAATGTATGAAATTCACGCACACATACACATTACTACTACATGCAAACGACTCGTCGATATTGTCGAACAACAAGCCGATCCCACATAGCCTACCTAGTCTTTATTTGTCATGTGTTAAGGTTTAGTTTCGCATGTTTCGCTTTAAAAGATTTCGTCCAATCACAACAGAGCTAATTGCAGCGCGCGACGCGACCGGCGCGTGCTGTCATTTCATCACATAAACAATTATATTACGCGCTAATTTGCACTCATTTTGTACTGTTATTATTGTAATATGCAAAATTTTGTTTATTAAGTTAGTGGGCTAGCTTGATTGTAATATTATATAGTTTAAAAGAATCGAAAGTAGTGAAATTTTACTTGCCAAGTGTTGTGTTGTGTTTTTGTTTGTTACATCGTAAAGATTGGTTTGTTTTACTTACTTTGTAATTTGTCGTGACACGGTTAGGTGAGAAATGGCAGCATTAGTACAAATTGACTGTTGTCTTACGGATTACCTATTATATTTTATAATAATATTAAATAACGACGACAGACGACAAATAACAAAATTAAACATTTAGGTACGTATTTCTGCTGATATTTCTTTGCTACTAGCTTTTGCCCGCGATTTCGTCTGCGTGGACTTCAGACAGGTAGCCTATGTTCCTTTCCATGTTTGACATGGGATGCATGCAAAATTTCATCTAAATCCAGTTTTTGCATGATTGAGTAACAAACATCTACACTGGCAAGTCAGGATTCACTTATTTTTGGTGTGTGAGTGTGAGTGACGTGTGCTTAAAACGGCTTTTTTTAAAGCCACTTTTATCATACTCGACATGCACTGTTCATATAATACCAGTGATGTCATGTATGGTGAAGGTGGTGAATACTAACAACACTAACACTGCATGCAACGCACACAATGCAAGCAAAGCACCCTAGTAGTTATGGAAAAGGTAAACTAACACACTTAATACAGGTATGTAATTTATTGCACGTTTTTTTTACAAGAATTGAAATTTTGTTTATTCACGAGTTAGCCGTTTTTTGGTCCGGCTTTGCCTTTATTTTTTTTCACCCCACGCCACTGATGACGAGCATACATAAGATATTACACGAACATTTGGCTGTAAAAAAAATATGTTCGCGTTGGATTCCGCACAACTTGACAATCGATCAAAAACGGGCTCGTGTCGATTGGTGCAAAAAAATGATAAAAAAATACAACCGTGGTACGTCAAAAGCCGTTTATAATATCTACACAGGTGATGAATCTTGGATCTATGCATATGACCCCGAAACTAAACAACAGTCAACGGTGTGGGTGTTCCAAGATGAGCCGAAACCAACAAAAGTTACTCGTGCAAAAAGTACTTTGAAGCAAATGGTCGCCTGTTTTTTTGGAATTAATGGACATGTGGCTACAGTGCCATTAGAGAATCGTAAAACGGTTAATTCTGAATGGTATACGACCATTTGTTTACCAGAAGTCTTTGAAGAAATAAGAAAGGACAACCGACAACGCAGAATCATATTACATCACGACAATGCTAGCTGTCACACCTCAGCTGAAACAACTCAGTTTTTGGAGGGTCAAAAGATCGAATTGACTGGTCATCCGCCGTACAGCCCTGATTTGGCACCTAACGATTTCTTTTTATTTCCATACGCGAAGAACAAATTACGTGGTCAACGTTTTTAGAGCCGCGAAGAGGCTGTTGATGCGTTCAAAATGCACGTTTTGGAGATACCTCAATCAGAATGGAAAAAGTGCTATGAAAATTGGTTCCAGCGTATGCAAAAGTGTGTCGATCATCGCGGCGAATATTTTGAAAAGCAATAGAACCATATTAAATGATATATGTTTGTTTCTTTTTTTAATTCCGGATACATAAATAGCAGTCATCGTAATTGTTTGAAACATACAAGTGGAAGGTAGTGAAAAAACTTTTTTTTTTTAAATTGTACCTACCTAGGTAAACAAAATAATATTTATAATGGTTTTGTGTTTTTCTTTAGGTACGGTCTACGAATAATAAAAACTAAGGAAGAGTAACTCCGTCAAAAAACATGCTCCAAAATACTTGTCAAAAAAGTGTACACATTTCAATACATTTTCAATATTTAGGTGGCCTTGAGCGGTATAAGCCTGGCCGCACATTGTCCGAAATTTCTGATACGAAACATTTGAGCGTCGCGTCGGCCGGACCGCCACACCGCACCCTATCCGAAATTTCCTTCCGGCGAGTTCGAGCTCACTCGGCTCAGTACAAAATGTAAGAGAGAGCGCGATCCGATTTTCTGATCAGAAACATTTGAACTGCTATCGATCGACGTCATCTGACATAAAATTTCTGACGCCCGCCGGAACGCAATTAAAAATTTCTGCCATCCGATAGACGGCATCTGACAACTCATCCGGACCGGACGTCAGACACAAAATATATGAGCAGAGTGCGTTTCGGCGCCCGGCGGGCGTCTGACATTATGTGTCAGATGACGTCGATCGGATGAGTACTCTGGTGTTTCGTCCCAAGGTTTTTAGGCCCAGTGGGCCCAATGACCAGATTTGAATTTTTAACATTTTTTTCATCTGGCGATTGGTCCCACTTTTACGATCCATTGTTTTCTGGCAAGAAATTTTGAAGTAGGGTTGGCACAAAAATAATCAGTTATAACCATAATATTGTTTTGTACATTTAATCCTTCGATCGCGGATTCTTGGAAATCTATTGTTATTCTATTGTTGTCGCGGTCGCCGGTGTCCTTATGGGGGTTAATAGGTTAAAAGTCCAAAAGTCATAAAAAATAATTAGGTACTTGGGACCAATCGCCAAATAAAATAAAAATTCATATCTGGTCATTGGGCCCACTGGGCCCAAAAACCTTGGGACGAAACACCAGAGTACTCTGGCAGTTCAAATGTTTCTGATCAGAAATTTCGGACGACGTGCGGCCGGGCTAAAGGCTGACGTTACATGACAGTTCGAAAGGAACCAAATTTTAAACTGCAATAGTATGGGAGTTACGTTTCCTTAGTTTTTATTATTCGTAGGGTACGGTATAAAAATAATATATTTCTAAGTGTGAGCCACAGATATTGAATATAATTACATGCAAATAACGATTCTTATTCTTCGTATTAGCACTTTTCATACTGCGCCTGAAGAAAAAAAAGACGGGTTGCACTCCGGGAGTGCCGGCAGAAGTGAAAACTTGATTATTAACGTTGTGCATTTTTTTTAACCCATTTTTTATAAAAATCGATTAAAAAAAATCGATTGTTCGATTAATCAATTTCGATGTTAAAACACTACTCTCCAACCGTCTTACTGTTTTTCCAAGGTTTTTCGATCAGCACGAGAATCTGACGCGAGTTTCATAGTTTTTACCTATCCCACAAAAGTGCTCAACGCCGCTAAAGAAGTTTTCACTTCAAAAAAGAATGCAATAAAATAACATGTTAGCCACTGATTTTGAATATAAAAATTACATATCTTGGATACCCATAATATGACGAAAAAAATGGGATATATCTCTTTTGTGTCGGGCCTGGGTCACAAATGACCCGTCGCCAAAGTCCACCAAAATCTTCTGACTTCTGACATATTGACGACTACGCCTTGCGAAGTGAAAAATTGTAGTAGTATCAGATTGCTTTGTATTCATATAAATCATATTGTATGTTTGTTTTGTCATAGTGACTTAACTAGTGGTCTATTTTTTTTTGTATAGTTCTTGCAATCTACGAGCGCGCGTAGCCTTTATTTGTAGTTGTAGTTGTAAATAGACATTTTCGTTAGTGTGCGTACTTGACGGAGCAGTCAGTAGCGAGCGAGCCATGTACGCGTGTAAGTATAGATATAGTCACTCACACATCTAAGGGCGCCGCGCGCTCGTAGTTTGCAAGATATGTATGATGTGTCAATATATTAGTTAAGCACCGGATAACATAGGCTATATAAAATGTTTGTTAACTTTAGATTAATATTTCAGGTAAGGGCTGGGAAAATCATATAGAAGGTCAGAAACTGAAAGCGGATGGTGACAGCTTCCGTTTGAAGTTGGACACTCAGGAAGTCTTTGAGGATTGGGCTCGTAAGGTAATTTTAATTTATCATCTACTAGCGACCCGCCCCGGCGTCGCACGGGTATAAAATATATAGCCACTGAAAAAATTATTAAAATCGATAGCCTATGATCCTTCACGTGGTCTACTTCTTATCTGTGCCAAATAACATAAAAATTGCTCCAGTAGTTCGCGAGAGAAGCCCTTTCAATTAATAATTTCCCCCGTTTTTTCCACATTCTCCTATTAGTCTTACCGTGATAAAATATAGGAAGAATATAGGAAGAATTTTTCAAATCGGACCAGTAGTTCCTGAGATTAGCGCGTTCAAGTTAGCCCTTTCAAATAATTTTCCCCGTTTTTTCCACATTTTCCTCTATTTCTTCGCTCCTATTAGTCTTAGCATGATAAAATATAGCCTATAGCCTTCCTCGATAAATGGGCTATCTAACACTGAAAGAATCATCAAAATCCATTGCGTAGTTTTAAAGATTGAAGGGAACAAAGGGACATGAGGGGAAAAAAGCGACTTTGTTTTATAATATTACTAGCGACCCGCCCCGGCGTCGCACGGGTATAAAATAATATATAGCCACTGAAAAAAATATTAAAATCGATAGCCTATCACGATCCTTCATGTGGTCTACTTCTTATCTGTGCCAAATAACATAAAAATTGCTCCAGTAGTTCGCGAGATAAACCCTTTCAAAATAATTTCCCCCGTTTTTTCCACATTCTTCTATTAGTCTTAGCGTGATAAAATAAAGCCTATAGCCTTCCTCAATAAATTGGCTATCTAACACTGAAAGAATTGTTCAAATCGGACCAGTAGTTCCTGAGATTAGCGCGTTCAAGTTAGCCCTTTCAAATAATTTTCCCCGTTTTTTCCACATTATCCTCTATTTCTTCGCTTCTATTTATCTTAGCGTGATAAAATATAGCCTATAACCTTCCTCGATAAATGGGCTATCTAACACTGAAAGAATCATCAAAATCCGTTGCGTAGTTTTAAAGATTAAAGGGAACAAAGGGACATGAGGGAAAAAAGCGACTTTGTTTTATAATAAGTATAGAAGATTTATACTTGATCCAAAGTGTTTTGTATTTAAGGGGCGACTAACCCAAAATTTTAGATTTTATAATTCATTTTTATACATGAAAAGAAGACCCGAAATGTTTCATTTTCTAAAATTAGATACTACATTATATTTCCATGAATTCGATCTAAGCAAAAACACGAGATATTAAAATTTTCTCGATAGAAAAAAATCACAAAGGTGCATCTATTTTTTACGAATTTTTCATTTATTACCATAACCTTGCATTGAACTAAGTTAATATTTTAACACATTGTGTAAAATTCTATCATTGAGAAACCGACTTAGCGGATTTTTAAAATGTTGTATAATCGAGTTAAATAATCGAGTTATTGAGAAAAAACTAATTTGGCGATGGATCCGCGTCGTCCTTTTTCACCTGGCATATGAAAGACTGGCGTGAGTATGCAGAGAGGACGATGTTTAATTTTTTGAGTTAGTCGCCCTCTTAACCAAGCTAATCAAGCATCCAAAACTTTGATCAATCTAGTTGATCATAAATAGTGACTCTGTGCAACATAGAAAGTGTTTATTCTATGGAAGAATAGACAGAGACAGATGTACATAAAAAATCTGTCACTATGCCCTCATCCAATTTCTCCGTGGCGCGTGGCCATGCTGAGACCATAGACAGGACATAATATGATAGGTATGATCTATGTTGAGCTTTGGTTGAGCTAATTATTATATTTATTGTCCGATATAGGTACAGCAACGTAACTTGGGCGTATCGGGCCGTATATTCGCTATCGAGTCTGTACGCGCCCGTTCTAGCAAGAACTCATCTATACTCAAACTGAAAGTCAACTTCTTACCGGAGATCATTACTCTGTACAAGGAGGTCCGCAATCTGAAGAATTTGGGCTTCAGGTAAGAAAAAATAGATATATTATGTCTTCCAATAGCGCATTTTGCGTCATAATTAACAAAAAAAAACATAAAATTTTTCGTGCACTTTTTCCACTATATTAAGATATTATTATAACTTTTTACAAATTACACGACCGGTTTCGAAATAAATCACCATCAGATGGTGAATTGAATTTCCACCAAGAACCGACAGTACAATCAATTACATATAATATAAATGTTACGCTCAAAGACCGAAAACGCTCACTGAGCGAAAAAATGGCTCACAACGCGTTGTGGTTATAGTGAAAACGGCCACGACGCGTTCTGGTAATCACAGAAATACCACATAGCGAAATTCGTGTCGTGGCTGTCGTGCCATTCGACCACAACGCGTTGTGGTAATCGAGAAAAGCCATGACGCGTTCTGAGCATTTAAAAACAGCCACGACGCGAATTCGTGTTGTGGCCCTAATGAAAACGGCCACGACGCGTTCTGAGCATTTAAAAACAGCCACGACGCGAAATTCGTGTTGTGGCCCTAACGAAAACGGCCACGACGCGTTCTGAGCATTTAAAAAAACAGCCACGACGCGAAATTCGTGTTGTGGCCCTAACGAAAACGGCCACGACGCCTTCTGAGCATTTATTGTTCCCGCACATTATACTTTTATGATTTGCGCGTAAACTAGTTAGTCGATTTTGATGAATTTCGGTATAGAGATACTTTGAGTCTCTGGAAAAGATAAGGCATACTTTTTGTCCCAGAAAAAATTACAGTTCTCGCACAATTAACTTTTATAATTTGCGCGTAAACTATTCAATCGATTTTGATGAATTTTGGTAAGCAGATACTTTGAGTCTCGGGAAAGGACAAGGAAAGCTTTTTGTCTAGGAAAATTGTACGGTTCCCGCACAATATACTTTTAACTATTCAATCGATTATCGATGTACGGGAACAACTATAAACTGAAGTCCTCGCGGACTAAGGCTTCTTACAGACGAACGGCACGTGTCGGCGGCAGTCGACGGCAGCCTTTGACAGTTTATGACGCTTGCAGGGGGCCTATCACGACCTTTCCTAAAACTATCATGTTTCCAGAACACTTTATTGTAAGATTACAACAACATTACCGCAACTCACTTTTTAAATATAATTTTACTAAAAAACAGTAAAAAATGCAAAACAATGTTAAATCCGCTGTGAAATATCAACTTTGTTAAGATGCATAGCTTGACGTTAAAGTAATTAATTCTTATCTGTCAAACGATGTCGCTTAGTAGAGGTGGTGGTAGGCCCCCAGTTGTGACGTACCCCCGCAAGGTAAGCGTCCACAGGTCGGTATCGTACGCAACGGACATCTCGCATCAAACGGATATTTTTTTCACAGTACGTCCGCTGAATCGGCAGTGTACGGATTGCTGTTTAGCCTAGTAAATAAATGCTCAAAAGGGGGGTATGGATGGAAAAGTCGAAAGCAGAAATTTTGACTTAGGAACTTTGTTTGAACTAATTTGAAGATAAATATACTAGCTAGTCGGTAATCCGTACGCTGCCGATACAGTGGACGTACTGTAAAAAAAATATCCGTCTGATGCGAAACGTCCGTTGCGTACTATACCGACCTGTGGACGCTTACCATTACGCGTTACGTCACAACTGCAAGCGTTATAAACTGTCGACGGCTGCCGTCAACTGCCGCCGACACGTGCCGCCGACTGCCGTCGACTGCCGCCGACACGTGCCGTTCGTCTGTAAGAGCGCTAAGTCGCGGGCAACTGCTTGTAATATTATAAGTGCGAAAATGTGTCCAGAAAAGGACATAGGCGATACTTTTTATCCCGCAAAAAAATGACGATTCCCGAGTCAACCGACCGACCCAAATTGAGTCTTGGCCTCTGACACAAGCACACGCCATTTCTTCCGATCCTGTTAGTAGTATTATACAGGGTGCAATTAAACCTACCGGCCAATTTTTTTAGGGCTTATGTATCATTAAGAGAGTCCATTTAACCAAAAAAATAGGGTGTAAATTTTTTTACAATAACATATTTTATCCCACTTAAAATCATTGCGGGGAAAGCGAAGGCACGCGCCGGCGACGCGTAGTGTCCATTAATTGTGGTGTTTTTTATTAGGAAAACTTTCGGAAGCTATTTTTCAACATTTTAATACTGAGTGATTATAAAAGATATTTTTAACGAGGATCAATATATCGAAATTTGGCGGGAAGGTTTAATTGCACCCTGTATAGTTAAAAAATTAAAATAAAACAATATTAGTCATTCATTGAGATTACTTTATTCAAAAATATATATTTAAGGTAACAAATTATTATTGAACACAAAATAATATTAATCATAATTATTATTATAAATTATAATTATTTGGAATTTTTGGATTAAGTAAATAATTTGGAATTTCAATTTCAAGCTATTGAATAGCTATTATCGCTGGGTTTCGGCGCGGTGTTCCATTCCAAGTCAATAATTTGAAATTTCCGTAACAAAAAAAAACTAAACAACACCGTTTATCTTCGGCACGGTGTTAGTGTGCGTGCTACAAATAGTATAATTTGATAAAAAATTCTATGCAATTGCTTTACCGCGGCAGCTATCGAGTGCAACATATATTTTTATAAGGATCTTCTAACAAAAACTATATAATATTGATCACCAATACGCAACAACAATGTAGCATCGAAGAAATTGATCCTAATCAGTTGACATGATCCGACCAAATGACGTAGGTCCTCATTTGGTCGGATCATGTCAATTAAATGTTATTTGTGATCTGTCGGCTGGGTTTGACGTAACGCGACCAAACTACACCATACCCCATCTGCCTAAGAATCAACTTCTCTGATAGTACTTAAATTAATTGTAGGCTGCCTTCACACTAGCGTTTGTCCAGCGTAGGCGTTCGAATTCGATGAACGTATGGTAAATGCTCAACGCGTCGTGGCCGTTTTCGTTAGGGCCACAACACGAATTTCGCGTCGTGGCTGTTTTTAAATGCTCAGAACGCGTCGTGGCCGTTTTCGTTAGGGCCACAACACGAATTTCGAGTCGTGGCCGTTTTCGCTAGGGCCACAACACGAATTTCGCATCGTGGCTGTTTTTAAATGCTCAGAACGCGTCGTGGCCGTTTTCGTTAGGGCCACAACACGAATTTCGCGTCGTGGCTGTTTTTAAATGCTCAGAACGCGTCATGGCTTTTCTCGATTACCACAACGCGTTGTGGTCGAATAGCACGACAGCCACGACACGAATTTCGCTATGTGGTATTTCTGTGATTACCAGAACGCGTCGTGGCCGTTTTACTATAACCACAACGCGTTATGAGCCATTTTTTCGCTCAGTGAGCGTTTTCGGTCTTTGAGCGTAACATAAACATTGAATGTTTCAAGTACAGCAACGCTTCGCAAAATCAAGCACTTCCGAACAAACTAATTCACGTTTCAAAATATGCTTACTTTAGCATACTTCGCCACCGAGTGGCATTATGATCTGCAATTGGAAAACGCACATAGAATAGTGATTTTTCGTTTTTTTATCTTGCCCAATTTTATAAGGCAGATTATATTAAACTTACACAGACGCACTGAACATGCATGATAGTAATATACTCATGAGCAGAGGCGGCGTAAGGCGTGCCGCGTGGGCGATGTGGGCGACTGCCCCGCGGTCTCAGGGACATCGCGCCCCTTGGACCACGAGGTGTTTTTAAGGATTTACGAGTTTTGATATTCAAATATTCATAAATAAATAGTTTTATATATAAAAGTTTGATTATCAAAAAAAAATTCTCTCGACATAATATCCCTCCTCTTGCGTCATACACCAGGCCGGGGCTCCCAAAAATATTTTTTGAGGGCCTCGCAAGATATATCTTGGACTTGCCCACACCAAATTTTGGTCTTGCCCCGCCACTGCTCATGAGAGTAACAAATGCTTCATTTTTTAATTAGATATTAACCCATCAGTCGTGGCAAAACGAGACACAATAGCTTTTTCATTGTTATCGCGGCCGGATGTGGCCGCTTGGGGCTTCATGAATTAACAGTTATGTTATTGGAATTCATAAATGTTTTATTTTCAGAGTACCCCTTGCTATTGTGAACAAGGCGCATCAAGCTAACCAGCTATACCCATTCGCTATCTCGCTCATTGAAAGCGTCCGCACTTATGAGCGTACTCTTGAGAAGGTATGTTCTGTGAATAAATAAGTTTACACTTTGCAAAACACAGTCTGATCTTTGGGTCAAGTCTTCTGTGAAGCACACACTGTTTGCAATAACGTGCTAAAACCATTAAAACTAAATGCAGTTCAACTTTAAATTGTATATCTAATCCAGAAGACTTGTCTCCCTCAACATAAGACGTGGTAGGGCACAATGTATAAAAGCAGAACTTAGAACTATTGCAACGTCTGATCAGGCATTGTTTTGTCACTACACTCCACAGCACGAAATTTCTAGAATTAGACAAACACTAGTTCAACATGATTCACGTAACGTGGATTTAAATGACATCACTAATGCAAATTCTAATTTATGCAGCTAAATAATAGGAACCATACTAAGGTAGTTAATTTGTAAGCTGCATGTTTGCCGTTAGGGCGGGCTTCTGTCGTTTGATTTCAGCTTTATAATTTATGTTGAAATATTAGCCACGGTACTCACTTTTGGAGATAGACTATAGTTATAGTCGCTGTCTTAAAAAGTGTATAAAATAGCGTAAATATTAAGTTTTGTATGTATGGTATAGTTTTATTTATTTTAAGGAGATGCTTTTAGCTTTTGTTTTTTAATCATCTGTTTAATTTTAGTGTATATGTTATTCATTGTGATATTGATGTTTTGATGTATTTATTAGAAGAAATTTGAATTAGGTAACAGCGTAAATATTCACTTCAAGCTCATGGAAATCCTTGTTGTAGTCTTTGTCTGAAACATTTCAGAAGCAACTTTACAGACAATGGCGGACATGGCATTTGCATTAGCTTTGGGTTTATATTTTTACGAAAAACACCATTGTCCTTTTTACATAACGCTCACTATATGAGTGCCATCGTAGCATCACTATATAATAGGTCTTATACTATAATAAACGTTTTCAGATCCGTGACAAGGCGTCCATTATACCACTGGTGGCGGGCTTGCGTCGCGACGTACTTTTCCAAGTCTCCGAAGGAATGGCGCTCGTTTGGGAGTCCTATAAACTCGATCCGTACGTGCAAAAACTGAGCGAAGTGGTACTACTATTCCAAGAGAAGGTAAAGTAAAACCATTTGTAAATAAAACTTTGTTATCGATTTATTATTTTAGTGTTGGTATTTTTAGCAATTAATGATAGTAAGATGTGATGAGAATGATGAATGAACATTTTTGTGTTTTCTTTTACATCTTACTTTTCTCCAATAAAAATATGTATATGCAAACACTAGTTTGACAAAATGCACCTATGAGTTTGCTTTTTATTTTGGGACTATTTTTAATATAACGAAATGTCCGAATGAGACATTCACATACTTACTTTAAATTTTCCTCTACGCAAACAGAATAGAAATGTTGTAACTTGAGTGTGTTTTTTCTGTAAATAACACTTTTTAGTAACACACTAAAATAACGTTATAACATCTTGTCAGGTGGAAGATCTCCTAGCCGTGGAAGAGCAGATATCCGTCGACGCTCGTTCGCTCGAGACGTGCCCGTACTCCGCGCAGAGTCTAGCGGACATATTGAGCCGTCTGCAACGTGCTATCGACGACCTGTCGCTGAGGCAGTACAGCAACCTGCATCTGTGGGTGCAGCGGCTTGATGAGGAGGTAAGAAACTTAATACCTCGATCGTAGGAATCGCAGACACAATAGATTTTCAATTGTTATGCGACAGCCGCTTGGGTATTGATGGGTTAAATTGATTGGTCAGAGCTAGACGGGTGTTTACTGATAAGATCTAGACGTTGCTTTTAATGGAATTCAGCAATTTCGGTCCGTTAAAATAACTTAAGTTTCGTATAAAACTATAAAAGCAGAATACATTTAAAAAATTGAACAATTAGAATTTATTAAACTCTTTACAAAAGAAGACTAGCTACTTGTTAGTTGTCACCAAATATTGTCATAATGAACAAAAATGCATTTAAGTAACTTTAAAAAGTTTATATTCTACGACGACCTATGTGGCTCAGTGGGTGGGCTGTCGGTAGCTCAAGCCGGGGGTCGCGGGTTCGAATCCCGCCGACGGAACAAAATGTTTTCAATGTTCCTGGGTCATGGGTGTGTATTAAATATGTGTATCATATAATAAAAATCTTAAATATATGTGTAGTATAAAAGTATTAAATATATTTCCGTTGTCTGGTACCCGTAACACAAGTCCTTCAGGTACTTACCACGGGGCCAGACTGATGTGATGTGAAGCGTCCATAGATATTAATATATTATTCTAATAAAATGACATTCTTTTTTTAATTAGGTCGAGAAAAGCCTTGCTGCTCGCCTGGAGGCGGGTATCGAAGCTTGGACCGCCGCTCTGCTCGGCAAAGCTAATGAACTCGATCTGTCTATGGACACCTACTCCCCGGCCGAACCTACACACAAACCGGGTGGAGAACCTCAGGTAAAAATCTTTGACTGTAATATTATGAAATCATACGTCTTAGTACCTCCTATATAAAGATTTAGGTGAGTCATAAGTCATAAACTCATAACTCATAACACACCCGTGTAGTTACATGAATGCTACAGCCATTCCATCTTATTTACTTTTTAGATTTCAAAGAAAGCTCATATTTTAAGTAAAAACAATAATGTGGCCTTGCAAGTTGAGGCCAATAAAGAAGTTTTTGCAACTTATAAACACGTAAAAGAAAAACAAAGCTTAAAAATATATTTGAAAATCGAATTCGAACACTTTTGACGTGACAACGTCTTATAATTCGATGGAGCCGGCTGCACGCACGAAAAAACATGACTCATGCGGCGTTACCTCCCTCTGAGGCGTTCCATTTAAGGCTTGAAGTGCAAGCGAGAGCGCGGAACGAGCGACAAAGAGGCACGTTGTCACGTTCAACTATCGTCAGTAAACCGACTTTACAGACAACCGTTTTTTTTTATCCAGATCGCGCGCGTGGTCCACGAGGTGCGCATCACCAACCAGCAGATGTATCTGTTCCCGTCGCTGGAGGAGGCGCGCTTCCAGCTAATGCGCCAGATGTTCGCCTGGCAAGCTGTTGTTACAAGCCAGCACCGCCTGCAAAGTACCCGGTATGTCAAAGAAATTTATAAGTGGAGTGGAGCTCCGTGATTTGGTCGGGTTATCTGTTATTTGTTGTGCTGACTTAACCCGACTAAGTTACGTAGCCATACACCAACTGCCATTAAATAAGACCATCCCCGCGTTCCATTTGATGTTAATAACGATCAAAACGCTCAAAATAGGAGGCATTTCGAGCGTTTTGACTTTTGATCGTTTTTAACATCAAATGGAACGCGGGGCATATAAGAGAGCATTTCATATTGCAACAGACTTGTGAACTTACTTCATTTTTAATTAATTAAAAATAAACCGTTGAAAGTGGTTCGTCATTTAGAATCCAAAATTAATACGCTCCTTTTTTTTTTTTGATGCGCAGGGGAAACTCGTCATGGGTCCCCCGGGTTGGGGATGTGCCTCAGTTAAGCTGAAGCACCCCAGGGGTATGTGGGACTCTTACCCACTAAAACCACCTGCGGTTCGCCTTCAGCCTATAAAGGAGGGATGTCCCGGATCTAACAAACACAGGACTCCCTCCACGACATGCCGGTCAACCTCAGAAGGGACCGGACTTCCACCAAAGTTAGGAAACGCTTCGGCAAACTGAAGTGTTCCCCTCGGCGCCGGGACTGGCTAAGCCGGGGAGGTTCCCATCCTTTCCCGGAGCCCCGTTAGACGAGAGTTAGGAGGTTCGCATAGCGTCGCCTCCGCACTCCCGTCCTACGCCGGCGGAGCGGCAGAGAGGTGGGATCGTCCTCTCTGTCTCGCTCGGCGCTCTGCGGCCTCTTTCTGCGACATAACAATTTCGCAGAAAGAGACCGCCGCCTGCCAGGCTTCATCGCTCTCGAGCATGCAGCGCACCATGTTCGGGAGTGAGAGGTCTCCACCTAGCACCGCCACGAGATCGTGGCGCTGCACGGCCCAACGATCGCACACCTCAAGGGTATGCTGGGCCGTGTCCTCCGCAGCGCCGCACTCATGGCAGGCTGACGTTGGCTCTCTCCTGGCGACCTTACACACTCACCGAAGCATCCGTGCCCGGTGAGTACCTGCGTAAGGCGGAAGGTGAGGGGTTCTTCTTGCGGCGCATCCGCGCCACAAGAACTGGACGCAGTGCCTCAGCGGTACGTTTACCGTACCGGGTCTGCGCCAGATCCTCTTCGCACCTCCTCAGCAGCCACTGCTCTCCGAGTCTCCGGAACCGCCTGAGCTCTTCCCACGAAGGGGCTTCGCCATTCGACCTCCCCTCGGTGATGAGGAGATTTAACTCAGCGAGCACCCTCGCAGTTGCTGCCGCCCAAGAGACTGTACGGTAGCCCCTGATGACTCTCAAAATTAATACGCTCCTATCATAACTCTCGTTAATCGTGACTCAATCTAGGATTTTGACTATTAACACCTAAAAAAATTACGTCAAAAACTTTAACATTATTTTAACCTTGTAAAACTGCATAGTCAATATTATTCACTATTTTTTCTCTTATACACAGATACCAAGTGGGCGTGGCCCGCGCTCAGACCGCGACGTACAGGAACTTGCTGACCAAACTGCCGCGCGGATCCGCGCCGCTCGAGAAGGCGTACGACGCTATTGAACAGAAGATCTCGCAAGTACGCGAATACGTCGACGAATGGCTGCGGTAAGTTTGCTTTGTCTCTATCGTTTCTCGTATGTGTGAAAGAAAGGGCGCTATATGCAGGAACAATAACAACTTAGATAAGTGCTCGTAAGCCTTAATAAAATACTCTGAAATAGAATGTTATTGTATAAACTTAAAGGATTGTGGAAGTTATATATTTTTCTGTGCTATAGTTACCAAGCTCTATGGGATCTACAGCCTGAGAGTCTGTACGGACGTCTTGGCGAAGACATCACGCTATGGATCAAGTGCCTCAATGATATCAAGTAAGTCGTATTGCTAGTTTTAAATAAATTTATCAATTTTATTAAAACGTCAATAATAATTACAATTTTACTTTTGAGTAATTTGGAAGCATGGCTAATTTTACTGTATATTTACAATTCGTCATTACTTCAATCATAGAAAATCCCGTACAACATTCGACACGTCCGACACGCGACGCGAGTACGGCCCGGTCGTCATCGACTTCGCGCGCGTACAGAGCAAGGTCGCGCTGAAGTACGACGCGTGGCACAAGGAGGTGCTCGGCAAGTTCGGCGCGCTGCTCGGCGGCGACATGGTGCAATTCCACGCGCGCCTCGCCAAGTCTCGCTCGCAATTGGAGCAACAGACCATCGGTAAGCCTTATTACCGAGTGTCAAGGTCGAAGGTAGCTACTTCGCGCTAGTACAGAGCAAGGTCGCGCTGAAGTACGACGCGTGGCACAAGGAGGTGCTCGGCAAGTTCGGCGCGCTGCTCGGCGGCGACATGGTGCAGTTCCACGCGCGCCTCGCCAAGTCTCGCTCGCAATTGGAGCAACAGACCATCGGTAAGCCTTATTACCGAATGTTAAGGTCGAAGTTAGCTACTTCGCTCGCGTATTTCGTTGCGGGTCCCAAGACAGATTTAGCTTGTCAATCGGGCATCCCTGAGATCATATCAAAGAGTTTTTGTGGTTAGTTACCACTGTTGATCCTGGCGACACAGGAGTTGCAGTGGTGGGAATGTGTGGTGGGCCATTTGCCCGTTTCAATGTATAAACACAGAGGTCAACACAAAACTTTTGGAGGAGTGTTAAAGTGAGCAAGGTAACAATTTAATCAAATCACCTGGACTTTAAGATTTATGGCAAGACATTAGCTGTTTATTCAGACTGTAATTTGAAAAACTTACCCAACGCGAAATCAAATTGATCATGACAGGCTACAGTCGTGTATAACTTAACCAAGTTTTACTCAACTATCGTTATAATTAAGTTTTTCTTTACAGAAGCGGCATCGACCAGCGATGCGGTATCGCTAATCACCTACGTGCAACAACTGAAGCGAGAGGTCTTGGCTTGGGAGAAACAAGTCGACATTTACAGAGAAGCTCAACGTATTCTGGAAAGACAACGATTCCAATTCCCAGCCCAATGGCTCCATGTAGACAACATCGAAGGAGAATGGAGCGCATTCAACGAAATCATGCGCAGAAAGGATTCGTCTATTCAGACTCAAGTAAGTTATAAACATATCCCCTTACTAATAAATAGATCAATGTTGTGTATGCAGACGTTATGGTTATATACAAATTACAATGTTACTTTCTCACCTCGTTGATACAATAAGAAGGGTGTTTTTTTAGTAAAAGGATAGAATGCTAATAATCTTGGCAAATCGGCGTAGGATAAAGTAACATTACTGTCAATTTTTTACAGCATTCGGTGTAAAGTTGCCACTTTTGAATGACAAAGTTGGTTGTTTTATCAATGCTACAAGTTCTGCTTTCGTATTATAGAAATTCTTATCAAAATGTTTTCCCCAGGTTGCATCCCTACAACAGAAGATCGTAGCCGAGGACAAAGCTGTGGAGGCTCGTACGCTCGAGTTCCTTGGCGAATGGGAGCGTAGCAAGCCTACTGACGGCTCAACTAGACCAGAAGACGCCTTGGCCAAACTACAAACCATGGAAACCAGATACACTCGTCTCAAGGACGAGAGGGACAATGTCGCTAAGGCTAAGGAAGCGCTGGAGTTGCATGAGACTGGTAAGAATTGTAGCAAAAATATCACATTGCATAGCATATCCATTGTGTATATATTTTATTAGTAGGGAGTAAGCACAAAACCTTTTTAAGAGGAAGTTAAAGTTGTATTATCTATGTATCTTTTCACACAGGCACGTCAGTTAACAACGAGCGCATGACAGTCGCTCTCGAGGAGCTGCAAGACCTACGCGGCGTGTGGTCTTCGCTCAGCAAGATCTGGACCCAGATCGATGACATCCGCGAGAAGCCATGGTTGTCTGTGCAACCACGCAAACTAAGGTAAGCTATAGAAACACAGTAAATGTAGTATACAGGAGAATAACTTAGCGATCGTCTAGAAATTCTCGCTTGAGACATAGAAATGTATTATGAGCGTGCGTTTTTATAACTTACTAGATGACGCCCGCAACTCCATTGCGCCCAAATTTGTTTATCGCGCAGGAACTGTAAATTTTTCCGGAATAATAAGTATCCTATGTGTATGTATTCCCGGGACTCTAAGTATCTCCATACCAAACAGCAAAATCGGTTCAGTGATTTAGTGATTAGGCCCTAATCATTAGGGCGTAAAGAGGTAGGTAACAGGCAGATAGACACACTTTCACATTTATAATATTAGTATGGATCTGAAAACAGTCTTACTCATGAGCATGATTTCAAATACCATAATATGAGAGCTTACGCGGCTAATACTTGTGCCTGCCCAATTCGTGTCGTTTACTACAAATTGCCTACCGTATCTAATCCTTATATTGTGATAGAAGTATAGTCATACCTGTTTGGGAATAGGCCTGAGTTATATTCGTCAGAACCATTTATTAATATGTATAATAATATGAAACTGAATTTGTTATTTTTGTAAGGTGTCAAAATGTTGTAATTTTTCTAGGCAACAACTGGAAGCCATGCTTAACGAGCTCAAAGAGCTGCCGGCTCGTCTGCGCATGTACGACAGCTACGAGTATGTCCGCAAACTGCTGCAGTCATACACTAAAGTAAGTTACAGTTTCTAATAAACATTTTTCTTTACAACCTTGTGATTTTTTTTTTTAAGATTTTATGAACTATCAAATGCTAATGTTCAGATGACAAAACTCTCAACGCGCGTTTACAACACCATAAATTTTATTCGCGTAAACGCCTGTGTCATTGTAAACGCGCGTTTGGAACCGCGCATTGAGCGCTTGTAATCTCAACGTATTCTAAACTGTGTTCTTTTTTCTCTCATACTTACTATATAGTTTATACTTACATTGGAAACGTTATTTTCTGTTTCGGTTGGAATTTAAAAGTCTTTTATCCTAGCTATTTATTATTACTAAAAAAATGATTATATTTTGTACCAGGTTAACATGCTAATCGTGGAGTTGAAATCGGACGCACTCAAGGAGCGTCATTGGCGCCAGCTGTGTCGCGCGCTCAAAGTAGAATGGACACTCTCTGAACTGACCCTTGGCCAAGTGTGGGACGCGGATTTGCTGCATAACGAGCATACTGTGAAAGATGTGGTCTCCGTGGCTCAGGGAGAGATGGCTTTGGAGGAGTTCTTAAAACAGGTGTGTGACTACTCAACTACTCTAATAAATCTGGCTTTTTCGACTGCATATACCAAGCTTAAAAATCTAAAACTTTTACCTACATTGGTACGAGTATATTATGATTCCGTGTTTCTGACGTTAAACCCAAATTTATATGAAGGTTTAATAGTATCCTTTATTTACTTTCATTAGCGTATTGTTTTTTTTTTTATCAGGTTCGCGAAGCATGGCAGAGTTACGAATTGGATTTGATCAACTACCAGAACAAATGCAAAATCATCCGTGGCTGGGACGACCTGTTCAACAAAGTGAAGGAGCATATTAATAGTGTTGCTGCTATGAAACTATCGCCTTATTACAAGGTACAGTAATCTATATAGCTAGTAATCTATATAGTTGGCTTACGCAGAAATTGGTTTCGCCCTACTTGGTGTCGTGTTTTTCAGTAATAAATTTCTTTAAAATTATTAGTTTTAGAGTATGTCCGATGCAATAATAAATATTTTCAAAAATATATGGGTTTTTTATGACAAACTTCAACTTATTACGTATGTGCTCTCTTAGGTATTCGAAGAAGAAGCCCTAACCTGGGAAGAGAAGCTCAATCGTATAAACGCGTTGTTCGACGTATGGATCGACGTGCAGCGCCGCTGGGTCTACTTGGAGGGTATTTTCAGTGGCTCCGCTGACATCAAAACACTGCTGCCCGTTGAGACTAGCCGCTTCCAAAGTATCAGGTAATTTATACAATCCTTTTATGAACTAAAGTCAAAATAATTTTTGGTGGCACCAACGGTCATTAGCCGCGTACTGACAGCCTCGCCTCGCTGCCTCGCCCGAGCGTGCCGCGGCCGAGCCAAAAGTTGTCGTTTTTGTCGATGCTCAAAGGCGCCTCGGTACGTTTGCCGCGCACTAACACGTACTGACCGACCGAGCAAATGCGCGCGAGGCTGCCGCGGCGAGGCGGCTCGCTTGGTCAGTACGCGGTTTTTCTAGTCTTTCTAGTCTAGGAACTATGTAAAAAATGTAGACTAGAAACATCTATCATTCTTCATCAATCTTTATTGTCAATCACTGTTTGTATAGAAAACGATGAAATATGACAAGTTTTTTGACAAGGGGTCAATGACCGGTACGGACAGAATTCGGCAATTTGAGTAACCCAATGTTTGATCTATCTCTGGTTTTGCCCTACTAGAGATAGGAATAGCTCTCATTAGACATTAGAGACATATATTTTATGTCAATTCAATGTTAGCTGCGATCGGTCGTATGTCAAACCAGAGATAGATTGAATATTGGGAACGGCCGTAAAGCTTTTTAGTATACCATCAGAGAAAGTGAATCATATGCAGATGGCGGACTTATGCTGTTATATCGAGTAATGTAAAATCAATGATGGGATGATATTATGTTGGCTGTCTGGGCTCGATATGATCCGACCAAATTACGTAGATCCATTATCTGCTTATGAATAAATTTCTTTGAAAGTTTTATGTTAAGACGTTTGGCGAAAAGCGCCTGGATCATTTTCTACTTGCCAGTACAACGTAAAGAATAAAAAACAGATTGTGGACGGAGTCATAACTATGTTGTTATTTTACAGTTCTGAGTTCTTGGGCTTGATGAAGAAAGTAAGCAAGTCGCCAATGGTAATGGACGTGCTTAACATCCCCGGCGTACAACGCTCACTGGAGCGTCTGGCTGATCTGCTCGGCAAGATACAGAAGGCCCTCGGTGAATACTTGGAACGTGAACGAAGCAGCTTCCCACGGTACGATATTTTATGTTATGTTAAAAATAATTAAAGTCTTGACAAGTTGTAACATTACGAAAACATTACAGGAACTTTCTAAAACGCCTTTGTTGTGATTGGTTAATTGTGAATATTTGTCATTAATAACGGATTTTAGTTTCCTAAATTTCTACAATATTTCAACGTTTCTGTATTTTTGGATAGTTAAGTATGGTATAGCAAAATTGTCCTAAAATTTCGGTTTATCGTTATTTGTGACTGACGAAATATTAACGACTTTTTAAAATTGTAGATTCTACTTTGTGGGCGACGAAGATCTTTTGGAGATCATTGGTAACAGCAAGAACATAGCGCGTCTACAGAAACACTTCAAGAAGATGTTTGCCGGAGTAGCGGCCATCATCCTTAACGAAGATAACACTATCATCAACGGTATCGCCTCTCGTGAGGGTGAAGAGGTAAGAACTTCTTATAAATTCCTGCAAGACTGCTAAGATAGAGTAAAGAGAAACTGTAAACGATTTAAATAGTTTTGTATGACTTTGTTTCAATGTTTAGTTTTCTGTTATGATAAATAGGTTACGTAATTTACAAGCCAAGAACAATACGAGTTTCACATCTATAACATTTAATGGCTCACTTAATATTAAACTGTCAGGCCTCTAAATAAAGGAAAAAATCAAAAGGCAGTGGCAGTTTTTGAAGTTCTAGAATTGGTAGTATATTGTATCTATTGCTTACAACCCCTTTTTTACATGGGGAAATGTTTTGCGCATCAGCGGATTCTGGATATCGGCCGGAGTATGTGGGACTGTACTATCTCCCCATGTGCTCTCAGCTAAGGCATAGTTTAACGAAATCGTCCGGGCACGATAACCCACCGCAAGTATATACCAAATTGCTCATACAAAATGTTGCATTTTTTTTAATCTGTAGGTATACTTCACATCACCGGTGTCTACGGTTGAGAACCCGAAGATCAACTCATGGCTGTCGATGGTTGAGCGCGAGATGCGTGTCACTCTGGCGTGCCGCCTCAAGGACGCCGTCGCCGACGTCAAACAGTTCAAGGACGGGAACGTCGATCCGCAGAAGTTTATTGACTGGTGTGATAAATATCAGGTAAGTTTTGAAAATAATTAAGAATGTAACAAGTAACAATTAAAGGACAATAAAAATTTTTTTTTTGGTAATGTCTATCAAGAGAAAATAGATCGCCGTTGTACAGATTATACTTTCATTTTTGGGCACACAAAATTGTCTTCAAAGTAACTGTCTAAACATCGGACACAAGTCGCTCCCCTAGTTTGCGCCAAGTGGCGTAATAGTTTTCAGATATTATAAGGAAAGTATATTTTGCTATAGTCAGACGCGGTATCACATCCGCTCCTCAGTCACTAATTGCTCTGAGCTCACGCGTGAAGTTCCTACAATGTGCAGAGAATAATCCTATTTATTATCCCCAACAGGCGCAGATCGTGATCCTAGCAGTTCAAATCCTATGGTCGGAAGACGTAGAGGCTGCACTGGCAGGGGGCGGCTCGGGCCTCAAGCGTGTGCAGTTGCATGTCGAGAACATGCTGAACATCCTTGCCGACTCCGTGCTGCAGGAGCAGCCGCCGCTGCGACGCCGCAAGCTAGAGCATCTGGTGAGTGATAGAGATGGCAATACAGCCGAGAGAGATAGCGATATAGGGCTGCGGCTCTGGCCTCAAGCGTGTGCAGTTGCATGTCGAGAACATCTGAACATCCTCGCTGACTTCGTGCTGCAGGAGCAGCCGCCGCTGCGACGCCGCAAGCTCGAGCATCTGGTGAGTGACAGAGATAGCAATATGGCCGAGAGAGATAGCGATATAGGGCTGCGGCTCTGGCCTCAAGCGTGTGCAGTTGCATGTCGAGAACATGCTGAACATCCTCGCTGACTCCGTGCTGCAGGAGCAGCCGCCGCTGCGACGCCGCAAGCTCGAGCATCTGGTGAGTGACAGAGATAGCAATATGGCCGAGAGAGATAGCGATATAGGGCTGCGGCTCTGGCCTCAAGCGTGTGCAGTTGCATGTCGAGAACATGCTGAACATCCTCGCTGACTCCGTACTGCAGGAGCAGCCGCCGCTGCGACGCCGCAAGCTCGAGCATCTGGTGAGTGACAGAGATAGCAATATGGCCGAGAGAGATAGCGATATAGGGCAGCGGCTCTTGGCTGAAGCGTTTGCAGTCGCACGTCGAGAACATGCTGAACATCCTCGCTGACTCCGTGCTGCAGGAGCAGCCGTCTCTGCGACGCCGCAAGCTAGAGCATCTGGTGAGTGACAGAGATAGCAATATGACCGAGAGAGATAGCGATATAGGGCTGCGGCTCTGGCCTCAAGCGTGTGCAGTTGCATGTCGAGAACATCTGAACATCCTCGCTGACTTCGTGCTGCAGGAGCAGCCGCCGCTGCGACGCCGCAAGCTCGAGCATCTGGTGAGTGACAGAGATAGCAATATGGCCGAGAGAGATAGCGATATAGGGCTGCGGCTCTGGCCTCAAGCGTGTGCAGTTGCATGTCGAGAACATGCTGAACATCCTCGCTGACTCCGTGCTGCAGGAGCAGCCGCCGCTGCGACGCCGCAAGCTCGAGCATCTGGTGAGTGACAGAGATAGCAATATGGCCGAGAGAGATAGCGATATAGGGCTGCGGCTCTGGCCTCAAGCGTGTGCAGTTGCATGTCGAGAACATGCTGAACATCCTCGCTGACTCCGTACTGCAGGAGCAGCCGCCGCTGCGACGCCGCAAGCTCGAGCATCTGGTGAGTGACAGAGATAGCAATATGGCCGAGAGAGATAGCGATATAGGGCAGCGGCTCTTGGCTGAAGCGTTTGCAGTCGCACGTCGAGAACATGCTGAACATCCTCGCTGACTCCGTGCTGCAGGAGCAGCCGTCTCTGCGACGCCGCAAGCTAGAGCATCTGGTGAGTGACAGAGATAGCAATATGACCGAGAGAGATAGCGATATAGGGCTGCGGCTCTTGGCTGAAGCGTTTGCAGTCGCACGTCGAGAACATGCTGAACATCCTCGCCGACTCCGTACTGCAGGAGCAGCCGCCGCTGCGACTGGTGAGTGACAGAAATAGCAATACAGCCGAGAGATATAGCGATATAGGGTGGCGGCTCGTGGGGATTTCAACATGTTTGGCCGACTCGAGCATTTGGTGTTTGGTGACGTGTATTGTGGTGTTGTGTATTGTGTAGAAAGATAGAAAAAAAAACAAAACAGTGATTCTGAAAATGTAAGTAAGAGAAAACATCATAATAAAATATGTATGTGCAGCGTTAGAGATCATTATATTGCACACCACGCAGCAAACGTATCAAAATAACATAGACCGTTATTTTCATTACGAATGTAACTTATAAAAAATACCGTTCCTTATTTAATAAGATTTTGCTTTACAGATTAACGAATTCGTCCACAAACGTACGGTGACCCGTCGCTTGATTGCGTCCGACGTGAACAGCCCGCGATCCTTCGAATGGCTCTGCGAAATGCGATTCTACTTCGACCCGAGGAACAATGACGTAAGTTGTGAAATCATCTATGATAAGACAGCTAGATAGTTACGCATTCACACTTTCTATATTTTAATGTTATAACACTTAAAAATTGTATAGAGACAAATATATTTCATTTGACAGGTATTACAACAATTGACCATCCACATGGCGAACGCTAAATTCCTATACGGATTCGAGTACTTGGGCGTACAAGACCGTCTGGTTCAGACTCCCCTGACGGACCGCTGCTATCTCACCATGACGCAGGCGCTTGAGGCTAGACTAGGAGGATCTCCGTTCGGTGAGTCGTTTATGTCTTTGTGTAAAACATAAAAATAGAGATTAAGCTATTGAAATTGCCCACCGATCTAAAAAAATGTTTAAATTATGAAAATGGATGTATGACAACTCTGAAATTTTTGAAAATGATACATGTATACAAATGTATTTAAGTTTTCTGTAATGTATTCTTTGTTGTGGTCGCTAATGACCCTGATGTTAAAGCGACCTTAAATAAATAAAAAAAAAATAGACATTCAAAGTAATTTCCAAGAAGCAACAAGTTAAGTTACTACTCTATTAATATATAATATTATGCTTGTTGAATATTGCTTTATGAACTACAGAATCGGCCAATCAAAATGCAGTCCGAGACACATAGAGTACTTTATTATATATAGGAACCGAGACACAAGTGCGTCGCCGCAATAATAATTGGATTTTGTTGTAAAAAGTAATTTCGCAAAAGAAATTGGTTTCCTAACATGTTTTGTTGGAAATATCGTCACCGCTCTTCTGATTATATGCTTGATGATACGACTTTTTTCTTCTTTCATAGGTCCGGCCGGTACTGGTAAAACGGAGTCCGTGAAAGCGTTGGGTAATCAACTGGGTCGCTTCGTGCTGGTGTTTAACTGCGACGAAACATTCGACTTCCAAGCTATGGGCAGAATCTTCGTCGGTCTTTGCCAGGTTAGTAATAAGTATTTCTACATTCATCACAAAAAATTACTTGTTTATTCAATGAAGGGGTGCAAAAATTCTATTAGCGTTTTCGGCATCTGGAACTACGCCGGGGCAGGGCAGGCAGAACAGGCCGAATGGATACGGAAATAGCCGAACAAAACCAATGATCCACGAAGCACGTGGACTTAGTACTAGTGCAATACGTAGTTTATGTTCTTAATTTAAACTTTGGAGATTTTCGTATCCGTTCAGTCCGCCCTGCCCCGAAAGCGCTATATTATGACCATTGTGCAATATATGCTACTTTAGTAGTCTGTTCATGTTAAGTTTGTGACCCATTGTCGGTGTTTCATATAAGAGCCGGTATATCCCTTATTATAATCTCCAAAACAAACCGCATCAGTACAAAATACATATATCAAAATGTCTTATTATTTGTCTCATCATTAAGAGCCGGTACACATTACGGTGCGTCCACATTTGTATCATTTGCGCGATCAGATCTCCGTCGCGATCATCGCGCCGTATCAAGTATGCGTATCATAGTGTGGACGCCTATTAGATCATTCTGCCGATCATGCGCGTATTTCATACAACACGTAGGATACGCGGTTAATAGCGATCGGGGCGTATCATGATACGCGTATCATTTTGACACGCTTCGATGATACGCGACGGAGATCTGATCGCGCAAATGATACAAATGTGGACGAGCCCTTAGGCGTTTTGAAGCGCGCGTCAGGCGCGCGCTTGGCTAACGCGCGTTTTGAGAACTGAGAGATTATATTGAAACGTACACACGCAAGCGCGGGTTTAACGCGCGCTTACCGCGCGCTTGAGTGTGTACTCTTCAATAGAATCTCTCAGTTCTCAAAACGCGCGTTAGCAAGGGATATATCATAACGTCAGGTTTATTTTGTGACTATAGGTAGGCGCATGGGGTTGCTTCGACGAGTTCAATCGTCTGGAGGAGAGGATGTTGTCTGCTGTGTCGCAGCAGGTGCAGACCATACAGGAGGCGCTGAAGAGTCACCAAGAGGGAGACAATACAGGTTCGTTTATCAAAAAAAAAAAAATCAAAAATCTTTATTAATTTCTCCCACAATACAAAAGACACATATACAATTATTATGATGTAGTTACAAGTTATAGTAGGAGACTGGTGCCCTAACTAGGTTGCCCTGTGATAAGGGGTCACCAGGCCCCCCTCAGAAGGTAATATTACCACCGTGTTTAACATCATTTCTAAGAGGTAAGTCACAAGTTGTGAGAGCATCTTCTAAGACGTGTATGATGTGTGCATGTGTGTGTGTGTGTGTGTGTGTGTGTGTGTGTGTGTGTGTGTGTGCGTGTGCGTGTGCGTGTGTGTGTGTGTGTGTGTGTGTGTGTGTTATATGTACCATGTATGTGTTTATAACTTTAACTACTTTAGTAAATAAAGGTTACACTATTAACGAGCTATACAAAGTTAGTCGTGTATTAAGCAACTTTTACCCACATTATAAACAAGGATAAAATGTTGTACAGCAATTCCTTTGTAAATATTGATTTAAATATGGGGGTAAAACTGAAAGAAAGTTTATAACTTTCCTTTATTAATCCTTCAAGCCCCATAAGAGCACCGGTGATCGCGACAACAATAGAATACAATAGCATTTCCAAGAATCCGCGATCGAAGGATTAAAACGTAACTACAACGTAAATACAATATATAATAATGATAGCAATACTTATTTTAAAAAGTGAATATAATATTTTGGAAAAATCTTGCGTAATGCTATTTTTTATTTCTTTTAGCCAAGTCGATCACCGTCGAGCTAGTGGGCAAGCAAGTGCGCGTGAGTCAGGACATGGCGATATTCATCACTATGAACCCCGGGTACGCCGGCCGTTCCAACTTGCCGGATAACCTCAAGAAGCTGTTCCGTAGTTTAGCCATGACGACCCCGGACAGACAGCTCATAGCCGAAGTGATGTTGTTCAGCCAGGGATTCAGGACTGCGGAGAAACTGGCTTGCAAGATTGTGCCGTTCTTCAAGTGAGTATTGTTTGAATTAGAAAAGTATTATTTTTTTTATAAAATGAGGGGGCAAACAAGCAAACGGCACCTGATGAAAAGAAACTACCGTCACCTATGGACACTCGCAACATTAGAAGAGCTGCAGGTGCGTTGCCGTCGTTTAATCTTTGGTCAATATTGTATTTTAAGTACCAAGTAGGGTCTTCAAAATATGCTATCGTGCTTTTGTGTCATACCTGTTATAGCCCTACTACGAAACCGTTTTGAGACTCAAACAATCGGACGAGAATGCTGCGTCCTGCTCTAACAACGTCATTTCACGTTTGTTAGAGTAGGACGCAACATTCTCGTACGATTGTTTGAGTCTCAAAACCGTTTCGTGGTACGGGCCCTAATACGTAGAAAGAGACGACTATAGAAATAGATGACGAAATCCTGCTTGAACGCTTATGTAAGTAATGTAATTGCAATTATTAAACTTTTTTTTGTTAATTTTTAACAGATTATGTGACGAGCAACTGTCCAACCAATCCCACTACGACTTCGGTCTACGTGCGCTCAAATCTGTGCTGGTCTCTGCCGGTAACGTGAAAAGAGACCGCATTCAGAAAATAAAGGTAATAACAATCTGTTACAAAATATTTTTTAATCTTTTAGTGCTAATATGATTACCAATTTTACACTACAACAATTATTATTATTTATGAACGCCGAACCTACCAACCATTTGAAAACTATCTAAAGTAGTTTAATTCAGTATACGCATGGGAGCATTTCAACCATGAACGTAGAAAAAAAGGCGGACGGAGTCTTGTTATATACAAAACTGTGTCTTCACTTTTCTTCAGAGTCGGCCACGCTCACATTTTGACTCCTGTCAAATGATATGGACTAGCGCAAGAATGTGTGCGTGCGGACTTTGTACATACAGCCAGCTGGCCGACTCTGAACGACACAGTTTTGTGTATGGTGGGACTCCGTCCGCCTTTTTTTATACGTCCATGATTTCAACTGCTTACTTGAATAAGTTATTTAAGTTTTATGAGTCTTGTTGTGACTTTTTATATTTGCAGAATGAAAAATAAAATCTAATTTTATCATTCAACGACAAGAACTTAATGAGATACAAGATAACAAATAATCCCCAGGAAAACCTTATCGAGCGTGGCACCGAAGTACCGGACGAGGCGTCTATAGCAGAGTCCCTGCCCGAACAAGACATCCTCATACAGTCTGTGTGCGAGACGATGGTGCCCAAACTGGTGGCAGAAGACATACCACTGCTGTTCTCACTGCTTAACGACGTGTTCCCTAACGTGGGGTATACTCGGGCTGAGATGACTGGTAAGTTTTGTAGAGAATATTACATAATTTGTGCCAGATCCGAGTTTTTGGCAAAAACGTTGAAAGGAGTATTAGATCGGGAATGCTTAATACACTCCCGATTCTTTGGAGCTTACTAGCAAAGTTCACTAGCAAACTATATTTTAGTTTGTATGTCGAATTAGCCATTCTTACTTTTAACATTATTATGTATTGAACAAAATAAATAAATAAAATAAATATGAAAAGCTACGTGCGCGCAAATCGAAACTTTTATTTTACGTCATTACATTGCTACAAAGTAACTTCTTTGGAAATGATCGAATAACGCCATGTTACGCCAGCCTAGGTCATTGGTAAATCACTTGTCAAAATATAATCATGCCCTCTCGATGATTATAAATTCAAAGAGCGGGAGAAACAACACAACATTCATCCACGATTAACTTTAACTTAGAATGGCGAAAGTGTGCTTAAGAAATGCTGTCAAAATAATAGCTCGTTTTCAAATTTATTTATTTGGTAAAGGGTTGAAGAATGAAATTCGAGCAGTTTGCGCTGAGGAGTTCCTCGTTTGTGGCGAGGGAGACGAACACGGCAACACCTGGATGGAAAAGGTATTTTACAAACCCATTCTATACAATTTTACAATTGATCGCAACCTAGCACGATTTACCGTCATTGACCATCGAACACGAGTTTTTACGAGTCATAATCGGTGATGGAGTGGATAAGATATATATTATGCCATTAATATTTATATTAATCATTAACTGATTGGATTAAAATAACATTAATAACATTTGCTTATTAAGTTTAATTTAAGTTTATAACACGGACTGTACTTTACGATTGTCTTTAAAAATCTAACAAAAAGTTTATACTTGTCGCCACTGAAAAATTGTTGTTTTTATTTGAGATAATTTTAGTAGTATCTAACTACATAGCTATATTATATTTTGGTTTCTGGTGATCACGTAGATTTTTTACTACGGGTTAGTTGTAAAGCACAGTCCATGCATGCATACACGGTGGTCGGTCCGTGAGTGAATGCAATACGTTTCCATGCTAACCGCTACGGCGCTAGCGGCGTACAGCGGCGTCGCGCGCGCAGCACAGCACGTGGATAGAGAAGGTCAGTGTGTACGTGTGCGCGAACACTCTCCCACCTTCTCAAATTGGACGGACTATGTCAAAAACTATGTCTTACATGGTCTTTAGTCTTATATGGTCTTCATTTGTTTGGGAATATACTGAGCTGAGGTCTGGGGGCATGTTGTAGAATTTCGTGGATTTGTTGCTAGTGTTTTGAAAACTGTATAGTTTTGTCGCAAACAAAAATACATAGATTGATATAATATAACGCTGGTAATGTGAAGTTACATTGGTGAATTTTATTGTATTAACTAACAATTGTTTGGTGTGGGTTGAAGTACAATACTAACTTCACTAACACAAATAATCTTAATCTACGTTTACTTATGTATAGCTTGAAATGTCTTGTTTGCAAAGTGTTGCACTGTTTTTATTTTCTCTTTCTTTCGCTCCACAGCCATTTTTTCATTATATTCGTTTTCACTTTAAAAAAATAAGTCACTAAAGTCACACAGCACCGATGGACATTAATGATAAAATAAGTACTATTGGTATTTTTTTGACTCAAACTTAGTAGCTCCTCCCACAGTTGCGTACAGACGCGACGCATATATTGATATGTACGCAAGATGCGTGCTGATTTGCTGTCAAATGTAAAGACGCGAGAGAGCTTTACTATGCGTCTATGCGCAATTTACTGTGCAATAATATAAACATTTTTGCATGATTTAGTACCGCTAAATACCTGTTAAAAATTCTTTATCAGTTCTGAAAGGCCAAGCTTTTAATTTTTCCTTCTACATTTCTAATTTAAGTAGGCGGTACTGTTTTAATGAAATATTGTGAATACAGGTGCTCCAACTGTACCAAATCTGCAAGTTGAACCATGGACTTATGATGGTCGGTCCATCAGGCAGTGGTAAATCTACTGCTTGGCGCGTCTTGTTGAAGGCATTGGAACGGTTTGTATACTTTTTGTAAAATCTCCTCATTATTTGACTCAAAATAAAAACAATCAACGATATTAGAATATCACACTGTTATGTTCTGATATAGTGTGTAATATCAAATATTATGTATCGTTCGCTGTATTGAGCATAGGATTTGTTATTTATCAATCTCAAGTTTTAATAATGTCATTATTTTGTTTATTTCAATTATATTTTTGTGTTGCTATAGATTCGAAGGAGTGGAGGGCGTGGCTCATGTTATCGACCCGAAGGCCATGTCCAAGGAAACCCTGTATGGTGTACTGGATCCCAACACTAGAGAATGGACGGATGGTCTCTTCACACATGTGCTAAGGTTGGTACTTTATTGTTGCAACGTTTATTATGTAAAGAAAAGTCGAGGTCATATAACAGCTTATAGTTTGTGCGTTTTAAGATGATATGGGTGACAGATCTCATATTCCTTGCTACGGAAATGTTTTACAAGAAAACAAAAAAAATCTAAATGTAATAAATTATATTCCATCTAAAAAAATAAATGTTTCCTATAATAAATTTGTAAATGAATAAAAATGAAAAGTTGCTAAATACTAACTTATTAATATAAAATTATAAATATTAACTGTGAAATAGGAGTATAAAATTATTGTTACGAAAACATTTGAAAAATGTCAGATGCATGAAACGGAACTTATGTCAATAGAGATTGCCACTGTTGAATCGAAATCAAATCGATAAAAAGGGCGGCCATCTTAAATCGCCGGCGCCACTCTGAAACGTCAGTACGAAATCGATAATTTCGATTGCAATTCCTTTACGAAGTGATTAGATATTTTTAAATTATCGATTAATTTTTTTAGGTAACTTCCCTACTATTGTCAATTATTATGTGTCACGCATATCATCTTAAAACGCACAAGGTATAGTTTCCACTGTGTTTAAGCGGACTTGTCTTAAGACTTACTTGGTTCAAACATTTGCCGCAATCTTGCGAAAGTTATGTCAAGACGCCATATTATTTTGTGTTGTATTCTTACAAGTATCTGCTGCCTATAGGTTATCAAATTAAAATGCAACTATAAGGGCCTGTTTCACCACTTCCTGATACAGTGCCGGATAGGCTATCCACAACTTTTTTTGACTCTCCATACTTTATCTGTCAAGTTAAGTGGTGGATAGCCTATCCGGAACTTATCAGGAAGTGGTGAAACAGGCCCTTAATAAACAAATATTTTGTAGAAAAATCATCGACAACGTCCGCGGCGAGATCAACAAGCGTCAATGGATCATATTCGACGGCGACGTGGACCCGGAGTGGGTGGAGAACCTCAACTCCGTGCTGGACGACAACAAGCTGCTGACGCTGCCCAACGGCGAGCGACTGTCGCTGCCGCCCAACGTGCGCGTCATGTTCGAGGTGTGTTCTAGAGTCATTGTGTAGGGTCAGTTCACACGGAAAGTTCTCAGTTCACGACGATGCATAATTTGTTGTGCTCTTTTGCATCGTTAAGTGACGGCCTGTTTAACTTCGGTTTGAGTTTCTTTTTATTACGGCGGACACTACAGTTTCGATCAGGCCCAAAGACGTTAACGGACCCGACTACTCTGTAAAAAAGAAATGGGAAGACTTCTAAATTATTTATGTATCACCACTATAACTAATTTTTTTGTCATCAGGTCCAAGATCTGAAATACGCGACGCTAGCCACCGTGTCTCGTTGTGGCATGGTGTGGTTCTCACAAGACGTGCTCACTACGGAAATGATCTTCGAGAATTACTTGCTCAGGTAATTGTAGTCACATTGACTGATCTAAACTCAGCCAAAATATTATAATTTACTACCTAATACAAATAAATAGTCTGTCAGAAAGTGAAGAAATTAAGAAGTGGCAACATCGTAGTGTCATCCCTTTCAAATCAATCTAAGAAAAAAGGGATGACACTACGATGTTGCCACTTTTTGATTTCTTCACTTTCTTGACGGACTATAGACAATATAAGCAAAATGGCATAGAAACGGCTAATTGTCGGGGAGTAGGAAGATCGATACTTAAGGATTCTATAGATTTGACATAACCTAACATTTCTGATTGTATCTATTAATTCTTCATCAGACTGAGGAATATCCCGTTGGAGGACGGAGAGGAAGACTCATTCAGTATTGTAATGGCGGCTCCCACTGCAGGCGGTGACCAAAACGCTGTTGAGAACATACTGTCACCAGCATTGCAGGTTACTATTTTTAGTATTTTTGTTTTATGTTATTTTTTATTGAGCTTTATGTTATATTTTATAATGACACGAAAAAAGTAGAAGGCAAGGTAAAGGGAAGAAGAAATGAAGAAACTTAAAATACCATATCCTAACTATTGACTGCTACTAAAGTCAAAGAAGATAAAATGAATATGTGCGGTAATTAATTTTTTATATTGTAACTAGCGACCCGCCCCGGCGTCGCAAATATATAGCCACTGAAAAAATGATTAAAATCTATAGCCTATGAGCCTTCACGTGGTCTACTTCTTATGTGTGCCAAATAACATAAAAATTGCTCCAGTAGTTCGCGAGATAAGCCCTTTCAAATAATTTCCTCCGTTTTTTCCACATTCTCCTATTAGTCTTAGCGTGATAAAATATAGCTTATAGACTTCCTCAATAAATGGGCTATCTAACACTGAAATAATTTTTCAAATCGAACCAGTAGTTCCTGAGATTAGCGCGTTCAAGTTAGCCCTTTCAAATAATTTTCCCCGTTTTTCCACATTTTCCTCTATTTCTTCGCTCCTATTAGTCTTAGCGTGATAAAATATAGCCTATAGCCTTCCTCGATAAATGGGCTATCTAACACTGAAATAATCATCAAAATCCGTTGCGTAGTTTTAAAGATTAAAGGGAACAAAGGGACATGAGGGAAAAAAAGCGACTTTGTTTTATAATAATATGTATAGATTCGAAGAGGCGTTTCTAATTTTGCCTGTTTCTTCCTAGACGCAACGCGATGTAGCTGCGATTCTCCAACCGCTGTTCTACGGAGACGGTCTGGTAGTCAAGTGTTTGGAACGCGCCGTGTCCCTAGACCATATTATGGACTTCACACGCCATCGAGCGCTCTCGTCGCTACACTCCATGCTCAACCGTGGCGTAAGGTGAGATATTTTTAAAGTGAATTATAATTTTGAGGTACAGAATAAAATTCTTGAGATCACTGACAATGTTTGATCCCATTTATTGAACTCATTAAAAAAAAGACGGTTGGAGAGTAGTGTTTTGTGTCGACTCGAACTCGACTCGAACTCGGTTGTCTGTAAAGTCGGTTTACTGACGATAGTTGAACGTGACAACGTCATAGCCTTAAACGGAACGCCTCAGAGCGAGGTAACGCCGCATATTGCGTCATGTTTTTTCGTGCGCGCAGCCCATATCGAATTATAAGACGTTGTCACGTCAAAAAACTCAATGGGTAAAATGGTAAATTAAATGAAAAGATTATTGAGCCCCGTTCGAGTTTCTTACGCATATTGTCCGTTTGGGTTAGTTCATGAACCGGTGGTAGGAACTAGGAACCACGTAGTAGGTTCCGCAAATGTTAGAAACTAACCAATTTTGAAATATAACATCATATTTCATTTCATATCACGTTATTACAGTTTCCGTATTTGGGATTTAATGTTATTTTTTGTGCTAATCGTTACTTATGTAATTAGGAACATCTTGGCATACAACCGTCAACACCCCGACTTCCCGATCACGAACGAGCAGTTGGAGGCTTACGTACCGAAGTGGCTCGTGTATTCCCTGCTGTGGTCCTTCGCGGGAGACGCTAAACTAAAGGTAAACTATTAAATGCACTTTTAGCATTTAAATAAAAAGGTGTAAATAAGATTTGCGTGAAAGTGATGTTGCATTTGTAGAGTATTTTAATAAGCAACACATCTGTCATCTGATATTTTCTAACAGGATCGTAATGAATTGGGTGACTTCATAAGATCAGCGAGCACCATGCAGCTACCTAACTGCGGACCTAACCAGCATATCATCGATTTTGAGGTAATTTTCCTACTCATTACATAGTTTAGCTTAAATGCATACAGATTCCTTACATTTTGTATTTTTATGTTTAATTTCTAGGAGTAACAAAGTATAAACAACAAATATAAAAAGTGTAAGAATCACTCAAAGACAGTAAATGTTTATTTAATCTTCTGTCTTGCTCGCACTGATATTGTTGTCTCACTCACACATTTTTGCTTTGTCGTTTCTTTGTAACAAAGTATAAACAACAAAATATATAAAAAGTGTAAGAATCACTTAAAGACAATAAATGTCTACTTAATCTTCTGTCTTGCTCGCACTGATATTGTTTTCTCACTCACACATTTTTGCTTGGTCGTTTCTTTCATTAATCGGAATATGTCGACAGGTGTCAATGACCGGCGAATGGGTGCCGTGGTCGGCGAAGGTGCCGCAGATCGAAGTGGAGACGCACAAGGTGGCTGCTCCCGATGTGGTTGTGCCCACGCTCGATACCGTGCGACACGAGGCCTTGTTATACACGTGGCTGGCTGAGCACAAGCCTCTTGGTGAGTACAAAACTACAAACAGAGATTGTCTAATTTTTATGTTGTTTTTTGTCTGTTCATTTGGCATTAAGCTCCGTTTAGACCAAACGAGCGAATGCTCATTCTAGTAGAGCTCTTTTGATGTAAACTAACGACGAGCATTCTTTCGTTGTTCTAGTGTGTTCGCCACGTGTTCGGCGGTAAATAGGTAGAATGCGCTAAGAATCTCGCTCGTTTGGTGTAAACGACGCAAGAGCGCTCGAGCAATTGCCTAGAGCGTTCTTTCGTGTTCGGACGTGCTCGCTCTTCGAGGCGGTCTCTTCAAAGGGATTCTAGTGTTCTTGATATTTTTACTTTTTGGCGGCTGGTTTTAGGTAGTTTATCAAAGGTTATTTCGTAAATATGGATTGGAGTAATGAAAAATGTTTACAAATGATAGAATTATACCATAACAAAAGATGTTTATGGGATCCAACCTTTGATGACTATAAAAATAAATTAACTACTTATCGTTGACGAATGAGCAATGAGCATTCGCTCGTTTGGTCTAAACGGAGCTATATGATTCTCATCTATAGAGCAAAAATTCTTATTCTTGATGTTCTTGTTGATTCGATTGGTGTAAACGATCTAAAGTATGTTGTAACGAATTATAGTTTACACTAAACGAATACGAAAGAATGTTCTTGTGCTGTTCTTGCTCTATGTTCATTTGGTGTAAACCCACCTTTACGGGTGGAATTCGTACGATCGCGGAGCTGGTAAAAAATTCGTTCTCTGCTTATCTTTTCACTCGTATATTGCTATCTCCTTTCAACAAAATATATGCGATAGGAGTATGATAGCATTTTTTATGCGCAAGCGAAAGAGATAAGTAGCAACAGGCCTATATTAATTGACTCCTTACTTTACATAATTAATATATTTTTGTTTACAGAACATGTCGTCTTATTAACTATTTTTAGAAGTTCACAAATGTAATCCGTACTAATATTTAATATTATAAATGCGAAAGTATCTCTGTCTGTCTGTCTGTCTGTCTCGCTTTCAAGCCAAAACTACTGAACCGATTGTAATGAAATTTTTTACACAGATAGTCTAAAGCCTGAGAAAGGACATAGGCTACTTTTTAACCGGAAAAAGGGGTTGTAAGGGGGTGAAAATGCGTAAATTTGTTCAAATTAAGTTGGTTCCAAAAATTCATAATAGATGGCGCCGTGCGTCTCCTACATCGCGCTATCGCTTGCTCATGCATCTTTCTATAAGAGGTGGTCCGATTCTTTGGATTGTTATACACGTCGACAATGAATAACTCACTACTCAGTACTTTATATAGTGACGAAACCTTAAGGCTTAAACCTACCAATGCTAAATAGTTTATGGGTAAAGCTAAAGTTGTGTAATGGGGGGCTAAATAAGCTTTAGGTTTAATTTTAAAAAATGAAATATTATGTGCGCACTGCACAGCTGTTTTTGGGTATTTTGATTTAAGGGGTACCAGGATTTTAAAAAGCTTTTAAATTTGACACCAATTTTGTTGACACCGCGCGCTATAAACCGAAGTCCACGCGGACGAAGTCGCGGGCAACAGCTAGTATGCCTATATTTTAGTGTATATTTTTCATTTCTCTCATCATCACATCATTAAAATATAAACCAACTTCCCAGTGCTCTGCGGCCCGCCGGGTTCGGGTAAGACGATGACGCTGTTCTCGGCGCTGCGAGCTCTGCCCGACATGGAGGTGGTGGGCCTCAACTTCTCCTCCGCCACCACGCCCGAGCTCCTCCTCAAGACCTTCGACCACTACTGCGAGTACCGGAAGACTCCTAATGGCGTCGTGTTGGCGCCAGTACAGGTGATTACTTTGATTGAAAAAGTGAATTCTGAGACTTCATATTGTGTTGATTTAAATTGATACAATAACGGCTGCTGCTGCTGGTTTAGAACATTGCATAAAACAAATTCATCACTTCAAATAAATATACTTGCTTGAAATTTTTTAAATTAATGTTCTTTACCTAAATATAATTTTAAGGTTTATTTTTTCTCTTACATAGTTGGGCAAATGGCTAGTGCTATTCTGCGATGAGATCAACTTGCCGGACATGGATCAGTACGGCACGCAGAGGGTCATCTCCTTCCTCCGACAGCTACTCGAACATAAAGGATTCTACAGAGCAAGCGGTAATTAGTTATTGAGTTCTACCTGGTTCTACAAACCTTCTTGTATTCACAAGTGTAAAGGCCGACTATTTTCTGTAGTTTTCTTTAGAAGCCATCGCTAATATACTTAATGACGTTTGTAGGTTTTAAAATGTAAAAATTAATCCACGTATGTTTATTTTCTCTCAACTCTTCGTTGCCATCTTCTTCATTCCACGCTGGATGTGAAATTGATTCAGCTAGGCTCAGGTTTTCAAGATCATCGGGCCTCTGAATGTAGCGATCAAAAATGTTGTTATAAATTGATGAATCATTGCCTTCAACTCGTAAAAGCCGATATCTTTCATTTGGTTTACAACTGTTAACAAACACAGTTTTCCGTGAACTAAATTTTCAGAGGTAAATGGCATAGCCTATAAGCACATTCAGGGGCGCTTACCAGACGTGACAAAATTGCCATAGCCACAGTGAATAACTGATGCCATACTGTACCCCCTTGTCTCTTGGCCCTTGAGATTGTTTCCCGTATTACATCGCCACTATCGTGTGGTTCACATTTGCTTACGTATTTAGCTACGTAATAGGAAACAGCTGTAACATTCCCACAAGGTTGCACGTCAATGTTGCCTTCCCATATTTGTAACAAATCTGCGTTATAATTATTTACCATACCTTATTCAGCTGTTCGTCGAAGGTTACAAAATCTCCTATTATTAGCTAAAGCTTCATCGGGCCCTAAACAAACAGTATTATCACTGGGTGCCCTAGGAAAACCAAATCGACAAGATTGGTTAGTTCGGTTTTTATAGCAGGTTTTAGTGTGCTTATGAATTTGTACGATAAGTACCAACGTTTTCAATATAATATTGCCAGGATTTAAAGAACAAGAAATCACTCTGTCAATAACTGCAGTGCCTTCTGAGGTGGAAATGTCAGGTAGACCTTCACACCATACCAACATGTGGAGATGTGGGCTACCTCGATTTTGAAATTCAATTCGGTGCCAATAATCCACAACCTTACCTCCTAAGCAGTTATCATTCCATTTAATGTAATTCATTAACGCGTTCACGCGCAATGAAAATTGTCTGGCAACTACAATTGGATATTTTTGAACTAAATTTAGTTTCATTTCAAATGTAAGTTGGTCAAGTTCATCAATGTCTCGATTATCTGCTATAAGTAGCGCTTTAATCATATCGAACCAATGCAAATCATTGCATGAGAAAGTTAAAAACCACGACGGAGGCCCTAAAGTTCTTACCATCGCTATTAGTTCCGAACAACATTTTCTCCAGTATGATGCTGAACCTCTTATATTTCTCATTGTCAGGTGAATATTGTCCACAAGCCCTTGTGGAGTTTGTTCGCCCTGAGCTTGACGCATTCTACATGATACAGAAATACTTGACTTTGCTCGATAATACTCAACAACTGACAGAGCATAAAATAAATAATCGTTTCGATGGAAACGTCTATCATTAGACATTATTCGGCTCTGAAAGTAATCTAACTGCTTACAGTTATCATTCCATTTAATGTAATAACAGTGAAGTACAGAAAATTCAGCTAGGCTCAGGTTTTCAAGATCATCGGGCCTCTGAACGTCTAATGCATAGAAATGTCATGATGGTGATGATGATGAGGATTAATGTAAATGATGCACTAGCATATGCTTTTAGTTGTTAAAGCAACACCGAAATCCCTGAACATTTATCTATAAGGATTCAAGAGTTCTGTTCAGTACCTTCGGAACCATGGTACACCATGATGTAAAATGTAATTTTTTGGTAGCATATGCTCCTAATACTTCAAATGAAACAAAAATCATCATATTTTTTCATATAAATTTTGAGGAGTTCCCTCGATTCCTCATGGATCCCGTCATCAGGTCATCATGTTTGGTAACATGGTACCAAATTCAGACTATACCCTATGCAACAAAAAAAGATTTTTGAAAATCGGTCCACAAACGGCGGAGTTATCCGCGAACAAACATAAAAAAAGAACATATAATATACGGTCGAATTGAGAAACCTCCTCCTTTTTTGAAGTCGGTTAAAAATGTAAAAATTAATCCACGTATGTTTATTTCATAACGTCATATCTATATCATCAAAAAGAAGCATTAAAAATATTTGGATGTAAATTATATTAAAAAATATATATAAACAATATTAATTGTGGTCAGATCACTCATGGGTGCACCTCGAGCGTATCCAGTTTGTGGGCGCGTGCAACCCGCCCACCGACCCCGGCCGCAAGCCGCTGTCTCACCGCCTACTGCGTCACGTGCCCGTCATATACGTCGACTACCCCGGAGAGACGTCGCTCGAACAGGTATAATACTCTTGATTCGTCCGCTGCATAATCTTTGGTGTTTACGACCTTTGTTTTGTGGTCTTAATTTTAAGGTGTTCTTAAATATTTAATTGTGTTATTATTTTGATCAAATTTTCAAGTTTAATTAGATTATATTGTCTTTAACTTGTTTCTTGTGGTCTTATTTTACATCTCGGTAAATAAGGCTGGTCTGCAACCTTTATATGTTGTTTCATTTTTAAAATACGTTAAATAGCACTTCATTCTAATTTATAGACACCACACCAATCTGACCATTGGTGTATGGTATATTATTATGGCAGGTTATAAACAATATCTTGTTTGCAGATATACGGCACATTCACGCGTGCAATGCTGCGTATGCAGCCTGCGCTGCGTGGCTATGCGGAACCGCTCACGCAAGCTATGGTGCGGTTATACCTGGCGTCGCAGGAGCGGTTCACGCAGGACATGCAGCCGCACTACGTGTACTCGCCGCGTGAGATGACGCGATGGGTGCGCGGTATATGCGAGGCCATCAGGTATACCTCATACCTAAACTAAAGTTTATAACTTATTATATGTTTTTAAATTCTTTCAAATTCAAATTCTTTGTTATACTCATACAATAATACACAATAGCACAAAATAGACCGTGTGCATCACGTCGTCTAATCCCATGCTAAGTTGAACTTGTGTTATCAGATAAATTACGATTGAGAATATTCTGCATTGAAGCATGTTGAATAAATCCAATGTGCAAGAACACGTAAAATTATAAACGATAGAAACATAATTTGCTATAATATTGTGTGACTCTGCAGTACAAACCGTAGACGTTTTACATCGCGTCAATTATTCGATTCGTAGTTTAAAGAGCGTACTAATCAAGGCGGTTATTAATGTTGTACGTACTTACACGCACCGTAATGTTTTCGTATCTGCTCTGCAGACTGCAGTCTATCAAAAATCCGTAGAATAACAATAAAGAGACTAACTTCATCATACAATATAATCCATTGTTATTAAAACTCGTGTTATTCTAGACCACTGGACAACTTAAGCGTCGAGGGACTGGTTAGGTTGTGGGCGCACGAGGCGCTGCGTCTATTCCAAGACCGACTTGTTGAGGACTCCGAGCGGCAGTGGACAGACGAGAACATTGATAACGTGGCTATGCGGTTCTTCCCAGGTATAACATTAATTTTTACTTTATCTTCAGGCAGTTCTTTTCACGTCAAGAAGGTACTATTATAGATTAATTAATTATGTAATTTGTATAGAATTATAGATTAATTATTTAATTATATATAACTTCCAGAAATTATTTAATACTAGATGACGCCCGTTGCGCCAAAATTCGTATATCGCGCGGGAACCGTACATTTTTACGGGATAAAAAGTATCCTATGTCCTTTCCCGGGACTCACAGTATCTCCATCCAAAATTTCAGCAAAATTGGCTCAGCCGTTTGGGCGTGAAGAGGTAACAGACAGACAGACGGACAGATAGACACACTTTCGCATTTATAATATTAGTATGGAAGTATGGATTGATTTAATTTTGTTTATATTCAGGCTCTTCGAAAAGAAGATCGCGACATTAAAACATGTTCACAGATATTTCGTACGCAATGTAATAACTTGTCTGTTTGCTTTTAGGCATCAACAGAGAACAGGCGCTCGCTCGACCCATTCTATACAGTAACTGGCTCAGTAAGGACTACGTACCAGTCCAGAGAGATCAACTGAGGGAATACGTGAAAGCCAGGCTGAAGGTACGAATTTTTTCGTCATATTCGATAAGTGTTCAAGCTTAAAATAGAAGTAGTATCACTGACTACATCGGTCTTATAATTTTTTCAATATCATCTTAAAAAAGATATGACTTCGTCAAACGTTTTATGTCATATTTAATAAATGTTTAGGCTTAATTTACATATTTTGTATCAATTTTAATAATAAATAAAAAAAACAATATAAATTATCGTCCATCTTTGCATAGTTTACATATCCACCGATTGAAGTAACCACTTTTTTAGTGTATATGCGCCCAAATCAATAAACTTATATGCTACTTGTAAGTTGTAAGCCGCAATCAATATTTTGTATTCCTAGTAATTCCCCCATAGCACAGGCTGCGCCTAGTTTGGGGGATTGTAATGCTCAATTTGTACTAAACTTATATGCAAATAAAGATTTTTTTATATCCTGTCTAGGTATTCTACGAGGAGGAACTAGACGTGCCTCTAGTGTTGTTCGATGAGGTATTGGACCACGTGCTCCGCATCGACCGTATATTCCGCCAGCCTCAAGGTCATCTCCTCCTGATCGGTGTCTCCGGCGCCGGCAAGACCACGCTCAGTCGCTTCGTCGCTTGGATGAACGGACTCAGTATATTCCAGATTAAGGTAAGGCTTGCTGGTCTAAAAAGGTGATGATTTAGCGTATGAGGTTTGAAAGAAGTTTCAGTTTGAGGATTTGCCAGGAGTTTATCTTTTCACTAGCGTTGTTGATTGGTTAATTTTTGACGCGAACCAATCAAAAGCAATAGTAAAGTGATAAATTCCGGTTTAAAAAACTCAGAAACTGGGCATTTCACCACTCAGCACTATTGATTTTGAACTCAGACGCATTACAGTGAAGAATGAACACATTTTGACCATGTTTCTCTCTAGAAACATGGTCAAAATGTGTCCATTCTGTATTCTGATATTTCCTGACGTGCGAAACAAATAATTAAAACTATAAAAAAACTCAATTACAATTATTATTTTATGACCAATGTGAAAGTAAAAAAAAAGAAAAAAGACGTTAGATGAAGTTGTAAAGATCTAGGATCTATGATGTTTTATAATTTTTCTATACTTTAGGTTCACAATAAATACACGGGCGCCGATTTCGACGAAGATTTGCGTTCAGTGCTACGCCGCGCCGGCTGCCGCGACGAGAAGGTGGCGTTCATACTCGACGAGTCCAACGTCCTCGACAGCGGATTTCTCGAGAGAATGAACACGCTGCTGGCTAATGGAGAGGTAATAATAAAACTTTTAATCATAATTTGAGTGTTTTTTTTTCCGCAAACTTTTTGTGTTCTTCATTTTTTGAGGCACACCAACTAGAGGCCACGGTACACAAGTGTGCCGCGGCACACCTTTTGCGGAACACTGTTTTAATGCACTGTTTGGTAAAAAAAATCAGTATGAAGAATTTTATCACTAACTATTCAGGCCAATGTTTAAAATATTTTTTAAATTTATATGATCCGTAATTTATTGTATTATCTTAGGTACCTGGTCTATTCGAAGGCGATGAGTTTGCGGCGCTTATGACTCAGTGCAAAGAGGGCGCTCAGAGGGAGGGCTTGATGTTAGATTCTAATGACGAACTGTATAAATGGTAAGATCCGCATAAACATTAAGATCTAGTTTCGCCCATTGAATTGACTATTTTTTAGGTTTTATAATTTTAAACTCTTTTTTTAACTCTCAGGAATATCAATATCATAATATACGTAACTCCTAAAGGTTGTAAGGAGTTCCGTAGACACATATAACGTTATACGACACTGAAGTGTCGTCGTATAAAATCATAATTTAGTATGTCGTAACTCATGTACCGTGCATACATAAGCTTAAAAAATTGGGCCAAATAATATAACATGTATTTTCCCCCAGGTTCACCGGTCAGGTGATGCGTAACCTGCACGTGGTGTTTACGATGAACCCGTCGTCCGAGGGCCTGAAGGACCGCGCCGCGACGTCGCCCGCGCTCTTCAACAGATGCGTGCTCAACTGGTTCGGCGATTGGAGTGATGGAGCGCTCTTCCAAGTGAGACATGCTTATTTAATATTTTGAAGGTTGCGTTAGACATCCGTTACATGGTAGGTTTTGCTGTCAATTTTACCACAGTCATGGCTGTGGTAAAATTAGAAACGTATACCTTTGAAAATGTTGGCCTTGTCTGACATAAAACTGAAGAGAATTGAGCGACCGTCTAATACCATTCGTCAGTCCATCAGTCATCATCAGTGATCAAACATAATTCATGATTGACGGAATTGACTGTCGCTTGCATGACCGTGTAATAGACGCCGAGTAACAATCTTGAAACGCTCATTCGAAGTTTCTTGAGTTGCTAACTTATATTTGTAGACTTCAGCTAGCAGTCAACTTAGACTTTAGCTTTACCAAGACTACAATTTCACTTAGTTGGAGATCTCATTTTGACCCTCCCAAATATCACAAAAACCGTTTACTTATTATTGTAAGTGGCTGCAATACTAACTATGAAATGTCTTACTGAATTGAAACTCTATAATATATCTGTTTTATTTAAAAAAAAAAATTTGAATTACATAAAAGAAGCACTAACACACAACCCAGCGCAACATTTTTCCTTATTTATAAAATGTATAGCAATAGCCATAGATACTATACTCATACATATTACAACGTCTTAACAACAGGTGGGCAAAGAGTTCACCTCGCGTATGGACCTGGATTCTTCGGACTACGTCCCACCAGCGGACTTCCCTGCGACTTGCAGCGAGATATCCGCACGCCCGGGCCAACGCGACGCCGTAGTGAACGCGTGCGTGTACGTACACCAGACGCTGCATCGTGCGAACGCGCGATTGGCTAAACGCGCGAACCGCACCATGGCTATTACGCCCAGGTATGTAAAAGTAACGTTTTATATTTTTGATAAAGGTACACATCTATACATATTATAAAACAAAGTCGCTTTTTTTTTCCTCATGTCCCTTTGTTCCCTTTAATCTTTAAAACTACGCAACGGATTTTGATGATTCTTTCAGTGTTAAATAGCCCATTTATCGAGGAAGGCTATAGGCTATATTTTATGACGCTAAGACTAATAGGAGCTAAGAAATAGAGGAAAATGTGGAAAAAAACGGGGAAAATTATTTGAAAGGGCTAACGAACGCGCTAATCTCAAGAACTGCTGGTCCGATTTGAAAAATTATTTCAGTGTTAGATAGCCCATTTATTGAGGGAGGCTATAGGCTATATTTTATCAAGCTAAGACTAATAGGAGAATGTGGAAAAACGGGGGAAATTATTTGAAAGGGCTTATATCGCGAACTACTGGAGCAATTTTTATGTTATTTGGCACAGATAAGAAGGATCATAGGCTATCGATTTTAATAATTTTTTCAATGGCTTTAAATATATTATACCCGAGTAACGCCGGGGCGAGTCGCTAGTTACACAATATAATATACGCTATAATATTATGTTTTGTCTATCTATCTAACTAGTCTTTTCTAATGTAAAAGACTAGGGCAAAACATTGTTTTGCTTTCGCAAGTTTGAATATATTTATTTGATAGAGGGTACGACGTACGTGACGTAAATCACACTGTTTGATATAAACGATAAAGTTTATTGAGTACAAAAATAGTGTTACTAAAATCATCAAGATTCAAGATATTTAGAGCAAAAATACACTGCATTCCTTGTATGTTTATTTTAGTTTTAAATAATGCTGCAAATCAAGTGACGCGTAATATATAAAGTGCATTTAAGTGTTTACGTAATAAAGGCGTTAATTTTCCTCTAGACACTACTTGGACTTCATCCAACAAATGGTGAAGCTCTATTCTGAAAAACGAGCGGATTTGGAGGAGCAACAACTGCATTTGAACGTCGGCTTGGGCAAGATCGCCGAAACTGTGGAACAAGTCGAGGAAATGCAAAAGAGTCTCGCCGTCAAATCGCAGGTTAGAAGTCATTAAGGCTGCGTTTCCACTGAAGCGGAGCGGAGTTTAGCGGTGCCCGAATTAATCATTCGTGCTATTCTAGGGGAATGACAGCGAAGCGGAGCGAAGATTTCGAGCATGGTGATTGGTCAATTCGGCACCGCTAAGCTCCGCTCCGCTTCAATAAAAACGCAGCCTTAAATTACTATTTTTTTTGCACTTTTTCTTTCTCTCAATAGGAAGTAATACGTAATGGTAAATATATTTTACTGCACAAAAATACATTTATGATAATAACAAATTAATAATAATAAGTTTTAAGACTTTCTTAATAAATGTAAAGTCGATAATGTAAAATATGTTAATTGCTAATTAATCGAATTTCTAAAAATAATCAGGAACTCCAAGCCAAGAACGAGGCCGCTAACGCTAAACTACGACAAATGGTCAAAGATCAACAGGAGGCCGAAAAGAAAAAAGTGGAAAGCCAAGAAATTCAGGTTTGTACATAAATAGTTTTCTGTTATTTACTCCTATCTCGTTCACGAATAAATAATAATATATTGTTAAAATATTGTTCTCTATTTAGGTTGCTCTAGAAAAACAAACTAAGGAAATCGAAGCTAAACGTAGAGATGTCATGGCCGACCTAGACCAAGTGGAGCCGGCTGTCATCGAGGCGCAAAACGGTTTGGTTTTCTTTTTCAATTCTATCACCGCAAAACCTATAGCACAATTTGCTTGTCGTAACCTAGTCTGTACGCTTTAACTAGGTCACCTTATAACATTTTAATTGTTACTTTGATCGCTAAGTATTTTTATTTTGAATGAAAAATAATTAGATCGTTTAATGTGTCGAACAAAACAGTCACCGTTATATGTGTAGCGAAATAAGTAAAGCTAAAGATACTCTCACATGACAGCCGTGCGTTCGATCAAGAAACAGCAGTTGGTCGAAGTTCGTTCCATGGCGAATCCCCCGTCCGTCGTGAAGATGGCTCTGGAGTCGATTTGCACCCTCCTCGGTGAAAAGGGCGATACGTGGAAAGGGATTCGATCTGTCGTTATGAAGGACAACTTCATATCGACCATAGTTAACTTCGAGACCGAAAATATCACGTTAGTGTACACGCTTTCTGCAACGGAGGTCGGGCGATGCTTCGCTTTAACACGAAGCTACGTGTGACCTCTGTTATGTAACGATTCAATTTAACATGTATATCGAGTAGATAGCAAGCATCGTCCCTCGTAATTAGTGTATTTATTGGCAAAGACATTTTAGAGTACTTAGTGCATCGTACTGACTAGGTGTTTCTCGATACGTAACTAGCTCCACGAAACGTACCCTCAGCATCGACTTTTACTATGAATGTTTACTTCCTACCGAATAGTTTGAGGACGTTGTAAATACGCTACGCTTGCTCGCATATGTGACTGTTGTTATTAATATACGTCGACACGTTCGTACACTAACGGAATCGTGACTAACAGCGTCGATAACGCCAGGCGCATGCGACACGTCAGCTAAACGCATTTTCTCGTACTGTGTGGGTCTCGCTTGGCGGTGGCGGCTACAGCGGTGAAATCTATAAAGAAGCAGCACCTGGTGGAAGTGCGCGCGATGGGCAACCCGCCCGCCACCGTGAAGGTGGCGCTAGAGTCGATCTGCCTGCTGCTGGGTGAAAACGCGACGGACTGGAAGGCGATCCGGGCTGTCATCATGCGCGAGAACTTCATCAACAGCATCGTCTCCAACTTCTCCACGGAGGACATCACGTGAGCACCGCCTGACCGCTTGCCCCGCCCCTCGCCCCGCCCCGCCCCGTCCCGACCCCGCCCCCTGCGTGTGAGCTACGGTCGCCTGATAGGACCGCCCCTTTGGATGTTTCTAAACACTTCGGACCGTCTTTAAATTGCATTTAAGGAAATCGAGTACTGTAATTCTTAAATTCCAAGACATATTTTGTGTGATATGTGTCTTTTGCAAACAAAGAAGCGGTTCTATGAGACAATAGTTTTGATTGGAGTATGTGTTGGTGATATCGGCTTTGGGCTTGCTTTGCATGCTGTATATTTGCATTTATGTATGTGCTGCATGCGTTTGATGTGAGTTAGGATTCAAAGGTCATCTTCTACTTAATGTAGACCTTGTAAACAAGGAACATTTTTGTAGATTTTGTTTGCAACAGCAACTCTTACAACTAAACAAAACAATTCCCAGATTTGTTTAAGAATACTGTTTATTGAATTTGAGAAATTAATAAAACAACTCGTGCATTTTTTATAATGTCATGCTGTTAAATTTTTTTATAGGGTTGTGTACGAATATCTATGTAATGGCAATAAATGGATTTGGAAAGCATGTGTTTTGTGTTGGTCGTTGGATGATCGTTGGCTATATTCATGAGGAGAAATATTATTAACATCCATCTAATACAATTTCTGTACTAACAGGAACTCACTACTAATGATAGAATTCCGAACCATTTATTTACAATATTAATAATTACTAATAAGGTTTGATTTCAGGTGTGATTTGTATTTATATTATTACAATATATGGGATTTAAATAGTTCACAAACAGTTGTAAGATTGCATGAATGTATTTGCCAATAAATAATGTCATCTTTGGTATTTGAGAATGTTTCCCGGTTCACATATTATGATGGATTTTTTTATTTTTGCTTTATCATATATTTTTTTTGGTTTTGTTCGTTTGCTATCTATGGTTTTTATTTTGAGTCATTTAAATTTTAAGTTTGCTGTGTTAAGTGACGTTTTGTTGATCAGTAGTTTTGCATGAAATGATTGTCCAAATGATATGGTTTGGTTCGATTCGGTGACCGCGATAAAGATATTAATCACTTGTGTTTTTGGCCAGTGACGATGTGAGAGAGAAGATGAAGAGTCGGTACTTAAGTAACCCCGATTACAACTTCGAGAAAGTGAACCGAGCCAGTATGGCCTGCGGTCCTATGGTGAAATGGGCGATCGCACAGGTATTATTGAGTACAATAATTTATAACAATAAGTGTCTAAACACACCATGGTCCACACCGAAGTTCCGCGGCGGAAGTTCGGCATGATTACGTCAGGAATGTCAAACGCATACAATATAATGCGACGGAATTTCGGCATGGTGTGTCATCGGTAATTTAAAATACATTGCAGGCGGAATCATGCCGAACTTCCGCCGCGGAACTTCGACATGGTGTGTTTTTAGACACTAATCTATATCTTCTATTTTCAATACTATAAAATAAGTCTGTCTCGCTCACGCGGGCATGATATCGACTGGCGTGCGCTTGCGAGCTGGACAGCCTTAGATCATGGCCTCGAATAAGTCGTTTGAGGCTGAGGTCTTCTAATCGAGTCCAGATTCGAGATACGATAATTGCCTCCTAGAACGTTAGCTAAACAAATCAATTTCCAGATCGAATACGCCGACATGTTGAAACGTGTGGAGCCGTTACGTAATGAACTGAAGGCGCTCGAAGATCAGGCGCAACACAATGTAAAAGCCGGTGACGAGGTTCGGGAGCTCATAGCGCAGTTGGAGAAGTCCATTGCCTCGTACAAAGAGGAGTACGCTCAGCTCATCAGCCAAGCCCAGGCCATCAAGGCTGACCTAGAGAATGTACAGGCTAAGGTAAGAAATAGTATTTTGTGATAGGCATCGTAGACTTCCCAGAAAGAGCTTGTATCCAATTCGAAAATAAAACGTCATGTTTCAATTCTTTTCTTCATCGTTATTTTCTAATTATCTTACAAATTTTGGTTTCAATTCGAGGTTTATATTTTTTATGTTGATACAACTTGGAATTATTAATATAGCTTTGCAAAACGCGCGCACGCTGAAAAGAAGTTGGACGCTCTTTAAAATGATTACAATTTTGACGATTCGTCTATTAAAAGTCTATGCAACTAAAAGCAATGTAAAATGGTTCATATTATATTCTCTAGAATCTAGATGGGCAGTTCTGTATCAATGGTACATCGTCTGCTCAATGCTTTGCTGTTCAAGACTAGTCATTATAACATAAAAATCATTGTAAATTGGTCCTTATGTTTTAGGTGGATAGGTCCATAGCGCTGCTCAAGAGCTTAGTAATCGAACGTGAGCGGTGGGAGTCGAGCTCAGAGACGTTCCGCTCGCAGATGAGCACCATCGTCGGTGACGTGCTACTGTCCGCTGCGTTCATCGCGTACGGCGGATACTTCGACCAGCACGTAAGTTTCAACAAGAAAAGAGTTAATATAAAATGAGTTATACTACACGAAAATAAAGTAAAACCTGTAAGCAAATGATAAAGAACTCGACAATGCTTAACTATGCAAATCACTCAACCAGTGACGTTGATTCAGGCGTACGTAAACACGTGTAGATATGAAGTTTAACTACAGCCACAATCATAACGTTTACAACTTTTGTTGAAATATTTTTAAGGCGTCATAGTATAGAGAGAAAGTTTTGAAACTGCTTATGAACGTTAGTCGTATAGAAGTATACGTTATAGTAAGACCTTTAGAGCTCAAGAAATAGCGTAAACGTTGTCCACGACGAAATGTCTTTAAAGTATTTTCAGAAGAACTTCCATTTATTTTATTATATATTCCATTTATTTATATGCCTCCACTATTTATTATGAAATCAATTAAACATAACTTTTTTTTCAGTACCGTCAAAACCTGTTCGCGACGTGGACGAGCCACCTGGCGGCGGCGAACATCAAGTTCCGTGCGGACATCGCGCGTACCGAGTACCTCAGTAACCCGGACGAGCGGCTACGTTGGCAGGCTAATGCGTTACCTACAGATGAGCTGTGCGTGGAGAACGCTATTATGCTGAAGGTAAGAAGAAGTCATTGTAACGTTATAAACAAAGAATGCTCAGGATTACGCATTAAGAGCCAAAATATAGACGGCTAATCTGTTGTCCAGCGTGTCTTTAACGTCAACTTTAATGATATAGGACGTACTTGAATATCTATGACCTATTTACAGCTTCAAAATGCGAACGCAGCCGAAAACTTAGAAAAGTTTGCCGCCTTTTTCTGCTACATTTAAAAAGTTTACAAACATAAACAGTGACCTTCTTGTTTTGTAAACGCTTTTATTACGAAACCATTTATTCAAATATAAAGGAATATTGAAAAAACGTTTAATCATTTTCCGTTATTCGTAATATTTCAGCGCTTCAATCGTTACCCGCTCATCATCGATCCATCGGGCCAAGCGACGGAGTTCATAATGCGAGAGTTCAAGGAACGCAAGATCACTAAAACCTCATTCCTCGACGACTCCTTCCGCAAGAATCTCGAGTCTGCTCTACGGTTCGGCAATCCTCTTCTGGTTCAGGTAGTCTTTTTGTCAAATATAATTGTCAAAAAAAAATACATTTTTATCTGCCAACTTTGCCGTTATTACCCCTGCAGAACATTATAATAATATTTTGCTTTGTACTTCTTTAAATTCTCAAATCGGCTTCCGTTCACACTGTAAATCTTATATTTTTTAACCGACTTCTCATTAAATTAATGCGTTTATTTGCTCTAAAAGTGGTCATTATAACACCGGCATGGCCACCCTAGAAAATTTTATTCTTACGGTAAAGTATACAAAGTAATGGAATAGCAAAGGAAATATGTCAGTGTGTCCGCAAAAACTGTCAGCGTTTCTTTCTTTCGCATTTCTACTGTGGCCATGCTAAGTCAACAGAGAAAGATTAATTGGAATTTGACTAGAATTGACATAAGCCGACAAAATAACAACCGTATGCAGTTTGATTGTTACATATTGTGTAGTAGGACACTTCCTCAATATCTAACAACTTGTACAGGACGTGGAGAACTACGACCCGATCCTCAACCCGGTTCTGAACCGCGAGCTGCGGCGCACCGGCGGCCGCGTGCTCATCACGCTCGGCGACCAGGATATAGATCTCAGCCCCTCCTTCGTCATCTTCCTTAGCACGAGGTATGTAATCATTCAACACTTACATAATACAGACGTTTTAAGACTGTGTTTTTGTCCTTGTCTAAAATTCCCTCTTAGTTATGAAAATAATGTATTTTACATTGTGAAGAACTATAAAAGATCTATATGTCTTTCTTTGGCACTTTGTAAATACCTTGTGACAGATAAAGACAGCGGACAGTTCTACGTTGCGTAAATATCTTTATTAGTAAGAGGTTAAGTAATTAAAATAGGTCTTTCAACGATTTCGGCGAATGAAAACAATAATTTAGCTATGAAGTCATTTTTATTGCGTCCAGCGTGTGCAGCACACAGGACTCTCTGTCTCTTTATTCTAATAACCCAGTAGGACTAACCAACGGAATACTTTTTAAATACCCCTCCTACGCATGGGTCATCTTTTTGGTTAGACAAGTTTTCAGCTGCAACTGTCATTGAAGCTGAAAACTTGACTGCTGACTTATGTTACACAGGGACCCGACAGTGGAGTTCCCGCCGGACATGTGCTCTCGCGTGACGTTCGTGAACTTCACGGTGACGCGGTCGTCGCTCCAGTCGCAGTGTCTGCACCGCGTGCTCAAAGCGGAGCGGCCAGACATAGATGCGAAACGCTCCGACCTGCTCAAACTTCAGGGTGTGCATCTCAGATTTTTATTGCGGGCTTTGAGCGTGGAGACTGAATCAAGAAATTCCGTAACAAAAAAAACCTAACATTTATAATTGCATGAGTTCATTGAAGTATTACGGCACAGTGCTAGGAGGAGAGGGAAAGAGTGACAAGAGTGAGAGTAAAAAAGCAGGATTTAAAATTTGCGTGATCTTCTCTATGAATGGCCTCTAAATTCACTTAAAAAAAAGATAAATTCAAAAAGACATAAAATCCATTCAACGGTAATACATAGTTACATAAGCCTACAAGTATAACTAATTTGTATGTTATGCTTCAAAGGTATATTGCGACAAAATAAAAAATGTTATAAAAAGTGGACATTTAGTGATTCATTTCTAATGCGACGTTTGTTTAGGTGAATTCCATCTTCGACTGAGACAGCTCGAGAAGTCACTGCTTCAGGCCCTCAATGACGCTAAAGGGAAGATCCTAGACGATGATTCCGTTATCGCTACACTCGAAACTCTAAAGAAAGAAGCAGACGACATTGGAAGAAAGGTACAAAATTATTTCGCATCTTTTTATGTCAAATAAAGTATAAACTTTGTTTAGTTTTCAATGCATATAACTTTTTTTTATTTATTCTTTTACTAATAAAATAAAATTTTAGGTGGAAGAAACAGACAAGGTTATTGGTGAGATTGAAACAGTCAGTCAACAGTATCTGCCGCTTTCTCAAGTAAGTAAATTGAATTGTTGTAACTTAAGTGTATTTAGATTTTTAATAAAGTACCTAAAAGTGTACACAATTTAACGTCGCAAACAGAAACATACACCACAGACTCTAATCTAACCTAAACGAAAATGGCATTAGTTTCAATCAACTTATGTCCAGACTAAAGGACTTATAACGTTTAAATAAACTATTATCGTTACGATATTAAATTATAATTTCGAGATCCATTGAAAGTTAGTTTTCAAAGTCTCATGATGACAACAACCTAAGAGCCAGTCCACACGACGCGTTGCGTCGACGCAGCGCTGCCGTTTGACGCATAGCTGGCAACACGAGCGCTGCGCCATCGCAGCGTTATTACGAAGCAGTCTTAACGTCAACACCCCCTCCCACTTCGTCTCGGGGGCTGCTGTCCGTCGTGTGTGCGTTGCAACGATGCAGCGCGCCGTGTGAACATCTTCGTTATTTGTATGTAAAACAACGCAACGGCAGCGCTGCATCAACGCAATGTTGACGTAACGAGCAAAATGATAAACGAAGTTTTATTTTTGCCACTAGTATAATATTTGTTACATGTTTGTTTATTATTTTTTTGATTCATTTAGGAAACTTACAGCTAGATTAACAAGTAGTTTTAAAATAACACAGGAAGGTCAATTATGTACAAGTTTTCACACATATACAATACAATACATACAAACAGTAACGGTTTGATGGACATAACAATTTAATATATTTGCATAATTAATTGCATAATTAAACATATCATACTTTCCACAGGCGTGCAGCAGCATCTACTTCACCATGGAGTCTCTACACCAAGTCCACTTCCTGTACCAGTACTCGCTCAAGATGTTCCTCGACATATTCAGCACGGTGCTCGTTTGTCCCGCGCTCAACGGACAGACAGACTACACCAGCAGACTCAAGACTATCACTGAGGAGCTGTTTATCGTGAGTATTGCGGAATTAACTGGGTAGAAACGTGTTTTTTCTTCTAGAGAGGGGTGTCAATAAAGGAATCACTATAATGCCACCAAAAGAAGAATTAAAAATGGCTACTAAACTATTTAAAAAGTAATTACTTTAAAAATCATAATAGCTGTGGAAATAGCTGCATATTTTCTAGTGTATATCAAAGGTTCCCTGAATCTTCTCTGAACGGAGAAAACACACTCCTTCTTAACAACGTACCCAAATAGCTCAAGGACTTTTCTTATTATAGGCGGTGTACGAGCGCGTAGCCCGCGGCATGCTGCACACCGACCGGCTGACGTTCGCGCTGCTGCTGTGCCGCATCCAGCTGAAGGGCATAGGCGCTGAGGACACGCTGGAGCAGCAGTTCGGCGTGTTCCTGCGCGGCCGCGAGGGCTTCCAAGTGTCCACGCCGCCTGTCGAGCCGCTGTCGCAGCAGCAGCACGAGGCAGCTGCTAGGCTTAGCTCCAGGTGTGTGTTAGTGTAGCGCTGCTGCTGTGCCGCATCCAGCTGAAGGGCATAGGCGCTGAGGACACGCTGGAGCAGCAGTTCGGCGTGTTCCTGCGCGGCCGCGAGGGCTTCCAAGTGTCCACGCCGCCTGTCGAGCCGCTGTCGCAGCAGCAGCACGAGGCAGCTGCTAGGCTTAGCTCCAGGTGTGTGTTAGTGTAGCGCTGCTGCTGTGCCGCATCCAGCTGAAGGGCATAGGCGCTGAGGACACGCTGGAGCAGCAGTTCGGCGTGTTCCTGCGCGGCCGCGAGGGCTTCCAAGTGTCCACGCCGCCTGTCGAGCCGCTGTCGCAGCAGCAGCACGAGGCAGCTGCTAGGCTTAGCTCCAGGTGTGTGTTAGTGTAGCGCTGCTGCTGTGCCGCATCCAGCTGAAGGGCATAGGCGCTGAGGACACGCTGGAGCAGCAGTTCGGCGTGTTCCTGCGCGGCCGCGAGGGCTTCCAAGTGTCCACGCCGCCTGTCGAGCCGCTGTCGCAGCAGCAGCACGAGGCAGCTGCTAGGCTTAGCTCCAGGTGTGTGTTAGTGTAGCGCTGCTGCTGTGCCGCATCCAGCTGAAGGGCATAGGCGCTGAGGACACGCTGGAGCAGCAGTTCGGCGTGTTCCTGCGCGGCCGCGAGGGCTTCCAAGTGTCCACGCCGCCTGTCGAGCCGCTGTCGCAGCAGCAGCACGAGGCAGCTGCTAGGCTTAGCTCCAGGTGTGTGTTAGTGTAGCGCTGCTGATGTACCGCATCCAGCTGAAGGGCATAGGCGCTGAGGACACGCTGGAGCAGCAGTTCGGCGTGTTCCTGCGCGGCCGCGAGGGCTTCCAAGTGTCCACGCCGCCTGTCGAGCCGCTGTCGCAGCAGCAGCACGAGGCAGCTGCTAGGCTTAGCTCCAGGTGTGTGTTAGTGTAGCGCTGCTGATGTGCCGCATCCAGCTGAAGGGCATAGGCGCTGAGGACACGCTGGAGCAGCAGTTCGGCGTGTTCCTGCGCGGCCGCGAGGGCTTCCAAGTGTCCACGCCGCCTGTCGAGCCGCTGTCGCAGCAGCAGCACGAGGCAGCTGCTAGGCTTAGCTCCAGGTGTGTGTTAGTGTAGCGCTGCTGATGTGCCGCATCCAGCTGAAGGGCATAGGCGCTGAGGACACGCTGGAGCATCAGTTCGGCGTGTTACTGCGCGGCCGCAAGGGCTTCCAGGTGTCCACGCCGCCTGTCGAGCCGCTGTCGCAGCAGCAGCACGAGGCAGCTGCTAGGCTTAGCTCCAGGTGTGTGTATTTTGCGCTGTACCGTACCGCATCCAACTGAAGGGTGTCGGGACATGCTGGAGAATAATCTACATGCTGTTTTATTTCTAGTAAGTATTACAAAAAATATCTATAGAAATAACAGTCGGTTAATAACCTAAACAAATTTACGTTAGGAAATAGTGCGATAAAGGATATGAGTCTACATGATTAACGTCGGTGTGCATTTACAGACTTGTGGCGTTCCGTCGTCTTGTGGAGAAGGCGTGTGCGCTACCGGAATTGGGGGCGTGGCTGTCGCAGGCCGCGCCCGAGCAGTGCGTCCCGACGCTGTGGGATGCCGAGCCCGCCTCGCCGCCCGCGCCACACACGCTCGCCATGTATCGCCTCCTGCTTATACAGGTTAGTTTGTATCTGCAGCCTAGTAGAGTTCCGGTTTCTACTGAAGGAAGACGTGTATGTTGTTGCCACATGTCAGTAGATTTTAGGGCCTGTTTCACCATTTCCTGATAAGTGCCGGATAGGCTATCCACAGCTTAACTTGACAGAGCATGGAGTATCGGTCAGAAACTGGCCCTTAGACTTTAGAGATTTAGTGGCAACTTGCCACATACGAGTATAGGTCCTGCTCGTTCCTTTCACAAAAGAAGAAACTGATGTTGCAAATCTTTTTCACAAAAGAAGGAACTGTGGCCCGAGTGTGAGTTTTTGTTTCACATTCGATCGTGAACGCGTTTGGCGTTTACTAGGATTTTGTATGGGATTTATACAGCGCCACCTAGCGATGCTCACGGGAGTGAGCCCAGCTCCCATACAAAATCTTAGTAAACGCCAAATGCGTTCACGATCGAATGTCAAACAAAAAACTCACACTCGGCATACTGATGTTGCAAATTACTTGACACGTGCAGTGTACAGCTATTAACGTCAACAAACGTTCCAGGCGTTCCGTCCAGACCGCGTGATAGCTGCAGCGTCGCAACTAGTATCGTCTGTGCTGGGTAGTGCGTTCATGTCGCGCGCGGAGACGGAGCTCGAGTTGTCCACCATCACGGAGCACCAGCTCAATGCTACCACACCCGCGCTGCTGTGCTCGGTGCCTGGATATGATGCCAGCGGTACGTAGCGTTGTGTCTACTTACTAATAAAATGTTAGGTTTTACAGTGACGCTTACCGTCCGCACGGGTGGGACCTCTGTCCTGTGTCTCGGTGCCCGAATTGACCAATCGTGCTATTCCAGCGGAATGACAGTGAAGCGGAGCGAAGATTTCGAGCATGGTGACTTGTCAATTCTGCACCGCTAAGCTCTGCTCCGCTTCAGTGGAAACGCAGCTTAAAACTATGTTATGCTGTATCCACACATGCCGCCGGCTTATACCGGCGGCATGGTCGGCGGCCCGGCCGTCGGCTAACCACACATGCCGCCGGCTTCGGTGGCAAGGCAGGCTGAAAGCCGGCGGCAAACCCGACGGTATAAGCCGGCGGCATGTGTGGATGCGCCATTAAGGAAGCATGAAACCGCGCTGGCATAAGCGAGCGTGACTGTAAAACCACACACAATAAACTATTTAATGTTTTGCTCTTGACTGACAAGCCTTTTCCATTGTAACAGACAAGGACAAAACATTGTATAACTTATATACTATGTTGTATAGCTTTTTTAATTGGTAAAAGTAGTTATTTATTATTCCTATTTGTCGTTTGTTTTGTGATACATAAATAAGAGAATAGGAACAAAAAACTTATTGAAATAATGCTATTTATTTCGTCGAAGCACAAAATTTTTATCGTGTATGCCCCGCGTAACATTGTCTACAATTTGTGTAGTTTTAACTTTTAATCAAAGGAATTGATCTTATTCGCAATGAAAGGTCTTCGTGAGACGTTTTTTATGAGCTCATGATCAGTATTTTAATACAATTATTATATTGCAGGTCGTGTGGATGACATGGCAACTGAGCTGAACAAGCCACTGTCGAGCATCGCCATTGGTTCCGCTGAAGGGTTCAACCAGGCGGAAAGAGCTATCAACAACGCCTGCAAGACTGGAAGGTGAGCTTATGTTCAAGTTTTTTTGACACTCTTTGATTCATCATCATCATATCAGCCTATATTCGTCCACTGCTGGACATAGGCCTCTCTCAATGAACGCCAAGATGACCGATACACTTTGATTAGCATTAAATATTATAAATACGGCCACGGCCTCTGTGTAATGCTAAGTACTCACATACGGTTTTACTCGATAGTTTTACTCCAAATCGAGCAAAAACCACTGTGTGGACCGCAAAACTCACAGCTCGAAGGCCCGCATCGAGCCGGCTCGATGAAATTAAATAAATCTAATTTCCTTAAAGTGAATAATTCCTAAATGCTGAATGTGTTGACGAAAGCCCGAGCCGTGGTTTTTACTCTACGTGTTTGCTCGATCGAGTTAAACCGTATGTTAGTACTTAGCATAATACTATATGATATGCGAGAGCATAGCACAGCATAACGGAGGCCCACTGTGGTAATTTCAGATGTGGCATGTCGCGCCGACTAGGAAAATCGGTAGCTTGATTCAGTAGTTGTAAAATTTCTAGGTTTTTAGATTTTCATTACAGACGGATTTAAAATAACTATGTATATGTATTGGCGTTTTCTCAAAAATATTTTTCCGATTCAATTTTAAATACGCTTCATGTTTAAATTACTATACAACGTTACTATACAATGCAGTGTGCATTTATTAATTGCGTTTAATATTTCGCAGATGGGTGATGCTGAAGAACGTGCATCTTGCGCCTGTATGGCTGGTGCAGCTGGAGAAGAAGCTGCACTCCCTGCAGCCGCACCCCGCCTTCCGTCTGTTCCTCACCACGGAGATCAGCCCCAAGCTGCCAGTCAACCTGCTGCGCGCCGGCCGCGTGCTAGTCTTCGAGCCCCCGCCAGGCATCCGCGCCAACCTCCTGCGCACCTTCGCCACGGTATGCCATCTCATTCTTTGTCGTGTTGTCCCTCTTCTACACGGCATAAGCCTGATTTTTGAGGTTGTTGAGCACTTGTTTCTCGCCAAGGAGATTAGCCCCGAGCTACCAGTGAAAATTTTGCGCATCATCGCCTATTCGCCACGGTACTCCATGTTCCATACCATGGATGAATTACAATTTCTCTATGTCCAATGTCCATACTCATAACTTGTATACCAGTACCCCTATTCTGGTATTTTAATAACAAAATAACATTGTCAATGTTAAACAACAGATTTTCGGAGTTTTGACCAATCATACAATATGTCCTTCAAAAAGTCCTCATTTTGTTGAATCACTGATAATAATGTAATGTTGTTATCAGGTACCAGCTGCCCGCATGATGAAACCGCCGTCGGAGCGTGCAAGACTCTATTTCCTGTTGGCCTGGTTCCACGGTAAGTTATATTCCCCATTTTTTATTATCCTTCCAAAATGTTAATAACTTAAGCGACTCGAGGACACTAGCCGTTTTGTACCGCATTTTATCAATCAAATAATTTTTATTCAGAGTTAATTTCTTAAAAAAAATTCTGAACGTCGGAACTAATGTGTCTACCACCAGTTCGGGTACTACCCTGGCGAGAAGACCCGGCGTAAGAAACTCGCATCCTGTGGGCATATCGTTTGCCACAGAATATTCGACCTGCGTCGCTAAATAAAACCCTGACATACAGTATATATAATCCCGTGCAGGTATCGTGCAAGAGCGGCTGCGGTACGTGCCGCTAGGCTGGGCGAAGTACTACGAATTTAACGAGTCGGACCTCCGCGTCGCCTGCGACACGCTCGATACGTGGATCGACGCTACTGCCATGGTAAATACTGAAATAAATTATACCACCTCTCACTCAGAGTGGAACATTAATTACTTAAAATTTAGTTTGTTATTATTTTTAGCAATATTCCGCGAAATAAATTTTTAAACAGTAACCCATCAGTCGTGGCAAAACGAGACACAATAGCTTTTTCATTGTTATCGCGGCCGGATGTGGCCGCTTGGGGCTTCATGAATTAATTACTTAAATGTAATTGATTTAAAATTTTTACATAAGCCTCATACATTATCTGTCAAACTCTTCATTAAATTGAAGGTTAATCATAATTAAATGCTTCTGAGTACGGCGGTAAAAGCGATACTGCCACTTCGTTAAAATTAGTTATAAATGAATAAAACCTATTCTGCCACCATTAGTTACGGCAACGAAGTTAGAAATCCATTTAAAATGCATGACAAAATATGTGAAAAGACATACCCAAGCGACATTTCACATGCTCTTCCTAGTCGAAATTACTTTACTGTAACGTTAGTGTCTAAACACACCATGCCAAAGTTCGGCATGCAAGCAATGTAAAACGCATTCAATATAACGCGACGTTATTTCGGCATGGTGTGTCATCGGTAATTTAAAATACATTGCAGGCGTAATCATGGCGAACTTCGACCGCGTTTTTTTGCCTAGTGTGCTTAGACACTTAGTCAAACACTTTTGTGTCTACAGAATATTATAAAACATACAATTTCAGGGTCGCACGAACTTGCCCCCGGAGAAGGTGCCATGGGAGGCGCTAGTGACGCTCCTCTCGCAGAGTATATACGGCGGCAAGATCGACAACGTGTTCGACCAGCGGCTACTACACTCATTCCTGTGCAAGCTGTTCACGCCCAAGTCGTTCGAGGCCGACTTCCCGCTCGTGGTTAATGTTGATGGGGTAAGTGTGATGATGATGATCGTTACCTATCTAAATATATTGATCAATTCTACTCACAAGGGGATAAAGTAGGGAATGAAACTTCAATTTTAAACCGACTGGGCTGAGACTTTGATACCTAATCCATACTTCCATACTAATATTATAAATGCGAAAGTGTGTCTGTCTGTCTGTCTGTCTGTCTGTCCGTCCGCCTGTCTGTCTGTCCGTCCGTCCGTCTGTCTGTCTGTCTGTCTGTTACCTCTTCACGCCCAAACCGCTGAACCGATTTTGCTGAAATTTGGCATGGAAATACTTTAACTCCCGGGAAAGGACATAGGATACTTTTTGTCCCGGGAAAATGTACGGTTCCCGCGCGATAAACGAGTTTTGGCGCAACGGAGTTGCGGGCGTCATCTAGTTAATAATAACACTTCTTAACGCGAGCGAAGCCGCGGGCAAATCTAGTCGTGTATAAGCCCCACTGCAGTCACTATTTGTGTTGAATATTCTGAGGATTCATAAAGCAAAGGTAAAATTTTTGGCTGGTCAAGCAGCACCTTTGGCAACTATACAGGTGTAACAAAACTAATTAATAATGTGTGTGTTAGAGTTTACTGAGAAAGTAGTGAAAAATAAAACAAGTCGCAAAATCATTACAGTGAAGTTTTCAAATGTATGTAATAATTATTATGTATTATGTATGCACGATTACAAATTTTTAAAGCGCTTTAGATTTTTATGATTACAAGCAATAGAAGCAGCGTATTGCATTTGAAATTTTAACTCTTTTTATTTTATGAATTTACATTTTTATTAACTTCCTGTACCTCAAATCCATATTAAAATGAGATTGGAAACTCTAATTATTTTTATACATGTTGGAAAAAAGTACCTAAACGACTTTTATATCCGCCTACGTCAGCTCCATCCTGTCTTCCTATTGGTTGACGTTTAGTTCTAAATTTTACCACCAGATGTCACAGTTGAGATTTTAAAACCATTAGCGGTTTATTTTTCGTGCTGTGCGGACAAGTAAGATTACGGTAATTTTATATCTTTTGTTCCAATACTGTGCATGGGTGCACTTTAATATTAGTTTCGTTCGTATTTTTCAGACTATATTTCATGTAGTTAGTGATTATGGGTTCGTATACAGGGAAAAACTGCATATTTACAAGATAACCAAAGCCACGTGGGTCTAGTAAATTTTGTCTTATTGCGGTACCTCGACGCCGCTTGAGTTTTCGAGAACTTCTATGATTTTGCAATTACCTTACAAAAACTTTTAGTTTAGTAGTTCTTCGCGACCTAAAATGTTGGATAAATAATTGCTATGTTCAAGAGGAAGTAGTTAATAAGTGTTTGATTGGAGGGTAGATATAGATAAGTACTAATTTAATATGAATGATTAGGTTTAATATAACTTGTATCCACAGGCATCGGGCAACCAGCGTCACATCACGATGCCGGACGGCAACCGGCGCGACCACTTCCTCAAGTGGATTGAGGAGCTCTCAGACCGACAGACACCCTCGTGGCTGGGTCTGCCCAACAACGCTGAGAAGGTATGATCGAGTAACAACCCCTATTTTATAACTGCAGAGAATAATGCTGCCGAAGTGTACTAAGGTTAAATTGAAACTTAAATTAAATTGAGTGCTAGATTTTGCAAAGATTTAAGTAGTTAGTAAACATTTAATGTTGCGCTCTAGTGCTAAAATTAGAAAACTGGAAGTGTGTTTTATCAAATTTAAGATTTATACAAAATGGACAGCTAGAATTAGGCCCAGATAATATAGCTTGTATGGAAATTGTAATTTTCATAAATGTAATATCTAGTTATCTAATAAACGTTTAAATAATGGTAAAGCGTTACGCTATACATCTACCGCGCGGTACAACTATTTATTTTGTAACTGCTTATGTATAGAATCAGGTTAACATTAACGTGATGTTAGATTCAAGTTTTTAACCGACTTCTGTGTTCGTAGCCTCTAGTACACAGACGCTGCGAAAGACTTTCGCAAAGAGTTTCGCGAAATATCTGCGAAACAAGAATAGAGCGAGATGCCATATAACGCATTGCCGTGTGACAGAAAAGCGGTTCGCCTCTGATTCGCAGCGTCGGTGTACTAGAGGCGTATATGTTGTAATACGTTTTGTAATAAACATTGAATGTGTTCAGGTGTTGCTGACGACACAAGGCAGCGATCTGGTGTCTAAACTACTGAAGATGCAGCAACTTGAGGACGAGGAAGAGCTCGCGTACAACGCCGCCACCCAAGACCACGACCCACGTGAGTTTTTTTTTTTATTTGAGGACGTAAGTAAATAAAACCTTAACATAGCGAAAGGTGTTTTACGCAACCAATAGGACTAATTATTTTAACTTTTAAAAAGATGATTTCATATTATATTTTACTAGCGACCCGCCCCGGCGTCGCAAGGGTATAAAATATATAGACACTGAAAAAATGATTAAAATCGATAGCCTATGATCCTTCACGTGGTCTACTACTTATCTGTGCCAAATAACATAAAAATTGCTCCAGTAGTTCGCGAGATAAGCCCTTTCAAATAATTTCCCCCGTTTTTTCCACATTCTCCTATTAGTCTTCTATCTATCTAACACTGAAATAATTTTTGTGAAAAAACTTGAGCGCGTTCAAGTTAGCCCTTTCAAATAATTTTCCCCTTTTTTTCACATTTTCCTCATGTTTTTTAAGTCCTACATCGACAAACTTCCTACTCACCAAAACTATATTTATACTCTACCTTACGTTTAAAGACAACACCGATGACAATAATTATTACTACGCGATGACTGAATATTTAGTATATCTGTTTAGTATTTAATATATCTGTTTAGTCTTTCAACTTTTGATTATAATATGTAGCATAATATGGTATGAGCTAATTTGATGTATTTTTCAGACTCTATCGTGGTCGTTGGCGACGGCAGACCCGCTTGGATGAAGATTCTGCAGCAGACCGCAACCAACTGGCTACAGATTCTACCACAAGAGTTGCCTGTAAGTTCCGTATTTTAAAGTTCCATATTTCAAAGACAGGACAACATCCGTCAGGCCCGCTAGTATTATAAAGCAGGCCATACACGCATGGGTGTTCCTGACAGGTTTGCCTGAACAGGTCAACTGTTTAGATAAACCGGAGCGTGTATGTTACAGAAGTGTGCAGGTTTTGCCTCAACTTTGCCTGACAGGCGTAACTGCACAGGCAAACCTGTCAGATGTAGGTAATAGGCCGTACTTAGCAATGGCAAATCACATCAAATAACTATGGAAAATTAAGCAACACAAATAAATGTATTTTCTGCTTGGACTTTAGTTTCTGATATTAAGTCTTATTAATGAACAATTATTGTAATAATATTTATCTTTCAGACTCTACGTCGCACTGTGGAGAACATCAAGGACCCGCTGTACCGGTTCTTCGAGCGCGAGGTGGCGGCCGGCGCAGCGCTGCTTCAGCAGGTGCTGCACGACCTGCGCAACGTGCTCGCTATATGCCAGGTAAGTGATAGAGAGACGAATCAATACCATAAAGTTAATTAGCGGAATAGAGAAACAAAGGCCTGAGCAAGCGAGCGTGGTAAAAAGAGACGCGTGATACATGACAGCAGAACCAATTTTTTCATCTGTAGGACGTCCAGTCGGCACTTATCGGCACGTTGACAATTCAATCTCTTAGAAAGATGCTTGTGTAAGTGTATACGTAAACAAATTTTTACACACAGACGTAAATCAATTTCGGTTTCGTTTGACAGCTCGAGATTGTTGCTCTATTCCGCTAGGTATATATCAACTTTTTGATCAAAACACACACTCCCGTACAATGAACTGTTTTTAATTGCAGACCATAATGCGACTCAGTGCCGCAAAATGCTTAATTGTGCTTATACTAAATTGGAATACGAATTAGATTCAGTGCTAGGTTATGCGAAGCGTTGCTTCAGTTGACACGTTCAACGTTGAGCATAACGCCACATACTGTGCTCTAGTTCTGGAATTGTAACTAAAAAATGAACTAAAATTGAAAACTAAAATTAAAATTGCCGGGTTTGTTCCCGTACCGGTGGTAGACATCTTAGTTTCTACGGTCTTCCTACGACGTTCAAAATTATATGAGTGTTAAAAGACATTAAAATAGTATTCATGGTACTCATTTTATTTTATTATTTATTATATAAAAGAAACAAGAGTTTAATGTTACGTTGTGTATTCAGGGCGAGATGAAGCAGACAAACGAGACGCGTGCGATGGTCGGCGCGCTAGTCCGCGGCATGCTGCCGGCGGGCTGGCGGCGGTACGCGGTAGCGCGCGGCTGCACCGTGCAGCAGTGGGTCGACGACTTCGCCAGACGCGGCACGCAACTAGCGCAGGTGTCCGCTGCCGTGGCTGACCGACGCTTGCAGGTATGTGCTATATTATGCTCATAGACAAAGCTCCTTACTAATAAAAATATTTACAGGTTGAAATTATGTATTTAATGTGGTGATGTCTAGAGTGACATGGTCTTATAATATCATCCCCGCGTTCCATTAAGCGTTAAAAACGATCAAAACGCTCAAAATAGGATTTAATGCTTAATGGAACGCGGGGCATATTTTACAAAGACTGGTTAATTTTTATTTATTTGCAAGAATATGGTTTCAATTAAATATTTTTTGAGAACACATTTTCTGATATCTTAAGTGCTACAGGTTACAATTCATAATATAATATGAAAGTTATTAGAGTATAATGTCACGTTTTGCATGAAATAGATATTTTGATCACTTTAATTTATAAACTAACATTTTCAGAGTATACCGGTGTGGCTCGGCGGTTTACTCAACCCGGAAGCGTACATCACCGCGACTCGACAATGCGTCGCGCAGGCCAACTCCTGGTCACTAGAGGAATTGAACCTTCAGGTTTGTTACTTTATAATGCTTAAAAACAGACTACATTCTACAAGATAGTTGTGTATTTTTAAAAACTTATTTAATAATAACGCAAGTGTCCATGGGCGCCGGTAGTTACTTTCCATCAGGTGATCCGTTTTTTATTCTATAAAAAACGCAAAGTAAAATCAGTTGAATAATCTTTGATTAATTTAATCAACGAAAACATGTTATACTGTAAAACTCTGGAACGAACTGTCACCAGCAGTATTTCCGGACCTATACTACCTGCAAACCTTCAAGAAAAGAGCTTATTCCCTCTTAAAAGGCCGGCAACGCACCTGCAGCTCTTCTGATGTTGCGAGTGTCCATGGGCGACGGTAGTTACTTACCATCAGGTGACCCGTTTGCTCGTTTGCCCCCTTATCTAATTTAAAAAAAATACATTTGATACAGTGTCTTTGTCTGTGGCATCGAATGCATCCAAACGGATTGACCGTTTTTACTAACATGGATCAAAAATATTATTAGCTATAACTCATCATCAGATCACTACTTAAAATTTTCTTAATTTAAGCCGCATTTTCACTAGGGGACATTTGTCTCTTGACCTAGTCGTGCGACACGAAATGTACGTATCCCGCGACATGTCGCTCGACGTCGCAGCGACATTTACGGGTTGCGGGGCTTGTCGCTGACGACATATTGTTCACCACTGACTAGTGTGAACAAGTCACATGTCGAGGGACAAAGTTGCAGGGGACAAACTACGTGTTGCAGGGACAAACTACGTAAATGTCGGACGACTTGTCTCCGCGACATGTCCCCTAGTGAAAATGCGGCTTTATTCTTGTTAAGAGATATTTGCACAATATTCCATTAGTCATTAGTCATTACATTTAAAATTAGCCGCGTACTGACCAAGCGAGCCGCCTCGCCGCGGCAGCCTCGCGCGCATTTGCTCGGTCGGTCAGTACGTGTTAGTGCGCGGCAAACGTCCGAGGAGCTTTTGAGCATCGACAAAAACACAACTTTTGGCTCGGCCGCGGCACGCTCGGGCGAGGCTTCTCGCTTGGTCAGTACGCGGCTATTCAGGAACCTCCGCGCCCCAGTTGCATAGATTCTTTAAATTTTAATAATTTTTTTGTCTTAACATAGATTCTTTAAATTTTAATAAATTTTTTGTCTTAAATTTCCAGGTGACGATCCCCGACCCTGGCACGCCGACGGAGAACGCGCAGACGGAGTGGTCGTTCTCGGTGACGGGGTTGAAGCTGCAGGGCGCCACGGTGAAGGGCAACCGGCTGCTGCTCACCAACACCATCATGGTGGACCTGCCGCTCACCGTGCTCACCTGGGTCCGGTAAGTACAAGCTTTTAAGGTCATCGCACATTACTTCGACTCAACGTCAACCCAATTTACATTACAGCATTTAATTTCAGCTTTATATATTAAGGTACAAGTTAGAACCCAGCGACACGCGACAACTGCAGATGACATGTCGTCGCGACACTACTAGTTTCTATGAATTTCTATAAAATACCCTCCGCAGCTAGCGACACTTATTCATAAAAATACTGTCGAGGAAATTGATTCCTAGGCAGTTGAAAGACCAACGTCATTTGGTCGAATCATGTCAATTCAATGTTATCGTAGTTTATATTCTCTAATTGTGATCTGTCGGCTGGGTTTGACGTAACGCGACCAAACTACGTAGGTCCCCCATCTGCCTAGGAATCAACTTCATTGATAGTACATAGAAACCAGTAGTGTCGCGACGACGCGTCGTCTGCAGTTGTCGCGTGTCGCTCGGTTCCAACTGTACCTTTATGTTACCTACATATTTTCCAAACCATGCTGTGAGTTGGGTTGGAGTGGAGTCGGACTTTTAGGCTGCTGCCTCGACGACAAGCGAGGCTGTGGTATTCGGAAAAAGGTCTATAAAGATTCTCAATCCCCTTCCCCTTTTCCAATACCACTTTCTACCAACCACAAGCGGCTTTAAGTAGGAGCGGACACGCGAATACGTCGCGTACACGCCACGGCTGCGCACCGTGACGTCGCGACACGTGGCGTATATGCTACGTTTTCATCGCGTGTTTGCACGCTGCTATCTCGTTGCGCGTCCGCAACGTATTCGCTGCGTCCCGCCCCGCTAACCGCTAGTAAAACATTATTAATAGCCGCGTACTGACCAAGCGAGCCGCCTCGCTGCCGCGGCCGAGCCAAAAGTTATCGGTTTTTTTGTCGATGCTCAAAGGCGCCTCGGACGTTTGCCGCGCACTAACACGTACTGACCGACCGAGCAACTGCGCGCGCGGCTGCCGCGGCGAGGCGGCTCGCTTGATCAGTACGCGGCTAGACCCAGGTCTTTTCCTTTTAGCGGCGAGGACACATCGAGCGCGGGTCAGTCGCTGACGCTGCCGGTGTACCTCAACAGCGCTCGCTCCGAGCTGCTGTTCACCGTGCGGCTGCCCATCGCGCCCGCACAGGACCCGCACGCCTTCTACGAGCGTGGCGTCGCGTTACTCACCTCTACCGCACTCAACTAATCACAAACTACGTTATTATGTAATATTTACTACGTTACTATATAATATTGCACTAAATTATATCGATGATTTTTATAATATTGCACTAAATTATATTTATATCGATGTTTCAAGGTTACTTACTTCCCACCGGGAAATAAACCTTAATATATTTAAATGCAATGTAAATTTTAATTTAATAAATAAAGCAAATTATTCGCCAAAGTTTTTTTATTATTGAAACACCTCATAAGTGTAGCAGAATTAAATTTGACTTGTCCCTTGAATAATAGTTTTTAATCCCGGAGGTTTCTGCTTTGGCAATCTGAAAGAAAAACACTCAATTAATACGACGGTGCAGATGCCCGCTTATTTAGCTGGGGTCGGTTTTAGGTCGCGTTGACCGTTTACGTTGGGTGTCAGCGCCCACACAAAGGGCCTCCGCAAGCTAAGGCGGACGCTAGCGGCGGACACGCAAATGTATGAACACGCGCCTTCCACCTCAGAGCTGTTCATATATTTGTGCGTCCGCCCGGAGGCCCAAAATGTGTGACACGTACGCGATACCCAAGATTGGGCCAGGCCAGGCTACTGCGTTGCGGCGTCGTATCGCAAACAACCATTGCAGAGCAATGTAGATTTTAAATATGCGACGCCGCAACGCTTGTGGCTTGACCATTCGGTGTCAACGCTGACGGTCAACGCGACACTAAAAGTTTTGCCTTTCAAGCATCAATATGAGGGTCTCTAGGGTGAGGCCAAACGACCGTAAATCCGTGAGTCGTGAGTCGCAGACTTTCGGTTGGCAGAAATTCTGCTGCATTCAGTTTTTTACGTCATTGACACGAGCGTAATTTTGCAAGTCATGATTAATATAAAAAATTATTTACGCGACCGAAATTCTGTGACTCGTGACTCACAAAATCACGCTCGTTTCCCTCACCCTAGAGTCGCGTCATTCGATTGTACCATCGAGGAAATTGATTCCTAGGCAGTTGACGGATCTACGTCATTTGGTCGACTTATGTCAATTCAATGTTAGCTGCGATCGATCGGATGGGTTTGACTTAAAGCGACCAAATTACTTAGGTCCGCCATCTGTCTAGGAATCAACTTCTCTGATAGTACACCAGCTCACCTGGTGTGTATGATCTTGCGCGGGGAGGCGGGGTGCACGAGGTCTCGCTGCCGCTCCCACTGCGACAACTTCAAGTGTGCCCGCTGACGACGACGGTCTACGTAGCTGATCTGTAAAACAAGAGTTTACATTATAATCTGACGCGTCGATGCAATGAGCCATTCAAAACTAAACTTTATTTCCTACACTAGAAACACAAATTGTATCAAATAACTATTATAAAACTGAAATATTCTGTTTACTACACATGAAGATACACCTTATATTGACAGATTTGCCATCCGCGGTTTAGGTGGGTCATTTGAAAAGGAATCGTGCTGATGCGCCACGTTGCAATCTGAAGTGACATTTTGCGTTTTTGGCTTCGAACTAACATAAATAATGTCTTGCATTTAACATAACAAGCAACTAATACCGCAAAAAAATCTATGATAGCGTGACCAAAAAAAATATGAATTCTAAATGCTCGTCGTATGTCATAAAATCAAGGCCGGCAACGCACCTGCAGCTCTTCTAATGTTGCGAGTGTCCATGGGCGACTGTAGTTGCTTTCCATCAGGCGACTCGTTTGCTCGTTTGCGCTCTTGTTTTATAAAAAAAATCCATGCAACACGTACCACACAGCTAGCGGGTATCCACACGAGCGCGGTGGCGAGCACGACGACGCCGACGATGTTGTCCCGTAGGAAGCCCAGTACGTTGTTGATGTTGATGTCCTCGATTATGTCCCAGAACCGTTCCACCACATCCTGGATCGTCTTCTCACACACTCCCTGAACAAAATACGCCATTTATTATTATTAATTAAAAATGCCTATAATTTAGTTAATGGAATCAGGCGTTACTTTGCGGAAATCCATAGCTTAAAATTTAGTTTGTTATTATTTTTAGCAATATTCCGCGAAATAAACTTCCACCTTTAAGTAAATGAGTGAGTGTACGCATAGGCATGCGTACAGCACCTCCCTCCTCCCACACTGCCTATGCGTACACTCGCATGCAAGAACTTGCAAACACCACCACCACACAAGCAATAATGTTGGCAAATCCGTGCAAGGCCCCTCACCACCATGCAGGTTGAAAACCTCGACGCGCGTTTCGCTCCAACACCGGAGCATCCTCAGGATGTGGACTCTACGAACAACGTCCGTCAAGTGCCGCCACCGGCCAAAACACCGCCTTTTATACCCTATCGAGAAAAAAAAAAAAACTCATCCCAATGAATCCTCGCGCACCATCACTGTACGGCTTGCCAAAGATTCACAAAACTGATATTCCCATGCGTCCAGTTGTCTCATACATAGGTGCACCAGCATACGAGCTGGCAAAGTCACTTAATTTCATAATAAAAGAAAAGCTCTCATTTCGGCCACCTTATGCCATAAAAAATAGTCTACAATTAGTCAACAAAATTAAATATGTGACTTTGCCACCTCGTTGCAAATTAGTTTCACTTGATGTCGATAGTTTATTCACTAATGTTCCACGTAAGGAAACATTGGGTATTTTAAGGAATGCATTAGAAAAACGTTTACCTCCTGGTGAAAGTAATGAATTGCTTACTCTTACTAAAACCTGCATGGAACAAAACTACTTTCGATTTAACGGCGAATTCTTTGTTCAAGACGACGGTCTAGCTATGGGTTCACCTTTAAGTCCTTTGATGGCCGAAATATTTATGGACGACTTTGAACAAAGAAATATCGTCGTTAATAAAAGTATTTTATATTACTTTAGATACGTAGATGATTGTTTTCTTTGTTGGACGGGTACACAGAGACAACTGGACGTATTTGTTAAAGAACTAAATAAAAAACATATTAAAATTAAATTCAAATTAGAATGTGAAGATAATAACACCCTAAATTTTCTCGATTTATCTATTACTAGAGTTAATAATAAACACAGTTTTGGAATCTTTCGCAAGCCGACATATACTAATACTACTATTCATGCATCGTCATGTCATCCTTGGCAACACAAACTCGCGGCCTTTCATAGTTACATTCATAGATTACTATCGATCCCTCTTAGTAAAGATAATTATCAAAATGAGCTTAATATCATTTTCCAAATTGCGATATCCAACGGATATAGTCCAAAAATTATTAATAATATTTTGAAAAATAAAAACAAGAAAGAACTGGTTAAGTTTTTGTACGCAGGTCCTATTGATAAGGAGGTAGTTAGATATAAGTCCAGTTTGACTTACATGGGAGAGGTATCTGCACGCTTATCCAAAATAATGAAAAACAACGATATGCATGTCGCATTCAGGACAAATAATACTTTAAAACATCATTTATGTCACAACAAAGACCGGATTGATGAAAAATATCAGTCCGGTGTCTATAAGATCGATTGTCCTGAATGCGATAGTGTATATGTGGGTCAAACTGGACGCAGCTTTGAGACTCGGTATAAAGAACATATCGCGGCTTATAGGAATGGTCATCCTGATAAGTCACATTTTGCTAAACATCTTTTAGATAGTAATCATACCGTGCCCGATGGCCATTCCTATAAAGTTTTACATAAATGCGATAAAGGCTTTCGGCTGAGCGTGTTGGAACAATTAGAGATCATAAAAGAAAAGAAAAATAACAGATTTGCATTGTTGAATGACCAAACTTGCTCGACTACGTCACCGCTTATTAATATGTTCGGGGGTACTGGTGAGGGTAGTGGGGGTAGTAGCGGGGCTCGATAGGGTATAAAAGGCGGTGTTTTGGCCGGTGGCGGCACTTGACGGACGTTGTTCGTAGAGTCCACATCCTGAGGATGCTCCGGTGTTGGAGCGAAACGCGCGTCGAGGTTTTCAACCTGCATGGTGGTGAGGGGCCTTGCACGGATTTGCCAACATTATTGCTTGTGTGGTGGTGGTGTTTGCAAGTTCTTGCATGCGAGTGTACGCATAGGCAGTGTGGGAGGAGGGAGGTGCTGTACGCATGCCTATGCGTACACTCACTCATTTACTTAAAGGTGGAAGTTTATTTCGCGGAATATTGCTAAAAATAATAACAAACTAAATTTTGCCTATAATTTCTTTATTCACCATTACAACGGCATTAGTGAACTTGATAATTTTCAGAAAAAAATTGAGCGGTGTCAAGGGACACCCGGGTGGAACGATGTTATTTCTTATGTTCAAAAAACCTGTATACAAACAACAAAAAAAAACCGTCGCTACACCACACTGTTCAATGCGAGAGAGAGACAGAGAGAGAAACACGCGACACACACTTTCGTATGTGACGCGACACACGACACTTTTGTGTCGTTACAACTTTTCGTCTAGCCCCTTTTCGCAACGCGCGATAAGGAACTTCGTTCCAAAAACCTACTTCAATGAGTATCATGAAAGCCTTTGAAATATCTTCTTTCCAACAAATAAATGTGGCTTTCTACTAGGGCTTTACTTGAATATTTATCTTGTTCGTTTGTATTTAATAAGTTTTAATAAAAAAGTACCTTGTTACAGAATCCTTGTATGCAGGGTGTGCCGTCTGGCAGGATGTCGTTGTGCGCGACCGGGAAACACGTCTTGTTCAGACTCTTGCGACAGCACCGCTTACACGCGTCCGCAACTGTCACATAATACATATACAATTTTAACATACAATAAAAGCATCACAATGTTATTAACGTAAAAGGGAAATTCGTTTTAGACCAAAGTTATAATATGACTATGACTGCAGCAAATCATCTTCCTCTGGTCTACAGATATGACATGTCTACAGAGATGGGACTGTGTTTGTGTGAATGTGCAAGTGTCAGCTGTTTTGTGTCTGAGAGTCCACCGATTTTTGTAAAGACTGGCAGTAAACAGCAGGAACAATAATGTCAATATTAGCCCTGGATTTATGTATAGGCAGTATAGGCCATGGCCTATGGGCGGCAGCGTCCTATGGCGTCCTAGGGAAGGCGGCAGCGTGCAAGGATGGCGGCAGAGTTCGTACATGGGGGTGGCAAAACTAAAGTGGCCTATACTCATAAAAAATATAAATCTAGCCCTGGGCAATATAGATTACTATTTTTTTATTGTTGTGACCCGCGGACTAAATAAAACACTCTAGTTACGATTTTTGATTGATGATTACGATTAGAATAATGTGTTCGCTGCGTATAATATTATGTCACGACTCACCGATATCGCACATGCAGCTGTGCATGCCCTGCGTCTCGCAGTACGGCACGCACGACCCGTTGCGGCACCGCCCGCGCTCCGCGCACTCGTGCTCGTCCGCTATCGCCGGCGCCTGAAATTAAAAAAAACACACACATTCAAAAAAAATTTTTTTTTTAATACGGATAATATATAAACGCCAGTGCCGAGTAAAAGTCCATAGAGTCATGCAGGTCAAGTGTGCACATTTAAACTTTGATGCTTTAAAAAACTCAAATATTATTAGTACAATGAAACAAAACTGTGTTCATTTGTAAGACTGTTTATTAGTCACCAACTTAAACACAACAATAGTATTTTTCAATAGCTTATATTTTAAGAAACTTTAGAAAACAATAACCCTTCCATTTGCGCACTTTTACCCCAGTATCGGGGTATGTGTACGCAGCACTTTGGGTAAGTGTACGCAACAACAAAATATATATATATTTTATAATATAAAGAATATTCTTTTATAATTTTAATTTGTAACTACTTATAGTTACTTAAAGTAATCAACAAAATCGTCTTAAATCAAAATATGAGAACAATAATTTTCACTTAGAAATGTTTAGTTACTTCGTCATACATGTAAATTGTAATACAAAAAAAAAAGTGCCGTGTGCGGAGCTGGTGCACTGTTTTTGCCACCAGACTCCACAAAGGCTTCATTCAATCCAATTTTTAGTCGGTGGTTCAGAATACTGTTCGCCACATAAGAGAAAAGGATTCTGCGCACACTTAACCCAAAGCATAGGAACAGGGTTATACGAAGATCGTTAATTCCTGCATCATCAGAATATCCTAAACACTGGCAAATAACAAACTTGATATTATGTTAGCACTCGATAGCAAAAAGCATATTTAAAAAAAAATACATGACTTCAAAAGATTACGCATCAAAATTTACAAAATATCGTAAATATTTGAGCAAAAATCTTCATTTATCTGTCATTCCAAAATGGCGCGCGCGCAGCCGCTGGGACACGAGCGCTTCGCAGAGTGTCCTATGGGTTATTGAAGAGGGGGGTTGCCGTTCCTTAGAGTCATATATTTTTCGAGATATTTACAATGCGCACACTTAGACGCTGCGCACACTTGCCCCACATGACCATACACATTATTGTGATAAAGAGGAAAGATTTATTGTTATTTGATAAGAAAATTACTAGACTGTTTTTTTGTAAGGAAGGTTAAAGAATTTAGATGCAAGTTTTAAACAATTTAAAACTAAAAAAAAGGTTCGATTGATGGTAGCGCGAAACCAAAGTGGCTACAAAATATTGGTAGAGTCGAGGAATTTACCACAGGTAAGGTGAAAATATTAAAAAAGTATAAACAGTGCGACAACGCTTTGAAGTTTGAACGTGGGCGAGGGCGCTGCTGTTGAGGAATGAGGAACTGTCAAAAATGTATGATGGCGGCATTAGTGCCTTTTTTCGCTACGCTTATTTAAAGCCTTGTGGTACTATAACTTTGAATTTAGAATTCCGTGTGTTTTTTTTCACCTTGGGGCAGTCGGCGGAGGCGCCGCTGCAGACGGCCTCGCCCTCGCAGGCGGAGTGCGCCGCCTCGCGACACACCACGCCCGGCGCCGCGAACACGCACCCCGCGCAGCACGGCGAGTTCTTGTCGCTGAGAACACAAGCCATACAATTACTTTTTTTAATATTTAAAGCCCAGCCGTCAGCATGGCGAGTTTTTGTCGCAGGAGTACACATGGGATTATGTTTTTTTATTCTTTTATTTTAAGATGCTAGACATCATAAAGATTAAGTCGGCCATAACAAAAACTTTACAGAGGATTGCTGTTTTTATAAAATTCTAACGAACACATGCAAAAAGTATGTACTATCAAAGAAGTTGAATCCTAGGCAGATGGCGGACCTAAGTAATTTGGTCGCGTTACGTCATTACCCATCCGGCCGATCACAATTCACAGCTAACATTGATTTGACATAAGTCGACTATATGACGTAGGTCCATCAACTGCCTAGGAATCAATTTCCTCGATGGTTTGGTCGGATCGTGTCAATTCAATGTGTGATCTGTTGGCTGGGTTTGACATACGCGATTTATTTTATTTATTTTACTTTGAGAAAATAAAGCTTTGACGTACCTACAAACGGCGCCCTGGTTCTTCCTCAGCTTACAGTTCTTGTCGCAGCACATGTCGTTGTCCTCTGTGCCTGTAGTCATCATATTATTATTACAGTAGTTATTTTTATTATAATAATAATTATTAAGAAAACTGATATTACCACTGAACGAATTACTTTTTTATTACTCTATGGGCAAGTTCATTACGTGGACGTCGCGTCGGGGTTCGCATAGCAACATAGAAGTCAATTAAAGTAACTCTTTCAGCGCTGCTACTTTCGCATATTGTTATGCTCGGACCACACTAAGGAGAAATGTCATTAATTATTGCGATAATGCTAAAAAGACTTACGGCTTTGTCCACATTATCAAGTGATTTGTATCAAGTGATTCAAGTGATTTGTATCAAGTAGGCGTATCCGTATCAGGCGTATCGTATCCAGTATGCATATCCTAAGACCGACAGTGGCGGATTTACCAATAGGCTAAGTAGGCTGGAGCCTAGGGCGGCAGATTTAGAGGGGCGGCAAATTTAGCCCATTTTTTTTATCTTATAGAAATAAAAAATCCCACCAAAAACATTTCTCGTAAAATGTTGCCGAGAGGACCACATAAGGTTTACGGTTTAGCCCTGTGAAAAAGATATGAGATCTCATGTGAAAAAGATATGAGATCTCATGTAGAGCCAAGCTTCTGGATCTTAATAGGCTACTTGAACTTTATTAAATTTCATTGAACAAATGCATATTTCTAGTAGAACTTAGCCTAGGAAACCGTTTTAATTTGTACTGACGAAAACGCTTTTGCGGTACTTCCGATTTGGATGCGACGTCATCATCATAGTAATTTAATATATAGTCTGTCAAGAAAGTCATGATAGGCGGAAAAAATTTCTAGACGTAATCACGCTTTTATGGTGTATTTTTTTCTTTGTATTTTCACAGAGAACGCTTATTACATTTTAAATATTGTCACCTTGCACATTTTTATCTCGAATTAATAAATTTCTCATATTTTTTATTTCATTTAAAAATTTTCCCGCCTGTCATCACTTTCTTGACGGTTTATATTTATTTGACGCGCTCGTTATATGTAAGTTTATTTGTACATAAATAACTTATTTAAATAATCTTTCTAGACTTATTCTTAAATAAGCCTAGAAAGATTTATAAAATATGTTTTCTTGAATAATTCAAATGAAACATCAGTTTTATGTATGATCTCCATTTATTGAAGTTGGGAAATGAAATGTCCAAAACTTTTCTCCAAAAGTTTTCAACATTACAAATGATTTCTAATTTCTTATTTAATTCTTTTATAATTTTTGGGCACTTTTAGACTCGTACATTTGGCACATAAAAAAATGTTCAATAAAGAGATTTTAAAATACAAAACGTATGACGTCACACTATTGCGGACAGTATTTTCGGCGCCATTTAAAAGGCATAGTTTTCAATCAACATTTTTATGGGTTTTCACTGTTAAAAATATTAGATTAGCATGAAGAAAAAAGTAGGTCAAGTAGCCTATTTTCTTCTGAAACGATATGGTTGGAGTTGGTGCCACGAATTTCCTCTGTGGATGAGTATTCGTGGCGACAAAGGTGCCTGTTCCTGCTCTGTAGTAGTCAGTAGAGCAGGACAGTCGAGGAGAAGTTAATAGGTGTTTCATCCTCCTCCTCACAGAATCTGCAATCTGTAGACACTTACTTAAAAAACCTATTAATAAGTACTTACAAGAAGCAACTTACAAAAAGAACTGAAATCCCAATGATTAACTTTTGTCATTGTGAAATCCCACCAAAGTCACCTCCACGACGGTAGCGAAACGGCGAAGCCATACATAATAATATATATTTTACTGATATGTAGAATTTGTTGAAGTTAGGACCGGTATAGTTAGGCCGTGTAGATTCAGAAGCTTGGTTCTACATGAGATCTGATATTTTTCACATGGTGAAACCTTATATGGTCGTCTCGGCAAAAATTTACAAGAAAATATGTTTTTGGTGGGATATGATTGTGAACTAAACTAACGAATTGAATTTCAAAGGTCAGTTAAAGGGGCGGCAAATATTGAATAGCCCACAGGCGGCAAATTTGTAAATCCGCCACTGCTAAGACGTGTGGACGCCTATTTTGACCATAGCGTATCTTTTATCGATTTTATACGAAACATATCAGATACGCGGTTAATAGCGATCGGGGTGTATCATGATACGAAGTGTATCATGATCGCGATCATTTTGCGACCACACTAGCGAACATGATACGCTTCGATGCTACGCGACGGAGATCTGATACGCGAAAATGTTACAAATGTGGACAAAGCCTTAAAGCATTATCGCCTTTATATGCCATTAATTATGGGCGATAATGCTATAATGCTATTACATATTGTTATAGAATTGTCGCAATAATGAATGTCATTTCTCGTGGCCCGAGCATTACTGTGTCGTTACCTAGCAGGCCGGCGTCGCACTCCTCGCCGCCCTCGACGCGCAGATTGCCGCAGAAGCTCTCCTCGGGCTCCGAGAAGCAGCGCCCCGACTTCGCCTGCAGCACCTTGCGGATCGACCGCAGGCTGCACGGCGAGAACCTCTGTAAAACATTATACATTAGTAATCATTAATTGCTAGAGGTTTCCAACGTATGCGCTAAGAGCTGCAAGTAGCGATAAATTTAATAAATAACATACTTTTTTCTTGCGGGTTTGTTAAATGTACGTATTTAAAAGTATTCCACAGGCTGAAAAAGAGCTCCTGCGTAAAGGTGGATTCCCACGGCCTGTGAGGTGACAGGCCTCGCCAGGCGCTGCCCCGCCTGTGTAGGCCTGTCGCGGCCTGTACTGAGCATTTCCCACGGCCTGTTGACTGACATTCCAACATGAGCAGTGATACGGAGCGCTTGGCTGCGAGTGCAGCCGCTGTGGTGAATTAATGAACGATTCAGTGTTGCCAGATGGTCTCGGCGCCGTACCCCTGAACTAATTTGATTTCCCCCTAGAAATCCCCTAGATTACTTTTTATTTTAATATTCAATAAAAATATATTACTAAACTTTATTACAGCTCGATAAGGCTTTATAAGTTTATATGAACGTGGCGAGAAAAGTCATTTTAGGCAAAAACGTCATTTTTGACAGTTCTCCTTTACCATCCGCTCCCATTAACATCATTGACATATTCATTTAAAGCCTTGTCGAACTGTATTAATCTTTTCAACATCTCGAATCTCGAGTCTCGACCTCGATTATAGTCCGCGCGGAACTAGTTGGCCGCGCCTGAGGTATGTGAGCGGTGGGACGGAGAGGCAGGGGCGCTTCGCACGAGAGATTGCAATAGCAAGATGAGTCCGCCAATAAAAAGACAATCTAAGGAAATAATATTTAAAGTGCATACGTTTTTTAAAAAACGGAAAGCCGATGTCAATAGTTTAGAACAGTGGTCCCCAACCTGTTTTTCATGCGGGCCACAAACATGTTTTGATCTTGGTGTCGCGACTCGCGGGCCGCAACAAAAATTTTTTAGGGTTAAAAAATAACTTTCTTCAAAATTAAAGATTTAATATTATATTTAATAACATTATTAATGATATTAATTAGACTTTACGTTATTTTGCCGGTGGGCGTGAATTTCAAAATTGTTTAACATCACGCGGGCCACAAATAAAGTCCCGGCGGGCCGCAAGCGGCCCGTGGGCCGCGGGTTGGGGATGGCGGGTTTAGAATATAAAACTGGTCAATTGTCTAATGTCTTTAATTTATTCTTTCCAATAATTAAATAATATTATTGTTCACGATATCGCGAGATTGTTCGTCACTGTCTAATCTCATGTGCATTGCGAGCAGCAAGCAACCCGCCCCCTCACCCCCGTCTCTACCTAAGGCGCGGCCAACTAGTTCCGCGCGGACTATAGTTGTTGTGGCGCTCAAGTAATTTAGAGATGGTAAAAAAATATTAGGAACGTGATATTTGGCAAAAAAACTGTATTTGACGTGTATTTTGAATTTCCCCTAAAAATCCCCCAAATATTTTTTCCCCCTGTTTTGCCCCTAACTTGGTTGAAAACCCCCTAAATCTAGGGGGAAATCCCCTGATCTGGCAACACTGGAACGATTACAACCGACGCAGACGCGCCCGTACAGGCCGCGACAGGCGCCGCTGCGACAGGCCGCGACAGGCGCCGCTGCGACAGGCCGCGCCGCGCCTTTGAACTTACCGACGAACCGATGGATCGAACGGGCGCCATCAGGCCACCACAGGCCACATCGGATGCGACGGTTCCCATGGCCTGTCGGTCTGTCTTGGCGCGGCCTGACCTGTGAGAAATCGGGCCGTGGGAAGCCAGCTTTAGATTAGCACTGTTTATATTCCTATACATTTGCTAAGAAAATTAAGTTGTGGCCGTGCGGCAGGATCACGCTCGAGCCCCGAATGAAAACTCATAGCGATGGCATGAACTGAACAGTGGACACATGACCACGTGATCACCTTGTTGTTGACGTCGTATCCGCTCACGCTGTACGTGTACATGAGGTATGAGCCGCCGTGTGCGGCCGCGGGCGAGCACTCGGCGGCATCAGGATCGTGCTCGGAGCCCCAGTTGTGGCCGAACTCGTGGGCGGTGACCAAGTCCGCCTCGCGCGTGATCACGCGCTGCCCGTAGTGGTTGCGTGACGATGACAACCCCGAGTTCAGGTAGAGAGTGTAGCCGTTCTTGAAGTATTCTGATGTAATAAAAAACCCGTTTATTCCACACTATTACAATGTTTTAAATAGTTTTGTACAGTGTTAGTATTTCTTGTAGATAGTGCCTCTAAGGTTATAATACAATTTAAAGACTTATTAAGTCACATGCACGCTTAATACGGCCACTGAAACAATTTCGATCGTCAGAATAGACAAATTGTTTGTCCCTAAAATCTGTTAGTACATATTGTTATTATTCCACGTTTCTGTTGTAGTTAGTACGTTAATTAAAAACAGAGTTTTATATTTTATTAGTGATTTAACGACAATTACACAAAATGATGCCCGAAGATTCGGTAACCCCTCAACCCAAAAATCCCTATAATAATTAAGGAAACACTTTATTTTCTCAACTAAATGAGGCTTGGGTGCCAAGTTACTCTGTAAGTATTCAGAATTCAGATGCATTTTCTTTTGACTTTACAAGAAAATATTTCCTATTCACTTAAATATATTCACCATGATTAAAGCAGCTGACTTTTCTCAAACTACCCTCACAAAATTATGGCAATTGCGGTGAATACGGCAAAGTGATCTTAGAACTAATTTTGATAGTCTTAAATCTTTCTGAATCTGGAAATTTATATCTAAAACAATTAGTTTAAAACACTTACAAGTTGATTGTTCATTAATCAATATCCGAATTTGAAGAAAACCTTAGTAACGAATTCAAACTTGCTGAAGAGTTATTTACGTCTAGATCGTTTTGTTTCCTTTTCTAGTGAAACTAGGTTTTGAACTATAGTCTATACATTTAAAAGTACCTTCGTTGGAAGTACATTTCGCCATTTTTATTTCAATGAGTTATATTAACAAAATAAACGTGTATTGTTGCGCGGCACTCAAAACCAAAAAGCGAATGAGGCTGAATGAGGATTGGCATCAAACGCCGGATGTACTGTAGCGGAAGCAGAAAGTGTTTGGGTATTATATTGACTTTACAGGTCACAGATAAAGATTTTCGATTGACTTGAAAGAACGTTAGGTCTAGTGTTTTATTTGTTTTTGTTTATATACTGATTCTAGGGCGCAGCACGAAGGGTAATACTTATTAATTATGTATTAGTTTCCTCAATTCAATTTACGAGATAGCCTAGTAATTTTGTCTCATAGTTGTAGGTTATAGTTTTTTCAGTAAAAAAACTAATTGGGAAATAAGAATAAAACAAAAATATTAATAGGTATAGTAAAAAGCTAAGCGATAAATAAATTTAGAAAGTAAAAAAAGCAAACGACAAAAACACTCACATTTTGAACGAAACAAAGCTGAAAAATAAATAATAATAAAATTAGCGAAATTGAATCTTAAATTAACATAATCACAAAATAAAAACCACACAAAAAACTAGTTCTATAAATTATTATAAAATCGATAAATACTTAGTGTAAAATGAACAATTTTTTTTCTGTTCATGGTAAAAGGAAATTATTTAAATGGGACTATGCAGGATGTTTTCAAAACAAAAACAAAAATATTCAAGGATATTTATGTTTTTGTTTCATTCTATCATTAAATTGACTTTTCGCCACTTGTCTCTATCACACACACGGCAATCGTGCGCGAAAGAAAGATATAGGTCTACCAGAATCTGATGGCAAAAAGTGAGAAAAGAAATTGACTCTACCTATACCGGGATAATTGAAATAAAACATTTTGATCCTTTTTTTGTCCTTATAGTGGCTGATTCTGTGTGTGAGACATGCAAATATATAAATTTTTGAAAATATTTCATCCAAATTTGCCAGGTTCTGGTGGACCTATAACGTTGTCACGTTCAACGTACACGGTGCATATCGTGGGCGTAGTATAGACTATACAGCATAATCTTGTTCCAAATACAAAGCTATTTTGAAATATTTTCTCGTCAACAGGTACAGTCTATCAAGAAAAATCACGATCAGATGGTAGTTTTTGCGCCTTGTATTTTCACAGAGAACGTTTGTACACTTTAAATATTAACACTCTGACACATTTTTTATTTGCAATAAAAAGGTTTTTGTACTTTTCATGTGATTTAAAAATTATGTTCGGCGTCTACTCTTTTTTGACAAGCTATAGCATCACGTGACGAATGTACCTGGCGTGCAGATCCCGCCCACCGAGTTGCGTCGCGGCGAACCGACGTACGCCAACCCTAAGATGCCGCCCTCAAACTTGAGATCCGTGAACAGGTGCGCCAGGCAGAAATCCTTGTGTGAGTACTCGCGGCTAAACACCTATGGATGAAGTGACATGTTTAAAAGGCAATAAAATATGGTATAAGAGCAGTTACGGATTAACCCTTAATCAAATTAAGCAATTGCCTAGGGCATCACGTCTGAGGACCAGAAGAAGGACAAAAAACATCTGTCCTTAGGCAGTTTTTTAGCAGCATTAGTATTAGGCATCACGTCTCACTCTCAAGTCTCAAGTCACCAAAAACCACACCAAAAAAGTTTCTAGGAAAAAACTAAAATTTTTAGTTGGTAAAAGTTTAAAGACCGATTCTAGTTGACATGGGATGGATGGATGGACACAGGCATGGATTGCTTAGGGCATCAAGTAGTCTTAATCCGTCACTGTATAAGAGCTAACGATTGTTGTTTGACTTCTCCAATTTTTGAAGTGAAAACTTCTTTAGCGGCGTTGAGCACTTTTGTGGGATGGGTAAAAACTGTGAAACTCGCGTCAGATTCTCGTGCAGATCGAAAAACCCTTGGAAAAACCGTAAGACGGTTGGAGAGTAGTGTTGTAACATCGAAATTGATTAATCGAACAATAGATTGTTTTTTTTCGATTGTCGATATTTTTTAATCGATTGTAAGGGTTTCGATTAATTAAAAAAATCGATTTTTAAAAAATCGATTTTCATAAAAAATCGGTTAAAAATTTAATCGATTGTAAGGGTTTCGATTAAGTTATTAAAAAAATCGATATTTAAAAAACGATTTTCATAAAAAATGGGTTAAAAAAATGTAAGGGTTTCGATTAATAAAAAAAATCGATTTTTTAAAAATCGATTTTCATAAAAAATGGGTTAAAAATTTAATCGATTGTAAGGGTTTCGATTAATTAAAAAATCGATTTTCTTAAAAAATGGGTTAAAAAATCCACAACGTTAATAATCAAGTTTTCACTTCTGCCGGCACTCCCGGAGTGCAACCCGTCTTTTTTTTAAATATTTTTTAACGAAAGGCATTCTGTTTTATGAATCATGTAGTATCGGTTTCATAATAAAATATTCTGATGGACAATACAGAAGATTATTGTTAAGAAAACTTTCAGCGGTAACAGAAAAATTATCTTAAACAATATTATCACACTGAATAATAAAAAGAACAAAAATACTACACGCAATTATTTCAAATAGTGCTTGTAGTAAACTGTACATACCTAATTTGAAAGTTGGTCTGACTTATAGAAATAGAATTACATTTTGTGAATGGCGCTGGTTTGACCTGGTGCAGTGCAGCTCTTTCGCCGGGAAAAAGCATTTCCCCTGTAGAAAATAATCGGCCAAGTGCGAGTCGGACTCGCACACGGAGGGTTCCGTACCGGTATAGAGCGAAAGTTGACAAAAAAAAAATGTGTTTTTGTATGGGCCCCCCTTAAATATATACTTTATTTTAATTTTATTATTAATTATTGAAGTACAAATATAATTAAGGATTTTGTGAAAATTTCAAGTGCCTAGCTGTTACTATAATTGATTCCCAGCAAAAAAGGCCAAAAAAATCATATTTCTTGTATGGGAGCCCCCCCTTAAATATTAACTTTATTTTATTTTTAGTATCTGTTGTTATAGCGGCAACAGATATACACAATCTGTGAAAATTTCAGAAGTCTAGCTATTGCGGTTCTTGAGTTACAGCCTGGAGACAGACAGACAGACGGACGGACAGACAACGAAGTCTTAGTAATAGGGTCCTGTTTTTACCCTTTGGGTACGGAACCCTAAAAAAGTCGTTAAAAAAAGTCTGTGTGTACCTCGAGTAAGTTGCGTACGTCCCACTTCTCTCGCACCATGTTGTAATGCGCCTCGCCCCCGCGCACGCGAGTCGGCTCCGAGTGTACCAGTATCTTCTTTATCACGAACCCCATGCCTTTGAAACCGTCTGCATCCTATAAATACAACATTATTTATTCAATATACTTCGTCAGAGCATCAAGTAACAAAATTAAGTAAATTCTTTTTTTTTATAAAGTAAAGATACTAGTCTAGTCAGGGGTCCCTAGGGCAAAAAGTAGTGTGTATGTAGTATCTATGTTTATAATTTATAAGCATACATACTAGTAAGAAGGTCCACACTGTATGCAGACAACCACAGTAAGAAGGTGAAATAAACATTTGGCTTGTTAATTTGATCACCAGAAATAGTAACATTTCACAGACAAAATAGTAAACGATCACCAAAATACAGACCACCAGTTTAATGTAAAATGATAACCAAAGATTTAACATCTTAAAACCAAAAATAGTAAATGATCACCAAAATAAGTAAATGATCACCAACATTAGTAAATGATCACCAACATTATACTAGCATTTTAATCTAAAATGATCACCAAAATTAGTAAATGATCACCAACATTATACTAGCATGTTAATGTAAAATGATCACCAAAGATTTATTATCTCGTTATCCTATTTATGCAAAATGACTCCAAATAAATCATTGTTCAATCAAAAGTAGTTAAACGATCACCAAAATTAGTAAATGATCGCCAACATTATAAGTTAGCATTTTAATGTAAAATTATAACCAAATATATTTTTATTTAGCAATAGCAAGTCTTAGTAAAAGAGTCCCGTTTGTACGGTGTACCCTTTGGGTACGGAACCCTAAAAACGGGACTCTATTACTGAGACTTCGATGTGTGTCCGTCTGTCTTTCTCTAGGCTGTATATCAAGAACTGCTCCAGCTAGACTTCTGAAAATTTAACAGATTGTGTATATCTGTTGCCGCTATAACAATAAGTACTAAAAACAAAAAAAAATATTATTTAAGGGAGGCACCCATATAACAAACTTGATTTTTTGTTGTCCTTTTTTGCTCGATATCAACAATGGCAACCACTAGGCACGTTGATATTTTCGCAAAGGCCTTGATTATAATTATGTTTACTTCAATAATTAATAATAATGTTAAAAAAAAATAAAGGGGGCTCCCAAGTCCCAACCCATACAAAAACACAATTTTAGGTCTCATTTTGCTCTATAAACGGTACGGAACCCTCCATACGACTCACACTTGGCTGATTATTTTGTTAATAATATTGTGCTTACATTTTTTGTCAATCGTAGTGATTTATTTGGACAGAAATATTGCATTGATTTGCTCACAAGGATTTGGCGATAATTTACTATATTTGGTGATCATTTACTATATTTGGCGGTCATTTACTATATTTGGTGATCATTTACTTTATTTGGTGATCATTTACTATATTGGTGATCATTTATTATTCATCATTTACTTTATTTGGTGATCATTTACTATATTTGGTGGTCATTTACTATATTTGGTGATCATCTACTATATTTGGTGTTCGATTACAATTTAAAGTGTTGTCATGACTAAAATAGCTGGTAGTATTGCAATTTTAGACTATATATTTTTGGTGTTCAATATCTTTTTTTGGTAAACAAGTTTAGGGTATCAGTGCATTTTTTGGTGATCATTATATTTTTTCCCTAAACATTTTAGTTCTTGTGTTTGTCTGACATGTTAGGAAAGATGCTTGATAACATTGTGTATTTATTAAATTTAAGAGTAGACCAGAGACCTTATAGTTATCGAGGGTGTTAATTTATAAGTAAGTATTAAAAAATATATTTTTACCTGGCGATCTTGCCACACTGTATCATTGTAAATCTTATGAACTCGATCAATAAGGCTTATCTGAAAATAATTGTGTGATTTTTATGTTGCTGCAAAACTGCATAAATTATTTAACCAGGCTTGATAGGCAAAATACTGTTTGTTATGTCTCGGGACACGTCAATGAAAGACGGGAGTCGAGCGTGAACTGATTTATTGAAATTGACAATTGTAACACGGTCGATGCGCATACACAACACTGTTAAATGACAAATTATGTATTTGAATTGTTTTATTCTTTAAAAGTTAATATTAACCTACCGTAAGAGCACCGGTGATCGCGACAACAATAGAATACAATAGCATTTCCGAGAATCCCCGATCGAGGGATTAATAAAAAATTTAATATTCATATTTACCAAATAGCTTATTGTAGTTTTAGTGTTACTTGCTCCCATCTCTTGGAAAAATCTGTAATCAGCGACCAGCAATAGGGGACACCTTGTTTTGGTTGGGGTGTACTCGTAATCACTCTGTCTTTTCACTCTCCTGCCAGTCTTTATATCTGTTTTAGCGTCGGTTGACTTCTCACTTAAATGATTGTTATCCTTGTCAAAATACTTATCCTTCTCGGACTGTTGAAGCATTGCCTCCATGTCTGTGGCTTGATCATCATCATCTTCTAACTCTGACAGAGTATGAAAAAAAAGTGTGTCAGCTCCGACGCACGACTGGAGTTTACTCCTTAAGTACGAGTATAGCAATATAAATACATCAACACTGATAGAAACAAACAAGCCCAGTAACATATAGTATATAGGTATAGTCACCTATACAGCATACCATATGTACGTCTTAATCATAAAGTTAATATACCTATCGGAATATAATATTATATAATAATATAAAAAAAAAACTCAAAAAAAAAATCAAAAAAAAATAATAATAATATATAATAATATAATATAATATTCCGATAGGTATATTACCTTTATGGTCTTAATACACTCACAGCCAAATTAGAAAGTTGCGCACTAAAGGTGACACGATTTTTTGTTACTTGTTAGTAGGTTTTACCCCTCGGATTTTTCTCATACCGGGCGCCTTATATATGAAAATCGATTCTTAAGGAGTAAACTCCAAAAATAAAACGATAAGAATAAAAGAAAATAAATAAAGTTGAAAATAGTTACTGCTAAAACAATTCACATAGCACATAGTTTTACGTTGCAATCCAGATTAGGTAATAATCTAAACAACAGCTTTGTATTGTTATGATTGTACTGTGTATTGTGCTTTTTCAATTTAAAAAAAAATTCACCACCTAGCATGAGTGCTTTAAGATTGCACAATAAAACTAATACTATAATAATTGCAAGTTTATCCACCTGCTGCATCTCCCTGGGACTGTTTCTAGCATGTATTATAAAGTAAGATTTACCTCTGCCTTCCTTGACATAGCCACAAATCTTTTTGTTGCTATTGTTAGGATCAGCCCAACTGTACTTTATGTCTGAAGATCTGTATGTTATCATAGTCTTGTCATCTTTGTCAGGCAAGTGGCGCCATGATGGCTGTAAGAAAATGCATTTTTTTCAATAAAATATTTTTAAAATCTTTTACACCTTTTACTAGTTATAAATATGTATATTGTATATAAATATTTTCAATATTTTTTTTTAGACAAACATTTTGTATGGGTACTACAATGCAATAGATTTTTTAGGTAAGCTAGATTTAAATGAGTTTTTAGCTAAGACAAAATTATTATCAAGCAATTATATTCATTAAATTTGCCATAACTAAATCATAATCTATTACATACTTTTGCTTACAACGTGAACTGGTTATGTTTTTAACCCATCAATCGCCAAGCGGCAGCCGGCTGCCGCATAACAATTAAAAATTTATTGTGTCTGTGATACCCACGATGGCGGTGTTAACATTAAAAATGTTTCATAACATTAAAATTAATAATGTTTCATAACATTACCTCAATGTGGTAGGTCTCATCAGGTGTGTGTATGATTCCAGTTATAACTCCATCATGAATGTGAAGCTTCACGTCTGACAAGCTCTCACCAAACACACGCCCCGTGTAAAAATTGTCTCTGTCTAAAAATTATTTAAAATAATATTACTTATTGAAAAGCTTGACCATATCAATTTTAATTAAACTTTATTTTATTAATGTCTCTAACTACAGACTACAGTTATTTATTTTAGATTATCATGTTTCAATCTGTCCTATATCTGAATAAAATAAAATATAAATACATACCAACATGTACAAAAGTTTTATTTCCATCTGCATCAACAGAATAAGCCTTGAAATTTGAGTGCAATATAGATGTGTGAGGATGCAGAATGAGTCTAAAATTTTTCCCCAGAGTTTGGAAGTGCAGCTCTTTTATTGTATTGAAGGGATGGTTAGACAATTTTGCTCCTCTTTTAACTATATGATGAGAGAATTTAGATGCGTGGAGTGTCTCATAATGTTTCAGATTATGATGTAGAGATGCTGTAATAATTTAAATTACTTGTAACCAAAACCAACTTATGTCCATAAATTTATTTCATGAAAAGTGATACTTTACCTTCTGCACCAAAAATCAATACAATAACAAATAATGCAGGAATACACATTGTGGACTATAACTGTTTATACACTTTTACTGCATAAATAGATTTTTATTAGGTATTTGTACCACATAATCTTCTTTAAATAATATTGTTTTGTACCTAATTTTCTCGCAACAAAATAATTGGAAACTAGAAAACCATCAACATAAGAACCAAATTATTTAAAACAATTTAATGTTTCAATAAAAATTAATTCTACACATTCCTACAATTAAGATATAGTAGTTATTTGATTTATTATTGAATTTGTCTTATTAGTAATTAGAAATCAAAATAAAATTGGTAAAAATTTCCGATCCCCAAAATTCAAAACAAGCACGAGTGACAACTGACAGGTGTGTTCCAACACTTCGAACCTATAGGCTATACTATACAATATAAAGCCCGACCAACAAAATAAAAAACCTCGCCATATTGCGGAAAACTACTGGAACTAATTTCTTCAACTGGCAATAATCTTTATGAGATGTCATAATTGTCATCTGTCAAAGTGTGTTCTCGATTGTGCGTGATATATTTCTTAGACAAGTGGGTTATTTACGCGATATAATGCCGAAAACTATTAAAAGCCAGTTAAGAAAAGTTATTTATAATATCAATAATTACTTGTCGGAAAGAAAGTCTGAAGGAATGGACTCTATTCCTCTAAATAACATCACGGACCTTGTTGTCAACATGACTGATAGGTACCTCATATAGTGTGTGCAATTTGAATTGGCTAATTTGTGATTAGTTTAATTTAAAAGTTCTGTTTTTAGGTGTATCCCGATCGTCCGTAATGAAAATACGAAGAGAAGGTCAGACTTCAGTTGTATTTTCTACACCAAAGAAAAATAAACCGAAAACAAAAAAGAAAATCAATCTGGATGATTTCGATCTCTGTGCAATTAGGCATAAAATACAAGAATTTTATACCGTCCGAAAAGAAGTACCGAGTTTGAAGCGGTTGCTTGCAGCTCTGAAAGAATCCATAAATTTTGTTGGTGGCAGAGAGTCTCTTCGTTTACTCTTGCACAAATTAGGTTATAAATTTAAAAAATGTAGAAACCAAAGGACAATTCTTATGGAGCGGTATGATATAGTAGCTTGGAGGGATAAATATCTACAAGAAATCAAAGATGTAAAGGAGAGCGGTATGCCAGTTGTATACCTCGATGAAAGCTATATTCATACTTCTCTCAATCATGCAAAATGCTGGCAAAGTGAAAATGAGCCTGGTGTGTCTAAATCTGTTGCTAAAGGCAAAAGATATGTGATTGTCCATTGTGGCGGCAAGACTGGGTTCGTCCCGAATGCTTTATTAATTTACAATGACAAAGAAAAAAAAGAAGATTTCCACGAAGCCATGAATAAAGTTAATTTAAAAAAATGGGTATTGGATAAATTAATACCCAATTTACATGAACCAACCTGTATAGTCATGGACAATGCTAGATATCATTCTAGCCAAATTAACAAGCCACCAAACATGAATAATAGAAAACATGAAATTGCAGAATGGCTTACATCAAATGATATTGCCTACCCTGCTTATGCCACCAAAAGTATGCTAATGGTTATAGTCAATCAAAACAAACCTGACCCGATATATGAAATTGATAGTTTAGTACAGGATTATGGTCACAAAATATTAAGACTGCCTCCTTATCATTGTGACCTCAATCCTATTGAGATGATATGGGGTATTGTAAAAGGGAAGGTTGCCACAAAGAATGTTGGTTTAGACAATATCACATTCATGCAGCTTGTAAAAAACTGTTTTGAGGTAAATATCACATATTTCGACAAAAATAAAATCAAATATTTTGTTTACCATTACTGATTTTAAATTATTCTTATAGGATATTACTGCCGATACATGGAGTAATTGTTGTGATCATACAAATAAAATAGAAAAAGAATATAGACAAAGGGGACCAGTAATTGATGGAGAAATTGAACAATTTATCATAAATGTTGGCAGCAATGACAGTGAAACATCCACAAGTGGCAATGAGTCAGAGATATCCGACATTGAACCACTACAATCTGACCATGAAGATGAAATAATATATGAATGTGTTGAATATTTAGATTCTGAGTTTGATGAATAATTTAAATAAAAGTTTAATAATGAAATTATGAAGTTGTACTTTTTTAAACTGCCTATATACTTTAAAACTATACATAAATGCTATGGTTTTGTATAGTCTATATTAAAATTAGTCTATATTAAACACTAGCTAAAAATTGTACACTAGCCAATTCGCAAGTGTATCACTGTACTAGATGTTGCCATATTCATAGTTCATTTAGCGCCCTCAGGGCAGGTTTTCTATTTTTTTGGTCAGGCTTTACATACGATTTGACATCTCTGTAGCCAATCAAATTCTATAAAATCGTAATGGCCAGTATACTGGAACCTTACTGGAACATTACAGAAACTTTGTGTTCATCATACGAGATACAAAATTGTCGCCGCGACACGCGACATTTCTTGGTTATTGAATTGAAAACTTCTTTGGGAGATCGCAGACGACAGACTTTTGTGCGATCAAAGTCTGCGGCTTCCATACAATCTGATGGCGCGCGCCATGCGGAATGTAGGTATGTAAGCCGCAGACTTTGATCGCACAAAAGTATGTCGTCTACGATCTCCCTTTAGCGGCTTTGAGCACTTTTGTGGGATGGGTAAAAACTGTGAAACTCGCGTCAGATTCTCATGCTGATCGAAAAACCAAGTAAAAAACGTAGGACGGTTGGAGAGTAGTGTTGTAACATCGAAATCGATTGTTTTTTTTTCGATTGTCGATATTTTTTAATCGATTGTAAGGGTTTCGATTAAGGCGACGCCTTGATAATTTGGCTGTAGCGATGCCGATTTTTCTCAGCAATGACTAAAGCTAAGAAATTGAAGTTCATTGTCAGTATTCATCATGTCTTTGTCTTTGAATTGCCCATAGCATAACACGATTGGACAACTTTTATAGCACAGAATAATCAATCGAAAAGACCTCTGTAAAAAAAGGGATTCCTATTTTTCCAACAGAGGAGAGTGATTTAAGATTCCAAAATTTGTACATAAATTGGTTCAAGCATGCACTTTAATTTGTGCATAGTTTATATGAAATGTATTTATGGTTTTTAAATTATGCGACAAAAACCATTTTGTCGCTTACGCCCTTTACATTTTTTGCTGTTCCATTGCTTGTTTTCTATGAGAGGCCGGGCCGGCCTCTCATAGAAAACAAGCAATCTAAAGCATATCCAACACGGTTTCTTACTCTAACGCTGCGTCACCTTAATTAATTAAAACGATCGTTTTTTTTTTTTTTTTTTATTATTATTATTTTTTTTAATTATTTTTTTTATCGATTTTCATAAAAAATGGGTTAAAAAAATATGCACGACGTTAATAATCAAGTTTTCACTTCTGCCGGCACTCCCGAAGTGCAACCCGTCTTTTTTTTATATTTATGAAACATTTTACTAAAACATTTAATTTTAATAATTGACTTATGATTAACTTGATATTATTAAATATCAAGTATCAGTTCTTACTAAAATGAATTTGAATATAGAATTAAATTATGGTCTTGAATTTAAACAATTCTAAATTCATTTTATTATCACAAAAGGAAAAGGCAAATGATGCAGGACGGGCGACGGCCCGATCACTGGGCTGTGATCGGGTTATCTCCATAATCCCCTTAAAGCCCGTCACAGACTTAGCTATAATATATTAATATTTTTATAGCTAGGCATATTACTACATATTTCCTATACTAAATCCACATGTCACAGAAATATATATTATAGCCTACGAATAATAAAAACTAAGGAAGAGTAACTCCGTCAAAAAACATGCTCCAAAATACTTGTCAAAAAAGTGTACCTTAGGTTCATTTTTCATACATTTGCAATATTTAGGTGACCTTGAGCGGTATAAAGGCTGATGTTACATGACAGTTCGAATGGAACCAAATTTAAAACTGTATTAGTATGGGAGTTACGTTTCCTTAGGTTTTATTATTCGTAGATTATAGCTGAGTGTGCGGTCACGCGAAAATTAGTATAGAAAATATATAGTAATATGCCTAGCTATAAAAATATTAATATATATTATAGCTAAGTCTGTGACAGGCTTAACACAGATAGTAGTAAATAATAATTTAATATAATGTAGGTAAATAACCATTGAGATCAAAGATAATATTTTACAGTTATTTACATAGATAAAGTAGTTGTAGTCTACTAGATTGGGCGATCACTGATTAGTTTACGATCGTAAAACAAAAATGACCATAAGAGACAAAATAATATGAAATCGTGAACTTGACCATGCAGTAATTATTATTAAATATTATAGATAAATTACTTTTGCATGGGTAATTCAAACTTCAGTCTCCTGATTGCATCTTTATAATATCAGCTTAACATGTAAATCAATAGATGGTACAACTCTTCGGACTTTCAGTAGGTATTTTGAAGTAGGTACCAGGTATAATAATATGATTCCATTCTACTTTAGAAGCACTTAAATCAGTGTATTGTATTATTTTCCTTAAACATTTTAGGTGAATTATTGACAGAAACAAAATAATGAAAATGCAAAGTAAATTGAATTCGTCTATTTATTTTTAAGAGCAAAAAATTAATATCCACCGCGAAGTCGAAGTACTAAATGCAGAGTAGACTCCTTTTGAATATTGTAGTCTGAAAGTGTGCGTCCATCTTCCAGCTGCTTGCCGGCGAAGATAAGTCTCTGCTGGTCTGGTGGAATGCCCTCTTTGTCTTGGATTTTGGCTTTAACATTTTCGATGGTGTCCGATGGCTCAACCTCGAGTGTGATGGTCTTGCCAGTCAAAGTTTTTACGAAAATCTGCATACCACCACGCAGACGTAATACCAAATGAAGGGTAGACTCCTTTTGAATGTTGTAGTCTGAAAGTGTGCGTCCATCTTCCAGCTGCTTGCCGGCGAAGATAAGTCTCTGCTGGTCTGGTGGAATGCCCTCTTTGTCTTGGATTTTGGCTTTAACATTTTCGATGGTGTCCGATGGCTCAACCTCGAGTGTGATGGTCTTGCCAGTCAAAGTTTTTACGAAAATCTGCATACCACCACGCAGACGTAATACCAAATGCAGGGTAGACTCCTTTTGAATGTTGTAGTCTGAAAGTGTGCGTCCATCTTCCAGCTGCTTGCCGGCGAAGATAAGTCTCTGCTGGTCTGGTGGAATGCCCTCTTTGTCTTGGATTTTGGCTTTAACATTTTCGATGGTGTCCGATGGCTCAACCTCGAGTGTGATGGTCTTGCCAGTCAAAGTTTTTACGAAAATCTGCATACCACCACGCAGACGTAATACCAAATGCAGGGTAGACTCCTTTTGAATGTTGTAGTCTGAAAGTGTGCGTCCATCTTCCAGCTGCTTGCCGGCGAAGATAAGTCTCTGCTGGTCTGGTGGAATACCCTCTTTGTCTTGGATTTTGGCTTTAACATTTTCGATGGTGTCCGATGGCTCAACCTCGAGTGTGATGGTCTTGCCAGTCAAAGTTTTTACGAAAATCTGCATACCACCACGCAGACGTAATACCAAATGCAGGGTAGACTCCTTTTGAATGTTGTAGTCTGAAAGTGTGCGTCCATCTTCCAGCTGCTTGCCGGCGAAGATAAGTCTCTGCTGGTCTGGTGGAATGCCCTCTTTGTCTTGGATTTTGGCTTTAACATTTTCGATGGTGTCCGATGGCTCAACCTCGAGTGTGATGGTCTTGCCAGTCAAAGTTTTTACGAAAATCTGCATACCACCACGCAGACGTAATACCAAATGCAGGGTAGACTCCTTTTGAATGTTGTAGTCTGAAAGTGTGCGTCCATCTTCCAGCTGCTTGCCGGCGAAGATAAGTCTCTGCTGGTCTGGTGGAATACCCTCTTTGTCTTGGATTTTGGCTTTAACATTTTCGATGGTGTCCGATGGCTCAACCTCGAGTGTGATGGTCTTGCCAGTCAAAGTTTTTACGAAAATCTGCATACCACCACGCAGACGTAATACCAAATGCAGGGTAGACTCCTTTTGAATGTTGTAGTCTGAAAGTGTGCGTCCATCTTCCAGCTGCTTGCCGGCGAAGATAAGTCTCTGCTGGTCTGGTGGAATGCCCTCTTTGTCTTGGATTTTGGCTTTAACATTTTCGATGGTGTCCGATGGCTCAACCTCGAGTGTGATGGTCTTGCCAGTCAAAGTTTTTACGAAAATCTGCATACCACCACGCAGACGTAATACCAAATGCAGGGTAGACTCCTTTTGAATGTTGTAGTCTGAAAGTGTGCGTCCATCTTCCAGCTGCTTGCCGGCGAAGATAAGTCTCTGCTGGTCTGGTGGAATGCCCTCTTTGTCTTGGATTTTGGCTTTAACATTTTCGATGGTGTCCGATGGCTCAACCTCGAGTGTGATGGTCTTGCCAGTCAAAGTTTTTACGAAAATCTGCATACCACCACGCAGACGTAATACCAAATGCAGGGTAGACTCCTTTTGAATATTGTAGTCTGAAAGTGTGCGTCCATCTTCCAGCTGCTTGCCGGCGAAGATAAGTCTCTGCTGGTCTGGTGGAATACCCTCTTTGTCTTGGATTTTTGCTTTAACATTTTCGATGGTGTCTGATGGCTCAACCTCGAGTGTGATGGTCTTGCCAGTCAAAGTTTTTACGAAAATCTGCATACCACCACGCAGGCGCAGAACCAAGTGCAGAGTAGACTCCTTTTGAATGTTGTAGTCTGAAAGTGTACGTCCATCTTCCAGCTGCTTGCCAGCAAAAATAAGTCGCTGCTGGTCTGGGGGAATGCCTTCTTTGTCTTGTATTTTAGCTTTTACATTTTCAATAGTATCAGAAGGTTCAACTTCGAGAGTGATGGTCTTGCCAGTCAATGTTTTCACAAAGATCTGCATATTGATCTGTAACAATGGAAGTACACAATCATTAAAAGAAATTATAATTATAATATGTACATATTAAATAAGTAATGAAAAAACCTAATTGTCTTCGACTTAATCCGCTTACAACAGAAATTCATTCGTCACAGATAATTCCGAAACTGATTTCCGCTATTGCATAATTAAAATATACAGGGTGTAACAAAACTAAGTGATAATACTTTAGGGTGTATATGTGTTCCTTGTAGAGAGTTTACTGTGAAAGTAGCAGCGTTGAAAGACCAATTTTTTTTTTACTTTTGTATGGGAAAACTCGTGACACTGGGAGGCTTGCCCATACAAAAGTGAAAAAAAAATTTGGTCTTTCAGCGCTGCTACTTTCACAGTTAACTCGCTACAAGGAACACGTACGCACCCTAAAGTATTATCACTTGGTTTTGTTACACCCTGTATATTATGATTCATGGCAATGCATTTTGCAAAAACACACGGGCGTCACATTTTTATCATCAACTTCAACACGATATAATATGTATATGCATCAAGGCAGTAATGTCTTGCAGAATAGTAAAATTAAGTACTTTATATTTCATCGGAATACAAATGACGTACGACTAACTATAAAGACAATTTTGTCGCTCGTACGCGCTAGTTCGAACTTATGACTTATCACAAAAATCTCAGCTACATAATTATAATATGCGGAAGTTTTAAATATCAAATTGTCATGCTCATAAAATACATAACTATAACATTTTGTACTATTATTTAAATATTTTATTACCCAAAATTATCGAAACATCTGGGTAAAACAAATAAGTTCTTTCTTTAATAAGTTTTTCGAATCGGATTAAATGTTTGTTGAATATTATCGGATTAAAATATGTTACAGAAGGGACTAAAATGGGTAAAATTAAGTAAAGTAAAATTAAATGTGTAGAGTTTCTCCACAGCTGCGTCAGTATTGACATCGTTGTTCATTGCTGCGTCACCCTAGTTAGAACAACAATATGGCGTCTGCAACAGCTGCATGACCTAGTTGACGTTGAGTCATTTATTTCCACAATAATTATTCTCAAAGTTGCGTCACCTTTTTAAATATCCTTATTATCCTGGATAAAGCTCTTACTTTATAGAGTTGTAATATTTATTATTAAGTATAATAATGCCATTTAATAAGAATAAGAACAAAGTGCGCAATAAACTTCAATCCGATATTTCTCTAAACAAAACAAAAATAATTCAAAATATATTTAAATTTACATACCTGCTTTTCACTAATAATTTGTCAGATAATGTAAGTATAATTCTTTTTTCCTTTTTCACCAGAACAAATAAAATATAATTATTGCAGTATGAAATCAAATAAAATGTTTCACAGTGACAACTCTGTACGTCAGCGACAGCTTTTGAAATAAGAATACAAGGGAATTTGATCTTTCAATCGTTTTTATAGTGGTCATGACGATCAATAGTAGCACGGCGCGGTTGCCTGTGATTGGTCGACGTCACAGGCCGATGAACGACGGCATAAAATCAATGCCCTCCGAACCAATCCGAAGCCGTTGTTACTTTTTACTATCTCTGTCTAACACTTTGTCCAATCTGAGATAGCAATATTTGTTTTTTTGTTATTGTTTTCTAGAATTTTACAGAAATAATTTCTTTGTGACGTCACTAAAATTATTTTTGAATTATTTCGCAGAATGAGAACAAAATATTATGAAAATAACCAAAGTACATACTTAGTACTGTTTTGAATAGGTGGTACACCATACACATTCGGTTTTCGGTCAATGTTAGGTACCTATACCTACCTACTTACTTACCTAAACAAAAACCAACACAAAAAGTTTTTGACAAGAACTTTCCATTTTAATAAAATATGCTTTGATTATTTACAGGTCACGTTTAAATAATCAAAGTTAAATAAGATCCAAGGACCAAGACATTAAAATTTATACTTAATACCTACCTATTATTACCTACTTTAAGTAGGTAGGTACTTAAACATTTTGGAAAGAATTCCATTAATAGATAACGTCTAGACCAAAGGTCCATACAAACCCCTTATAACACTAATATTATAAGTTTACATCATTAATATTATCAGCAACAGCAATATCAGCTCTTGTATATCCTAGGTCTTATTTCAAAAATCTGTGGGTTAGGTAGGTAGGTAGGTAGGCTCTTTATAAAGATTTTCGTATGAAGAATTTGGATCATACAGGACCGCTCTGTTGTCCATTAAGTAGTAACAAAGAAATGATATACTTACTATGCAATGTTCTAAAAGTTTTCATACACAAAGTTTTCATACCTACACCACTGACTTATAAGAACTTACCTACTACGTACATAGTAGGTAGGTACCTACTTATTACCACAGATGGTATAATTATTATTATTATATTATCTTATTACCTCAGTGGCCTACACAAAGTTGTATTCTTAATAGCATTACACTAATGAGTCTAATGTAAGCTCACTGATCTAATGAGTAATGACTAATGAGTAATGACTAATCCTTCTTAGTGTTTAATTTTAATTATAGTATGGATTCCTGTGTCAGAAGTGCCCTCTGACTCAGTTGGCAGAGGTATAGATTTGCTTAGAAAAAACAAAGTAACAATAACAAAATATTGTGAAAGAGGACACCTTGATAATATGATAATAATAGTGATAAAGGCAAAAAGGAATGAAATCTTTACATTGCAATAAAGAAAAAACTTTCAAGTAGGCTGTGTATCTTATTATTCTTACCAGTTTCTTATCATTGTTATTGGTTCTGACTTCTGACCAAAATATGTGTTACATTTAAAATTAGCAAATTATCTATGTCTGGGCTATATGATCAACAGAGTTCACTGGCATTATTGTTTTGTATGTTTTGGTACGGCAACAATAAATATTATTGTTGTTTTGGTTATGTCTGGACAACATATTATTATTGAGTACTACTTGCCACCTGGCACTTAACAAGAAAATAATATAATACTATGCATTGGTTGGACAATATTTAAACCAAATCCTATCCTCATTCCTCAGGCACTGTAAAACAAGTGTCGAGCCAGCCTGGCGTCTAAGACTTGTGCTAGGACTATTTCTGGCCAGTAATAGACCACATTTTTATCTTTTACATTAAGAACTTAAGTTGCTTTAATATAAATAATATTATGATTCTGAGACTAGACATTTGTAAGATAATTATTTCTTTGATACCGGGCTTCTTCAAATTAATGTTAGCATTATTTAAACAACATGAAATCCCTATTAGCTTTTAATATTATTTACAATTTAAGTATAATCTATAAAATAAATATGTATAAATAACAAATGAATTTAGAATTTTGTTAGTCTCACTTAAGCTCGAGAAGGGCAGAACCGATTTGGCTAATTATTGTAGTCTTGAAATATTCATGGAAGTCCATGCAAGGTCCATGCATTAGGAGGGAAGTGCCCAAGAACATCCTAATCATATATTTTAATTCAAGTTAAAATGGTATTTATGGAATTTGAAAGAAGAGAGAAAATATTGTTAACAAAAATCTAATTATTTTTATTTTATTCCATAACATAAAATATATTTACAAGGAAACTAAGGAAAACTATAAATTTTCATCTTTTTTTGTGACCACTTTGCGCTTGTTGGCCACTTTCCTCCCAGGGCCTTGGGCCCCTCTTATTTTCCCAGTTATCTATATCTAACTTTTGGATTTCTTCGTATGTGCTTTCTAGCGTAACATCCCTCTCTTTGTGAAGACCCATTTTTTCTGCTTCCTCTTTACTTACACCTTTGACTTTAGCAAATTGATACCTGCAAGTATTCATCAAGAGTTATTTACCAGGCCCTATAATAACACTATGGATACTGTTATCTAGCTTAGTATTCTGAACAAAATATTATGTAATATCAAATTTAAAGCACCTTATTGTTGTCCATTCCTTAAGACCAAAGGATCCCCCTATTACGAATGTTACGAATGGTAAGCCGAATTTAAAAGCTTTATTTTTCATTAATTTGATCCATGTGTTCTTGAAGTTGCTGAAACGGTCAAACAAGTTTCCTTCCTTCGTAGACATTTGTATTACTGAATGTTGTGAATTACGGCACAAAAGTAAGAAATTATAATTGCTATTAATCATTGCTTTAATACATGGTAATTATATGGTAATGATGAAATAATTATTTAATAATAAATTCAATTTATTATTAAAAATGTAAGCAGATTACAGAATAGGGATTAGGGCACAGATTATTATTATATATTTGTAGACAGATAAGCGTCTTAGAAGAGTTTGACGGCTCACGAATTGACATTTGATGGGACAGCTAGCGCCATCTAGAATTGGTTTGATTAAAACTCCATAGGTGTGTATGTGTGCGTTTATGTTTGTATGTGTGTATTAGGATATTATGGGGATAGGATATCCTTGTCAGATTTTTATGTCTTAATAAACTTGAATTTGTAAAAACTGAGTTTGTTATGTTTAGTTCACATAACAATACCCAATTTTCACAAAAACAAAGTCTTTGAAACATAAAAATCCGACAATATAAAACAAATAAAAACAAAATTTTGACGAATATGATTATTTATTGTTTTTACTTTTTGGTCAATATAAAGTCCCTGCCACCGGTTCGCTGACCCACCCACCGAGAAGAACCGGCGTAAGAAACTCGGTGAGTCTATTTTTTTAAGCAAACAATGCTAGAATACATACATCATACACACTCTGTTTAGATTCAATTAAATTCGTAAAATAAAAGTTAAAACATTTTGTTATGCATCACTCAATCAAAACTAATTATTTACATTCAATTGAAATTAAACTGAGTTTACAACGTTACATTCATAACACTATTCAATCAAGTGTTTTAAAATAGTTACAGAAATTTTATAATTATTCATAATAACGGGTTTTTTTGTTAATCTGGCTCAATCCATAATTTACTGCTAAGATTTAGAAAAATATATATTACGTTATACATGTTTGTACAATTGATAATAAATAGTCTGAAGATTTTTTTTAACAATCAATCTACAGTTTGCATTTTTTCCGTAAAACATTTTGTCATGCATCACTCAATCAAAACTTATTATTCACATTCAATTGAAATTAAACTGAGCTTACAACGTTACATTCATAACACTATTCAATCAAGTGTTTTAAAATAGTTACAGAAATGTTATAATTATTCATAATAACGGGTTTTTTGTTAATCTGGCTCAATCCATAATTTACTGCTAAGATTTAGAAAAATATATATTACGTTATACATGTTTGTACAATTGATAATAAATAGTCTGAAGATTTTTTTTAACAATCAATCTACAGTTTGCATTTTTTCCGTAAAACATTTTGTCATGCATCACTCAATCAAAACTTATTATTCACATTCAATTGAAATTAAACTGAGTTTACAACGTTACATTCATAACACTATTCAATCAAGTGTTTTAAAATAGTTACAATAATGTTATAATTATTCATAATAACGGATTTTTTGTTAATCTAGCTCAATCCATAATTATTTACTGCTATGATTTAGAAAAATATATATTACGTTATACATGTTTGTACAATTGATAATAAATAGTCTGAAGATTTTTTTTAACAATCTATCTGCAGTTTGCATTTTATCCGTTTAATTTTTTTAATGAAGAATATTATGAATAAACTAATTATTTACATTCAATTGAAATTAAACTGAGTTTACAACGTTACATTCATAACACTATTTAATCAAGTGTTTTAAAATAGTTACAAAAACGTTATTAATTATTCATAATAACGGGTTTTTTGTTAATCTAGCTCAATCCATAATTTACTGCTAAGATTTAGAAAAATATATATTACGTTATACATGTTTGTACAATTGATAATAAATAGTCTGAAGATTTTTTTAACAATCTATCTACAGTATGCATTTTTTCCGTTTGATTTCGTTAATGAAGAATATTACGAATAAACTTATTATTTATATTCAATTGAAATTAAACTGAGTTTACAACGTTACATTCATAATACAATGAAAATCGTTGGAGCTGATTCCGAGATTTAAAGATATATCGTTTAAAGATATTATAAGATAACGGGTTTTTGTTAATCTAGCTCTATCCTTAATTTACTGCTAAGATTTAGAAAAATATAAATGTTATACATGTTTGTACAATTGATGATTGTATTATTGTAATATTCTTCATATTACGAATAATAAAAACTAAGGAAACGTAACACCCACACTTCAACCGTTTTGAATTTAGTTCCTTTTCGTACACTAAAATATGACAATAGCATCATGTATGTATTCGGTTCTAATTTTGTAGACTCATGGATTTTTAGGGTTCCGTACCCAAAGGGTAAAAATGGGACCCTATTACTAAGACTTCGATGTCTGTCCGTCTGTCCGTCCGTCCGTCCGTCTGTCTGTCTCCAGGCTGTAACTCAAGAACCACTATAGCTAGACTTCTGAAATTTTCACAGATTGTGTATTTCGGTTGCCGCTATAACAACAAATACTTAAAAAAATAATAATACTTAAGGGTGTCTCCCATACAAGAAACGTTATTTTTTCGGCCTTTTTTGCTCTATATAAAAAATGGCAACAGGTAGGCACATTATATTTTCACGAAGGCCCTTATTGTATGTCTACGTCAATAATTAATTAAATAAAATAAAAATTTAAGGGGTGCTCCCATACAAGAAACAATTTTGGCCTATTTTTGCTCTCTAACGGTAAGGAACCCTTCGTGCGCGAGTCCAAATCGCACTTGGCCGATTATTTTGATACAGTCACCCTTCCTTAGGTTTTATTATCTGTAAGAATAATATATTATTCTATTCAGTAGCGCATTTGATGCGTAGGTCCGCTTCGGCGTTGTCATCCTTTCTCCAAATCAGTATTCATCTCCTCCCATATCAAAACTGTTGGTTTCGTTTTCTGCATGTCACTGTAAAATTAAAATGATTTATTTTAACGTACTGTTATAATATTTGTTTTTTAAATAATACCTTATCTAGACCCTAGAAAATAACTTCAAAAATTATTTTAATCGCCAAATCTCACGGAACACATCGTTTGCGTCCTACGCATAAAAAAAATCTATTCAATAAAGCAAAGAAATAGATTATTATTTGTTCATAATGTTATTTGGTTCCTATACATACATATTTCGATTTTCCATGGAACTTGGCACTCATTTAGATCTCCATCCTTTTTACGGCGAAGTCCATAGACAAGAATAATGTTTGTATGGAACTTGGCTTTCCATTTTTACATATTTTATGTTTTTGGTGGGATCGTCCTTTCTTTTGCTAGTCATCTTCATTATTCTATACATTCTATCCCATAAGCTTTCCTTGTTTTGTGATGTACAGAATTGTTTCCAGCTGGCGGTCTTTGTGGTGAGTATCAGGTCTTTGTACTCTTCTAGTGCTTTTAGGTAATTATGCACCACCATCTCTCTTCTGTCGCTGTTTGCCTTATTGATTTTCCGTCTTAGTCTTTTTACTTCATTTTTCTTTTCTTTCAGTTCTGGAGTTATGAAATTTGGCACACAGGTCGTGTGTAATGGAGGCACTTCACATGGCTATTTGTATTTGCTATTGGCTATTTGTTGTATTTGACAACATTATTGACGAATACGCAAACAAGCAAATAAAGGCAAATACGACCGTCCACACATAGACATTGGACGTCAAATACCAAACTTTTTCTTGATTTTCTTTACTTACCTATTTGACTCCTTTGATGTGCGTCAAAACCGACAAAGGTACGGATACGTGTATTTGGAATTGATCATATTTGTCAAATAGGCAAATAAGGCCAATATTTGTCAAACATACCGTCTACACATGGTGATTGTTTGGCGGATACATCAAATACGCAAATACAAATAGCCAAGTGAAGTGCCTCCATTATATGTAGATTAACAAAAAATTAAGAAATTTTAGAAATCGGTCAAGCGTGAGTCGGCACATCTACGAACTTTAGAGGCTACTTCCAAATGCCCAAGCGTTATGAAATTTGTCACACAGGTCGTGTTTTATAGTAGATTAACAAAAAATTAAGAAATTTTAGAAATCGGTCTAGTGTGAGTCGGCTCATCTACGAACTATAAAAGGCTACTTCCAAATATAATAGGGTTATGAAATTTAGAACACAGTTTTGTGACACAGGTCGTGCTCGTGTGTTATATATGTAGATTAACAAATAATTAAGAAATTTTAGAAATCGGTCAAGCCTGAGTCGGCTTATCTACGAACTTTAGAGGCTACTTGCAAATATCCTAGCGTAATGTAATTTGGCACACAGGTCGTGTGTTATTATGTTGTATATATATATATATATATATATATATATATATATATATATATATATATATATATATATATATATATATATATATATATATATATATATATATATATATATATATATATATATATATATATATATATATATATATACATATATATATATATATACAACATAATAACACACGACCTGTGTGCCAAATTACATTACGCTAGGAGTTCGAGTTCGAGTTCGAGTTCGAGTTCGAGTTCGAGTTCGAGTTCGAGTTCGAGTTCGAGTTCGAGTTCGAGTTCGAGTTCGAGTTCGAGTTCGAGTTCGAGTTCGAGTTCGAGTTCGAGTTCGAGTTCGAGTTGACGTTGACGTTGACGTTGACGTTTCGGTTTGAGTTTCGGTTTGAGTTTCGGTTTGAGTTTCGGTTTGAGGTTCGGTTTGAGGTTCGGTTTGAGTTTCGGTTTCAGTATCGGTTTGAGTTTCGGTTTGAGTTTCGGTTTGAGTTTCGGTTTGAGTTTCGGTTTGAGTTTCGGTTTGAGTTTCGGTTTGAGTTTCGGTTTGAGTTTCGGTTTGAGTTTCGGTTTGAGTTTCGGTTTGAGTTTCGGTTTGAGTTTCGGTTTCGGTTTCGGTTTCGGTTTCGGATTCGGTTTCGGTTTCGGTTTCGGTTTCGGTTTCGGATTCGGATTCGGTTTCGGTTTCGGTTTCGGTTTCGGTTTCGGATTCGGTTTCGGTTTCGGTTTCGGATTCGGTTTCGGTTTCGGTTTCGGTTTCGGTTTCGGTTTCGGATTCGGTTTCGGTTTCGGTTTCGGATTCGGATTCGGTTTCGGTTTCGGTTTCGGTTTCGGATTCGGTTTCGGTTTCGGTTTCGGATTCGGTTTCGGATTCGGATTCGGTTTCGGTTTCGGGTTCGGTTTCGGTTTCGGTTTCGGTTCCGGTTCCGGTTCCGGTTTCAGGTTTCAGGTTTCAGGTTTCAGGTTTCAGGTTTCAGGTTTCAGTTTCAGGTTTCAGGTTTCAGGTTTCAGTTTTCAGGTTTCAGGTTTCAGGTTTCAGGTTTCAGGTTTCAGATTTCAGGTTTCAGGTTTCAGGTTTCAGGTTTCAGGTTTCAGGTTTCAGGTTTCAGGATTCAGGTTTCAGGTTTAAGGTTTCACGTTTCAGATTTCAGGTTTCAGGTTTCAGGTTTCAGGTTTCAGGTTTCAGGTTTCAGGTTTCAGGTTTCAGGTTTCAGGTTTCAGATTTCAGGTTTCAGGTTTCAGGTTACAGGTTTCAGGTTTCAGGTTTCAGATTTGAGGTTTCAGGTTTCAGGTTTCAGGTTTCAGGTTTCAGGTTTCAGGTTTCAGGTTTCAGGTTTCAGGTTTCAGGTTTCAGGTTTCAGGTTTCAGGTTTCAGGTTTCAGGTTTCAGGTTGAGGTTGAGGTTGAGGTTTGAGTTTGAGTTTGAGTTTGAGGTTGAGGTTGAGGTTGAGGTTGAGGTTGAGGTTGCGGTTGAGGTTGAGGTTTGAGTTTGAGTTTGAGTTTGAGTTGGAGTTGGAGTTGGAGTTGGAGTTGGAGTTGGAGGTTGAGGTTGAGGTTGAGGTTTGAGTTTGAGTTTGAGGTTGAGGCTGAGGTTTGAGTTTGAGTTTGAGTTTGAGGTTGAGGTTGAGGTTGAGGTTTTTGTGCTATACGTAGCACTACATTAATTATATAATTAGATAATATTTATAGAATTTAATTAACCTACCAAGTTTAAATTAGAAGTATTATGGATCAGGCTGTTGATGAAGATGATTATGATCGGTGAAGTACATCTGAACTTGGCATTGGATTAGATTTCAACTCTTTTTTTAGGCCAAAAATCAGCCTATAGGAACTAGGCCCTATTTTAACAGGTATGTTTTTGATGGGATTTTATTCAGCAGCGTCGCGTTGTTAATATTTTAGCTATGGTCAATCAAAAGTGTTAGCTGATATTCTTTTTTTTTAATGCGCAGGGGAAACCCGTCATGGGTCCTCTGGGTTGGGGATGTGCCTCAGTTAAGCAGAAGCACCCCGGGGGTATGTGGGACTCTTACCCACTAAAACCACCTGCGGTTTGCCTTCAGACGTATACGGAGGGATGTCCTGGATCTGTCTAACGCAGGACTCCCTCCACAACTGGCCGGTCTACCTCAAAAGGGACCGGACTTCCACCAAAGTAAGGGAACGCTCCGGCAAACTGAAGCGTTCCCCTCGGCGCCGGGACTAGCTAAGCCGGGCAGGTTTCCATCCTTGCCCGGAGCCCCGGATTAGACGGCAGTTTGGAGGTTCGCGTAACGAGTTAGCTGATATCCTTTAATTAACATTAATTAACACATATTATGCTAAATTTTACTGCATTTCACATTGATACTTTGAGGAAAAGACATAGGATACTTTAAATCCCGGAAAATGGTGCGGTTTCCGGGCGATAATCGAATTTTGGTGCAACGGAGTTGCGGGTCATCTGATATATTATAAATGTACAAGATTGTCTCGTTTAAAGGCGATTTAGGGCGACCCCCAATGTAAGTGATTAACGCCACAATAGACATAACTACCAGTAGTTCGACTGCAAAGAAATGGACAGGTTTCAATATCTGTCAAATTCGTCGGGTTTCACTAGGATTATGAACGGAATGTGCCTCGCGCTGGCTGATATAATTTATTTTTAAATATTTAAAATAAATTTCAAAATTGGATTCTGACAATTTTAATCGCATGTGCCAAAATACAAACAACAATACGACCAAAGAGGAACACGTCCAGCGAATATGTCATAGTTTTAAATTCGTAGGCAACAAGTCAACAACCCTAGCGACGATTTTCGTCATAATACGTCAAATTTAAAAATTTCAACATCAGTTCTAAGTCGGCATACTCTATAATTCTGTCTACTCTGTTAACGCTACCCAAAACATCAGCCAATCCCTGTATCTAAAGGTAGGTAGCTCCCTCACCCGCGGGAGCATTCACGTGTAATGTAACATTATACGAGTATATTCGTTTTTCAGCATTACATTACAAAAATACCTCCCTGACCGACGAGCATTAGCTATGTCCGCTATGTATGTAATGTGTATATATTTATTCAACTTTCGTTTGGCATATTCAATAATTGAATGCGTCAAAATCCACCCGCGTTGAAAGAACAGTGTCATAGCGAGCGCTACGATTTCAACACGCGTCACGGGCATGCCTCACGTTCGCTGCAAGCGCTATAACGCATGCCCTTGATGAACAAAAAAAGGCCCAGTGTGGACAAAGCTATTCACCTGTAATGTAACATTAAAGATTCGACTTCAAGCATTACATTAAAATACTACCTCCCTGACTGACGAGCATTCGCGTGTAATGTAACGTTCGACTTTGAGCATTCCATAGCTAGTTGATGTTACAAGTTTTATCAAGATATTACACACTGTATCATTACAAGGTGCGCACTCGAATCTCCTCTCTCATTGAATGAATGCTCGAAGATTTTTTTTATTTATGCCCTAGTGCCTAGACGATAGCTATTAATATACTTTAATCCCTCGATCGTGGGAAACGAGACACAATAGATATTCTTTTTTTTCGCGGCCGCATGTGGCCGCTTGGGGCTTGATGGGTTAAAATAAATTATAAATATGCTGCTTACCTTTTTATTTTATTTTCGATACAGCTCACAACGCCCACAATTGAATTGCAAAAAGTGCCACTGATAGCACCTTTTAACACTGAAAAATTTAAACAAGAAATTAAAAAAAAAAAAACATAAAATAAGCATGTTCAAGGAATATTTTTTTATGTTCTTTCGTTAATATCAGGAAACTGCAGGCAATATTCAATACTTATAATTATTATGTGCCTGCTTTTTTAGGGTTCCATACCCAAAGGGTAAAAACGGGACCCTACTACTAAGACTTCGATGTCTGTCCGTCCGTCCGTCCGTCTGGCTGTAACACAGGAACTGCTATAGCTAGACTTCTGAAATTATTACAGATTATGTATTTTGGTTGCCGCTATAACAACAAATACTAAAAACAAAATTAAATTAATAATTTATTGTGGCTCCCATACAACAAACGTGATTTTTTCGGCCTTTTTTGTTCTTCATCAGTAATGGCAATTGGTAAGCGCATGATATTTTCAAGAAGCTTGATTGTATGTCTACTTCAATAACTCATAATAATATTAAAATAAAAATTTAAGGGGGGCTCCCATACATAAAACACAATTTTTGGCCTATTTTTGCTCTATAACGGTACGGAACCCTTCGTGCGCGAGTCCAACTCGCACTTGGCCGATTTTTTATTTATATTTAATGCGTTAAGTATAGTCTGTCAAAAAAGTGAAGAAATTAAAAAGTGGCAACATCGTAATGTCATCCCTTTTTTCTTAGATTAATTTGAACACTACGATGTTGCCACTTTTTAATTTCTTCACTTTTTTGACAGACTATACTGACGCATTAAATATTAATTTAAAAAAGTACTAGCTCGATATACCCACCGCAGCCGCGCTGGTCCAACGATTTTAGAAATTTTTACTTATAAAATAGTTATTTTTAGAAAAGACTGCTTACCTTCGACGTTTCTTGTCGTCTGTTTTGATGATTAACTACAACTGCATGCGTTGTTTTTTTCATCCCACGAAGAAGGATGCACGATGATATTAAACGAATCGCCCACAAATTTGTGGGCGATTCGTTTAATTTAAACGTTTTTTTTTCCAGTGTAATTACACTGGAAAAAAAAACGTTTAAATCTTTGTTCGCTGCAAAAATAAATAAAAATCAACATGAAACATTACACTTCCCTCGGCAAGCAAGCTCTCACTCACTTGAGACATGATAGTCTTAAGACACAGCTATACAAATCACATGAAGATTTACACAAATCTTCATGTGATCCTCAAGTGAACAAGAGCCGTTTTCTGCTTTGAACATCTTCTGCATCTCTCGAAGAAAACTGTAACAAAAATCAGAATGTTAAATGGATTCAATACTCAACGTAAGAAAGTTATCTGACATGGTGATCTAGTAAAAAAAATATTAATAAACTTGTATTTCAAAATTGTAGGCTAAGAATTTTGATACTTGAAATTTAATATATTATGGCAGATAAGTTTCTTGCGCTGCTTATAAGTCCGACTGCATGAATTTTGTCACTTTATTATGCTAGATACCTATTATACAATAAAAAAATTAACAGAATTTTCGTGATATGTATAATGGAGGCACTTCACATGGCTATTTGTATTTGCGTATTTGATGTATTCGCCAAACAATCACCATGTGTAGACGGTATGTTGGACAAATATTGGCCTTATTTGCCTATTTGACAAATATGACCAATACACAATACACGTATCCGTACCTTTCCACCACAAAAGATTCAAATAGGCATGTTTAACAAAATCAAGTAAAAGTTTAGTTTTTGACGTCCATGTGTGGAAGGCCGTATTTGCTTTATTTGCTTGTTTGTGTATTCGTAAAGTACATTATGTGAATAAATGATTTGATTTGTGATGGTATGATAATAAATTATTACTAGACTCAATAATATTAAGATAATTTATAAAGTCATATACTTACCAACTGGTAAATGAAGTTTTGGAACTGTGGTTCTTTTAAGGCGACTCCCAGCACCATACTTTGCTTTTGCTTCTGGTTCAAAATGTCTATCGCAAACTCTATATTTGCGATAGTCGAAATTTTCCTTATCAAATTTGCTTGGGATGAGTTCCAACCAAGCTCTATATACTAAAGGAAATTTCGGTGACGGAAATCTATGTACGGTCTTCGATCCTAAAAAAATATGGATTATGGATATCATAGATATCATACAGAAAAGAGTCTGAATCATATGATAGAATCAATCAGTCTTGTAGAATAAGAAATCTAGTAGGTATTGTATACTACGTAGTATGTAATACTATGTATTACGTAGTGTGAAATACTATATTATATTATGTGTATTCTTAAAGGTAAAACGAACAAATTTTGCTGATCTGATTTTATTTACAATTAAATACCGTTTATTATTATAATACGAGGTAGCGAGGTTATGAAATTTATATTTATGTTTATATTCCAATACTTACTTTCCTTTCGCGAGCACCAAAAAATGCAATAACTACTCATTCTGATTAAATAATATCACTGTTAATATAAAATTAAGAGCAATAGACTTTTTTGGAAAAAAATATTTAGAAACCAGCCGCCTTATCGGCAACCATTTTCTAAAGAATGTTGCATAGACTATACACTAAGAATGTTGCTAGCAATATTAATGATTCAAAGGCCTAAATTACACGGTCAATATTATCACGATTCTAGTATCACGGGATTCACAAATAGTACTGCGATACTGCGATTCGGCCTATTATATTGATGCGTGTAATACCTGCCAACGCGATACAAAACGCGCCTAATGTACTCACCCTTTCTTCGTTGTAGTCCCCGCTGTCATCCAACATTGTGGCACGATACATTTAAGTATTTTCATCACTAAAATCGGTCGTTTGTATCGCCACAATATCACGTTTACATCGCTATAAAACAATAACCGTGTGCTAGAGCCCTTTTAAATATTTTTAGAAGTTGGTATCACTTGTGATCAAAGGACTAGTATCCAGCTATTAAAAACATATTTTTTCTTTTTTCTTAGTAGCCATATATGGCGAGATCGTTCATTGGTGGAACACCGTTTCCACGGCTCTGTCCCCCCCGTGGCTAGTACTCAGTACTGACCACAGATTATTATTTATATATTTGTAGATAGATAAGCGTCTTAGAAGAGTTTGACGGCTCACGAATTGACATTTGATGGGACCGCTAGCGCCATCTAGTATTGGTTCGATTAAAACTCCATAGGTGTGTATGTGTGCGTTTATGTTTGTATGTGTGTATTAGGATATTATGGGGATAGGATATCCTTGTCAGATTTTTATGTTTCAATAAACTTGAATTTGTAAAAACTGAGTTTGTTATGTTTAGTTCACATAACAATACCCAATTTTCACAAAAACAAAGTCTTTGAAACATAAAAATCCGACAATATAAAACAAATAAAAACAAAATTTTGACGAATATGATTATTTATTGTTTTTACTTTTTGGTCAATATAAAGTCCCTGCCACCGGTTCGCTGACCCACCCACCGAGAAGAACCGGCGTAAGAAACTCGGTGAGTCTATTTTTTTAAACAAACAATGCTAGAATACATACATCATACACACTCTGTTTAGATTCAATTAAATTCGTAAAATAAAAGTTAAAACATTTTGTTATGCATCACTCAATCAAAACTAATTATTTACATTCAATTGAAATTAAACTGAGTTTACAACGTTACATTCATAACACTATTCAATCAAGTGTTTTAAAATAGTTACAGAAATGTTATAATTATTCATAATAACGGGTTTTTTGTTAATCTGGCTCAATCCATAATTTACTGCTAAGATTTAGAAAAATATATATTACGTTATACATGTTTGTACAATTGATAATAAATAGTCTGAAGATTTTTTTTTAACAATCAATCTACAGTTTGCATTTTTTCCGTAAAACATTTTGTCATGCATCACTCAATCAAAACTTATTATTCACATTCAATTGAAATTAAACTGAGTTTACAACGTTACATTCATAGCACTATTCAATCAAGTGTTTTAAAATAGTTACAATAATGTTATAATTATTCATAATAACGGATTTTTTGTTAATCTAGCTCAATCCATAATTATTTACTGCTAAGATTTAGAAAAATATATATTACGTTATACATGTTTGTACAATTGATAATAAATAGTCTGAAGATTTTTTTTAACAATCTATCTGCAGTTTGCATTTTATCCGTTTAATTTTTTTAATGAAGAATATTATGAATAAACTAATTATTTACATTCAATTGAAATTAAACTGAGTTTACAACGTTACATTCATAACACTATTTAATCAAGTGTTTTAAAATAGTTACAAAAACGTTATTAATTATTCATAATAACGGGTTTTTTGTTAATCTAGCTCAATCCATAATTTACTGCTAAGATTTAGAAAAATATATATTACGTTATACATGTTTGTACAATTGATAATAAATAGCCAGAAGATTTTTTTAACAATCTATCTACAGTATGCATTTTTTCCGTTTGATTTCGTTAATGAAGAATATTACGAATAAACTTATTATTTATATTCAATTGAAATTAAACTGAGTTTACAACGTTACATTCATAATACAATGAAAATCGTTGGAGCTGATTCCGAGATTTAAAGATATATCGTTTAAAGATATTATAAGATAACGGGTTTTTGTTAATCTAGCTCTATCCTTAATTTACTGCTAAGATTTAGAAAAATATAAATGTTATACATGTTTGTACAATTGATGATTGTATTATTGTAATATTCTTCATATTACGAATAATAAAAACTAAGGAAACGTAACACCCACACTTCAACCGTTTTGAATTTAGTTCCTTTTCGTACACTAAAATATGACAATAGCATCATGTATGTATTCGGTTCTAATTTTGTAGACTCATGGATTTTTAGGGTTCCGTACCCAAAGGGTAAAAATGGGACCCTATTACTAAGACTTCGATGTCTGTCCGTCTGTCCGTCCGTCCGTCCGTCTGTCTGTCTCCAGGCTGTAACTCAAGAACCGCTATAGCTAGACTTCTGAAATTTTCACAGATTGTGTATTTCGGTTGCCGCTATAACAACAAATACTTAAAAAAATAATAATACTTAAGGGTGTCTCCCATACAAGAAACGTTATTTTTTCGGCCTTTTTTGCTCTATATAAAAAATGGCAACAGGTAGGCACATTATATTTTCACGAAGGCCCTTATTGTATGTCTACGTCAATAATTAATTAAATAAAATAAAAATTTAAGGGGTGCTCCCATACAAGAAACAATTTTGGCCTATTTTTGCTCTCTAACGGTAAGGAACCCTTCGTGCGCGAGTCCAAATCGCACTTGGCCGATTATTTTGATACAGTCACCCTTCCTTAGGTTTTATTATCTGTAAGAATAATATATTATTCTATTCAGTAGCGCATTTGATGCGTAGGTCCGCTTTGGCATTGTCATCCTTTCTCCAAATCAGTATTCATCTCCTCCCATATCAAAACTGTTGGTTTCGTTTTCTGCATGTCACTGTAAAATTAAAATGATTTATTTTAACGTACTGTTATAATATTTGTTTTTTAAATAATACCTTATCTAGACCCTAGAAAATAACTTCAAAAATTATTTTAATCGCCAAATCTCACGGAACACATCGTTTGCGTCTGACCCGCACTTGGTAGATTTTTTTTATTTATGCCCTAGTGCCTAGACGATAGCTATTAATATACTTTAATCCCTCGATCGTGGGAAACGAGACACAATAGATATTCTTTTTTTTCGCGGCCGCATGTGGCCGCTTGGGGCTTGATGGGTTAAAATAAATTATAAATATGCTGCTTACCTTTTTATTTTATTTTCGATACAGCTCACAACGCCCACAATTGAATTGCAAAAAGTGCCACTGATAGCACCTTTTAACACTGAAAAATTTAAACAAGAAATTAAAAAAAAAAAAACATAAAATAAGCATGTTCAAGGAATATTTTTTTATGTTCTTTCGTTAATATCAGGAAACTGCAGGCAATATTCAATACTTATAATTATTATGTGCCTGCTTTTTTAGGGTTCCATACCCAAAGGGTAAAAACGGGACCCTACTACTAAGACTTCGATGTCTGTCCATCCGTCCGTCCGTCTGTCTGTCTCCAGGCTGTAACACAGGAACCGCTATAGCTAGACTTCTGAAATTATTACAGATTATGTATTTTGGTTGCCGCTATAACAACAAATACTAAAAACAAAATTAAATTAATAATTTATTGTGGCTCCCATACAACAAACGTGATTTTTTCGGCCTTTTTTGTTCTTCATCAGTAATGGCAATTGGTTGCCATTACTGATGATGGTTGGTTGGTATTTATTTTTATGTCTTGAATTTAATTAATCATGTGAAAAATAAATGCTACTTACTCAAGGTAGGTTAATCAATGCGTAATGACTCTGAACGGGGTAAATGTGTATCTGAAAAGATGACAAAATGAATATGTTATATTAAATTTTCCAAACCATATTCATAAACAAAATTACCTACCTATTCAGTGTTTATTGACTCATAATTTAACTAGCTAAAAGCCAAGCTTTAAGAGGGCTCGCCTCGTTTTTCTGAGTTTTAATATTCTTTAAGGCAGTTTTTTTTTAAATATTTTATAACCAAACCTTAACTGACTGATGATAACACATCTACATAGAAATAAAAATTATTGTTAAAGCGCAAATCAATACACATGATAGTTTTTCCGTAAAGTTTACAAAAAATGCTCAGGTTGTGGGATATACTAGATAAATGAGTAATGAAATCAGTATACAATATCCTACAGAAATATACACATTTTTAAAAAGTTTGTCAGACTTAACACAAAATATCATATTGTGATATTGTAAAATTACTGACAGATGTAGACCATTATTCAAAGAAAATAAAATTCTAACACTCCCGTCTTGGTACTATGTGCTTGAAGTAGCCTTATTTGTAAAAAGTAATAATAATTTATTTTCTAGACTGTCAGACAATGTTATAAGAAACAGACGTCACGGTGATTAACTGTGCATAGAAAAGTGCAAAACAGAAATGATGCTAAGAAGTGTCTATTGTATGGGACCTACAATTTACAATAAGTTTCCAAAGCATTTGAAAGCATCTGAATGTAAACCTGTTTAAAATAAAATTTAAAAAACTCTTGACAGAAAAATGCTATTACACTATTGATGAATATCTACTCGTAAATGACACTTTTTAATATTATTAATTTAAATTACCAAAATCTATATCTAAGTATTAAATAATTTTAATCAATTGTCATATTGTATACTCACAGTGACTGTTTTTATATTAATATAATTATTTTATTTAATGAATTCATGGGCGCCGGCAGAAATAATTTCCAAGGGGTGCAGATTTTAGTTTTCTTTCTTTTCTTTATACTTTTTATGAACAACAGTGACTATCTATTTACGTCAACAGAATATATTTAGTGCCGAAACATTACAAACTATCTTTGTACGGCATGGTAATAGGGTTACAAAATGCTTTTTATTTCAATAATTCCTGTTGAACCCGAGATTCCCAAGGGGTGCAAGTGCACCCCTTGGCACCCCCCCTGCCGGCGCCCATGAATGAATTGTTTCTTTATGACTTGTTTTATTGTTATAGCATAGGTATCTATAATGTATTTTTTTAAAGATAATTTGAATGATTATTCTTTATTTTATTTGACTTATTGTTATTACTAGTATTGACTTACTTTGATATTTTAAACTTGCAAGCATGTAGGTAAATGAATGAATGAATTATTATTATTGTTAAACAAGTTTTACACACCATTTAACCCATCAATCAAGCTATTGTGTCTCGCAATAGCTTTTTCATTGTTATCGCGGCCGGATCTGGCCGCTTGGGGCTTGATGAATTAATGGTATAATGTAAGCACATATTAGACATAAGATAACACCTTTATTAAAGTACATTATGTGAATAAATGATTTGATTTGTGATGGTATGATAATAAATTATTACTGGACTCAATAATATTAAGATAATTTATAAAGTCATATACTTACCAACTGGTAAATGAAGTTTTGGAACTGCGGTTCTTTTAAGGCGACTCCCAGCACCATACTTTGCTTTTGCTTCTGGTTCAAAATGTCTATCGCAAACTCTATATTTGCGATAGTCGAAATTTTCCTTATCAAATTTGCTTGGGATGAGTTCCAACCAAGCTCTATATACTAAAGGAAATTTCGGTGACGGAAATCTATGTGCGGTCTTCGATCCTAAAAAAATATGGATTATGGATATCATACAGAAAAGAGTCTGAATCATATGATAGAATCAATCAGTCTTGTAGAATAAGAAATCTAGTAGGTATTGTATACTACGTAGTATGTAATACTATGTATTACGTAGTGTGAAATACTATATTATATTATGTGTATTCTTAAAGGTAAAACGAACAAATTTTGCTGATCTGATTTTATTTACAATTAAATACCGTTTATTATTATAATACGAGGTAGCGAGGTTATGAAATTTATATTTATGTTTATATTCCAATACTTACTTTCCTTTCGCGAGCAGCCGAAAATGCAATAACTACTCATTCTGATTAAATAATATCACTGTTAATATAAAATTAAGAGCAATAGACTTTTTTGGAAAAAAATATTTAGAAACCAGCCGCCTTATCGGCAACCATTTTCTGAAGAATGTTGCATAGACTATACACTAAGAATGTTGCTAGCAATATTAATGATTCAAAGGCCTAAATTACACGGTCAATATTATCACGATTCTAGTATCACGGGATTCACAAATAGTACTGCGATACTGCGATTCGGCCTATTATATTGATGCGTGTAATACCTGCCAACGCGATACAAAACGCGCCTAATGTACTCACCCTTTCTTCGTTGTAGTCCCCGCTGTCATCCAACATTGTGGCACGATACATTTAAGTATTTTCATCACTAAAATCGGTCGTTTGTATCGCCACAATATCACGTTTACATCGCTATAAAACAATAACCGTGTGCTAGAGCCCTTTTAAATATTTTTAGAAGTTGGTATCACTTGTGATCAAAGGACTAGTATCCAGCTATTAAAAACATATTTTTTCTTTTTTCTTAGTAGCCATATATGGCGAGATCGTTCATTGGTGGAACACCGTTTCCACGGCTCTGTCCGCCCCCTGGATTAGGGAAACGTCAAATGACTATTGACTCGTGTGTTTGACACATAGATAAAAGTCTTTAGAAAAAGAAACGATAAAAGTAAATGGTTTGACATATGTCATTTGACACATGTTTGACACTTGACAGAAGTCAGGTCTATAGATTCTCGATAGTCTATGCTTTGAGACCACTGACCTCTATAATACACTGGACAGGCGATCGCTATCAATAAAATGTTTCTATTTGAAAATCGCCATATTGGCGCTGATTGCTATGTGAAAGCAGTGGTGAGTGTACTTGGAACTAATATTTTGCAAATGGCGGTTGCAATTTTCTATGTAATTAGTTCACAGTACGCTCACCGCGGCGCTTCAAATCGGCACAAGAAATAGCTGTCATTTTGTACGGCATAGCCAGTCCAGTGTAATATAGAGGTCAGTGTTTGAGACCAAAGAATAAGGACCGTGTGTATCCTCTTTATACGTTGTCGACAAATCAAAATTTCAGAAAATATTTCAGTATTAAAAGCCTCCCCCACACAGGCGCGTTATTATCGATCGATAGTATCGTATGCGTCATTGCGATATCTGTTCCTACAGTTTCCATTGCGGCGTTATTATCGCAACAGTGTGTAAAGTACAATATGACCATCCAAAAAGGGTCCATTCGCGGCAGTCCGCCGTGCAGGATTGCAAATGGACGTAGCTCACTGATTGGTAAACACTCGGTGTTTCCGGTCGTGTAAACCAATGAGTGAGCTATGTCCATTTGCAGTCCTGCACGGCGGACTGCCGTGAATGGACCTTTTAAAACCGGCGCCAGACATTGGCTTCAAAGTTTGAGCAAACTTTTTAAAATTTTTGACGTGCGTAAACAGGATCACAAATAGGTAAGCCTGCCAGCAGGGCTTCAAATATCGTTATTTTTTACTGCTTCAAGGGCATAGATAACGTTATGAAAATTTACCCGATACTATGAATAAACGTTGAAATTAATAACGGTAAATGTTATAACGGTTAATAGGATTTATAACGGCAAATATATGTTCTTTGATAACGTTACCTTTTGTAAAATAAGTACTTAATTTAATCAGCCAGTTCAGTATGCAGTATTCACAAAATTAAACTAGAGTCTAGACGTGTCTGGTGACCAGTAGGTGTATAATAATATAGGAAAAATGACGTCTAATGAGAATGACATGGTCAGTAGTTCAGTACTCAGTATCTTTGTTCAAATATTACCAATTTATGGTTTGTATAGTAAATTATTGTATTGCCAGCACGTGCGCCGTGCGCTGGCTGCCGGGCGGACTCTGTTGTTTTGCAGACGACAGGGCGGGGCGGGCTTTTTGTCCACGAAGGAATAAAGATCGCGTCAGCCCGTCGATGTCTGCAGCTGCCCTCGCCGCGTAGGTACACAAAGCACACGACGGGTGGAAGCAGTCAGTTCAGGACGTTCGTTCTAGTGGAGATAGAGAGAATAGAGCTAGCAGCCGCCCCGCACCGCCGCGCCGTCTGCGTTGCTGCATGTAAACTGGTTTGTGTGATCCACGGTGGGCAGCCGCGGACATGCCGCCCCGCCAGAGCCCGCCGTGTGCACTGGCTCTAAACTAATACATACAAATAATTATCCATATTTTGCCCGTCCCCCGCATTCGCTACAATTAAAACAAGTAAATAAATACGGACATAGGTACCTTGCATAATTTTCTGCATTCATTAACTAAACAAATTGCAGCACCATCTTGACTTGTTAAGTCAAAGTATCTATATACAGTGTTTTGCTTTTTACGGCCCATTTTTACTCCAAAACAATAACTATTATTTTTATTACTTATTTCTCTATGCATGAAACTCCTAAAAGTAGGTAAGCACAAATCTCGCAAAAAAAAACTGGTGCTCGGAAGTCGGAAGTTGGGCTGCGAGTGAGATTTGGTGCACCGCAACGATGTTAATACTTAGGTTATAATTCTATGGTGCACCTTGCACGATCGCATACCTGAACGGTAAATATAACGTTATGTTACTAGATATCGTTAAAAAAATAACTATAGTCCGTCAAAAAAGTCACGACATTAATAGAGTCGCCACTTGTTTCCGGTGTGGCCTCTTATGGCCACACTTTTGATACTTTATATTAAATACAGTTTAAAAAACACGTTGTAAATATTATGATATATATATATATATATATATATATATATATATATATATATATATATATATATATATATATATATATATATATATATATATATATATATATATATATTAATATATAGTTAAGAAAATTTGAAATAATTATGATGAAAGTATGTAAAGTATTATAATCTTTGTATAACTCACCTCATCACTAACTTACACGTATTGTAGCTGGTTTCGGTGGCTCTGGTAATGATCTTGTAATGCTATTAGGTGTATTTTGTATCATATTATAAAAGCATCACCTACTTTAAAAAATTTATATATATTGCCCGTTTACTTACAAATACATTATTAGTTCTGTTAAAAAGACTTAGAACATGTAAATTTATGTTAGTTATCACAAATATGTCATTAGCTGGTTAAAATTAATTGTATGTAGATACATACAATTAATTTTAAGTAAATTGAGCAGTCTCTTCCATCATGCTCATAGATATGTGCATGATGGAAGAGACTGCTCTCCACGACACAGGGAATCCTAGTGCGGGGAGCAGTGTTTTGTTTAAGATACTTAACATGTAAAATTCTTTTTTGAGGGAAATAAAGATTTGTTTGTTTGTTTGTATATTATGTCATAGTCTGTCAAGAAAGTGAAGAAATTAAAAAGTGGCAACATCGTAGTGTCATCCCTTTCAAATCAATCTAAGAAAAAAGGGATGACACTACGATGTTGCTACTTTTTCATTTTCTTGACGGACTATATAAAAAATGCAATAACTCGATTAAACGGTTGAACCGATGTGGCTAATTTTAGTCTTAAAATATTCCTGGAAGTCCAGGAAAGGTTTCATAAGTGACACGAAGTTCACCGGCTACCGGGACATCAGCTAGTCACTAGTATTACATATTTTTATGAATTTATAACACCTGTTATTTAAGTACCCTCTCCCTGAGAGGTGCAGAGCTACTTTGATGACCAGTCAGAGCTGAGAGAAGCTCACTCCTGTTTTATTAAGGAACTACTTATTTAAAAAATACAAAAAATAAAAAAATAAAAAACAGGGTTTTGTAATTTGTTATTTTAATAAAATATGATCATCCAATTAATAACATTCTACAATGCAGCCGGAAACAGAATCATCGCCACTTTCTAGGTCCATGTAGGTAGTTACAGCAGTGGTGTCACAGTGAAGAGGCACTTTCATCTTCAATAATCAGCTCTTCAATATCCTAATAAAGGGTTAATTCCCACTCCTTGTATTTATTTTCAGTGTTTTTTTTCAAAATGATAGCATAAATTCTCCCAGTCATTTCGGTTATTTCATTAAACGCTTTTTCTGCTACCTGTAAACATAAAACGTAATACTTAATTATAATATTATATAACGCTGCATCAAAGTGTTAAAGGAGTTAAGCACATACACTGTGACACGAGAATTTTATATACATCTAAGATACATAAATATTAATTACGCAAAGCACCTAAGTCAAAGTATCAATCATTGTTAGGCGCGTTATATCATAGATTTCTTTGACAGTTCGTTGTTTACGTAAACATAAGGTTTATGTAAAATTGTTGTTTTAATATACCACATAATACCTACTCAGGCTACTTAAAATTGCATTAGACAATAAAATTAACAAACAGAATTTATAAAACAAACGCTTAATTACCTGCTACTATGGCGATTGAACGATCAGAATCGGAAATGTGGACGCGAGAATTTCAGTAATATTTTCGCGTTTTACTATTTTTCTTCATTGAAAATCTTCAAATTTTCAGCACTCTGACACGTCTTTCACTTTAATTGTTAATATTCATCACAGTAACATGTAGTTTTCACATTGTAAAACTAAAAAGCAAATTGAAAATGTTTGTTTTGTTAATTTTATGTCATAGAGTATTGATATAACAAAGGGTTAAATGTCAAAAGAGTGTTGCTATTGCTAAAAGAAAAAGTTTCGCCTCCTAGACATTCTTGACGCACTATATATCTGGCTACCATTATGAAAATAACGGTACGTAACGTTATTTTTTCTGGTAATTGATAACGTTATGAAGCCCTGCCTGCCAGACATGTTTTCAAATGTTTTACGGCACAGTTATTGGCACTTATTGCAGATTGGACGACGACGCCGTCAATCTGTTTTATCTAAGTGCGTTTAATTTTTTATAATTTTTTTTTCCTTAAACATCTGCAATCGGCTAGTTAGAACCATAATCAGATATTATCTATTATTGAATTGGGTTTTATTTGTCCAAACTCCATTAAGCAAGTCCAAGTTTGCTGTATTGGCCATTTTCGCCATATCTTTTGTCAATGTCTAGTATATTACACTTTTTTAATCGTGATTTAGTACTAGTAGTAATTAGGGTTCTTGCCAGTGTGTTTACATGGTCCTGTAATCTCTTTTTGTACTCAGTACTGTGTCGTTTAGCTTCCTCTTTGACACTTAAGATGTTTAGATGTTCGTGGATTTCTGTATTGCGTGTGAACCAAGGTGCATTGGTAATGGTCGTTAGGGCCTTGTTCTGAAATCTTTGCAGTATTTCAAGGTTCGAGTTACTTGCTGAGCCCCATAACTCTATTCCATAGGTCCAGATTGGTTTCACAATACTTTTGTACACTAGTATTTTATTGTATACAGATAGCTGCGATGATCGTCCTATAAGCCAGTTTAGATTGTTTAGCTGCAAATTTGCCTCGGTTTTCTTGGTTTTCAGGTGTGTGGTCCAGGTAAGTCTCCTATCCAGAGTGAAGCCCAAATATTTGACGGTTGTCTTGTGTGATAGGACATCTCCATCTAGTATAACTGGCTTACAGTTTTCTTTACGGAGAGTAAAGGTAACATGGGTAGATTTAGTGCTACTGGCCTTGATGCGCCATTTTTCCATCCATTTTTGTATTTTTCCTATGTGACCTTGCAGTATGTCTGAGGCCTTATTTGGGCTTTTATCACTCGCGAGGCAGGCTGTGTCATCTGCATATGTTGCGGTTTCTACGCCATCAGAAGTTGGGAGATCAGCAGTAAATAAGGAGTATAGGACTGGTCCAAGTACAGAGCCCTGGGGTACAGATGCTTCTATATCATATATTGCTGATAGTTCGTCTTCAAACTTGACTTGGAATTTCCGATCCTGTAGGTAAGATTTTAGGATCATAAAAAGTGTATTAGATAGGATGCTTTTTAATTTAAACAGTTATCCTTTGTGCCATACTTTGTCAAATGCTTGTTGTACATCCAAGAACACCGCTGAGCAATATTCCTTGTTTTCCAGGGACTGCCTGATTTTATGGACTACCCGATGAACCTGTTCTATTGTGGAATGTCGAGGTCTGAAGCCAAATTGGTGATCTGGAATTGCTTTGTTCTCCTTGATTTCAGACTGAAGTCTTGTTAGTAACACCTTTTCAAATACTTTCGACAAGATGGGCAAGAGACTTATAGGTCGGTAGGCGTTTGGTTGTGTTGGTGGCTTTCCAGGCTTCGGGGTCATTTTTATTATGGATACCTTCCATATGCTTGGAAAATGTAGGACTCTCATTATACTATTAAATAGTGTTGTTAAAAATATAATGACTTTTCTGGGTAATTTCTTCAAGATTTCTCCGGCTATCAGGTCATATCCAGGTGCTTTCTTATTTTTTAAGGTCTTAATAGTTCTTTCTACTTCCGCTGGAGTCGTTGGTTTTATAGGAAGGCTTAGTTGTTGGTCACTGTTTATTACTTCGTCAATTTCCTTCTCAAATTCAGCTGCAGAGGACTGATTTGGGGTAAATACACCTTTAAGATATTCTGCAAATGTGTTTGCTTTGTCGATGGGTTTTTGTGCCCATGTACCATCAGGTCGTCTTATTGGCGGAATATGTTCTAAAGGTTTTTTTAGGTTTTTGGTCATTTTCCACAGGGAGTAATTGCTATGTGCTGTCGCAGATAAATTTGTAAGTTTTTTATTAAGTGATTCATCTTCAGCGTCCTTAATTAATTCTCTCAGTTGTCTTGCACATTTGTTTAGAGCAGTCTTGTCTTCCGCCAGTCTGCTGAGATGCCATCTTCGCCTGATCCTCCGTTTTTCTTTTAGTTTAAGTCTGATATTTAAAGGAATATCATTGTAACGTTTTTTTGTGTTTATTTGAGGAGTAGCTTGCCAGGCAGCTTCCTGTATTTTATTTGTAATATAAAACGCTGTTTTATCTATGTCATCGTTTGTTTTTAGTTTAATTTTGAGGTCAATTTCTTTATCTAATATATCTGCAAACTCATCCCAGTTAGTGTGTTTATTACATAAGGTAAGTGGTTGTTCTTTTTCCATAGGGACATTGCTGAATACACCGATGACTGCTGAATGATCCGACGACGTATCTAGACAAGATTCTAGTCTGATGTAGTGTTCTCCTATGCCCTTGGTTATGAAAAAGTCGAGGAGATCAGGAATTTTAGCTGGATCTGTTGGCCAGTAGGAGGGCTCACCCGTTGAGAATGTTTTTAATTTTATAGCATCAATACACTTTTTGAGTTCTCGTCCTCTAGTAGTTATCAGTCTAGAGCCCCAATGTTTATGCTTGCTGTTCCAGTCACCTCCGCTGATAAATCTTGTTCCAAGGGTTCTGAAGTATTCAGTGAACATTTCTTGTTTGATGTTATGTCGAGGTGGACAGTAAACTGCACTTATGTTTATGCTGCCACCATGTTTCTCTTCAACGGTAACAGTGACAGCTTGTAGGAAGTTTTCCTGATATTTATTTTGTAGGTAATGTTTGATACTGTTTTTGATGACCACTGCAGCTCCATCATGACATGTTCCATCGGGATGATTTGCAAAGTAAGTATTTTATCCTTTAATGGTTAGATTTTTGTTATCATTCATATGCGTTTCAGATAGTAGTACTATGTCTAACTTATTTTCTTTTATAAGCAACTCTAGGTCATGCTTATTTGCTGGCAGACCATTTATGTTCCATATTGCCAGTCTTAAATCATGAAATTTTACTTATTAGCATTGTGATAATATTCATTAAGGTGCTCATGTTTTCTAACAATTTGTCGATTTTTTCTGCTTGCATTAGAATGAGTTTTTCTATGTTAACTATGTTCTGAGAGACTTTTGATCTATCATCTGTATTCAGACTGTGATGTGTGCGCTGTGACTTCTTTAAGTCATCTGATACTATATTTGTATGTTTTATCTTTTGACCGTTTTTTACTATTTCGTTGTAGCATGGTTTAGGGTCTAAGTGATTTTCTTTATTGAAGCATTCTTCGAGAGGTGTCCTAGGGATGGTTACTTTTATATTATGATTATATATTTTATAATATAATAATTAAATTTTTATAATTGTGTTTATAATTAAACGGAGAGAACGGAGAAACTATTTTTTATTCTAAGCCATGCGTCGTTTACAAGGTTACGATTTTGATCCCTGTTTCTCTGATTCCATGTTGAGGGTTCTGCTTGAAGTAGCCCAAGAATACCTTCATTATTCCACTCCATTATTGACGTTCAAAATATCTACAAATGCTCATAATATATAAATTGTATTATCTATGAACTCTGTTCAGCGGCACGTGCGTTACTAAGCATTGTGACAAGTGTGGCAGGCCGCACAAACTTTGAAGTTTGTTTACTTTGACGTGCGCAGAAAAACCGACTCATGATGGCAAACTACAAAATGTATATGTTCAAACTTTGCACAAATAGGCAAATGTCAGTGCCACACTTCGCGACTTTGTAGGTCTTTGCGTATTTGATAACATGTGATATGTCTGGCGCCGGGCGGGCCGGCTTAATACAAAATGTACTGAAAACAGATATCGCAATAACGCAAGCGATATTATCGACCAATAATAACGCACCTGTGTAGGGGAGCCTTTATCATCGTTTGAGTTTTGAGTCAAGACCACAGATCTCTATATAGTTAGATAGACCATGTGTATGTACTTCGCGTGCCATCGCGTTCCCAAACGATCACACATTTCAATCTTTCGAAAGTCTGTTCTTTAGTCTGCGCTCCACCGTTATCGGAATCGGACGTCAATCGGAGTTCTAAAAATGCCTAATAGGCTACTTGACCTATATTCAATTTCATTGAACAAATGCATATTTCTAGTAGAACTTGGCCTAGGAAACCATATTTCACCCTTATCATCAAATAAAAGCTTATGATCGATAAATAAAGTCGATTTGAAAATATGATTTTATGAAAATAGGATTCGTACTGACGAAAACGCCTTTGCGGCACTTCCGATTTGGATGTGACGTCATCCTCATAGTAATTTAATATCTTTTATTTATCGCGCTCGTTATATGTAAGTTTATCTGTACATAAATAATAAGGATAAGCCTAGAAAGATTTGTAAAATATATTTTCTTGAATAATTCGCTTAAGACATCAGTTTTATATATTATCTCCATTTATTGTAGACGGGAAATGAAATGGCCAAAACTTTTCTGCAAAAGTTTTCAACATTACAAATGATTTCTAATTTCTTATTTAATTCTTTTATAATTTTTGGGCACTTTTAGACTCGTACATTTAGCACATAAAAAAATGTTCAATAAAGAGAGTTTAAAATACAAAGCGTATGACGTCACACTATGGCGGACAGTGTTTTCGGCGCCATTTAAGAGGCGTATTTTTCAAAAAACATTTTTATGGGTTTCTACTGTGTAAAATATTAAAATATTAGTTTTTTTTTGTGAAAATGAATGATTAAGAAGCGATTAGCATGAAGAAAAAAAGAAGGTCAAGTAGCCTATTGTGCCGTATTGGGCTGTGGAAATTCGAATAGAAACGTTGGTATAAATAGTAGACACGTTTCTTATCATCGGTAAGTTATTTTATTATTAAATCATATGTTTTACACACACAATTATTTAATATAAATCGTGTGTGGCTGTAGTTTTTACCATGAAATCTACGTAACTGCGTGTGTACCGCATGATTCATAATACATTGCCGCTTTAGTTAGAAAATTATAGAGCCCGTTCTGTTTGTCCGCTATTGAGCGCGCAATGTAAATAAAACAATCGATACTTTCACTCATCGCTTAGTTTCGAGGTACAGTCAATATTCTCATTTTTCTGTCAAATGAAGCAAATAGTGTTGTACATATTCTCGATTCTAATTAATCGATTTTCGAAACAGACATGAAACTGATATTTTGTGACTCGGTAATTATATTTCTATACATTTTCTATACATATAATAAAACTGTAGAAATAAAAATTCTGTACATTAAAGGTTTAAAAATAATAATAAGCGGGGGGTGTCACTACATTGCTATAGAAGCCAAAACTGTAGTTAGTTTTTTGTCTACTGTCTGTCAGTCTGTCTGTCTGTATGTTTGTTCCACTATCACACGAAAACTACTGATCCGATTTGAATGCGGTTTTCGCAGATATGTTTATCTTCTTCCAACTTAACATCTGGTGTATAAAAAAAAATCCCCCCACCCCTCTAAGGGGACCAAAGAGGGGGTCAGATTTTGTATCAAACTTTTTTCTTTAATGGACTTACCTCATATTATTAACTGTTTTTTCCAACTTAACATCTGGTGTATAAAATTTTTCCCCCCACCCCACTTAGAGGACAAAAGAGGGGGATTTTGTATCAACTGATGAAGTACAAATACTTTAAATGGCAAAGCAACGTTTGCCGGGACAGCTAGTTATGCAATATGTATTTATGTTCCTGTATAGTGATTTAATTTAGAATAATATAATATATTACTAGCTGTCCTGGCAAGCACGTATCTTAAGATTTATCATTCCTCTGTCTATGAACTCGAATAATAATCGATTAAAAAAATCGATATACCTATTAAAATGGCAAAAGAGGCGGGGCGCGGCGATTCCTTTGAATCGGTTCCGCGCGTACGGGTATTCCCATCACTAAAGCGCTCTTGTGATGTCAGAGTAGGTATGAAAAAAGGGACACGCTCGTGTTCATACAAATGGAGCGACATAGCGCTTCTATCTAGATCTTATTTCTGTGGTCAAGACTCAAGACCAGTCTACTGTCTACTAATTATTTTACTGGAATCATTGACATAAACTGGAATGCATAAATGAATCATGATTGGAACAATGACATACTTGGATTAGATTGGAACAAACCAAAGAACAAACCGCAGGGCAGTCGGCACTCGGGCCTCGGGCCCTCGGCTGCATTTCATGGCTGCATCAAAATATGTCCATAGACTCTAAATTGGATAATAGACAATAGAGTATAGAAATAAATTTTATAAAATGGCGGCTAAAGTACTGAGAGTGACGTATATGTTGTGTTTATCAAATAATTAAAATAAGTTTAGTGTTGTGATATTAGAATGGATTGTGAAAACTTTTAGTTGTCTAAGTTCTGATTTGTATTCTAAGCCTAAATGGTAAGTTGAATTAAATATAAACTGATATTTTGTAATCATCTTCAACCTTTCCACGACTTCTCTAGGTGGCGAGGCAGCTAATGTGTAACAAATTGTAGGCGTATGGCTTGAGCAATGACCATACCTCATAGTTTTCTCAGTAGAGACTTTGATACCCCAATTAATATAATTTATTTGTCCAACGACACAGCTGTATTCTGAGTGGCTTTTAGAAATTATAAATACTCAGTATGAAAATGAAGTGTTGAATAACCACTTTGTCTTACGATACGTATTTTACATACTATGTTGATACATTATCTCCAAAATATTAGGGAAAATATCCTTATATGCGTGACTGTATCTTCTAACGGGTGTCCTTTAATGGAATCAAATAGGATTGACAGTACCCAGTTGTGAGGTTTTTTTGAAGGAGTTTATCTATTCAACAGTGTTGTTTATCGGTTAATATTGACTACCAATCAAAATCACTAGTGAATAGATAAACTTTAGTCAAAAAATTCAGAGACCTGGCAAAAGAGCATGTTATCATATAGAAATTTCTTATAAAAACCTTAAGTCTTGCTTAAATCAAAGCAAAAAATTATAAAATCCTTCAGTAAAGTTTCTTACTAACCACAATACATAATTTTCTATGATATAAATATATAATTAATGCGTGTTATGTGTGAACATTAAAATCTTGGTCACCAGTGGTGTAACTATAGGGTGGCAGAACTGGCAAAATTCCACGGGCCCCCGACCAAAAAGGGCCCCGACCTCAGAGGTTGTGAGGTCTGAATTATTTTATACATTGATTGTTAACAGTTTTATAATAACGGGATGATTTTAACTGATAGGGCCTTATCAATTTGCCACGGGCCCCAAAGGGTATAGACTGTAGTAACGCCACTGTTGGTTACAAAATCCTATGAATTGCAATCTCTTAATTGCAATTTATAGGTTGCGACATCTCAGTAGCAACTTTAATTCCAGGTTGATGCATCAATGATTTTTAGTTTTACTATTAATTTTTTACAAATAAACAATATCTGGAGTAGTAATTCCCAAAGTGGTCCATGTGAACCCCCAGGGGACTACGGGAGAGTTGACGGGGGTCTATGTTGTGTGTGACTAGGGAATGTTATTTTCAAATATTTCAAAGAAATATTTGAATAATTACATTCCCTATGTGTGACAAAAACTAGGGGTCCACAATTATTATTGTAAGTTATGTGCATAAAAATGTAATTGGGTAATGTATTTGTGTACCTACCTCTGATTTAGAGCAGTGTAAAAATATATTTTTTATATTATATAGCACCAGTAATTAGTAGACACTGGTTTGTAAGCTCAGGGAGCCAAAAATTAATTAAATAGATAACTATTCTCTGTAAAAATCCTTCATCTTTTATTTTTTATAAAAAATAATCGGCCAAGTGCAAGTTGGACTCGTGCACAAAGGGTTCTGTAGAGCAAAAATAGGCTAAAAATTATGTTTTTTTGTATGGGAGCCCCCCTTAATTATTTAATTTATTTTAATTTTATTATATAAATAAAATAAAAAGCCTTTATCTTATATATAAAATTCTCGTTTCCTATAAAATACACTAATGTTTAAAAATTATATTTATGTTTCTTACTTTATAACTTCACATGGCTTTGCGTGGCTCAGTGGATATTCAAGGTAACACTAGCCCAGACAGACCCTGGGAGCAAAGCGGCAAATTTTTAAGGTAATCTGTCACCCCGACTCCCTAGCCTGTCAGTACCCTTGTCCCCGGAACCTCCACTGTGCCCTGCCGAGCCTTCTTGTGTAGTATAGGTCCCTTGACGTGTGAAGGCCTCCTCCATGTTTTTCCATTTCTCAATTCTCCCTGTCTTTAGCTATCTTAAGCAAGTTTTTGCCTGCTGTCTTTACTAGGTCATCTGTCCATCTTCCTTTTGGCCTGCCGACTCTTCTTTTTCCAGTAGGTTTCTCCCACTCAGTGGTTTCTATTGTCCATCTGTTATCGGTATACCTAGAAATATGTCCAGCCCATTGCCACTTCAGTTTTAGAGCTTGTTTTAGTTAGTTCTTTTTGTCTGTTAGTGTCTCTCTATAGTCTCTCTAATCTGTATAATCTGTTAGTTTTTTTTGTCTAATTATTGTTTCACTTCTCATTGTATTTAGGATATTTATTTATGATGCTCCTTTCCATAGCTCTTTGGGTTGTTATTATCTTTTGTTTTGTTAGTTTTGATAAAACCCATGTTTGGCAACCGTAAAGCAGACTAGATAGCACGCAGGTATCAAGTACTATTTTTTTTCAGGTTTATTGAGTAGCCTCCCTTAAAGATTTCTTTGAGGAACCAGATTTTTTTCCAGGCTATATTCTGTCTTCGTTCTACTTCGTTTATGTTGTGAGTCTTATAAAAAGATATCTGTTTTCCTAGGTACATATAATTATTGTCAACATATTCTATTATTTTGTCCTTAATACTGTTAGACAAGACTTTCGTTTTTAAAGCATTCATTCCTAGTCCTATCTTTTTGCTTTCTTGGTTTTATGATTCAAGCATATTTTCCAGGTCTGATACTGATTCTGACAGCAAGTCTATGTCATCTGCGATTATGCCTTTCGTTTCCCAGTAGATGCTTCTAATTATGTTTTCTAGAACCGCAATGAATAGTTTCGGTGATAAGGGGTCGCCTTGTCTTACGCCCCTCTCTATACTGATTAGTTCACCTTTCGTTTCCAGCCTTACTCTGCTAGTGCTATTTTTATAAATGAGTTTTATTATGTTAATATATTTCGAGCTGATGTTAAGCTTGTTTAATTCGGTCCATATTGAGGCGTGGCTGATGCTATCAAAGGCCTTGCTGTAATCTACAAACCCGAGATACAGCGGTTTGTTAAACTCCTCGTGTTTTTCAATTACTTCTTCTAAGGCTCGGATATGGTCTAAACTCTGAGGTATAGAACAAGCTGGCTTCCGTTCTGGCTTCAGTAAGCCAGAACGGAAGCCAACTAGTTCTATAGGTTGTGCGTTGTCAATAGTTTTTGAAATACGGTTTAGGATCAAAGATGAAAATACCTTATATAGACTTGCTAGAAGGCAAGGCCTTTCTTGTGTAGGAGGATGATATCTGATGTATACCATTGGGTAGGTACTTCCTCGGTTTCCAATATTAAATTTAACAAATCGGTAAGATGGGTAAGAAGCACTGGAGCTCCAAGTTTTAAGGCTTCGTTGGTAATGCCGTCGGGACCTGGACTTTTGTTTGTTTTAAGATTTTTCAACAGTTCTAATAACTTATTGAAATACAAATACAACTGAGTATTTTGTGAACATTTCAAGTGCCTATGTATTGCCGTTATTGATATCGAGCAAAAAAATAGCAAAAAAATTGTGTTTGTTGTATGGGAGTCCCCTTAAATATTTGATTTATTTTGTTTTTATTATTTGTTGCTATAGCGGCAATAGGTATGCACAATCTGTTGCGGTGGGTTGATCGTGCCCGTAACTTTGCCTAAGCGGTGAGTGGAGCACCATGGGGTTTTAGTGGGTAGTTCCTCGGAGAGCCCCACATACCCCGGCCGATGTCCCCAACCCGCCGGGGATGCATAATGCATTTACCCATGTAAAAAGGTATGCACAATCTGTCAAAATTTCAAAGGTCTAGCTGTAGCGGTTCTTGAGTTACAGCTTGGAGAAAGACAAACAGACGGACAGATATCAAAGTCTTACTAGTAATAGGGTCCCGTTTTTACCTGCTGATTAAATATTTGTAAGAGGTAGAGTAGGGTGAAGTGACAAAATATTGACGTGCAACTGCACCGCAGGCTGAAAAAGATTGGGAACCCCTGCACTAAAATAATGATACTATAATAATATGTAATATACCAATATTACAATGTTACCGATTTTATTACAAAGCACAGTGGTCATTGTAAGTTGCTACAAAAACATTTGCTATTATGTTGTAGTTCATACTCATGTATGATGTCATTGGGAGACTTGAGCCAATTAGATCCAAACATGAATTGCTTTTTATACATTAGAGTACATTACTACCTTTATAGACCGTACATAATTTCCATTTCTAAAAAAATCTAAAAATATGTACTAGTTCTCCTTAGCCTAACATGAGTGGTAAATGCCTTTAGTTTCTTAAACAATTAGGGCGCGTTGAGATGTGCGCGTGTTCTACTATACTGTGTCTTTACTCCATGACTATCAGACTATACTTATAACGTATGGGAAAACACGCGCGGGGCACGCCCACGGTTTCGGCGCGGATTCAGCGCGAGCTGCGCGCGTGTTTTCCCATACGCTATAGTAGAACACGCGCACGTCTGAACGCGCCCTTAAGATTCAGAGTATACTTTGGGACACAATCTTACTTTTGGTGGGATATTGTGTCTCTTGAATCAATAATAACTATAGGTGTCCATACAATTTTCGAAGAGTTCCTTTGGTTATCTCTGTAGCACATGTTCTAGCCAAGTCATTAAGAAGTGCTGTCCACTGCTCTCACAATTTTGCAATTTTTTTCGATATGTTGATTCATGAATGGCGATACTTATAAATTATGCTTCATTTACCACAGGCTAAACAAATTGGCATAGTGATACATGTCCACTAGTCGAGGACAGCTGCAGTTTCGTGGCTGTTATTAACTTATCGGCCATCGACTCGGAATGTGATCAGTGATCACGCAAGAAACACTTTTTGCGTTCGGTCTGGGCTGCGGCAGCGCAGTTTTTTTCCTAGATTACGCATTGCGTGTCCCGAGATCTTACTTCGTAAGCCTCATATCTAGCACAAGTTGGTGTTATGACTGCATCTTACTTCGTAAGCCGTGTTTGTGGCACACGACGTTGCAACAGTGTTCTGCTATCAATGAGAATGGTCTACTTGTAATGGAGGGCATCTGAGCGTCAATTCGGTCACGGGGCATGGCGCGAACACTACCGTACTGGATTCCTCTCACGCTCCAGTTGTCACGAATACCACTAATTGTTTGCGTTTTTTACCGAGCGCGGATGTGGAAAGGGTTCTAAGTTGTCGCTACAGTATGTAAGCTAGTACCGAGTAAACGATTTAAAATTCAATCTCACTATCGTGCGCTATGCGTGAGGTTGCTAATTATTCCTATTTAGTATTTACATTTAATGGCGCTATTATTGTGCACGTTCTTTTGTCTGTGAACCTAATAAGGTTTCTAATAAGTATCTCCTGATCTTTCTACAAAACTTGCGTTACTAGTCTGCAATACTCCGTAGTTCAAGAACGTAGACTTCTACTAAGGGTGGAGGTATAAAATTGGATTATGTATAAAGCTTTAAAAACCGGCCAAGTGCTTTTTTCCGTTCCTTGTATGGGAGCCCCTCTTAAATATTAACTTTATTTTATCTTAAGTATTGATGGTTATAGCGGTTGATACTACTAATATATTATATTCTGTGATAGCGGCAACAGATATACACAATCTGTGAAAATTTCAGAAGTCTAGCTATAGCGGTTCTTGAGATACAGCCTGGAGACAGACAGACAGACGGACTGACATCGAAGTCTCTGTAATAGGGTCCCGTTTTTAGCCTTTGGGTACGGAAACCTAAAAATGATTAAAAGTTACGTAAATAACTAAATACGCATAGACTTACGTTTATACGGAATGAAATTATCAATATTGTTGAACCGCATTATGCAATAGCCCCAAAAAGAAAGTACCGTCTACCGAATAACTTTCACAGACACGGCCTCGATACTGTAATTTTTGGGGAGCGTACTTAATTTATTCGTCGAGTCGGAAAAACGACAGCTCGTGAACGTAATCTACGGGTCGGTTATTGAGTACAGTCAGTTTGCGGTCCGCTATCAAGTTGAGCGCGCGTACTCCGTAAGGCGGACCAGTGGCAATTTTTCACGGTCGTCTTGTTGCTGCGAAATACTCGTCACGTTGAAGTAAATAAACAAAGAGCCACTCGTGTCGGTTGAGTCACCACGTCGTTAACAGTGTAAACAAGCCTGAATAACATGGATGTGTGCGCGTGAAGTCAAGTGAATTGTGAATTTAAAAAATTAAAAAAAAACATTTCAAAGTTTTTTTTTGTTTTTTGGAAACAATGAAAGTAATGTCAGGTGCGTAACCACTATGTAAACAATAAATGATCATAATAATTTTATTACTTATAGTAATAACTAATTGACCGACTTCCAAAAAGGAGGAGGTAATATGTTCGGCTGTATGTATCTTTTTTTTTCAGCTACTGTTCAATGTTACCCAACTATTGAAAAGCGACTTACTCGTATTTCTTATAGGCACTTACCATAAAGCTGAAAATTGGGTACATACTGGGGTCTGGGACTCAAAGTGGCAAAGTATTAAGAATAAAAATAAAAAAATAGAGCGAGAGAAACAGAGACAAAAGAACTTATTAAATTATGAAAGAAATCTCTAAAAAGTAAGAAACGCAAGTAAATGAAGTAAGAATCATGAAGTTGAATTTTACAGTCTCTATAATAATGTTGTTGTTGATGATGACGACGAGGCGGGGCGTAGCAGAATATAAATATCTGCATACAGACAAATCAATAACAGACTTAAAGTTCAAAATTAAGCTCGTGTAGACTAAAATAAACCACATGGCGGGACAGCGCCGACAATCGTCCGATTCTGCGAGTACCTTGCACTAATTGCGCCCCATCTATTTATAACAGACGTACATGTATCCATATTCCATACTAATATTATGAATGCGAAAGTGTGTCTGTTTGTTACCTCTTCAAGCCCAAACCGCTGAACCGATTTTACTGAAGTTTGGTATGGAAGTACCTTGAGTCTTGGGAAAGGACATAGGATACTTTTCATCCCGGAAAATGTACGTTTTCCGCGCGATAGAATTTTGGAAGGAACGGAGTTGCGGGAAATTCTAGTCTATTTATTATAAGTTATTATTACTAGATGACGCCGCATCTTTTTGGACCAAAATTTGTTTATCACTCGAAAACAGTAAATTTTTACGTAAAAAGAATCCTATGTCCTCAAATTCCGGGACTCAAAGTATATCCATACCCAGCAAAATCGGTTCAGCGGTTTGGACGTGAATAGGTATCAGGTAACAGACAGACAGACACACATTCGCATTTATTAGTATAGAATATAGATAAAGTATGGATGGATGACAGGCGTATAATATGTATTACTTATGCCTCAAGTAAGTTTTACAAACATTTCCTTCGTCTAAAAGCTCAAGAAGTGTTCTACGTAAAAACTAACTACTAACTAGGTAGTATGTAGTCTTTGTAGTTAGTAGTTAAAGTTTATTTCCCTGCCAAATGCGTATCAAATTGACAGATTTCGGATGATTTGAGAAAAACAAAAAGCGAAGGTTACAGCAAGAAGCTAAGTAAATGATTGTAGATGAGTATTTAATTAGCAGAAGATAATGAAAGATCTCTATTCTCTATCTCTATCTTCTGCGAATTTAATATCATACAAGAGTAATGACTAATGAGTATGATTTGAGAATTGGGATGTACCAAAAAGTTAAGGATGTATCAACAGCCAAGTTAGTGAATATAGGACAATAATTAATTTGAATGCGAACTATAAGAATTCCAACCATAGGAACTAGACAAATTAATGGAAAACCATTAAGATAAACATTTAAAAATGAATCGTTTCCCGAGTAATTTAGGAGTGATTCATCAACGAACATAGAGCTTAGTTAATAGTATGAATAATACTACTACGAGAGATTAAAACTACTGACTCCTTTGATTCACCGCTAGATTGGAATAACTATATGTATAAGGAGTTGGATCTTAAAACAACCTCGGTTTTTCCTGTATTGCAGTCGCTCAAATATTTGACCAAACATTCCTTGCTGGTTGCTCTACATTCTGAATTGCAAAGGATACTAATGATTGCCAAACATTTTGCAAGATCAGCTACTCTCAAAGTCTGCTCGCTGAGTCCTGGGGCTCCTAGGGCAAAGGAATTGTAGGCATTCCCGATACATTAATTGTTAACACCAGTATAGAGGCAATTTCTTCAAAAACAAAACATAATTTTTTGGGAGTCTGTCAAAATGTTACTTCTTCAAAGGGTTCCGTCACCAAAAAAGTTTGAAAACCGCTGCCTATGAAATGTAGTTTAGTTACGCGACACCTACAAATGTATTTGGAAAGCTATTGATGTAGCTCTATCCTAAATACAATTTGACAAAACTATTTATGGATCTTGCTTAGCCATAATAAGATCTATAAATGTCCTTCCATTTTATAGATATTACATTACTATTATGTAAAGTAAAACATTGAAATGAATCAACACAAAATAGTAAATTATATTTATACGTATACTAAAAAAATCTCGCAGTTCGAAAAGTTAATATGGTCAAGAAACAAAGCATGAAACAGACTTGGGCATGAAGTAATTAACTAAATTAGTTAGATATCCTTACAACTGGTCGGTACCACTCGGTACTATATTTCGGTATGACAATATTATGACTCATTACCAGCCTTATGTAGTTAAACAAAGTTAGTAAAAACGAAGCAAAGTAATCCACAATATAATTATTGGCGATTGAATTTATTAAAATTGGAATGGTTACTGAGCTTACACACTATAAATCTAATACTTTACTTATCTTGATATGATTTTTTAAGAAGATACTACAAAGTACAAAGAAATATGGACGATAAAGATGGAAGATCGAAGCCAAGAAAAGGATGGAATAACAAATCAGATTTGGACTTGATTTCATGCCATCAGAGCATCTCTGATCTAAGCGCTCCTTGTGTGGCAAATCACATATTTACTAGAAGTTTTATTACTCCAGCTGTAATGAGTAAGCCAGCATAATATATTAAAGGTCTTGTCTCGTTTTAAATACAGGAAGCGATATCCGGCGCAAGTCGTACGTCGTGAGGTACAATATACATGGACATAATAAATGTTTATCTTACACACATTTTATTTATAAACCAGTATATTAAACCCGGAAGTCGACTTCTGCATTGTTTATAACCTCAACTTCATGATCCAAACGCGTAAACGGGAATGACGCGAAAGACTTTGACGCGAGTCCAGAAATGTTTCTTCGACTAATTCAGATCACACGCGACATTCGGTGACATTATCTCCTGAAATATTGTTACTCCGGATTCTAAAAGCTATTAAGTATTTTACATCTACTACTGGTTTTTAGGTTGTCCATTTCTTGTACACATGAGACGTAATAGTAGAGTCAACTCAAACTTCTGTTGAAGAGATTCATTTATTATGCTTGTCTATTGGGCTTACCAGATTTGACCAAACATTGTGCTGATTCTAAGATTGCTTAATAAATAAAGCATTTCTGTTAAAATCATCCTGGCAACCATACAATATTTACTTTGGCTCGTGCTGTTTACGCGTTGCAAATTATGACGTTGTGTGTACAATTTGGCAAACCGCAGTAGGGGGGAATGTTACAATGCCTCACTCATGAAATGAAAGTGAAATGCGCGTAGTGGGCTTGGTCGTTCAACTCGGCACGCGTCAGATTCTAGTCGATCTCCTTGCTTACGTACCGAACAAGTTTATGAATGCATGCCATTGATATCGTTGGGCTTATTTCCTACATGGGTTCACTGTTCAGCTCAAAGGACACTCATGGTTCTTTGAAGAAAGAAGGTTGATTAGAAATGTAGAGTTGTTATCTCCAGACGATCTATAAATTAGGAATTTTTAAATAGGTCATCCCTTGGTAAGACTTCGGTTTGCGTCGACAGTTTGAGCTATAGATGTGAATGTTATAACAAAGCATCTTGCGGTGCATTCGTCTATTATTGTTACTCGATAAATCTCGAAATAAACTACTTCGAACATACAATCGCATTATATAGAGCCTATGCGGTGTATCTTTATTATGTTGCAACGTTCCGGTTCTGATATGTAGACCGTTTGATGGACTGGCGCAGTCAGGTGTGGTAAAAATGCCTAATCACCGCACAATACGCAAGAACCTGTCGCAGAAACGACTACTCATTAGGAGTTATGTTTTATTATCAGGCTATGCTGAACCTAATTCCACACTTTCGATGTTTACTGTTGTTATTGATGATACATCGTTTGAAGTTCATTACGTATTTTCTGTAGATAATCATTGTATTGTTCAAGAAATGCTATAATATTGAGCTGTTAGTCGTAATTGCTATTTTTATATGAATGCTAATGGGTCTGGTGTGAATTTATCCGAGACCAAGACATCCAGTGACAATAATTCACATATAATGTGTTTGCGCATTGCGGTACGTGGAATAGGTAATAAACAAGTATCTTCTGCGTCTGATCGCTTCCTATTTGCGTCTTATCCAACTTTAGAATCCCTTTGTCCATGGATCACTCGCACGTTTGTTTATTAAATTATTCTATCTTTTATCGAAGTCATGAGCTAATTGTGAGCAAAATTTACACAACTTTATAATAAATTTTTATTATATTTTGTGATTGACCTCATCATTTGTACATAAGAAGTCTATTGTTGTGTTTAATTTGTATAAAAGTATATAAATATTCTCTGGAACATGAATAGACCTACGTCTTTCCATTGTTGCTATATTAGAAGCTTTTATAGAAAATACTCTTGCATTTTCATCTATGAAATAAATTTCTAGATGAAGTCAGAATTTATAATGGACGTATTATGTAATTAAATATGCTATGATATAACCATAATATAAACAATTTTATTACGCTGTTGTTCTATGATGAACAAGTTAATTGCTCTATAATTATTCATCTTAATCCTGCTTCTGCTTAAAGTCTTTATGCATGACTTCGTCCACGTGGATCCTTATTTTGTGAAGAATTTCAAAGATATTTTGCCGTAGCAAAATGTGCCTTGTTATTACACGTCGGGGTCACCAATGTGGGAATAATGCTTGGCCGCCACAAATCTATCCGACATTTAATATTTCGCCACGCAAAATTTCTCACTTCGTTTCATCTTGTTTAAGGCGACGAATAAAAAAAAAACTAAAATATGTCCCCTGACAGAATTTAATAGCTAGTGTAAATATTATAGAAACCAAAGGAATTCCTTTAGTTTATATAATAATTGAGTATGATTTCTAGATGCAATCGCTTATCGCGGTTACGTCATAGATACATAATATGGACAGACGGTCACGACACCCGATACGCATGGACGACGCGTATAGAGTAGCGTCCACAGTAGCGTACTTGTTTTATACTATGTAATTCCTAGGGAGTGGCAGTCAATTCTGGCAATCAAAACTCAAATTTGCTGACAAAGGACTTATACGATAACGCAGTTTAAAGTTATAGATTCAATTGCAAGAAGCCCGCTGCTTGGCAAAATGACAAAGGTAACATGTAACATGTGACCTTGGAAACAATGAAGAAGCTGTTTGATTATTTGGCCGCAAATGGCACAAATGTGAAATCAGCTTTAGCGAGTTGGCATTCGCAACTCGCCATATGTCAGGCAGGAGAATGAGAGTGAATCAGCGAGCCACTCCCGCCCGCAACCGCTAGTTGCTCCGTTCCGAGTAATTTCACCCCTAAAGGGCCTTTATGCCAATAACATAAGGATCACTCTCGTAGAAACCTCGATGTAAAATAATTATAACTCGACGTACTATAATCGCAAATAGTTCATTACGGCTCGTACCAACATACCGACCCATATTTAGACATGTTTATGGTATGGTGAAAGGTTTTAGGTTATCTGTGGCTCTACATTCCATAGCTTTTAGGTTTTGGTTGCTTAACTGAATTCCTCTTTGAATCCTTTGTCTTTCCTTCGTAGACGCAATCATTAGAAGACTGCGTTGATATGCTCAAGATACAAATTGGTCATAAGGTCTTTCCGTAATATACTAGTCTACCTTACTCATATTGTTGTCTTTTTTGCGGCGGAGTTGTAGTTATAACTACAACTCCGGAGAGGGTAGAGACGGAAATCGGGGATTTTAGTTAGTAAAATCCTGATGTTTAGCATTGGAGAGTCCAACATACCCCACAGCTCCGACTGCGAAACGCATTTCCCCTAACAAAATAAATTGCTCTTTTAATCTTGAACTCACTGACTAATCTCAAGTTTACCATTAATATAAATATGTAACGTTTGTTGCAGACAATGAGGTGCACTTGAACGTCATCCGTTCGAGAAGCCTGAGATGAATTCTGACGTGCATCGGCATCAGGCGCATCCGCCCTTAGCACAGGTACAAATTCCCTAATGAATTATAAGCTGTCTGGGATTATACTAGTAACTGGAGTCAGGCTGACGGCTGAACTCAGAGACATTTAACGATTACTTAATTTAAAGTAGAGTTTAACAGAAATGAATAATGATTCACTCTCTGTTGGCGTCCGGCCGTAAGAGCGGTTTCACACTTCGAGCCGGGCCACAACACTGTTGTTTTTGCGATGCAACGCAGTGTTGTGGCCTAGCCCTTCTTCCCATCGAGGGTCGTGTGACGTGTCCGAACTCCGACCCCAAAATATAGTAGAGTTGACGAATAACTATTTCTCTTTCTGCTAATGCACTAACTCTGGCTTCAAAAGAAGAACTCTTCGTAATCCTTGAATTTCGGTTTGGATCGGATTTGCATCAGACGTGGTGCAAAACTCCTAATTAGAAAGTAGAAATTAGATTTTTACGACTTAGTACCTATACGGTGCACCGTGCAACGTTTTCGTCGTCAGCTAGGCTTATGAGCGATGATAGAGCAGCAAGGTCGCAATAGATTTCTCAGACTTTTAGGCCCATTGGTGCCAATTTGGAATAAGGTTACCCTGGGATAAATATTATGGTATTTCCCGCATTTCGAAAAACTCATGATGAAGTAACTGTGGTAGGATGTTGTAAATTGTAATTGTCAGCGTGATAGTGCAGCCATATTTTAATGACTTTATCGCTCCCAATTCCTGTATAGATTAAGCCTTTAATCTCCCTCTTATTGTGTCACAGCGTCGCAGAGATAATAAGGCACCAATTAACACGTGAAAGTCGCACATGAGAAAAAGATCATTACAAGCTAATCTCGACGATAGTGGTTACCGTGGGATATATCTTCGTGTGAAAGCGTTAACTCGACTCTTTAGCTGCCTCAATTTACGGTCGCGTTCGTATCCAGGCCACGAATCTATACATATAATAAAACTGTAGAAATGAAGATTCTGTACATTAAAGATATTCAAAAAATAATAGTCGGAGGGTGTCACTACATCGCTATAGAAGCCAAAAATGTGGTCAGTTTTTTTGTCTGTCTGTCTGTCTGTCTGTATGTTTGTTCCACTATCACACGAAAACTACTGATCCGATTTGAATGCGGTTTTCGCAGATATATTTGTCTTCTTCCAACTTAACATCTGGTGCATAAAAAAATTTCCCCCCACCCCTCTAAAGGGACGAAAGAGGGGGTCAGATTTTGTATAAGACTTTTGCTTTAACACGAAAACTACTGATCCGATTTGAATGCGGTTTTCGCAGATATATTTGTCTTCTTCCAACTTAACATATGGTGTATAAAAAATTTTCCCCCCACCCCTCTAAAGGGACGAAAGAGGGGGTCAGATTTTGTATAAGACTTGCTTTAACACGAAAACTACTGATCCGATTTGCATACGGTTTTCGCAGATATATTTGCCTTCTTCCAACTCAACATCCGGTGTATAAAAATCACCCCCCCCCCCCCCACCCCTCTAGGGGAACTAAAGAGGGGGTCAGATTTTGTATCAAACTTTTTTCTTTAATAGACTTACTTTATATTATTAACTGTTTTTCTAACTTAACATCTGGTGTATAAAATTTTCCCCCCACCCCTCTTATGGGGCAAAGGGGGGGGGGGGGGTAAGATTTTGTATCAACTGATGAAGTAGAAATACTTTAAATGGCAAAACAACGTTTGCCGGGACAGCTAGTTAAAAATATAAGAGTTGGAGATTAATCTGGTGACTTTTATTTTTCAAGTTTTGTAAAATAGATGTTGCCTTTAAGTTTGTTCGCGCAGTAACTGTACAAAATGCCGAATTAAAAACTAGCTAATATCCTTTTCCGTAACTATAAATATCTGTATCAAATTCTATCATAATCGGTTCAATGGCTAAAGTGAAAGAAGTTAACGGACATACAAACGAGGAAAGAGTAACAGGTACATATTTTCATCTTTCGCATTTATAATTATTTTAGTTTTTAAGGTGGTTCATTTCCCATACAAAAAAACAATCGACATTAATTAGCTAATTTCATACTATTACTACATAAATTTATATTATGCACATCTATTTATTTTGCAATACGATTCCCGCGAAATATAATTAAAATACTTTATTTCACACAGAAGTCACATTTTTATTGATTTTTTTTAAAAGTGGCTTATGTCATCTTATATATAAAAATGTATTGTCAAATGTGTTAGTCGCGCTAAAAATCGAAAACGGCTGAACGGATTGGGCTGATTTTAGTCTTAAAATGTTCGTAGAAGTCCAGGGAAGGTTTTAAAGTGACACGAAGTTCACCGGGACAGCTAGTTTTTTATAAAAAAATCAATAAAAATGTAACTTCTAAATAGATGTGCATATAAATTTATGTAGTAATAGTATGAAATTAGCTAATTAATGTCGATTGTTTTTTTTGTATGGGAAACGAACCACCTTTATAAGGAAATTTGGATTCCATGTTGACACTTGACAGTTGACAGTCAAAATGGACAACTCAGACCACAGCGGGGCTAAAATGGTCGTGCATTTAGCAATTCCTCTCAATCAATAATTCACAAAATGAATTTCAGAAAAAGAGAATTCATATTATGATTCATAATATGATTCTCCAAAGCTACCATTTTAGCCCCGCAGATCCACGGTAGACTGAACGCCCTTTGAATATAACATGTCAAAGAACAAGTACAAGTCAGGTGTCCTTATTTCTTCCATTAAGGACTAAAAGGCCTCTAAACGCAACTAACATTACTAGCCACTCGAAACACGGCTATGAAAAGAGGTTGAGTACTGAGTACTTCAACATCGAAAGCTCCCGTGATTGTCTGCAATCGCTCGGAGTGCAATCGCCCTCATAGCAACCCGACTGTGTTCTATTTACTTGCGGTGTGCCAATCAATATTTTTTTCTATACGATATTATTTATTATGCTTGATTTGTTTTTTAGCTTTTGACCCCCGACCAAAAAGGGGCTCTGGTTTTTTATCGAAATTTGTTTTTCAATTATTTTTACAAAAACTTCGGAATAGCGATTTTAATATTTTTCACCCCTTGTTGTGCCCTTGTCGTGTCTACTATCATAAATTTAAGCCAGGTGCACAACATTTGGCGACATATGAACGCTGTCAAAATATTTTTGCAACTGCCTTTAGACCTGTTTATCGAATTTATTTATTCGATATTATGTAGATGGATGGTATTTGATTGGCGAAAATGGAAGGAGAATGAACAAAGTTCGATTTTTGGGTTTGTTTGTTGGGTCGAGTAGTACGCGGGGCGAGTGCGGGGACACGCTATTGGTAATTCTGTGATCAAGCGGGTCGTATAACGTATTGTTAGAGAACAGAGGTACATTATTGACAGCCTATCTATGTATGGTATTGGCAGATATATTCTTTCTTTCTTTTTCTTCTTTTTTGGCAACTTGACACAAAGGATGTGTATGTTGTGCCACAGACAAGGTAAAAAGGTAAGGAATATGGCGGGAAAACCATATTCCTCGTATTATAATTTTCATCATCGTTTTCATGTATCGTCAGGTCTAAAGTCTAGTCAAAGTCTAAGTAAAAGTCAATACAGTCACAGGAGTCAAGTCGGTCGATTCAGTAAAGTGGTAGACGCTTTACTGAAACTTTCGATGGAGTTTTGGAGGGAACACAAAATAGCACGTTTCTGGATATTACATCACTTTCCTACACTTGTGCATGAACACGAATATCTAATGGTTAATATTCTACCAATATTACACATTAAAAACCCAGCTAACACAATTTTAGGAAAATAATACAAAAACACAACAGCACTCTTTCACATGCCCGCCAAAACTCGGCAGATATATTATTATTTAGTGCACGAGCCCCTTACAGTTTTGCCAAACGATCTTAGTTGTGCGCGCTCTATAATCCATTAAATCCAAAAAGCCTAATTAGTAATTTGTAATTACTAATTAGGCTTTTTGGCTGAAGCTTGTCTATTCACTAGTGTTTTGGATTGGCTGATGTGAAAATATTCCTCCGAAATTGAGTTTATGACACACGACCTATCCTCAGCGTTCCACTGTCCACACTCCACAGTTTTAATTCAGCATAACATTATGTGTGTGTTGCAGCACGGCGTCGGCGTGCACGGCGGCGCGCAGGGCGTGGGCCCGTGCGGCTGGTACTCGGCGTCGGCTGCGCCCGCGCCCACTGCGCCCGCGCGCCTCAAACGCCAGCCCCCGCACCAGCTGCCGGTATGTTGAGCAATACGCCCTTCGTAGGGCTAGGTATCTTGGTGCTAGAATCTAGATGTAACTCGCAACGTTTGACGTTTGACAACGTTTGACAGGAAGTAACGAGTACGTTACCTCTTGTCGTTTGACCGCGTGAATACATCTCTATCATATTCGCAAACTTGTACAGTACCCGGCGATAAATATTGCACATCGACCTTTGGAAAGTGACAGTCGGCTAATTTCGGTTTTGTAGAGCGTTATCTCTTATGCACGAAATACAAAAAGTCCGGTATATATTAGGAGCTGTTAAAAAAAACCATAATTATTATGGTTTGCTTCTTTTGACAATTTTATTATTACTTGTATAAAATACACCAAATTTTCTATAAGTTACGGCTTTAGGTTCGGGTAAAATAAAATAAAAAAGCGTGTTCAAATTATGTTTACGCGTATTTTAATTCTTTTGGAAAATTGCAGCTGTAGCAAATTTAAGGGTGTTAACAACTCTAGATATATATTTTGAACTGGACGCGAATGCACTCTATTGAATTTGAACAACGACTGACATAATGTCAAATAGGTGTGTGCTACAAAGATAACGCTCTATGAAACCGAAATTAGCCGATTGTCTCTTTCCAAAGGTCGATGTGCAATATTTATTGCCGGGTATTGTACATTGGCGCAGATTGGCGTTAAGGTTCACATCACACAACTTGTGTAACACAAGTAATACACCAACTTGATGACACCGTACGTATACTGTATACATAATATTATTATTATATATCTTAAACTACTATGAAAATTGTACAGTCTGAAATGTCCAGATTTACGGCGATATAACATGAAACCATGGTTCGTGTCGTATCGCATACAAATGTAAATTATGGGTGCCTAATGGAAACCATGAACAATTTATACTATATATATTGTAGTAATATACGTAACACCTGTTTCAATGTTAACATTAAAAAATCTACACCCGGACATAGAAGCTCCTTCGTTGGAAGTCGGCGAAAAATGAGTATTTTTCTCGTTAACAATAATAATTGTTGCTTTGTTTTTGTTCATAACAAATAACAATTCGCCAAAAAGGCGAACACGCCTAAACGCGAGGGTTTAATGTTGTTGTTAGCTTTTACCCGAAACTTGGATTTTATTCACCTTCATACGTTCCCCAGGCTGTTGACTGGCTTGCACCTGTTTGTAACTTTTGCGAATATTATTAGCTGACGGAATTGGTCACACTCAATTTTATGTACAACTTGTTTTGTTAGATTTTATATTCGTCTTCCAATTATGAAATATCGTACTATAAGCGTTAAGTACATTGGCTGATAGATAAGAACGCTAAAATGCACTCTAGCATTGACTAAGCAGTAAACAGATAATACCAAATCTTTTCTAGCTTTAGGCTAGGCTCAATTCTTGGCTAGGTTGACGTAGCTACCTGCTGCTTGTAATACTCACAAATTTGCAACAACGAGTTGTTAGGAAAAACATTTTGTATAACTTTGCCCAAGAGTTGGCTGCAGCCTCCACCTATAACTGAAAGAATTTCTGTATCCAGGGAATAACTGGAACAGGGAATAATATAAAATGAGGTTGTTAGCTGCTTTCTTTGTTTCTCAAATGCAAATGTAGAGGTAATAATGAAATGTGTCAGACAAAAACTTTATTAATCCCCTTGGGATAATAGCTATGTACCTTAACTTTAGAATTATTCAATAATATGTTTTTTCTAGTCCGGCGGTGGAGTGAGTGGAAGCAATGGTCCTCACGCGCCGCTCTCCCCCACAGCTCTACTCAACTCCGTTCCATATAATGTAAGTTACTACCTACTACCTACTTACTTTACTACCTTTAGGGCCTTATCATACTAGACTCTAGAGGTTTGCAAGTGCAAGTATGATAACGGCCTTCTTAATGAGTCAAATCTATGATCCAAATCATGACACGATCCACTTTCATACAAATTTTGACATTTAATACAAAGCTTTGTGACCTCGGTAGTTTGCTAAAAGTTATTTATATATGAATCAAAACCTAAACCGTATGATAATAACATTATTAACATTGACATTGAAAATATGTATTTTGTTTATAAAACAGCATGTTCTTATTGTTAAGGATATTTAAACAGTGACTCAATTTTCCCAAACATAATAATACGAATCCATTACGAACCAATTTCATGGAAAATTATGGCTGAGTTTAACGAATTATTTATCAAATTATGCCTTTAGAATATTATTTATTTCCTTTACTTATGACTGTTGTCTGTTATTCTGGCTACAAAAACTTTAGCGAGGCCCCCCCTTAAGCATTTGATCGTCGTCGCCGACACCAAGCGACGCCATTGTTGCTAATGCCAGAGTGGGTTTTTGTAGACTTCGCTCTACATCGTAATCCTGCAGGGCGATTCACGTTTTCCATTCGACTCGGATTCGGAAACTTTACCGTGCGGTCATTGGTGAACGCCTAGCGCGGCCAGCGTTTATTGGATGTCGGGTGATGAAGTTTTCGAATCCGATTCAAATTGCGGATTGTGAAGCAGGGCCCTGGTGAAGATTTACAGTTTACATTATAATTGTCATCTCCCCACAGAGCGTAATGTCATCATCGGTCCGCGCCGTGGCCCCGCCGCCCGGCGCCGCGCCAGCCGTCATGCACACCTCGCAGACTACCACCGGTATGTATTCCTTACGCAGCGGACAAAAGCGATGTGGTTAAATTTTGTAGGGAAGATGTTAAGTTAAGTCCAACCAACTATCTACAGTTCAAAGTGCTCACCTTTCAGAGAGAGTTTCAATTAGGGTCTACACAGACGGACCGCATTTCAACTGCAAATTGCAGTTCAAGTGCAGTTTGAATGCAGTTCACACGACTGCAATACGACTGCAACTAAACTGCAATCCGACTGCGTGTTTGGTTTGCAGTTCTATTGCAGTTGTATTGCAGTCGTGTCAACTGCGTTCAAACTGCACTTGAACTGCAATTTGCGGTTGGATTGCAGTTGAAATGCAGTCCGTCTGTGTAGACCCTTAGGGTTGTAGCAAGCACCGGCTACTCACAGTATGCTTCTACCGAATTCTGCGCTCAAAAAAGTGGCAGGGAGTAAATCAGCAGAAGTAATGCTGGATAGGTTAGGATAGGTTATATTCTGTTTTATCAGGTAAATTATAAAGTACGCATAACCGTAACCAAAACTATCGTAACAAAGGCACGTAACAGGAAACATAATGAGGAAGTAAAGTAAATTCCCGTTAAAATATTATGTTTGATGTTTCCAGAATAGGTAATGTGAACTGACTCATAGTTTTCAAAAACAGCTTTGCAATACGTAATGGCGTTGCCAAAATTGACTTCTCCTTTTGGTCGGCTAATAAACGAAGACATAAGTGGATGAAGTGGGTAACTAACAATTTGAAAACTGACGTCTTTTGCATAAATGCAGGCTTTAGGACCGGGAAAATGATTTGAAATCAAAAAAATGTAGATGCTATGTATAGCTAGATAATATATTAGCTAGATTATGAAGAAGGTAAATTACAAGGTTTATTTAAATTATAAGGGAAAAATGGGTAACTTCTCTCTTATGTTGTAAAATTTTAGTTACCCGGTTAATCCACTCATGTCTTCAAATGCGTTGGGAAGTGGACGATTTAGGTGAGCATCGCCATATTGATTAAACCGTACCGGTTTGCGTGTTGTGAATATGCAACAGCGGATACGTATCCCTAATTTACTTGGCATATTAACTAATTAAATTGTTTACTGCAAGGCATGATTGATCACGGCTCGAACTAATATTGACAAGTACTGTTACAAAAGATTTACTACAACTAGAGCAGCGGTTCTTAAACTTTTGGTGGTGGAACCCTTTTAGAAGTGATATTTTTATAACGAAGAATAAGCCAGTACTAAATAATGCGTAAGCGGTCTTTGTCTTATATTTGAGTTTTGACTTTTGACAGGCAGCTACTTGAATCTGTTAAGTATAATTTACACAGAGCCAGTACTGGCTGCCAATAAGACTGGCAGCCAGTATTGGCTTGGTATATGTCGCGTGTGAACAGATTTTCAAGCCAGGCCAAACTGTTCACACGCGGCATATGCCAAGCCAATACTGGCTGCCAGTCTTATTGGCAGCCAGTACTGGCTCTGTGTAAATTATACTTTAATCATAATCATGTCTTGTTCTTCGTTTATTATAATAAGGCCTTTAAAGAATATGCTATCAAAGCAGAAAGTGCAGTCATCAGTCTATTATTAGACCAATCAATGTCGCCTTCAGAAGTTTAGAAGAAAAGGCGACCGGCCTTATGTTGCCTTTTGAACGCACCGTCAAGGCGAAGTATGATTCATGAGGACAAACTCATGAAGTACCTTAGTCATGCACATGTCAGGAATAAGCCAATGACATCGCCATTTATAAATATCAACTCTGCTCGCTTTTCTCGCCTAAGGCCAGTCGCAGACGCAAAAAGTAAATCATTTCTCCATAGCTGTGATGACAAGTCGGCATTCGTTAGATATTTAGACTTGGGGTAATAGTGAAATGCGTGCCAAGAGGATGAATGAGCTGTAGATCATATATTATACATATTGAATTTAAAAGTACAAATAGACGGCAAAAAGCATTGGCACCAATATTTTGGCCCAAAATATTGGGTCTAATTTTAAAATCTAAATGGACATTTGTGTCAAAATTGCCCTTATAAAATATTGCCATAGAAGTAATAAAAATTACAAAATATATACTTGGCGTCATATCCTGAGTTTTGAAATCTTTAATGTTTGCAGTTTCTTCAGCAAGTAGGTACTAGGTAGTGCATTAAGAGTTCAGACATTAATGTAGTGCAGTTCAATAGTTTCTTCAGTAAGTAGTGCAGCGCATTACAAAGTGACTTTGCAAATAATAAGTTAAATGTAACTTTAACCATAAGTCGGTTACTCGTAATGGTTTCGCCATAAGCCTTCGAGATAGGGTTTCCTCGGTTGACGGTAACTTGAGATGCGGCTTAAAATAATTATACTAGTCCTATAATGTATAATATTGATGTGACTACTAATCGTTATTCTGAATCTTTATGCAGATTAAAAGAGTGAATATAAAATTGGTTTTGTCTATTAGAGAAGTTGTTTCATAGACATTAGGCAGATGGCCGACCAACGTAAATTGGTCGCGTAGTGACCCATCCGACACTCGACAGATCACATATTTTATCATTGAATTGACATAATCCGACCAAACGTCGTAGGTCCGTCAACTGTCTATGAATCAATTTCTTCGAGGGTACTTATGTTAACTGCTCTTTTTTCTCTTTATATTTTATTTATCTTTATATTAGCGATATGTTTTTGTCTTTTTCCGATAAGTAACTTTAAATCTATTATATATAAGACAGGACAGGGACAGCAAAACTGTAAACTATATAATATATCCAATGTATACCCGAGGAAATTGATTCCTAGGCAGTTGACGGACCTACGTCATTTGATGATTGGTCGGCGTATGTCAATTCAATGTTAGCTGTGATCGGTCGGAATCGGATGAGTGGGCAATCAATTTGCGTTACCTATAACTGTACACATTTTTCGCCTCAACTCTGACGCTGGTAACTCCTAAATGGGGAGACTTACGCCAAAAGAAGAAGAAGAATCGGATGAGTTTGACATAACGCGACCAAATTTAAAATTACTTAGGTCCGCCATCTGCCTACGATTCAACTTCTCTGATAGTACATTATCCATTTTGTTAAAAAAAATAACAACAGGATCCTTCACAGTAGTTTGAAACGTTTTAAATTTAAACAAAGGTTTTTTTGCAGGGGATGTGAAAACTTAATTAAATATTATGTGCAAAGTCATCTTCAACGAATAAAAGATGATATAATTTTTCACACTTACGTTTGCTACGTTCATTTATAAAATATTTAAATGTTCGTTATACTCACCTAAGGGGACTATGATATTATACTGCATGGTTTTAATTCTAACATCCATGGTAATAAAATTACAGTCTTCTGTATTTATCTGACACGTGGCTTTCAATTTATCAGACAAAGACTTTGTACATCTATTCGCTGTGTAAACAATATCTATTAACAAAAGAAGTTAATATTCAATCATATTAATATGTTCAAAAGAAAAATACATTAATACACTAAATCTAATACAGTGTTACATAAACCATTGCTGGTTCAAAATTACCATAAAAATTCACCTATCATAATAAATTTTATTTAAGCAAAATATTTCAAAATTAAAGTTAAGTTACAGAATGTGTTTACACAATAGTGATTAGGTAAATCACAAATCTCGAGTATTTACGAAAGCAGACAATTATTGTAACCGAACATGTGGAGTTATGAAACATGTTGTTGCATATCGTGTCTTAGCTGGGGAAGAAATTCAAAGTAAAATAAAGCATTTATAAATCTTTACTTCGCCTTAAACCAGGTTTTGCTATGTTTAGGAGCTTTGCTTTTCTTGTGATTTTAAAATAATAAAAGCTTATAATACAGTCTGACTGTAGCATTGTGGCAAATATAATAATGAGCAGAAAATTACAAGATGTTAATATGAAATTAATAAAAATACCATGTACCAATACCACTCTATAAATAATTTAGCTTCGATAAAGTTGCTACGACTTCGTGGTAATTATATATATATATATATATATATATATATATATATATATATATATATATATATATATATATATATATATATATTTTTTATTTTTTTTTTGAAGAGCTACAATTAAAGTCTGATTAATTGTGGTTCCTAAATCCTTTGTGGTTCGATTTATATCATTGATGTTTTGTCGCCAGGCCTCTACTTTATTATCTACTCTCTAGTTACCTCTTTCTCCTACATAGTATCTGATTATGCTGGTTCTAATTTCGATCAGCTCTGGATTTATGTATAGGCAGTATAGGCCTATGGTCGGCATCGTCCTATGGCGTTATATGGGGAGCGGCAGCGTCCTAGGATGACGGCAAAGTTCGTACATAGGGGCGGCAAAATTAATGTGGTCTATATATAATGTACTTACTCATAAAAAATTAAATCCGGCTCTAATTTCGAGTGTTGTCCTCTATTTCTAATTGCCATGTATCTAACAGTAGTTGCTTCTATTTCCAGTACTGCCGAAAGGCGCCAGCGACGTGTTGGTCAACTCGTCTGGCCAGAACCCGCCGCCTCCGGGCAACAGGCTCATCAACACTACACAGTGGCCGTGAGTATACATACATCCATACTTAGGGCCTGTTTCACCACTCCCTGATAAATGCTGGATAGGCTATGATCCACCACTTAACTTGACAGATAGAGTATGGAGAATCTGTCAAAAAAAGTTGTGGATAGCCTATCCGGCACTTGATCAGGAATTCAGGAAGTGGTAAAACAGACCCTTTATAATATTATAAATGCAAAAGTGTGTCTGTCTGTTACCTCTTCACAGTTCACACCCAAACCGCTGAACAGATTTTGCTGATATTTGGTATGGTATGGTATGGATACTTTTTAGATTGCTTGTTTTCTATGAGAGGCCGGCCTGAGTCCCGGGAAAGAACATAGGATACTTTTTATCCTGAAAAAAAATCAGGTTCGCAATAAACGAATTATGGCGCAACGGAGTTTTCATATACATATTCGAGATATTCTTAAAACAAAGTCTGAATTAGGCCCTAAAGACATATTTTAGAGGTCTATGCTCTTTTGGCTCTACTAAAAATCAGTGACTTCAGGCTTTGGACGTTTTGAGGTTTTATATCTATGCTTGATGTCGCTGTAGGGACTATAATAATTATAGTCTGGCAATTAGAATGACCTACCATTGTATTTCTTTTATTGCACGGCTAAGTTATGAATTATAATGCAAGTCCTACTATGTTTTGTTTACATTTAGATTAGAACGAATTAAAAAGGATTACTATATTTGTAAAGGTTACAAAAATATGAGTACTACTACGTAGAAGTTTATTTAGAGGCAGTTGGCGCATCTTCGTAATTTGGTCGCGTTATGTCAAACTCAGCCGACATATCGCGATTCGCGAGTCGCGACTAATATTGAATTGACATAACATGTACGAGTTGTACGACCATACCATATGACGTAGGTCCGTTATATTCTGTCTATGAATTAATTTCTTCGATGGTAAATTGATGCTACGCTCGCATGTCGTCCTTATATTTATTCAATTCCATTCTCACATACTTACTACTTAGCTACGAAGCTACCAGCTGTCCAATCGAACTTCACAATATTAGAACAGGTGTAACATTGTACTAAGTCATGTTTCGAGTCACCGTATACGTGTTGATAAGGACAGAACCGCGACATGTGCTCAAATCTGATAAGATAAGCTAATAGCCGATTTCTCCCGCTAGTTGGTCCCTTGCAGTCATGACTGACAGTGCACTAGATACGTACGAAGACGACGAACAAACGGACTTCTATATCCCTTTTCAACATTACGAGTAAATAATTTTATATTACACGACAAATTACCTAAGAATTATATAATTTTATATATAATTTGTAGCGTGCATCTCGATTTTTCTAATGATAAGTTCGTGTGCTAAACATAAAAATTGCTATTGATAAGTATTAATCGGTTCACGAAATACATCTTGTGATAATTTTTCAAGGTTTATGTGAAAACTTTCTGAGTGTATCATGTTTGTTATTTTTTGTGTTTGATGAAGAACCATAAACTGTAATATTTTTATCAAAACAAATGCAAAGACCTTTAACCTATATATTAGTATTTGTTATGTCTAGAAAATGCATACGACGGCTGCCGGAACTGGCCACTTATAAGAACAATATTTAAAAAGTAATTACAACATTTGAAAATAGAACTCTTTGGTTGAAGAATACATTTTGTTTCATGTGACTGTCAATTATTTTTCCATTGTGGCGTCATTTTGAAAATTGCGTGTCTTCATTTGCCATGGATTTAACGCGTGAACATTTTCGTGCAATGATTTACTACGATTTTCGGCGTGGGCTAAATCAACAACAGTGCTTTATTCAACTCACCGCAACTTTTGGAGATGAAGCACCATCAAAAACCACTGTTTATCACTGGTACAGTGAGTTTAATCGTGGGTGGTCTATGCTCACGGATGAAAATAAAGAAGGTCGCCCAAAAACAGCTGTTGTCCCACAAAATATAGATGCTGTGCGGGAACTAATAATGCGTGATCGTCATGTTACATATCGCGAGATAGAGGCGTCCTTAGGCATAAGTATGACGAGCATACATAAGATATTACACGAACATTTGGCTGTAAAAAAAATATGTTCGCGTTGGATTCCGCACAACTTGACAATCGATCAAAAACGGGCTCGTGTCGATTGGTGCAAAAAAATGATAAAAAAATACAACCGTGGTACGTCAAAAGCCGTTTATAATATCTACACAGGTGATGAATCTTGGATCTATGCATATGACCCCGAAACTAAACAACAGTCAACGGTGTGGGTGTTCCAAGATGAGCCGAAACCAACAAAAGTTACTCGTGCAAAAAGTACTTTGAAGCAAATGGTCGCCTGTTTTTTTGGAATTAATGGACATGTGGCTACAGTGCCATTAGAGAATCGTAAAACGGTTAATTCTGAATGGTATACGACCATTTGTTTACCAGAAGTCTTTGAAGAAATAAGAAAGGACAACCGACAACGCAGAATCATATTACATCACGACAATGCTAGCTGTCACACCTCAGCTGAAACAACTCAGTTTTTGGAGGGTCAAAAGATCGAATTGACTGGTCATCCGCCGTACAGCCCTGATTTGGCACCTAACGATTTCTTTTTATTTCCATACGCGAAGAACAAATTACGTGGTCAACGTTTTTCGAGCCGCGAAGAGGCTGTTGATGCGTTCAAAATGCACGTTTTGGAGATACCTCAATCAGAATGGAAAAAGTGCTATGAAAATTGGTTCCAGCGTGTGCAAAAGTGTGTCGATCATCGCGGCGAATATTTTGAAAAGCAATAAAACCATATTAAATGATATATGTTTGTTTCTTTTTTTAATTCCGGATACATAAATAGCAGCCCTCGTAACACAGAGATAACGATATGAAAAGTAGCTTTGTACCCCGATAATAACAAAATGTCCATCCCCGATAATAACATAGACTTCGACATGGCATGCCATTGCTACTTGTTTTTAAAAAACTATGGAGTGTAGATGGAGGAGAACTATCTCTGTATGTAAAAAGTGTCCGCTGAAATGCGTTAAATTAGGGTGGCGCTACAGTAGCAACAGGGTAAATTTTAAATCATTAAGCAGCTTTTATTTCAGCTATTTTAGGTTATATTTTTCAAAATATATTGGTTAATATTAACCCAGTAATTCTGTGACTCGGCTATTCGGCTAACTTCAATTTATATTTTGTCACCAACGGCTACATTCATTCCATACCCTTTGCTGCAGCTAGCGCCACTCTTGGAGGATTTTTCATCTGTTATTTACTGCGTACAGCTGGACACTTTTTCAAATATCCCCCATATAAGATAGTTCTCCTCCACTACACTCCATATAAAAAACGAACAAACGGCTTCGAATACTGTCAAAAACAAATATTGATTTTGAAAATGACATTCTATTTTTTAATTTTAGATGGCACCACGGCGCGATATCTCGGGAGCGGGCGGAGGCGCTGCTGTCCGGTTCGCCGGACGGCGTGTTCCTGGTGCGGGAGAGCACCAACTTCCCCGGCGACCACACGCTGTGCGTACGGTTCCGCGGCCGGGTCGAGCATTACCGGTCAGTATAGTTTGTGCCAACGACGGAATTTTTACAGCTCGACAAGGCTTTAAATGAACGTGGCGAAAAAAGGAACTAACACTGCCATCATACAAAAACGTCATTTTTGACAGTTCTCCTTTACCAGCAGCGCTTCCCACCCACGTTATTTAAAGCCTTGTCGCACTTTACTAAAATTTGAATTAAATGATAGATGGTACGCCTATAATCAGGCGCGACGAAAGCAACATAAAATAGGGGAGGGGATGATCTTCCTCTTAGAAACTATATGTGAGTGGTTGACCAAAAAGGGACCTGAAGGTAAATAATTTGATTTTGAGTAAAACGCGTTTAAAGTTTCGTGTTTCGACTCGTGCGCGGTTCACAAAAAAATTCTCAAAAAAAAAACTACGGCACCTAAAAATATTCTGGTTAGACCAAAAGAAGGCTAAAAGACCACGGATTAAAAAAAAAATAAAAATAAAAGAAGGTTAATAATCTGATTTTGAGTAAATCGCGTTTGAAGTTATGTATAGAAACAAGTTACGACTCGTGCGCTATTCACAAAAAAAATCATTAAAAAAAACTACGACACCTAAAAATATTCTGGTTAGACCAAAACAAAGCTAAAAGACCACGCATTAAAAAAATTAAAAAAACCGTTTCCAATCCTTCAGGTCCCTTTTTGGTCAACCACTCACATATCTAGTTATACAGTCATGTGCAACATAACAAAACTAAGTGATAATACTTTAGGTTTTGTATGTGACCCTTGTATAGGGATCACTGTGAAAGTAGCAGCGCTGAAAGAGCATTTTTTTATGATTTGTATGGGCATATTCATGACGCTAGGGCGCTTTCCCATACAAATCACAAAAAACCTGTTTTAGCGCTGCTATTTTCACAGTGAACTCTATACAAGGGACACATACAAGCCCTAAAGTATTGTCACTTAGTACAGCCTGATTAACGAAAAAGGACTGTACCGTGTACGGTGTACAACTTGCTGTACAACAAGATAGAGATGTTGCTATTCACTTTCAAGGGTGTTCTTGCACTCATGTGACCATATTATGCTTTCATTAAGGATTTACTCCTGCACGTCGCATCTGGGGCCTGCAGTTGATCCCGTATTTAAAATATCTTTCCGCACAAAATTTTGTAAAATATACCTACTTTTTATGAGGTGTTAAAAACTAAGGAAAAGTTTAAACTCCGTCAAAAAATATGTTCTACAATACTTGTCAAAAATGTGTAAAGGTCACATTTTCAATACATTTGCAATATTTAGGTGGCCTTCAGCGGCATCAGGCTGACGTTACATGTCAGTTCGAAAGGAACCAAAAAAACGCTAATAGTATGGGAGTTACGTTTCCTTAGTTTTTGTTATTCGTAGGTTACAAAAAACATCTTCGAACATCGAAAAACTGCATTAAATATTCAACCCTTTATAAGTTTTTATAAGGCTTTCTCGGACATCGTTAGTTTGCTAATCACAATATTTTGAGCATTGAATTACTTGATTAGGTGGTTTAATTCTCACGAATCATTGACTTAATGGCGTTGTGGGAAAATAATACAGGTTTGTCTTTGTTGAGTGCGTCAAAACAATCATTGGATTAATGGCTTAATTAAGAACTTTGTTTCCGCGTTTAAAATTAATAGCGTATAATCATTTGTATACAAGAATAATTTGTATACGCATTTATACTAATTAAACCATCGTAATCCGACTACCATCAAATTAGGTTAATTCTTTAATAAGTATTATAGGCATTTATGTAATTTTATACATAATATAAACTAAGTAGTGAAACCTTACGACTACAATGTTTATGTATGTTTTTTTATTTCAGAGTGAAATGGGCGACAGCACCGGACACTCAGAACCAGCGGCTGACTATTGATGATGAAGAGTTCTTCGATCACATGTCAGATCTAGTACAGGTAGTAGTTATCTTCTTTATAAACCTTCGTGGTTTCTCGGTGATATATTATGAAATGTTTTGTAAATTGTATTGTTTTAAATGGTAAATAAAAAAAAAAGGTAAGATTTTAATTATATTTTTTTCAACACCTTACTAAATATTATGTGATGTATGACCCAATTATCCAATTATCTTGTTTTTGACGTTTTATTCTACTACTTAATGAATTTGAGTTCATGCGTAACTTTGATACATAACGTCGCTCTATTTGGGTTGACGAAATTAAATAAGATTATCATCATAATAATAACTCCAATCCACATAAACACGATTTAGGTTTTTTGGCTGGTTAAACTTAGGGTCTGTTTAGAGTGTAACTAGTTATGAGGGACAAATGGCGCTATGGAGCCGTGGCCTTGTAGGGTCTATCGTGTCAATTGTCGTGTCAAACAGTTGTTATATATATATATATGTCTGTCTGACACGACATTTGACACGAAATACCCTACCCTCCCTCAGGTGACAAACGATAATATCGACAACCAAACTGAAATATACGTAACGAATGTCATCACATGTTCCAGCATTACCTGAAAGACGCGGACGGATTGTGCACGAAGCTGGAGCGGTGGCTGCCCAAGTCCTCGCCGACGCCCAACGGCGCCAACAACAACGTGCTGCCGCCCACCTTCCCGCCGCATCCGCAGGTACAGTGACCACGCTTCTAAACACGCTAAGGCCCGTATTTTCGGTCAGTACTCAAGATGCATTTCGGTCTCAAGACACGGTTCAGGCTCTGTGATTGGTTGGCTGTCAAAATTTGGACCAATCACAGAGCCGAACCGTGTCTTGAGACCGGGTCGCATCTTAAGAACTGACCAAAAAATACGGGCCTAATTCACAGGTTACACGGTCAAATTTTCATCAATCTGATCCATCAATCTGATTGACGGAATATTGATGGTTATAAAAAGTTCATATTAAAAATACGATCAATCCGTGGGTTAGACGATCACATTTTCGTCAATCTTTACCGGATTGATAGATCAGATTGATGAAAATTTGACAGTCTAACCTAATTGCATTTTCTGCATTTTTTTTTGCTGCATTTTCACCAGAAATGTGTTTTTAAGATCCAATAGCATCGCCGCGCTGAGCGATGTTATGGCAAGCTTACGTCAAATAAGCGATTCTATTGGTTCTGAAAAACACATTCGGCTGATAAAACTGTTGCTCTTCAAGACAGCAGGCGACAGGTGCAGATAGATGACTGCAGATGCGTCCGCGGACACGAATAGGCTTTATATTTTTAGCCAGTTGCCATATCTTTCTATATAACTCCTAAAGAAAAACTAGAATTGTTGTAAGTTTATAACCATAAGCTTGCTGGGCTTAGGTATCTTAACACTTGAGCATGAAACATCTGATTTTGTAGAAAAAAATGTAAGCCAAATATTGAAGGTTCTCTTCCAATCGCACGACGTGGCAAACTTCAGAATGATGAACATGACATGAATGTTTTGGTTACCGGACAGCTGGATGGTAGGATAAAGATAATCTATTTTAGTCAGCAAAATGCAAAAATCATTGAAAATGAATTATTGTGTTGTCCCCGCAGCAGCCGCCGCCGTACCCGCCAACGCCGTCAGTGTCGGGCGCGGCGCAGTTCCCGCACGCGTACGCGCCGCCGGACCACACGGACGGCCCGCTGCCGCACAAGTTCGTCGAGTCGCGTACGTACACGCTGTTAACGTTCAACTACTTACAAACACTACACAAAACCCCACTTCACTATTACATACGCAAAATTTTTGTAGATAAATAATATAATTTACTGCTTGTCTATTTTGATTGAAGCGAATAATTATTATTGGCATCCCTTTCTGACAAATCATTAAAAACATTTTTATTACTCCATGAATGGCACAATTTTGAACAATAGTTTGTCGACTAGCATGCGTACAAGCTCGCAATCTGCTATCTTTACTTACTTTACTGGGAACTAACCGAAAACTAATGGATTATTATATCCCACGTCTTTCCAAATTCTTGGCATCAACTCACTGACCTCCATTAAACAAGTACGCTAGACCTATGATACCCTTTGAAATGACAGCTGTTTTTTGTGCCTATTTAAAGCGGAATCAGCGCCCCCAAAATCGGGGGAAGAAAACTAAATCTGACGTAAACATGACGTTTAAGTCGCCATATTGGCGCTGATAGCAGTAGTGGGAGTACTTGGAACTAATACTTGTTTCTACCACCGTAGTGATTATATTCTCTTTGGTTTCTACAACCAATAGCGATTGAGCGGCCATTTGCAAGTTACGTCAGATTTAGTTCTCTTCCTCCGATTTTTGGGGCGCTGATTCCGCTTCAAATAGGCACAAAAAACAGCTGGGTATCATCTGTCCAGCGTACTTGTATAATGGAGGTCAGTGCATCAACCTCAACCACATCATTCAATGTATGAGCAAGCAATGGAGTTACAATAGATCCTCAAGGGTCGCAGTGACGTCAGGGCTACAGTGACCTTCCTTCAGGACTAAAAAGTAAAAAAACAGCGGTTAAAGAGAAAAAATTTGTTATGATTTGTATGGGCAAGCAAGAATTTTTCCATATTATAAAGGTGAAAAAAAGTTACTCTTTCAACGCTGCTATTTCAACTCTATATACACACTTTAGGGTGTGTATGGATCCTCTATATCACCAGGCCTGTCCCACTCGCGCGAATAGGCATCGAACTGTAAGTACCACCCGCGGGTGGCAAATCAGTAGGGACTCACAAGCGAGCGGTGACGCACGCGCACGAGTTGTTCGTTGCATACCTGCGTATTGCGTAACTTATTCGATCGCTATCACAGAATTGATATTAATCTCACAATGGACAATAAAAAGAAAAGGGCAAAGAAATATTGCGCAGTGTTTTTACTGTGTTAACAGTTAACACGGATTGTAAACCAAATTTAACTTTCTTTACTATTCGAAACATCATTTGTTTACAAAAATAACTAAGTTATGTACAAACACTTTAAGTAGGTAATATAAGACCGGTTTCAATAATTAAGATACGGTACCTATCGAATCTAAGTACGCGTAACTAGTTACACGCGAATTTATGATAATTAAATCTACATAGTACTAAGACATAATATCCTAGATTATTTCGAGTTAAATAAAATGTAGTTAATTAAATATGGGAAAGGCACTAATGGCAGACACTTTAAGGAAACATGAAACATTTGAATGTTATAAAATATATATTTATGAAAATAAAGGATTGATAACTTCTTCCAAGTCTTCAGTAACTCTTACAAAATAAAACTATTATAATTATTCTCTGACAAATCAATTAAAAAATATCCCACCAAAAACATACCTGTTAAAATAGGGCCTAGTTCCTACAGGCTGATTTATGGTCTAAAAAAAGAGTTGAAATATTATCCAATGCCCAGTTCAGATGCACTTCACCGATCATAATCATCTTCATCAACAGCCTGATCCATAATACTTCTAATTTAAACTTGGCAGGTTAATTAAATTCTATAAATATTATCTAATTATATAATTAATCAAGTGTTACGTATAGAACAAAAACCTGCCAAGTTCAAATTTAGAAGTATTATGGATCATTCTGCTGATGAAGATGATTATGATCGGTGAAGTGCATCTGAACTGGGCATTGGATAAGATTTCAACTCTTTTTTTAGACCATAAATCAGCCTGTAGGAACTAGGCCCTATTTTAACAGGTATGTTTTTGGTGGGATTTCAATACTTTTTTCAAGAAATCATACCTATGTTTATTGTTTTCTTTTTGTGCCACGCCCGATTTAGGCAATAGTTTCGATAGATGCCGCTAGTGGTATTTGTTAAACTATCAATAGAAGCCAAATATTTAAGTAAACAGTATTTATTTATTAAGCTATACAGTGTGCATTATACATGACAATATACTATACCCCCCCTCTCCTCCTCCCACCCTCCTCATCGTATTCTCATACACAAGAGTTTTTATCTCAAGTTCGTAGATGAGCCGACTCACGCTTGACCGATTTCTAAAATTTCTTAATTTTTTGTTAATCTACATATAACACACGACCTGTGTGCCAAATTTCAAAACGCTAGGACAATTGGAAGTGGCCTAGAGGTTTTGATTACCGGTCAGTGAGTGAGTGAGTGAGTGAGTGAGTCAGTGCCAAATTTAGCTATTTTTACAGGGAGATATTTCAGGATCTACCGAAGCTATATCTATGAAATTTGGTATACTGTGTAAGTACTAGTATATAATTACGTAGGTATAATTTTATTTTTGCACTTGCAATAGACACTGAGCTACAGGGGGGTCAAAAGTGCGTCGAAACGGTTCGTGTAAATAGTGCACGGCATGCGCGCGGCCTGCTGGAACTAGGCCTGCGCACTTCCGTGCGCTTTGATATTATTGATCTTCTTGTAAACTTAGTCTTAAGAACTAATAGATGACATCACAAAAAACGAACATCACTAATAGTAGACACCAATATGAACTAATAGTTGACATAGAACATTACATTACATTTTTCCTGTTATTAGGTCTTTATTTGCCGTTTTTCAAAAGATTTTATTTTTGTCGTCATAGTAACTACATGCATCAGAAATATTATCCACGTTGTCTCCAGATTCTATTCATTCTTCTTCCATGCTGAAACTATCTTTCCTTTTATTTTTATTTTTCATATTTTTTTCCTAGCAAATTTATTTTCAGTCTTTAGTCTCCATGCTTCTTTTGCCTCTTCTTTTTTCTTCTTTCTTTTCTCAGCTCTCCTTTTTCTTCTTTTTACTGCTAAAAAACTAAAGCAATCGATTTTTAGATCAGTACAAGGTATAATATTAGACACCATGTCCATTTTTAGGTACAGTAGTTCTAAGTTCTTAATTTGTTAATAGAATTATATTTTCAAAGAATAGCGATGATTTTTGCAGTAGAATAAAGTACAAAATAACTTTAGTATGTATTGCAAAACTCAAAGATGAGATCCATGTCATCTATTAGGTTTTTTACATTTTCAAGAACTAATAGTAGACACCCTTTATATTGTTAGGGAAAATGGATAAAAAATCTTAAATAAACATTAATTAGTGTATACAACATGATCATTAATCCAATGAAATCAATAGAAATTACAAAAAATCAAATATATGTATAAAACTTACGTGCAAAATTTCGCCTTCCTTAACCTATTTGCTAAGAAATTGCCGAGCGCGTGTTGACGCGGTCATATTATTTACGAAAACTGATCCCATTTTAAAATTTTGTTCCCGAAGGCGTCCCTAATATATTTTTTCAATTCAACAGATAGCTTGAGAAGCTTATAAAATTTACAGTGGTGAGAAATAATTAGAGTAATTCGTATTTTTATGGTATTTTTGTCATAAGTGTCATCTATTAGTTCCGTGTCTAGCATTAGGTCTTTTCCCTTATAAAGATTATAATATTATTTTTAAAAAGAGACAACCCTGATTTCTTCAGAAAAGGTACGAGTTATGCGATAGAAAGAGAGCGGAGATGTAGACAAATATAATTGTAGGCACCTAGCACTGCGCGGTCGGAATTTGAACTTTATAGTATCGTAGCATGAGTCGTTAATTCTTTAAACGGGTTTCGCCAGTGGGAATTCTGTTGGTACAACTAATATATATTCTGTGATATCACTTAGTTTTGTTACATCCTGTATACGTCTTGTACTTTCCAGGATGGGTGATAAACGAGAGGGATCTGGAGATTCGCGAGAACATCGGCAAGGGCGAGTTCGGCGACGTGATGCTGGGCATCCTCAACGGCACGCAGAAGGTCGCCGTCAAGATACTCAAGGACAGGGAGGCCGCCAGCAAGTTCCGAGCCGAGGCCAGCGTCATGGCGTAAGTGAACTAAAACCAGAGTAGACAGAACTAACGAGTAGGCGGCTAATGCGTTACTCAGCATTGTGAAACATGTCGATAGTGACACTCGCGCCCAACTCGCGTATATTTGCACATTTCTTTGAAGTCGATGTACTCCTTAGTTATGTCTACTTTGCTTAAACGGTTTTTAACTTCGTGATATCCATATGACACAGCAATTGACGTGAGAGACCCTATTGCTACTTAGGTGGGGGCAGATGCTAGGTTGGAAATCTTTCTCTTTGCGTGTCGGGTCTGCCCCCTAGCGGCAAATGAAATATCGAAAACCCTCATTGGAATTTAACATAACCATTCTTATCTATATAGGTATATAAAACTCAAAGGTTACTGACTGACATGGTGATCTATCAACGCACAGCCCAAACCACTGGACGGATCGGGCTGAAGTTTGGCATGCAGGTAGATGTTATGACGTAGGCATCCGCTAAGAAAGGATTTTGATCAATTTTACCTCCAAGGGGTTAAAATACGGGATCAAAGTTTGTATATAATAATATTAATAATACTTTTGAACGCGAGCGAAGCCGCGGGCAAAAGCTCGTGTGACATAAAGATCAACTATTTACTATAGGTTTACAAGTTAAATTAGGCACAGATGATTTAACTCATATTAATACTGATGTGTTCCCCTTCAGGTCGCTAAAACACGAGAACCTGGTGCGACTGCTGGGATGCGTGGTGTTCAGCACTAACGGCAGCACGTGTATAGTGACGGAGCACTGCGCGCAGGGCTCGCTGCTAGACTACCTGCGAAGCCGCGGCCGCCACTACGTCACGCAGCTCGACCAGATCAACTTCGCCTAGTGAGTGCTGTAAACTAGTTTAAATAAAATAAACGACGCTGGTCTAAGTGTCTAAACACACTAGGCCGAAAATACGCGAAGTTCGGCATGATTACGTCACACAGTGTGATAAAAACCTCGATTTTGTTTCACCGCGTTTTTCTTTCAAAATACTATAGTTGATATCTATATAAACATTAGAGTAAAACTCCCAGATCGATATTCTTTGTAGTTATTTTTTTAAAGAGTGTCAAAGTTGGCGTTTTTCCGGGTCAAAAATTTGCATAAAAATTAATTTAAAAAAAACTAATCAAGTAACATTAATTTTGTTTATACCAATTGAACAAGCACTTAATACTTTACTTTTTCTCCAAATTTGGTTAACCTACTGTGATCAAGTAGGGAGATATTTATTTATTTAATAATTTTAGTTTTTCATTTTTAATTTCCCGATTAGATCGAATTAGAAAAAGTTTTAAGCATGAAACGATAGTGTGAGTAATCCTTTATCAATGTTATTAAAAATCACACTCTAATAACCTCTGTGTCAGAAGTTATATCCAATTCAATTTTTTTTTAATTAAAATTCGGATTTTTTATACCTAGGGTTGTCACTAAAGTTGATATTTTATTTTCCCCGACTACATCAGAAGGTGATTACTGATTAGATACTGTTTGAGCATATAACATCATTATGTCGCAGAAAGAGGCCTCGGAGCGAGACAGAGAGGACGATCCCACCTCTCTGCCGCTCCGCCGGCGTAGGACGGGAGTGCGGAGGCGTCGCTACGCGAACCTCCTAACTCTCGTCTAACGGGGCTCCGGGTTAGGATGGGAACCTGCCCGGCTTTGTTAGTCCCGGCGTCGAGGGAAACGCTGTAGTTTGCCTAAGCGTTCCCTTACTTTGGTGGAAGTCCGGTCCGAGGTAGACCGGCCAGTCGTGGAGGGAGTCCTGTGTTTGTTAGATCCGGGATATCCCTCCTCTATACGGCTGAAGGCGAACCGCAGGTGGTTTTAGTGAGTAGGAGTCTCACATACCCCCGGGGTACCCAACCCGGGGCACCCATGATGGGTTTCCCCTGCGAAAAAAAAATATAACATCATTAGTTTACGTTATATTTTTCACTTTTTAGATTTTTTATTATTAGACGTACCTAAACGTGATCTTGATATTTTTCGTATAGGATATCGATTGCAAATTTGCGTATCAACCGGATAAATCAAATAAGAGACCTTTAGTGACAACCCTAGGTACGAAAAATCCGAATTTTTATTAAAAAAAAAATAAATTGGATATAACTTCTGACACAGAAGTTATTAGAGTGTGATATTTAATAACATTGATAAAGGATTACTCACACTATCGTGTCATGCTTAAAACTTTTTCTAATTCGATCTAATCGCGAAATTAAAAATGAAAAACTAAAATTATTAAATAAATAAATATCTCCCTACTTGATCACAGTAGGTTAACCAAATTTGGAGAAAAAGTAAAATATTAAGTGCTTGTTCAATTGGTATTTAAAACAAAATTAATGTTACTTGATTAGTTTTTTTTAAATTAATTTTTATGCAAATTTTTGACCCGGAATAAAGCCAACTTTGACACTCTTTAAAAAAATAACTACAAAGAATACCGATCTGGGAGTTTTACTCTAAGGGCTCCCTCAAACGATCAAACATCAAACACGTCAAACACGTAGTAATCCAAATTTTCTTCAAACACGTCAAACACGTAGTTTGTACGTATTTGACATGTTTGATGTTTGATCGTTTGCGGGCTACTTAATGTTTATATAGCTATCAACTATAGTATTTTGAAAGAAAAACGCGGTGAAACAAAATCGAGGTTTTTATCACACTGTGCGTCAGCAATGCGCAACCCATACCATATAACGCGACGTGATTTCGGCATGGTGTGTCATCAGTAATTTAAAATACATTGCAGGCGTAATCAAGCCAAACTTCGGCCGCGTTTTTCGGCCTAGTCACTAGTGTGTTTAGACACTAGTCTGAGTATGTAATAACTAATAACATAACTATAATACATTGACGTACACAAGACTTTATTCTGCGATAAACTTTTCTTCATTTTATGTAAAAAAAAAAATTGTTCCGGGTAGTAATTAACGTTTTTTCCTATGCGAACGCAACGTTCAATATTAAAAATGATCACTCTTCAAAATTAAAGTAAGAATTACTCTATCTTACTTCAATTTTGAATTCGAAAAGGAACGCGAGCAACCTAAGACAGGCCACACGGGCGCTGCGTCATCGCAGCGTTATTACGAAGCAGTCTTAACGTCAACACTTCCCGTCAGTCCCGCTTCATCTCGGGGGCTGCTGTCCGTCATGTGTACGTTGCGACGATGCAGCGCGCCGTGTGAACACCTTAGTTATTTGTATGTAAAACAACGCAACGGTAGCGCTGCGTCGACGCCACGCTGACGCAACGCGCCGTGTGGACTGGCTCTGACACACAATGTTTATAGCGACGCGTGTTGCGGCATGGAGTACCTGGAGAGGTCGCGCGTCGTCCACCGCGACCTGGCGGCGCGCAACGTGCTCATCTCCGCCGAGGGCACCGCCAAGGTGGCGGACTTCGGTCTCGCGCGCCCTGACTCCGCCCCCGACGACCCCGCGGACGCGCTCCGAGTGCAGGCCAAGCTGCCCATCAAGTGGACGGCGCCGGAGGCGCTCAAGTACAACGTGAGTCACCCATACTGAGTGCCATAAGGCCGCATTTCCACTGACGCGGAGCGGAGCTTAGCGGTGCCGAATTGACCAATCACCATGCTCGAAATCTTCGCTCCGCTTCGCTGTCAGTCCGCTGGAATAGCACGATTGGTCAATTCGGGCACCGCCAAGCTCCGTTCCGCTTCGCTCCGCTTCAGTGGAAACGTACCCAAACTCACCGGGAAGCCATCACGACGTGGCCAGTGACGTTACCATGGCAACGTCTGGCGCGGGGCGCCTCTAAGTCGCCGCAAAGCGCTGTTTTTAAACTTTACAAAGACACACTACTAAAAACACAGCTTTGCGGCGACGTAGCGACGCAAGACGTTGCTTGGACGTTGCCATGATAACGTCATAGGCCATGTCGCAACATGGCTTCCCGGTGAGTTATGGCACTAATATTATAAAGACGAAAGTTTGTCTCTGTCTGTCGGTAAATCGAATCATCAGTTTTGGGCGTGAAAAAGCACTACGTCCAAACCACTGATCCGATTTTGCTGGTTACGAAGATACTTTGAGTTCCGAAAAAAAAGGTCATCTTTTTTTTCGGAACTCAAAGTATCCAGGTTACTTTTAATACCGGAGAAATGTACGGTTCTCGCGTGATTAAGGAATTTTAGCGCCACCGAGTTGCGGCCGTCGTTTAATAGTAGATATTCAATCAAAAGAAGTTTCAAATAAATCATTTTACTTTAAGAGCGTTTACACCTAATTTCAAGTTTCCATACAAACCTGCGGCGAAGTATTTGAATTGCTTTGCGCGACTTTAAGAAAACCTCTGTTAAGATATCGAGATTTAATGTACAAATACTCTATAAATCGTATTTTTTTCTCTGCTAACTATTTAGACAGTGAAATTTGCTATAAAAATAAGTTATCGAAATTTTTATAAAGATAAGTGATTGATAATTTTTTCAAGTTTGAAAAGTACAGTTTTAAGCCAAATTGAGCTCGAAAGGTGTATACGCTCTTAAACTAAGACAATGTTTTATATTTAATTTAAACATACAAAAAAGCTAATGTCCACCCTTGTTGGTATAATTAAATCGCTGATTTAATGTCCGATTTCTGTGGTTTTTTAGCAGGATTTTGCAAGGTTTTTTATTTTACGTCAAAACATTAACCAATCATAAGCGCTAATTATTCTCGGCGCGGCGAACCTTGATCCCGACACTGACAGTTAATCTCACCACAACATTGTACTGGCTTCACCATTAAATTAGGATCATATTGGAGGCGTCTAAAAATTCCATTTATAAATTTTACGTAGCTTTATGCCATTACAATAATATTCCGTTGGAATATAAATTATTCTTAACATTTACGAAAAATTATCTCAATCTGAATTTACGTTTATTACGTAAATTCAGATTGACATAATTTTATGGTGACTATCCTAATTTAATGGTGACGCAAGTACAATGTTATGTCGTGAGATTAACTATCAGTGTCATAGGGATCAGGGTTCGCCGCGCTGAGTATAATAGAAAACCTCAAAGGCCAGGCAGTCTTTTATATACCCCAACGTGCTAAACATTTGAAGGTTGTAGGGATACTTGCTGTTTTATGTTAAAAATATGTTAACAATTTTCTTAACGTATCTTTTGCAGAAATTTTCAAATAAGTCTGACATGTGGAGTTTTGGAATACTTCTCTGGGAGATCTATTCGTTTGGGAGAGTGCCATATCCGAGAATCGTAAGTTCTTTTACGTAATAAATCAGATGCTATTTGCACATCATCCACCCTACACTATATTTAATAATTTTACTGGTAAACATATTTATAGTTAATAGTTATACACGGATGCTGTCTGATGTGTTGGAATTTGGAAAAGTCACTTGACAAAAGATTTTGAATATCCCACCCATATTTTCATTTTATATTAAGGCGACATAATGTGGTTAATCTTATAATATTTCCACAGCCGCTAGCCGAGGTGGTGCGACACGTGGAGCGCGGGTACCGCATGGAGGCGCCGGACGGGTGCCCAACCGGGCCGTACGAGTTAATGCGGGCCGCCTGGCACGCGGACCCCGCGGCGCGACCCACCTTCGCCCACACGCGCCTGCGTCTGGCCGCCGAACGCAGCGCCACAGTTGATAACCAGGTATAGAGTGAATAAATGCAATAAAATTTAAAGTGCACGCAACTACGTATACTCAGACGCGATAAACCTACGTACGTGTACGCAATGGGGATTGTCCATTTTTTTTTAATTTTGCTCATTACAAAAACATTTCGAGGAATAATTTTCTATATATAAACGAAAAAAATACCCATTAGTTACTTATATTTTTGAACAAATATTTTTAACCTTAGTTTGACCTTCAATGGAACGCCATAAATCAATAAATTCGACGGGAAATTAGCAATAAATTCGACCAACATTACGTTTTGAACTTTTGGTAAGCTTCTCGTATCAGCTTTCACATAATGAGAACTTGCATTTGACGAACCAGCCATTATAAATGAGATTGAAAGGAATTAAAATATACTGCAGAAGTCAATTGGTCGCCGATGATGACGTCAGAGCGAAACTTTAAAAATTTATTGAGAAGAAACTAGCCAATGAATTTCAAAATTATTGAATTTATATTCTTAAAATACCCTATTTTAACGAAAAAAATAAATAAAAAGTACATGTGATTTTTTTTTGGACAATGCCCATTGCGTATACGTGGTCGTAACAAGGTATAAGTGCATGCAACTAAGTACACTTACAAGAAACTGCGTACAATAAACGTAACAAGAACGTTTACGCACAGTTTACACGCAATAGCGTTTACACACATTCAGCAATTATAGGGTAATCCATTAAATCTTATACCATCACGCAAGCGATTCTTTTTTCATTTAGTATGATATTTTCTGTCAATCATGTTTAAAAATGTGATTGATTTTCACATTTTTATTTACAGTGAACCTATTGAAGACCGCACGGGTTTCTATATTTTATTTAACGAAGAGTAGAGAGCACTGTGAAGATGTGAGCTGTATTTTATATAATAAATTGATTATAATATTTCATGTAAGTACTAAATTATTTTGGTAATATTTAAATACACTTTCTCGCTTAAGAAGTAACCATAATAGGATAGTTTGGAATTTGGTCAAAGAAAAATTACTAAATATTATGTACAACACTTAGGGCTTTTAGTGGCCACTTCTATATTCATGTTTCTCTCGCCCACTACTGTAACCTTACTACTTCCGTTCCTGACTAAGTGATTCTTATATGCTCAAACTACGCGTTGCACAAAATATTTATTCTCGAACAGAGCAATAGTTTTTTTGAACATATACCCGTACAAATTATATATAAATTAGAGTAAGAGACTTTCGAATCCTCTAGAAATAATTTGTATTAGAAAAAAATGTTATCAAGCTCACTAAAAGCCCTGCTAAATATGGCCTATTCAGACACGAGACAAATCTGTTCACCGGTACCGCGGTACTGTCTAGTCAAGTTTGTAGTTTTGTATATTATTTTCCATTTATTTAAATCTATGGTGACTGATATTTAGCGCCCAATGTGAGTAAATATTTTTAATATTAAGCTTTATTTCTCCCGATCTTATGAAAATCTATACTAATATTATATTGCACTATACTAGCGTACGGAGATAAATTATTGCTATATTTCATTGAGTGTGACACGTCTGAGCGATTCATTCCTTTACGGCGGTAGATATAAAGGCTGACGACGGCTGCATTTCTAGCTAATCTGCGTTCGATTGTGATTATGGATTTATTTTCGCACTCTGTGTTCTAGGATAAGGCGTGCTTAGTGGTATTTTAAGGTAATGCCTAGGCCAACTTAATGGTTGTGTGCTAATGTTTAGGACTCGGTATCAAAATTTTGAACATCGTGTTAAACGGTGATTTAAGATATTATTCCGTATCGTATTTCGACAAATAAAATTGTATTTGATTCTCAAATGATTATTCGGTGAACGTTTTCAGAATTTTGTCTTTTATGCTTGTAATTATACACCTGTATTGTAATGTATGTATATATCTTTATGTTGAAACTGTGTTTTAGTCACAAGCATAAGAGAACAACCATTAATTTTAAATTCAATGTTGATCTGTAAGGTTGAACTGTAGTAGAGGGGGAAAAATATTTAAATACAACTATACCGTACCCCGTACTTATTAAATGTTTTGGCATAATATTATTATTCAGTTTATTTAATGTCAGTATTAAAAAGTAATCAAAAGCGTGTCTCAAGTTTTGGTTGTATTCATTGAAATATAATACAGTATTTATATTATTCGCAGTTTGTATGTGATTCTCCCCTTTTACTACAGTCAAAGAAGATATTGTATGTTCATTTTTCTTATGCAATATTAGTTGTAAGTGTTACATTGTTTTTTAACGATTTATTTATAAATTTCTTTAATAAAATTGGTATATATTTATCTGAAATATTATGGTCTATGAGCGAGATGCTTTAGTTTTCATTGACTGATGTTAAACATCTATAATTTGTATGTCTGAATCAGTTTTCTCAGACTATAATAACAATTTCAGTGATAATCAGCAAATTTAAAGATGCGATTAAACTTATAGTCAGTATTAGGATTCGAGTTAATGTTTAAATTGTTTAGATAATATGTCCTAATGAATTTCCTATCCTTATGGTTGGGTCACCATTATTAACTACTTAATAAATTGTTATTAGAAGTAGTAGCTCATTATTTTTAGTGCTGTTTGCACACAGACGCCACGAACAAGGATAAAGTGATAGAGTGAGATGCAAAATAACCCATGTTTGACATAATGTGAGACAGCAGATCAGTATTCAGTAGTTAGCTTTTTCGTAGTTGGTGACATCGGTGTACAAACAGCCTTAAGAGGGCTACTAACCCAAAAAATCAAACATCGTCCTTCTCTCTTCACACTTACGCCCGTCTTTCATATGCCAGGTGAAAAAGGACGACGCGGATTAATCGCCAAATTAGTTTTTTTTCAATAACTCGATAAATATACAACATTTTAAAAATCCGCTAGGTCGGTTTCTCAATAATAGAATTTTATATAATGTGTTAAAATATTAACTTAGTTCAATGCACGGTTATGGCAATAAATGAAAAATTCGTGATAATTCGATGCATCTTTGTGATTTTTTTTTTCTATCGAGAAAATTTTAAGATATCGTGTTTTTGCTCAGATTAAATTCTTTTAAATATAATGTAGTATCTAATTTTAGAAAACGAAACAATTCGGGGCTTATTTTCAAGTATAAAAATGAATTATAAAATCGAAAATTTTGGGTTAGTCGCCTCCTTAAGGCGAAACCGCACTAAAGTGTCGTGTCGCATCGTGCGGTTCCACCTTATATTGAAAAAATCTGTAAAAAATAATTTACAATGATAAAGCATGCACTCGCTATAGACCCTATAGACTCGTAAGTGTAAGTACTCACATACGGTTTTGCTCGATCGAGCAATCACGTAGAGTAAAAACGACGGCTCGGGCTTTCGTCCACACATTCAGCATTGCTCGATAGTTTTACTTCAGTTCGAAGGAAATTAGCTACGAATAATAAAAACTAGTGTCAAAAAAATTGTCAAGCCGGCTCGATTCGAGCCTTCAAATAGGCTCGATGCGAGCCTTCGAGCCGTGAGTTTTGCGGTCCACACGGTGGTTTTTGCTCGACTTCGAGTAAAACTGTCGAGCAAAACCGTATGTGAGTACTTAGCATAAGAGTTATTTTATTACCAAAGTGATGTCCAGTTACACAACCTGTCTTCCTAAAGGCCTGCGTTAATTTTATGATGCCAAACTGTAAAAAGTATATATTAAAATATAAAATGCTTGTTGGTGTCTTTTTTTATAGATTTCTGGATGGAATATGTTTTCGTATGCTGTGTTTAAATATACGCACGAAATAAATACTTATAGTTACTGCCATATTTTCAAATTATATTATTGTGAAATACATTCGTGTATTGTGCATGCAAGCTTAATATTACTAGAAGTATGGTTGTGTTATTTTGGTGGCGCAGGCCAGGTTTTATGAAAAACCTAAAAACTTTAAAGCTACATTATGGGTCTATACAGACGAACTGCAATCCAACCGCAAATTGCAGTTCAAGTGCAGTTTGAACGCAGTTGACACGACTGCAATTGAACTGCAAACCATTATCAACTGCATTCAAACTGCACTTGAACTGCAATTTGCGGTTGGATTGCAGTTGAAATGCGGTCTGTCTGTATAGACCCTAAGATGTAATAATATTATGAAATTGTATAAGTACTGAGAACCTTGCAGCTACACTTCAATGAAAGAAAAATCTCGTTTTGTTTTTGTTTATTATTGTAATATTTCGGAATGTAAATACATGTTAGAATTAAGGAATGAAAATATTATAAGAAATTATAATCACATGGTTATTTCAATTTTCACCCTTATTTAAGTCTAGTTTAGTAACTTGTGATTGCTTAGACTGTTGGGAGGTATAGAGTCGATGATACACGGACGTAAGGATTCACAATTTTATAATCTTAAATATCGGTTTTTAAGTTCAAAGCTTGATTCCAGTTTGAATTATTGTTAACATTAAGTCCAGCTTGTTAAGACTTTTCGTATTGGAAAGAGCGGGAGATACATGATATTTAACAAGGTAAGTATGTGCAAAATTGGTGCTGAATACGTAGGTCTACCCACGTACAATGATATTGCACCAAAGTTATCGAAAATCTGAACAACTACAGTCACTTGAACAAGACTCACGCCTCGGTCTTCTCGCTTTTTTCTTCGGTACGTATTCGTCTTTCACTATGACGTCGCTTCTTCCCATCCTTTTCAATTTAGTCTGAGTCTCGCGGTTAAAACCCTCGGTGTGGTTACTAGAAGCATCCGTATAAGTTGCGACAAGTTTGTTTGACTTTTCTTTTAAATTTTCAACATGAGTGTACCTACTTGTTCCTTCATCGATGCTCATTTCGTCGTAAGTTCTTTGTGAATTGCGCAAACAGTTGCAGCATATGAAATTCTCGAGTTCGGTTTGAGCTGCCGCGCATATGCTCAGCTTTTGATCAGCGTGCCGTAAGGAGGGATAGAAGTAGTGGATGTCCGTTGTAGAAGTAGAATGGTCGTTGTGAAACTGGAATTTTTAGGAAAACATGTGAAAAATTACAGCCTGGAGACAGACAGACGGACAGACATCGAAGTCTCAGTAATAGCCAATAGGGATACGAAACCCAAAAAACCATGTCTACTAATACTTAGTGGTACCTGCGCTTACGATAAGTCTGCAAATAATAATGTTTGATTAATGTAGTAAAAAAATGTTATCACCCAGCTTCAAGCAAAGAAATCTAGATCAAAATCGGTTCATTGGTTTAAGAGCTACAATGCAACATACACAAAAAGAAAGATGCGAACTAATATCGTACAAATATGACATACTGTCTACTGAGTAAAGCGTGTCCCAGACAGACGCGGCCTGCGGTGGCGGTGGCGATGGCGGTCAGTTGGATGACTTGAGAGTTCTAGGAACGACACAGACACACGCGGCCTGGACGCGGTCACAGCGCGGCTTACCGCGGCCTCAAGCCCCGCCCCCTCCGCCACCGCTTCTGTGTGAATGAGCGCGCGGACATGAGGCGGCCATTACGCGATCAGTTGTAAATATTTACAACAGGCCGCGTGTACCGCGTGAAATTATGTAGTTAGTAAATATTTTTTTCTAAACTTTGCTTTTATTACTTTGAACTTACTTACTTTTTTCTTTCATCTTATTAAAGCGCCAATAAAAGCAATAAAACTTCGTTACGAGGCCATTACTAACGTCCACTCGCAGGTGAGACTCGAGAGCTAATGTGCCGCCGTAGGTTAGAATGACCGCCACCGCGGCCGCGGCAGTTTATTGTTATCACGGTCAAGCAAGAAGGCAACGGCAGATCGCCACCGCAGGCCGCGTCTGTCTGGGACACGCTTAAAGCGTCTCCCAGACAGACGCAGCCTGCGGTGGCGGTGGCGGTGGCGGTCAGTTGTATAACTTGAGAGTTCTAGGAACGACACAGACACACGCGGCCACGCGGCCTAGTCCTTAATAAAGTTAACTCACTTTTTGCAAGTATTGATTGGCGTAGAAGTCGTAGCTGGTATCTCTTGTTAAATTGTTGTTATACATATTTTGTGCAGACATGTAATAACTTAAAAACGTTGACGGATTTCTGAAAATTCCGCATTGGGCGTTTTCACACTGCGACGGTAACGACACGACACGATACCACAGAATAGATAAGGGCCACCGCACATATAATACAATTTCAAGTTGGCCGATTATCGTACAAACTAAATTGCGTAGTGTCACAATTTAATTGGACAACTTCATCGTGTACGCTGCCAGCCGCAGACTTTTAGATTTAGTTGGTAACGGTGTTGCTAGCCTAGCGACGTGCGTGTTAAAATGCGTAAAAAGCACGCTTTTATTGTGGCACTAATAAAACGAAGGCGAAAAGAAAGGAGAATATTTTGGGTGCATTCAATATTAAGTGACAGAATATTAGAATTAGTACGATAGTCACTTTGTACGATAGTCGGCCAACTTGAAATTGTTTATTATTATTAATAATAATAATAATATCTATGGACGCTTCACACCACGTCAGTCTGGCCCCGTGCTAAGTACCTAAAGGACTTGTGTTACAGGTACCAGACAACGGAAATATATTTAATACTTTTATACTATGCATATATTTAAGATTTTTATTATATAATACACATATTTAATACACATCCAGACCCGGGAACATTGAAAAACTTTTTGTTCCGTCGGCGGGATTCGAACCCGCGACCCCCGGCTTGAGCTACCAACGCGCTCACCACTGAGTCACAGAGGTCGTCAAACGTATTATGTACGGTGGCACCCTATTCTGTGGTATCGTGTCGTGTCGTTATCGTGCAGTGTGCAAACGCCCATTGTTATTTGTTAATATTTTAAGTAACTACATAAAACTGTTTGGATCTGCTTTAAATTTTATTTTTTATTTTATAGATTCTATTTTTCTGTACTTTGTTCAAAAAAATAAGACTGTCCTTCTGGCGCAGTCAGGTGAAAACAAGCAATAACTTACTCATTACAAATGCTCCTTATGTACCAGCATTCAGAATTCACAGGCAGAGGATAGGTAGTTCCAGGGTGTAAGGGATATGGGCGTCTTAGCACAGGCACAAAATAAAGGTGTATGGACCCGTCTTGAAAATTTGCAGGAACGACGTCACCCTCTCCTACAACGTCTGGCGGTCTCTGATCTGAAATATAGCTGTTAATAAGACTCACTTTGTATTAATGAAAGAGGAACTTGTATTGATAAAAAGCGCAAGGGATGTAACATGATAAATCTACTCTGACTGGTGGGTAAGTCCGATTCTGGCTCATCGCTTATTATGACGGCGTCAGTACTCAGTGTCTATTTGTTACATCACGCTTAAACTGATGAAATGATATTGTTGGTTAAGGAGATCCCAGCGTCCCCGGATTATCCATACTAATATTATAAATGCGAAAGTGTGTCTGTCTGTCTGTCTGTTACCTCTTCACGCTCAAACGGCTGAACCGATTTTGCTGAAATTTGGCATGGAGATACTTTGCGTCCCGGGAAAGGACATAGGATACTTTTTGTCCCGGGAGAATGTACGGTTCCCACGCGATAAACTAGTTTTGGCGCAACGGAGTTGCGGGCGTCATCTAGTAATTTATACGATAGATTTTAGCCTGGAAAAATGAAGGTTGCACTGAAGCTGCGGGCAAAATCTAGTACATTAGGTATACACAGCGAATGCAATTTTGTCTATTGTTAATTATTTATAATGCGGTTACTTAATATTATCTCAGCTGGTCTTATTAGGACGTTCGCTGCGTTAAGCGTGCGCCCGGCGCGGCCACCCGCGAGGCGTGCTTGTTTCATGTCATCCCATAGGCAGGTATTACACGCATCAATATTATCACGATTCCGTGATAATATTGATGGTGTAATAGGCCGAATCGCAGTACTATTTGTGAATCCCGTGATACTAGAATCGCAATAATATTGACCGTGTAATTTAGGCCATAGAGCAGCGCTGCGACTGACGAGCGCACGGCGCGGGTGCCCGCGACGGGCTGTCGCGCCGGGCACACGCTCAACGCAGCGAACGCCCTTATAAGGTCAGAATGCGATGTGCCAATGATAGACTTTGCAATAACTCAAGCAATGCCACAAATAAAACTGAAACTTACAAGGAACTTGAAGGCCATAGAATCTCTGATTTTCTATGCTAGGTTGAACTAACTGATTGTTAAACATTTTACTGATTGGATTCCATACATCTTACATTGTTTTGGGGAGTGTGTGAATATTTTTTTATTTTGTGTCCATAATGCGCGAATTTTGATGGCGATTTGTGATTTTAATTAGATTTGCCATGGATTTGCCATTTATTATTTGTCTGGAAATGACAATATTGACACATTTTCTGGTAAAGATTCCTAGCAGCCTAACCAAGTAGGTTTGCCAGGAGCAGCTGTAGTAGCAGTAGTCTGTTATTGGTTATTAGTCTTATTACTTATTAGTTATTAGACTTATTACTTATTAGTAACTAAAATAATATTACTTCGAAATTAAAGCTTAAAATAATCGGCCAAGTGCAAGTCGGACTCGCGCACGAAGGGTTCCGTACCATTAAAGAGCAAAATTAGGCCAAAACTTGTGTTTTTTGTATGAGAGCCCCCATAGTTTTTTATTTTATTTCAATATTATTATTAAATATTAAAGTATAGATATAAATAACTAAGGATTTTGTGAAAAATTTAAGTACCTACCTGTTACCACTATTAATATACCTAGAGCAAAAAAGCTCAAAAAAATCACGTTTGTTGTATGGGAACCCCCCTTAAATATTATTTTTATTTTGCTCTTAGTATTTGTTGTTATAGCGGCAACAGATATACACAATCCATGAAAATTTCAACTCTCTAACTATTACCGTTCTTGAGTTACAGACTGGAGACATACAGACGGACAGACAACCAAGTCTTAGTAATAGGGTCTCGTTTTTACCCTTTGGGTACGGAACCCTAAAAATAAAACACCAACTTAAAAAAATAGTCATAATTATTATTATGTATCAAAATATCACAATACATAATATATTATTTATTATATAATAATATTATATGAAGATATACATCGCGGTCGTCAACTGAAAACGGCGTTTCTCAAATGAAAGTTTACTATGTATTCTGAGTTAGTTCGCTGTACACTTATCGCGAATGGGTCTGTGGGATGAAATGTGAAGGCGACCAGTCTTCTAGCGCTGATCGGTAGAGATTGGCCGAGCACTCCAGCGTAGATTCTAAACTTCAAAAGCCCAGAGTCTCGCGCGTAGAACCTTAAAAAATGTTTATAGGTTGTTATTAATTGTTACCAGACACAATGGGTACGTCGCCGGTTAGACGGTCAAATTTTCATCAATCTGACCCATCAATCCGGTACAGATTGACGAAAATTTGATCGTCTAACCCACGGATTGACTGTATTTTTATTATGAATTTTATAACCATCAATATTCTGTCAATCAGATTGATGAATCAGATTGATGAATTTGACCGTTGTAAATGTAAGTACTCACATACGGTTTTGCTCGATCGAGCAATCGCGTAGAGTAAAAACCACAGCTAGGGCTTTCGTCCACACATTCAGCATTGCTCGATAGTTTTACTCCAGTTCGAAGGAAATTAGCTACGAATAATAAAAACTAGTGTCAAAAAAATTGTCAAGCCGGCTCGATTCGAGCCTTCAAACTGGCTCGATGCGAGCCTTCGAGCTGTGAGTTTTGCGGTCCACACGGTGGTTTTTGCTCGATTTCGAGTAAAACTATCGAGCAAAACCGTATGTGAGTACTTAGCTTTACCTGTGATTTTAGGTTCCGAAATATAACCCAGTGTATTGGCCAGTGCTCTTGACGTCTAGAAACGACGACATACTTTTGATTTAATCCGAAATTTACGCCAGTGCATCAATGATCAACGCATAATATAACTTTGTTGGGATGTCATTAGCCGGGTCCACACCAGACGATCCAACCCGCTCCGATCGCGCGCGGCATGAAGCGCGTTGCACGGAGCGTTTGGTGTGGACGTGCCGCGCGCGATCCATGCGCAAGCTTTGGTGCGCGAGCTCCCTGGCGCTCGCGATTCGTTCGTTGTCGATTTTCATGCCCGCTTCAAAGGTGCCTCAGTAAACGTGGCGCGCGCGGTGTGGACGGTTTTGTGATTCGAGCGATCCATCACACCATGGATATTTCGCAAAGTCGTCGTCTGATATCGCTTTATAAGGAGTTTAAATGTTTATGGGACCCAAAAGATGTTTATTTTACGAATAGAGGTGCAAGAGACGATGCTTGGGCTCAGATTTCTCGCAAAATGGGGAACAAGCCAATAGATCTAAAGAAAAAAATACGGTCTCTGGCGGGAGGATACACCATCCTTTTCTTTTTTGTACTTTTTTGCGCAATAATTTAAGCAAAATAAAGGTTACTGCTGCAACGGCAATTCGCCGCCGCTGTACGTGTGACTCCATATCGTGCAAGATACTGACTGACTTGAATAACGGATCGCCTTCGGATCGCTTGGAGCGCATATTAGGATCGCAGTTTCCAAGTTCTTGACTAACGCGTTCCTAACTGGTCCGTTCCAAGACCCGGCTATTAAAATATTTTACACGTCTTGTCTCACCAAGTGCTGCAGTGGCAAACCACAATGTAGCGTCGGATTCAAGCCCGTCACAAGTACAGCCAGTATACTGGTTTAAATTTCGGAACTGACGCAATTTTAATACTTTGCTTGAAACATAATAGTGACTGTATAATTTGTTAATTATATTATATTGCTCACCTTATAGGATACTCTCCATACGCTTTTGGCCTCTCCATAACAGACACCCATTTATCGTCGTAGCTAAAAAGACCCAAGTCCAAATAAGGTGAGCCACTGTATGACTGTGCACTTATGGGCAATTGTGCCAGAATTCGTTTCGTCGCTTCCGTACGACCGCCGTATATAGCTCTAACAATAGTTTGCTTAAACCTCTGCTGAGTCAATCTGGCGTAAAGATTATTCGAAGGTGAACAAGTAAATTGTGAGTCCGCACACAGTCTCGCATTCCTGAAGCAGTCGCAATAGTTCTCAAATAGCTGTAAAAGCCCTTCAGACGTGTTCTCATAAACCTCCAAAACTTTACTCTCGCTGATGTTGTAAATGACAAAGAAGGAGGATTGACTGTTAGGTTCTGCCACCCTCAATGTTACAACTTCTTCCGAAGCATATTTTATGAACAAATGATCTTCATCTAACAGTTGCATCTTCCACATTCTCAAACTTTTAAACATGTCAAAGTATTTGTAGAACTTTCTGAGTTCTAACGGATCATTCGTCTCCTCGCTTATAGCTTTTGCTCTTTTGAAAAGAAATACGAGTAACCTGTGTTTGAGACTATTAATAGTCTCCTCATGAAAGGGTCTTTCATTCATCATTGGGGCAAATACTGAGCTCACAATGAATGGATCGTCGTCATAGCAAAATCTGCCTATTTTCCTTATCTCTATCAACATTCCTTCCACAATTTGGAACAAGTGTATAGTCTGATGTTGCACTGAAAGTACAGCTAGTACTTCCTTGTACAGATAAATTCCTTGATTGTGCGAAAGATATATTTTGTCAGTCCTAAAGTGTTTTGTATCACACAATTTGCCACGTTGCAGATCAACTAAATGTAGTGAGTAGTCTTCAAGAGCAGATCTGAAATTGATTTAAATTAAAATATAATAATGATTTTATTTTACTTTTAAAACAAAAGGTGGCAATGATTCAACTGCAATTCAATAGAATCCGCATCCAGAACATGTTATGGTACACTTTAGTCTTTACGGAAAAACTATCACGCCTATTGATTTGTACTTTAACATAGTAATTTTTATTTACATGTAGATTTATTATCATTAGCCCCAATTTCACCAACGACTTTTAAGGTTAACGCTCGAATTAGTATCACGTTACCTCTTTCGTTTGTCTTATGAGTGAAAGAGAAGACTTGACATTTTAACAAGCTGTTAACACTAACAGAGGTTGGTGAAATTATCAGTCTAGGTTTGGGCTAAGTCAGTCAAGGTTTTTTTATATGTAGATGTGTTATCACCTATCATCAGTCAGCCAAGGTGTGACGACGCGAGCCCTCACAAAGTTCGACTTTTAGCTACTTATCCACCAGTTGTATTTTACAGGAAAAACCACATTATTTATGCGGTGATGTGAAAATTATTTTTGTAACATATAAAGCATATCTTTACCTGATAGTTGGTGTGACTGCTTCATTGTTACTATGTATATTGTAGAAATGTGGCCTCAAATCATCTGGTATATGAATGGCTGAGCCAACTATGACATATTTGCCATCTTCAGTGAACAAGCTACATTCCCTGTTCAGCTGCTGCTCCATAAATGGCATTTGTCCAGCGACACGGTCAGCCCTTGATGCCATTCTCTGGCAAACATTAACTGTAAATTTTGGCTGAAATTTGAAACACGAATAAGAAACACCAGTCAATGATTATGGAGTTTGCATAGCTAAAGCCAAACTCAGTTACATATTGTATTGATCACTTAAATATTATTATAAGACAGGTTATGTGTGGACTTTATGCCAATACCTTCACTTAGTAACTGGACCAATGTCTTCGAACCCTGGACGCCGGCAGGGGGGTGCCAGATGGTGCTCTTGCACCACCCCTTGGGAATCTCGGGATCAACAGGAATTATTAAAATAAAAGCAGTCACTGTTGTTTGTAAAAAGTAAAAAGAAAAGAAAGAAAACTAAAATCTGCACCCCTTGGGAATTATTTCTGCCGGCGCCCATGCTTCCAACTTGAATGTTTTCGGATAAAATGTTGTCTATGTCTATAAAATCAATTATAAAACATACCTTGAAGAATCTGTAGAATATGTGCGATCTAATAGTGTGGTGTACATCTGCATCAGCATTAATTAAGTCAGATGGATATCCAGCAACAAGATCTCCTGCTGCTGACGCTCCCTGATACTCATATATCTAAAAAGAGAGATGATGAAGTTACATAATCTGTTGAAAGAATAAAGGGCATCTTAGAAATGGTCTATGTTACCTCCAATGACGTCTGATCCGCTGAAAATGCTATAAAATGTTTTCCATCGGGACTAAACTTTCTCAGGAAACATGGGGGTTTTTCTACATTCACTATCGTCAAATTTGGAAACACATTTTGATAAAATTCACGTACGACATGAAAATGTGAGCCAGCTTTTCGAGAACCAAATATTTCTCGTTCCATCAACCTCATTACGATATTCTGAGGTTTAATTTTTCGAGGCACAATTTTTTCCGTGCAAAAAAACTCATCTTTGTCCAGGGATTCTGGGGGTATGTCGTCATAGTATATATCACGACTACTGTTATTTAAATTCATAGTGATTAACAGCACCGTAATTAGTTTCTTACAAAACTTTTTGTTTATTCAATTTTCATGTTAATTTTGACACAGAGTCGAAACCGTGCTGATATACATTTATCTTCGCTTTCATATTTGATTCATAAAATATTATTTATAAGTGGCTTTATTTCAATTCTGAAGAATACGTCAGACGTCTTAAACTTTTATTTACTTTTAAAATCCATGAAAATTTAAAACTGAAAATAGAAAGTACACTCCAAAAATCTAAGCGAAGTTGAAAACAATAATGACATTGACAGCTCACACATGATGTAGACTTCTTTATCTTCTTTTATTTTAATATTTCCGGCACCTTGTGGTCATAAAAATTATTAATTATTAATAATCAATTATTATTAATTAATATTAACACAAAAAACAAAATTTCATAAATTACGTTAAAATTCATGTTAATTTATGGAAATATTAATGATGAAACGATTAAGTATTAACGAATAATCTTTAAAGCAAGGAAAAAAAATAATGCACACAACAATTATTTTTGGCAAACTATATTAACTGTGCTTTATTAGATATGAGATGAAGAAGTATAAGCATCAGCCCATAAATATTGGCCCAAGTTTTGCACATTGTTTTTAATTTTTTGTATGTTTGTTTCAAAATTCAATAAATATTATAAAATAAAATAAATCGAGTAATAAGGATTTCGGACCTAACGAGACTTGACATGGCGGAATAAAATGTTGATATATTCTAAGATATTGAAGCGAATGACCGTGGTGACTGGTGGTCCCATTTGTGATTGATGCTCTGTTAATTATTTTCAGCGTGCTTTGTTAATTGTCTTCAAGAATTCTACCAGTATGAATATTTCAATCGAAAAAAAGCGTTCCGACTGCGCAGCATTACCAAAAGGTTGGCAAAGAGAGGAAGTGATAAGAAAAACTGGTCTCTCTGCTGGAAAAGTTGATGTTTATTATTATAGGTAAGTGAGAAAGTATACAAAATTGACCAGAATATGGTTTTACAATACTAGACTTATCTAAATGAATATAGCTGTTAAATGAAACTTCAGTTCAAAGTTTACCTTATGCTGTACAAAGGTTTTGTTGTGAGAATGACCACCATTCATTGAAGACTCAACATCAATACTGTTCCTTATCTTTTCATATCTCATTTGATTAATTTACATTAACATGACTAACTTTATTGTTAACATCAAACTTTGGTGATGATGTATTTTCTGTAGCCCAACAGGTAAAAAGTTCCGCAGTAAGCCGGAACTAGTCCGATATCTCGGTGATAGTATGGACCTGTCATGTTTCGACTTCCAACAGGGTCAGTTTAACACTATGATGCTGTGCAAGGCCAAGAAAGCTCGAGCGCAGTTTGATTACAGGTTCCCATATCAGTGTCATAACTTCTCACCTTTTGTGAACATTGCCGCTGTTTATGCTTTGTGTTCCACCATATGCATTTGCTTCTATCATCAATGTGCCTTTTGCTCACCTATAGATGCTACAGTTATTAGGCCGTGTAAATAAAATAAGTAGTTGACAATTGATAAGTAAATAACTGTAGTATCATTACAATTAATTTTAGCTACATTCAGAGGCGGCGCAAGGCATGGGCGGTGTGGGCGACCGCCCACGGCCTTGCGGTCTAAGGGGCCTCGCGGCCCTTGGACCACAAGGTTTTTTTTTAAGGATTTACAAGTTTTGATACTCAAATATTCATAAAAAGAGTTTTATAAGTAAAAGTTTGAGTATCAAAAAATTCTTTTTCTCCAAAAATCCGTCTTCTTGCGTCATCTATCAGGGGGCCTCGCAAGATATATCTCGCCCACATCAAATTTTGGTCTTGCCCCGCCACTGGCTACATTATTATAACTATTTTTAACTTGTCTATCACTCTCACAATATTCAAGCTACTATATAACTCAGTATTACTGTTATCATATTTCTTGCACAACCTAGCACACCTAGCTAAAATATAGAAAACCTTTGGTGTCCATGCACATATTTGCCTATATAATAGGAAGATATGAGCATGGAACAATTATTAGTTGTCCTTCTCTTAAGTTACTCAATACAAGCTCATAGAATTTATTCACTTGTTTCATTGTGGTTTTTGCTTTCACATTAGTTTGTGCAATAGTTGTAAAGCTGAAAGTAATTTGATATAAACTTGTTTCACTTGGAGAGTTATATAAGGTAATAAGTTTAAGTTGTATATGTTGCAGTCATCTGGTTTAATCTGCGATTCGATCGAATGACTAGCGCTTTCATTGAATGACACCATTCAATTCATAAAATTCATTGAATGACTAAAGGACAACTCGTCAAGACGTTGACTGTAACGTTTAACGTCTTGACTAAAAGTCATATAGCGAAGTCGTTAAATAGGATGCTATATTTTTTTTCAAGTAGCCGTTGATGGGGTAGTTATAGGTAAATCCACGCTTTCATATTATTTTATTAGTTATTACAAATAAAGCACTTTAAAGTAAATGTAATCGATAAATTAATATCAACACAGTGTTATCAGCTGTGCGAGCTGTTTGACGCCATATTTGTTTTAGTGACTAGTAGCGACTAGCGCCGCAGCAGGAAGAAAATGAAATACGTTCAATTACCTGCCTGATTTCATGTCCGATATCTTCAAAACGCTATTCTACAAATCGCTTACTAGTTGAACGTTGAGGGATGATCATTCAATCGACGTTCGGCCGAGTCATTCAATTGAATGGTGTCATTCAATGAATGCGCTAGTCATTCAATCGAATCGCAGATTGAACCAGATGACTGCGACATATATAAGCTACAACCATTTTGGCATTACCTACATAATCTTTTCCAGATTAAGACAACAGAAACTGCCTGTTTTTGTCAATTTTGTAAATAAATTTTACAGAATACAATTGTATTTTATAATAATTAGCTTACTTTAACCAAGAAAGATCATGTTTCTCTTACATAGGAATAGATTATGTTTTCAAAATTAATTGTGAATAACTATGATAATTATGTAAATATCAAATTATCTTTTAAGATTGTAGCAATATGTGGTGTATTTGGTTTCATGTTTCTTATCCTACTGTGTCAAAATGTAGTGTGTTTAAGTAAATAGAGTAGTTTTAAATTGTGCAATTTCTGTTATTAACACTTGTGTTTGTGTTACTTTTATCAGTTTTTTGTGTATATATTTGTGTGTCAAATTATACCATTATTTGCATGTTTATTGTTTAATGTTTTGCATGTCTCCAAAATGGTTTAAACTATAATCCAGCCAAGCTGGCCATCCATGATTCCATAAAACAAATAAATTAAGTAATTATAAAGAAATCAATAGTTTTAGATCTAGCTATGACTCACAATAAAGAGCTATTTAGCATTAAAAAAAATTAAGTAGTATAATAATATTTTACTGTAAAATATTTTAATTTCTTGCTTGAACAAGTTTATTTGCCATCACAATATCTATTATTTCTAGATAAATTTAATTATGTGTTTGTCTCCACAGAGGTGTGCGTTCTGACGCGTCTCTCGTGCCCCCGATCCGACAAACGGCATCAATTTTCAAGCAGCCAGTAACCGTTTATAAAACACAGGAGAGCAAAGTGAAGACGGACCTCAAACATGGCTCACAGGAGAAACCCAAACAACTCTTTTGGGAAAAGCGATTGGAGGTATGAGCACTTTTAATTTTAAATAAACCTATCAACCCCCATAAGGACACTGGCGACCGCGACAATAGTAGAATAACAATAGATTTCCAAGAATCCAGGATCGAAGGATTAATATGTATGATGTTGCTCACAACTTCAATACGCCAAAATTCTCATTTAATCACTCGGGAATCATACAATTTTCCAGGATTATTGGTTCAAGTATTAAGAAGTAACAGATAGACAGACAGTCACAACTCACAGTTTTGCATTTATCATATACCTAAAGGTACAATTCCGTGCATCGCGATCGATCGCGGTCGTGCACGACCTACGACTGTTGTCGGACGCTCGCGACCATAGTCAACGTATGAAAATCTATGGCACCGCTTCCGAGGCCCGCGACTGACGCGCGCGGCCTACGACTGTCGTAAGCCGCGCGCGATCGTGTCTTGAAGTTATGACAGTCGCGCACGACCGACGACAGTCGTAGGCCCCGCGCGACCGTGTCAAAGTTATATGGCACGATCGCGCGCGGCTTACGACAGTCGTAGGCCGCGCGCGTCAGTCGCGGGCCTCGGAAGCGGTGCCATACATTTTCATACGTTGACTATGGTCGCGAGCGTCCGACGACAGTCGTAGGTCGTGCACGACCGCGATCGATCGCGATGCACGGAATTGTACCTTAAACGTAATCTATTAACATGATTGAAAATGTCTTTCAGGGTCTAACAGCTTGTGATGCTAATGGTGTGATTGGAACTACTTCTCTGCCCAAGTACATTAAGTCTTTGGGTCCATATGTATCTGATGCTACCACTATACAGTCACTTGCTACTGCATTGCATGTGTCATCACAACCTATTACAGGTAGATTAAAAAATATTTTATATGGTACTCCATTTTAATACATTTTGATTTTAATATAAACAAAGCTTGGTAAGGCTGGGCAAACTTTAAAATCTCTTGGAGAAACTGGAGTGGACAAACGGCGCACGTGTGGGACACTTACTATCTCCCACCAAAGACATCAAGCCGGGGGTCGCGGGTTCCAATCCCGCCGACGGAACAAAAAGTTTTCAATGTTCCTGGGTCATGGGTGTGTATTAAATATGTGTATCATATAATAAAAATCTTAAATATATAAAAGTATTAAATATATTTCCGTTGTCTGGTACCCATAACACAAGTCCTTCAGGTACTTAGCACGGGGCCAGACTGACGTGGTGTGAAGCGTTCATAGATATTATATTAACCATTTTTTAATTTTGCGCGTCCTATATTTAACTGTTATGTGTATATTATGGCGCTGTATAAAAAAAATACTCGACAACTAAAACCAAAAAATAAACTTTTCAGGTCAGACGGGATCAAAGCAGACGATATTGGAGAATCCAGGCGTTTTTTTAAACCCTGAGCAGCCCCTGATCGCGGCAGTGACAATCACTAAGGAGGATGTACGAAAGCAGGAGGAGCGTGTTAAGAAGGCCCGATTGAGGCTACAGAAAGCTCTGGCGGTTGCTTAGGACAACGCCGGCGGAGACCAAGAGGACTCCGCCGCCGCGCCAACAGAGGAGTCCGTCGAACAAATGCTGCCCGACTCCACAGAAGACACAGAGGAATCTCCCAAACCGTCAATATCCGAAGCGATAGTTGACAGCACAAATTAAGTGACTAGACCCACTGATCTGTATGTGCAGGTCAAAGAATAGATCTCAGTGTCGAGATTGCGCCATTCGTCCCAGTATAAAGGTGAACTCAGATTTGGCCGCACCGCAGTCGCCGCATTCGCAATCCTTTATATGAAGTTATAGGCAAGCTCGCATACCTACCTACCCGCGCCGCAGTCTTCGCAACTTCATAATAATATGAAGAATTGCGAATGCGGCGACTGCGGTGCGGCCAAATCCGCGTTCACCTTAAATTTGCGTCCGGATTAAAAGTGACTGTCATTTCAGAAGTGTGTGTGAGTACTGTAGATGTGTACATCAAAATTATATGTCAAGACTTACGACTCGGCTTGTTTGTGTTGATCTCGCGGCGTAAAGGCCAAACCGCTCGTTCGCGCGGACGCAGCATTTTAGGTAAATCGAGCCTTACCTGAGACCATGTGCAGTCACATCACGCTAATCTGGACGCACTGTTTATAATAATAATTAAGTATTCAAATAGTATAAGAAAAACCCCATTGGATTCAAAGTAATCCTATTTTAAGGTGTCCTGCATATTTTCTTACTTGCTCTCAAATAAAAAAAAATAGTAAAGGGGTTGGTGATAATATGGGGTGACAATAGTACATAATATATTATATAGTTGTAAGTTAGGTAATTTACCTAGTAGTACTAAGATTGGTGTACTGTATCTTTATGTTAATGGTTTTTGTATCTGTGTTTTATAATATATTGCAATTAGTAGATAATTTCATGCTATTTTATTTCTTATCAAATATTAATAATTAAGACGTCATCCAAAAACATTTAAAACAGCAGAGTTATCTTAGGCGCTTTGCAGACGGGGCGGGGCGGGCCGGTCAATTTCGCCGCGAACGATAGCACAAAGGGAATCCTTTAGATATTACCAACGCACACGGCGGGCAAAGAGACCGCGCCGCAGGTGCGGCGGGCACTGGCGGCGCATGTCCGCCGTGGATCACACGAACCAGTTTATATGCAGTAACGCAGACGGCGTGTGCTTTGTGTACGCGGCGCGGGCAGCCGGGCGTACACATCGACGGGCGTACGCGGCGAAATTGACCGGCCCGCCACGCCCCGTCGTCTGCACAGCGCGGCGCCATCTACCTAATTTCATTACAAATGGGGTAAAAAGGAGGAACAAAAGTGAAACAAAATTTAAAAGTGAAACTTTTATTAGCATAAAATTTTGAAATCCTATTATGTGTATTGTATGTCATTGTAAGCAGATGAACAAGTGAAGAATTATTAAGTGACTAGTTTATTATAAGTGCATGCATCAAACAGGAATTATTTCATAAATGTGCCACTTTTGAGTTAAAATCAATTTGAGCTTTTTTTATATTGTGCATATTGTGGTAAATATTCATGGCTTCAACTTGGAAGATCATTTCAAAGTTCAAACAATGTTTTATCACATTCACACAGTTCATAACATTCCATTAAATCTCCCATTAGTAAACCATTAAGGCCTGTTGCATCTGAATTCTGATATTATTAATTGGCTAAGCTACACACAGCTCTCTTAGGCAATTTAAAGTAATCACAAAATCCAAGAAAAGATATCTGACATTTGTTAGAAGACTCAGCAACAGGCCCTTGTACTATGAATAATAAAAACTATAAGGAAACATAACTCCCATACTATTACCATTTTAAAAGACAATGGGCAAAAATGTACGGAACCTGGGACCATCCACCAATGGCATTGAAATATGTGTCATTGGATAGGTCTCTTGAATTGGAACAACAATAATTGCTAAGATACATTTATTTTGTTATTAAAGCTGTCCGTTCCGAAATCCGAGTTATAAGGTTACATTTACCCACGGCAAGCCAAGCTACTTGATTACCCAAGCTATTTTATTAGCTTCTATTCTCTGAAATTCTGCTCTCCTATTAAAGCACTTGCTTAGAGGATGTTTGTTGCATCCACTTTGTGTCGTATATGACCTTGTGCGTGTGTGAAAGTGGTTTATAATAGCAACAGCTGTTTAAAAATTGACGAACATGTAAAGCAACACTCCATTAAAATATTTTTGCCGTAGCAGCTTTAAATCTCATGTATCTAGGTACACATTTTTGACAAGCATTGTAGAACATGTTTTTTGACGGAGTTACTTTTCCTTAGTTATTATTATTCGTAGCCCATATACAAGTAAACTTGATAAATCTTAGTATTAAGATAATTTAATTACTATTAAACTATGACTAGCATTCTTATATAATCTTTGGCAAGAGCCTTTCAATGCATATAAAAATCTTTGTCTAATCATTGTAAACTTTGTAAAACAAAGTTATCATAAAAGGCCCCACACATTTTAAAGCAGTAAACCTAATGTATATATTTAATGCCAAAGCAGTACTAATAATACTTAATTGGTGCATAGTTTGAAAAAAGTTTAATCTTATATTTTAAGGTGGACTATCATTTAATAATGGAATATAATGATTAGTTTCAAAAACAGTATTGTCAATTATATTATTAGTTTTCTTATCTTGGCATTACATTTTCGTAATATTTGTACTTAGATAAATCACTATCTAATAGCACATGACAACTTTCAGCATTCACACACAGAATGAACACAATTCAAAGTATGATGATATGCTTTAAATATTCTTACACCTAGTGATCAAAAGTTTTGGACTTGAATGAGTTAATTATAATGATATGTAGCACGCCATGAAAGCATAACTATGTCCATGGATAAAAATTTGAAAATAAAACTGTACCAATCATGAGGTACCCTAGAAAGTAACACTGAATCAAGCGAGATTGAAAGTCTGGCATTCTTCGTGATATGATGAAAGTGTTCCACTTGCTGTACATATTGTCTACCCCCTCTAAATTAGCAATTGACAGGTGATGGGACGGTATTCTTTTACCTATCCCAATGCGACGGAAATGTTCGTTGATCGTGTTCTGGTCGGAGGTCGGTGTGGGCCCCACATTCATTTTACTTGAGCAAATCCAGTACAATATGGGACTGGACGATGCTAAAAGCCTCGTGGAAACTTGTATGTGCACAAAAAGTATACAAAATGTTGACAAAAAAATAGCATGCACCACATACACAAACATCATAGGATCATTGGCCCCAAACCCTTTAGAATAATGTCTTTGCCTATAAATATTCCTATTATTGTAGCCATAATTCAATATATTTTCTCTTATGCCGAGCCTTAAACATAATTTAAAATTATTTTTTACGTAGCATAAACAGTGAAACAAAATAAGAAATAGAATAGGTGATGCTAAGGCAAAATTGGGAATCTGTTTTATTTTATAGTATTTTAGAAATCCTACATCCCAATAATGACTCTGAACATAGGAATATGAGAATGGTACGGAGCTGTTGCACCATGGACTCTCTGCTACACCGGGCAATACAAATTCCGTGTTCGTGAGAAACTCTGGTAAATTATGATCATTGTGAATACAGAACTTAAAGTAGTTGTAAGTTTGCACGAGCAAAAATGGTATCACGGCTATTATCACAGTCACAGACAATGCCACACAAGATGTTATCAACGGTAGCAACAAAATTGGCAGAATAATTCTATGCTTCAGTGTCTTATATTTGTAGACAATCTCAGGGAATGTTTTCTCTACTACATTCTTAAAACTAGTGTAAAGTATAAAACCTAAATTAACACAGCCATTGGATCTGCTAATCATGGAGAATCCAGCGGGAAAGGCGCTCAATATGTCTATACTCCCAAATCTAAGTGTTTCATTTTCTGTACATTTAAACATTGTATAGAAAGACATAAGAGCCAACAGACTTTCGGAATATGGAGCTGTGAAAAATATGCTCGCTGGATTGACACAGTACAATATTACAGACTTGTATGCTTTACATTCACTTCTTAGAATTCTCAGACTGAGTTTGTGCAGCATATCTGCAGACTTAATGAATACAACTAAATTAACCAAAGTTGCAGATATTAATAAAATGCTGTGAAAGTTAAAAATGGTACCTAAAATGCTATTTAAGACAAATGCAACATATCTCACTAATAATGGAAATAGGGGATAAAAGGCTAAACAGTTCTCGTATGTGTATCCATACTGAGCTATATGAATGAAGTATTGGGAATCCCACCTTTTAAGGCCACCCAATAGTTTGTCGATGACGAAATCCGCATTAGTTTTCCGAAGTGAAGGATCTTCTGGACTAATGAATACATTCGCTTGGTGGTCAGGGATCACAAGGTTTGCTATACACTGCAGCAGCAAAACAAACATTCTTGAGAAAAATGCAAACCAAATAATTTTCTGTCTTGGTGAATACATGATGCCAACAAATCGTCTTCCTTATAGTTTTAGGTAGGTAACTGAAATTTTTCTCTGTATTTTGTGTCTTATTTCTTTCTTTTATTTCATGAATCTCCGATTTTTAAGATATACCAGTCTGATGAATGAAGAACTTAAAAAATTAAAGTACTTCATAATTATAGAAGAAAACTTGCCGTATATATGTATGTCTGATGAATAATGGTCTCTTTTTAAGTTGAGTTTCACTTTTCATCACTAAATTATGTATTTCGGCACTGGTAAACAATTGATTTTTTGCAAGTATTGCCCCAAAATTGAGCCAAAATCGAACCGAATACAAAAATATTATACTGTCACTTGTGACAAGTGAGTGACAGGAGTTTTGGCGGGCATGTGAAAGAGTGCTGTTGTGTTTTTGTATTATTTTCCTAAAATTGTGTTAGCTGGGTTTTTAATGTGTAATATTGGTAGAATATTAACCATTAGATATTCGTGTTCATGCACAAGTGTAGGAAAGTGATGTAATATCCAGAAACGTGCTATTTTGTGTTCCCTCCAAAACTCCATCGAAAGTTTCAGTAAAGCGTCTACCACTTTACTGAATCGACCGACTTGACTCCTGTGACTGTATTGACTTATACTTAGACTTTGACTAGACTTTAGACCTGACGATACATGAAAACGATGATGAAAGTTATAATAGGAGGAATATGGTTTTCCCGCCATATTCCTTACCTTTTTACCTTGTCTGTGGCACAACATACACATCCTTTGTGTCAAGTTGCCAAAAAAGAAGAAAAAAAAATGACAAAACCAAAAAAAAAAAAGACTTATTACTTCTTCTTCGTCTTTTATGTTAGATCAACTTAAACATCGACCTGCATATTACAAGTGCAACTGCATAATGTCGTGCAATGTGTATGCAGAATTTTTTATTTTCTAATCAACAAGGCGTCCAAAAATGACCATCAGGGGAAGAAAGGGCACTTGACTCCTGAGTCCTGAGTGTTCAGGGGGAATATACTGGCCTGAGTCTTGGCTGGGGTGGGTCCAGATATATCCAAATGTTGTTTGATGCAGGCACTTCACATGGCTATTTGTATTTGCTATTGGCTATTTGTTGTATTTGGCAAAATTATTGACGAATACACAAACAAGCAAATATAGGCAAATACGGCCCTTCACACATGGACGTTAAATACCAAACTTTTACTTGATTTTCTTTACTTGCCTATTTGACTCCTTTGATGTGCGTCAAAAACCATCAAACGTGTATTTTTGGTATTGGTCATGTTTGTCAAATAGGCAAATAAGGCCAATATTTGTCAAACATACCCTCTGCACATGGTGATTGTTTGGCGAATACATCAAATACGCAAATACAAATAGCCATGTGAAGTGCCTGCATCACGACATTTAAAAATTATGGTAGGTAGTTTTATTACATTTACACTAGGCAACACTTGGAAAATGGTATAAAGCACGGGACTTTTTGGCGGGAAGTCGAAAAGAGCGGGTGTTCAAAATTTTCTCTGCTTTATAAAAATTAATTTTCCAGTAATATTACTGTAATATAGTTGTAAATAGTACTTTTTCAATAGTGTTAAATAATTTAAAAATAAGATGAGTGTAGATAGCGACGGGGGTCCGGCCCCCGCAGATACTTCTAAGAAAAGAAAATTGGATAATATCGATAGCTGTACAGTGGATTATAGAATGTTTACAAAAACAAATTATAAAAGGCAATTCCCGGAGAACTATAGTAGCGATTGCGTTGTGTATGTAGAATCGATAAACAATGAAAAATTGGGAAACAAAAATCCCATTGCTTTGACCAAATTATTCACGGAAAATGTTAAGGGCATCATAGGAGTTCATAGAGTTAACGCTCATAAAGTTGGTGTCACCTTTAAGAAGCCCGCTCCTGCGAATAACTTCTTAAAAATGGATCATTTTTTAACAAAAAATAAACTGAAAGCCTTTGTACCGGCCCACCAGTCGGAAATTACTGGTGTTATAAAATATGTGCCTAAGGATCTGTCCAATGAAGTTATATACAAAAACATTACATGCGACACAGAAGTAATTTCAATTAAAAGATTTTTTAAGAAAGTTGAAGGGAAACTTACTCCATTGGGTACAATAGCAGTTACCTTCGCTGGTACAATTTTACCTCAATACGCCTACATACAAATGTTCAGGTATCCAGTACATTTATACATACCACCATTATTGCAATGCTTCAAATGCCTCAAGTTCAACCACTCTGCCAAAGTTTGCCGAGGAGAGCAAATGTGCTCCTCATGTGCTGGACGGCACTCATACAAAGAATGTGATGTAGAAGAAATTGTATGCCTCAACTGTAGCGGAAATCATTTGGCCATCTCACGAGACTGTCCAGTGAAACAGAAGAAAATGCAGGAAAAGAAGTCCAAATATCAGAATGTTAACCGTAGCTATGCCACTGTGGTGAGTAGTGTTCCGTTGCTCACTGACCCTAAATCTTTTCCAGCTATTTCTAAACCTATTAATGTAAATACTGCTGGTAACACTAAAACAAATTTCGATGTAGAACAAATTTTGAATAATGACATTATAATGAATGCCTTAGTTAAGTCTCTTGTAATCCTCGGTAATAACAATACTCCAGTCACGAATAAAAGAATTAAAGATATACTATTATCTAATTTAATCACATAATGGATACATATTTAAATATAGCACAATTTAATATACAAAGCTTGCAGAATAAAAGAGCCTTATTAAAAACATTTCTTTTTGATCACAATATAGACATATGTCTGTTAAATGAGACATGGCTTAGGAGTTCAAGTATAATTCCAGATTTTACACCTTATAATTTCATACGTAAAGATTCATTAAATTCACATAATGGAGTAGGTATACTCATTAAACAAAACCTCAAATACAAAATTGTAAATACAACTTTTTACGAAAGTATTCAAAATATTTGTATATCATTAGAAACTACAATAGGAACAATACACATTTTATGTGTGTACTGCCCACCTAATAACAGGTTTGATACAAATAAATTAAAAAAAGTATTACTTGAAACTCCTAAGCCATGTCTCATCATGGGAGACTTTAACGCACACCACATTTTATTCGGATGCCACTCAAACAATAACAGAGGTAACAGTTTGTTTAACATCATAGATGAATTTGACATGTGTATATTGAACGATGGCAGTGTCACAACAGTTCAGGCACCAAATAGAAATCCATCTGCAATTGATTTAACTCTTGTTAGTCCTTCTTTAGCTCCTCTTTGCGAATGGCTTGTCCACAGTGATCCAATGGGCAGCTACCACTATCCAACTCAGGTAACTATTAATGTACAGCCCTCAATATATGAAGTTCGTCCTGTGGAAGAAAAATATATTTACAGTAAAACAGATTGGAATAAATATTTTAAGTTATCAGACATATTTTTCAGAATTAAATGTAGATAATAATAATTTAGAACCACTTCAGTTATACAATAGTTTTGTCAGTATTTTAAGTAATCTAAGATCAGTAACAGTACCAAAACAAAATATAAAGCCAATTTCAAAGCCATTGAGAAAACCAGCTCCTTGGTGGAACCAAAAATGTGAAGATGCAGTTCGAAAGTCCAAGGAAGCTTTAATAAATTATCGATCTTCACCCAGTATTGACAATTTTATTACTTATAAAAAGTTAGATGCTCAAAAGAAAAGAATATTAAGGGAGGAAAGGGTTAAATCATGGCATGACTTGTGTAGTAGTTTTAATAGAATGACACCAGTATCTAGAATATGGGGATACATTAAAAGATTTAGGAGAATAGGTACCTCCCATAATAGGTATTTAAATGATAATTGGGTACCATCCTTTTTGAATAAAATCACAGATCAGTCTCAGATAAATGAAAGTAATTTAAAGACTATTTTTGATCAAGCCGTTGAAGATGAAAGTAATTCATTTCTTAATAAGCCATTTACACTAAGCGAATTGTACATATCTTTAAAAAGTAGAAAAGACACAACACCAGGCTTGGATAGTATACCATATATTTTAATTAAGAAACTACACCCTAATGCCATAGAAATACTTTTAAATATTTATAATAGATTATGGGATAGTTTAGTAATACCAGAGTCATGGAAAACTCAATGTGTCATTCCTATTTTAAAACCAAATAAACCTGCTGGTAATCCAACTTCCTACAGGCCCATTTCCCTATCATCATGTTTAGGTAAGCTCTTTGAAAACATGTTAAAAATAAGATTAGATTACTTTGCTGAATCACAAAACTTTTTACCGGATATTCAATTCGGATTTAGGAAAGGAAAAAGTTGTTCTGGAAGCTTTGTATCATTTATAGAGGATTTAAAAAAGGCAAAACTAAGTAACTGTAGTGCTGTGTGTGTATTTTTAGATGTAAAAGCTGCTTTTGATAGTGTTAACATTGAAGTGTTAATAAAAGTTTTACAAGAACTAGGATTTCCGGTAAAAACTTTAAAATGGATATACAAATTTTTATATGACAGAAAAGTCTATGTCAAATTCAATAATAAATTGCATGGGCCACAAAAGGCCAATAAAGGCACAATGCAAGGTGCTACGACATCACCATCTCTATATAACTTTTATACATCTCAAATACTTAAATTTGTAAATATACTTGGAGTAAAAGTTTTGCAATTTGCTGATGACTTGCTTTTTTACTGTGTAAATAAAAACTTAAATACAGCTATCATTCTTATAAATAGGGCATTAGCTCAATTACAAAATTATTACAAGGATATTTTAAAATTAGAAATTAGTTCAGAAAAAAGTTTGGTGTTAATATTTAGTAAAGATGTACCTGCACAGTCTGTAAATATAACTTATAATAATGACAGAATTCCCGTTGTGAATCAACACAGATTTTTAGGAGTTATTATTGATAATAAACTTAAATTTGATAAACATATAAACTATGTATGCCAGAATGCTATGAGAAGCATAAATGTAATGAGAAGTTTGGCAGGAACATTTTGGGGTTCAGACCCAAAAACTCTTAACATGTTGTACAAAATGATTTCTTAAGTTTTCGCGAGTATCACTCATGATATTATAAGTTTAAACACTTACGGATTTTGTCGCGGAGCACTTTTATTAATCCCGACGTTTCGGCTACTTTACAGCGGCCGTGGTCACGGGCGGACTGAGGTGACAGGTGTCCAATTTCTTGAAGTTATCCAACTACCCGACGACTCATCAATATTTGTTTGCGTTCCGATCTACGCAGAACGAACTCACAGTGTCTTGAAGCCGAGGTATCATAGATTTGTGCTTTAGTTTGTTTATCACTGGATCCCAACTAGATGGCAGCACCCAACCATCTTCGCGGTTGAAATTAGGGTGTTTTTTAATTTCTATGGCCTCGCGTATCATTCTTGGGCGGTATCGTGCTTCTTTTGCCAGTACTTGTGGCTTATCAAATCTTATGTAATGGCGAGGTTGATCCAGTGTGTGTTCACAAATTGCGGACTTGTTGTTCCTACGGTGTTTGACATCTGCAATGTGTTCCTTGATACGGGTTTTGATGGCCCTTTTGGTTTGCCCTATATAAGAGAGGCCACAATCACAGTCGAGTTTGTAGATTCCTGCATCTTGAAGGGGTAAGTTGCATTTCACTGATGGTAAACATTGGCTGATCTTTTTGGGCGGCTTAAAGTATGTTTTTATTGAAGCTTTCCTTAGAATGTAGCTCACTTTATCAGTGACTCCCTTTATAATGGAATGGATGGTTGTATCCAAGAGGAGCTCCTCTTCGACCAATTGTAAGCCAAATTGACTCACCAACCTACAAATTGGCTCAGCTGGTGGCTAATGTACTCTCGCCTCTACGCGGACAGACCAAGGCCCATGTAAAGGATTCTTACCACTTTGTCGATGAGATTAAACATCTACGCCTCAGAGACAATGAACAACTGGTCAGTTTCGATATACAGTCCCTGTTCACGTGCCTACCAATACAACAGTGTATCGAAATTGTTACAAGAAGGCTGAGAGAGAATGACTTACCGGTTGAATATGCGGACTTGTTAGAACACTGCCTTACATCTGGCTATATGTTGTGGAATTATGACTTTTACAGGCAAGTAGATGGTGTTGCGATGGGTTCACCTGTTTCACCTGTTGTGGCTGATATTTTTATGGAAGACTTCGAGAAGTTAGCCCTTGAGTCCTCACCTGTACAACCCACCTTCTACAAGCGGTATGTAGATGATACTTTCACAATATTACCATCAGACAAAGTATCCATATTCCTTGAGCACCTGAACAGCCTCAACTCCAAAATACAGTTCACAATGGAGTTGGAGAGAGATAATTCCTTAGCTTTCTTGGACGTATTAGTAATAAGGAGTCCTGATGGCACATTAGGTCATACGGTGTATCGCAAACCTACACACACAAACAGATATTTAAATGGTGATTCCCATCATCACCCAGCACAGTTAAGTACTGTTGGAAAATCGTTATTTCAAAGAGCACGAGGAATCTGCGATGAACAGCATGTGGACACCGAACTTCATCATGTTGCACAAGTTTTACGCGACAATAAGCTTCGGGTACCACGCAAACAGAGCAGCAACCGAGTGAAGCCGGCAACAGTGGAAAGATTACCTGCAGTGTTACCATTTATAAAGGGAGTCACTGATAAAGTGAGCTACATTCTAAGGAAAGCTTCAATAAAAACATACTTTAAGCCGCCCAAAAAGATCAGCCAATGTTTACCATCAGTGAAATGCAACTTACCCCTTCAAGATGCAGGAATCTACAAACTCGACTGTGATTGTGGCCTCTCTTATATAGGGCAAACCAAAAGGGCCATCAAAACCCGTATCAAGGAACACATTGCAGATGTCAAACACCGTAGGAACAACAAGTCCGCAATTTGTGAACACACACTGGATCAACCTCGCCATTACATAAGATTTGATAAGCCACAAGTACTGGCAAAAGAAGCACGATACCGCCCAAGAATGATACGCGAGGCCATAGAAATTAAAAAACACCCTAATTTCAACCGCGAAGATGGTTGGGTGCTGCCATCTAGTTGGGATCCAGTGATAAACAAACTAAAGCACAAATCTATGATACCTCGGCTTCAAGACACTGTGAGTTCGTTCTGCGTAGATCGGAACGCAAACAAATATTGATGAGTCGTCGGGTAGTTGGATAACTTCAAGAAATTGGACACCTGTCACCTCAGTCCGCCCGTGACCACGGCCGCTGTAAAGTAGCCGAAACGTCGGGATTAATAAAAGTGCTCCGCGACAAAATCCGTAAGTGTTTAAACTTATAATATCATGTTGTACAAAAGCATAGTCAGAAGTCATTTTGATTATAGTTCATTAGCTTATATGAATGCAAATATAACATTACTAAGGAAATTAGATGTTATACAGAATATGGGTTTAAGAATAATAAGTGGTGCCATGCGCACTACCCCTACTGTGTCTATGGAAATAGAAAATTGTATACCTCCATTGTCTCTGCGCCGTTTACAAGAGATTTTGTCTTAAACAGTTATCCTGTGATAACAATTTTATAGTGAACCAATTGTTGCATCCTGTAGAAATTGTAGGGTCAGCTTCACCAATTATTACATGTAATGATCTCATTTCTGCTTCTTTACCTGAAATACCAACAATTATGTTTTTAACAAAAAAATGTGCTGAAAATATGTATACGAGTAATAAGTGGCCAATTTATCAGTATCCTTATGAGGTTACAATTAACTATTTTACTATTAAGTGTCATTTAAACTCCGTTACAAATAAATTTGACTTTGTACAATTTTTACAGGATAAAAGAGATTTTTACACAATATATACAGATGGTTCCAAAAGTGATGAAGTTAAAGCTGCATACTATGACCCACAAATTAAACTGAGCAAATGTTTTAAAATGCCACAAAGTTGCAGTATTTTCACAGCAGAGGCTTGGGCAATATTAGCTGCTTTGACATGTTTATACTAATGTAAATAATGTAAATATTTTGATTATTAGTGATTCAAAAAGTGTACTAAATTCTATTTGTAACCAAAGTTTGTGTTATAAACAAAATTATATTATATTTAGAATAAGATATTTTTTTAGAAAATTGATTGAAAAGAATATAGAATTAGTGTGGGTTCCCTCCCACAGTGGCATATTAGGCAATGAAATTGTTGACCAAGTGACTCGTAGGGAACATGATGTGGACATATCAGGAACTTTTAAAGTCCCATTCACGGATTTCTACCCACAAATTAAAAGCTCAGTTAAAAGTTTATGGATAGAATATTGGAAGAAAATAACAGAAACTAAAGGAAAATGGTATTCGGAAATACAAAGAGACTTACCGATATCACCATGGTACAGTAGGCTTGGTTATGTGGATAGAAAGTTTGTGACTAGTATTAATCGTTTGCGCTTTGGACATTGCCTAATTCCCTCACATCTCAGCAGAATGAACATAGTAAATAATAGTAACTGTACACATTGCTCTGAAGAAAACGCAGACATCGATCACATGCTTTTTAAGTGTCCAGTCTTTGCCATACAGAGATCTATATTTGTTGACATGATCAAAGAAATAGCTGAACAGAACTCTTTAAGTGTCCCCCGCCTCAGTCAAGATCTATTAAGAAACACTATTTACTTTCACCCTATTTATAAGTATATTGTAAATACTATAGGAAAAATTTAGTACCTAATAAGAAATTTAGAGCTCTAATTTCTAGGTTATGTTTGTTAAATTTATGTACCTAATTGTTTTTTTTTTTAGTTTATATTTGAAATGTCATGACTCATGTCTCATTCGTATTTATAAATGTCATAAGTTTGTTTAATTTAAGTATTTAAATATTTTGTTACTCACTAAATACCTATGTAATGTCTTGTAAGTTGTAACGTTATATGTTTCTAATGTTATGTATTCTAATTAATTTTATAATTTATTTGTTTTTACGGCTGAAGGACTTGTATCCATGGTCACGAATAAATAAAAAAAAAAAAAAAAGGTATAAAGCACCACAAACGTCAAACGACAAAAACAATATGGCGTTTTCTTTGTTTTCGTAGGGAGTTATTATTAATGCTTTCCAAGCTTAAAAATAGTGTATTGGATTGTAAAATTGTTAAAAATGTATGTGCTATGATGGCTGTGTGAAAGAATCGTACCCTGACTGGATTATCTATTCACAGGTAAGTTTAGAGGACCGGTTGGTCTCTCTAAGAGTTCACTAGAGGTCGGAGGAGTAAAGAGTAAAACTCGATTTACTGTGGTGAACTGAAGTGAGTTATTTACAAAAATGCGCTGCTTATATACAAAAAAATGAGTTAATTATTATTATTACAAATCTGTACAAAGGTAAAAAGGTTGTTTGTGATTGGTTAACTAGATTAGACAGAGATGTAAAGAAAGAGATAAAAATATTTACAAAACAAGAAAGAGAAAAAAATCGAATACCTAGGAAATATTTACAAGATCGAAAGATTATCTGCACGGGAGAATGGCCGTACCGCGGTTCGTGGCGCTGGTATCGCGCGAGTATAAATATAGGCTCGCGGCCCGCGGCCAATTCAGTCCGCGCGCGAATTTCATACAGACGTCGTCTCCCTGTCAGTCGCCATCGCGCCGTCGCGAGTAGTTGTGCCGCCATTTTGTGAAGATGTTATGAAGCTCTGCAAACGCCATGAACACCGTAGCCACGCTGCGAAGATTCCTCTCTTGATGTAGGCACGATGTGAAGACGCGTAGTGAAGTGTTGCGAAGAATTCTTATTAGAAAAAGTCCTTTTCAGGGCTGTTTCGTGTCCGGTGCAAATGCACTTAATATACACGGACGGTTTCTCTCGTCATTTCGAACGTACGTTCTTTGCAGAACGATTTTCTTCTGTGTTTCAATCTTCCATGACGAACGTATACAAAGACGGCGGGCGCTCCTTTCGGAGCGTGTTGTTTTCTTTGTTTCAATCGACGAACGAACGTGTAGGTACTTTGTAGGTACTGCTACAGTGCTCCCCTTCGAGCGAAGCGCACCGGCAGTCTGACGGCACGGCCCGTTCTTGTTGTCTTCTGTGCTGGACTTGCTGGTGTCTTCTGCTTGATCGATGATGCACTTGGTAATGGTTGTGAGGTAATAGGTAAAGGTAATGAGGTAACGGGTAAATTATTGGTATGTGAAGGTAAGGTAACAGGTACATTGGTATTAGGTTAGTTGGTAATTACCAGTGACTGTTGTACATTGCTCGTTGACTCGCCGAGGTAATCTTCACTTAGTATGTAGGCGGGTTTTAAAGGATCGATGGATACTGTTGCTGTGCGATCGGGTAGTTGTATCACGTAGTATTTTTCTTCTCGTCGAAGAACTTTGTACGGCCCATCATACGGACTTTGAAGTGGTTTTCGAACGGCGTCTATTCGTAGAAATACGTATTTGCACGTAAGTAGATCACGATGTATGAAGATGTTGCGTTGATTACCGTGGCGATGTACATTGTTTTTCGGCTTGAGAGAATCGATGTTTTTTCTGAGTTGCTCGATGTAGGTATGATCTAGGCTCGATGATGATGTTGTTTCGAAGAAGTCGGCCGGTAAGCGTAGGTTACGGCCGTAGGTTAATTCGGCGGCGCTAACTCCGGTGTCCTCTCGTATTGCGGCGCGTAGTCCGAATAAAACTGTAGGTAGCTCGTCGATCCACGATGTATTACTATTGATGAGTCTTGTTTTCAGTGAATTCTTGAGACTTCGATGCCAGCGTTCAATCATGCCGTTAGATTGCGGGTGATACGGCGTTGTACGGGTTTTTTCTATTCCCGTACAACGTGTTAAGTTGACGAACAGCTGACTCTCGAACTGGCGTCCTTGATCGGTTGTTATTGTAGTAGGACACCTGAATCTTGCTATCCATTGTTCGTAGAATACTCTTGCGACGGTTTCGGCGGTGATCTCGGTGAGCGGTACAGCTTCAGGCCATTTTGTCGAGCGATCGATCATAGTAAGTAGGTATCTATGACCACTCGCTGTTGTACTTAGCGGTCCGATTATGTCGATGTGCGTATGTTGAAATCTATCGACTTGTGGAAATGTCGACACGGCGCTCGATGTATGTCGTTGTATTTTGCTTCGCTGACATTGTATGCAGGTTTTCGTCCATTCACTAATGTCGGAGTTCATTGACGGCCAGAAGAATTTTTGCGCGATGAGTTTTCTTGATGCTTTTGTTCCAGGATGACTTATGTTGTGAATAGAGTCGAAAATGGCGCGTCGAAAATTTTGCGGAATGTGAGGGCGAACGTATTTTGTTGATGTTTCGCATACAATCTTGATATCGGAGTTAGGTACCGTTGTTGTTTTAAAACTTAAGTTTTCTTGACCGTACAGTGTAGATAGCGTGCTATCTCGCTCTTGCGCGCGAGCTAACTCTTCGTAGTTTACAGCTGACGGCGTGTTGATTGTTTCTATGCGGCTGAATGTGTCTGCGACGATATCTTTTCCGCTGATATGACGAATGTCGTGCGTGAACTCGGAGATGAAAAGTAGTTGTCGAGTTCTTCTCGGAGTTTCTGATGTCGATGTTTTCTTCTGTAGCACGAATGTCAATGGCTTGTGGTCTGTGAATATAATGAGTTCTCGGCCCTCGAATATTTTTCTGAAGTATTTTACTGACATGTAGATAGCTTGAAGTTCGCGATCGTAGGTGCTGTACTTCGTTTGCGCTGTAGTAAATTTCTTCGAGAAGTAGCCGAGTGGTTGCCATTTGTTATTGTAGTATTGTTGTATTACGGCTCCCGCTGCGGTGTCCGAGGCGTCGGAGAAAATAGCGATCGGTGCTTTGTGATTCGGGTGGGCAAGCAAAACAGCGTTTTTGATGCTATTTTTGCAAGCCGTGAATGCTTCTTTTGATGTCTCGTTCCACTCGATCGGTGTCTTGTCTCGCTTTTTCGCATTATGTAGGTATGCGTGTAGCGGGGCTTGAATTGTGGCGGCGTTCGGAATGCTGTCTCGGTAGAAGTTTAGCATGCCGAGGAAACGACGTAGTTCTTCTATATTCTTCGGTAGCGGGAATTCTTCTATAACTTGTAGTTTGTCGTGTGGTGGCTTGATTCCGTCGCTGTTTACGCTGAAGCCGAGGAATTTAACTTCTTGCTTGCCGAGTACACATTTAGCTGGGTTTATTGTGATCCCGTTTTCTTCTAGACGTTGAAGAACACACCGCAGATGTTGGCGATGTTCTTCTTCGCTGCTGGATGCGATTAACAAATCGTCAATGAAGGAAAACACGAAATCGTATCCTTGCAGTATTTCGTGTATGAAACGTTGAAATGTCTGGCCTGCGTTTCTAAGGCCGGGACACATTCTCGGGAACTCGAATAATCCGAATGGTGTGATGATTGCTGTCTTCTCTATATCTTCTTTATGGACTGGTAATTGTTGGTAGGCTCGGTTCAAGTCGATCGTCGAGAAGATAGTTTTTCCGGCGAGTTGAAAAGTGAAATCACGAAGTCGTGGTATAGGGTAGCGGTCGGGCTTCGTTACTGCGTTGAGTCGTCGGTAGTCGCCGCACACCCTTATGTCGCCGTTCTTCTTTGGTACGACGTGAAGCGGAGAAGACCAGGCGCTCTTGCTGGGACGACAGAGACCTTGTTGCATCATATTCTCGAATTCTTTTTTTTACTTGATTATAGCGATGTGGTTGTAGCGGTCGGGCGCGACAGTGTAGTGGTGGCCCAGACGTCTCGATGAAATGTTCGACGCTGTGTTTCGGCGTGATATTCATCGCTGTCAATCTCGTGATGCCGGGGAAGTCAGCCAGGATGTCGTGATATGACTGCGTGCTGTCGACACTACGGACTGTAGGTACGTCCGTGTAGCGTCCTGGTGCGTTGATGTGCAGACTTGTTCTTCCGTCGACGAGTCTTCGATTTTTCAAGTCGACAATGAGTTCGTGGTGTTGCAGGAAGTCGGCACCGAGGATTGGTTTTGATACTGCTGCGATGATGAACTTCCATTTGTACGGTCGGCGAAGTCCGAGGTTAAGTTCTAAAGTCTTCTCGCCGTATGTAGGTATAACGGTGTTGTTGGCGGCGTAGAGTTGAAAAGGTAGCGGCTGGAGATGAAGGCCTTTCTTTTTCGGTATGACGGATATATTGGCACCCGTGTCTACCAAAAAAGTGAGATTCGTAGTCTTGTCCGTGACGAATAGGCGGTATTGTTTGTTGTGAACGCCGGATTCCGCCGCTGCCAACGTTCTGTCTAGTTTCCCGGGTTGTTGAATGTACATGGTTGTGTACATTCAATCACGAATCTGTTGTGGTAGTAACAGAATGGGGATGGTGATGAAGATCGTGGCCGTGATGTTGAACGTTGCCGGAATCTTGACGATGATCTGTGTCTTGACCTTGACCGTTGATAGTAATTTTCTCTTCTATAATTATTGTTGTTGTATTGTTGTTTTTTCAACTCGGCGACCTCTAGGGATAGCTTGCGGATTTCTTCGATGAGAAGGCACTCGACGTTCGATGATGGTGATGCGGAGCTATTTACACGATGACTGGATGCGATGCTATGTACATTATTTACAGTTGACTGCTCGATGATCTTGTCGGCTAGCGCTGCTTGTTCGTCGAGTGTGGTCTTCGACTGGAATGTTTCGCTGACGGCCAGGACGGAGCGAATGTTTGCCGGGAGGAGATTGACCCACATGAGCTGTAGGGTGGAATCGGGGACCTTGTTGCGAGCCAGGTTTCGCATTCTTCTGAGTAACTGTGATGGTTTCTGGTCTCCCAATTCCATGACTGACAGCAGCTGTTGAAACTGCCGGCTGTCAGATTCCTCATATGTGGAGATGAGTCGGTCCTTCAGTGCTTGGTACTCGTTCGTCTCTGGCGGGTTGTACAGCAGGTCGGTGATCTGTTCGATATCCTCCTTTTCTAGACGAGCGATGACCATTTGCGAGAGCTGACTTTGGTTCTTCTGTAGACTGCTGGTGGCTGCCTCGAACGTGACAAACCAGAGCCTGGGTTTGTCCCTCCAGAAAGGCGGAATTCGCATTGACAGGGCAATGCCGGCGATTTCTTGTTATGACGGTGACGTAGCCGGGTTGCTGGTGACTGCCGAGGTTTCGGGCAGGGATTCGCCTCTGGATTCCATTGTGTGGAGAGATTTGCAGCAGAATTCCGTCGAGCAGCGTTTCGTGGTGCAGCGTTTCTTCCGAGCAGCGTTTCGTCGAGCAGCGTTTCGTCGAGCAGAATTTTCTTGGGCAGATTTTCCTCTTGAAGGTGCTTGCTGGTCTTCGGGCAGAGTTTTCTTCTTGCAGGTGCTTATTGTTCTTCGGGGTCACCAGTTTAGAGGACCGGTTGGTCTCTCTAAGAGTTCACTAGAGGTCGGAGGAGTAAAGAGTAATACTCGATTTACTGTGGTGAACTGAAGTGAGTTATTTACAAAAATGCGCTGCTTATATACAAAAAAAATGAGTTAATTATTATTATTACAAATCTGTACGAAGGTAAAAAGGTTGTTTGTGATTGGTTAACTAGATTAGACAGAGATGTAAAGAAAGAGATAAAAATATTTACAAAACAAGAAAGAGAAAAAAAATCGAATAGGAAATATTTACAAGATCGAAAGATTATCTGCACGGGAGAATGGCCGTACCGCGGTTCGTGGCGCTGGTATCGCGCGAGTATAAATATAGGCTCACGGCCCGCGGCCAATTCAGTCCGCGCGCGAATTTCATACAGACGTCGTCTCCCTGTCAGTTGCCGTCGCGCCGTCGCGAGTAGTTGTGCCGCCATTTTGTGAAGATGTTATGAAGCTCTGCAAACGCCATGAACACCGTAGCCACGCTGCGAAGATTCCTCTCTTGATGTAGGCACGATGTGAAGACGCGTAGTGAAGTGTTGCGAAGAATTCTTATTAGAAAAAGTCCTTTTCAGGGCTGTTTCGTGTCCGGTGCAAATGCACTTAATATACACGGGCGGTTTCTCTCGTCATTTCGAACGTACGTTCTTTGCAGAACGATTTTCTTCTGTGTTTCAATCTTCCATGACGAACGTATACAAAGACGGCGGGCGCTCCTTTCGGAGCGTGTTGTTTTCTTTGTTTCATTCGACGAACGAACGTGTAGGTACTTTGTAGGTACTGCTACATAAGTTTGACATTCAGTATGAACTAGGGTGACCACGTATTTTGAACTTTACGTTTTTGTTTTGTTATTGTTATTATCTAATTATGTACTAAATTTACACTAATTTTTGTGTCACTAAATACCTTGGAAATTCACTATTTGCATGTACCTCTGCATCAAAAAGCATGTAGAAGCTTTAATGAGTATTCTTTACTACGCCAAACAAAACCAAATAGTTTAATAGTATAATAGAAAATGGTATTTAATATAATATAAATTTTATATTTCCAGTTTGCCTTCAGATTTAGAGCTAAAGAAAAAGTGGTTAGAGGTGACACCCGGGAACTTACGGTCAAAGCTCTGTAGTTTGTTCACTTCATTTCTAACCTGAAGATTATCGAACAGAACATCGGAAAAGATTGAAACCTTTGACTCCTTCTATCTTTCCAAAGGTAATTTAAAAATATTTGAAATAAGCAACATTGTATCCTAATAAAAAGTTACTGAACAGCAATTTGTAACAATACCTACTTATTTTTATGTAATTGCATTACAGATTTTTCCCGAAAATAAAATTAAAGTGTTAAGCATTATACGCTTCAATACTTTAGAAAACACACAACCTGGATCTTCTAAAAGTTCTCCAAGGAAGAAAATAAATAAAAATTTACGTAAATACACAAACATCTAGGTACTTTGCTTGCAAGTTGCAACCCCAAGAAAAAAAAAGCGTGAGTTAAAAAATCTTAAACAGAAAATCTAAAGAAGAGATTTAAAAATTAAAAATAATGTATTATGTTTTAAAATTAAATATTATGCTATTTACTGTGTTTTATTATTTTTCACCTTTATTTATGAAATTGCCTTTTTCCAAAGAAAATTAAAAGTTAATAATTGTTTAGTTCAAAGTCAATAAAACATATATTTCTGCTTCATATTAATGTTATTTAATTTAATAGTCGTATTTTCATTTCAAATCGTTCAAAGTTGGCGGCATAGCGGTTGTTGACCTTACTAGTCTAGTTGCTAAGTGGAAAATGCCTTCACTGTATTTTGTTAACTTTAACCAAAAATTTTACTCTTAAAGAGACGCAGGCTATTATAGATTGAAAGAAAAACCTATGGCCTATAATTGGTAACTCTTAAAATGATAATTTCCAACTTTTTATAAGTTCGAAGTGTAACTTCATATTCAGTTCACATCGAGTTAAGCAAAACACAATATAAGCCCAACTAGAAACATATTTTGTCACTTTATTGTTAATCGTGGTTTGTATAGAAAACTAGGAAATATGAAAAAAATTGACAGAGGGTTATTGACCGCTACCCTACGAATAATAAAAACTTCATTATTCGTAGCCGCTATCGCCGAGATTGACCGATAGGACAATTATAGGCACTGCATTGCACTTGCATTATAATTTAATGTCCTACAGATAGGTCATAGGAATGGTTACACTAGTTAGAGAGACACGGACCAAGGTTTATGACCTCTCACTCGGCACGTGCTTAGATGCACAGTGAGCTTTCCAGTTATACGTAGTATATATTAATTCCATGTTTTCCTCTATGCTTCTGAGCTGGTCTGAGTTCTGCAAGCTTCTGACTTCTCAGCTTTTTCTTTGCTTCTCAGTTCTCGGTATGGAGAGTAGATAGAGAAGAACTATCTTATATAGGGGGTATTTGAAAAAGTGTCCAGCTGTACGCAGTATATAACAGTTGAAAAATCCTCCGAGAGTGGCACTAGCTGCAGCAAAGGGTATGGAATGAATTATGGAGTGTAGGAATAAATGTAGCCGTTGGTGACAAAATATAAATTATTACTGGAATATAAATTATTACTAGAATAACTGCGTTAATAGTTAATACCAATATATTTTGAAAAATATAACCTAAAATAGCGGAAATAAAAGTTGCTAAATGATTTAAAATTTACCTTGTTGCTACTGTAGCGCCACCTGGGTGAATTAGTTTCACCCTAATTTAACGCATTTCCGCGGACACTTTTTACATACAGAGATAGTTCTCCTCTATCTACACTCCATAGTTCTCGGTATGGAGTGTAGATGAAAAGAGGAATATCTCTGTATGTAAAAAGTGTCCCCTGAAATGCGTTAAATTAGGGTGAAACTAAATCTAAACTAAACTAAGGTGGCGCTACAGTAGCAACAAGGTAAATTTTAAATCATTTAGCAACTTTTATTTCAGCTATTTTATGTTATATTTTTCAAAATATATTGGTATTAACCTAGTACTTCTAGTAATAATTTATATTCCAGTACCTAATAATTTATATTTTGTCACCAACGGCTACATTCATTCCTACACTCCATAATTCATTCCATACCCTTTGGCTGCAGCTAGCGCCACTCGTGGCGGATTTTTCAACTGTTATTTACTGCGTACGGCTGGACACTTTTTCAAATATCCCCCATTTAAGGCTATGTTCCTAAATGTACTGCGACCACTGCAGAGTGTGACGTCATTTTAGTATACTGCGAAGCCGTTCCTTTATAGTTATTAGTTAGTATACTGTTGGTATACTGGTTACTATTTAAAACGGAACGCAATCCATTATACTATCAGCCGCATTTTTGACAGCTCGTATTGAACATTTTCAATACAGTCTAATAAGGTTAATTTTTGCAATAATAATAATAATAATATCTATGGACGTCACATCACACCACGTCAGTCTGGCCCCGTGCTAAGTACCTAAAGGACTTGTGTTACGGGTACCAGACAACGGAAATATATTTAATACTTTTATACTATACATATATTTAAGATTTTTATTAAATCATACAAATATTTAATACACATCCAGACCCGGGAACATTGAAAACTTTTTGTTCCGTCGGCGGGATTCGAACCCGCGACCCCCGACTTGAGCTACCAACGTGCTCACCACTGAGCCACAGAGGTCGATTAGGAGGAATTCTTCCAGTGTTTTATTATTATTAATCCAAATTAATTACAGAAATTTATAACTTTGGGATTAAACTGTACGTATTGTTTTAAAACGTTAGACACTCGAGTGGTTTTGACACTTGACAGTTGACTTTTGACAGTTGACTGATCACGTGATCAAAGTACTGCGAGTGCCTTACCTCGGTCCTCAGAAACGCCAGTACTCACAGTACAATATGGCGACGATTGATGACGTCATATATTTCACTAGGGTACTGCGGCAGTGTACTGCAAGTCTGCAACTCCATTACGGAACGATTTTTTCTACAGTGATAGCACTGTGTAGTGGTCGCAGTACATTTAGGAACATAGCCCAAGATAGTTCTCCTTCTACAAATATATACTTGTAATCTGTGGTTCTCCTTTCATCTACACTCCATAGTTCTCGGATCATAATTCAAAATTCAAACGTCAAATTTCAAATTGTGTTGTTTGTGGTGTTGGGTTATGTTTTTGAAACAAACATTTTTGATTTCATTTTCAACTGTTTATCATAAAGATATCATGGTCTCATAAAATAATTAACTTGTCGTACACAATATTGGTTAATTTAACTTTAAGATGGATGATTCCATTTTGCAATATGAGAAAATTGACTTTTTGGGCGAAGGACAGGTAAACATTGAAATACTATGTAAAAACCTTAGTTCGTAAGTGATAACATGATAAAATTATTGATTTTTCTGAATATTTGATTACAGTTTGCAACAGTGTATAAAGCTCGTGACGTAAAAACTGATAAAATCGTAGCAGTAAAGAAGATCAAAATTGGATCTAGGTTAGAGGCTCAAGATGGTATCAATCGTACTGCTTTGCGGGAAATTAAGTTATTACAAGAATTACAACACGTGAACCTCATTGGATTGCTAGGTATGCTAATCTTGACAACATTTTCTTTTACTTTTGTATGTGTACCTATGTATACTTACAGTAATTATTTTCATATCACTAAAAAATCTTACAGATTCTATTCTTCACTTTATTTACTATATCGCATCAACTAGTCGAAAGTCAACAAGGCCAGCTAGCCTAGCCCGTTTATGTTATGTTATGTGCTTACATGGCTAGTCCGTGGCTAGTCTGGGTATTTCTCAGTTAACTAAAATTATTTAGTGGTTTTATCACTTATAATACCACAAGAGCTTCAAAATTATCGGGTATTTCCCGATAGGTTCGTTGCAAACAAATGAAGGATTCAAGTTTTTCAGGTTAAAAAATCACGAGCGCGAAGCGCGAGTGATTTTTTCTGAAAAACTTGACGACTTTATTTGTTTGCAGGGAACCTTGAGGGAAATGCCAGATAATTTTGAAGCTCGTGTGGTATTCAGGGGATTATTTTTCCGTCCCAAATGTCGGCCAATAGAATTGCACCATGAGACGAAATGTACAGTTAACAAATAAGAATTTGTACCTTCCTTATAGTCTTCTCCATCCATTTTCTTCATATTGTAAGCGTAATCTTTCATAATGTTTGCCAATTGCGCTTCACTCGTTTCAGCACTCAATGTGTATTCCCTCTCAGTACAAAAAGTAGTAAATTGGTTCCAAACTGTTTTTTTTTTGCCTTCTCCGTATTAATGGGAACATTTCCTTTGACTTTTTTATCGATGGTGGACATAGAACAAACTCCAAATCGACTCATTTTCATGCAAAATCTCCAATTTTCACAATTGAATTCAACCTGTCAGTTTGACGTGTGGTTAATTTGACTGGATCATGTTTTGTTTTTTATATATAGCAACGACCAGAGAAAATTTTCAAAAAATTATCAGTATAATACCATGTAGGTTGTACCACGTGACGTCGAATGGTGCAATTCTATTGGTCGATATTTGGGTCGGAAAAATAATCTAGCCAATTTAAAATGACACGCCCCTCTTTCATATTTATTATTTTCAATACCAAAGTCATATTTATTATTTTATAATAAATCAACGAATGATGTGGTGGGGCGCGTAATTTAAAGTTAGACAAGCTCTATCTTATTATTGCATTTTCAGATGTGTTTGGACAGAAATCAAATGTGTCCTTGGTTTTTGACTTTATGGATACAGACTTAGAAATAATTGTTAAGGACAGCAACATTATTTTAACACCCGCAAATGTTAAGGCATACATGATAATGACTTTAAAAGGTATGTTTAATTTTTGGTTTAGGTTATTGAATCATAACCAAATAAATTCTTATTTTAAAATATGATGTTAAAGACTCTCATAACCATTGGTGCCGGCAGGGGGGTGCCAGGTGGTGCACTTGCACCCCTTGGGAATCTCAGGATCAACAGGAATTATTGAAATAAAATGCAGACAGTAACTGTTATTCGTACAAAGTAAAAAGAAAAGAAAGAAAACCAAAATCTGCATCCCTTGGAAATTTTATCTGCAAACACCTATGCTCATAACGGAAAACCTACAATCATAATACTATTTTTGTGTTGAAACTGTATTTTACAAATTTTTCAGGTTTGGAATACCTACATCAAAACTGGATATTACACAGAGATTTAAAACCAAACAACTTGTTGATAAACAGAGAAGGAATCCTGAAAATAGGAGATTTTGGTTTGGCAAAAGCATTTGGATCTCCCACAAGGATAAACACACATCAAGTTGTGACCAGATGGTATAGGTAAGAAAGATATATATGTCGCAGTCATCTAGTTGAATCTGCAATTCGATTGAATGACTAGCGTATTCATTAAATGGGCGTTTTCACACTGCAACGATAACAACGTGACACGATACCACAGAATAGAGGGCCACCGCACATATTATACAAGTTGGCCGACTATCGTACAAACTAAATTGCGTAGTGTCACAATTACATTTGTAATTACATTAAATTCAATACAGTACTAATATTATAAACGCGAAAATGTGTCTGTCTGTCTGTCTGTTACCTCTTTACACCCAAGCTGCTGAACCGTTTTTGCTGAAATTTGGCATGAAGATACTTTGAGTCCCGGGTTTTTATCCCAGAAAAAAATATGGTTTCCACGCGATAAACAAGAATATGTGAAACAAATAAAATAAATTTATTGATCATGATAACTGTTTGAGTTTTTATCTGGGTAGTGCACCTGCCGAGATGAGCCAAGGCCTGAGCAAGTGAGATGTCACTATCAGTAACACTGCGTGGTAAAAAGAGACGTGTGATACATGACAACAGAACTCTTTTTTTGACGTCCAGTCGGCACGTATCGGCACGTTGACAATTTAATCTCATAGAATTTAATATTTAATGTTGACACTACGCAATTTAGTTTGTACGATAGTCGGCCAACTTGAAATTGTATATGTGTGGTGGCCCTTATCTACTCTGTGGTATCATGTCGTGTCGTTATCGTCGCAGTGTGAAAACGCCCAATGACACCATTCAATTGAATGACTCGGCCGAACGTCGATTGAACAATCTTCACTCAACGTCCAACTAGTTAGAGATTTGTAACATAGGTCTTTGAAGATAGCGGACATTAAATCAGTCATGTAATTGAACGTATTTCACTTTTTTCCTACTGCGGCGCTACTAGTCACTTAAACAAATATGGCGTCAAATAGCTCGCACAGCTGATAGCACTGTGTTGATATTTTGTTGATTAAATTTGCTTTAAAGTGCTTTACTTGTAATAAAATAATATGACAGCGTGGATTTACCTATAACTACACCCTCAACGGCTACTTAAAATTATAGCATCCCATTTAACAACTTCACTATAATGACTTTTAGTCAAAACGTTAAATGTCACAGTCAACGTCTTGACGAGTTGTCCTTTAGTCATTCAATTGCATGGTGTCATTCAATAGATGCGCTAGTCATTCAATCGAATTGGAGATTAAACCAGATGACTGCGACATATACATGCATGTATTAATGCTTCAAGCCCCAAGTAGTCGCATGCGACCGCGATAACAATAGAAATCTATTGTGTCTCGTTTTTTCCACGATCAAGGGATTAATATAGTATATCCCACAACCTATACATTTTGTGATATACTTTACAGAAAAACTATCACACCTATTGATTTGTGCTTTAACATAGTAATTTTTATTTATATGTATATGTGTTATCATCAGTCAGTCAAGGTGTGACGATGCGAGCCCTCACAAAGCTTAGCTAGTATTTAAGTCCGATCTCAAACGAGATCAATATACATATATTATGTTTAAATAATAGTGTTTGGGCTTTAGGTCACCAGAGCTCTTGTTTGGAGCGAGGCAATATGGTACTGGTGTAGATATGTGGGCAGTCGGTTGCATCTTAGCTGAACTGCTTCTCCGTGTGCCCTTTCTGCCCGGTGAATCTGACTTGGATCAGCTGACTCGAATATTCCAAGTTTTTGGAACCCCTACTGAGGAAGTTTGGCCTGTGAGTAAAATTTAAGTAATTTTTTTTTTAAATTTCTTGTGGGGCATGTAATAGGTTTACTCACATAATATTATAATATACAGTAATAAGTCTCTTCGAGTGTGTATTGCAAGAATATTAACTGTGTTCAATATTAACACTTAGGGTGAAGCCAAACGAGCGTAATTTGTGAGTTGTGAGTCGCAGAATTTATGCCCGGCAGAATTCTGCTGCATTCAGTTTCATACAAAAGTCCTGTTTGATTCACACGAGCGTAATTTTGTGTCGTGATTTGTATGAAAAAATATTTCCGCGGCAGAAATTCTGCGACTCATAACTCACAAATTACGCTCGTTTGGCTTCACCCTTAAACCACTGAACCAATATTAGTAAATAAAATAAAATAAATGCTTTATTTCAGGGTGTCAAAACTTTAACAGACTATGTGCAATTCAAACCTTTTCCGGCGCAACAACTGCGGCACATCTTCACAGCCGCCGCAGATGATCTGATACTACTTCTAGAGAGTTTACTGGCGCTGTATCCACCCAGCAGGTGTAATTGTACACAAGCACTACAGATGGCGTATTTTAGGTATGTAACTTTTCCTTTTTAATTCCATTTACTTACATAATATTATTGTTAACAATCCATACTAATATTATAAATGCGAAAGTGTGTCTGTCTGTCTGTCACCTCTTCATGCCCAAATCGCTGAACAGATTTTGCTGGAATTTGGTAAAAAACAAAGAAAAAAATAAATCTTTATTTCTCAAAATACAGAAACAAATACAATCACGAGGCATCCCCATTAAGTAAGGAATTACTTGTGTTGGGGATATGTAATTTGGTATTAAGATACTTTGAGTCCTGGGAAAGGACATAGGATAACTTTTTATCCCAGAAAATTGTACGGTTCCCGCGCGATAAACGAATTTTAGCGCAACGGAGTTCATCTAGTAATTGTGAAATATTTCTGGCTTAAATCTTTGTCATGTCAATTAGAAAGCTGTTAGGTTTGGAATGGCCAGTGAAATGCAATAAAGAAAGTCTGGTCCAGAAATATGAATTTGCATCACTTTACTTATTTAGTCCTCAAAATCCAACTTGCTAAAGAGCCTGCTGCCAAACATTTCAAAGCACGCTAGCCCCGCCTACACACCCTGCTATCCTCCAATCGTGATATAATGATTCCATGAATCGTGCTCCCGAGGAATGTGCTTTACGCTGCAGCTAATAGTGAACAATATCGCGTAACAACGGTTCCCGCATTATAGCACGAAAGTAAAGGTCGTAAGTCCCAAAACTGTTTTTGATGATTACTTCAAAATTAAATACAATACTAATATTTCCTTTAGCCTTTATTTTATAAAGTGAGTGATTGTAGTAGTGCAAGTTATTTAATGATAGTAACTCAATAAGTGTAACAGATATTTGTTGAAAAGCCCTGAAAGATTGATAATTTCGAAAAATATAACTATCGAGTCAAAATAAGTGAACCGTGTTTTCCGTTAGGTAAATATCAGATAAAATATATACAATGATTAAATAAATCTTAATTTCATTTAAGTCAATCGTCTTCCGGGATCGTAATACCTACTTATTAGAAAACACGGCAATATTTGGCAGCCCGCTCTTAAGGCCCTGTATTTCCAGAAGGGGACGATTTTCAAGATTTAAAAGTGACAAGGAGACATAAAAATATAGTAATTTAAATTCTGAAAAAAAAATATATGAGTTAAGGATCTAACACATTGGAATTTATAGGGGAATTGTGCTTAAGATGGCATAGTCAGATAAGACGACACATCGGCAAAATTCGTTGAAATAGTTGTGCTTTCTGTGAACTTGTGACGTTTTATGGAGCACCTCAGTGTGCCCCTGTTAGCCCAACTTAGTATGCCGGACAGGGACCGTTCTTTACAGAGTTATGAAAGTTTTCCTAATTTTGATGAGAGAAAAAATTTCTTACTCTTTTGTTTTGTGGTGAAAAAACGTATAAGGTCAGAATCTTTTCTTATGACATATTGTTATTATGGACATGGATTCTTACAGGCCACAAATATTAATAAAAGCGTGTTCTAACGTTAAGAGCTCGGGCTATGCGGCCGCTCAAATCAAATTCGACACTAGCGCCACTACAAATTTTATATATCGCTGTCTCGCTATTGCGAGGTACCCCGTGCCCCGCGCGCCCCGGACGCCCTGCACGGCAGCAGCGTAAGTATGTGTGCGTGCGTCGCATTCATTATTTTACTCTGATCGAGTTATACAAGCCGTGCGTGTGTGCGAAGTATATTTTACTGTTTCATGAACAATGTTGTTTTTGTGGTTGTTTTATATTTTGGAATACAGGCGCGGGCGTATTGTCGTCGATCTTGTCACTGAACTGAACAGAATACAGATTCTACAAAATATATTAAAATAATATACTAAATATAATAGACGACCTCTGTGGCTCAGTGGTGAGCGCGTTGGTAGCTCAAGCCGGGCGTCGCGGGTTCGAATCCCGCCGACGGAACAAAAAGTTTTCAATGTTCCCGGGTCTGGATGTGTATTAAATATGTGTATGATATAATAAAAATCTTAAATACATATAATATGTATAGTATAAAAGTATTAAATATATTTCCGTTGTCTAGTACCTGTAACACAAGTCCTTTAGGTACTTAGCACGGGGCCAGACTGACGTGGTGTGAAGCGTCTATAGATATAATAATAATAATAATATCTACATTGGACTCTTCACACCATATCAGTCTGGCCCCGTGCTAAGTACCTACACTAAGGACTTGTGTTACAAGTACCATACATATTATACCGGATATAATATTATAACATTTACTTTTTATTATACTCAACTTATTTAAGATCCATACTGCCATACTAATTGTAAAAAATTAATATTATAAAAAAAGTGTGTCTGCTTGTCTGTCTGTTATTTTATTACCTCTTCACGCCCAAACCGCTGAACTGATTTTGCTGAAATTTGGCATGGAGATACTATGAGGCCCGGTCCCGACTCCCGAGCCTTTGTCCTTTGACATAGAATACTTTTTATCCCGAAAAAATTTACGGTTCCCGCGCGATAAACGAGTTTTGGCGCAACAGAGTTGCGGGCGTCATATTCTAGTTTTTACAATATTATTATCATTATTAAATACACATAATATTTAATACACATCCATGAGTCATGAGTCATGACCCAGGAAAACGTTTTGTTCCGTCGGTGGGATTCGAATTTCGAACCAGCGACCCCCGGCTTGAGCTACCATGCGCGCAACCACTGCGCCACAGAGGTCGTCGCTTTTATTTAAATATTATTAAAAGACAGTAAGTACGTAACAATAAAGTTTCAATAACAGAAAAAAAGATTACTCCAAATATTCCTCACATTTTTATCAACAAAATAATAAAATCGGCCAAGTCCAAGTTTCGGAGAAAAGTGGCTGTGACATACGGACAGACAGACAGACACACAGGCATGACGAATCTATTAGGGTTCCGTTTTTTGCCTAATAATCAAAAGAGAGCATTATCAAAGCGCACGGAACTGCGCAGGCCAAGTTAAAGCAGGCCGCGCGCATGCCGTGCACTATAGTAGTGCACGGCATGCGCGCGGCCTGCTTGGACTTGGCCGATTTTATTATTTTGTTGATAAAAATGTGAGGAATATTTGGAGTAATCTTTTTTTCTATTATTGAAACTTTATTGTTACGTACTGTCTTTTAATAATAAATATAAAAGCGACGACCTCTGTGGCGCAGTGGTTGCGCGCATGGTAGCTCAAGCCGGGGGTCGCTGGTTCGAAATTCGAATCCCACCGACGGAACAAAACGTTTTCCTGGGTCATGACTCATGACTCATGGATGTGTATTAAATATTATGTGTATTTAATAATGATAATAATATTGTAAAAACTAGAATATGACGCCCGCAACTCTGTTGCGCCAAAACTCGTTTATCGCGCGGGAACCGTAAATTTTTTCGGGATAAAAAGTATTCTATGTCAAAGGACAAAGACTCGGGAGTCGGGATCGGGCCTCATAGTATCTCCATGCCTAATTTCAGCAAAATCAGTTCAGCGGTTTGGGCGTGAAAAGGTAATAAAATAACAGACAGACAAGCAGACACACTTTTTTATAATATTATCTTTTTACAATTAGTATGGCAGTATGGATCTTAAATAAGTTGAGTATAATAAAAAGTAAATGTTATAATATTATATCCGGTATAATATGTATGGTACTTGTAACACAAGTCCTTAGTGTAGGTACTTAGCACGGGGCCAGACTGATATGGTGTGAAGAGTCCAATGTAGATATTATTATTATTATAATATCTATAGACGCTTCACACCACGTCAGTCTGGCCCCGTGCTAAGTACCTAAAGGACTTGTGTTACAGGTACTAGACAACGGAAATATATTTAATACTTTTATACTATACATATTATATGTATTTAAGATTTTTATTATATCATACACATATTTAATACACATCCAGACCCGGGAACATTGAAAACTTTTTGTTCCGTCGGCGGGATTCGAACCCGCGACGCCCGGCTTGAGCTACCAACGCGCTCACCACTGAGCCACAGAGGTCGTCTATTATATTTAGTATATTATTTTAATATATTTTGTAGAATCTGTATTCTGTTCAGTTCAGTGACAAGATCGACGACAATACGCCCGCGCCTGTATTCCAAAATATAAAACAACCACAAAAACAACATTGTTCATGAAACAGTAAAATATACTTCGCACACACGCACGGCTTGTATAACTCGATCAGAGTAAAATAATGAATGCGACGCACGCACACATACTTACGCTGCTGCCGTGCAGGGCGTCCGGGGCGCGCGGGGCACGGGGTACCTCGCAATAGCGAGACAGCGATATATAAAATTTGTAGTGGCGCTAGTGTCGAATTTGATTTGAGCGGCCGCATAGCCCGAGCTCTTAACGTTAGAACACGCTTTTATTAATATTTGTGGCCTGTAAGAATCCATGTCCATAATAACAATGTCATAAGAAAAGATTCTGACCTTATACGTTTTTTCACCACAAAACAAAAGAGTAAGAAAATTTTTCTCTCATCAAAATTAGGAAAACTTTCATAACTCTGTAAAGAACGGTCCCTGTCCGGCATACTAAGTTGGGCTAACAGGGGCACACTGAGGTGCTCCATAAAACGTCACAAGTTCACAGAAAGCACAACTATTTCAACGAATTTTGCCGATGTGTCGTCTTATCTGACTATGCCATCTTAAGCACAATTCCCCTATAAATTCCAATGTGTTAGATCCTTAACTCATATATTTTTTTTCAGAATTTAAATTACTATATTTTTATGTCTCCTTGTCACTTTTAAATCTTGAAAATCGTCCCCTTCTGGAAATACAGGGCCTTAAGAGCGGGCTGCCAAATATTGCCGTGTTTTCTAATAAGTAGGTATTACGATCCCGGAAGACGATTGACTTAAATGAAATTAAGATTTATTTAATCATTGTATATATTTTATCTGATATTTACCTAACGGAAAACACGGTTCACTTATTTTGACTCGATAGTTATATTTTTCGAAATTATCAATCTTTCAGGGCTTTTCAACAAATATCTGTTACACTTATTGAGTTACTATCATTAAATAACTTGCACTACTACAATCACTCACTTTATAAAATAAAGGCTAAAGGAAATATTAGTATTGTATTTAATTTTGAAGTAATCATCAAAAACAGTTTTGGGACTTACGACCTTTACTTTCGTGCTATAATGCGGGAACCGTTGTTACGCGATATTGTTCACTATTAGCTGCAGCGTAAAGCACATTCCTCGGGAGCACGATTCATGGAATCATTATATCACGATTGGAGGATAGCAGGGTGTGTAGGCGGGGCTAGCGTGCTTTGAAATGTTTGGCAGCAGGCTCTTTAGCAAGTTGGATTTTGAGGACTAAATAAGTAAAGTGATGCAAATTCATATTTCTGGACCAGACTTTCTTTATTGCATTTCACTGGCCATTCCAAACCTAACAGCTTTCTAATTGACATGACAAAGATTTAAGCCAGAAATATTTCACAATTACTAGATGAACTCCGTTGCGCTAAAATTCGTTTATCGCGCGGGAACCGTACAATTTTCTGGGATAAAAAGTTATCCTATGTCCTTTCCCAGGACTCAAAGTATCATGAAATGTAATCGTTTATATTTTTTAGTGTATAAATATTTTGTAGTAAATTTTTGTGCAGGAACCTAGGTAATTACTATTTTAAGCTGAAAAATAACTCAAACATGTTATTTATTTTCGTATGAGAAAATTATTTTGGTATTACGTTTGTATGAGAATTTCGATGGTACCCGGCCCCTAAAGTATTTTTTTACAAAATTTAAATGTATCCACTATTACTCATTTGGTAAGACGACATACTAGACGTCGGCTTAAGATGACATACTATAGTTACTTATGTTTCCGCTAAATCAGTAACAGAACCATCGTATATTTTTTGGCAATGATGAAGAACTTAGGAATCCTTACACCATTGACAACTAAAGGGATGATAATGCAGCTTAGATTTACGTATTCTATTAGACGACATACCATCAAAGTCTAAGGAAATCATAGTATGTCGTCTTACCATATCGATAGTCATCTTACACTCGTCGACCTGGCGTGCAATTTATGTTTTTTTTTCAATGATATACTTAGTTGATATTTCTAAAACTGTTTAATTTCGTTGTTTATGAATCATTTATTTATAAAAGTAAGTTACTGATCTCATGTGACTTATTTTATTTTAAATATTTACCTTCAAACAAAAAGTATGTCATCTTAAGCACAATTCCCCTATTCCATTACACAATATCATGAACTTCACTCGATAGAAAAAAATCCCAAAGTTACCTCTTCTTTTAACGAAATTGCCATACTATGTTCAAATTACTTGGAATTTTCACGTAATAGTATGGCAATTTCGTTAAAAGAAGAGGTGACTTCGCGATTTTTTTCTATCGAGTGAAGTTTATGATATTGTGTAATGGAATATAAATTCCAATGTGTTAGATCCTTAACTAACACATATTTTTTCAGAATTTAAATTACTATATTTTTATGTCTCCTTGTCACTTTTAAATCTTGAAAATCGTCCGCTTCTGGAAGTACAGGGCCTTAACACACACACAAGTTATGCTCGTGCGTGATATCCCGTTGATTTGCAATCTTATGCTACCTACCTAAAATTTAGCTTGTGTGCGTGCGTCGATTCGGGCTGTAATTTAATACCATAAAGATAATCTACTAAGAATATGTTGTCATACTGTAATATAATTAGTTCATAGGGTCACAAGTCTAAAAACCTCACGCCTTTCCTTATATTTTACAGCAATAAGCCGGCTCCATCTGTTGGATCAAAGCTGCCGATGCCATCCAATATTTCCAAAGTGGAATTAGAGAAGCCATCACTCAAGAGGAAACTTCTGGACTCCATTGACGGTGGATCGTTGGCCAAGAGACTCCAATTTTAATATAATAAGCTATGTAGATAATTTTTTAAAATACTTTCATAAGTTTATTGACACAAAACTAGTACAATAATTGTAAGCGACAATACGTTTGATTATTACAAAAGCCGGACATTTCTATTGACTACTTCCGATATTTAGGTTTAATTAATGAAATAAAAAATATTTTTAAATGATATAATTTTTTTAGTACTAGAAATTTAATTTAAGGACACTAGACTTTCAAATTTACATACATATCAAAACTATATTATATTATATTATCTCTGACATACAATTTGTAAGTTTCCTGTTGTCTTAAGGTTTTGATTTTCGAATTTCCAAAGGAGTCTCGTCTTTTACGTAGCTTGTGCTTTTAGGTAACGTTTTTCATGTGCTTTCTTTAATAGCTTTTCAGTTTTTTATTCAAGATTTCTTTTTTAACTGACGGTCTGTAAAATAAGAGAATAAGTAAGAGACAGAAATAAGAAAAGAATTGTCGTAATTTAAAAATATTTGAAAAGTACTTAATATAAAAAGATTGAGACGTGAAAGGGAATAGAATGGAAAAGGAAGAGAAGGGAAAAATGATGTTGTCCCACTCGCTCACTAACCTAATCTTGCGTGTACAAGGGAGAGAGCAACAAAGGAAACTTGAAGGTACCTTATTTGAGTTCGATATAATAGAGAGACGTCCGTAAATTCCATATTTGCGTTCATCTTCCGGTCGAAGTGTACCCAACTTTTTCATTGCAAGATATATCTAAAAAATGAAAAAAAATCTTTCCGTGGAACTGTTTGCATAAATGCATATTGTCTTGGTGCAATAAAAAACAAATTACTTCGCTTTTAAAATTAAAGTAGTGCTAAATTCATTAATTTCATGAAATTTAATTAACTATAATAATTAATTACTTTAATCCTTCGATCGCGGATTCTTGGAAATGCTATTGTATTCTATTGTTGTCGCGATCACCGGTGCTCTTATAGGGCTTGAAGGATTAATGAATATTATTGTCTATAATTTGAGCTATCGAATGATTTACTATCTTCAGTCATAATTAGTATAAATGAAAGAATAGAATAAGACAATAAGGGCCCCCGCGCATTAGGCGGCCAGGTCATGCGGCCAGGTCGCTGCGACCACCCCGCGCACTTTGCGGCCACGTCTGCGACCACACTCGTATGAGTAGTGATTTGATGAGTAAACTTTGACAATTATTTTGTTTTCTGTATACAAAAGATGTGTGGCCGCGGCGACCAGTGCGCGCACACTGAGTAATTTCATACGAATTCCCGTATCTCGTTGGCCGCGGCGGCCAAGTGGCCGCGTGTGTGTCGCGATGTTTTTCGTTGGCCGCGCGACCAGAACGTGGCAGCTGGCCGCTGGTCGCGTAATGCGCGCACCTACATATATCGTAGAAGAATTAGTTGGCCGCAGCGACCTGGCCGCCTAATGCGCGGGGGGTCTAACACAAAAAAACATCGGTTAACAGTTAACCTGTTCTAGCAGTCCATAGCTTCTGATAAGGAAATCTCGTTGCGCCAATAAATTCAATCTCTCTCGTTCCTCCTTCTCCACAATCGGATCGGGCTCGAAGGAACTCGCGACGTATTTTGGTAAACTCTGAATGTTTTCTTGGGCCTGCAGTATTAAATTGACAGGAATATATTAAAAAAAAATCGAAAGTTTTTTCTGTCTTCTCGCTAAAACCGGATGAATTTTAGAGCCTGTTCAGATGAGGCTTTTTACGCGCGAGTGAGCAACTCGCGCGTTAAGAGGCTCGTCCACATTTGTATCATTTGCGCGATCAGATCTCCGCAGATCTCCGTCGCGATCATCGCGCCGTATCAAGTATGCGTATCATAGTGATCATTCTGCCGATCATGCGCGTATTTGATACGACACGTATCAGATACGCGGTTAATAGCGATCGGGGCGTATCATGATACGCGTATCATTTTGATACGCTTCGATGATACGCGACGGAGATCTGATCGGAGACAAAAATATACAAAAATATCATGATACGAAGTGTATCATGATCGCGATCATTTTGCGTCCACACTAGCGGTCATGATACTACGCGACGGAGATCTGATCGCGAAAATGATACAGATGTGGACAAAGCCTTACGGTGCGTCCACATTTGTATCATTTGCGCGATCAGATCACCGATCAGATCTCCGTCGCGATCATCGCGCCGTATCAAGTATGCGTATCATAGTGTGGACGCCGATTAGATCATTCTGCCGATCATGCGCGTATTTGATTGGACACGTGTCAGATACGCGGTTAGTAAGGATCGGGGCGTATCATTTTGACACGCTTCGATGATACGCGACGGAGATCTGATCGGGGATCTGATCGCGCAAATGATACAAATGTGGACGCACCCTTACACGCACCCGAGATACTAGAGCTATATATATATCGCGTCCAGATGCCTACGCGCGTTTTCTTACTCGCGCGTAAAACGCTTGCACTGAGCGGGACTCTCGACTCGCCCGTAAAACGCGCGAGCGACGCGGGAGTCTAAATACTTGGGTGCCATACTCAGCGTCCAGTACTACGCGCGAGTCCATTGCGAATGGACGTATTTCATTGGAGCGTGATAAGGTCGAGTCCATGTTTGTAGAGTAAAAACGCGGTATCTGGATGCAACAGAAATTGGACTTCGCGCGTAAAACGCCTCATCTGGACAGGCACTTAGTATGAAGATAGTCGAAGTTCTGGAAAAGGACATAGTATAGTTTTATTCTCGAAAAATGTACGGATCCAATGCGATGAAGTTGCGGACAACGTTTAAAAATAACTACTTAATGCAACATGTTTTTAAATATAGCTAATATTAACTAACAGTCAGATTCTTTTTCGCGTCATCCTTTCGCTTTTCTCCATCTATCGATTGCTTTTGTGAACTTGCATCGTCTTTTGCTTTTTTGACTACTTCTTTAGGCTTGGCTTGCGATGGGGTCTTCAACGCTTCTGCTTTTGCTTTATTTTGCTGTAATTATTATTATTAATGTCTATCGAAAAAATTGAGTCATAGGCAGACGGTGGACCTACGGGCTACGTAATATGGAATACATATCACAGTTCACACAAAGGTGTATTTTATATTACCCACGGAGCAGAGGGCGCAACTAGCACTTAAAAGTAAATAACCCGATCAAAATCCGAGAAGTTGAACACGACATAATATTGAAAGAAACATTCCCAAACGTTCAACAAAACTTTTTCTTTACTGTCTATGCTGATGCTGCCTCTAAAGTAAAAACATTGCAGTAATACGAATAAAGAACAACGAACCTTATTGGCATACCTGTCGTATTTTGCTGTACATCTATGAAATATACGCCAATCGATAGAGAAGATGTTTACAAACAATAAATACTCTTTGACAAAATGTCGTAAATGATATACTTTCTGAGTTTTTTTTCAGTTTGAAAAATCTAAAATAAATAACATTTTAGATATATGACCTCAAATATTTCAAAAAGTATATCATTTACGACATTTTGTCAAAGAGTATTTGTTGTTTGTAATTATTTTGCCTGTTGATTGACGTATGTTTCATGGGTGCACACGAAAATATGCCATTTTAAGTACTTGAAACTATAATTTAGGTATGCCACGCTCCATACAAAAAGGTTCGAACTCTTTTCTCCGGTCTGGCACCTCATTTCACAACACTATTTATCTACTGTTAACTGTTTAACAACATGTAACCTGGAAGTCGTCCATATGCGCTCGTGTGCAGTCGCCGCGTGCACGCGAGGACGCCGTCGCGGCGTACAGCGAGCCCGCGGGCTGCTGGAACAGACGCGCGTACACCTCGCCGACTGGGTACACGCGCCTGTACAGGTGATTTTATTTTAAGGCGAAGACAGCTGCCAATTCGACATCTTTGTGCAGTTTTCTAGACGTATGTATTTCATTGATTGACACAAAAAAAATATGTGTGATTTTTGATTATAGTTGGAAAAGCTTGTCCAATTTAAATAATAAAATAATGTACTCCTACTGGATGAAAAAAAATACCAAAGTCACATCTTTCAGGAACTTTAAACAGTTCTTTAAAAATTTGTTTATTTGATACCTTTTACAAAAATCCAAAGATTGGCAGATTTAATTTTCGGTTCTGACATCTAGATTTCCCATAATATTTATTTTTTCCTCTAAAAAACGAAAAATGTATCCACGCTACTGAGTGAACACTTCACATCTCTGTCTCTCTGGCATGAAAATCGACAGTGGTGCGAGAGTGATGCGAGATCAAGGTCATTGTAAGTTGTCAGCGTCTTAAGAGGCCGGGTACACTTGGAATTTCTCATACATACGTAATTCCAAAATCATTTTCTCATACGAAAATATTTAACATGTTTGAGTTGTTTTTCAGTTTAAAATAGTAATTACCTAGGTTTCTGCACAAAAATTTACTTCAAAATATTTAAACACAATTTTTTTTTGCTTTAAAATTTTTTTTAGTAAATTTACTACTAAATATTTAAACACTAAAAAATTGAGTAAAACACTAAAAAATATATAAATAAATAGTTAATTTACTACAAAATATTTAAACTCTAAAAAATATTTTTTAGTATTTAAATATTTTGTAGTAAATTTACTATTTATTTATATATTTTTTAGTGTTTTACTCTATTTTTTAGTGTTTAAATATTAAGTACTAAATTTACAAAAAAAAAAAAATTAAAAACAAAAAAAATATTTAATGTTTAAATATTTTGAAGTAAATTTTTGTGCAGGAACCTAGATAATTACTATTTTAAACTGAAAAACAACTCAAACATGTTAAATATTTTCGTATGAGAAAATGATTTTGGAATTACGTATGTATGAGAATTTCGAGAATACCCGGCCCCTTAATTCGTTCTGATACGTCTCGATCTTTTATATCTTTTGTTTGCAAACGAAATATTAAAAATCGATAAAAATAATGTGGCGTTATGTTTCGTTATAGCCCGATAAACAAGTGACAATTTAATTAGTATCAATAAACCAAACATGCAAAATGGATCGAAACGTATTTGTTTGTATTTTTTCTATTTAGTAGCCAAAACTTTGCTATTACAGTTGCACTGACCTCCATTATACAAATGGAGATCAGTGTATAGTTGCCTGCTACAAGCATAACAAAGTTCTACATTTTTTTTAAAAGGACAATAACTCCTCTTTTAGACAACGCTACACAACATGAAGTTTTGTCTACGATTTTTTCATTGACACAAGAAACTATAGGTATTATCTAAGGTCTTTGGATTTTTTTAACCCAGACCATAGTCGCCGGTCAGACGGTCAAATTTTTATCAATCTCCATAAATCCGGTAAAGATTGACGAAAATTTGATCGTCTAACCCACGGATTGATGGATTGATCATATTTTTAATATGAACTTTTAATAACCATCAATATTCCGTCAATCAGATTGATGGATTAGATTGATGAACCGGCGACATAGAGAAATATAAACATACATACCCAGACTGATGCAAATGGACCTTATATTATGTCAACGTACCTGAAGTTTCCAAGATGTGATTCTTCCCACTGTATTTGTATCTGCCAGGGACTTTTCTCTGGCTCCTTGTCCTCAGTTGGTGAATCCACAAGTCTGGTAATCAAATGGTACTTAAACTATTATAATTAATATTAATATTATTAAAAATATTATAATTCTCACTCCTGACAGCTATACTAGCGCACGATCGTGCTGCGGCTCAATTTGGAACTAATCAGACTTATAAATCAAATTCGTATCAATTTCGGGAGTGAAAGACTTCTGGAATTAAAATGATGACGCCAATATAATGTTAATATTTTTTTGTACTTATTATTCTGGAGCAGTCTGTCTCTAATTCTCTTTCTGTCCTCCTCTAGCACGCGTTTTCTGTCGCATTGCCAGATGTTGAGCATTGTGAACGTGTCTCGGAGTAGACTTTCTTTCACATCTCGATCCAACTGAGTGTCGGTGTGGAAACTTGGCGAATGGTTCACCTATATATATTAAATTAATTTTAAATGTTGTTAGTCTCGCTAAAACTCGAGAACGGCTGAACAGATGTGGCTTATTCTTGTTGTGTTCTTGTCTTGAAATATTCGTGAAATCACTGAAAGTCCAGGGAAGTTTTATGTTAGGAGGGAAGTGATATGAAGTCCACCGGGGGTCATCTAGTAATCTAGTTGTTGGCAAAGTACTGATAACATAGATCTGGCTTAATGTAGCCCCGCGAGTCAAATACAATTTTATCTCTTAAGTTCTGCATATTCATAAATCTTCTACCATTTACTATTAACATAGAAGAACTTCTAACTACAGTATTCCAACAGTGTATTTTTTCGGTATTTTGTAAAAATGTAGGTTTGACATACTTACTTCCAAAATGTAAGGATGTAGTTTGTGATCCAGAAGAATATCGAAGCCAAGTATTTCAAAGCAGGCGTGAACCTAAAAGTCAAAATTGATATCACAGTGATAGACACAGTATTATCCAGCTCAGTAATAAAATACTAAAGGCACTTAGGTATTGGTAGGACTAGTGAGTATAGACAGTTTCGTATAGGTAAGTCTAAGATTTAGAAGACAACAGTTACAATATCACAGAAGACTTATACCAACCAATTTAATAAAATATTTGTAGCTATCCCCTTTACTAATAATGAAAAGATCTACCTACACTGTAAATTTTGTAGTCAGAGTTCAGACTCCTATATCGTACAACGCTAAAACGCCTCGGTGGTCCAGTGGTTTAGATCTTGGTTGAGTTTTTTTTTAATGAAATAAGTGGGCAAACGAGCAAACGGGTCATCTGATGGAAAGCAACTACCGTCGCCCATGGACAACCGCAACATCAAAAGAACTGCAGGTGCGTTGCCGGCCTTTTAAGAGGGAATACGCTCTCTTCTTGAAGGTTTGCAGGTCGTATAGGTCCGGAAAAACTGCTGGTGACAGTTCGTTCCAGAGTTTGACAGTGCAGATTGTCTGACAAGTCACAAGTAAGATTATCCATGCATCGGATGGGCATGTACAGTTGGTCCTGCGCCTGATCTCTCGCCAGTCGTGTCGGTCTTCCGTCTCACTGGGTAATGAGAGTAAAGGACCAAGAGTGCTCTTGTGTACTGCGCACACACTTGGGCACTATAATAATATTAAGTACTCCTGCGTAACCGGCATGGTTTCAATGAAACCGGCCACCGAAAACAGTGTGGAAGTTATTATTTATAATATCGTACAACACTAACAGTATCGTGTGAGGGGAAGCAGGCGTGGTAGCTGTGCTTCAGCACCGGCCAGGCGGCGATCACGGTCTTCACGATCACCTGGTCTACGGACTGCCACACCGCATCCACGTCCACACCCTGAGACTTGAGGATCTTGTTCAGTGTTGATATCTTGCTGACGTACAAAATATGGTAAATACTAGCCCTCTTCTTACAAGTAGATATATCTACATAAATAATAATATAAATAATCTAATTCTGTTTGTCGTCTGCTAGTTTTTGACAAGGTGAAAGAGCCACGTAACAGTCACAGTCAGTGAACCTTGAATAACGCTGCGTAAATATTTAGTTAGAAATTTAGAATTCCAAGTCAATTGTTATGCGGCAGTCGGCTGCCGCTTGGGGATTGATGGGTTAACTAAAGTGCGGTCGCGGAGCGAGTAGAAATTCATACATTAACCTTTCCACTTGCGCACGTAAATACTTCTTACCTACGCGATAGGAGCGTGATAACATCGCCCCGCTGATAGCAATATTTTCTTACTAATTTCAAAGAAACAAGGATGATATACGAATTTATAGTGCTACTCAGCCGCATATTGTCATTAAAATGTACCGTTTGCTCCCAGCTTCGGAATCGTACACATAAGTTCGGCTGTGCTTGTTGAGCGCGTAGTTCGTCAAGTGCATAAACACGTTCGTAGTGTTGTTCGCGTTCGGATCCGCGTATCTACTCGTTGCGAATCTGTAGAGGGGGCATAAGTTTCTTGTGCATGACGTCATGTTAGCATGATTTCATTTCATCATGTCAAGTAGGAGCTGACCAATATACATAAAATGTATGGGAGCTTTAAAAGTTGTTAAAAAACGATTATAGGTATAGGTAATAAATAATAATACTTAGGTAGGTATAAATTAGGATTTATAAGGCTCAAGCAAACATCAAAATTTTCTGATATTTTTCTGTTCATTGACATCATACTAAAGTCAGGGTTAGTTTGAACAAGAGTCAGGACACAAAGAACAGAAAATCGTGTCGGCTATTTTAGCAAAGCAAAAATTGATCTAAATCACCTTACTAATCCTTCATTGTAAACGAAAATTCGTAGTGGATCGCAGGATGTTATTAACGTGTAAACTCGCATGTCGAACTTGTAGCCGTCTACCACGTATGGTTTCGACAGATACACCTGAAAGAAAACATTTGCAAGTCTAGGCTGGTAAGAGAACCTGGTGCTTATTGTAGAAAATATGGGAGTTCACAACAGTCTATATACTCTTAGACATCATAAATGGATAAATAAACAAACAACAAGGAAGGACTGCAGGGTAATTTTATATATTGCGATTTGCGACAGCAATAAAAGACAAAAAAATGTGCAATATCTGTTGTCGGTCGCCTTTTGCATTGCTGTGAAAAAAATACATGATCACCGGCCCGGTGGTATTTCCCTTTGTGTGTAAAAACTGCGAGTAACTAGGTACGCTACGACCGTTAATTTTGAAATTAATTTAGAAATGTAGTAAACTATGTAGTTACATACTCATTGGGGTTTAGCTAAGTATACAAGATGTTTTATAGTAAAAAGTGACAAATATTGTCTTGTCTTCACCTGGCAAATGAGTTTATCTGTAGGTTTGATATCCTTCAGAGATTTGGTTAAATAAATTCCGCGACCCTGGCTTCCGCACTCTGGTTTTATAATGAAAGTTTTATTTTTTCGAGATTTACTGTAATTTATTACTTCGCTAAAACTAATAATAAAGATTATGCGTAAGTTTTGGTAGCAAAAATGTTATTTCAACGTAGTTAAATAAAATACTTACTCAGCTGGCAAGCACCACGTTTTCGGAAAGAAATTATAATCTTTCGGGTAGATTTTCTGCATTCTATTCAAATTGCGGGCTAGCAAATCTTTCCTAAAAGTAGTTGTTAGTTACATGGTAAACAAGTCGCCGGTAACGTGGCCATAGTCAAGTTATGATCGCGTCGGCGACAATGGACAAGCCGACAAGGACAAGCGACATGCTTGAAGAGGCTACCGAATCCCATAAGGTAAGTATAACCTTAAAGGTTCTTGGCTAGACCGCAGGCGTGATGCTTGCGGTCTGGCCAATGCGATAGGTACGTCGTACGTAAGACTTATATGCTTTGGCGCCATTTGCTTGGTATTATAGTAGGTAAGGGCGCATTTTCATTAGTCGTTAACTCTTGCGGTATACAGCATACGGGGAGTCTATGACAACTAATGGCGCATTTTGATTGGTCGTGGCGTGGCATGCATTTTAGAAATCTCCCGCACCCCGCAGGCGGGCCCTATCGACCAGTGAAAATGCGCCATATGTTATATAGGTATACCTGTAAGTACTGTATATATAGACGACCGCGCGATGGCGAACATTGTTCCCGGTGCGAAAAACGAAAAAGCTCTGAGCGTAGGTACCTGCATATTTCCAACATTCCAGGAAAATGGTTGATTCTCTGGAATCTTTTCATCTCTTTTGCTCTTTCAACAGAAACGCTCATGTCGGTCCAGTAGAAATTCCAAGCGTCGTCCTCTGAAACTTCCCGCATACCAAATTCGCTCGCGACTTTCCGAATGCATTCATAGCGGCAGTTGGTTAGACAAATGGTTATTTGAGATCTAAATTCATATTATAGATTACAAACAAAAAATGTTTTGTTTAATAATTTTTAGAAGCGCTATTCTACAAGTACTACCTAAGCTAGGAATGATTTACATTAATTTTTAACAATTTAGGCTAGAGCCTGGGTCCGACGGTTAGACCGTCAGACCCAGTCTCCCAGGCGCTAACGGCGCATTACATTTTGCTACATACTTAAATATCCGCATGCAGGATTACCTACGACTTAACTAGATAATTCGCTACTCCAAGATTATTGATTGATATAATACAAGTAATAAGATAGCTTATAATAACCTTTTTCTTTTCTTTTTTGTCGGCTTAGTTTGAGGGATCGACTGTGTGGTTGAAGATGGATTCGACGACTGATCCTCCGCAAATAAACTGTGAGCGTTGTCACTATGGTCCATTACAGTGATATCTGGTCCATCTATAAAAAGCTAAACGGGCTAGCTAGTAGGCTGAAGCGAAGGTTCTTTTGTATATTTTAGCAACTGATTCTTGAGCCAGATTTGCCAGTTCCTAAGTTACTTGTTATACTTGAAATATATGGGTTCTCGATTCTAGTCCTTTCCAATAATATGTATTATAGATAGACCAAGATACGATACCGAGCTATCGCCTCACTTCTATTAAATTTACAAACTGAATCCAAAAAACATTTCATGCACCTTGAATGTGATGTTGATATACCTACTTATTTTGTCAAATACTAATCAAAGATTCTTAAAAGTTTAAAAAAGGATTTTCCATGTTAACTCTGTGCATAATATTTTTACAAATAAAAAAAACTATTTTTTTTTTATTAATAAAATTTTACGGGCCTGGATTCTAGTCCTTTTAGCCCAGTCCTTAAAATACATTTCATTGTTTTTAACAACAAGTAACTTAACTTAACATTACACAGGGCATTACGGAATTAAAGTTTTTTCCCAACATTTTTTAAAAAGCTATAAAGCGGACCATAAAAAGTATTTTTTTGAAGTAAATCTTTCAAAGACAAGTTGTCTATGTTTATATCACTGTCACTGTCATCTTTTTTTTTTTTTTTTTTTTTTTTTTTCTTTATTGGACCAAAAAACAGTTACATGTTAAAATCTTAAACTAAGTACAATTAGATAAACAATTAGACAAACACATAACCCACACTATTGATCGCGGCGTAACAAAAATAATACAAATTTTGAAAAAAAAAAAAAAGGAAAAAGTTAAATACATTATCATTAAAAGATGAAAAACATATTTTCTGATACTAAACTTAATTATGCAAATAATTTTTAGTCAAATAAGAAGAAGAAAGAAAAAAAAACAATTTAACAGAGCTCTGCGGATAATTTTCTAATTACCTTTTTTTTAAATGGTCATGGACATGTTTTTTAAATTGATTATAGGATAGTGCAAAAATATCAATATCAATAAAGTACTTATTGTATGTGTCCACTAAGCGACGAAGGGGAATGCGAAGACCAGCGTTAGTCTTGCAGGATGTAGTGTGAAACAGGTTATACTGACGAACTCTACGTCGATGGACTGTTCTAGGAACGGTGTAATATATTTTATTAGTTAGGGCTGAGCAGTCAAATTTATTATTGCATAGACCATGCAGCATCATGGCATCTAGGAGCTGACGTCGGGATTCCAAGCTCAGTAATTTAAAGTGATTAAGCAAGTCAGTATAATGTAGAGAAGATCGATTATATTTAAAATAAGTAGTGCGTAAGAATTTTTTCTGTACCAATTCCAAACTATTTGTATATTTGGTATAGAGAGGGTTCCATACAGGTATGGCATATTCAAGCTGGGACCTTATTAGCGTTTTGTAAAGTAACAAAAGTGTGGAAGGTCGAACGAAATCTTTTGTAGATCTAATTACAAACCCATACATGCGATAAGCTTTATTAATTATGTTCGTGCACAGTCAGCACGGTGTGGTGCGTGGAGAGCGCCCAGGCGTGCAGGGAGTGGACGTGCCGCACGCCGCGCGTCGCCGCGAGCGCCGCGCCGCACTCGCGCACGCGGAAGCCGCGCGGATCAATATGTTGATTGAAATGTAGAGATGTATCCAAGAGGACCCCCAGATCACGAACTAAACTGACTTTATTTAAAGGTGTGTTGTTAATGGTATACGTGAAATTTAGTTTATTAATTTTTTTAGTGAATGAAATAGTGTGACATTTGGGAAGACTTAGAAATAACTTATTACGAGTACAATAGCTATGTAATCTACATAGATCTTGTTGCAAAAGTAGACAGTCTGCCATATTTCTGATCGATTTGAAAATTTTTATGTCATCAGCATACATCAAAAATTGCGAATTTTTAAAACATTGTTGTATATCGTTTATGAAAATGACGAAAGAAGCGGACCAAGTATAGATCCCTGGGGAACACCTGAGCTAGCAAATATGGACTCAGAACGATAGCCGTTTATCACCACCCTTTGAGATCTGTTAAAAATATAGGACATAAACCAACGAAGCAAATTTCCCCGAATCCCGTTGAAGGCTATTTTATCTAACAACAAAGAATGATCAACCTTATCAAACGCTTTTTGAAAATCTGTATAAACCGCATCAACTTGCCCTTGCTTATCCATATTAGAAAATAGGTACTCGACAAAACACATAAGGTTTGTGCATGTAGAGCGCTGCTTAACGAAACCGTGCTGCTCAGGTAAGATCAGTCGATGGATAAGGGGATACACTGCGTCATGAACAAGCTTCTCAAAAACTTGAGACAGTGTAGATAATATTGAGATAGGGCGATAATTTTCCACGTTGCTCCTGTCACCATTCTTGTAAATCGGTGTTATATGTGCTTGTTTCCATACCGACGGAAACACAGACTCTTGAAGGCATTTATTATACAGTATATGTAGAGCACAAGATATGGAAGCTGCAGTTTTTATGAAGAAGAATGGAGGAATTCCATCTGGGCCAGCACCTTTCGAAGAATCTAATGATTTGAGGGCGTTTTTGATTGAGTCTTCAGAAAGTTCAAGATCAGAAATACATTGAGCGTACTCGGAAATATCATCAGAGGGTTGCCAATTAAGTGGATCAAGAGTAGATCGTTCATAGACTGAACTGAAGAAAGAGGAAAATAAATTGCAAACGTCAGAGGGAGTGTTAGCCGAGACATTGTTAAAGTACATGTTATTAGGAAAGTTAGCAGATTTTTTCTTATTTGAAATATAAGACCAAAAGTGTTTAATATTTTTAGGTATACTGTCTTCAACCGATTTTATGTAATTACGAAAACACTTGGCCATTTCACTTTGAAACAATTTACGATAGCTTGAGAAGTGTTCGTAGTCCATGCGGTTTCTATATATTTTCCACTTGACCCAGGCGCGCTCTTTGTTTTTAAAGATTCTAATTAGGTTGGATGAAAACCAAATAGGAAAATCTGAACTCTTAGACAAAGACTGGGGAACATGCATCTTAATTACGCCGTATAAAATCTCGTAAAATTCTGATACGGCTTCTTCGGCAGTTAGATTAGTTAATGTTGTACTCCAGTCTATGTTTTGTAGTGCATTATTAATGTTGTCATAATTGGCTCTGTAATATTTATAGGTAAGTAATCTCTGACGTTGCATAGGCACTAACTTAGTGTTTAAACTAGTTATAATGGAAAATGGAGGGTGATGTGGAACAGTATTCGACAAAGCGTTACAGAAAACTGCTTCACAGTCCACATTAGAAATAAACATGTCCAGTATTCTGCCTAAGTTATTCCTAAAAGTGTTGAACTGCATACCATTCACCATCGACAGAAAATTCAGCAATAATTGACTGGGTGACCTAGCAGCTGACGAGACTAATTTAGGGATAACATAGTTATTTTGTTCAATCCAATCAACGTCTGGGCAATTAAAATCTCCAGTAATGAAAAAAGATTCAACCTGGGAGTTATTGGTGATATTTTGTAACATGTCTAAATAATTTTCGTACACTAAATAACTTGAGCGGGGTGGTATGTACACAGCACTGATGATGTGACTTGACCCAGCTTTTTCAGCGGGAAAAAATCTTTGTCCAATAATTCACTGATTTCACTACACATCATTAGGCGTGCCATATTATGTTTTCCACATCGAAGAACCAGATGATTAAGAGTGTCCTCTTCAACGCTGCAGTCACAAAATGAGGTATTCACCATCTTCAATCTGTAGAGATGAGATTTAACTTGGCAATGCCCAAATCTCATCCTGTTCATAGTAACTATAAATGATCTAGACATTTCTTTCAATTCATGGTACCACGGTTTGGCGGGCGGGACCTTTTGTATATCGTAATACCATTTTCCTTTTTCAGACGACGTTTGGGTAAAGTATGCCTTGAACAACTCTCCCAGGCAGTCTTTCATAGGAGCATACGGTATGTGCTGGAGTTGACTGTGGTCTTCGTCTGGATCTCCTCTTGTTGCTGCATCAGCTTCTTCGTTGCCAGTAATTCCAGAGTGAGAAGGTACCCAAATGAATTTAACATTTTTACTATTATTATACATATGGTACAAAGTTTGCTTAATTTTTAATATTAAATAATTTGTATTAAATTTTAAAACCTTATTTTTAAGTGCAGTTATAACACTAAGTGAATCAGTTAAAATCAAACAATTGCTTACATTAATTGAAGATATATACAATAATGCTTTATATATAGCATAACATTCAGCAGTAAATATACTACATTCATACGCTAATTTTATACATTTTTTAATTTTTTTCTGAGGATCATAATAGGCTGATGTAACAATATTTAAGGTTTTCGACCCATCAGTATAAATTCTGTACTCATTATCTATAGTATTGAGAAGATCATTTTGATTACTTATTTGTTGCTCACATATTGTAACATCATGCATGTATGCATTATATTCAATATTATACATAGGCCAATGATCTTCTCTAAATATATGATTTCCAATATTTAAGTAAATGTTTATCATAATCCTTAATAGTTCTGGCAATTTTCTAGAAATAATGTTAGAAACATCAGTATATGGACCCACATTCATACTATTTGTTGGAACTATAGGAAGAATTTTATTTAAAAGATGATTATTTTTAGAGGCAAATACCTTTAAGCAAAATCGTTCAGCAATTTTTAGCCTTATAATAGTTAGTGGAGGTATACATGTCTCGGCCTCCATGATATGTATAGGAGTAGAGCACATTGCACCTGTTATGACTCTAAGAGCTTTATTTTGAATAACATCTAATTTTCTTAATAAGTTATAATTACAGTTGTAATATGCTAAGGTGCTGTAATCAAAGTGACTACGTACTAAACTCTTATATAACATGGATAAAGTTTTAGGGTCGGATCCCCAGTGTACTCCTGCCAAAGATCTAATTATGTTAAGACCTCCACAAGCTTTTTTGATAATTTGTTGGATATGATTTTCAAATTTTAACTTATTGTCAAGATATATCCCCAAAAACTTTTTTTCGCAGACCCATTTGAGACTGTTGTTGTGAAGTTTAACGTTAAATAAACTTCCTGGATCTGATTTAGAGAAAATCATGGCTGTACTTTTTTCCAAACTTATCCATAGCTTTAATTTTCTAGTAAAGTAATTATATACTTGTTCTAATGCCTTATTTAATATATTTACAGCAATATTTACATCCTTATGACTACTATACACAACAATATCATCTGCATACTGTAGAAATTTTACATTACAACCTAAAAGATATTTACACAGTTGACTTGTGTATATGCTATATAACAGTGGCGAAATAGTGGCACCTTGCATTGTGCCTTTATATATATGTCTAGGTCCATATAAAATGTTATTAAATTTGACATACATTGTTCTCTTAAATAAAAAATTAAAAATCCATTCACAGACTTTTCCGGGGACACCTATATCTATCAAGACTTCAACAAGGATAGTTGGATCAACATTATCAAACGCCCCCTGAACATCGAGAAAGGCACAAACAGTGGAAGAAAATGAGTGAAATGAATCTTTAATATCCCTTAATAATGCAACATAGCTTTCTACACAACTTTTACCTTTACGAAAGCCATACTGCTCCTTTGGTAAGATATTATTTGATTCAACATACCAGTCTAGTCTCACCTTAAGCATGTATTCAAATATTTTACCAACACAAGATGACAAAGATATAGGTCTATATGAGTTACAGTCATTTTCCGGTTTTTCTGGTTTAAGGATTGGTACAATACATTGTGTTTTCCATGAGTCTGGTATAAGATTGTTTGTCCATAATAGATTATAAATATCTAATAAAATTTTTTGGGCATCTTCATGCATGTAGCCTAATATTTTGTAAGGGATATCGTCTAAGCCTGGAGTAGTGTCTTTTCTAGATTTCAAAGCAAATTGGAATTCTTGCCATGTAAAAGTATTACTCAAAAATATGCTACTTGAATTGCCTTCCTGGACAAAATATGAATTTAATAAATTACTGTCTATATATTTTTCAGGTGGATCATCGGGTGCATACTTATCAAGAAAAGATGGAATCCATTCACTGTTTTTTGGTTTACTAACAGAAGAAGCTCTTTTAAATCTGCGGATATAATTCCAGATGACAGTAACAGGTGTTTGTCTGTTGAATGATTCACAAAGGTTTCTCCAACTATTCTTTTTCTTTTCCCTTAATAACTTTTTTTTAATTGCATCTATTTTTTTATATTCAATGAAATGTTCTATAGATGAATGTGTTCTATAAAAATTTAGAGCAGCTTTACTTTTTTTAACTGCTTCTAAGCATTCATTATCCCACCAGGGAACTGGTTTTTTCCTAATGGTTGGGGAAGTTATATTTAGTTTTGGAATACATGATTCTTTAACTGTATTTAATGTAACACAAAATTTATTATAAGTAGATAAAGGTTTGTTGTAATCAATAGTAAATGACCTGAATGCCTTTTCAGTTTCAGATGCAAAGAGCTTCCAATCTGCCTTGTCATACAGAAATCTTTCCGTTGGTTGACCAACTTCAAAATCTTGTGGATGGAGTTCAATAAATTAATGTGAAAGTGGGATAATGATAGCTGCCCATTGGATCATCACTAACGCTCCAATGGCATAGAGGAGCGATTTGTGGGCTAACACAAGTAATGTCAATTGAAGATTGGCTATTACGCAAACTACCTACTGTTGTTGGAGCTCCCGAGTTCAGGATACATAGGTCACACTCATCTAATAAATCGTAAACATCTGTACCTCGAGGCTTGGTTTGAAGACATCCAAAAGCAACATGATGAGCATTTAAATCTCCGGATAGTATTATCGGTTTTGGTAAACTATTAATAATTTGTTTAAGTTGTCTAGATTTGAACCTTCCTGGTCTTGGTGGACTATAACTACATAAGATAGACAAATTACCAATATCAGTTTTAAGAACTATAGCTGCAGATTGTAAATCTTCATAAAAAGGCAGATTGACAGTAATGTATTTGAAATTATTCCTAATGAGTATGCCGACTCCCCCACGGCCATTAAGGCCATGTTGGTAAATAAAATTATAGCCTGTTATTTTAAAATTATGATTTTCTTTTAAATGTGTTTCATTTAACAAACATATATCAATGTCATTTTGGTCCAAAAAAGTAATAAGAAGAGGTTTTTTGCTATTAAGATTTTCAACATTAAATTGGCATATTTTCAAAAAATTACTATCCATGTTTAAGGTTATATAATAATACTTCCTTTATTACTGATGTTGTCATTTTTTTATTACTGTTACTTAAATTTACTAATGTAGCTACTAAAGACTTTAAAATGTTATCGCTTTTTATTATACCTTGTATTAATTCCTCATTAGTTATCTCATGTTTTTTGTGTGGTAAAGCCGGGAAATCAGTACTGTAATGTGCCAAACTGTAAGTGTGGTCAGTGTTTTTAGTCACATTTGCGTATGCCATTTTATTTTGTTTTTCCAATATTTTCTTTTGCTTAACCGGACAGTTTCTAGATATAGCAAGATGTGGTCCACCACAGTTGGCACAATGCAGTGCCTGATCATCAGGGCACTTAGAATAATGATGTTCCCTTGAACAAATCGAACATTTTTGGACACATTTACATATCTTAGCATGGTGATTAAATTTAAAGCACTTGTAACATTGCAGCAAAGGAGGGTTATATTCATATACTTTATAATTAAAAATATCTAATGAGACAGATTGTGGTAGTATATTGGAGAGAAATGTCACAGAAACCGTTTGAAACGGTTTCACTTTGCCATTAACTTTTTTGGTGAACCTTCTCACTCCAATAATTTCATAGGCAGAAGTTAACTTTTTGAATAGGTCTTCATTACTTATCCTAATCGGAACATACCGTAGTACTCCTATCTTTTCGATGCTCCTAGCTGGGATGAATGCTTTGAAATTATTTTTTCTATGGAAGTCTTCATTGAGCAAGTAATTATTGGCATAACTTGCCTGGGAGAATCCTATTGCTATTTTATTGGCTGCTACTCTTTTTATTCCGGTTATTCCTTTGATTTCTTCTTTGAATACGGATGTTAGTGTTAACGGATTTTTGTTGCCGATATTGCTATCGGTTTGGGTGGATTCGGTATATACTATATACTCCTGAGAGTGGGACTTCTCAGGGAACAAGCGTCTGTAGCCGGGTTTACTATACGGGATGTAAAATGATTCATCTAGAACATCCTTGTCTTCGTCAGTATCAGGCCCTCGCGGCCTTTTTCTGCCGGGTTTCCCAGGGGCTGTCCCCCCAGGATCCTCCATTTCAACGTCTATTATTCCACCGTTTTGCGTTGTTTTATTATTAAAATGCTTTATATAAACTATTTTAAATAATTAATTTCGCAAAAGTTGAAAAAATACGACTTCTCCTTTTAAAAAGCCCGCCAACTTTTTCACTATTTTTTTTTATTCCAAACTGTTGCCATTACCAAAAAAGTACCATAGAGAAATATTTCATATCTGTCAAAACCATTGACAGAACCACGGGTAGGGATGTCGAAAATGACAGAATATATCTCGATACATCGATATTTGAAAAAATATCAATATCGGTCTAGATATTATATCGTGAAAAAAAATATCGTTATATCGGTCAAACTTTTCGACCAATTTGCTTTTTTTAAATATAAGTAATAAAAATAGTTTTTTTTTATTCCAATCATTACTTTATTCTCAATTTTATCAAAGGAAATAAGGAATCAGTCAATTATACCAGTATTTTTCCGGAATTGAGAGTAAAAAAAAACTCTATTTTTGATATGCTCTGCCGTCAGCCAGCTCCTGTTGTTAGGAACTGCCAGATTTACGGCAGAAGCCACTCTTTCTGACGGCACGGAGGAAGCCGTAGGAGTTAAATATTTCAGGGCTAGACCCGAAAGATCTGGTGTAAAATGTCGAGTGTCTACCCAAAATTACACCACACACAACACTTAAATAAAGAACTATAATGGCTGATTTGATTCTTGATTTCAGCCTAGTCAGATACACAAATGAATGAAATTACTGAACTTTACTGAACTGTCACATGTGTCTGACTTTTAAGATAGAGTTGCCAACTTAAAAATCAACTTTAGTACCAAATTAAAAAGCAGAAAATATCGTTTTTGATACAATTTCGATATTGGATATTTGATATCGATATATCGATATATCGTAACAAAATATATCGCCCAAAAATATCGATATATCAAATTGAAAATATCGATATATCGATGTATCGATATTTATTCGACAAGCCTAACCACGGGTCGCTACAATAAAAAAAAAGTCTGTGGTTGCTACAATCATATATACTAGTAATCTGTGGCTACAATCGTCAAATTTTTCTACAATTTATCAATTCCGCCAAAGTACAGAGTCATCTAGAACTGATAAAATGGCAGAGGGACAGGAAGAACCTAAAAAGATCACAATAACAGTAAAAACTCCTAAAGAAAAACAACAAGTGGAAATCGAGGAAGATGCGGATATCAAAAAGGTAGGCTTTCCTTGGATGAAACCATCAATTCATGGCGTATTAACACTTCCAGTGCATACGCAATCAGCAATGACTCTTATTTTACAGTTTCTAAGTATATTTACTACTATATTTGTTTATTTTAGCTTAAAGAGGTGCTGTCGTCGAAGTTTAGTGCTGAGCCCGAACAATTATGTCTTATTTTTGCTGGTAAAATCATGAACGATGCAGACACTCTGAAGCAACATAACATCAAGGATGGGCTTACAGTTCATCTCGTTATAAAAACGCCTCCTAGACCGGAGCCTGAAGGTGGAACACGGCGTCCCCCAGGTATTTTGTGTTTACAATAAAATTCTAGCTGCAAGCACCAATGTCACTGTCAAATGCAAACTTCCAACTTTATTGTGAAATTCCAAAGTTTTTACTTTAAAATTTGATTTTAGCCGATATTGGTGCCACACCATTTGGATTAAACTCCATTGGTGGTCTAGCTGGACTGGAAAGCTTAGGTCTTGGACAGAGTACATTTATGGATTTGCAGGTAAGAAATTTTTTAAGATTTGCAGCGTACCTTTATTGTTAAAATCTTCTTATTTAACAGAGTGAAAGAAGAAAATTATACATTATATATATAATTTTCTTCTTTCACTTATAAAGAAGAAAATTATATATTATAATATACAAATATTATTTGTTGCCGACAATATTTAAAAACATTAATTTGTTTTAGGCCCGAATGCAGCAAGAGTTGTTAACAAATCCAGATATGCTGAGGCAAGTGCTAGATAATCCCCTCGTGCAGCAAATGATGAACAATCCAGAGAATATGCGCGCTTTGATAACATCCAACCCTCAGATGCAGGACCTTATGTCGGTGAGTGTTGCTTTTTTCCCTTTTATAATAAATAAAATAAAATATGTTTTATTCAGATAACTCAGAGTATAATTAATAGTAAACTTATCACTATGTCAGTAATCTAATATATTATCATGTTTAACATTTATAAAATTACCATCTTCTTGCACAATTTCCTCTATTATATTATATTATAGGGAGTGCCTCTGCTGCCGCCGTTTTCCGAAGTTTGCCGAAGTCACGCAATGTTTGCCAAATAGGCTGCCCACGCCTATTCGGCAAACATCGCTTGTCAAATTACAGAATAATAATCAAAAACATCAGTCTTGAGCTAAAGGACTATGAAAAGTACAAATAATAAGGTCATATTGTAAGGATGTATATTTTAATGGTGGTGATGATGATATTGATAAAATATGTGATCTGCATAGTAGCATAATATAGGTACCTTTGCTTCTTTAAACAATGCTGAAACTCTATAACATGTATAAGGATTAAGGAGTCTGAAGTTCTGTTCAGTATGTTCGGAAGTATACCACGGGGTTTGTAACTGTGGTGCAAAATCTTACTTTTTGGTAGCTGAAAAAGGTAGCTAAGGTAAAGCTAAGGTAGATGAAAATGCATCACAAAAAACTAAAATAACTATAGCCGAACATAATAATATAACCTTCACCTTTGGTTCCCATTTTGAGTGCCAGCGGCAGTATACTTATGGCTGGTTTACACATATTAAGTAGATAAGAAATGTGTCAAGTGACAAGCCCCGCCTGCCAACTTAGCAGAAAATAGTCAAAATTCTAATTTCCTTGTTTAGTACTTAACTATATTTTAACTTGCTACTCACTACAAAATTTTGTGTTTACATGCAATAAGTAACTTAAAATTAAGTTAAAATTTAGTTAACTACTTATCTACTTAATACGTGTAAACCAGCCCTTACCGCCGGCTCCCATTACTGATATTTTTGGGAGCCGGCGCCGGCAGCGGAGGCACTGCCTATATTATATTATATAAGACTTTCACAAAATACACTTATTCAATAATTAATGAGTCAACTCCCAAGCGGTCGGATTCAACCCCGTAAACAATAGATTTCCAAGAATCCACGATTGAGGGATTAATGGATTTTATTGAAGATTATTCCTATACTAATTAATTCATTACATTTCAATCTACTACAAAAGTTAAGTGATAACATGATAATAATAACTTACTATATACACTATTATTTTCTAAGCAAAGCAAAAGTTATATTGACACTACATTTTATTTGTAGAGAAACCCAGAAATTAGTCACATGTTGAACAACCCCGAGCTGTTGCGTCAGACGATGGAATTGGCCCGGAACCCCGCCATGTTGCAGGAGTTAATGAGGTCTCATGATAGAGCCTTGTCCAACCTCGAGAGTATACCTGGTGAGTCAATGTGGATGTTCTGTTTATATCAGATGTCTACTATTTTTCGCAAAAACAGTTCTCGAATGAATCAACTTTTGGGAAAACCTTACATACATTATTTTGTCAACGTGTGAATCACATACACAGATAATTTACAATTTTGAGCTACTTATTCCAATTTGTTTTTTTTTTTTGAGTAGACCTAATTTAGTTTTTTTCAGGTGGTTACAATGCGCTTCAACGTGTTTACCGTGACATTCAAGAGCCCATGTTGAATGTCGCCAGCAGCATGGCAGGGAACCCGTTTTCGGGACTGGTTGATAACTCTGGTGAGTTGTGGAGAAATATTTTACTAAGGCATGTCATATACACCTTGGACTGTGTGTTAAAGTATTATAAATTAATCCAAGGTATTTATTTATATCTTAAGCACCAAGCCTTACATAATACATAGCCTGGAGGCATTAAGCTATAATTCAAAATTAAATTATAATTGTTTATTACAGATGGCACTAATCCGCAACAGGGCTCAGAAAATAGGCAACCATTGCCAAATCCATGGCAGCGAGGTGGGGGGTCGGGCAACACCGGTGGGGGGACGACTGGACCTGGTCTGATCAACACACCGGGCATGCAGTCGCTGCTGCAGCAGATGTCGGAGAACCCTCGACTTATGCAATCCATGCTGTCTGCGCCGTACACCAACAGCATGCTGCAAGCTTTATCTGCTGATCCAGAGATGGCATCACAGCTTATTAATCAGGTAACTTACAATTTACGAATTATTTAAATTTAGTAAAACCTTTACAAGTGTAAAAATGAAACTCTACTCTATAAGAAGTATTCAAACTGAAGGCAATTAATAGAATAAGTCTTTAAAGTTAAACCTTCGATTTATACAATCTTTTTTTCAGATGAAGTCTATGGTTTTCAATTTTTTTTTCAGAATCCCATGTTTGCAAACAACCCTCAGCTTCAGGAGCAAATCCGCACAATGATGCCCCAACTGCTCAATCAGATGCAAAACCCGGAGATGCAGTCCATGATGTCTAATCCACAGGTAAATGTTTATTTAATAATTATTAGAAACAATTATATTTTTGCATAGTACGATGCAAACAAAGTAAATGGAGTCAGAGAGTCATTATGTGGTATCCAAGAGATGGCAAAAGGACAAGAGGTTGACCCGCCATGAGATGGGAAGACGAAATTAAACGAACCGCTGGACCCTACTGGACAAGAGTCGCACAGGATAGAAAATACTGGAAAGAGCTGGAGGACGCCTTTGCCAACAGGCACACCGAATTAAGAGACTATATATAACTAGATGTTCCGCGCGGCTTCGCCCGCGTAATTCAGGAATGTCACGGAAACCGTATATTTTTCCGTAAAAACAGAAACCCATGTCCTTTCACATGGTCTATTCTTCATGTGTGGCAAATAACATAAAAATTGCTCATAGTTTCTGAAGATAATAAGCAATTTTAAATAATTTCCTCAGTTTTTTTCCACATTTTCCTCTATTTATTCGCTCCTATTAGTCGTAGCGTGATAAAATATAACTTATAACCTTCCTTGATGAATGTAATATCTAACACTGAAAAAAATTTTCAAATCGGACCAGTAGTTCCTGAGATTAGTGCGTTCAAATAAGCCCTTTCAAATATATGTCCTCCCGTTTTTTCCACATTTTCCTCTATTTCTTCGCTCCTATTAGTCTTAGCGTAATAAAATATAGCCTATAGCCTTCCTCGATAAATGGGCTATCTAACACTGATTTTTTTTTAAATTGGACCAGTAGTTCCTGAAATAAGCGCGTTCAAACTAACAAACTAACAAACTCTTCCGCTTTATAATATTAGTATAGACAAGAAAATTCTTATAACACTGCAAAACAGACAATTTGGAGAAAGAGGCTAAATAATAATAATAATAATAATATTTTTAATGGTATCATCATTGTAAAAAAACAGGAATAAAACTACATAATACTGCCTCAAAATTAAACAAGAGTTAAAGTTATGAAAAGTATCAAAATATGTTACATAAACAACACATACAAAAACAATCTATATACTAATATTATAATTGGGAAGAGTTTGTTTGTTTGTTTGTTAGAACGCGCTAATCTCAGGAACTACTGGTCTGATTTGAAAAATTATTTTACTGTTGGATAGCCCATTTATCGAGGAAGGCTATAGGCTATATTTTATCACGCTAAGACTAATAGGAGCGAAGAAGTAGGGCTTATTTGAACGCGCTAATCTCAGGAACGACTGGTCCGATTTGAAAAATTATTTCAGTGTTAGATAGCCTATTTATCGAGAAAGGCTATAGGTCATATTTTATTATGCTAAAACTAAAAGGAGCGAAGAAATAGAGGAAAGTGTGGAAAAACGGGGGAAATTATTTGAAAGGGCTTATTTGAACACGCTAATCTCAGGCACTACTAGTCCGATTTGAAAAGTTATTACAGTGTTAGATAACCTATTTATCGAGGAAGGCTATAGGCTATATTTTATAACGCTAAGACTAATAGGAGCGAAGAAATAGAGGAAAGTGTGGAAAAACGGGGGAAATTATTTGAAAGGGCTTATTTGGACGTACTGGAGCATTTTTTATGTTATTTGGCACACATGAAGAATAGACCACGTGAAAGGACATAGGTTTCTTCTTTTGCGGATAAATGTACGGTTTCCGTGGTGACATTCCTAAATTAAGCGGGCGAAGCCGCGCGGAACTTCTTTCATATCATAAAAGTATATTGTCCCACACAATATACTTTTATGATTTGCGCGATAACTATTCAATCGATGTACGGGAACATCTATAAATAAACTAAAGTCCACGCGGACGAAGTCGCGGGCAACAGCTAGTAGTTATATAAGTTTGGTACTTGGTACCTAAGTTGGTACTATAATTCAGTACATTGTACATACTTAAGTGTTTATGTTGAAAACTTAAAAGGTTTTATCCTTTGAATAATAAAAACTAAGGAAGAGTAACTGTATCAGAAAATTAGTCCATGAGTACAAAATGTGACCCGAATACATGCATAAAGTATGCATGTTTGGTACACAATTTTGTGTAAATATAGAAATGACAATTAATGTCAACGGCTTTATTTCGTTTTGAGTGCTAGTGTTTAGCTGCTATTGAGATATAAATGTGTTTGTTTTAAGAGATATTTGACCCGCAAAGATCGCTAGGAAACACATAGCGTTAGGAGACCGTTGGTGAAAACAGGCATTAGGCCCGTATTTTTGGTCAGTACTTAAGATGCGACCCGGTCTCAAGACGCGGCTCGGCTCTGTGATTGGTCCAAATTTTGACAGCCAACCAATCACAGAGCCTGAACCGTGTCTTGAGACCGAGATGCATCTTGTGTACTGACCAAAAGTACGGGCCTAGTGTGCTATTACTTACAACATTTGCTAACATCCACTTCCTGACTAATATAATATGCAGTACTTTATCTGCATATAATCTATATCTATACTTATTACAAAACAAAGTCGCTTTTTTCCCTCATGTCCCTTTGTTCCCTTTAATCTCTAAAACTACGCAACGGATTTTGATGATTCTTTCAGTGTTAGATAGCCCATTTATCGAGGAAGGTTATAGGCTATATTTTATCACGCTAAGACTAATAGGAGCGAACAAATAGAGGAAAATGTGGAAAAAACGGGGAAAATTATTTGAAAGGGCTAACTTGAACCCGCTAATCTCAGGAACTACTGGTCGGATTTGAAAAATTATTTCAGTGTCAGATAGCCCATTTATTGAGGAAGGGTATAGGCTATATTTTATCACGCTAATACTGATAGGAAAATGTGGAAAAAACGGGGGAAATTATGTGAAAGGGCTTATCTTGCGAAGTACTGGAGCAATTTTTATGTTATTAAGAAGTAGACCACGTGAAGGATCATAGGCTATCGATTTTAATGATTTTTTTCAGTGGCTATATTATATTTTATACCCGTGCGACGCCGGGGCGGGTCGCTAGTTATTTAATATTATGTTGCAGGCTTTGAACGCGATCCTTCAGATACAGCAGGGCATGGAGCAGCTGCGGACTGCGGCGCCCGGCCTCGTCAACACGATGGGCTTCGGCGCCGCCGCCGCCACCGCCACTCCGCCCACAACCACCGCGTCTAACACCACCACCACCAACACTAACACCCGTCAGCAACAGAACTCTGAGCTCTTCACGCAGGTAATAATAATAATAAATTCTTTATAAGACATAAAAAGAAACAAAAACAAAAGAAATAACAAAATAGTATAAAAATTACAAAAATGTGCAAAATGGCAGTTCTTAAGGGGCCGGGTGCCATCAAAATTCTCATACTAACATAATACCAAAATCATTTTCTCATATGGAAATATTTAACATGTTTGAGTTATTTTTCAGCTTCAAATAGTAATAAGTAATTACCTAGGTTCCTGCACAAAAAATAACTCAAACATGTTAAATATTTTCGTATGAGAAAATGATTTTGGTATTACGTATGTATGAGAATTTCGAGCGGTTCTTAAGCGGTTTCTTCCAGGTATAATTATAAGTTATATAAACAGATAATCATTGTTGATTTATTTACATAATAGTTCATTTCACATTGCAACGTCGTGAGGCGTTGAGTTGTTTAAATGAGCCAATCAAATTTGGAACAGACAGCCTAACTGCCGGCAGAAAGTCTGACATTTAATGTATAATATATCTTCTTGTGTAGTAAATAACGTTTAGTTTTGAATAAGTCAGTTAAGAATGCATCCTACTGCATAGATGCGTTACTTTGCAATGTGAATTGATTTATGGCTCACATTTTCCGGTCTAATTCGAATTCGAAAATCAAATTCGCCGAGCGATTAAGAGCAAAGCCTTTAAATATGTTTTTTTTTAGTTTATGCAACGAATGATGGCAGCAATGGCCAACAACCAGACCAACACTTCGCAGCCACCAGAACAACGCTACTCGCAGCAACTGGAGCAACTCACAGCTATGGGATTCCTAAACAGAGACGCCAACTTACAAGGTTAGTTCATTTATTTGATTTTGTCATATTTGGGTGGCTTACAGCTAGATATATTACATTATACTTGGTACTACTAATATATATTCTGTGATTATACTATACGTATAAGTTAGATTACAAAAAGCCAATTACAAGCCTCCACAGCTAGCAAGGTAGCAAGTTTAAATATAACTCGGGCCATAGCACAGTGTTTATTGTAGCCCAAAAAACGGACATCGTCTTTTTATTTGTTAATTCGAAAGAGTACTTAATTACAAATCCCCGAGTAAAACACCCAGGTGTCTCGCTTTAATAGTTTTTGAATTATCTCGAAAAGAAAATCCCAATCCCACGTTCATAAAAAAGTGAAAAGTTATTATATTTCAAAATTGGTACAGATTAGAAAAAAACATGTGATATAATACTTGTAGGACATACAAAAAGCTACATTATGAACCCTTTTTTAGTCGGCTATCACTTATGGGGGCCATGAAAACGAAGAAAATCGATTTTCAGTTTTTATTTTTTTTCTGACTAAACTAAGTCGATGTCGAAAGCGCATGTTACTTTAAAAGAAAAGTAATAATTACCACTACCAATAGTAAAAATACCAAATCCCTAACCCGTGGAACTTTTGAGTTCTATGACATTAAAAAATCCGGGATTGGCGGGATTTGTGGACTTTGTTTTTTTATTACACTATTCGATCGTGTTGCTAACAAAGAACAAATTCTGCGAAGTAACTATAGTTGTCAAAGCTTAAAAAATACTAAATATTTTTAAATGTACTTTTTTCATACATTTCGACGAAATGCTTTAGGAAAATGTATAAGTAAGTGCTATTAAAGTAAAAAAAATATAATCAATGCATGTGTCACGTCATCACCGTTGCCGTTATGTATAATATTAATTGTCGTCAACATTCAACACTGGTGAAATTCGAATACCAAAGAAATGTGTTTTTAAAAATGTGGGATTAGCCACAAAACTTCGATATCAAGCTTCTTTTTATCGTTTTAAAGTATGATAGTATAATTGTTATGACGTCAGCGTCGATGTTAATTAATTAATTACTTTCACCATCGTCACTGATCTATTGTTAATAATTATTATCATAGAGGCAGGTTTAAAAGGTATTAATAAGTTTATTACTTCAGGTGGATAAGGTACTCGTTTTTTGCGTTTTTCTCTGGAGTCAAGGTTTAAATGGGAAACTATTGGGTCGGATGACTGTAACGCTCGATGGAACAAATCGGTCATAGTGTTTATCCTGGAATTTTTACGAGTGTGATGCTCCCGATCTTATGATCGCCAATCTAAAAATCACCAATATTTGTTGCGCGACTCACCAGCCTCTTCTGAGAGAACTCCTATAGGTAAAGGCGCTATTTTGATTATGTTTTTACCGTGGACTAGTATTTTATGTAAAGTGATTGTCATGGGATGCCATCCATATTCAGCAACATATCAGTACGCTAAATTTTTGCAAAAGAAATCAAAATTTTTGGTGTTTATTGGCAATCCACTGTTAATCGTTATTAAAATTGTATTCAAGTCATGTACAAGCCACTCTTCAATTTCAAAAATGTTGGCGAACATTGTACAACTTTCGACTGACGTAAAAATGCGCCGGGCCGTATTCCCGTCATTTGTAGTGCCGTTTCATACAATGTTCGCCAACATTTTGGAAATTGAAGAAAGGCTTGTACATGACTTGAGTACAATTTTACTAACGATTAACAGTGGATTGCCAATAAACCGATATGTTGCAGAATATGGATGGCATCCCATGACAATAACATTACATGAAATACTAGTCCACGGTTAAAACATAATCAAAATAGAGCCTTTACCTACAGGATTTCCCTCAGAACAGGCTGGTGAGCATTACACTCATAAAAATTCCAGGATAAACACTATGACCGATTTGTTCCATCGAGCGTTACAGTCATCCGACCCAATAGTTTCCCATTTAAACCTTGACTCCAGAGAAAAACGCAAAAAAACGAGTACCTTATCCACCTGAAGTAATAAACTTATTAATACCTTTTAAACCTGCCTCTATGATAATAATTATTAAAAATAGCTCAGTGACGATGGTGAAAGTAATTAATTAATTAACATCGACGCTGACGTCATAACAATTATACTATCATACTTTAAAACGATAAAAAGAAGCTTGATATCGAAGTTTTGTGGCTAATCCCACATTTTTAAAAACACATTTCTTTGGTATTCGAATTTCACCAGTGTTGAATGTTGACGACAATTAATATTATACATAACGGCAACGGTGATGACGTGACACATGCATTGATTATATATTTTTTTACTTTAATAGCACTTACTTATACATTTTCCTAAAGCATTTCGTCGAAATGTATGAAAAAAGTACATTAAAAATATTTAGTATTTTTTAAGCTTTGACAACTATAGTTACTTCGCAGAATTTGTTCTTTGTTAGCAACACGATCGAATAGTGTAATAAAAAAACAAAGTCCACAAATCCCGCCAATCCCGGATTTTTTAAAGTCATATAACTCAAAAGTTCCACGGGTTAGGGATTTGGTATTTTTACTATTGGTAGTGGTAATTATTACTTTTCTTTTAAAGTAACATGCGCTTTCGACATCGACTTAGTTTAGTCAGAAAAAAATAAAAACTGAAAATCGATTTTCTTCGTTTTCATGGCCCCCATAAGTGATAGCCGACAAAAAAAGGGTTCATAATGTAGCTTTTTGTATGTCCTACAAGTATTATATCACATGTTTTTTTCTAATCTGTACCAATTTTGAAATATAATAACTTTTTACTTTTTTATGAACGCGGGATTGGGATTTTCTTTTCGAGATAATTCAAAAACTATTAAAGCGAGACACCTGGGTGTTTTACTCGGGAATTTGTAATTAAGTACTCTTTCGAATTATCAAATAAAAAAACGATGTCCGTTTTTTGGGCTACAATAAACACTGTGCATAGTAGGAATAATGGCATAGGAAAATGAGTTATGGATGTTTTGTGCATAATATTATGCTATTCCTTAAGGATGTACAGACAGACAAAATCACTTATGTATTTTTTATTTATTTAGCCTATTCTGTTTCTTGATAAAGCCAAGATGTTTGTGCAAGTGTGTTAAGTCTTTTTAATTTTTTTCTAGCCCTGATTGCCACATTTGGAGACGTCAATGCAGCTGTGGAGAGGCTACTGGCCCTGGGTCAACTGTCCATGAGCTAACAACGCCTATGTTAGGAAAACTATTGTATTCTAGACCTTACACCACATTCCGGACATTGTAGAAACATTTCGTTTTGTATTCATTATGCATAGCTAAGTTCCGAAGTATAACCTAGTAGCTGGCCAGTGTTTGTCAAGAAATCATTTTATCAGCCCAGTGAGGTACTTATATGACTTTGTTGGGGTATTATTACATGTCGTTATGGGCCCTCGTACTGGCCAGGGCGACATACTGGGTTATATTTCAGAAAGTACGCCAAATTTTATTCGATAAAGTCCGGCTTATGATGCTGTCGCACGCGCATGTGCACATTGCACACATATAACGCATTACGCATGCGTGAGTGTGACAGCGCTAATCTATATTTGAAATACGTATTGTATTTATTTATATAAACATATTCGTCCAATTTTTGTCGTCATGATGTTAACAATGTGGTGTAAGCAAGTAAAATATGTTATGAGTAGTAGAAACTTTACTCAAATATAAACTAATTGATGGTGGTGTTTCAAGCTAAATAATATAAATTCATTCCTTTATGTTACTTTAGAAAATTTATTTTAAATGGAACCTTTCCCTAAAATTTCGGTTAAGGTATAACGGTTATACATTGGTGTGTATTATAAAATTCATATTATAATCGGACATATAAAAATATTTTGTTTATGTTTAAATTCATACATTGTAGGGTAATGTAAATAGTTTTGCTTAAAATGTGCGTGCGGGGTTAACATCAGCAATACCTTTTTTTTTCAACTATGTACCTACACTGTACAGTATTCGTTTAAAGCTATTTAAATTCAATCAATTATTCATGATTACTATAACTGTAACACTAAAATTTTTGTTGTGCTGCAAGTAAGAGTTGAATAATATATTTGAATGTTTATATTTTGCACAGAATTTGTAGATTGTCATTGTACTACATATTTGTGGTTTTCATTTATACATTTTCAATGGAAGTGGCACATATTTAATACAGATAATATTATTGCAGACTCAGTAAATATTCACAAGGACTTAATTTGAATCTTAAATAGACTTTATTTGTATCTCGATTCCTATTCACGGAACAGCACCATTTTGTTATATTTTTTTATGAAATAGACAAAAAATCATATTCTCAGATTTTAGGAACTTCATTTTTGTAAAAGGCCATTTATATGGTAGTATATTATTGTTTCGATCACAATTCGGTCTATGACGTGTCATGTGGGTGGGAATATAGTGTTTTAAACTATTAAAAATAAGTTGCAAAGCTAATGTTTTAGCAAAAATAATTTATTTTTAACAATTTATAATTTAACTGCAAGCGTGGGTTGAGACTTGAGAGTGCATAAAAATGTGATGCCTACTAGACTGCTAGTGTTGTCAAAATTCTATGATCTTGTATGTAATTACGTTGTGACCGAATGCAATTATTACAAATAAAATAAAAAGGACGCAAGTGTTTTATTGTTATTCCTATCCTTAAAATCATAATATGTATTAATTAGGCTTCTACACCAGAACTCTTTCTTAAAATTAGTTATTCAATTCTTGTTTCAATTCTATGATTAATGATAGTAATAATTTTATGGATATCTTATTTATCTTTACCTACTGTAGTAATTATGATTAAAATCACTGAGTGCGAACTTGGTGCGAACGTACAAACAAAACTCGCCAGTCGCCACTCAAGTGACTTGTGATTTCAAACGGCTACTTGAGAGGTTGTTTCGTCTCAGTATATATACTGTATTATCTATGTTGTTTCGTAACTGCGGTCAAACCCTTTGATCAAACCTATGAAACTATTGGAACGAAGTTCCTTATCGCGCGTTGCGAACGGTGGCTAGTCGGAAAAAGCTGTAACGAGTAAGGGCCGATCTACACCGGAATGGCAGAGGCGAAGCGAGCAGTTTCAGTGTCATATGATTTTAAACTTTATCTTCATTATTGTATAATACGTAGTATCGCTTGAGAAGTCTACGGCCGCCCGTGGACGCTCGTGGCCTCTGGCGGCCGCCGGCGGCGGCGATTTCTCAAGCGATACTATATATTACAATAATGAAGATAAAGTTTAAAATCATATGACACTGAAACTGCTCGCCTCGCCACTGCCATTCCGGTGTGTTTTGAGCCTTACGACACATTTTTATTAGTTCCTGCGCTGTAGTGGCAGAGGCCAGAGGGCGCAAAGAGGATATAAATTATAAACTGTACTACTACGAATAACAGTAGTTTAAAGTTCACTGCTATACTACGTAACAATAGGGCGTTGATAGTATTCACTGACCTCCATTATACTTGAAGTTAATGGAGGTCAGGTATTCAACCAAAACCATAAATCTACAGTTGGTACCTATATTAGTTACAAAGATCTCTAAACTTAGAACGGTATTTAAAGTTAGGTATTCAACTGCCGGGCAGCCCTGATTTGACCGGTTACCCATAGACTAGGGTTGCTGAGGATTTCTCTTCCGCTTCCTCATAATGAGGAAGTTCCGCAATATTTTGGTTTCCTCAACCGTTACCGCATCCTCATAAATAAAAATAAAAAAATCCTCTTCCGCTATCGCTTCCTCAAAATTTAAGAGGAATTTATGAGGAATTTCACTGCGCATGCGCGTCGCGTTTCCAATCATGGCAACGCACACGCGGGACACGCCCATAAAGTTAATATACCTATTCCGATACGTATATTATTAACTTTATGGACACGCCAGAGCGCGAGAATTGTATCATTCACTCATTTTTTTTTTGTGTGCGTATGTTGTGTATGTTAACTGTGTGCCGAGTGCGAGTTTTTTGTTTCACATTCGATCGTGAACGCGTTTGGCGTTTACTAAGATTTTGTATGGGATTACTCACTGGGCTGGGCTCACTCCCGTGAGCAAGGGGCCGATTCTGTATCGTACATTTGTGAGTTAATCACTAAGTTAGTAACGAAACGGAGGAGTGAGCAACCGAAAGTCTCACTTTTGTATGCAAGTGAATACAAAAGTCAAAAAGTGGCACTTTCCGTTACTCACTCCTCGGTTTCGTTACTAACTCAGTTATTAACTCACAAATGTACGATACAGAATCGGCCCGCAGGTGGCGCTGTACAAAACCCATACAAAATCTTAGTAAACGCCAAACGCGTTCACGATCGAATGTGAAACAAAAAATTCACACTAGACACACGAACTCCTTAACTGCTGGACCGATTTTGATGATTCTTTATTGTGTGTGTTTCGAGAATGATTTAGAATTTAGATTCATAGTTTGGTCCACTGGAAAATACCCTTTTAATTATTTTTTGTGTATTGTTATGTGCAGACAGGACAAAGGCTTTTGGGTTGGGTCCGCTAGTATTTATAATTTCCTATCATCCTATTCCTCATCCGTTTCCTCATCCGCATCCTCTTCCTCAAAAAATATCCTCTTCCTCATCCGCATCCTCTAAATTTGCGCGTGACAATTCTTCTTCCTCTTCCTCTTCCTCATAATCACTTCCTCAACAACCCTACCATAGACTGTTGTGGGCTGCGGCCCTTAAGACCAAGACATGTTTGTGGCCCGTATGAAAAAAAGGTTGGGGACCACGGATTTAGGCTGCCTTTTGGACTAAATTAAAATTATTTTTCCACAAAAACTTTATTTTCCCGCCTTTTATTGGGCACGTGATGGCTTAGCTAGTGGCATAGGCTCACAATTTAAATTGAGGAAAAAAAAATGGACGTCAAAATATCACAAATGTCAATCATGAATCAATTTGCCAATTTGTCACTTGTCAGTTAGCTTGTGCATCGAAAGTGCATAAATTTTTTAAAAGTGTGCAATTTTGGTCGAATTATAGACATAAAAGAAAAAGTAAGTGTACTGCAATTTCTCTCGGCCTTCTATTTAATATAGTTTTATTTTGGTGTGTTAACGTTTCACTTTGGTTTCATGTGCTATGGTGGACAGGTAGGTAGTGTTAGATTTTAAGTTTTAGCAATAATTTACTGTGTGATTATAAGTTTCGGTAAGCGACTTTTTCATATTTTACTTTCACTTTTGTACGAAAATTTGCCTGGTATATGCTTAAATCTGATGTATATTAAATATTTGTTGTAGTCGGCGAAATGGCAATCGAGTGTTGACGATACATCTATTTTTAGGTAGTTTATGTAAAAAGGATATGTTTTATACTGAATTGAATATTCACAGCACATTTTTATCACACTATTTATATCTGTAATTAATACATTTGCGAAAAAAATATTCATGCTTACTTTTAATTTCCCTACTAAACATGTTGTTTGTAGTTTACCTAAGGGAACTTGTACTAAAACATGAACTGAGTCATAATATTTACCTTAAGTTGTAGTTTTCAGCTTTGATAACCTAATCCATCATTTTATTTTTATAATATAATATTATAACAAACTAGATGATGCCTGCAACTCCGTTGCGCCAATATTCGTTTATCGCGCAAGAACCGTACATTTTTCCGGGACAAAAAGTATCCTATGTCCTTTCCCGGGCCTCAAAGTATCTCAATGCCAAATTTCAGCAAAATCGGTTCAGCGGTTTGAGCATGAAGAGGTAACAGACAGACTGACAGGACAGACAGACACACTTTCGCATTTATAATATTAGTATGGAAGTATGGATATCTGATTATAATATTTATCATCCAATATATATAATATAATATAAATTCTTTCTCTTCAATTCTTTCAAAGACTTACTTGAAGACTAGAGCTCCTAGTAATGCTCAGGAGGTGGTTGGTTTGGAGAGTTGGATTGTAAATTCATATTTGTCTTTTTTATTATTAGCCTTTTTGCTGGTACCAACTGTTATGTATTGTGTCATAGCAAAGTTGTCGCATCTTGTTCTAGGTTGGTAATCAGCGTGTCCTGTGACACATAGGCCTCCTCTAGCTGTTTCCATTCGCTTCAGCTGTTCCTAGCCACTCTCATCTATGTTACTCCTGCTATCTTTTTTATATAAAACATTTTTTTATAATAACATTTTTGATTTGTCCTCGTATCAAAATTCTTAGATACCTACATACTTAGGGGGCGTCCACAAATTACGTGAGGTGTTTTTTGAATTTTTTGACCCCCCCTCCCCCTCTGGTGAGATTTCGTGAGATTTTATTCGACCCCCCTCCCCCTCCCAAATCTCACGTGAGATTTTTCAAAATGTGGGGTTCTTACATAAACGTTTGGTTTGACAGTCAGTAGATTTTCTTTCCAACGAATTTGGAATGGTCTGTATAACAATTACGCTTACGATTAAATCATAAGCATAAGTACAATCTGCATGAAATGGACCAAAATACTAAATTAGTACCTATTATTTTGTTGAAAAAAAATAACGTGAGATTTGCCGCGACCCCCCCTCTCCCCAACGTGAGATTAGGTGAGATTTGACTCGATCCCCTCCCCCCCTAAACACCTCACGTAATTTGTGGACCTTACCTCTGCATGACATGTCTGAAACCATTCAATATGTATTTTAATTTCATTTCTAAACAGAAGATCTATAGAAATTAATGACAATATTATGTTGTTGTGTGTCAATTATGAAGGCGTGAGTGGATGAACATGATAACTAACAGTAAAAAAATTGCCATTTTTTTGTATGATGCTTTAGAGCCCGAAGAATGACCTGAAATGAATTAAAAAGAAAATACTTTAAATTGTGTTAAAGTTTTGTTGTTAAAGTTTTGTCCATAGTCAACCAAGTTTTGTTGATTACAGAACCCTTAAACGGAACCTATGCTGATTTTTTGTACTTATATATAGATAGGTTAATACATAGTTATATGTATAATTTAAGAGTAACATTGTCCTACAAATAGACCAATCCATATATTTTAAGGACAATGCACAATGGAATCATGGATCAATGGAAAAAGTATCAATGTTCAAAGAATGCAGTTTCCTAATTAAAAATAGGGATAATGGAAACAAATTATAAAACCCCAGAGAGCTCCTTAACCGTTAAATCCTTTCTATCTCTGTTAGCTACTACTTTCGAGAAATTTTGCAGAGGAAATTGTTGTTCGATTTTCGAAATGAAGCTACTCACAAATTTCCCTGGACTTCCAAAAAATGATTCAAGATTAAAAGGCAAGTCCGGTCTAGCGTTTCTTGTTTTAGCGAGTGTAACTAATTTTTTTTATACAGATCAATTTGTTTTTATTTATATTTATATTAATTAAAAAAAATACGTAAAAAAAAACATTTTTATTTTATCTGTTTGAGACAACAAACAGGATCGCAATTAAACCCACAGACTAGTTATTACAAATATCAATTTGATTATAGGCGCGGATTACACCATCAATATTATCATGATTCGAGTATCACTCAAAATCCACGCGGATCACGAGTACTGAAGCGCCCTATTATATGGTCAATATTATCACCGTCAGTACACAGTTGAAATTGCTAGAGGAAGGTCGTCTCGTACAAGTTTTTTTTTTTAATTATATATTTCAATAATACTCACATGCACGTTAAAAACTAAACGCATGCAAAACAAGACGGATTATTGTTTATTATTATTATCTATCTTATATTATATTTAAACATCTTTCGGATTCCATAAAAATGGGCATGTTTCTTACAAAAGAATAAACTCCTTGAGGTCATCAGGCTCTAATTATTATTATTGTTATAAGAATTACTTATCTCATTATTAAGTATGTTTATTATTAAAATTATATTTATGAATTCTGTATATCTGCATAATTATATTATATTACATAATTTATAGGGTAAAAAACATAATTTTCTGCTATATTTGCACTCCACCTGTCACTGGCAAATCAACTGGGACTTGGGAGGCATATCACCAAAAAAAAGAAGAAGAATAAGCACCATAATCTGTGGAAGCTACGCCCCCCAGAATCGCGTGGATTTCAAGAATTTTTAAAATCTCTGATATTATCATGATTCTGCGATTCGGCCGCTTACACCATCAATATTATCACGGGATGCGTGTAATCCACGCCATTGTGACACCAACTAGCAACTGCATCATTGGGCGTTTTCACACTGCGACGATAACGACACGACACGATACCACAGAATAGAGGGCCACCGCACATATACAATTTCAAGTTGGCCGACTATCGTACGAACTAAATTGCGTAATGTCACAATTTAATTGGACAACTTCATCGTGTACGCTGTCAGCCGCAGACTTTTAGATTTAGTTGGTAACGGTGTTGTTAGCCTAGCGAGTGTGAGAGTGCGAGTCCGTTTCGCGCACCAAGGGTTCCATACCGTTATAGGGCTAAAGAAGACAAAAAATCGTATTTTTTGTATGGTCCCTTACTAATATTTATTTAATTTTATTTTATAATCAATTATTATTAATTATAATTTTATTTTATTATAAATTATTATTAAATTGCAAATATAATTAGGGACTTTGTGAATATTTTAAGTGCCTAGGTTTTGCCATTATTGATTAGTGATTACGTACGAGCATAAAAGCCCAAAAAATCACGTTTGTTGTATGGGAACCCCGCACCCTTAAATATTAATATTATTTTTAGTATTCGTTGTTATAGCGCGAGCGGCAACCAGCAGAATAATAAAAACTAAGGAAACACTCCCATACTACAACCGTTTTGAATTTGGTTCCTTTTCGCACACTAAAATATGATGGAGGCACTTCACATGGCTATTTGTATTTGCGTATTTGATGTATTCGCCAAACAATCACCATGTGTAGACGGTATGTTTGACAAATATTAGCCTTATTTGCCTATTTGACAAATATGACCAACACCAAATACACATATCCGTACCTTTGTCGGTTTTTGACGCACATCAAAAGAGTCAAATAGGCAAGTAAAGAAAATCAAGTAAAAGTTTGGTATTTGACGTCCATGTGTGGAAGGCCGTATTTGCCTTTACTTGCTTGTTTGTGTATTCGTCAATTTTGCCAAATGCAACAAATAGCCAATAGCAAATACAAATAGCCATGTGAAGTGCCTCCATGACAATAGCTACGAAACACTAACGACTCTCATAAATAGGCCTGGAGATAGTGACACAAAATTCTTGGTGATTTGTGCCAGTATGGCGGTTTTATAGGGGTATAATTACTTAAAGGCAAAAAGGAAAATGATGGTCATAGCGCTCGCACTGGCAGCCCAAACGCGTGGGCGTTAATCGAACGTGTCGGATAAATAATGAGTGTCGAACGATTTGTTCCACAAAAATGCTTGTATTTTCAGATAGTCGAATAAAAATAAGTAGGCGAAAGCGTAATGCCATACTTGTCGGGTGCGGCTTACAGCCCGCCATACCGACGCGAATACGTTAATTTTAATAAAAAAATTGAACCATTTGTACCAGGCTAATTTTTGCATAGTTAATCATCGTCGAGTAGCCATTCACGAAAATCACCTTGCCATACTTTTCCGACAGCGCCCAATGGCCGCCATACCACTGCAAAGGTGTAAGTTTTTTTTTTCGCCAAACGATTTGTACCACCCTGAAACTTTTTTTAACAGTTCCCTGTATGATCATAAATAGGAGTGTGATAATGCCATACCTGTGGGAGGCAGCGAATGTGAATAATATTTTTTTCAAAATCCTAATTCCGTCTACTACAAGTATGGCAAATATAATAATGGTCACATTGTATCGTATAATTTCCAAAAATCCAAATGCCATACTGGTACAAATCGTCCAATTTTTATCACTTTTTTGCTCAAGTCCGATAGTCATCCCGCCCCATGGTTACAATCTGTAACAAATTTTTTTTGGTGCAATTGTCAAATGACGAGACTACAATGACGCCATGATGTAAAAAATGATTTTACGTATCTTATAGTCGTATTTTTAAAACGTGTCAAATAAATAAGTATTTCAAGTATGGCAGCACTTTTTCCCCCTACTAGAAGTATGGGAAAAATAATAACGGTCATATTTTTTCAAATACTTTCCAAAAATTTAAATGCCATACTGGCACAAATCGTTTGGCGAAAAAAAAAAACTTACACCTTTGCAGTGGTATGGCGGCCATTGGGCGCTGTCGGAAAAGTATGGCAAGGTGATTTTCGTGAATGGCTACTCGACGATGATTACCAATGCAAAAATTAGCTGGTACAAATGGTTCAATTTTTTTATTAAAATTAACGTATTCGCGTCGGTATGGCGGGCTGTAAGCCGCACCCGACAAGTATGGCATTACGCTTTCGCCTACTTATTTTTTTTCGACTATCTGAAAATACAAGCATTTTTGTGGAACAAATCGTTCGACACTCGTTATTTATCCGACACGTTCGATTAACGCCCACGCGTTTGGGCTGCCAGTGCGAGCGCTATGACCATCATTTTCCTTTTTGCCTTTACGTAATTATACCCCTGTAAAAACCGCCATACTGGCACAAATCACCAAGAATTTTGTGTCACTATCTCCAGGCCTAAAAGCCGTTGACAATAATTGTCACTTCTATATTTACACAAAATTCTTGCATGCATTCGGGTAGCTCGTGGAACAAATTTTTTGACACAGTTACTCTTCCTTAGTTTTTAGGGTTCCGTACCCAAAGGGTAAAAACGGGACCCTATTACAAAGACTTCGTTGTCTGTCTGTCTTCCGGCTGTATCTCAAGAACCGCTTTTGAAAAGTTTTTTTGAAGTGAAAACTTCTTTAGCGGCGTTGAGCACTTTTGTGGGATGGGTAAAAACTGAAACTCGCGTCAGATTTTCGTGTTGATCCAAAAACCATAGAAAAAGCGTAAGACGGTTGGAGAGTAGTGTTTTGTGTCGAACTCGAACTCGAACGAAATATACAGTCGGGGAAATGAGTTGTTTAGCAGAAATGTACAGTCGGGGAAAATTGTGCTAAGCAGAAATGTACTGTCGGGGTAAATGAGTTCTTTAGCAGACGCGCTGATTAAGGCCGTGTTTCCACCTGCAAGTCAACTGTCGCGAGAAGTGTCTGACAGTCTGTCTGACAGCAGCTTTTTTTTTCGATTGTCGATATTTTTTAATCGATTGTAAGGGTTTCGATTAATTAATTAAAACGATCGTTTTTTATTTTTTTTAAATCGATTTTCATAAAAAAATGGGTTAAAAAAATAATGCACAACGTTAATAATCAAGTTTTCACTTCTGCCGGCACTCCCGGAGTGCAATCCGTCTTTTTTTTTATGAAATAAGGGGGCAAACGAGCAAACGGGTCACCTGATGGAAAGCAACTTCCGTCGCTCATGGACACTCGCAGCATCAGAAGAGCTGCAGGTGCGTTGCCGGCCTTTTAAGGAGTAATAGGGGAGGGTAGGGAAGGGAATAGGGTAGGGTACGGAAGGAAATAGGGGAGGGTAGGGAAGGGAAAAGGGTAGCGGATTGGGCCTCCGGTAAACTCACTCACTCGGCGAAACACAGCGCAAGCGCTGTTTCACGCCGGTTTTCTGTGAGGACGTGGTATTTCTCCGGTCGAGCCGGCGCATTCGTGCCGAAGCATGGCATGGCAAAAAATTTTCACAGATGTGTATGTCTGTTGCCGCTATAACAACAATTATACTAAAAATATTAATTCAAAAATCAAAAGACCCGACTGCAAAACAATTTTAACTAAAATGACCGAAACAAGACCTAATTCTCTCTCTAGATTCTAGAAGGCTACATAGAAAAATGTAGAAGAAGTAAGTGGACTGTTAAATGCACGCCCCAGACATGCGCAAAGTCGCGCGCTATTATGCGTATCAAAATATTTTCTTGAACAATTTAAATAATGAGTGTTTTTTCAAATCCCGTGGGAAAACAATCGTGCAGACTGAGCGGTAACTGGTAAGACGCGGCTGGCAGAAGTCACACGATGAATCAATTACGAGTATAAATAATTTAACAGCAGGCTGTCGATGTCGCCCTTGAACTTTCTTTTCGCGGACCTTCTAGCTGTTTCTAGAATAAATAGAGGCAAGAAAATTGAAGTAGGCAAGTAGGTATATTTGCCGGTCGCTACTAGTAGGGAGATCGCACACGTCACACTTTTTGTGTGACCGAGTCTGCGGCGCACAAAAGGCGCACAAATGTCGTTCGCGGATTTTTCACAGACTTAACGCACACGACGCACATCTTCGATCATTCTGTCCGCTGAACTGTAGGGACGTAGACGCTATGGAAATCGTGCAAAGATCGCGAAGTATTATTTTGTACTTGAAGTACAGAAAAAGAAGAAAAAATAGAAAATTTTGGGTACATCCTATAATCGGACAGATTATTGAAGGGGCAGTTCCATATTAAACACTCAATTCTGCATTATTCTGCCTTAGAGGTCAGAGGCGGTGCAAGGCGTGGGCGGTGTGGGCGACCGCCCACGGCCTCGCGGTCCTAGGGGCCTCGCGCCCCTTGGACCACTAGGTTTTTTTAAAGGTTTTACGAGTTGTACGTGATACTCAAATATTCATAAATAAAAAGTTTTATGAATAAAACTTTAAGTACTTATCAAAAAATTATTTCTCTCAACAAATCCGTTCTATAGCGTCATCCAATGGGGGGGGGTCTCGCATAATATATTTTAGGGGGCCTCGCAAGATATATCTTGCCCCCATAAAATATTAGGTCTTGCCCCGCCACTGTTAGAGATATCATAAATTAACTGGTCTGTTTTGTATCTCATGAGTTAACATCGTTACATCGATATCTGGCGCCATGTTAATTAAATAGATCGCGTACGTTACGTCACTACAAATGCAGATTGTAGACTAAAAGTATGCGCCGTCTGCGTTAGCGCGTGTTGAAGCAAACGTTCTATTTTTTTCGCACACTTTTTGTGCGGCGCCGCGCGAAGCGGCGCGATGCGGTCTGCCAGAATTATACGAATTTTTTGTGCGTCGGACTTATTGCGCGTCATGTGCGTTACTGCATATAATTGCATAGGTTCTATTTCCACAGAATAAAAAGTGCGTCACGGATAGTCTGTCGTCTGCGATCTCCCGTATCATTGGATTTCAGTGCTGGAGCAGCACTGTGTCAATGTAAGATGCCCAGTGTCTAGGACATTTTGAATGGACATTATGGACGCGGTTGATGATGCGTACTGCGTTTCAACCAGAGACGTTGCGAGGAATGTGCTTTTGAGTTTTGACAACCAATAGAAAAAAACAAGCGACTCTATCGATTCTCTAAAACAGGTTCTTTGCAAGTCGCAACGCAGCTTTGTCGGATACGCAGCTTAAAGGCCGCATCTCGCTCGATTTGCTTTGAGAAAAACGTCCGAAATCCTACGACCACTCGCACGCCCAATCGCGGACAACATGATGTCTGAAAATGTTGGATAAACAAACGATTAAGATCTGTTTGTACGTAAGCTGCGGTCGTGAATCAGGACAGAGCACAGAATTACGCCATAACGTGACGTTTGGGCCTAATGAATGTTGGTTTACCTTGAGTAACTTTACGGGGTCAGGCGAGGGCCAGCGTTCATACCCAAAAGTTTATGGGGCTAATATGGGTTTACAACCATCAGTATTGATGGAATTGCCGTGTATTGTTAATTGCCGTTTCGAGTTATGGTATGACGTCATAGGTTAGTGTTTAGGAATGATCTAATCTAATGTGTAAAAATCGACCACGCACTATGTTGTCACCGAGGCTTATGCTGGCTGTTGAGGACTAAAGTACTTGTCACCACAGATAAAAATAAAATCGGCCAAGTGCGAGTCGGACTCGCGCACGTAGGGTTCCGTACCGGTATAGAGTAAAAGTAGACAAACATTTGTGATTTTTGTATGGGAGGCTCCCCTTAAATATATACTTTGTTTTAATTTTATTTTTAATTATTAAAGTACAAATATAATTAAGAATTTTGTGAAAATTTCAAGTGCCTAGCTGTTACCATTATTGATTACGAGCTAAAAAGGCCAAAAAATCACGTTTCTTGTATGGGAACCCCCCTTAAATATTAACTTTATTTTATTTTTAGTATTCGTTGTTATAGCGGCAACAGATATACACAATCTCTGAAAATTTCAGTAGTCTAGCTATAGCGGTTCTTGAGTTACAGCCTGGAGACAGACAGACAGACATCGAAGTCTCATGAATAGGGTCCTGTTTTCACCCTTTGGGTACGGAACCCTAAAAACAACATACGTAAACCTTACTACTTAAAATAGAGTTACATTTAGCATATCTTGAACCTAGGAAGTTAAAATCCGCTACACTGGCGAGACATATGGAAAATGGAAAATGGCGAATTCAAACTTTTGCGTCGAATTTTTTAACACCTTTTGCAGCTAGGTACTTAAGATTATTATCTAAGTATTGTTAAGTAATAAAATACTATATAGAGTAAAGGACGTACCTACAGTAAAGTTAATTTTATAGCAAATGCTAATCAGCAATCACTAATCACTAGTCTACTAAACTAGCATGTAAAGACTTCAGACAATTTAATTCTAATTGCTACTGCAGATTTATTTAACTTTAAATTACCTGCTACATATTAAGGTCGTTGCCACATATTAAGTATTTTTTTTATCTAATAACTATTGTATTTAGTATGTGAATTGAAATTTATAGCCGGTTTTTTAGGGTTCCGTACCCAAAGGGTAAAAACGGGACCCTATTCATGAGACTTCGATGTCTGTCTGTCCGTCTGTCTGTCCGTCTGTCTGTCCGTCTGTCTGTCCGTCTGTCTGTCTCCAGGCTGTATCTCAAGAACCGCTATAGCTAGAGTTATGAAATTTTCACAGATTGTGTATTTCCGGTGCCGCTATAACAACAAATACTAAAATAAAATTAATAATTCAGGGGGGCTTCCATACAACAACAGTGATTTTTTTGTCTTTTTTTGCTCGTAATCAATAACGGCAACAGCTAGACGCTTTAAATTTTTACAAAATCTTTAATTATATTTGTAATTTTATTATTAATAATAAAATTTAAATAAAATAAATATTTAAGGGGGGCTCCCATACAAAAACACAATTTTTGCATACTTTCTGATTTCTCTCTGTAACGGTACGGAACCCTTCGTGAGCGAGCCCGACTCGCACTTGGCCGATTTCATTTCTAATTGATCAATTAATTACACTGATAACAATACAGGAAATTTTTTTTCTGTACCTATAGAAAAGAGGCGTCTTCCGTCTGAAGAAGACAGGTTCTTCTTCAATAATCATCCAAATCATCCAAATCTCTACTAATTATTATCAAGCAGGCTAGGGTCTGAAGAAGACGGTATACAAATCAAAGAGTTAAGTGAAACCGATAGCAGTGAAATTATAGAAACCTATGATACTTCTGCCCCATTTCTGTCTACGTTTTTCTTATCAACGAATTAATGTAAAATGTTATCTTTATTTGATTTTCTCGTTATTATTTTTTATGATTGAATTAATATAAAAGGTTGGAGCTATACACGAAAAGCGGATTACGAGGTAAACTCTGAGAGCTTTGATAATAATTTTCTTATTTTAATACATTATTGATTTCAAGGTTGGCTTTATCTGAAAATAGATAAGTACGTAAAAATGATACTAAATCGAAAAGGTCAGAAAATAAAATAGACCAATAAATTATGCCAAGATTCATGTTACTTAAATAAGACTTATATTATAAGTTATAAGTTATATCACTTATAACACAATATGTAGCTGTCACAATCCTAAACATTTTTGCTGATGTCACATCTTGACTATATATAATAACTAGATGTTGCCCGCGACTTCGTCCGCGTGGACTGTAGTTTATAGTTGTTCCCGTACATATCTATTGAATAGTTAACGCGCAAATCATAAAAGTATATTGTGTTATTTGTGTGGGACAATATACTTTTATGATATTATGATAGATGTTCCGCGCGGCTTCACCCGCCTAATTTAGGAATGTCACGGAAGCCGTACATTTTTCCGCAAAAAAGAGACCTATGTCCTTTCACGTGGTCTATTCTTTATGTGTGCCAAAAAACATACAAATTGCTCCAGTACGTTCAAATAAGCCCTTTCAATTAATTTCCCCCGTTTTTTCCACACTTTCCTCAATTTTTTCGCTCCTATTAGTCTTAGCGTAATAAAATATAGCCTATAGCCTTTCTCGATAAAAAGGGCTATCTAAGACTGAAATAATTTTTCAAATTGGACCAGTAGTTCCTGTGATTAGCACGTTCAAATTAGCCATTTCAAATAATTTCTCCCGTTTTTTCCACACTTTCCTCTATTTCTTCGCTCATATTAGCCTTATCGCAATAAAATATATCCTATAGCCTTTCTCGATAAATAGGCTATCTAACACTGGAAGAACTTTTCAAATCGGACCAGTAGTTCCTGAGATTAGCGCGTTCAAATAATCCATTTTAAATAATTACTCCGTTTTTTCCACACTTTCCTCTATTTCTTAGCTCCTATTAGTCTTAGCGTGATAAAAAGCGGTCGCCCGCGGCTCCGCCCGCGTGGATGTCGGTTACCGCTCTATGTAATTACTAATTAGTAATAAGTTTTCACTTCTGATGGTAGTCCCGGAGTGCAACCCGTTGTTTTAGGATAGATAACTAAAGCGATTATTGTAGAGCTTCTCTATAAACAACATTTGACGTTAAGTTATTTTCAGGTACCTAACAAAATATACTGATGGTCGGGAGCCCCGACTCGTGATAGGGCAACGTAAAGTTGCCCATGCGTAAAACATTATTTTCGTAAATCAATTCCTACTAATTTGAATGTTTGGCCCTGGGATTTATTTATCGTTAGTGCAAAAGAAATTTTACAGGAAATTGGAGCCTTTTGAAGGGTATAGGCAAATCAGTAGGGATCATTGGTATTCTTGGTATATGAGCTAGTTCACCAGCTGCAGGACCGGTCATAATCTTCGCTACTGCGCACCCCCGCCTTGGTAGCGCCCACTTCGAAACGGGCGTAAATCGCAATTTTTAATTTCGCCATAACTTCTAAACAAAACATCCAATTTTAATCATTTGAAGATCAAATATTATGTACACAAACTGTACTTAGTGATGAAATAATTTATTTTGATAAGAATTATCAGCATGAGTAAAATAAATGCGTTTAAATGTAGTCCAAAAAAATCAAGATTTTTAAATAAAAAAATGTTTGTGGTGCCTCACTTGACATAGATAGGTATAGTGTGTCGCGGACATTTTTGTAGATATTTATAAGATCTACATTTACTTAGAACATTGTATAGTTCTATCTTTTATAGTTTAGGCAGCGTACGCAAAATAAGTAACTTTTCTGGTTGATTTTTTCACCCTGTGTCAGAAAAACCCAAATATCTTACGGAACCCTATATTTTCTAAAATAAAAAGTAGCCTATGTTACTCGTAAATAATGTAGCTTTCAAATGGTGAAAGAATTTTTAAAATCGGTCCAGTAGTTTTTGAGCCTATTCATTACAATTAAACAAACAAACAAAGTTTACCTCTTTATAATATTAGTATAGATAATAATAATATATATGGACGCTTCACACCACGTCAGTCTGGCCCCGTGCTAAGTACCTGAAGGACTTGTGTTACAGGTACCAGACAACGGAAATATATTTAATACTTTTATACTATACATATATTTAAGATTTTTATTATATAATACACATATTTATTAGTTATTACTTATTAGTATTACACATCCAGATTCCAGACCCGGGAACGTTGAAAAACTTTTTGTTCCGTCGGCGGGATTCGAACCCGCGACCCCCGGCTTGAGCTGCCAACACGCTCATCACTGAGCCACAGAGGTCGTCAACTGACTATCAAGTATTCAAAGAAAGCAACATTGATTGGTTAGTTATATGATCTGTCTGTGTGGTGTGTAGCTAGTAATAGTGGTTATGTGACCCAGTAGTAGAGTCCGACGCCAAGCTTATATTTACTATTGATTAAAAGAAGCTAGTTAGATTTTTTAAACGCCCGTGCTCATATTTTACTGCTTAGGTATATTGGTACTGTGGGCTGTGGCCAATAGCAGGCGTCAGATACTGGGTACTGGAATGGATTGAAACAGGATTACATACTGTGCAGTGTTGCCGTGCGAGAATTTACTCGAGAACGGCTTCTGCACTGGGTGTGGTCGAAATAAAACACTTCGTCGCTATGTACTATTAGCGGGGGTCGAGGTAAACGCGATTCCGGCCAGCCTTTCTTCTATATAACGATGTAGCGATGACCCAACCCAAATATTTCCCCAGTTCTTCTTTTCGATGTTCGCGGTAGGCTGGCGCGGAGCGGTCTCCTATTCGATGTTCGCGGTAGACTGGCGCGGAGCGGTCTGAGCGGTCTCCTATTCGATGTTCGCGGTAGGCTGGCGCGGAGCGGTCTGAGGCTCTGAGCGGTCTGCAGGCGGCCGGCCCGACCCTATATTTATACCTGGCCGGTTGCCTGACCAGCGATCCTGTTATTCCCCCGCCCCCGCTAAACTTTATTTATTTCTCAACTATTTTACACTATTTTAAAACACATAATAAATATTTCTATCGTAACAATAAACTAAGCATCTGCTAGCTTTCTTAAATTCTATTCTCACGCTAGTTTCTTAGATAATTGCCGAACGTCTATTCCTAAATATCCTTTGCTTATTGTTTTGACAAAGACAATGCTTTATTACTTTTAAGGGAAACAGCTTTACTCTTTACAAGTCTTTACGGAACACAATAATAACGTATTTTAACTAACAAACCTAATACAGTCAAAGGAACCGAACATGTGGCGATTTCACTATAACAATATCTTAGAAATACGCTACTTAACTTTCTAAAATATGTTCGCCACCCTTGTCACCGTTGTGTCCACAACATTTAACACAAGAAACGAAAATAAGCTATTTTTACTACATATTCAAATTTAACAAATTTACAAATAAAATCATACAAATTAACTATTAAAATGCGACTATTAACTATTGACTATATTTTGGTCTTTGGGAATAAAACACACGCTATCAAATGATTTATTCAGAGACGTTTTCCGTCTCACTCTAACACGAACTATCAATATTTTAAACCTATTACAAATACAAATAAACTAAATATAAAATATTACCTATCTATATAATATTCATTTGTAAAATAAACCTATCGCTATTATAGATTTAAACTAAACTATAAATGTTCCTGTACAACTAAACTATAACCTATCTATTTCGCGTCGTCTCGTACACATACAGCTACTCTATACTAGACATGTTTACATTGATGCAGTGCTGAATGCTGATCCAGCACCACAGAAATAAGATCTAGATAGAAGCGCTATGTCGCTCCATTTGTATGAACACGAGCGTGTCACTTTTTTCATACCTACTGTGACGTCACAAGAGCGCTTTAGTGATGGGAATACCCGTACGCGCGGAATCGATTCAAAGGAATCGCCGCGCCCCGCCTCTTTTGCCATTTTAATAGGTATATCGATTTTTTAATCGATTATTATTCGAGTTCATAGACAGAGGAATGATAAATCTTAAGATACGTGCTTGCCAGGACAGCTAGTAATATATTATATTATTCTAAATTAAATCACTAAACAGGAACATAAATACATATTACATAACTAGCTGTCCCGGCAAACGTTGTTTTGCCATTTAAAGTATTTGTACTTCATCAGTTGATACAAAATCTTACCCCCTCTTTTATCCCCTAAGAGGGGTGGGGGGAAAAATTTTATACACCAGATGTTAAGTTGGAAAAAACAGTTAATAATATGAGGTAAGTCCATTAAAGAAAAAAGTTTGATACAAAATCTAACCCCCTCTTTGGTCCCCTTAGAGGGGTGGGGGCAAATTTTTTTATACACCAGATGTTAAGTTGGAAGATGACAAATATATCTGCGAAAACCGCATTCAAATCGGATCAGTAGTTTTCGTGTGATAGTGGAACAAACATACAGACAGACAGACAGACAGACAGACAGACAGTGGACAAAAAACTAACTACAGTTTTGGCTTCTATAGCGATGTAGTGACACCCCCCGCTTATTATTTTTTTAATACCTTTAATGTACAGAATTTTTATTTCTACAGTTTTATTATATGTATAGATAGAAAATGTATAGAAATATAATTACCGAGTCACAAAATATCCCAAAGCGAACATTATCATTCCTCTGTTTCATGTCTGTTTCGAAAATCGATTAATTAGAATCGAGAATATGTACAATACTATTTGCTTCATTTGACAGAAAAATGAGAATATTGACTGTACCTCGAAACTAAGCGATGAGTGAAAGTATCGATTGTTTTATTTCCATTGCGCGCTCAATAGCGGACAAACAGAACGGGCTCTATAATTTTCTAACTAAAGCGGCAATGTATTATGAATCATGCGGTACACACGCAGTTACGTAGATTTCATGGTAAAAACTACAGCCACACACGATTTACATTAAGGTGACGCAGCGTTAAAGTAAGAAACCGTGTTGGATATGTTTTAGATTGCTTGTTTTCTATGAGAGGCCGACCCGGCCTCTCATAGAAAACAAGCAATGGAACAGCAAAAAATGGAAAGGGCGTAAGCGACAAAATGGTTTTTGTCGCATAATTTTAAAACCATAAATACATTTCATATAAGCTATGCACAAATTAAAGTGCATGCTTGAACCAATTTATGTACAAATTTTGGAACCTTAAATCACTCTCCTTTGTTGGAAAAATAGGAATCCCTTTTTACAGAGGTCTTTTCGATTGATTATTCTGTGCTATAAAAGTTGTCCAATCGTGTTATGCTATGGGCAATTCAAAGACAAAGACATGATGAATACTGACAATGAACTTCAATTTCTTAGCTTTAGTCATTGCTGAGAAAAATCGGCATCGCTACAGCCAAATTATCAAGGCGTCGCCTTAAATAATTGATTTTAAAATAAAGGACACATGATTTAATAATAAAATTACTTACCGATGATAAGAAACGTGTCCACTATTTATACCAACGTTTCTATTCGAATTTCCACAGCCCAATACGGCACAATTAGGCATTTTTATTAGAATTCCGATTGACGTCCGATTCCGATAACGGTGGAGCGCAGACTAAAGAACAGACTTTCGAAAGATTGAAATGTGTGATCGTTTGGGAACGCGATGGCACGCGAAGTACATATACATGGCCTATCTAACTAGATAGAGATCTGTGTCCAGCACCGAAACCCAGTGATACTGTCGCCTCCATGTACCATCAGACAAATTGATTCATAGATGGTGGACCTAGTAATTTGGTCGGGTAAAGTTACAGAACACGATTATTGCCATTGACTTGACATAACCCGACGAAACAACGTCGGTCTGCCATCTTGCTATAAATAACTTCTCTGCAGATGGTACTTATTATATCAACGCTTATTCATATGAGGCGTCAGGCGACAGTTGACGAAAAATATTTTAGTATTTTGTAGATTACAATTTCGCAAGTATGCAAAACACGCCTTCAAATGACATATAAATGCCAAGGCGAGAATCGCATTAAAAACGCGGCCAACGATGCGCGAATAAAGGAAAGCTCGAACTTCTGCAGATAGCGGACTAAGGTAGGGCATAGTGCTGAATGTCAGGAGTGGCCTGTGAGGTCACGCCGCCGAACTGGCATTTGGTCGCGCCCACCTACCCTAATCTCCGACAGGGTTGTACAAATCAGCGGGTGACCTAAATCTTTTATGTAACGGAGTAGACAAATGGTTCGAAAGAAACATTCAAAACTTCCATTACTGAAGTTAGTCACTCATACAGTGATGGATGAATGGTTCGGGTCTAGGGCGTATTAAAATAGATGCATTGTCTCGTGGCGTCATTAGATCGCTTCAATGAACGGTTTCGGTGGAACATTTTGAAAATTGACTAGCGTAATGCGTATAACCAGGTTTGACTGGGGTCCAAAAATTAATGTCTATTTTTTTCAGGTCACTGAAATGGCGTTTCGTTACTTCCCCTCCAAAGCGCTGATTGAGACAACCAGTTAAGGTATTTATTTTTTTACTACGCAAATAAACTAAAAAAAACCTTTGCATTTGATTACTGAAAACTAACTATAAAATATTATTCGGTTATCAAGAATGTTGTAACTTGTAAGGGAAAGTTAAGAATAATAATTTGCTATCACAATATTAATTGTGGTCCACAATTATTATTACTGCATACATACTGCAATTAGCCTAAGGTCCAGTCGCGGGATGGAAAGAAATGTTGAACAAATTTGGTAATTGTGTCTTACACTATACTGCTATCTCTGTCTTTACTAGCACGCATCACAGCCTGCGTTGTGCGTGAGGCTTTGCGGACCTGACACACACGCACCCTTTATCAACAGAAAGGAATATGTTTAATATCCTTTTATAAACAAACGGAAGGAAATATAACATCAACACTAGAAGCTCTATTTCGCTATATAAATCTTACGTGCAATCATGCTAAAATGGTATTTTCACAGAGTCAAACTAAAGTCAAAATTGCGATCTGAACTTCAAAGACTTTTGGAATCATGGCATTTAGCCTTATATCCATTATGACAATATCATCTTCAGGGCTACCCAAATGCCTACTGACATTTGATGTGCCTGGTCTAGTTGGCATTTCATTGGAATACACCCGTAATAGTTTGTGTGAGTCGTGAGAATACTCCAAAATAAAAGCTATTTCTTGGTTGGGACTCTGTTTCTAAGTTTCAGGATCTTTTCCTTTTTACTGCACTTGCATTTATTACCCCTTTTTTGTTCCCACTTCATTAGTTCCACGAAAATAAAAGAGCACTAACGCTTTTCCTAAAAAACCGTCTATCGTCTATCGCCCACAGCCGTAACTAGGTTAATGTGATTTGCTTCGTAATTGTCAATTTAATTACACGGAAAATCGTGAGTTTTATTATTGACGTATCAGCAACAAATAAAACAACGTGATCAGTCTAATGGATTGCGCGATTACGTATCGCGACCATCGCCCAGGCTGATGTCTACATTAGCGGAGTGACCGGGGCGGAAGACGCCAAGCCCATGGCCCGTAATCGGCCAGCTTTGATTGTGAACTAAAAGGGCTGGACGAAAGTGGAACGCAGAATTCCTAAAAGGGTCACTGTTGTTCCATAAACACCGCAGTGATTAAATTGACCGGTGTAATTAATGCGGCGTTTTAATTTCGACTATGTATTAATTTAGAAAATGGACTTCACCTAAAATTACCGAAAATATGTTTCAGAGAATATGGCAAAAACTTTTTGCTGCTTCCATTAAATTTTGCTCATTAGTCTTGTGACTCGCCTTTAATATTTGGTTCAATATCTCTAGCAGTGAGCAGTTCAGATCAGATTTTTAAGTTAGTTGACTTAAAACTAAATCATCCAGTAGTGTCAGAAAGCTTGATTACTTTCGGAATATTAATTTTCGATGTTTGTATAACGATATTCTTGTGGTACTCGGTACTTATAGACATTTTTATGACCTTTGTGATTTTTGGAAGGGCCGCCTAGTAAACAGTCCTTGAAGCCATACATCAACGCACATTTGCAAAAATATCCGGCGCGACCGATGAGTGGGATCTGTCGTAAAATTGTTAATTATATGAAAGTGTTAAGACGCCGAGACCATATGGTGCGCGAATGAAGTCACGGTCGCAATTGTTTATAATTAATAGTTATTGTCTAGCTTATAACGTAAAGTTCAAACGAACAGGAGTCAGGAAGATAAATATTTTTTGTAATATTTACCTTAACTATTGTTCTGAAAATTCCTATACTTGGTCCAAAGTTAGAAGCATGTTCATTGTTCACCTTTTGAGTTTAATGTGTCACTGCCATGGCATTTTTTACATTTACCTCAACCATTGTTTTGGAATTTACAGAAATTGTATTGCTTGGTTTAAAGTTAACTAGCTATAATATGACCGAGCTTCGCTCGGTATTCAAAAAATTCAAAAAACACACATAAAATGACATTTTATGAAAATGATTCCTAGCTAGATCAATTTATCGCCCCCGAAACCCCCTATAAACTAAATTTCATGAAAATCGTTATATATATATATATATATATATATATATATATATATATATATATATATATATATATATATATATATATATATATATACAAACACCACAGTTAAAATCAAATACTGACCACTAGTCACGAAGTCGACCATGTATGCGACATGACAAATCATAATACATTTTGTTATTGCCATGGTACGTCATTGCACTTTAAGGTGAACCAGGCTCTAATATATATATATATATATATATTTAGATTTTAACTGTGGTGTTTGTTTCCAGACGTTGACTATTTGATAGCGCGTTTGCAGTTTGCACTCAATAATAAGTACGCTATTTACTAAGCAGCGTTTTCACCCGCACCAATATTGCTAGACTTTCTTTTATTTGTTTCGTGCATTAGGTGTTTAAATATTTTTTTTATGCAAAGCTTGCGGATTATCCAATAAGAAATTATTTCCAAAAACATCTGCATGATTTATGAAAAGTCTCTCTCTCCTCGATGTAATTCTTGGTAATATTTTTTCTAATTGTTTTCTTTCTGGTTTGTATAGATAGTATTTTAGTTTCTTGTATTTTAGTATTTCTATAATATTTTAGTTTGTTTTTCTATCAAACCAAACATTTTTTTTTTGTAATTTGATAACCGCGTACCTATCTGAAAAGACAGCGATCGGTCCCATGATTCCATAGATCATATTTTACCATTACCTAATTGTTTCCAAGTCTCGGAAAGAGTGTGCACATAGCAATATGTAAATAATGATGTGTCATTGGGTATGTCACGCTGCGTCGATGTCTTGTGCGTGCTAGTGGCTTTGCGCAAGAGTCTATCCGCTTCCCCACTCCGTGGCAGCTCGGGTGCAGGCGCACCTAACTTGCACTCGGCCGGTACAAATTCTTTACGACGCGTTGTACAACTTAGTTTTACTTGACTCATCCGTAACTCGTTGTACAGCTCTACCGTTCTAGATTGTTTAGCGCTCGTTACTGGAACTGGATCTAGGTATATTATATTAATAGTAATGTTATTATTGTCACTGTCCCTGTTTAGTTTCATAGTCTTTAGGTTATAAAAGTTGTAAATAAAGTAGTTTTAAACAACATTTCAAAATTATTGTATGCAAAAAACTGATAATGTATTGTTTTTTTACTATCTACTGGCAATAAATGGGGTATTTCGAATTCCCTTCATTGAATTTTTGAATAATATTGAAATTGGAACAGCTTTTATTACTTATTAGAAAGTAAGTCATTACCAATTTTCCTTATTATTTTCCTCCTTAGTGTCCGTTTTCTGCATCTCGATTTATACGTTTTAACAACGCACAGCAGTTGTTTACTTTTTAAAGTTTCCATAATTGCGTCGAAAAAATATACATAGCGGGAAATAGCCTGTATTTCCCCAAGACGGATTATTTCCATTGAAGCGTTTCTTTTAAAATTTAAAGGGAACTAATTTTTTGAGCTGTTATTTAAATATTCGAGATGTTATTATGATCAGTTGAAAAAATTATTGAGCAGTTATTTAATTTAATAGCGGTTGATTAATTATTGCGACAGTAAAACATGGACAGTAATAAAATATCAATTGGACGGTTATTTTCTCATACAATGTCAATTCTAAAAATAATCGATCAGTTCAATTACTGAACGAGCGGTAAAAATGATGGAATGGTCAGTAAAATGATGGAATGGTCAGTAAAAAACATGGACTGAGCGGTTCGATAACCTAAGTAATATGTTTCGAATTACGTATGTTTAATAAAAGTTTATATTATTACTATAAAAACCTGCTCTTATTATACAATAAGTTAATTTTAGCTGCTACTAAGCAAATTATGTGGTTTTTATTATTTGTTTTTATAATATTATGTCATTTTGATAAAGAACCTAAGTATCTTTCGAATTACGAATAAAAGTTCCTATTATTTTTAATTTAGTTTTAAATTCATTCAGTGTTGCAGCGCCTATATCTTTTAATGTTAATTTAGTTTCTTTTTTTTCTTAAAATTATGTTTTGCAATGTAATTTTTACAGGCGTTTTAATAATTTTTATTTTTGCTAATTGGTAGGCGGTAGTCGATATATTCTTGTCTCGTCCATTCTTTTATTGCATTGCAAAACTAATATACAAAAGTTCATATAAATTGCATTTTATTCAGTATCCTCAAAATAGGATCAAAGTTAACTAAATCCAGTTTCAATACGAAACATTCAATGAAAGTAAAAGTAATTTAATTTTTCATTACCAAGTACCGCTGTCCGTCCGTCCGTCCGTCCGTCCGTCCGTCTGTCTGTCTCCAGGCTGTATCTCAAGATTATGTCTTAGACCACAACACAGAGTCTAAGTGTCTAAACACTCTAGGCTGAATTACGCTGGCGTGATTTACGTGGCCGAAATTACGTTCAGCCGCTTACGTCTGATGCGACACACTATACATTACGCGAAGAACCGAAATTTCGCGGCGTAATTTCCGTTGCCGAACGCGCGCGTAAGTATTTAAAATTCTCAGATGTAAAGTGTGCGTTAACGCTTTGGAGATAAGGTTGGATTTGCTATGTTCGGTTTTGATAATTCCGTCGCGTATAGTGTGTTGCTATACAAAACATTACCACCGAATCGCTGCCGAATTTTACGCTCGACTCGGCTCGACGGAAATTCGGCTCACGACGGAATTTCGGCATAGTGTGTCGTCTGTCGCGTTCCGCCCATATTTTGTATGGATTTCAAACGCGGCGGAATATACGTCGGCGTAATTCAGCCTAGTGTGTTTAGACCCTTAGGGCCGTCTTAGGGCCGGGACACAAAAACACGACACGATGTCGTGGGAATCTACGACGCGCGTCGTAAAAAACCACGACACGACATCGTACGACGTCGCGTCGTAGAAACTCACCGTTGAATTTCTACGTGAGTTTCTACGACGCGACGTCGTACGACGTCGTACGATGTCGTGTTAGGGCCGGGACACAAAAACACGACACGACGTCGTACGACGTAGCACGACGTCGTGTCGTGGGAATCTACGACGCGCGTCGTAAAAAACCACGACATGACATCGTACGACGTCGTACGATGTCGTGTTATGGCCGGGACACAAAAACACAACACGACGTCGCACGACGTCATGTCGTGGGAATCTAGCTAGGACTCGCGTCGCGACACGACATCGTACGACGTCGCGTCGTAGAAACTCATCTTTGAATTTCTACGTGAGTTTCTACGACGCGACGTCGTACGACGCCGCACGATACCGTGTCGTAGCTTCTTACGACGCGCGTCGTAGATTCCCACGACACGACGTCGTACGACGTCGTATCGTGTTTTTGTGTCCCGGCCCTTAGGCTGGTATAAATAGTCAGTACTTAAGATGCGACCCGGTCTCAAGACGCGGTTCGGTTCGGTGATTGGTCCAAATTTTGACAGCCAACCAATCACAGAGCCTGAACTGAGTCTTGAGACCGAGATGCATCTTGAGTACTGACTATTTATACCAGCCTTAGTTTCGTTTTATAACGGTACGGAACCCTCCATGGGCGAGTTTGACTCGCACTTTGCCGATTTTATTTTATTTTACTACCTCATTGTCTCAGGCGTCGCCTTGATAATTTGGCTGTAGCAATATCGATTTTTCTCAGCAATGACTAAAGCTAAGAAATTAAAGTTCATTGTCAGTATTCATCATGTCTTTGTCTTTGAATTATCCATAGCATAACACGATTGGTCAACTTTTATAATACAGAATAATTAATCAAAAAGACCTCTGTAAAAAAATGGATTCCTATTTTGCCAACAGAGGAGAGTGATTTAAGCTTCCAAAATTTGTACATAAATTGGTTCAAGCATACACTCTAATTTGCCCATAGCTTATATGAAATATATTTATGGTTTTTAAATTACGCTACAAAAACCATTTTGTCGCTTACGCCCTTTCCATTTTTTGCAAGCAATCTAAAGGGCCCCCGAGACGGTCAAACGGTTTGATTCAAACATTACGTGTTTGATGAAACCGTTTGATGTCGGTTTGAACGGTTGTCAAACGGCATTGCGCATTTGGTTCAGTGCGCCGCCACAATTAGACGTGTGTGATGCAGACAAGATTGCTCTCAAACTTCAAAATCCAGTACTAAACTAAGCCGAGTTTGTTCAAACGCATCGGAAGTCGGAACACGATCAAACACAAACACGGCGCGTCAAACACAACAAAAATATGAAATTTCATCAAACGAGCTTCAAACACGTAAATGTTTGAAAAACCGTTCAAGCTAGCTTTGTAAACGATCAAAATGGTTTGAGTCGAACCAAAATTTACGTGTTTGAATCAAACCGTTTGACCGTCTCGGGGGCCCTTAAAACATATCCAACACGGTTTTTACTTTAGCGCGGAGAACTGCTTGGAATGAGATTTCTTACTGACAAATTCCGATTTGTTACTGCCCAGACGTAACCGCTCATTCATTCATTTTTACTGCTCATTTAATTATTTTACTGTTCAATAATGTTTTCAATTATCCATTTCATTATTTTTTACTACTCATTTTTGTTTAATTTACTGCTTAGTTTTAACTGCTAAAGTAGTTATTGAACGTGCCATTTATAATTTTTAACTTACCAAAACTGCTATTTACAACTGCCCCTTTAAATCAGTGCCAAATTTAAATATTAAGTATATACTTTTCTTTTTTATTTTATTAAGACTTGCTACGATGACTTGTTACAAATATAAATAATTAAATAACGGGAAATGGGCGGGATTTTCCCAAGAAAAAATATTAATTTATTGCATCAATATGCACTAGCACAGCTTTTAAATTTTGCTTAACTCTTTTTACCGTACAACTAAAAGTCTGTAGCACTTGTTACACCAACACCTTGAGAGCTTCTAATTAAGGATTGTGTAAGGCTTATGTAAAAGTTACGAAACTTAATAAAATCAACCTGATTTAAAATTTATGTAATATTTTAATAAATGAGGAGCGTCCGTAAACTTGTTTATTCAGATACTTTCGCCATACTTGCTAAAAGTACTTTTCTGAACTAGTAAAAGTACTTTACTAGTTCCACAACTTTGGGTTTTAACTTTCTTTCTGTCGGTTCTTTCTGCAGTGCGCCGAGTTATTTGAACAGATTCTTGACCTTCCCTCAAATATCCGTCGCTATCAATAATGTTTTGATTGATGGAGATGATCAACTGAATGATATCATTACAGCAAATTATAATTATTAGCCTGGCTTTTCGCTGACATTTGTATCCCAGGGGAGTCGATTGTTTGCTCGCGACATAAACTTTCTCTGTTTTCGTGGCACCGCTACTAACTGCCCGTGACCTAAATTTCATGAAAATGGGTTGAGGCGTGACAACTATGTTCAAATATTAGTTCGTGTTCTTTTGTTTTTAATATAAGCTTTATCCTTGTATGTCCTAATATTTCTAAATGTGTTTTTAGTGCTATTATTTTAGATGAAATATTCGTATTTGCTATATTTGCTGGATTTGGTGCTACTTATCATTTTATCATCAACGCATTTGAATTCAATGTTCAGAAAATCTTTACTTTGAGAACCAAAGAAAATTTACTATTTAAGATTTCTAACATCAGGTTCTAAGCATTTGTTTGTACGTCCTGGTGCAGGATTTGTTCAATCTAGTAAGGTAACGAAAATTGGATCTATTTGAAATTGGATTACTTCTAACTAATACATTTATTACTCGCCCCCTCATGAACAAGCAACAGAACACCGAGATCAACGTTCGGATGAGTATAATCGTGTATCTTAAACATTCTGGACTGGTTGTGTTTTTTGTGATTCAAAATCACCACTATATGGGACGTTCACCGTAGCGCAAGGAAAGTGAGTACATGTACCAGCTTTATAGCACACCCACTCACCTTGGGGTTCGCTGTTACGTGCTACGCTAAAATACACTACAGTCTACACTATCAAAACAGTGCGAGCGAGCAGTTTTGCCAGCACTGCGGGGGCAGACGCACGTCCTCGACCGCGCGGACCGATCGACTGAATCGTGCTTTATTTATTGTTCTAAAATATTCTACATTTGAATCGTGCGATTTTCAATTTCTGAATCTGAAGATTCTAATTTTGAAAATTCTCTGTGAATGTGATCGTTTCATTTTTGGAACATTACACTGATTCCTTGCGATGTGAGTGTTGTGTATTTATTTTTACGTTGTCATGGTTAAAACTGTGCATAATACCGGTTATGGCGAATTGTGTGTGCTGTTTATAGTCTTTAAACTGATTCTTGAAATTCTCTTAATATAATCTTATTATCTAAATGGCTTAAAGTTCCAGAACGAATACATTGCAAGTAATGTTGTCTGGTTTTTGTTCCTCTGAATTGTTAAAAGAAAGTAGTTGGTTTTTACAAGTATCACAATCTTCAGCAGAATAGACAGGTTGTTAAAATCTTTACGTGGGAGAGCCATGCTTCGGCACGAATGGGCCGGCTCGACCGGAGAAATACCACGCTCTCACAGAAAACCGGCGTGAAACAGCACTTGCGCTGTGTTTCGCCGAGTGAGTGAGTTTACCGGAGGCCCAATCCCCAACCCTATTCCCTTCCCTACCCTCCCCTATTCCCTTCCCTTCCCATCCCTAGCCTCCCCTATTACCCTATTCCCTCTTAAAAGGCCGGCAACGCACCTGCAGCTCTTCTGATGTTGCGAGTGTCCATGGGCGACGGAAGTTGCCTTCCATCAGGTGACCCGTTTGCTCGTTTGCCCCCTTATTTCATTAAAAAAAACTTATTGTTTTCCACTAATTATAAAGTTATTTTAATTCCATCGATTTAATTGCTCGTATATTCAAGCCTTTTATGATTTTAATTACATTTTTTGCTCTGCGCTCAGTAACTAGGATTAGCGTTAAGCCTTTATAATGTTATGTCACGTTGATGTGCCAGACTGAAATGAACCTTGATGACTTTGGGTTTCATCAAATAAAGATTTAACTAGTTTAAAACTATTATTATTATATATTTCAATATTACTAAGATCGATATTGCATTGGATAAATACTCCGGATCTTCTTCTGGTCAAATTTTGTTTTTTTTTACATAATACTTTAACATTTCAAATGCAAACAAGAATTCTATTTAACGCCATGACTAATTATTATAATAATTAGAGATCACAAAATATGAGTACTTAAAGCTCTTAAATGTATTAAAAATTCGTCAACGTTCGTCAAGTTGAGGATTAATACCAGTGCTGAAAATAAACCCAAACAGTTTTAAGCTGGTTACTGTTAAAATGCTTTGTTTGATTAACAATAAACGAATAAATCACACAAACATGTACGGTACAAGGTTCGTGTTCCAAACACTAAAAAATGGAACCAATGAACCCTCGACTTTAGTTGATTATGCACGCAGTTCGCTGGAATGTTTCATATTATAAGCTAGTACTACTAATTCATATGACAAAGCAGGCAATTTTGCGAGTTCCTTGCTCGTATAGGTTGATGATAAACTATGGTTTTTATTTCTGGTAGTTGTTACAGTTGACAATCGGATTCCATACTTCTAAACTTCATATTGTATGGATGGTTTGATTGTAAGAACTGTTTGATTAGATCAATTTAATAAATGGAAGGTTGTGATTCAGAAACAAGTTGACAATACAAATTGGTAAATGGTATAAGAGTTGAAAATAATATCTCCCTAAACAATAGCGTGATTGGTGACTAAATTGAAGGAAAGGGTCATGTTCATAGAGATCCCCATTGGCTAGGGTTCATGGAAGGAGCAAAGATAGATGAGTGATGACTCTTTATCCATAAAGCACTTGCTGATCCGGCAAATGTTTTGCTATACATATATACAGTGTGGGAATATGTCTGAGCACACTGTTATCATTTAAGACGTTGTCATAAAGACGTAGTTCATGTCACGCCATCTCAGATACTCAGATAGGCGCGATTCAGAACTGTGCCTCTGTTGGTCAGACCCACAGGATAAGCACACAAAATTTCAACACAATCTGTTCAGCCGTTCCGGAGGAATTTGGCAACAACATTTTTAATGTGACTTAAAAACTTTACTTCTGCTTCACTTTTGCCATTGATATATTATGGCCTTTGCTTCCTTGTCTCTAATACCAAAGTCCTTGAGTTTTTTTTTCTCGAGTGTCATTTACGCAACGTTCATAAAAACAGCTGATTTAATTCTTTTGTCTATTTCAATTGCGACTGGAAACGAACAATCGACGGAGGATTCGATGTGACAAGGTCAAGTAGGAAGTCATTGAGGCTAAACCACTTGCACTACAGATAAAATATTTAGAGCGTATAGTAGTAACATTCTAGTAGTAACAGGTATAGTTATTACTTATTACTATAATATAAATAAACTAATAACATTCTAGAAGACGGTTTTTTGTTTGTTGAGTTTTGATACAGCTGGATACAGTAGTGATCTGGGTGTAGTGCAGCCGCCGAGACGAGCCAAGCGAAGCGCAAGGGCACTGCCTACCTTTTCTCGAAATGTTTCGCCGTTTTTTTGAACCTTCATAGAATTGGTTTTCGTTGTAGCCAATGATATTCTACTTATACAGATCTGTTACATCCATACTATTTTCCGGCTTAAATCTCTTCCGAACAATTTTCAAATTCACATTGACAAATTTGACAGATAAGTGAAACAAAAGATACGAAATGCCATTTACATAAAAGAGACAGTTCTATTTTTAAACGTCGAATCGTATGTCGGGGAAGTTGACCCTTATAGAGTTGGTTTCTGATGTGCCAGATAGTTTATATTTTTAGGATATGATGTTAATAGACTTATTAAACATACAAAATCTCAATTGAATAGGTCTAATACTTTATATTTTATTGATATCTATAATACGCCGTAAAATAAGTTTAGCACTAAACTAACTAACATAGTAGGGTATAATGGAAGTTTAAATGAGACTTTCACCAATTTTATGAATAAGGACATGAAAGTTTACACGGGATGGACATCAACCAAAAACGTCTTAATAAAAAATAAAAACACTAAAAGTACTAAAAAGACTGCCTAGCAAGTAGCAACTTACAAAAATGACTGAAATCCCACCAAAAACATTTCATGAAAATGTTACCTCGACGACCACAAAACTTTTGCCCTGTGAAAAAGACAAATGTAGAGCCAAGCTTCTGAATCGACGCGGCCTAACTCTATCGACCCATAACTCCAACAAATTCTACATAATATCAGTAACTAAACTTACTTCAGATCAGAAACTAAATATTCGAAACAGCGAAGCCATACATACTTACTGATATGCAGAAAGTGTTGGAGTTAGGGTCGATAGAGTTAGACCGCGTCGATTCAGAAGTTTGGCTCTGCATTAGATCTGATGTCTTTTTCACAGGGCAAACCTTTTGTGGTCGTCGAGGTAACATTTTCATGAAATGTTTTTGGTGGGATTATATTCTCTTTGCTTGGATACTGCTGTAGAACCTGCAACACAGGAGACAAGTGCTAGAAATGTGTGGTCGATCAAAGCTCGCTCAAAAAAAAGTAGATACCAAAAAAATAAATTCTAATCGTAAACGAAAAGAAAATTACTCTTCTATGGATTTGAAACAATTGGATCACAAAGCACTTTTACTTCATTGTCGTAAACGGTTTTGTCAGTTTTGACTTGTTTTGATCAGAAATCAATCAGTTCTAGTAGTTATGAACTAGTGCCATACCAGCTAGTTCTAGAAATGATAGAAGCTGACGTTATAAATGGATTAAATATTTAAAAGCGAGACTTGCACTATTATTGCCAGTGATGAAACCGATTAAATATGTATGTATCTGCCAGTGACTCGATAACTTAGATTTGGACTGTTCTAGACGTTTCTAGATCCTAAGAAATTTGGAATCGTAAACTCAATAATTTGAGTGCCAAGAAGTACCTCGATCGTGGAAAAACCAGACACAATAGCTTATCTATTGTTATCGCGGCCGTATGTGTCCTCTTGGGAGTTGAAGCATTAATTAAAAGTTGACATTCAAATTTCAAAACATGAGAGTTTCGATTTAATTTCTTAGTTTTTCATTTTTAAACGAGTTTATGTTTCAACATTAATTAAATTAATAACTGTTAAAAGATAAATTATTTTATCTGTAAAATTATCAGAATCATATTATGATATTTTTTTTCCTGATATTCATTTTGTCTAAATAATGAAACAACGAATTGCAAGATACAAAAAACTTAAACCAAACACTTATGTTGTGTATCGTACAATTTATTGTACCAATGATTATGCCCGACTGATATATTTTATTTATTGCGAGCCTTGGCAACTCATTCTCATATTAATTTATTACGGGATTCTGCGTAAAACATATCGCTATCTACTTGTTATTATGGTGGAAACTTGTGCCTGTTTACCAGCTAATACGAGAATTGATACGATATAACATTGTATTGAGATATTCTTATCCTTGATAATAATTGATTCATCATCATATCAGCCTATATTCGTCCACTGCTGGACATAGGCCTCTCTAAATGAACGCCAAGATGACCGATCTCCTGCTACTCGCATCCAACATGGACCCGCAACTAAACGGAGATCGTCGTCCCACCTAGTTGGAGGTTGACCTACACCCCGATTTCCCAGCCTTGGTCTCCATTCCAGAGTAAGTTTACTCCAGCGATCGTCTGTTGTTCGAGCTGCGTGACCAGCCCAGTTCCACTTCAGCGTACTGATTCTCTGCACTATGTCGGTGACTTTAGTTCTTTGACGAATTGTTTCATTTCGAAGCTTATCCGCCAAAGAAACTCTGAGCATAGCGCGCACGCTGAGCAACGGAAAACTTACGAGCTAGCCCTGCTGTAAAAGGCCAGGTTTCCGCTCCGTAGGTCATAACGGTAAGCACGCATTGATCGAAGACTTTCGTCTTCAAACTCTGCGGAATTCGCGACGTGAGAATGTAGCTTAACTTCCTGAATGCTGCCCAACCCAACTGTATCCTCCTATCGGTTTCTCTCTCGAATTATTTACTGATTAGAAAAAAAAAAGAGACAATAATTGATTACTTACTCAAATTCCTTAGTAACATACGCATGTAAAAATTCTATGCTGCCTTTAAATCCATCAATCCTTGAAGCTCTTCTGTAAATGATTCATGCCCGTTCTGAGGTTTTTCTATTGATCTATTCGCTACCGCTTTTGGTTGAAAAATAACCGATCAACAATGCTGTTCAATAGATAAACTCCTGCCAAAAATCTCAGGCCCAATAAGTGTGCTCTAAAACGTGGTGTCATTTTGTAGTGTTTGAGGCTATTATGGCATTTGAAGTATGATACCATTAATCATTTTCCGGTTAAGGGTTCATATAAAAATGGATGACATCGTTCATTAGATCTGTATTACTAAAATACATATTATGACATGCGATGAGAACTATCAGCAGTCTATGAAGACGGTCTGTGCCGGAGCTGTCCTGAAAGATATGAATCTTTCAGGACAGCTCCGGCACAGACCGTTGTAGACCGATAAAGCATTGTTGTTTGAGTAGTTAGCAGCTGTATGCTAACTCGGTGTGTGGGTACTGTTCAAATAAAACGTGCGAAAGCCCTATAAAGCTCGTCCTTGTTTGAATAGTACTCCCTTATAGACCGGGAGATGGTGACACAAAATTCTTGGTCATTTGTACCTGCAGTATGGCGGTTCTTCAGGGGTCAGGTCCGCCATACTGGTACAAATGACCAAGAATTTTGTGTCATCATCTCCCGGTCTATTATATCCATACTAGAGATGTGCCGATCATGACTTTGGCCGACTAGCCGACTAGCCGATTAGGCGGCTGCAAAGAATCCGACTAATCGGCCGACGATCGGAGGTTATTTATGATACAATTAATGGTTTTAAGGAAATATTTCATATACATATAACATATTATGCAATCTTGATCTAATAATACATACTTACCTAATTGGTTGTTAAAAACTATATTAAAAAAAAATCGGTTGTCTGTAAAGTCGGTTTACTGACGATAGTTGAACGTGACAACGTCATAGCCTTAACTTAACCCCTCAGTTCCGGGAAAAATCTATGCAAAAAAGTTGGCAGGTCAATGTGCAAAAAAAATGGCGCCCGGCCTACCCTCTTTGTAAAATTAATGTAATATGAAATATCCTTACATATAATCCAGTGAACTTTAAACTACAGGAAGAGTAACTCCGTCAAAAAAAGTGCACCAAAAGGCTACAAAATGTGACCCGAATACATGTATACTTTATGCATGTGTTCGGTACACATTTTTCGTGTGTATATACACGAGTGACATTCAACCAGGTTGACATGATAATTATTGTCAAACTCATTTTACAATTTGTTTACTTACTTTTTACGTAGCTTTTTACAAAATTTTCGTTGTTAAAATGCCTAAATGCCCTGTGAAATGGTGTAGAAGTCATACAGATACGACTTTTAATACAGGAATAACCTTTCAAGTTTCATCAGTAAGTGATTTTTTTTAAATTATGCTTAGGTAAAGTTCTTGTATTTTTTCCGACCCAAAAACATGCCCGTAAAGATGGTTTATTTAAGTTGGATGCCAGGGTATTTGCGTAAAATTAAGCTGGTCTCTTTGTGTTTGTCTTATTAAGTTTACATGTTATTGTAAAAATGCAATAATCAAAAATGATTATAATTACAAAATTTTTACAAAGTCGCCATGGACAGTGTTATGCAAGATGTAACAATTTAATCATAATTCATAAACGAGGGTCTGACTGACATCAGTATGGAGTATCTTATTTTTATAATGCCGTTCGTACTTCGTTTAGTAAGAAACGAACCGAATTGGTTGCCGAGCCAGATTACTCGTTTATGTAGCATAACACTTTAATAGTCATGATATATTTTGTATGAGTAATGACCGAAAATTAAAGAGATTACGAAAATCTGCATTTGCACCGTAAGTTTTTTATTTCAATTCTGTAATAATTCTGTAATAATTTAGCACATAGATTTTTGTAATCTGAAAACGTCTTGTCTAGGTGCTCTGGATAGTTTTAAATTCGTCCGAGTCGTACAAGGTTTGTTCAAAATTATTATATATTATTATCATCGATGACTTAAGGATCAGAGGAAAATGTTTGATTTTAAAATAATAATAATGTACTCCTTTCTTCGTGATAGTAGATATGTTTGGTGTATACTGCATAATGCCATCCGCTTTTGACAATTATTGTCCACGGCTTTGTCACAATAGACATAACTACCAGTATTTCGACTGCAAAGAAACGGACAGGTTTTAATATCTGTCAAATTCGTCGGGTTTCACTAGGATTATGAACGGAATGTGCCTCGCGCTGGCTGATATAATTTATTTTTAAATATTTGAAATAAAGATTTCAAAATTGGATTCTGTCAATTTTAATCGCATGTGCCAAAACACAAACAACAATACGACCAAAGAGGAGCACGTCCAGCGAATATGTCAAAGTTTTAAATTCGTAGGTAACAAATCAACAATCCTAGCGACGATTTTCGTCATAATACGTCAAATTTAAAAATTTCAACATCAGTTCTAAGTCGGCATACTCTATAATTATGTCTACTCTGGCTTTGTTTCATAACTGTGACAGTGACAATAACTGCGCAGGCTGTCGTCCAGCGCGCAATATTATGATACGTTACCTGGGAAACGACCTTGGCGAGAATCTGAATTGTCATATTTCAGTGTTCGAAAAGGGGCCAAATTTAAAACGGTTGAAGTATGGGAGTTACGTTTCCTGTAGTTTTGTTATTCGTAGATATAATCCATATTTTATGTTTGTGTGAACTACATTATAATATATGTTAAATTTTCTATCTATCAAGCCATCATAATATAGTATTTAGTCCGATGTGATATTAGTTTCTCAATTATAAACTTTCGAAACTATAATTAGTGACTTGTTCAGAAGAAATAAACGAATACTTTATTCTTCATATATTAGTCATACCTTGACACGTAGGAAATAGAGCACAATTTTGAATAGCCGAAATAATACTAATAGCTCACAGATTGTTTATTTATTTTTCATTCAGAGTGTGGTCAATGTATCAAAGGTCATAACTAACCAAACTTCTTCATACAAAAGTATTATCTAAGTCATCGAAATACGTAATATAATCGAAACAAAGAGCGCGGCCCAGGTGGGCCTTACGGTTGTTGAGAGACTTGAGAGTGTAAATGGAACGCCTCAGAGCTGTCAGCGAGGTAACGCCGCATGAACTGTCATGTTTTTCGGGCGCGCAGCCCATATCGAATTATAAGACGTTATCACGTCAAAAATTTTTCTTTACTAGCAAGTAATTTCAGAAACACTTTATTTAATTTTAAAATGTGTAAGATTTATGAATTAGTGTTATATGAACACATTATAAATAATGATTAAGGTTTTTCTATAATGTAATTTCTATAATTAATTAGCAAAAATTTAAAAACTAACAAGCCGGATAGTCGGCGCTTTTTGCCGACTATTCGCTGACTACAAAAAGTGGCCGGATAGTCGGCTTTACCGACTAGTCGGCGACTAGTCGGAACATCTCTAATCCATACTAATATTAAAAATGCGAAAGTGTATCTGTCTGTATGTTACATATTCACGCCAAAACAGCTGAATCAATTTTGCTGAAATTAGACATGGAGATACTTTGAGTCCGTGAAAAGACAAAGGCTACTTTTTATCTTGTAAAAACCTACGGTTCCCGCGCGATAAACGATTTTTCCGGCACAACGGAGTTGCGGGCGGTATTTAAAATATAATGGTGGGCTTGGCCTCTGATGTTCTAGATAATAGAATCAGGCGTTACTTTGCGGAAATCCATAGCTTAAATTATGCTATGGATTTCCGCAAAGCTCATTTACTTACAGGTTAAGGTTTATTTCGCGGAATATTGCTAAAAATAATAACATACTAAATTTTATCCTATCAACCCCCATAAGGACACCGGCGACCGCGACAACAATAGAATAACAATAGATTTCCATGAATCCGCGATCGATGGATTAATTTCCGATGTTCTCTTTCACCAACCTCTAACTTTGAGTGGTACAACCTAACCGCCATCGAAGTTGTGACTTAAGAGTTCACCAAAGTTAGGGCCTAGGTGACACTTAGGTATTGGTGAAAACGTTTTGATAGATATAATATGAACCTAAAAGACCGCTAGAAACACTTAGCGTCAGGAAGTTGACAAAAACAGGCATTTACTCCTTATTTCTTCCCTTCCAAGCTTGGTTATATTATCTTATATATTATAATTTATATCTTTAAACGAGCAATTTTTGCATATAATTGGAATCTCGGAATCGGCTCCAACGTTTTTCATGAAATGTAGTAAGTATATCAGGGCTTTCGGGGGAGATAAATCGATCTAGCTAGGAATCATTTTTAGAAAATGTCATTTTTTTCGTGTTTTATCGAATACCGAGCAAAGCTCGGTCAAATAGCTAGTCTTATATTATGGTGCAGCATACAGTAACTCTTTAATTATGTTACGACCCAGCTCGTAAATCATAATTATCACAATGTTGAACGTAATCACAAGTTATTCCAGCGCTGCAAGTTTTCACATTTTTTCATCTCCAGCCTCAATAATTGAGCAATTTATCTAAGAAATTCCCAGAGGTCTTGAAAGACGCTTTTCTATTATAGAACTAGTTTATATAGGGAATGATCAAGTTGCGTTTCTTATTTTCTGTTTATGATTGATGATATTGACCTTCGAATACTTTTAATAGTGCGCGTACGTTTTAAAGAAATTGTAAAGTTTAGGGCAGCTAAAATTAGCTAATGACGATTATTTGCATTATCAAATGAGTCGATGGCGTTTACACACATTTGGCGTTTGGTTCGAATTGAAGGCAACACAGCAACACTCCACATTAATGCTTCAACTCCCAAGCGGCCAAATGCGGCTGCGATAACAATAGATATTTAAGTTATTGTGTCTGGTTTTTCCACGATCGAGGTATTAATCTGTGATGAATTACATGATTGCCACCATTTCCAGCTGACAGTATGCACAATATCATATATTATTCCATATCATCGACGAAAAAGCTCTTCTACATGTACAATGTACATAATCGCCTGTAATCATTATTTGCCAACGTAGAAAAGTCACGTTAATTTCATTAACATTATATTCGTCATCATTTTCATTCCGACCTGCGAACTCAATAGATTATGCGCGTTTTTCTGATTTTATTTTGACAGGAGTCTGTCTATACACTAGACTCTAGAGCTTTTGATTGGCCCCCTTCAAAATATTAACCAATTAACAACGTTGAATATAATATAAACTGTTAAACCTCAGAAACCGGGCATTAAGTACCCCGCAAACGAACAAAGTTTGACAAACATGTTTGATGTTATTTACGTTTTCATCAAACAGCAGCGCAGACGAACAAACGTGCATCAAACAAGTTTGTCAAACAATTAGCAAGAATCGGTTTGAGATCATGAGATCTTGTTTGACAAATACAGCGGAACACGTTCAAACACGTTTGTCAAACGCTACGCCAATGCAAATTTTCTTCAAACAGGTCAAACACGTAGTTTGTTTGACAAACGCTTCAAACAAAGCTGTACAGTGTACACTATCAAACTGTTTGCCAAACACGTAAAATTTGACAAACAATTTGATCGTTTGCGGGGTACTTTAGACTTTAGCTAAAGCAGAGCTAATAGCTTTTAAAACTTGGCGTTCTACATTTTCCTAAATTGCTAACTTCCTGTCATCCGGAGTTGTACGTATAGCGTCTTCGAAGCTCGATACCAAAGCCTGAAGGTAATTAATCGATTTACAGAGTAAACCGATGCGCCCGTATGTCTTGTGATGGATACAGTTTAGGATCGCCTATAATTCAGACGTCTAGATACTGTTAAATGCGTTATACATTCGAGTCGTATGTTTTGATAGAATGAACATAGAGTAGGTGTTGTAATAAAAGTTATTTTATCTTAATATTATTAGTTATATCTTCGCGATTAAGTAGCTGAACCTATTTTATTGGGTTTGATGATTTCATTCCGGAGAAATGTGCAGTCCTAGTAAAGCGATTTTTTAACGCAAATACATGGAAATATCGTACCTTCGAAGATGATGCTCAAACTTACACTAAATGACCTTACATTTTTTGTGTGTTACGACTTACGAATATACCATAATCCAGTAATGAAGGCTGTAGGACATTTCCTGATAATAATAACTGAGAAGATTACATTTTAGTACAATATACCCACAACGTTCAATGTTACGATTATATGACCACATTGGTTTTTTGAATTTAGGCGTCGCTTTATCATGACTGATGAAGTGATGACTGTTACAATAATTAATATTAGGACTGAACCGACTTGTGTGAAGTTCCTGGCTGGCAGATAAAGGAATTTTAGCTTGTCCTTTTTGTGCGCCACCTCCTATCCTTAATTCCTTATGTGTCTTATGACTATCAGCTAACAATACGTGTGTTATGAATTATGAAATACATACTGTTCAGGGTCCAGACACAATGGAATACTGTTAGCAATGTATATGTTGTGTATATGGGGTACAATTAGTCGGCACAGATTGCGGTTCAAGGCTCGCCCGCGAAATGATGTCACCGACAAACAGGCTCTCTATTTTGAACCAATTAGCTACGCCACTTATCAGGATCATAAACGCTGTGCTCTTGAATGATTTAACGAAACTGGGTACAGTAACATTCGACAATGTCGACGAACCAAGAGTCAAGACTTAATGGTATTCGACACAACGCTTTGAAGTTGGAAACTCCTTTTTTAGGGTTCCGTACCCAAAGGGTAAAAACGGGGAACTATTATTAAAACTTTGATGTCTGTCTGTCTGTCTGTCCGTCTGTCTGTCTGTCCGTCTGTCTGTCTGTCTCCAGGCTGTATCTAAAAAACGGCTCTAGCTAGATTTCTGAAATTTTCACAGATTGTGTATACACAATCTGTGAAGCGGCAACAGATATATCTGTTGCCGCTCGCGTTATAACAACAAATTAATACTAAAAACAAAAGAAATTAAGTATTTAAAGGGGGCTCCCATACAACAAACGTATTTGTTTGCTATTTTTTGCTCGATATCAATAATGGCAATAGGTAGGCACTTGAAATGTTCACAAAATACTCAGTTGTATTTATAATTTAATAATTAATAATAATATTTAAATAAAATAAATAATTAAGAGGGCTCCCATACAAAAAAAAAACACATTTTATCTGATTTTGCTCTATAATGGTACGGAACCCTTCGTGCGCGAGTCCAACTCGCACTTGGCCGATTTTTTTACTTTACTGTCGACACTAGAATGCTATTTTACTAAGTACCTCAAATGCTCCGCGTAAGCAAGTGTTACGATTATCGAAATGTCTTCTCAAGATTCTCTAATTCTTTAAACTACTTGGTGTAGTTTAAAGAAGTAGAGAATCTTCATCTAGAATCTTTTTTGTGAAATCTTATAAGAATTTTACAGCTTATCGCTGTGTATATTAAAAAAATGTGTACAAGTACGTGCGTCGAAAGATCTGATCTTTTAGACCCCAATTCTTAAACATCGATTTTCAGTTTTACCAATGAATTATTGTCTTCATGTCATAAACAGATTTTTGGACTTTGGACCAATCAAGACGCGATTGGCGTCGATTTGACTGTTGACACTTACAAGGATACTAGTGGGACGTGGGTAGATTCCATCCGAACTGTACTATTGTAGGATTTAAGTCGCAGAATTTTCTTGTCTCACTTCTCAGGCCAAGTGCAATATTTTCTTTACAAATCGGCTTAGGCCAACGTAAAATTTTACGATATGGCGGTTTAATAATACGTGCAGGTATAAGGTTTCAGACGCGATGGGCGCGACTGCTGGTGTTTAATCCCACCTCTTGCCCACGAAGGGGGAAGTTACGCCAATCGGTGGTTTAATTTGATTTGTGCCGCAATGCGTAGGCCAGCTGTTATAATTGATGGAGCTTGTGCGAATAAGCAGAATTGTTAAGGGCATTTCCTCGGTTCGGGTATTGATGGTCAGAACAATTTTTAGAATAGACAATAAATCCTTTAAAAATTCGAATTACCAGATTGTATGTTTGTCCTTGTCTGCCAGGCAACTTTTCTTACGCATCAAGATAATGTTCATAAACAGAGTATCGAGTAAAAACTAGATATATGTTCTAAAGTTCTAGAATTGGTCTAAAACTCTAGAATCTAGATTTTTACTATTATAAGAATTGTCTTATGTAGGTAAGTATTTTCTCTGTCGGAAACATAAGGAACAATAAATGGATAATCGTCTCGGCTTAAGAGCTGAGATTCATAAAAGTAAAGCCTACGTATGATGGGATTTACCAGATGACTGTTATTAAATGTACCATTATGTAATTGAAGACGTAAGTGTATAAAGTGGGTAACTAACAATTTGAAAATGTTATTTTTTTTGCATAAATGAGGTTTTAGGAACTGTAAAATGATTTGAAATAAAAAAAAGTACATTTTATGTATAGCTATGATGTAGGTAAGTTACAAGGTTTTTTAAAATTATAATGGAAAAAAGAGCAATTACCTTTTGTTATAAAACGTTAGTTATCCACTTCATTCACTAACTTCTTCAATTGTGGCGAGCTCGACGCGCGTATCAAGCACCGCATCTCAATTCTTTCAATCAATTCTGATTGTCTCATTGCGAGACTTGATCTTTGTCTTGGCAATGAATATTTATTATCTATTTCTACTTTTCAATTGGCGTTACTCTTCATTTAGTACAGTGCTGTCTGGTATCAGAAGTTTTTGACAGGAATTTATCACTTGTTTTTCACTTTTGAACACGATTCCTACTTGGATATCTGTGTTGTGTTACACATTAACCCATTTAGACCCAAATGAAACTGAGCCGTGGAAAATATGAAATTTCTTTATTAATTTATAGAAACCAATAAAAGTATGAGGAAAACACAAAAAAGCTTTTTTTTTTTATTTTTTATATATAAAAAATTGCCATCCTCAAATAGGGCCAATGGGATCAAACGGTGTGAAAATTTTCGATACATTCTTTATGGATGAACCGTGTTTTCACACATTTCTCAAATAAGCTTTGATCTTTTTCATGACGTAATGCTAGCCCATCAGAACAACGCAATTGTTGGGACAGTTTTTCGGGAAAGTGACCCTTCATGCTGCAGGTTTGGCAGTACAGATATGTATTTCTGGTTTCAGGATTCTACCGCTTGTATGTCTCAAGTAATGACGACCAAATGCCGCCGAAATTGGAGCTGATTCAATTCTTGTTTTTATTACTTTGATGATGCAGCCGCCATGCGTTTGCCACTGAAGCAGTGGCAAAGCAATCCAGCATGTGCGTAAACAGTACCTACCAGTTACCACCAATTTTTGTTTCGTATAACAGTGCGAGAAAATTGATTGACCAGTTGACTTGACCCCACGCATATACTTATTATAGCTTTGATAAAAATGTAGGAAGCTAACATCCACATTCTTTCTACAGTGATACATCTGTTTACTTTTTCAGAAGAAAAACGCTGTTATGGCTTGCCCCGATCACATAGACATTATAATCCAGCCGATGTAAAACAAATTCTGATTGAGTTGGTCGAAACGGCGGTCAAACTAGTCTTTTTCTTTTTTTTCATATCCTTGACGGATACGAGAAGACACTTCTCTGTACTGCCCTGGCCAACAGTATCAGTTGCACAATAGCTAGCTTCCCCTTGGAGCAATGAAAAACTGGTAAAAAGATATATGGTTGCGAAGGAAATACGACTAAATATATATTTCCACTGTCATCTTCAATCATGGCAACTTCCTGAAGTCCATAGTATTTATCATATCTATTGAATACTCTTCAGTTCATTGATTATACGAAATTGATCGGTGGACAAACATTGGAATAATTTACATCCAATGTGCCCATTGGCCCTAAATAGGGACACTTGTATAAAACTACTCCTAATCTTATAAAGACTAAAGCTTTTCACACAAATGTGTATATTTTTAATAGGTTATAGTGTAATGAGCTCTTTCAAGTGAAAAAATAAATATGCCTAAAAGAAAAACTTAAAAATAAAAAATACTAACTTGGCGCCATTTCGGATGTTAGAAACAGCTTCAGAAAAATCACTATAAAACACTGTGAACTATATTTTTAGCAAATTGAAACTTACAATAAAAATAAGTATAAATTGAATGCCAAAAAAATTTAGTAATTTTAAAAGTGTCCTCGTTTGGGCACGGCGGGTCTATATGGGTTAAGAGGGTGACTAACCCAAAAAATCAAACATAGTCCTTCTCTCTTCACACTCACGCCCATCTTTCATATGCCAGGTGAAAAAGGACGATGCGGATTCATCGCCAAATTAGTTTTTTGTCAATAACTCGAATATGCAACATTTAAAAAATCCGATAGGTCGGTTTTTCAATGATAGCATTTTATACAATGTGTTAAAATATTAACTTAGTTCAATGCACGGTTATGGCAATAAATGAAAAATTCGTAAAAATTTGATGCATCTTTGTGATTTTTTTTCTATCGTGAAAATTTTAAGATATCGTGTTTTTGCTCAGATCGAATTCTTGGAAATATAATATAGTATCTAATTTTAGAAAATGAAACAATTCGGGGCGTATTTTCAAGTATAAAAATGAATTATAAAATGGAAAATTTTGGGTTAGTCACCACCTTAAGCCAGTTTTGCGGAGGGAAGTTGAGATTATTTGGCTTTGAGAGCAGAGAAAGCTTAGTAAAAGATATAACTCCTATGATAGATTTTTAGAGGAGTTTATCACCGGCGCTTTTGATTGGCCAACGTCAAAACAATTGCCAATTAACAACGGTTACAAATAAACTTGTGTCAAAATACGTCAGAAATGATATGTGATATGTGTGATGATATTATGTGAGTTGCAGTTTTGTCTACAATGGGATAACGGTACCTACATGTAGTAGAAAACGATGTAGGGACATCCTAAACGTGGTTTACGTTTAAGTAACTGACAGTGATTAAACATGAGCGTTAAAACTGAATGTCTTGGTTTTTGGAACCTTGATATTTGCATAATATTATTTTAAGGGGTAACTAACCCGAGTTAACAAATCAAAAACTGACGTACGTATCTTTAGTTATATCATACACTAGCTGTTGCCCGCGACTTCATACGCGTTAACATAGTATAATAACAAAGATGGATAGCTTTCCCCTTTTTGTGGTTCCTTATACAAAGGGTAAAAACGGGACCCTATTTAAGCAAACGTCAAACGCAAACGTCAAAAAACTTTCATGTTTCTAACTCAAGAAATGATGGACTTTCATTGAATCTTTCTACCCCAATTTCACCCCCTTGGGGGTAGAATTACCAGAAACGCTTAAATACGTATCCATTCATTTTTAATCAGTAGCACAAAAATAAAGTTTCATGTTTCTAACTCAAGAAATGACGGACTTTCATTCAAACTTTCAACCCCAATTTCACCCCCTTGGGGGTAGAATTCCCAAAAACGCTTAAATACCTATCCATTCATTTTTAATCAGCAGTCCAAAAATAAACTTTCATGTTCCTAACTTGAGAAATGACGGACTTTCATTTAAACTTTCAACCCCTATTTCACCCCCTTGGAGGTAGAATTTCCAAAAACGCTTTAGCACGTATTCAATCATTTCTAATCAGTAGCCCAAACCTAAAATTTCAAGTTTCTAACTTAAGAAATAACGGAATTTCATTCAAACTTTTAACCCCAATTTCACCCCTTTGGGGGTAGAATTTCCAAAAACGCTTAAATATGTATCCATTCATATTTAATCAGTAACCCAAAAATAAAGTTTCATGTTTCTAACTCAAGAAATGACGGACTTTCATTCAAACTTTCAACCCCGATTTCACCCCCTTGGGGGTAGAATTTCCAAAAACGCTTAAATACATATCCATTCATTTTTATTCAGCAGTCCAAAAATAAACTTTCATATTCCTAACTTAAGAAATGACGGACTTTCATTTAAACTTTCAACCCCTATTTCACCCCCTTGGGGGTAGAATTTCCAAAAACGCTTAAGCACGTATCCAATCATTTTTAATCAGTAGCCCAAACATAAAATTTCAAGTTTCTAACTTAAGAAATAACGGAATATCATTCAAACTTTCAACCCCAATTTCACCCCCTTGGGGGTAGAATTTCCAAAAACGCTTAAATACGTATCCATTCATTTTTAATCAGTAACTAAAAAATAAAATTTCTTGCTTCTAACTCAAGAAATGACGGACTTTCATTCAAACTTTCAACCCCGATTTCACCCCCTTGGGTACCCCCAATTTCCAAAAATGCTTAAATACGTATCCATTCATTTTTAATCAGTAACCCAAAAATAAAGTTTTATGTTTCTAACTCAAGAAATGACGGACTTTCATTCAAACTTTCAACCCCTATTTCACCCCCTTCGGGGTAAAATTTTCAAAATTCCTTCCTTAGTGTGTGTCTACTTAATAAAACAACCCTACTCACCAAATTTCGTGGCTGTAACTTTAAGTTTTTGCTCAGCGATGATGAATCAGTCAGTCAGTCAGTCAGTCAGTCAGTCAGTCAGGACATGTAATTTTATAAGTATAGATAATTAAGTATGCACAACTTGCAGGAAAATACTTTTAGGTTTTGTTCCCCTTCAAATGCTTAAGAGGGAACGCTAACGCTGTTTTTCCATACAAACGTATTCCCCAATTTACTCCCTGGACAATGCGTCTAGACCAGAGGTTCCCAAACTTTTTTTTCTCATAGACCACTTTAAACATTTTGCTGGATCCGGTGGACCCCACAGCTCACTTCACTATCCTGCCGGCGGACTGCAACAGGACTGCAATGCAGGATAGTGAATGGGCCGTATCCAACAGTTGGACCTTAACTTTTTTGTATTCTAAGTTTGACTCACAAGTCACAGTACAAGGAACCAATAACCTTCACTTCGGAGTGGTAAAACGTAAACGCAAATATTTTCTTGTTTTGTAGCTATTTAACACAAAAATTACCACACTTTTACTTATTTCTAAATCTCCTCGCTCTGCAATATTTAATCTCCTATTAATATAATATTGTCTGCCTATATTCATAGGAGAAGTCAAATCGGGTCACCTAATTTTTATAGACCCCCGTTAACGACTCGTGGACCCCCATTTTTTTCCACGCAAGTGTAGACCCCTATCGGGCTCCCGTGGACCCCATGGGGTCCACCTGGACCACTTTGGGAATCAATGGTCTAGACTCTAGACAAATGATTTTTATACAATATTAGGATCTGTTAAAGCTATGCCTCTACCTTAGATTTTTTCTAAATCTACTAATTAATTATTAAAATTTACTAATAAACTAAATTAATAAATAAAAAATATGATCCTTCAAAAATCGCAAAAATGAATGTCCCGTACCCCGCTAAACCACCGACCATAAAACAAATTTGAAAGATCTTTAAGATAAAATTAAAACGTAGTGGCATAGACTAACTCGTCCTGAAGATATTTAAAAAAAAAAGACGGGTTGCACTCCGGGAGTGCCTGCAGAAGTGAAAACTTGATTATTAACGTTGTGCATTATTTTTTTAACCCATTTTTTATGAAAATCGATAAAAAAAAAATAAAAAATAAAAAAATAATAAAAAAATGAAAAAATAATAATAATAATAAAAAAAATCTAAGTAAAAAAAAATAATTAAAAAAAATAAACGATCGTTTTAATCAATTAATCGAAACCCTTACAATCGATTAAATTTTTAACCCATTTTTTATGAAAATCGATTTTTTTAATTAATCGAAACCCTTACAATCGATTAAAAAATATCGACAATCGAAAAAAAAAACAATCTATTGTTCGATTAATCGATTTCGATGTTACAACTTACAACACTACTCTCCAACCGTCCTACGTTTTTTCCTTGGTTTTTCGATCAGCGTGAGAATCTGACGCGAGTTTCACAGTTTTTACCCATCCCACAAAAGTGCTCAACGCCGCTAAAGAAGTTTTCACTTCAATTAGATAGGCTCTATTTTGAAGGAGGAATCAGAGGACTACCGCGTTACCTCGATTTACTGTTTCTGTCTCTATCACAATTATACACGTGCCGGCGGCAGGGTGAAGCATGAATCGTGATAGCAATAGTTTCTTCGTTTAAAACTTTAAATTCTACTGCACCCGCGTCCCCTCTTAACAGTATCCATCGTCTCTACATTAGTATGCAATGAGTCTTTACGCTACTAATATTCTACGACCTACGTCATAGATATGACTGGCTTTGCAATGCATGGGTAAACTTACTGATCCATATTATGCATACATCGCGTCTATTGCACTAGCGTGTTCCCTTTCTCTTCGCACGGAGTGTTCACTCTGTTAGCAAGAAAGGTTTTTGTTCATGTATAAACAGAATATACTATTGATAGGCATAAGATTGCAGGTATCAGTCTAAAGCCACAACTCTAAACAACTTAGGGTCTACACAGACGGACTGCATTTCAACTGCAATCCAACTGCAAAGTTCAAGTGCAGTTTGAATGCAGTTGACACGACTGCAATAGAACTGCAAACCAAACGCGCAGTCGTATTGCAGTTCAGTTGCAGTCGGCGTGCAGTCGTGTGAACTGTTTGGTTTGCAGTTCTATTGCAGTCGCATTGCAGTCGTGTCAACTGCATTCAAACTGCACTTGAACTGCAATTTGCAGTTGGATTGCAGTTGAAATGCAGTCCGTATGTGTAGACCCTTAAGGTTTTCCACGGAACATGATGAATAGCCATTATTGCAAAGTTGTCCTATATGCATATTGCAGTCACCAAATCATAGACGAATATCTATCTACCTAGACGTTAGTGTTCGCTTGTATTAGTTGTTGGTCCATCATAGGACCTAGGATCCTTACGTGGAGCCATCATTGAATAGTTCTCAGTAAGATCCTGTCTTTAGCATTTGAATATTTGAATAACGAACTTGAAGATTCTGTTTAAAGCAGATAATATAGTGTCAGCCTTTAAGTAGTGCTTAAGAAATCGGTCGATACACTTTCAACTGCCATACTAACGGAGGTGTCTCTTGTTGCAGGAGGGTGAAGTGCCCCGCTGGCCCGCAGGATGCAGAGCGCACCGCGAGGCGCACCGCCCGTACCGATTCCGCCCCATCGCCTGCGACGCCGTAGAAGATCGATCCTAACTCTTAAGTGGCCTTAGATAAAGTGTTTTATACTCCTATTTTACATCGACCTAATAGTTAAGTAAACAGTGTTAGTGTTAAGCGAGTGTGAGTGTGTGAGCGTCGATGGTGCGGCCGACATGGGAAAGTCCTCGGCAAGAACACATGGTCAAGGTGAGTGTACACGTATTTAGCTAACGGAGTGTACAATGTACACCTGTCATAAAGAAGGTCGCGGTTGGACTCGGCAAACACCAGTCACCGTTGGCTCTTGTATCTTATTCACTAATTGGGCGTTTATGAGGTGCCGTGGTGCCATTGCGACGTTTTGGGTCTATGACGTTCGCGTTACTACTTACTAGTATTTTTTTTTATGAAATAAGGGGGCAAGCGAGAAAACGAGTCACCTGATGGGAGGCAACTTCCGTCGCCCATGGACACTCGCAGCACCAGAAGAGCTGCAGGTGTGTTGCCGGCCTTTTAAGGGGTAATAAAGGAGGGTAGGGAAGGGAAAAGGGTAGGGGATTGGGCCTCCGGTAAACTCACTCACTCGGCGAACACAGCGCAAGCGATGTTTCACGCTGGTTTTCTGTGAGCCCGTGGTATTTCTCCGGTCGAGCCGGCTCATTCGTGCCGAAGCGCATGGCTCTTTAAGCAGACTTGGAGTATATCAATAGATATACCCCAAGTCTGCTTAAATATGTACGGTCGATGTCCGGGTGATTTTATTTGGCGTATTTTAATTCCTTTCCATTCTGAAGACGGAATATTTGGGGCACTTAAATATTCTATTATAATTTCTCTATTGTATGTTTTAATCGTTAATAATGTAAGCTGTAACAACTGACATCTTTATTGTTATTTAAAAACTATATAGTTTTTATGTTAAATTATTTATTACGTGCGTCGAAAATTTTACTCGTACTATCGGGACTTAACAGATTTAACTTAAAAATATAATGATGAGGAATGTAAGTCAACGCAAGGACCTGTTTTTAACGTTTCATACTCGTTTGTTGGTTGTTTCATAACAGTTCAAATGGCAGGGCATCCAGGTCAAACTGTTAAACACCCAAGACCGCAGCGATGTTCGTTTTTCGATTCGTAACAACTTATGTCCAGTTTCTGAAGATTTTTTATTACTCACGAGAGATTTCGATTGGCTATTCAACGTCAAAATATCATTAACCAATCAAAAACGCTGTTAAATACTACTAAGTGTACTGTCAATAATCGGCCAAGTGCTAAAATAGGCTAAAAATTGTGTTTTTTGTATGGGAGCCCCCCTGAAATTTTTATTTTATTTTAATATTATCATTAAATATTAAAGTACACATACACAAGTAACAAAAGAATGTGTGAAAAATTCAAGTACCTACCTCTTGTCATTATTGATATAGAGCGAAAAAGGCCGAAAAAAATCACGTTTGTTGTATGGGAGCCCCCCTTAAATATTAATTTTCTTTTGTTTTTAGTATATGTTGCTATAGCGGCAACAGATATATACAATCTGTGAAAATTTCAGAAGTCTAGCTATAGTGGTTCTTGAGATACAGCCTGGAGACAGACAGACGGACAGACAGACGGACAGACAACGAAGTCTCAGTAATAGGGTTCCGTTTTTACCCTTTGGGTACGGAACCCTAAAAATGGAAATCGTGCATTATTTATCAGGGAAATCCTTGCTTTACCTGTAACTAATTGCTATCTCATTTCTCGGAAACCGTGCATTATATTTGAATGGAATCCTTGCTATATGTACCTGTAACTAATTGCTATCTTATCCGTCCACTCGACGATAGTTTACAATGTTAATATCCAGCCTTAACACGTTCTTGAAAACGTACAATGTCCTCTATTCTCGTAATAAATCGATAAACAATCTATACCGGTTGATATTTTATGCGGATTGTCTGCTTATTGGTAATATTTGTATTTATAAACCTCTACAAGTTGCCTTCAATTTCTTTTTTGCTTTGTTTGAAGTTTGTTACGCGGTAAACTTACAATATTAACGCCTCCGTGGTCTAGTGGTATAGAGCGCGGCTCTTGACTCGGAGGTCGTGGGTTCGATTCCCGCGTTGGAAACATGTTATTTCCAAGTTTGGTTAGGACAATGCAGGCTGATCACCTGATTGTCTGACAATTAGTAAGATGATCCATACGTCGGATGGGCATGTAAAAAGTCGGTCCTGCGCCTGATCTCTCGCCAGTCGTGTCGGTCGTCCGTCCCACTGGGTTATGAGAGTAAAGGAATAGAGAGTGCTCTTGTGTACTGCGCACACACCTGGGCACTATAAAATTACTCCTGCGTAGCTGGCCTCGTTTCAATGAAACCGGCCACATTCACCGAAACCGGTGTGGGAGCTAATATTTTATATTGACACGGGTCAAAAACTATTCCAAACTCCCTGCCAAACTTAAATCTCCATGCCCAATTTTAGAAAGTTTAGATATTTAACAGACAGACAGATTAGCTCATAATATTATTGTGGGTTCAGTGGTATTTAAATCTATGTACATAATTTCTCGTAAAATACGCGGTAGGTTCAAGTAATGGCTAGTAAGATAAGCGGTTAAAGTTAGTTGTGTAAACGAAAATAAAAGACTAGATCTCAGCTCTTGACTTAATGCCTGATTTCCATAAAGCCGATGTCGGTTACTCGACCTTATCAGGTTGTTTTTTTTTCTCTTTACAAAAAGATACTTTTATATACCGTTCCAAGTTATATTGCCTCCGGCAGAACCTTTATGCTGAGGAGTTAAAGATCATTTTCATAGAAACTCCAAAATGAAAATTAGTGCCATAGGACCTAGTTAGTAGTTCCCCACTTCATACCTTTTCTCGTAACGCTCGATTTTTGAATCTTCACACTGGGGCACTTCGGTATAATGATGCTACATAGTACCTATTTAGAACACCATGTTCCTAATTTGAAATTAAAAATTGAATTCTGTAGAGTTAGTAGGGAGTAGCTTGGCTCTACAATATAACAGTTTAAATCTCAGCATAACGCGGATCACGGGTTTTGTTTATGCTTCTTTGGCGTTTCTGGTGGGATACATTATACAATCTACCAGTATTACATTAGAAGATGAGCCTTACATGAAGATGATGTTGGTGAATGAAGCGGGTAACTAACAATCTCTACTTAATATTATAAAGCTGAAGAGTTTGTTTGTTTGCTTGTTTGAACGCGCTAATCTCAGGAATGGTCGTATATCCTCGTTTCGAGGGCACATCTTTAACCATCTCCCCTAGCATTGAGATACTTGGCGTCAACATATCGAGCGAAGTCCAGTTCCGATATCATCTAGAGGGTAAGGCCAAACTAGCCTCGAAGAAGCTTGGTGTTCTTAACAGAGCGAGACAGTACTTTAGTCCGGACCAACGCCTACAACTCTACAAGGCGCAGGTTCGGCCTCATATGGAATATTGTTCTCATCTTTGGGCAGGGGCGCCAAAATACCAACTGCTCCCTCTGGATCGTATCCAACGAAGGGCCGCTCGAATTGTTGACTGCCATAGTGTTTCAAACAGCTTGGACCCCTTGGAATTACGCCGAGATGTAGCTTCACTCTGCATCCTCTATCGGTTGTATCACGGGGAGTGCTCTGAGGAATTGTTCGGAATCATACCACCGGCAACTTTTCGCCATCGTCCCACGCGAAAAACATACCATCCTCATCACCTTGATCAGTGGCAGTCTTCCACAGTGCGTTTTTCGCGTAACTTTCTGCCGCGCACTGTAAAACTCTGGAACGAACTGTCACCAGCAGTATTTCCGGACCTATACGACCTGCAAACCTTCAAGAAAAGAGCGTATTCCCTCTTAAAAGGCCGGCAACGCACCTGCAGCTCTTCTGATGTTGCGAGTGTTCATGGGCGACGGTAGTTGCTTACCATCAGGTGACCCGTTTGCTCGTTTGCCCCCTTATTTAATAAAAAAAAAAGGAACTATTGGTCCGATTTGAAAAATTGTTTTAGTGTTAGATACCTAGTCCATTTATCGAGGAAGGCTATAGGCAATATATTATTATTTATTAAGCTAAGATCAATTGGAGCGAAGAAACAGAGGAAAATGTAGAAGAAACGGGGAAAATTATATGACATTGCTTATTACATTAAGAGTTACTGTAGCCCTAGCATGGCCACGAGTAGAAATGCGAAAGTATAGACAAACTGTGGAGATAAACTTAAGGGGCCGTTCCGATCTTTTTTCGTTCCGAAAAATTCAATTAAAATGCCACTTTATGACAGACTATAGTCCTAAAAATTCAAATAATATCCTACATTATGACATATACTATAGTCTGTCTTAAAGTGGCATTTTAATTGAATTTTTGTCGGTCGCGATTAGCCGCGGTAAAGATCGGAACGGCACCTTCAGTTTATCTCCGCTGCTTGTCTATACTTTCGTATTTCTACTGTACCTATGCTACGAGTGCTGGAGCAATTTTCATGTTTTTTGGCACACATGAAGAAGCGACCATGTGAAGGGACATAGGCTATTTTTTTTCGGAAAAATGTACAGTTTCCGTTACATTCCTAAATAATTACGCGGGCAAAGCCGCGCGGAACACGTAGTAATTTAAACATTTTGTTAGTTATATTCAATTTATATCCACTTACGGCTTCATATTATGCGAGTTATACTTTTCACAAATGTCGCATGATGTAACTCGATACATGGAAGATAGAGTTTCTCATTTCCTAATTCCTTATTTCCGAGCAACTCTTCAACGTCCAGACACTTCAATTGACTACTTCAGCAGTTTTTCTTTTAGAGAGACTTATTTGAATATTAGATGATGCTCGCAACTCCGTTGCGCCAAAGTTTGTTTATCGCGTGGGAACCGTACTTTTTCCGCGATAAAAGTATCCTATGTCCTTTCCCGGGACTCAAAGTAGCGCCATACCAATTTTCAGCTAAATCGGTTCAGCGCTTTGGACAAGAAAAGATAACAGACACACAGACAGACATGACACACTTTCACATTTATATTTTAAGATTAGTATGGATTTTCATCTTTCGACCACAATGCAACTCGTAACTGGCTTATTATGAGGATTTCTTGGAAGAAATTTAAAACTTACAAGCTTTTAGTCGATAGAAAATCCGGGAAAAAACGTTCTCTCTGGAATGCTTTAAGTTGTTGGTGTTAAAATATGCTTTATCTACTTTGTACTCAGGCTAACAGTTTAAAGAGCAAACAAGATCTCTCTATTGAAAAGGAATATTATGACAGGTTTAAAATTCTTATGTTTTTGCACCTTTTTTCCCAATCTCAATATTTTTCTCGAGAAACAAGCACAACTAAAAACTTTAAGTAATTATTACGAACAAAGAATATATCATTGTATGAGATACGAATAATAGGTATAATTAGGAGTTATACGTACACAATGCACATATTCATTGGTTTTTTAAGTTATCTCCATAAAAATCTTGTTCAGTTTTAAATAAGTATGTGCCAGTTCAATGAAAATAATGTTTTGAATATTATGTTTTCTTTTTCAATATAAAGTACAAACTTAGTAATTAACGAATGTAACTTACAATAATTAACACCATGACAAAGGAAAATTTCTAGAAACAGTTAAAAGAATTATGAACACGAAATAAACTATTGTCCTACAATTAATCGCCCAAGGACCGAAAGTTATAATGACACCTTAAAATTGCTTAAGCCGAATATAATTGGTAGTATTATGTATGTCATTAATACGACAAGTGTTTCAAACTTTCACTTCCCACGCTTGGAAGGTGCGTGTAATTTCAATTTTCATACTAATGTAGTTACACGAGTAAACAATATTAAAAACGTCCGTAATTACTAATTACTAATTTACATTCCGATTATGCTGTTACAATGTTTGACACCTTTCCTTATTTTACTACGTAGAGTTGCATTGCAGATATAATACGTTGATGTTATGTGGTCGAAACTGATTTTCCTTTAGAACAGACTACGTGACATAACAATATTATTTTAGTCTCGCAAAATTGTTGCGAGAGTCTTTTTATGCTCTACTACAAAACGTTACCTGATATAACAATAATATTATTATAGTCTCGCAAAATCCCAAGAGTTTTTTTAAATCTCTACTATGAAACGTAGACCGGAGTACAAAGAGAGCTATTTTCACAACGCTAACACTGAACCCGGCGGCTGGCAACACCGCGTGCGCGCGCCGGCGTGGGGGCGCCACTCGCCAGTGTAGCGAGTGTCGGCCTGCGGGGCGGTGTGTGTGCACTGTGCACGGGGCATGGCGCGGTAGCGCGGATGTGCGCGCGCTCGGAGGCGGTCGAGCTGGAGGTGCTGGGCGAGGGCGAAGGCGCGCCCCGCCCGCCCCGCGCGCCCCGCCCGCTGCGCCTCTCCCTGCTCGAGCTGCTCGGCAAGCTGGTGCGCCGCGACCAGCCGCCGCCGAGGCGCACCCGACACAACCACCGGTTCCGGACCTTCGTCGCCTGCGGTCCGTATGTTTACTTCCCTATTGCTGGTGCCGAGATGGCCGATGGCCGGTGATTGCACAACGGGCAAGGTCGTGGCGCGCCCCCGCACGGTCAACGGCCGGGGCGGCGGCGCCGTAGCCCGTAACGCTCCGTGTGACCCGCGTGCTCACTCTATTGATTATCTGTCAATATTTTTCTTCTCTTTATTCGTATTCTTTATGCCGTACGCGGTACACCTTGGCCGACTCAACAGGTACCTAATTGTCATTGTTGTGGTGCTATTGTGACTATCAATTATGTAACCGCCGGCCACCAGGTTGTAATCAATGAGGCGATTATGAGCACGGTGCATGTAACGTTTGGTTTGTTTTGTAACTCGATGAATTGAGTAACGAGTACATAATTCCAAATTATACGGTTGAGTCATAATAATAGGTCGTTGTAGCGGCTACTGGATATAATAAGCTTAGAATGGGTACCCCGGTTCTGGTATTCTAATCCAACATTAATACAGCTTCGATCCGGTTAGGATCCTATCGAACTACGAAATAGTATTCTCAAAATATATGTATTACATAAAACAAACTACAAACGACTATTTTTTAGAGTATTGAGAAAGTAGAATTCGAACGTTTTCGATGTTGTTGCTTTGAAATTTCTCGTAAAACACCGCTTTGTTGGACACGAAACTGTACGGTTTTGTAAGATTATCTACTGGATACTGGAGTCGATGCAAATCCAGTAGATTTCACAAGAAAAATGTTCTCTTACGAATAATTTCATTCAATATTGCCTTTCTTAATTGCATTAAAGTAACGACTCTACAAAACGTCATGTCATTACTAAGAAATAGTTACTGGAGATTAATTTTAAGTAGAACAGTTTTTGCATGATGCATTTTAATTTGAGCCTTGACTCTTTCATCTTCTGGCTTAAGACTTTGTAAGTGCAGTTTCATAATTATATGCTAATCGTGGTTTTCATTGAAACGAATTTTTTGTTTCTCATCAGTTTCGTGAGTTCTCACGGGACAATTTACATAACTACTTTGTTATCACGTCATGAAATAGCCTTTCCCATTGTATATCTTCAAGTCATAAAGAGGTATTAAGAAATATTTGTTTTGACTGATTATTATCAGTTTTCTTTTCATATTTTTATCATGCTTGATGACCCGGTGAACTTCGTATCACTTCCCTCATGATAAAAACCTTCCCTGGACTTTCACGAATATTTCAAGACAAAAATTAGACATATCGGTTCAGCCGTTATCGAGTTTTGGCGAGACTAACAAAATCATTTGTATTTTTTATTTATACAGATAATGCATGCAGTGCCAATAAGTATTGAGTATATCCTTAAGGAGTATTCGTCATGTTCATTTTATAACCGTTGCTGCTGTACAAAGTGGATTTTTTGATTAATTCAAGTACCACACTCGTAAGCTAAAAGCGTAACTGTTACGTATAAAGAAACGCAACGTGCATCTTAAAAATGAAAATGTTATAGAGTTTTAGAACATACTTCAAAAGGAACCACTGCTCCAAAATATAATATCTCTATAATATTATGTAATCTACATTTTGGTACAATACACCGCCTAAACATTTTGGTAAAAAAGCCTAAAATTGAGACCGCTCGCTCTTCACTATGCTCGCATCATAAACGTATAAGACTTTCGTATGTTTTTGACCAAAAGCACCCTGAATAAGCTTCTTAAAAAATCACTTAGGTTCTCGCTCACGTACTCTATATACCTACAATTAAGTCATTCATTGATTGGACATGTCACACGACTTACAATTTAAAAAAGAATATCTTACTCCCTCCGTAAAAAATACCAGATCTTTTTCCAAACAGGCTCAATAGTGACATTAAAATACATTAAATTATCGAATAATTAGATCTTCAGGGTGTAATGTTGTTAATGAGCTGCGAAAACCTAGGAGAAATAACACCACTAAAGCCATTAGAGCCCTAACAACTTTGTCTTCCAAAAGGTAGAGCTTTGAGCTTCTAAAAAGTTGAAGCGTCACTTTAAATGCTCGGGTTTTGAGTTTGTTTTACTGAAGTTTATCTATTAACTAGCTTTTGATAGACAGACGTTCAAACAATTACCTATCAATAACGCCGTTGGATAAACTCCTGTCAAAAAGCCTCAGAATTTGTGCACTAGCCGCGTTAACTGACAGAATCATGAACTCATCGGCTTTTAAGAATTGCAATTTTTCATAAATCATCTAAAATTTCTCTACAAATGCGACGATTGCACACGTACACACAGACAGACAGATACTTAATTTTTTTGTCGGGGGTTAACATGTTTAATATGGGAATGGGTGTAATGATACCAACTTAAGTGTCACATTTTCACTGCGCTATTATAATACGGCTGTCGGCTACATTAATTTGTTATTTCGTAGAGTTTAAATGTTTGATCGAAATCAAAATCTAAAGGAAATTTAGGTACGTCTGAGAAGTTGAAATAAGACTGAATTGTTTACTAATTGTAGTATGATTTGGCGTCGCGCTGCTATATTTAGCGGCCAGTTGACGATTGTTACGCCTCGTTACTCCGAATTATTGATTTACACTGCACCCGATTCTATTTCAATGCAGCGTTAATGCAGCTTCGTTCCTTCTTTGATGACATTCTGTTTGCAATAAACAACAAAGTGGCATTTTCAAAACAGACCAGCCACCTTGTTCTGATTGGTCAAAAATCAGTCGTTTGATGTTTGTTTGACGTATATTATACGTAAGTTTTGCAGAATATAGGTATAGGTCTATCAGGATCTGATGGCAAATTTTGATGGTAGATTTTCAAAAAATATCCTTGATCATTGGATAAATTTTTATATTTGCATGTTTCACATGCAGAATCAGCCGCTATAAGAAAAAACGGATAGCTAGAGTATTGCTAGAGTCAATTTCTTTTCTTACTTTTTGCCATCAGATTCTGGTAGACCTTATAGTTCGGGCTAATTTAAGCTCCTGTCTCCCACACTGCAGGTCTAAAATGTTTGTCATATTTTTACATTCTGTTTTATTTATTCTGTGTACTTGTTGTGGGAGAAACAAACTTTTTATTTTTATTTTATTTATTAGTAAGAATCTTGTTCATTTGATTGACATTCTCGGAGTCTGGAGGCGAGTGTGAACTTTCCAGGGCGGTCGGCATTGGTTTCAAAAGACACCGTGCTCCGAAAGACTTTTTGTCGCCCTATGTGACAAAAAATGATTATTATTTATTTGGCTTTTTGACAGAAAGAGACCTAACCTAACAAAAAGCGAATCTGCATTCATGTTGCATTAAATTACTGGAATCGGGGTACTGGTTGATGATTAAAGGCGATTTTGTTTGACTCATTTACTTCACCAACTTCCCAGTGCCAATGAATCCTGTCTTTCGGTAGTTAAATATTCAGGGAGGCAAGTTTTTGTTGAATCAACTTTCCGGGGTCAAAGTATTGTAATTTACGTTACATCCTCCTAAGTTGAAGAGTTCAAGAACCTCGACTATTTGGCATAAGATCGGCGCATGGAAGCTATTCGCAAATAAGAATAGTTCTGTATTAATTCATTCGTTGATATGACTTCGTCGTAAAACTGAGCATGGATGGAATACATTAAGTATAGGAAGAGTTAGATCTTACATAGTATATGTCAAGATTTCTGTACCTTATTACAAATAATATTTTTCGTTTTTCATTGTATTTTCCGCTGTTTCTTGACAAGTATTTTTAAAATGTTTGAAAAGTAACTTGAATATGTCCACACCTTATAAACAAGGTCTAAATTTTATTTCTTGGCGCTATAATAATTGTAGGATATTTTTGAAACAGCAATTGTTATAGATATTAAATAAAGCAAAAGTTATTTGGTTCCTATATATTTTATAAAGTACATATTTCAATTTTCCATAGAACTTGGCACTCATTTAGATCTACATTCTTTTTACGGCGAAGTCCATAGACAAGCATAATGTTTGTATTGAACTAATAAATCCCACCCACAAGAAATAATAAATCCCACCAAAAACATAAATGTAAAAAAGAGCCATCTTTTTTACATTTATGTTTTTGGTGGGATTTATTATTTCTTGGCGCTATAATAATTGTAGGATATTTTTGAAATGTTTGATTTAGCTAATTCTTCTTTCTTGACGATTCTATATGTACGAAGGTTAAGCAAACAATCCAAAGGAAGCTCGGAGGAGACTGGAGAGGGCGCATGTCTCTAACAGTGTACGGATATTGTGCGCTAATGCGTCAGATGGAGCCGCTAAGTAAATAAAATCGTCTGAGCAGCGTGAAACAAAATGGACGCTATTAAGGCCGTCCCCCGAGCAAACGACCTTGGCCATACATTTGCCGCGTTGCCGAGATCGCACCAAAACCCTATTTTTTTTACTTATCTTAGTTCAAAATTATTGTCCTAAAAAAAATTTAAAACGGGGAATATGTAGTTTATGATATTGTCGATCTATTGGCGTGTGTTTCAAATAAAAGTAATTTGTAAATCCTAAGGAGATGCTGAATGTATGCTTGATTTTTAATAAATTGGTTTTACTTTGGAAGCTGATATCATGAGTATAATAAACAAAAATAGAAAATTTAAAACGGGGAAAGGAATGTTGATGTACTGAAGATTATTGCTGTATTTTTATTATAACTTTGTAGTTTTCAAATTATGAGTTTATAAGGCTTGAAATACGGTAAATTACGATATCTCCGTAAGGAACGCCCTTAAGTTTTATTCCACGATTTTGTTTTGAGTTAGTTTCGCTTTGTGCGGTGATAGCATTTTAAGTGATAAATAGACTTGGAGTCTGGAAAGTCCTTTCTTCACGTAGGACCATGTTGACTAATTAGTATTGATTGGATAACCATGTCTACAATTTGTATTTACAATTAAAGTCGATATTATGAGCAATTAAAAATGAATATGTTTCTCTACAGTCTACAACAACTCTAATCGTTGGTGTTCGCCTGAATTTGTTTATCATTGACCGAAGTGACCTTGTAAGGTCTTTGAATGTTAAGGACTTGTCAAAAAATTTCTGGCTGTTACTTCTACATCCATACTAATATTATAAATGCGAAAGTGTGTCTGTCTGTCTGTTACCTCTTCACGCCCAAACCGCTGAACCGATTTTGCTGAAAGGTATGGAGATACTTTGAGTCCCGGGAAAGGACATAGGATACTTTTTATCTCGAAAAAGGTACGTTTCCCGCGCGATAAACTAATTTTGGCGCAACGGAGTTGCGGGCATCATCTAGTATATTATAAATTCAATGTTTTAATCTTAAATGTGATTTCGGTCTGGTCTGGAGTTGGAGATCAATGTGTATTACTTACATGAATCATATAATATACTATCGTCGGGTGCAAATACGTAATATCATTCCAAGAAATGTATTTTGTCTGGCGGTTATGGGCTGACCTCAATTCGACTGCTAAACGCGACGTGATGGTCGAATCCTTGAAATTTGACTGTAATGTCCTTGATCAGGCTTGTTTCAACATACTAATATGTTTTAGCTATGTTAGTATTATTGAAAATGTGGGTATTGATGACCTCGTAGCTCTAAAAAACTCAGATAAAATACTCATTAAAAAGTTATTTTATTTTAATTATTCAACAAATCATTACAAAACTTTATTTTAAACATTTATTATTTATATTTTATAATATTTCATCAAAAGTCCTAGGAAATGCGTTAGCCCCTACGGCGTAGGCGGCGTAGCTGTAGACCTCTGCGGTCGTAGACACGCTACAAAAACAGGGAATGTTACTTGTCTAGTTGTAAATAGTCATTAGTGCGACTACCAACAATTACAATGACTATTAATTAGTAGTTAACGTTGACAAAGCAACTAACATGGAAGTAAAACAAAAGGTGAAGTCACAAAAACAATTAATCTCCCTCTGTAGAACATCAACACATCATCGACGTAATTAGAGCATTAGCGAAATTAAACATCGACCTTAGCAGACATGAATGAAACAGCCCCTATACGGTGGGGTAAAGGGGCTACGGCGATGGGGATGGAGGTTACGGGCGAAGGGGGAAAGGGGCTATGGTGACGCGTCGCCCTAAAACCTTATTAGCCGTGAAGTGGAGATGTGATCGATCGGCGACACCGCGGCGCCCTCGCCACAGTCCTCGGCGGTGTCGCTCAACAAATCCTATGGTCTAGATAAGTAGGTTATCTAGATTTGTTTGTTCTAAGCCTAGATTATGTCACCTTAATACGATAAACCTTTGGTCTATTTACTATTAAATTGATGGATTAGCTAGTCCTAAGACTGGGCTAGCTTATTCTCTTTTCTTTCTCTCCCTTTTTAACCCCCGACAAAAAGAGGGGTGTTATAAGTTTGACGTGTCTGTCTGTCTGTCTGTGTGTCTGTCTGTGGCATCGTATCATCCAAACGGGTGGACCGATTTTGATCTAGTTTTTTTTGTTTGATAGCTGACATGACTGAGAGTGTTCTTAGCTATAGTTCATCATCATCAGCCTGCTCATTGCTGCAATATCACGGTTTATCTGGTTCGTGATAGGCCGATTGGCAACTTGCAGTTGTTTGATGGGTTTTATATTTTGCTTTCTGGTTCGTGACACTTATGAACATATTATACACATTATTGGAAAGTTGACCTGGTGCTGCAGCATCACCTGGTAATCAATAGGATACCCAACTCCTCACCAACTTAGAGCAGAGGTTTCGTGTTTGGGCTCATTTTAATTGCGACAATCAGTAAGACGTAGATAAACAGTAAATATTTGCATGCTACTGCTGCAGCATCATCTGGATTCTATAGGAGTCGAGCTCCGTATGAACCCAAAGTGGAGGTTTCATGTTTGGGCTCATATTGACGGCCTCATCCAAGAGAACAATCATAGAGGGTATTCTTTGCATATTATTATTCTGCACTATAACCAATAAACGTTTAAAAAGCATGAAATAAAATTAAATTAAGAAATTTAAAAAAAACCCCGTCAAAAAACTTTAAAAAGTAATGAAATAATATTTACTGACTTTAAGTTTAAATAATTCCTAAGTGTAAAGTAATATTTTAGTCCATAATTGTTGTCAAGGTGTGTCGGGGGACCGCTAATGTAGATGTTTGATTTCACATAACATTATACTTTAAGGGTCAGTTCACAGCGAACCGAATCGAGACAATCAGTGACTTGGCGATACAAAATTCAGAAGTCGGTGTTGGCGGTCCCCCGACATACCGTGACAACAATTATGGACTAAAATATTACTTTACACTTAGGAATTATTTAAACTTAAAGTCAGTAAATATTATTTCATTACTTTTTAAAGTTTCTTGACGGGGGTTTTTTTAAATTTCTTAATTTAATTTTATCTAGCTTCTTCTTCGATAATAATAAGGCCAAACCCAAAAGTAATAAATCCTTTGATGGATTAATAGTCTATTTTATGTTCCTAAACTCTAATATTTCAATGAAATAGCATTGAACTATAAAAAGGTTCATCCATTAAGATAACGGGAATGCAATGGTCTGAAGGACAAAAAGTATAGAAGTTGATAGATATATAAAGATGGATGGTGCTTTCTTTGGATGTTTGTGGAGCTCTCGTTACTTAGACCAATATTGCTGCAAGGACGAACAAAAGATGTGCTATGTGTATGCTAAGTTTCGCTTTTGTTTCTTGGAATATCGGTCTTTCTTTGCGAAATGTGCGGCTTTCCCTAAAAAGTTTCAACTTTCAATCATACTCTCGTTTCAAACATAATTTTCGGGTTGGTCAGTTATTATTATTGGTGGGGCTATTTGTAAAAAACTATTTTATGACGAAGAAAAAGAATATACGGCTTAATAAAATAATATTATTGAAACATACTACCTGTATGTATGTACTTACTGCCTGTAGATGAGTGTTTAATGCAAGGCAGTTAGGTTTGAAAATTAAAGTTAACATTAGGGTAAATGACTAGTAGATTGGACAGTATTAGTCATTGGAAAAAGCACAAAAACACCATATTTATTAATGTTGCTTTAAAAACTGACTGTTTTTCTTTAAAAACAGGCGTTCTTTTACTTTAAAAACAGAAAAATTTTAAAGCAACATTAATAAATATTGTGTTTTTGTGCTTTTTCCAATGACTGGTACTGTCCAATCCACTAGTCATTTACCTTACAATAAGTAAATAGAGTGACAATGTGTTTAAATGTAACTTAATATTTAAACATATTGTCACTCTATTTACTTATTGTAATGTCACAAATGACGATGATTTTATAAATTCGTATAGAGATACGTGTTTAGCTCTACAATATCTCCGTCGGCTCTTTAACCAACATCAGTTTTATGTTCGCAACCAACCCCGGCCGCCGGCGTTATCAGTTGGCACGGGCGCAACTCTGCCATACACAATACGAATACTACTCACTAACTAATATCAGTAGCTCTTTGTCCATCACTTCAATAGTTTTAGCGTGAATTTATGACGATTTTTATCTAACAGCACGAGACGCAGCGCTTTGTTCTTGAATGTGTGTCATACTCCTCTGAAAAACTTGATTTTTAGGGATCCGTACCCCGTTTTTACCCTTTAAAAACGGGACCCTATGTTACTAAGACTCTTTCCATCCGTCCATTAGTTCGCCCGTCTGTCCGTCTCCGCTTAATGGCAGGTAGGGTTTTATGGACATTTTTCGAAATCAAGAAATGACAAATCCACCAGGCGCCTTGTGTAAGTCGGATATGTTGTTACTTCCCAAACCGTTGGTAGGCCTCATGTAGACGTTCTAAAAGTGTTAATTTTTAACCGATTTAGAAATAAAACATTTTTCATTTTATAGAAATATCGGAAACAGTGCGTTTTTCGCGTAACTTTCTGCCGCGCACTGTAAAACTCTGGAACGAATTGTCACCAGCAGTATTTCCGGACCTATTCGACCTGCAAACCTTCAAGAAAAGAGCGTATTCCCTCTTAAAAGGCCGGCAACGCACCTGCAGCTCTTCTGATGTTGCGAGTGTCCATGGGCGACGGTAGTTGCTTACCATCAGGTGACCCGTTTGCTCGTTTGCCCCCTTATTTAATAAAAATAAAAAAAAAAAACCGCATTGCACTTGTCTATTTGTATAATGGGTTGTAATCGGTTTAACGAACGCAAATTAACCGATTATCCACGTGGTAGGTAATGTCATTAGCTACATCCAGCGCGCGGTATCCCCGCGTCAGGCGTTTCTAAACCAGGTCGCCATTGTTTATCTCGTGTATTACATTTTCTCACGTTCTGCTGCTTAGTTCGTGCCAATTCGTTTTAGCGACGTAAACAATTCCAATGATAGACTGTTCAGTGTTTAGCAGGTAGGTATCCTTAGGATAGTGTTTTTCCCGAATTGCCTGGAAGTTCCCGGTTCTGCAATGTCCTTTTTCAGGACTATCAAAATATGTGCCTGTTATACTTGCCCTATTTAGTTCTGATAAAAGGTTACAGGAGTAACGGGACACGCGAGTAACCGGTACAGCCCATAGCGCGTGAGTATCGTTCAGTAAACTTCTTGTAGGAAATCTTCGTTTTTTCTATAGAAAATTTGGTTAGATGTAAAAACATCGTTGAAATCAATCGAAAACATACGAGTTACGAGGGTATTGAGTTCCGGAAATGGAGCTCAGTATTAAACGCCGAGCGAGGTATTAGTTGGGTGTAATTTATGTAACACTATTGTTTCGCTACAATGCGCTCACAAAGTCTGCCGCAGTTTCGATCGAGAAAACCCAGAATGCATAAGCTTTAGAGGGCATTGTTCAAAACGGAACTCTTTAGTCTTTACTCTACAGTCTATAGTAGGTTATTAGGCAAATTCGCGATGCAGGAGACCCCTGTCCAGGGGCGTAAAGTGGTTTTATTGGTTAGGGGTCAATTGCCACCTCTTAGGCGTAGCACTTACATATCTCTCTTGGGCAGAGACCCGTACTGGGGGTAAAAACCCTATTGACTGTAAGATGTTTAACAAAATTTTTTTGGCGTAACAAAGTAAAGTTTAACAAACTAACCCATTAATAAAAAGATTAAAATATGATGGCTATTTATTTGGTAACGTATTACTTAGGTAAATGTAAATGTAAACGTCTAAGTACTTAAGCCCTAGACTCTAGAATCTAGATCAAGTGCCCAAAATATTGTGTTGTTGATTTTATAACACCTTATATTAATTCCTCTAAAAGCTATGCGAACATGCTTGTTACATTGTTTAATCTGTATTATGTAGTTTATCAATACACCGGGAGTCGGGAGTGAGAGGATTATAAAGTTTCCAACTGTTGTTCCACATTCAGCACACTGTCACCCCCCTGTTCAATAGTGAGACGTGACTACTACAAACTTTGCTGGATTAAATGCAATATGAAAGATCCCCTTTAAAAGGTCACTCTGGTATACGTATTGATTTGTTTATTGAGACTGGACATTGGACAAATGTTTTATCATCGTGAGATTGTAACAAATTGGTGTAACTTTTTATAAAATATACGTCGCATAGTAGACATAATATAACTAGATGACGTCCGCTCCGTTGCGCCAAAATTCGTTTATCGCGCATTAACCGTACACTTTTCGGGATAAAAATTATCCTATGTCCTTTCCCGAGTCTTAAAGTATCTCCATACCATATTTCATGTAAACCAAAGACAGCAAATTAGTTGCATTTATAATGTTTATTAAGTATATGTTTTAATGATAATTGTTATAAGTTAGGGCTCTGTTTTAGTATTGTAACTTCTAGGTAAAGTGTTTTACTTGTCGTCACTCGTCACCTACGTACGTCAGTACGGTCAAAAACAAAGACATATTTTGCTAATGTTCTTTTTGTTTGTTACAGAGAATGAAAGAAGAATCAAAGCAAACAATAGAGAGTACAACGCCCAGTTTCGTTACGCGGTAAGTTTACTATAGGTACTTACTACAATAATAATTACTACAATTAATGACATACTACTGTCCTACCTAGAGTTCTGCTCACTAAGTACTGCCGGCATATAAGCATAAGTATGTAGAGCAAATGTTATACGAATTCCTTCCATACAAAAACTTCACGTCACTCACACAATTAACATACTCCGAAAACGGCACGTTGACGAAATGGGGACGGCTCATTCATCATTTTATTCAAACAACCTAGGTTTATATCCCAGTCTGTTCCGTGTTATTACCGCATCTGGTATCCTGACCTGAAAGTAGCTTGTATATAAATTATCCAATAAGATTTTAAACTTTCTTCATATAGCTGGAAATTCTGTGGAATATCGGACATTTTCTGTGACGTAAAGGTAGCTGCCTTTATCCGTGGTCTACTCTATATATTTTGTGCCCATCAAAATAGCTTTATTGCTGCATTCAGAGACGAATATTAATTACTTGACAATGATTAAATAAAGATCGTGACATAAACTAGTCATTAAAATAAAGTTTAATCATCAGCAAATGTCTCTCAGTATGGCCCTTAGCCGTTATTGCTTTTGACCTATTGAACGCAAATAAAATTGCGATAATACAGGGTTTTTACTGCTTGGCTTTTTCCTTTAGCAACTCATTCCTTATCGGCAGGATATTACAATTAGTTTGCCCTAGCCCCTAACTAAGTTTTGTGCGTTAGATTTCTTGTTTTGAAATTATGCCTGCTATTGGGAGTTTCTCAAGAGTAGGATTATCGAATAGAGACCGCTAAAAGTGTTGTGTTCTTAGATATATGGACTTGGAGTGTAATTTTACAGCGTTAGAATTACGACTTTGTTGCATTATAGAGTCACCTTTAAATTGGTTGCAAATTGATTTAGCCAGTAAGTTGGACTCTAAAACTGGGACAACCCGAAACTGGAAAATATTTTATTCTCGAACTCTAATAATACTCTTCTAGTATACTGCCTTTGATGTTTTGTGTAATAGCTATATACAGTTTTAATTTCAATATTTAACTTCCATATTTTAATCCTTCTTCTGTTCTCAGAACTCTCTGTTCCATTAAAATGTTCATAGACAACATAAGTGTGATTGAAACCATCATTCTAAGAAATGGATTATACAATGTAGCAAGAGGTGTGAGGATTACTATAAATTTGATTTGGAGCTGAGCTAGTGTCGGCATGATCTAGATTATTCTAGACCGGAGCAGAATACGAATTCGCGGCAACTCTTTGTATCGATTCAGAGACGTTTTGCGCTAATCTAATTTCATGTTATACACGGTTTAAACTTTAAAGTATGAAAAACTACGCATTTTTTATGTATTATTGGACATTAAAATCGTGTGTATTTTCAAATAGTAACAATTTTGTATGTTTTCCTTGTTTATTTTTTAAAGATAACCAAAATAATCCATATAAACAGATTTAAACTTAAAAAAATCTTAAGGATGTTCATTTTTATAAAATTTTAGCGCGTATTCTCAAACCTTAGGTTTAAGACTCCATTCAAGTCAGGTTTCTTAATGGTATGATGCAATATAATGGAAACTTATTGAATGGAATGACTGAAGCCCGTAGCGATACAAATATAGGTGACCTTTTGGAACAATTCTAGACTGATAGCGCTTAGTCATAGGCAGGGCTCGAAAACGTTATTTTAAATAACGGTTTTGATTCGTTCGGAACGGTTCATTGCAATAACGTTTTTGGGAACAAAAACGTATTTGAGAACGTTTTGAAAACCGAAATAAAACGGTTAAATCAAAACAGCGGGACATAGGGCAGTCAGTAAAGGTTTTCACCACCGATTTTGTTGAACCTCAATCGATTTTCTTTGGTGAGTATAAGGGGATAACTTAAGAAATAAAAGTGGCATACTACCTACTTGCGCTTTTGCCCTGGGGGTGAATGCAACCCCGTCTCGGGGGTGAATTTTTTAAATAAAAAAGCCCCAGAAATCAACAGATACACAAAAATAATTTGTTATGTACAATTTTTTGATAATTCAATAATTAAATGAGTTATAGGTAATTAAAGATCAAAGATTTTGCGTGAGAAAAATACTTATTGTCTTAAAGTTGTTTTTCATAAATTAACTAAAAAACTATAAGTTTTTACGAAAAATAATGTTATCACTTATTAAGCTATTACCAAAGAAGTCAATAAAAAAAACAAATTACTACTCTGAAATACCTTCTAATATTATTTCAAATTAGTGAGCTATAGGTGAATACGTATTTTGTTTTTAGGCAAGTAATTAAATCTAAGTATTCAAACTTAAATAACGGTAAACCGATGCATTTTATGACATGTACTTCCTGAACACTTTTTAAAGTGCTCAAAAATACCTTTCGAATGAGCAATATAGAAAGTTGATAGCATGAAAATTGTGCAAGTTATGGTAAAAATAAGATGATACCTTGGAATTTTTTTGGCAAAAACAAAAAATAAAACCTTTACTATTGCTATACAATAATTCTACTTTATGGTTATCATCAATTAGTCTCTCTCTTAGTTTAAAAAAAGAAATTATTCCCTTATTATCATTTTGTTTTGAAAATAACTTCATAAACATTGAATACCTAGGTATTCGTAAAAAATGACTAAGGGAGAAATTTGAGTTCTTTTTGTGAAAAATATTTTGTTTTCTTTTTTATTTCTAAAGGATAAAAATAACCAAGGTAGAGCCTGACTACTGTTACTGCGAGAACCATGCAACCGGGACCTTTTAATCCCCATATTTAAAAAAAAGGGGCTTTTAAAATATTTTTCAAAACGTTCTAAAAGCTCGTGAAACTATAACTTTTGACATGCTTTTTGAATGAACCCGATAACTTCAAAATTAACAGGGCTTAATTGTGATAAAACGAGTTTTTTTTTTAATTTTGAAGGAGAGATCTGGGACGCAAATATTGTAATACAATAATAATTATTCTTATTTATGTTTGACAAGAAAAAATGTCTGATACTTTTTCTTTTAACATAAGTTATGACCTCAAAAATTTTCCCTGGTTTAGAATGCTTAGTTTTTTTTAAAAAGACATGTAATAAAATAACTTATTAAAATTTTTCTAAATATCATTTTGTTTTGAAAATAACTACAAAGATATAAATATTCGTAAAAAATGATTAAGGAGGAAATTTGAAATGTTTTTCTGAAAAATATTTTGGTTTCTTTTTTATATCTATAAGATAAAAAATAACCAGTAGAGCCTGGCTTTTACTGCGAGAACCATGCATGTTAGCTACCATTATCAAGATTTTTCGCAAATAAAAATGTTGTTCGTCTTATCAAAATGAAGCTACTCACAAAAATTAGCTTGATAGTAATAAAAAAAAAGTTCTAACTTCTAGGGAACCCTAACGGCTTTACTGATTTTTTACCTATGTGCACATATTTTTGTATATGCATATTAATTAAAAGGTAAAAATCAGTAAAGCCATTACAGTTTAAAATAGATAGCAGCCGTTCCATCATACGGGCTGCCCGAGAAATTATGTAAGTGGGTCACTGGTTTCTTAGCAGACAGAAGCATAAAGGTCGTAGTTGACGGCGAATGCTCGGAAACTCAGTCTGTTGATGCTGGTGTCCCTCAGGGCTGTGTGCTATCGCCTACTCTATTCTTACTGCATATCAATGACATGTTACAGACCAGCGGCATTAATTGCTATGCGGATGACAGTACAGATGATGCTGTATTTACCGGCTCCCCCAATATTTCTCGGCAAAATGTCACTGAGAGTCGAAATGAACTTGTGTTTAAGGTGGAGAATTCATTGGAGAAGGTGTCTGAATGGGGTAGATGTAACTTGGTCCAATTCAACCCCGCCAAGACACAAGTCTGCGCGTTCACCACTAAAAAGTCGCCAATGGTCGTATATCCTCGTTTCGAGGGCACATCTTTAACCATCTCCCCTAGCATTGAGATACTTGGCGTCAACATATCGAGCGAAGTCCAGTTCCGATATCATCTAGAGGGTAAGGCCAAATTAGCCTCAAAGAAGCTTGGTGTTCTTAACAGAGCGAGACAGTTCTTCAGTCCGGACCAACGTCTACAACTCTACAAGGCGCAGGTTCGGCCTCATATGAAATATTGTTCTCATCTCTGGGCAGGGGCGCCAAAATACCAACTGCTCCCTCTGGATCGTATCCAACGAAGGGCCGCTCGAATTGTTGACTGCCATAGTGTTTCAAACAGCTTGGACCCCTTGGAATTACGCCGAGATGTAGCTTCACTCTGCATCCTCTATCGGTTGTATCACGGGGAGTGCTCTGAGGATTATTATATTATGTACCACCTGCAACTTTTCGCCATCGTCCCATGCGAAAAACATACCATCCTCATCACCTTGATGAGTGGCAGTCTTCCACAGTGCGTTTTTCGCGTAACTTTCTGCCGCGCACTGTAAAATTCTGGAACGAACTGTCACCAGCAGTATTTCCGGACCTATACGACCTGCAAACCTTCAAGAAAAGAGCGTATTCCCTCTTAAAAGACCGGCAACGCACCTGCAGCTCTTCTGATGTTGCGAGTGTCCATGGGCGACGGTAGTTGCTTATCATCAGGTGACCCGTTTGCTCGTTTGCCCCCTTATTTAATAAAAAAAAAAGCCGATTCTTAGACCTACTGGTCTGAGCATTGGCATGCGCATCTATTTTTCATACCCCTTTGTGGTAAGGGTTGTTCAGTGTTCACCCTTAACATTTATTTTTTATTTTTGGACAATTCTTATTTTTTTTATTTTTCTATAATGTGACATTAAAAATATATGTATACAACCCTTCATTTTATAAAATGTACATTCATTAATATACAAAAAATTGGCAAAGTGCAAGCAGAACTCGCGCACGAAGGGTTCCGAGTTCCGTACCATATTTAGGTACAGAGCAAACATAGGCCAAAAATTGTGTTTTGTGTATGGGATTCCCCCTCAAATATTTATATTATTTTAATTTTAAATGTTTTTAAAATGTTTTTCTCTCTATTTCGATTAAAATTTCCCTTAAAAATAAGTTTTTTATTTATATTAATAAAGTTAATTCGTGATGAAGTAGAAACACTTTATAAGGCAAAGCAACATATTTTGTCGAGAAAGCTAGTAGTTATATAATAAAAAATCATAAATACAAATATTAAAAACATTTTTTTTACCTAATTAAACACAATTAAATAAGCCAGAATGGTTAAATCTGCATTTTTAGGAAAAGGGGTAAAAAAAATAATTTAAAAACAAGGGGGGTAAAAAATCCATCCCTAAAAGCGCAATTACGTAGTATGACAATTTAAATTAAAGGGTAAAACGTAATCGATCCCAAATTTTTGTTGAAATCTATGCTGTACCTGATTTTTAGGGTTCCGTACCCAAAGGGTAAAATCGGGATCCTATTACTGAGACTTCGAAGGCTGTCCGTCTGTGCGACCGCTAATATAGCTGGACTTGATTTGATTGTGTATATCTGTTGCCGCTATAACAACAAATACTAAAAAACAAGATATATTTCATATTTAAGGGGGGCTCCCATACAACAACCGTAATTTTTTGTCCTTTTTTGCTCGATATCAATAACGATAATAGGTAGGCTCTTGAAATTTTCATAGAGTCCTTGACTATGAGTTCTTTATTAATTAATAAAACTAATAAAAAATTAATAAAATTAATCCCATACAAAAACCTTATTTTGCTCTGTAACGGTACGGAACCCTCCATGAGCGAGTCCGACTCGCACTTGGCCGATTATTGCCTCGCCGTGATACCGCAAACGAATGCCCGAAAAATAATAGTTTTTGTTATATATATTTAACTTTTGATCGAGGAAACGGGAAAAACCGTTTAAAACCGTTTTAAGGATCAAAAACGAAAAATCATTACGTTCTCAAATAATGTTCCGAATAGCGTTCCGTTCCGAACGAAACCGAAATGAAACGTTCTTTAGGTACTTAAGGCGATAACGTTTCGAAAAATATAACGTTTTTCGAGCCCTGGTCATAGGAACGTGTAAACCAATTTTCTAAATTACTAGATACAGACAGATTAGCAGACGGTAGTTCATATAGATAATGTCTAGTATCCTTGGGCTATCACAGATTATTTAGCATTTCAAATTAATTTGCTCTTGCATATCTTAGTTTTTTTTTTAATTTTCTAGTAATGTTTTGTTTTATTATGCCCCCATGAGTAAAAGCTTTAGATAAAGAAGTTCAGTGGCGGGGCAAGACCTAAAGAACAATGGTCAAATCGTACCAGATGATAAATGGCGTCCCGATATGCCATTGGTAGCAAAAAATCTCTAATATTTTAAGGCATCGAAAAATATTAGAAATGTGTCTGTAAATAGCCACAAAAAAAGATCAATATATTTTAGTTTCTTTATGTTCTGACAGCCGGCGATTATTCGCATTCGTTCTATTTTTTGGGTAATACTCTAGGAAAAATTTTAAATAATTAGAAACGAGATCGCCGAATGTACACTTGTAGGCTACACCGCAGTCGGGAAAAAGGTAGTTCTTAAGTCTAACCTCAAAATAATTGTTAACGTTATTAATTATTGTAAAAAACCGTGGCTATTTAGACATAATTCTCAAACGGAATTATGTTTAGAGCATAAGAACAACCAAATCTAACTATAGTTTATTTTAGGACATCGAAAATAAAAGTCGAGTCCAGCTCCTATACAAATTTGGCCATGATTCTTTGATGTGGGCAAGACATATCTTGCGAGGCCTCCTTAAAATATATTATGCGAGGCCTCCTGATAGATGACGCAAGAAGACGGATTTTTGGAGAGATATAATTTTTTGATACTCAAACTTTTATTTATAAACCTTTTTTTATGAATATTTGAGTATTAAAACTTGTAAATCCTTTACAAAAACCTCGTAGTCCAACGGGCGCCCACACTGCCCACGCTTTACGCCGCGCCGCCTCTGAAGAAGTTGGTACTTTTAACGTAGGTAAAAGTGTTTCCGAACAAATGGTAGTGAAAATTCCCAAATTTTCCGCTTGCACGTCGCGTTTTTATAATTTAGCTCCTATTAGTGTGTATATTCGTAATCCCAGGCTCACTGTGAGCCCCAGTGTGAACGTGAAAATATACGGTACCGTATCGAATGTCCGCGCCTACGCCTAGCGTAATGGCGTATTGTTGGTTAGGTGTGAACGAAAAAGTGAATATGTATGGAAATACAATACTCGTAAACTGCGTAACGTTCGCTCACATTCGGCGGCTCACAGTCGGTTTGGTGTGAACACGGCGTTACTCTACACATGCGGCCTTTAGTTCCTGCACGTTCCCCTGTTTATTTGTTCTACCCTCGACTTTATTAGCCGTGAACTTATCACCGTGACTGCGCCTGTCACTGCGGCTCGCATTTCTGACAGCGATCTGAATTATTGACAGTCAGTTTATTTCTAAACGCTGCGCTATGTCTGTATTGTGTACTCGTATCGCCAATATATGGACGTATGTTTACGGTTTACTCGCGTATTTTGTACAGATAAATGATAATCACTTATAATACCACAAGAGCTTCAAAATTATCGGGTATTTCCCGATAGCTTCGTTGCAAACAAATGAAGGATTCAAGTTTTTCAGGTTAAAAAATCACGAGCGCGAAGCGCGAGTGATTTTTCCTGAAAAACTTGACGACTTTATTTGTTTGCAGGGAACCTTGAGGGAAATGCCAGATAATTTTGAAGCTCGTGTGGTATTCGGGGGATTATTTTTCCGTCCCAAATGTCGGCCAATAGAATTGCACCATGAGACGAAATGTACAGTTAACAAATAAGAATTTGTACCTTCCTTATAGTCTTCTCCATCCATTTTCTTCATATTGTAAGCGTAATCTTCATAATGTTTGCCAATTGCGCTTCACTCGTTTCAGCACTCAATGTGTATTCCCTCTCAGTACAAAAAGTAGTAAATTGGTTCCAAACTGTTTTTTTTGCCTTCTCCGTATTAATGGGAACATTTCCTTTGACTTTTTTATCGATGGTGGACAGAGAACAAACTCCAAATCGACTCATTTTCATGCAAAATCTCCAATTTTCACAATTGAATTCAACCTGTCAGTTTGACGTGTGGTTAATTTGACTGGATCATGTTTTGTTTGTTATATATAGCAACGACCAGAGAAAATTTTCAAAAAATTATCAGTATAATACCATGTAGGTTGTACCGCGTGACGTCGAATGGTGCAATTCTATTGGTCGATATTTGGGTCGGAAAAATAATCATGGAAATTAGACTCGCTTAGGGTAAATTCGGCATTTTTACCAATCAAACACTATTATATTAGTGTAACAAGTTACTTGAGGTAATATAATAAAAACTGTTTGACTGATATGTATCAGTTGATTGATTGTAAGGAGTTAGAACCTCTAGGCATCCGCTAAGAAAGAAGATTTTCAAAACTCCACCCTAAGGGAATTAAAAGGAGCATCCAATACTATTTATTTCACTCGGATGAAGTCCCTAGCAAGTAATAATTAAATATTTGATCACGAACAAAAATAGCGAAAATGGTGCTCTCTTCACAGTACATAACCTACCCCAACCTTCACAGTATCAGGCTAGGTCGGCGGTGCAATCAATATGAGACCGGAGGCGTGCACCGGATTTTTGCCAGAAAACCACTTGTCTCCCGTACAATATTCATGTTCTTTCGAAATTCAAATATAGCTTTTTAAATATCATTCAAAATATTCACGGCAAAGAAATGTGTGACGCTGCCCCATAATCTTGTACTATTTCCGTGAAAAAACACAAGTCGCGATATGAGTCATGTGTTTTCAAATATATCGTCTAGAGAGAAATCTTTTTGGCACTGGTTGTGCTGTAAGCTTATCATAGTACGCTCATAATATGGAGTTTTCAATGAAATCCGCGAGTTATTTTGGCAGAATGGTCAAAGTCATGGTTTTTGCCCTTATTCAAGTTCGAGTTGAGGGTCTTTGCTCTTATTTACGTATGTCTTAAGACATACACTAAAAATATTTTGTTAATGGTCATGTTGTAATGAAGTATTTTTAAAATTTAAAAATCGAAATGAGATTTTAGTATTTAATTTAGAGTTTCTCAGTTACGTAAAGTAAGCAGTTGAGGTTGTTACTAATTGTTCTTTATTACGTATGTTTTACGGTAAAAAAAACATTTGGTCATGCTGTGAAGTGTGAGGTCATATTGTCAATTTCAAAAATCGAATTTAGATGGTTTTAGAACTTAATTTCGAGTTAAGGTTACGTAAGTAAAGCCTGAACGGATAGTTTTCAGTAGCACATTAAGTGCAGTTATCTAACAGTGTGGGCGATGCTGTACCAATGCGGCACTAGGCTCGCTACTGTACGATTGAATATGCCGCAGAATGGCGCATGTAGACCCATTCACATTATAATTTTAACCGACTACAGCGACGGAAGGGTAATGATTTTTGTTTGTTTCTACTTGTTAATGTTTGTTCCATTTGGTCTGACGTCAGTAAAAGGTTTGCTAAATTGTTTTCAACTTTTTGGGAACTAATATTTTGTATGTGGTATTTTGTACGAAAAAGTCAAAACGTTTACTATCAAGGGATTTGGAGCCTTCGAAAATAATAGCTTAATGACTGTTTAATAGCTTACCAATAAGCCTGAGATATCATGACAGCTCTTGATAACTCATAGCTTGATCGATATATTCATGATATAATATGTAGTTTAGAGTTAGAGTTGTTAGTTAGTTTGTTTTTCGCAACAATGTAAATACTCAAAAACAACAGACGTTTACAAAATGGTAGTAAACGATGCGCCCTTTAAAGTTTGCGATTGAATACCGTAAGTCGTAACCTATGCAAATAGTTACCCTCTATCGGATAGGATATTGAGAAGATAATATGCAAGCTTAGCTAGTCGTCTGGGGGCCTAGAGAATTTGCCTTCTGTGTACGTAATGTTGTAACTTGTAATCCCACCAAAAACATAAAATGTAAAAGGAGCTAAGCAAAATAATATTGCATAGCTATTCAATACTTCTGTCGTAAAAAGTTTTCAGATCACATTCAAGCCAAGCCTTCAACTTATTTTGTAATTTTAATCAACGTTCAGTAAATGTATCAATAGATTTATTTGTTTTATAACTATTATAGTGGCTTGGCAACGAGCACAAGAGAAACAATTATATATCACTGAACATTTGGAGGAGTTCTTGTACACAGACGACAAGCGTAAAGTGTTTTAGTATGTAACGACGCATGTGGCCGATGGTATCCAATAAGTCGCTGATTATTTCACTAGTGCTCATTGCCAAGCCACTATAATAATTATAAAATAAAGAAACCTCCGATTTTTGCAATAGTGGATGAAAATTGAAAAGAAAAAAAGGAATGTGTAGCTGATAACATAAATAATAAAGTTTACCTATTGAAAAGTTGTGCTTTTGATTTTTAAATTATTCTCATCCACTGCAAGTAAACTCATAAACTGTAAAATTTTAAAGAAAATTTGCATATTTCTTTCTTTTAAATATATAGCAAAATAATAAAACATATTATTATTTTTTTGATTTGTATCATTGCTTATTTCCAAAGAAAAAAATAAGTTGAAAAAATATATAATTTAGATTTAAAATTAATATTTTTGTATGTAGATGAGCATACCTCCAAATGTGCTTGTTTTGTGCCTCGCCAGGTAAATGGCGTTCCTATTTTTCTTTGGTTTTAAATAGGAAGTCTAAAATTATTTTTTAGGCTTAACAAAGCCTTCTATTTCTTAATGTGTATAACTTTTTAGCTCTTACTTTATTCAATTTTCTGAAAATGTAGCACAAACTTTTCACGGATATTTCGAAGAAAATCTGTATTTTATTTTTTTTGGTTAGGTTTTTACAGAATAATATTGATTTTTTCTTTATTTTTTTTCATCAATTATATTTGCTAAAACATACTTAAAGGAAAAAAATACAAATTAGGTTAAGAACTGATATTTTTTGTATTCAGGTAAGCATTTTCCAAATATAGGTCGCAGCATGCGTCTTTAGTATGTACGTGAGATTTGTAGCACCCAATTTTTTTTCTGGCTTTAAGTAGGAAGTTTAAATATATTTCAAAGACTAGAAAAAGTATTTTATTTGTCGATGCATTTAATGTTTTAGCTCTCACTTAAATAAATTTTCAACAAATATAGAAAAATATTTTCGGTCTATTTTACACATTTTTGGAGATATTTAAACGTTTTTAAGTACTTAAAAGTTATAATTTCTCCAAAAATTAAATACGCACAACAAGTAAGTTTAACACACTTTTCGTTACAAGCCTTAAATCCACCCAAACCCTTTTATCTTGGTTACGACGAGCGTTAATCTCTAAAAACTTTGCAAAAACCTTATAGTTGTATTTAGCTTAGCAAAGCAAACTTTCTTTTTTAAAAATTGTGTATTTGGTTAATTTTCAACGTATACAATCGGATAAGAGTCATTAAATAACAGGAACAAGAGAAAAAAAAAAATTCTGGACCGGTTTTATATGGTGAAATATTAATTTTTTATTATGTAACTAAAAAATTAAAAGCACAAAAAAATTTTTGGTAAACTTTGCAAGTTATAGTGTAAAAAAGAAAATGACACCTCAAAAACAAAAATCCATTCACTATTACAGTTTTCGGAGGTTAAAACCTCTGGCGACTGCACTAGATTTAAATTACAAAATAAGTTGAAGGCTTGGCTTGAATGTGATCTGAAAACTTTTTACGACAGAAGTATTGAATAGCTATGCAATAATATTTTGCTTGGCTCCTTTTACATTTCATGTTTTTGGTGGGATTTCATTTCTTTTTTGAAGGTTTTTTTTTCTTTTCTTTACAGGTCACGTTATAACTTTTCTGTACTTAGCGTAGCACCCATTCTCTATCTCCTTCATATTTTTTCTTTGAGGCTTCGTTAATTCTATAGTGGACAACGTAACGTTAATACTTCTGAGTTCTGAGTCGATTATTATATTCATATAATTTTATTATAATTGACTCTTAATTTAATACTTGAAGGTGGTCATTTTTAGCATTACCGTTGAATACATAGCAGCATTGATGTAAGTGTTTCGACGTTCCTCGCAGGAAAGGAGCACACCTTATTTCATGTGGTAACTTAAAACTTCCATAATATATCGAGCGAGTAAGAAGTGTATAATGTACCTATATTATAATATCGCAGTATTGATTACATTTATATTTTAATCGAATTTAATTATTATTTCATTGTTAACGTTGTTAATACTATTTTTTATTTAATTAATACCATTTCATGAAGTACAATATTTAACTAACTTAAAATATTTTGTACGTAAAATAAATATGCAGTCAAAACTCATACTGTTCTTGCAAAGCTACAAACATAAAAATCTTTTCTTTTATTTAATAAAGTATTATATTATTTTTCAGTTCTTAGGTTTCCCTGACCAAAGAATAAAAACGGGACCTATCATTAATAAGTCTTCGCTGTCTGTCCGTCGTCTATCCGCATTTCACCAGGCTGGATCTCGAGAACCGCAAAAGCTAGATAGTTGCAATTTTCACAAATGTTGTATTTCTGATGTCGTTATAAAAGCTAACAGTTCAATTAAAATAAAATAAATTATTAATGGGGGGCCTCATACAACAAACACGATTTTTTCCCCTTTTTGCTCTATATCCATAATGGTAACATACATAATGGAAAATACTAAATTTTATTTTAAATTAATTAATTAATAATAAAAATTAAATAAAATTATTATTTAAGGAGGGCTCCCATACAAATTTAGGCTACGTTCAGACGTGCGCGTGTTCTGCGCGTGCTCTGCGCGTGTTCTACTATAGCGTATGGGAAAACGCGCGCGGGGTCGGCGCGGATTCAGCGCGTGCCCCGCGCATGTTTTCCCATACGCTATAGTAGAACACGCGCAGAACACGCGCACGTCTGAACGTAGCCTTACGGTACGAAACCCTATGCACGCCAGTCCAACTCGCACTTGGCCGGTTTCATAATTTTTCCTTTTATTGTGAATAGCTACCCGGTACCAAATTTCAAGGTTCTAAGTCTGCTAGAAGTACCTTAGAATTTTGATGATCTGTCAGTAAGTGAGTGACAAAATGTAGTAACTTTGACCATCCGTAACTATTAAACTATTTATCGAAATTTCATGTAATTTGGAGGTTTAACTAGTTTTAATACTTTCTCCTAGTGACCGAAATTCTAAATCCCTAGCTTTATTAAAATCGAAGATAAAGGGGGTGTGAAATAGCCGCGAACCGCTTCGAGAAAAGTATGGTACGGCCGTGCCTTTGCTAAAAAGCTTGGCTGGGGCACTGCCGTGCCCCCGGATATTGCTACAAAATTAAAACCTATATTGAAGCAAATCATTTTACATGTCATAATTTTAATGTAATTAAGTGTGACTATGATAAATATATTATGTATTTGCGATATGGGATAAGTATCAAAATTAAGATGCTTAGTAGGTAGTCCTCTCGCGTGTCTGTTTGTCAAACCCGGACAGATGAAATAAATTTCAGATATTAAATCACAGATCACAGAAGAAATCCTTTTTTGCTACTCACAATCAGTGGCGGCCTTACTCATTGCGAGGCCCCGGGCGAAAGGTATTTGCGAGGCCCTGGGCGGCAGGTCTTTGCGAGGCCCCGGGCGATTGCCCTATTCGCCACCCTCTAGGGCCGCCATTGACTCACACTTTTACAAGCCGTCTAATAAACCTCTGTTTGTTCCAGAACAACTACATCAAGACATCCAAGTATTCGATAGTGACGTTCCTGCCGCTGAACCTGCTGGAGCAGTTCCAGCGCCTCGCCAACTTCTACTTCCTGTGTCTGCTGGTGCTGCAGCTTATCCCGGCCATCTCCTCCCTGACGCCCATCACCACCGCCATACCCCTCATCGGCGTGCTCGCGCTGACAGCTGTCAAGGACGCCTACGATGATTTCGTAAGTGATGTTTTGTTTTTTTTTGGGTAGATAGGATATGGCAATAGTAATTACTACCTTAACGATAGGTAAGGATGGGCTAAGATGGCGTGGCTATTGTGCATTAAACATAACCAAATACAGTTCGGACCCTATTGGAAATGCAACAACAGCAATTCGTAGTCTCATTTATCATAAATTCGTAATAATTGTCAGATTAAGATGTCTTTGTTTGGTCCAAACACGAAAAGTCAGTTTATAATGCCATAGGCCAAGAATCAAGACGATTCCTTACGAATATATTATGAATGTCTTAAGAGTCCGTATACGAAATTTTGCCGATGAATATGAAATTGCAAAGGTTCGCTACAGAAATATTATTTGGTTTTTTCCCCTTATTAGATTTAAAAAAATATATATTAATTATTAGATTAAAAAATATATTTAAGCGCGGACTGCCGACTCGAGCCTTGCGGCGAGTAATATAATGTGAGATTTAGGTTATTTTGAATCGTGTTTTTTGGCACAATTTGTTTTTTTTTTTGTTTTTTCTCGAATTGGATAGAATTTTATCTATAGCTTATTTCTGTCGTTTTCTTTTTATGAATTACAGCTCCAAGTTGCCGAAATGAGCACCAATTCTTTGCCCATTTATCTAAAATTTTGCCGAGTTACATATTTTTTTACTCAACTATTTCATATTAAAGTGGTAAAAAGTAATTCCAACATTGTATAGACGACTTTCTCAACAGTACATTGTATTTTTTCATACCGTTAAGACGTCAATATAATCCATAAACAGGTGATATTCTAAACCTTTTACAGTAATTATTATTTTTAACAAAAAATTAAAACCGACTTCCAAGGTAAAAACAATAGTAATATGAACTAAAAAGTATTAAATAACTCTTACCCTTTAATAGTGCCTTTTTCAGAATTCGTCTAAATCTCAACTATTTCTGTACTGTATACTACAATCTTCATTATTTTTAAAGTCGGTACCAGCTAATTTAATCGTGAGTTCAGTAATGTCAGATTATCTGAAACTTTTGGGACTGGTACCGACTTCAGTTTTTAATTTTGGTTTTTGTTAATTTTTTTGTTAAAAATAATAATTTTACTCCTTTTTAGTTAAGTATCTACAAAATTAGGCTTTATGCGTAAATAACCAATACGAATGTTAACTATTCACATTATGTCACTGTAAGCGAAATTGTGGTAAATGCTTGCAGTTATCTAAGAGATGCTGCAATTTCCATACTTTTATCTTTAAAGATTCAGGAGTTCTGTTCAGTGCCTTTGGACCAAGAGACACCTTCGTATAAAATTTCTCTTATTCGTAACATATGTTTAACTTACTAGAAACAACATTTTAACCACTATGAGTGTTTTGATAAAATTCAAGGATTTTCCTCGATTGCTCATAGATCCCATCATCAGCTCACCACTTTCGTAATTGTTATACAAAATTAAGATTATATCCTATACAACAACACGAGAATTTTGAAAATCGGTCCACAAACAGCGAAATCATTATCAAAAACGTCTGCTTCGATGCAAAATATCACGAAAAGTACCAATAATTGGGTCATAGTGTGATGACCCATGGTATAATGATGGTTGTGATGATGATGATTAATCAAATTGATGTATTAGCTTATGCTTTCAGTTGTTTAAACAACGCCGAAATCCCCAAACCTGTACCTATAAGCATTCAAAAGTTCTGTTCGGTACCTTCGGATCCAGGGTATAACCTGGTGCGAAGTCTTACTTTTTGGTAGCATTTACCTCGAATGCTTCAGAAAAAATCGAAATCACTATATGTTTCCATACAAATTTCAAGAAGTCCCCTCGATTCCTCAAGGATCCCATCATCAGATCACCACTTTTGTGAACATGGTACCAAATTCGAGTTAAACCCTATACAACACAAAAATAATTTTGAAAATCGGACCACAAACGGCTGAGTAATCGTGGAACACACAAAAAAAAAAAAAAGATACATACAGCCGAACATATTACCTACTCCTTTTTGGAAGTCGGTCAAAAATCACAAAACTGTCGCGGGTTTGAGATGGATTATTTAAAAATACTTAAAAAAAATCTAGCTCCAACATTAGATTATAATTGAAATGATCTTACATGTTGTGCATTAAAACTTATAGAAATACTGTATTTTAACTGTTAAATCACGTCTGTTAAATCAGCGAAATCGGCAAATTTCGTATACGGACTCTTATTTAATGCTTGTATTTTAGGGAATTGAGTTTTTACGTTAATATTTATGCTCTGAAGCTTAGGCATATTCCTTACTCTACTTACCTATAATATCTAAAATATCCTATCCTATTGTACCATTTTACTTATTATAAGATTTACATAACATAACAGGTTAGTTTATTGACCTCTAAGTTCTAAAGTCTAAAAGGACTGCTACGCCAGACATCAGCAGGTAAATGTTCAAAGTTGAGTAATCCCCGTTTAAAAATAAGCCAAATGTTTTAAAAACTTGTTTTAAAATACACTTTCGCCGGCCGCTGTGACACGACTGATATGATAAATTGCTCGAATACCTGAAGCGTATTTTCAGCATGGCTTGTCAATTTCATATTTAGAGGTGGGTCGCTGTATTTATTAAGGGTAGCATTGATTGAATTTGCTGCTTATACGTTGCGATGTTGGAACTATGCATAATGGTACTCGTATCTAGTTTTTTTTTACATTGGAATTATCCGAAAGATCATGCATCTATCGAAATTAATTTTTCTTTGAAGTTAAACAAAAAGAAAAGGGTTATTCCCAATGTAACACTACTTAACCAACCACTAGTGGGCATAGATATTATCGAGAAAACATAACAAACATTATTTCGCAGAGCCTAATAAGTAGGGCCTAGCCCACTATCCTGGCGGTGTAGTTCTAAGTTGTTAATAGGAAATTATCACTAACATTATAGATGACAAATATTCAAGACTAAGGGCCTGTTTCATCACTTTCTGATAAAGTGCCTGATAGGCTATCCACGACTTTTTTGACAGATTCTGCATACACTATCTATCAAGTTAAGTGGTAGATAGCCTATCCAGCACTTATCAGGAAGTGGTGAAACATGCCCTTAGTGAAAAACGAGGATGCTAGTGATTCATAGCGATGATTATGATGACGATGATGAGTGAATAAGAATGTGGTATTCCAAGACAAACAACCTCATCTAGGGATTCGTAATATCCGCTCTTGCTAGGGTTGCCAGGTCGCTAAACCGAAAAGCCGGACAAAGTAGTCAGCTTGGCCGGACATTAGTACAAAAAAGCCGGAAACCTTGCTATCGAATACTTAGAATCTAAAGTTTTAGTATTGCAATACGTTCGGCAGCGCGTACTTGTCTGTTTTATTAAAACAATTTAAAATCTAATAGATACAATTTTTACATCTCGTTAGGTGTTTTTCCGTCTTAAATTTATAGGATTTTCGAGTCTCTACAAAAGCCGGACTCCTTTGATTTAGGCCGGACATGCAAGCAAAAAGCCTGACTGTGTAGTGTGTTCGGAATCAGATTTATCTGGATGCCTGGCAACCCTAACTCTTGCAAATGGAGTTACGCAAGGAGTAATGGGGCGTTGTAAAGATAAGTCACTATTATAGCTCTAATATTAAAAAGATAATTTTGAAAGAAAGAGATTTTCATACTTTTGCTCACTTTCACCAGTCTGGGTTAAGTTAAGCGTGGTTTATATCATGATACCTTGTTTAAACCTAGAGTAGTGCATAAGGCCGTCAACTTTAACACTGCTCCGTTGATCGAAAATTGGAAGGTTGCAGTGAACAGGTTGCCATATTCTAGCCCATTCAACGCCTAGTTTCTGAGTTGCTGTAACGGGAATTCATCTTTTTAATTTTAATGGTGTTGCTGGTTGTTCAAAGCATTTGGCGTCAACCAATCAAAATTGCTATTTAATTAAACTCTTATCAAAAACCCTCAGGAACCGGGCAGTAACAACCTATCGGATCGGAGATTGCAAAAAGCGGAAGATAAGGTCATGATATAGATATTAATACTTTCACCCGTCATAAAATACCTTTATCCCATGACAGCATAATGGAAAACAACTTTATGTGTCATCAAAACAACCGCAGTACATCTAGGGAAAATGAGCAACCATAATGTTAAATGTTATCCTGTGAATACCAATCACGTACCTGTTGTTATGGGGAACCATTTGCCATAAAGACGTGAACAACAAACGTTTTCTTCACATTGATTTACTGTAGAAGTTATGAGGTCAAGTAAAGTCGAATATGAAACGCTTAGATCAGGAGTTCCCAACCATTGCCGAAGCGTTGTTCCATTTTGGTGGAAATACAGTCCTTTTATGGTAGATCGGTCGGTCGTGGAGGGAGTACCGTATTTGACAGATCCAGGACATCTCTCCGTATACGGCTGATGGCAAATCGCTGGTGGTTTTAGTGGGTTCCCAAACAAGGGCACGGTACCGTGCTTAAGGGGACGTCAGTGCCCAGGGGTCTTACGTAGTGGGAAGTAAGGGCTCAGGGCGAGGGTAAAACATAGGTTTTATATTGTTTAAATATAATATATTCTTGTTTTAATTAAAACTAAACAAAGCTTGGTCACATTCAACGGTAGAAATCAGTAAAGACAAAGTCACAGCTGCTGCTTTCTTTTGTTAACGGTGAAATTAATAAGATAAAGGTGACATCTTTATCTAATTTAATTTCACCGTTGAAATAAACCCTTGCTAAGCAAGAACAAGAACTACTGATTCTAGGATCGACTAATCACTAGAGCGTAATATGTACACTTTTAAGTATTATTTTATACTATGAAAATACCATCAAAAGGAAATGGAAAGGGACATCAATTTTTATAATCTGAAGTAGGCTCTATAAAAAAGGTTGGTAACCCCAGATCTAGGGCGAAATAGCGAAGCCCAGGGCATCGACCGCGTCCTTATTTCCTTGTTTTTTGGAGCTAGCTCTTAACATTCCATTTTATTACTTTTACGAGAACTCTATTATATTAAGTGGAGCTAACGTAGTGATGTTTTTCGCTTTGAAAACAGTTTGTGGTCGCAATTCAGGTCAGAGTTATATAATTCTTATGTGATTTAAGGTGACTTTCCGATCTTTGCCGCGAGCGACTGCGACCGACAAAAATTTAAATAAAATGGGCTATGCTAGAGTTTTCATTTTCTACCGAAATAATTGGTCTAACGGCCCACGCTGCATTGATGTGGCCAGTGGCGTAGAGCACAATAAAACCTATTTATTATAGTCTATGCTCTATGTCATAAATTGTCATTTTATTTGAATTATTGTCGGTCGCGATCGCTTGCCGCGTTAATCGCAACGGTACCTTATGGCTGCCATAGACGCTACGGTCTACCGGAGAGGTCCACTTGTGCAGGTATGCTTGCGCAGGTAGACCAGAATGTGTGTGGGAATAGACCTGTGCAGTTATTTGGACCTGCGCAGGCGACCGGTGCAAAATCTATCCCCACACACATTCCGGTCTACCTGCGCAGGCATACCTGCACAGGTGGACTTCTCCTGTAGGCCATAGCGTGTATGGAGTACATTAGGCATGAAACGAACAGAGGAAATAGGAAATCTAATTTGACGAGTATGACTTAACACTGTGAGTAATACTGGCGATAACGAAACAATGACGTTTTGTGTGAACAATGACCGGCACACTTTGTTAGCACTAACGCATAATTAAGTATAATATTGTAAAATTAATAATATTACGGTCTTAGTTTATTATTGGACTGTTTCTTCGAATTTTATTCAAAAAAATCTAAAAAAAAAAATAATAAAAAAATAGTTTGTTATTATTTTTAGCAATATTCCGCGAAATAACGCGAAATAAATAATTATTTCGCGGAATATTGCTAAAAATAATAACAAACTAAATTTTAAGCTATGGATTTCCGCAAAGTAACGCCTGATTCCATTAACTATCCAAAAAAATCTAATCAGAATGGATGATTTAAATATGTATGTTGATATTATATAATAAGTACAGAATTTTTAATTCTACTTTTAATGCTGTTTTACTCAAAGAACTATAAGTATTATTTATAAATGATTACAATATGAAACTTTAATTAACCCTTCAGTGAATATTTGTAATTTAAAAAACCTCTTCTCGAAAATGTTCAACCGAAACTATTAATGCAATATTATCTATCGGCAGTAAATTCTGGTCCAACGAAACTCCTTTGACGATATTATTGTATTAGAATTCTATACGTGCATTAAATTTCTGCATTCATTCATTGATGCATATTTCAATATTTCTACAAAAGTATTTCAAATATTGAAGCATTCGACAGGTGTGAGTTGTGACAATTCTCGAGATCTTTTGACCTCGGTGTTCCTTTTTCAAATGTAGAGCAGGATGCTATTCTATTTCCGTTTCCTGAGCAAAGAAGTTCTTACGAACAGATGAATCAGGTCAAACATGCGATAACGACAGGCTTACCTAAAAATGATTAGCTAGTATTTGCGACAAAGTGTACTCGAATAGTATTGTTTTTATGTTCTATAATTTGTAACAGCTGGGTAATATAATACAAAATTCATAAATTCTAAACGTCGAAACCTTTTCAGTGTCTTGACGTAGGTACCTACTTACCGTTCATATTTTATTTTATGAAGAAATCCTTAATCTTAGGATTTTTTGACTGCCTCTGCCACAAGTCATAGAAATAGTATTTATAGATGATAGGTACTTACAAATAATTGATTTATTAATTAAGTACCTAAATCATACTGATAAATTGTAAGATATAAATTGTAAACTGTAATTATTTTGTGATATCGACACGCAATGTTCGCTGAGTGCTGAATTATCTTAACCACCGACCACCATGTATATTCATTAGATCGATATGCTAATTGGTTATTAAATTTCCTTCTGTACATTTCACTTAATCTATGTAGAGTTTTACACAAAACATTCCGTTGGGCTTTTCATCATAATCAGATTTTTTTTATTTTGTTTGTTTTCTATTTCTATCTAGATATTGCCTGAAACTTGTCAGAGGAACATGCTTATCGCGTAAACATTTTTCAGTGATAAAAACTATCCTATGTTCTTTCTTAGTTATGTTTTTAACCCCCGACCAAAAAGAGGGGTGTTATAAGTTTGACCTGTCTGTCTGTCTGTCTGTGTGTCTGTCTGTGGCATCGTAGCATCCAAACGGGTGGACCGATTTTGATCTAGTTTTTACCTTTGATGTAAAATGGTTCTTCAGTAATTTGAGTATGGGGAAGTAACAGACAGTCAAACTTTCCATTTATAATATAAGTATGGATAGAGGGTAGGGCATAACATGAAGATTAATGTTCGCTATACGTAAACGTCGCAAGCCTGATAGCTTTACTCATGCAAACGCATGATTTTAGCAATATCATTGTCCCTTTATTATGTTTCTGCTATACAATCTTACCTAGGTTGCCGAAATATGTATTTCCTTGTAGAATTCTCTCTTATCTTCGCAAAACTGACTCCATGGCACACCATCTAATTTACCTTCTTTAGCGCACGCAAAATGATCTACCGTAAGTTGGGGCTTTTCGGAAACCGTGGGGCTATTTAAAAAAAATAAAATAAAAGATTTGGTAATTTTTAACTTTTGTTTTACTGGTAACTGGTAAGTATTCCTTTTTTTTTCATCTGGCAATACTTCAACTAAAACTCTAGTGGGGGACGAAATTTGGAGGTAATGAAACTATTGTGAGTGCTGCAAAACTAATTTAGAAAAAAATCGTCAAAATTGAACTTATTTATGTGTGGCCTACTTTTGGTGTGTTACGAGAAGTTTTTGGAGGTAAGATAAATATGGGATTTGTCACATATCGTACGTTTTCTTGTGATTCTAATTATTTATACCGGCGTTTCCTAACGTTTTTACATCGCCATATCTATTTTGTTTTATAAATTGGGGCTTTTTGAAACCGTTTTGGGGTTATTCGGAACAAAATTCCAAATAGCTCCTTTTGAGGCTGGTGATAGTTTTGTTAAGATTATAGGTGGTGTACCAAATAACCCCAAATGCAATTTTCGAGTATTTAAGGGTAGGTTGCATTTTGTTTCAGTTTTATGAACATAGTGCGTACGTATGTAAGAAAATGTACAAAATACAAATACACGAAATGGAAAGGCATATCTGCTACTTCCCCTTAAATTGTTCCAAATATACCCCACATACTTCACTAAAATACTAAACTTATTCCAAATAACCCCAAATTTAGCACCACCATATCTTTATAAAAATGTTTAGTATGAAAAATAAATATTTGCAGTGTTAGTATGTACATAGTAATGTGAAGTGTTATTGTTCCAACAATCGCCTGATGAGATAAATTGAAACAAAGCCAGAATATTTTTAAATTTAGTTATTTTGTGTCAAATTTCGAATAGCCCCACTATTATAATTTCGAATAGCCCCACTATTATAATTTCGAATAGCCCCACTATTATAATTTCGAATATCCCCACTATTATAATTTCGAATAGCCCCACTATTATAATTTCGAATAGCCCCACTATTATAATTTCGAATAGCCCCACTATTATAATTTCGAATAGCCCCACTATTATAATTTCGAATAGCCCCACTATTATAATTTCGAATAGCCCCACTATTATAATTTCGAATAGCCCCACTATTATAATTTCGAATAGCCCCACTATTATAATTTCGAATAGCCCCACTATTATAATTTCGAATAGCCCCACTATTATAATTTCGAATAGCCCCACTATTATAATTTCGAATAGCCCCACTATTATAATTTCGAATAGCCCCACTATTATAATTTCGAATAGCCCCACTATTATAATTAAACTGAGATTTGTTACTAGAAATCATCAAAGTACAGTTACCTGTACTTAGTTCATTTTAATAATAATTTTCACAAAATGTTGTACCAAATAGCCCCATTTTACCGGTACTTCTGTACAACACAAACTTTTTTTTAACTCACCGTTTTTTCACAGTCAAATTTTACCGAAAATGAGTTTACACAATAATAACATGATAATCGTAAGGGTTCGTAATCCGTATGCATGTCGACAAACGTCTTGTACATTAGTAGATCGTAAAGATTCTAGAGCTAGGCTCTAGAGCAGGGGTTCCCAAACTTATTTGTCTACTGCTCATTTTGAGAATAAATTATGTTTTAGCGCCCCCACTGTTTCAACTTTAAATGCATCCAGATGAAAAGAAATTACACATCACCCCCCAAGCCTCTACACAACGCCCCACACCGCCCCCCTTTAGACTTTTAGTGCCCACAAGGAGGCGTTATCTTATCACCCACTTTGGGAAAGGCTGCTCTAGAGTCACACGCAAAATGTTGCCCTCTATCTACATACTTTTAATTTAGGCAACGCATCTATATCAAACTTGCAAATCCGATTTAATTTGAAGTCTATTCAAGCTCTTGCGATTTTTGTACCTTAGTAATAAAACCTATGTCTATTCATACTTGACCAACCATATTAACTAAGAAGGTGACGATATCATCACTCAATAACGGTCCCGACTGGCCTCCTACTGACCCCAAAACCACAATCAGACGGCCCTGGAGACAATTAGTCGCCTAAACGCTTATGTAATTGAACTATATTAGATGGACATTCGACATGTCCACTCTATGGTAGAGATTGAGCGCCTTGGGATTTTTTCTAGAACTCTATATTTATTTCTGGCAATTGAATAATTATTCTGGAACTTCAATAAGTGTACAATAGAATACAAAGCCATTGTCGCTACGTCTATGTTGCTGTCTTTGAATTATGCTTTGATCAAAAAAAATAAAATACAGCCGAACATCATAAAATATAGCAGAACCTCCTCAGTTCAAAAGCTCAGTTAAAAAGCCATTTGACAGATGACAGCCTATATATTATTCTTCGTTTATGAAGGTAGTTCTTAAACTTATATTAATACCTCGATCGTTGGAATCGCAGACACAATATATTTTCAATTCTTATGCGACAGCCGGGTGCCGATTGGGGATTGTTGGGTTAAATATATATAAGGTTATTTCTATTCTCTTAGGATTTTCGACGATTACGTAGTAAATAATAACACAATTGGGTTTCTGGAAAAAACGAAGTTTTTATTTTAATCAAAATATGTGGATCTACATAACATAAAGCTTTAATTATTACATTTAAATTATAACAAAATCTTACCTGGAAAAAACAAAGAAACGACATTTAGTGTTATTAAATTAACAATCGCCGAAATCAATGATAATACTTTCTAGTTTTTAGTCCATTCGGCCATCTTTTCTTTTCATAGATTACATAGAAGTCGTAGAGCAGAAGGATCTGTCAAACAATCATCCAAACGGCGGCAAAATGCAAATAAAGAAAAATACATTTTTCTTTACATCTCCCCCCCAAAAGAAAATATAATCAGGTGTTTAGTCACGCAAACTCTCAGACTAGATGCCATCAGGAGCTGGGGTTAGTTTTGAGATGTGAAAAAAAATTGACTCCGACTTCTTATGATCAGTATTTATCTTGTAGATTGTATTTGATATTTTTTCTATAATTTGATAAGGTCCGAGTTTCAATTCATCCAGTTTTTTTCTATTAAGTCTGTTACCATTCTCCACAAAGACAATATCACCAACTTTAAAGTCTATGCATATTTGATTCTTATCATAGATTTCTTTGTTGTAATTATGTGATTTTATTGTGTTTTCTAAAGCTTTTTGCCTGTCTTTTATTTAATCATTCTCAGTCTTTTTCAGCTTCATCTCATTCGGCAAAAGAGATACATCTGTGCCATATAGTAGGTACTTTGGAGCATATCCAGTAACCGAGTGTTTCGTCTCATTATAGTTTTTTACACAGTTTTGAGCAATGGTTGTCCATGCAACTTTTTTAACATTTTCATTTGCTTTGCATCGGATTTTGTTGACTAATGTCTGATTAAGTCTTTCATTTAGACCATTTGAGTAAGGCGAGTTAACTGCTGTAAAGATTATACAGATATTTTCCTGGTCCAAAAATCCTTTAAATTCTTTAGAATTAATACATGGATACTGATCCGATAGAATCAATTCAATATTATGAATTTCTCCACAGTTTTTTATGAGCTTGATGAAGTCATTTGAGTTTTGTGTACTTGAAGTTAAAATATGTGCATACCTAATAAAATGGTCCACTAGCAGATGTAAATACTTCTTCGTCGACCGTGTACCTCCAAAGCCTCCAATTGTATCAATAGAACATATTTGAAACGGTTTTGTGGCAGGTCCCAAATGTGACATTAATCCATATTTGTTCTGTCCTGTTGATTTGTTTTTTATACACACTAAGCAATTTTCACAAATTCTTTTTATGTTCTTTGTGATGTTCTCCGCTGTATACAATGAACTAATCATACTTTGCATCTGCCTAATTCCTAAGTGTCTTTATGTATTTTATTAACCCCCGACAAAAAGGAGGGGTGTTATAAGTTTGACGTGTCTGTCTGTCTGTCTGTCTGTGTGCCTGTCTGTGGCATCGTAGCATCCAAACGGGTGGACCGATTTTGATTTAGTTTTTTTTGTTTGAAAGCTGACATGATCGAGAGTGTTCTTAGCTATAATTCATCATCATCAGCCTGCTCAGTGCTGGAAAATCGCGGTTCATCTGGTTCGTGAAGGGCTGATTAGCAACTTGCAGTCGTTTGGTGGGCTTTATATTTTGCATTCTAGTTCGTGACATTTATGAATATGTATATACAGATGAATGGAAAGTTGACCTGGTGCTGCAGCGTCACCTGGTAATCAATAGGAATTAGGATACCCAACTCCTCACCAACTTAGAGCAATGGCTTCGTGTTTGGGCTCATTTTAATTGCAACAACTAGTAAGACGTAAATAAACTGTAAATATTTGCATGCTGCTGCTGCAGCATCACCTGGATTCTTTCAACATTAGCGGTCCCCCGACACACCGTGACAACAATAATTATGGACTAAAATATCACTTAAGACTAGGAATTATTCAAACTTAAAGTCAGTAAATATTATTTCATTACTTTTTAAAGTTGTTTGGCGGGGGGTTTTTTTAAATTTCTTAATTTAATTTTATTTATGAATTGTATGCTAAATTTTTCAGATAAAATTATTTTGTCTTTGTTCTTTACTCTTTTATAATATATGTTGTCTTTTGATATTATTTTATCTTTCTTGCACTGTATATTTTCATTTTTTTCTTGATCTTCTAAGAATTCTTGTAGTTTTATTGTGTTTACTATTTTTAATTGTTCATCTTGATTTTCATTTGGTCCAAGGACAGGGTTTCTACTCAGAAAATCAGCTTCAATGTTATATCTGCCGGGCGAGTACTTCATTTGGAAATCATATTGTGACAGATAGAATGTAAGTTCACCCAATTCCCCATCTGTCCTTGATTTAATGTTCATAGTTTCCAACGGTTTGTGGTCAGTAAATACAGAAAATCTTCTACCTATCAATAAATGCTGCCAATACTTAACACATTCCTTAATCGCTAGGCATTCCAGATATATTGCTTTCTTCCTTTTTTGAACTTCATTTAGCTTTTTAGAGAAGTATGCAACAGGTAATAACTGGGAGCAGTCTTGAAGCAGCCACAAGACAATAATGAGGAAAACCTCATTATTGTCTTGTGGCTGCTTCAAGACTGCTCCCAGTCCCTGTATACTGGCATCTGTATATATGTGAATAGGGAGATTAGGATCAAAGATCGTTAATATTGGTTGAGAACATAAAATTTGTTTCATTTCATCGAATGACTGTTGACATTTTTCAGTCCAGTTAAATATTTGTCCTTTTCTTAAAAGATTATGCAAAGGCTCTAGTTTTATTGCTATATTTGGCACATACTTATGGTAAAAGTTTATTTTCCCTAAAAATTGCCTTACCTGTTTCTGTGTTTTTGGAATTGGGAAATTTTGTATTGATATCAAATTATCCTTCAGCGGTCTGACTGAGTTATTCTGTATTATATGACCCAAGTATTTGACTGATTGTGCTGCAAACATACATTTAGAAAATTTGAGTTTCAGGCCTTCTTTTTTTTATGGCTTCAAATAATTGTTTTAGGTGTCTTATATGGTCTAAAAATGTTTTTGAAAATACTAATAAGTCGTCTATAAAACTTACTGCAAATTCTCCTAGCTTATTTTTTCGTATAATGTTACACATTATTCTTTGAAAAATGGCCGGTGCTGTCTTTAGACCGAACGGCAAACAGGTCCATTGGTAGTTGCCCTCCTGTGTGACGAATGCAGTTTTGTATCTGTCAGTTGTTTCTGACAATGACGCAATGGTATGAACCAGAAAGCGGAGTTCAAATCTAGCGTAGAGAAAAATTTGCAGTCTCTTGTTTTCACTATAAGGTCTTCTATAAGAGGGAATGGTTGCGATTGCGGAACCACTATCTTATTAAGTTCTCGGAAATCTATGCATAATCTGGACTTTTTATTTTCATCTCTTTTGTAAGCGAGTGTAACAGGTGCTGGAAAAGGGCTATATGATTCCTCGATTATATTTTTTTCCAATAACTTTGCAACCTGTTTTTCTATTTCCTTCTTATCTTGAATAGTGCAACGATATGGTCTTTTACTGCAATATTTTTCCACTTGTAAATCGATGTGTGCCTCATAACCCGTTACTCTCCCTATGTCATATTTATCTTTTGCAAAAACAGACTTATATTTTGATATCAACTCCTCAATTTGTGCTTGATCCTTGAAATCTAGATGATTTATGTAAATTTGAAAGTTTTCTTCACATAAGTGTTCATTAAAGTTTATTATATTTGAATTATTTTTTTCTTCAAAAAACCGTTGAATTTTAGAACCAGGCAGTTTCTGATGTACTTTCAAATTTTCATCTTGACACAAGTAAAATTCTTTTATGCAGTCTAGTCCTATCAAAAAGTCATAGTCAAAATTCTTTCTGTCTATCACAAAAACATTCATTTCCTTTTCCATATCAAAAATGTTTATATTAACTTTGATTATGCCGTTCGCTTTTTTAACGCCATTAATTGTTTTCAAATTAGCATTGTTGCTGAAGTTAGGATCTTTATTATTTATCTTTAATAACTTTAAATTGATCAATGATACATTAGAACCAGAGTCGTAGATTCCAAATATCTCAATATTGTTATTAAGAACTAATTTTACTTTAATTAATGGCGGCACAGTTAGTTTTTTTGATCTTCACACTGTATTTCACATTCTAGCTCTGAATTATTGATGAGTTTTATTTGCTTTTTATCCTTTTCATTATTTATCTTAGGATTAAACCAACATAAATCTTCCGAGTGGTAACGTGCACCTTTTTTTAATTTTTCACAAATGCTACACTTTTCTTTTATTATATTTGGTTTAGTATCTTCTCTCTTTTTGAAAATTCTTCTTTTTAAAACTAGATGCTCTAACTTTCTCAGTTCATTGAATAAATCTTTTACATACACAACCTCCTCCTTGTTAATTCTGTCTGTTATAAAGTCTGGCAAGCCCGCAGCTATTATATCAATTAATGTCCCTTCATCAATTGATGAAAGTTTGTCAGTAGTTATTGTTTCAAAAATTCATATTAAATCTGCCTACTCATGTTTGAAACAAGGAATTCTAATTTTGGTATTATTTATTCAAAGGCATTTTTCTGTAAGCAAAACTAGCTTGTATCAAACAATTGTTTTTCTTACTTCTAGCAATAGTTTTTCTTTTCTTACAGCATAGTCCAACAAAGAGCCTGATTGATACTTAAAAGACAATGCATACTTGCTTGTTGACCAACCTTTAATGGCATAGGTTTGTAAAAAACTTGATTTCCATTCGGACCACTCTGATTGTAAGCTATGTTTAATCATCATCATATTTTTATCCTCATCCACATAAGTATTTAAAATGTCTTCCGTAGTTTTTATCCAGACATTTCTGGATTGGTGTCTTTTTTTCAGTGTATTTTTCACTGTACTAAAGGTTTTACAGGCTTGTATATGTTTGTGGAGTGACACTGCTTGATATTCTTCAGGAATTAGAAAAATCTTGTCATCTTGTGTACTGATTGAGGTTATGGCAATGTGGTTCGACTTTCCGTCTGATGTTGGTTTTACTTGGAATGCGAATTTCAATCTTTCCATAATATTTTCTTTTCTTGACAATAAATGTCGTTTTATAAAGTTATTTCCATGAACGTAGAAAAAAAGGCGGACGGAGTCTTGTCATATACAAAACTGTGTCTTCACTTTTCTTCTGAGTCGGCCACACACACGATCTGACGCCTGTCAAATGGTATGGACTAGCGCAAGAATGTGTGCGTGCGGACCTTGTACATACAGCCAGCTGGCCGACTCTGAACGACACAGTTTTGTGTATGGTGGGACTCCGTCCGCCTTTTTTTATACGTCCATGGTTATTTCTATTTTCTTAGGATTTTCGACGATCACGTAGTAAATAATAACACAATTGGGTTTCTGGAAATAACAAAGTTTTTATTTTAATCAAAATATGTGGATCTACATAACATAAAGCTTTAATTATTACATTTAAATTATAACAAAATCTTACCTGGAAAAAACAAAGAAACGACATTTAGTGTTATTAAATTAACAATCGCCGAAATCAATGATAATACTTTCTAGTTTTTAGTCCATTCGGCCATCTTTTCTTTTTATAGATTACATAGAAGTCGTAGAGCAGAAGGATCTGTCAAACAATCATCCAAACGGCGGCAAAATGCAAATAAAGAAAAATACATTTTTCTTTACATATATTATGTTTTAAAGGTCTAAGCGTGTATAGGGATAGAGGGAAGCAAGTTTGTTTTATACTATGTAGTAATAAAACATTAACTTTATCCTCTCCTTATTCTGAATATGTACACAAATACCCAAAAATAATAAGGAAGTAGGCCAGACTTTGTCCTAACGGAATTTGTCCGCCGGAATTTATTAAGGAGATGTCTCGATAATGTCTGAGGCCTAGACCACTTTGACCTTAATATCTGACATGGGAAAAATACGCATGAATAGATATTATAGCGAATTCGAGCTGTATTGTAAGATTCTGTCGTGTCATCTTTAAGGAAGATTATGCTATAAATGCTCCATATGTACTATGTGTCATAGAACTAACATAAAATATATATTATTCCGGATATTGTTTACTCGTAGTAGAGTTAATGAGAGAGAAAATATTATAATTTATAACCGCCATTTATGTTATTATTATTAGGATAAAATAATAATGTTAATTTCCTTTCCTCTTAGTATGAGGATATTTATTAATTCTATTGTTTATATGTAACAAGAAATTTAATCATTATTATAATAATTAACTGTAATTTTGATAATAATATCACTGTATAAACATTAAACATGCCGGGGCTGCAAGGTAAACTTATTTATTTTCCTTGCATCCGCATGCCATTTTTGGCTGAATCTAAAAGCTAAAAACAAGTTTTTGCCAAGGATTCTCGTGGACTATTAATATATTTTTTTATGAAATAATGTTTTTTTTTTCAGCAACGTCATCAGAACGACTCCCAGGTCAACCACCGGCGGGCGAAGACGCTACGAAACGGCAAGCTGGTGGAGGAGAAATGGGCGTCTGTACAGGTGTGTTACAGAATAAATTGAGATAATTGAGCGCTACAAGCGTTGCTATGGCCGTATCAGTCGTGATACAGTTGATATATTGTACAAAACGACAAGACAAGATACCGTAACGTATCTTATTTAAAAAGTTTTACATGCCCCAAAAATGTTTCAGTCCGCGTCATAACTCATAAGACGTCTTGGAAACATATGTAAACCACCCAATTATTGGCACTCCACGAGTTCATACCGCAGAAAGTCCTAATGGCAATCATAGTAAACGATGTGGTAGTTTCCCCTGTGTAATAACTAATAAGTTTTGATACGTCAAATGTCAATTATTGTTGTTCTAAATATTTATTTTAACGGGCATTGGCCCACCACACATTCCCACCACCGTATCCAGTAGCGACGTTTGGGGGGGGGCGACGTTGGGCGACCGCCCAGGGCGCCTGATGAAAAGGGGCGCCACTTTTTTTAGCATTGCCAGCACCCTGGGCGTCGAAGAAATCTCGCCCACGGCGCTGGTCGTGTTAAAACCGGCACTGACTGTATCTCCTGTCTCCTGTTGTTCTATAATGTGTTGCAGCGGCGTGCACAAGATTTTGACACTGGTAATGCAGCGATATCGGTTCAGTAGTTTTGGTGTGAAAGCAAAACAGACAGACAAACGGACAAAAAGAGATATTTTCGCATAAATTATAATAATAGTGTGGATATAAATTAAAAACTATGTTTTCTAAACTATTAGTATAGTTACGTTCTGCTATGAAGAAATAAAAAAACGCCATCTGTTGTCACGCGTTGGAACTACAATGAGAGTTTATTTCATCGAAACCCATGGAAATATACCAATTACCATACAACATAATATTGTACGCTAAGCTAAAATAAATAAAAACGCCATCTATTGTTACGTATTAGAAATACAATGTGAATTTATTTTCATCGATATTTCCATGGAAATTAGATAATATATTTTTGCCTCATCAAAATGTAGCCTATGGCTCTCTCAGGCTCTAGACTAACTGTGTATAAAATTTTATTACAATCGGTTCATTAGTTTTGGCGTGAAACAAAACAAAACAAAAACTTTTTCTTTTACAACTTTTTCATTTTTATATCTAGTATATTTTAAGTACTCACCTAATCAGCTTAACTTTTGTCTTTTCACATAATCAAGGTTCCGGTTACTTGAGATCCGATCCATAATCCGATGTAAATAAATGCAAAATTTTGGCCTCCACAAATTATCTTATCCAAGTGAGTGATAGTTATGAATGTACGCAATTATTAATGTTAAACTGTTAAATATTATACAAACTTTCAAATATTAAAATCTAAAATATTCTTAGAAAACTATAAAACCAAAAATAATAATATAATATAGTACTAACAGTGCTCGATCACATGAAAAAAGCAAATGGCCTCCCAAAACACAAAAAATTTCAGCTATGTAAAATGTAAACAACTATTATAAACCTCACAAAACAAAAATGCATACTTAATGTACATATTATACGTAATTAGTTAGATTTGCGTCTATTCATTTTACTCGGATTATATCCGATTGCTCACGACTATTCACGAGTAGTTCCGATCGCCGTCGGCATGGATGGCGCGGGCGCCCGCGCCGGCCGCGGCGCCAGTGCTATTATTTAAATATATTATTTATTACTTGGGGTACTTTCCACTGAGAGATCAAAACGCTGAAAATACGACTTCAGCCGACCGCAATTATTGTTTGCGGCAAAAACGTCACTCATGATGTCATTATTTATATAAAAACAGTAATAAAAACCAAATAAATATACATTTTTGCTTAAAAAATTTCACGCCCATGAATATAATATAATATTTTTACTCCCTAAAATACGCACTATATATTTAATTTTTCCCTACTAAAAGTGGGATATCCCCATAGTTGGCAACTCTGCTGGGGTCTGCCGCAGAGCTTGCAGTAGATAATCGCATTCGATATTCATGGTTGTGTGCGTTTTCGGCTGTGCACGGACACACTCACACATACGCGCAAGGCAGGCACCTCAACACTGAGCCTATCTTGACCTCTCGTGAACCCGTTCGCGCGTGTACCTGATTACATGTTGCTATTTTATAAATTGAGGCGTTTTAAATGTGTATTATTTATTTTTTTACTATATTTTTTACTATTATTATTAAAAAATTAACGTCATGAGTCATTTAAAAAGTACAAAAGTTAAATTAAAATATCTGTTATCTGTGAATGGCAAGCACTGCCTTTGCCTACAAAGACTGCACGCCCATGATGTGTTGTGTGTGCAGGTGGGGGACGTGATCAGGCTGGAGAACGACCAGTTCGTGGCCGCCGACATCCTGCTCCTCAGCAGCTCCGAGCCCAACGGCCTGTGCTACATCGAGACGGCCGAGTTGGACGGGTGAGTGTACACAGAATTCATATCAACGCCTTAGCTTCAATGACTTAGAGTAGCCTTTCCAAAGTGGGCGATAACGCCCCCTTGTGGGCGCTGAAGGTCTGAAGGGGGGCGGTGTTGGACCCAGAAAAAAAATGATGGCGTTGTGTAGAGGCTTGGGGGGTGATTAATTTCATCTGGATGCATTTTAAATTGAAACAATGGGGGCGCTAAAACATAATTTGTTCTCAAAGTGGGCAGGTAGACAAAATAAGTTTGGGAGCCTCTGGCTTAGAGGGTGGCTCTTGACTCGGAGATCGTGATTTCGATTCCCGTGATGAAAACATGTATTTCTGAGTTTGGTTAGGATATCGCAGGCTGATCACTTGATTGTCTGACAAGTACGATCCATGCGTGGAAAGGCATGAAAGACGGCATCCAGGGCATGTAAAAATGTCGGTTTTGCTCCTGATCTCTCGCCAATCGTGTAGGTCGAGTCTCTCTCTCTATTCCTCTGTCTTCTGTGAATCTGAGGTAAGAATCTGACGTATTAGTGCGAAAGCGCACCTGTTGTAACCTTTTTGCCGAAGAACCGTTTTTGAATGACATCAAATAAGTAATCATTGTTTGACTATCATTTCGATAAACTCGCAGTTCTCTTGACTTCAAAGTTCAAACGCCTTGCAAAATCTCACAATCAGCATGCGACACCAACAAGTGACAACCACACTATCGTGTCGCGTGTTATAATTCGCTTAGTGGTTCCTAATGAATGGCCGGTCAGTTTGCCATGCAGCGATTACGGTGAAAAATTGCACTTCGTTCGCCGCCGTCAATTGATTCTAATAGCCTCTATGTTTTTGCTCATTAGCTTGTATTACTTTTTGTTTCATAATATTATATTATGCTTACAGTAAGCATATTAGTAATACAAGTAATACAAGTAAGCAGCTTACTCTGGAATGGAGACCAAGGCTGGGAAATCGGGGTGTAGGTCGACCTCCAACTAGGTGGGACGACGATCTCCGCTTAGTTGCGGGTCCATGTTGGATGCGTGTAGCAGGAGATCGGTAAGCTTGGCGTTCTTTGAGAGAGGCCTATGTCTAGCAGTGGACGAATATAGGTTGATATGATGATGATGATGATGGATATTATATGCATTTACATTATATATTAACTGCTTTAAGGGGATTCTACTCGTGCTTGTAGGCATTAATTACTGAACTAGCCGGTGACTGTACGTTCTGCCGCTATTAACTATATTATGTCCTTTCCTGGGATCCAAAGTATCTGCTTATAATACCTCGATCGTGGAAAAACCAGACAATAGCTTATCTATTGTTATCCCGGCCGCATGTGGCCGCTTGGAAGTTGAAGCTAACCATTTCAGCAGTTTAAGTTTAAATAGATAACAGACAGACAGACTCACTAATGATACCTATAAACCTACCTTGGACTAAATTTAAATGTGCGTCCAACTAAACATTTACATGTATTCCTAGACGTGATTTATGAATCTATAATATTAATGACTTGTCTCTAAAATCTAGACTACACAAATTGTCTTTTAAAAGTAGCGTTTACGTTCAAAACATACATATTAGGGTCAGTGTACAAATAAAAAAAAAAAATATTAAAATGCCCATTGGAACCAACGATGAGTTCTCATCTAAGACAGTCTGAAGTCAGTTTTGACTATAATATGAGACAAATCATTCTTACAATTTTCTAGAAATTGTCGACAAGCGTTAGTTGAGTTGTTGCGGGACAGTATTATTAACGCTTTTAAGCTGTCGTCTGAGAGACCTACATATTTTAGTTTCAAGTGTGCACAGCTTTATATTTCAACTGTTTTATTGTAGGTGTGCGGTAAGCCTTACATGTTGAATAAAATTACATATTTATATTATTGAAGGTACAATAATAACATGGAATTCAAAGAATTCTACATATTGTAATTGATTGTGAATAATCACAACTCTTCCGATGCCATTGTTGTGATGTTCGTAGAAGGTGCAAAGTAATTCTTATTGTTTGTATTCAAGGATTTTTGTGCCTCATTCTGTATCATTATCGGACGATAAGTATTCTTTCAATATTTATTGATGTAGATTTTATTCTCTTATTAGAACCATCAATGTCCTTTAAACTTACTTCAATACGAAGTAAATATGACTTCATAGGAAGGTTTTCAAGTGCTGATATTCTTTCAATATTTATTGATGTAGATTTTATTTTCTTATTAGGGGGCGTCCACAAATTACGTGAGGTGTTTTTTTAAATTTTTTGACCCTCTCCCCCCCACAAATCTCACGTGAGATTTTTCAAACGTGGGTTTCTTACGTAAACGTTTGGTTTGACAGTCATTAGATTTTCTTTCGAACGAATTTGTGAATGATAATCGTATATAACGATTACGCTTACGATTAAATCTTAAGGGGGAGCAAGTTCAAGAAACGGTCGATTTTCAAGATCGGGATTGAACGGGAACAGGAGACATAAAAATATAAAGTAATTTATATTCTGAAAAAAATATATGTGCTAGTTAAGGATCTAACACATTGGAATTCATATTCCGTTTCACAATATCATGAACTTCACTTGATAGAAAAAAATCCCAAAGTTACCTCTTCTTTTAAGAAAATTGCCATACTATGTCCAAATTATTTGGAATTTTCAGATAATTTTTGTACTGAATTAGAGACAAATAATATGTCTAGTGATTATCGTTTATTTTACTCGATTTAATTGATGTATTAAATAACGACGATCAAAAAACTATAAAATTGGAGGCGCACCGCGCAAAGGCCTGGCTGGTGTTTTCATTCAACACACTTTCCCAACGTGAGATTAGATGAGATTTGACTCGACCCCCTCCCCACTCTAAACACCTCACGTAATTTGTGGACGCCCCCTCAGAACCATATTATCTATGTCCTTTAAACTTACTTCACTACGAAGTAAATATTACTTTTTAGGGAGGTTTTCAAGTGTTTAAAACTATTTTTGACCGACTTCCAAAAAGGAGGAGGTAATACGTTCGGCTGTATGTACCCTTTTTTTTTTATTTGTATGTTCATCAATTACTTAGCTGTTTGTGGTCCGATGTTCAAAATTCTTTTTGTGTTGTATAGGGTCTTCTTTTTGTGTATTAGCTCGAATTTGGTACCATGTTCACAAAAGTGGTGATCTGATGATGGAATCCTTGAGGAATCGAGGGGACTCCTTGAAATTTGTATCGAAACATATAGTAATTTTGATTTTTTCTGAAACATTCAAGGTAAATGCTACCAAAAAGTAAGACTTCGCACCAAGTTATACCCTGGATCCGAAGATACTGAACAGAACTTTTGAATGCTTATAGGTACAGGTTCGGGGATTTCGGCGTTGTTTAAACAACTGAAAGCATAAGCCAACACATCAATTTGATTGATCATCATCATCACAACCATAATTGTACCATGGGTCATCACTCTATGACCCAATTATTGGTACTTTTCGTGGTATTTGGCATCGAAGCAGATGTTTTTGATGATGATTTCGCTGTTTATGGACCGATTTTCAAAATTCTTGTGTTGTTGTATAGGATATAATCTAAATTTTGTATAACAATGACGAAGGTGGTGAGCTGATGATGGGATCTATGAGCAATCGAGGGAAATCCTTGAAATTTATCAAAACACTAATAGTGGTTAAAATGTTGTTTCTAGTAAGTTAAACATATGTTACGAATAAAAGAAATTTCATACGAAGGTGTCTCTTGGTCCAAAGGCGCTGAACAGAACTCCTGAACCTTTAAAGATAAAAGTTTGGAAATTGCAGCATCGCTTAGATAACTGCAAGCATTTACCACAATTTCGCTTTCAGTAACATAATGTGTATAGTTAACAATTAACTAATACACATTATTTTGTAGATAACTAAAAAGAGTGCAATTATTATTTTTAACAAAAAAATTAAAACGGACTTCCAAGGAAAAACAATAGTAATATGAACTAAAAAATATTAAATAACTCATTACTCTTTAATAGCCTTTTTCAGAATTCGTCTAAATCTCAACTATTTCTGTACATACTACAGTCTTCATTACTTTGAAGTCGGTACCAGTCCCAAAAGCTTCAGATATTCTGATATTACTGAACTCATGATTAAATTAGCTGATACCGACTTTAAATTAATGAAGACTGTAGTATGTACAGAAATAGTTGAGATTTAGACGAATTCTGAAAAAGGCACTATTAAAGAGTAATGAGTTATTTAATACTTTTTAGTTCATATTACTATTGTTTTTCCTTGGAAGTCGGTTTTAATTTTTTTGTTAAAAATAATAATTAAATGCTTGAAAACCTCTGCTATTATTATTATGTCCCATTGAATTCGGAATTATGTTTCTTTGGCGAATAAATGAACAAAATAAACGATTACGCCAAAACCTTTGTAAGAATTTCGAAGCAATAATATACCTAATAACACCGTTTTTTTTCCAGGGAGACGAATCTGAAATGCCGCCAGTGTCTGCTGGAGACGGCGGCGATGGGTCAGGACGACGCGCAGCTCGGCGCCTTCGACGGCGAGATCGTTTGCGAGACGCCCAACAATCTACTTAATAAGTTCGAAGGTACATGCTGTCTTGTTGCTGTCTTAGTAGCACCTCCATCGTGGGTATCCCAGACACAATAGATTTTCAATTGTTATGCGGCAGCCGGCTGCCGCTTGGGGATTGATCGGTTAACTTACATTAATAGAGTCATTCGCGCTGACATGGTTATGCATATACATGGCCATCTTGCCTTAACTTAACATCTACAGGGTGTAACAAAACTAAGTGATTATTTAGGGTGTGTATGAGTTCCCTGTATAGAGTTCACTGTGAAAGTAGAAGCGATGAAAGAGTATTTTTAACTTTTGTATGGGAAAATGCATCATGCTCTGTTGCTTGCCCATACATATCACAAAAAAAATTTTGCTCGTTCAGCGATGCTACTTTCATCGTGAACTCTATACAGAGGACTCATAACCACCGTTCCATTTTAAATTAATAAAAAGAGTAGAATCGCGTATGCGTGACAATGAGCCTCATCGTTGGCAAATGGCACGATGCAACTCGCAAATTTTGCACGAGGGTTTGTTGCTTAGTCATTAAAGTCAGCTCAATTATTTTATCTCGTAGTTTCTATGAGAGGGATAAAATTATCCACAACGGAATCAAAGGCTTTAGAAACACCTTTGATCTTTCTTTCCTTGGAAAAGTCTTTGTTGATTAAATCTGAATGGACTCTATCAGTAGAGCTAAATCTTCTGATGATTGTTCACAACTTCAACTTTAAGGTGCTCCCTTACCTGGAGCATTCGCGCGTAATGTAACATTATATATTCGACTTTGAGCATTCCATAGCAAGTTGACTTCACTGTCAAGTAGCATTAATGTTACAAGTTGTATCAAGATATTACATATTGTGTCATTAGAAGGTGTGTATTGTAATGCTCGGTTCTCCTCCCTCACTGATGTAATGCTCGACTCTGTAGACTGTAACGTTACATTACAAGCGAATGCTCCCGGTAAGAGAGCACCTTTATAAGCTACGTAAGTAACTATAATAACTGTAATAAAGATATGTGCAACTAGTATTGCAAGATGTTGCATGTTGATAGTTGTTTGTTAGTTGTTTCGCAATTGGTTTTTCGTTACTGCCGTGAAATAGTATTTTAATTGATGGCTAATATTGTTGATTGCTTTGCTGTCGTTAGGATTTGCGTCACAGACACTTAGCTGTAATATGTTCTCATGTTCTTTGTTCTCTTAGAGCCTTATCACACTGGCGATTAGCGAGCGATTTGAAAGCGACGCGACTGCGCAGAGCACACGCCGCGACAGCGCAGCGTCGTCGCGGCGTGGCGTGGACGCCATTTTGTACCCTCGTCTAGGGATGTGACGTCAGATACCATTTCGCTACTGAGTGTCCAAAACGCGAAAGGCAAGCGTGCACGCCGCGCAATCGCGTCGTCATCGCGGCGTGTGCGCTGCGCAGTTGCGTCGCTTTCAAATCGCTCGCTAATCGCCAGTGTGATAAGGCCCTTAAAGCGTCCTTTGCAACGGAATTTATTTACAAAACGCTGATGGATTTTTGACGTTGCAATACTCGCTGACCGCTGTATACGTAATATATTTCCAATAAATGGAAAGGACAAAGCATTGAAATGCTGACGTCTCGTATACTGACAATTCTTATGAAGTACAGCGCAGCTTTAAAATGAATTGAGAGTTCCTCAAATAAGTATGCCAACTTTTAGTTTTCTTTATGATTTTTTATAGGATTAAAATAGATAATATGTATTATATGTGATAGTATGTGCATTTTATTGTACATTTTGACGATGTAGGAGCATTTTAAAATGGCATATAACATAAACCATTTTTATGGTTACGTCCAGTAGTAAAACAAACGCAACAATGTTTTTAATATCGCATTATTGCCAAAGGCCAAAGGGTGGAGTAGTACAGTTATGAGCAGAACATAGATAAAATAGTAGTACTATCAGAGAAGTTGATTCCTATGCAGATCGGGGACCTACGTAGTTTGGTTGCGTTACGTCAAACACAGCCGACAGATCACAATTAACATTGAATTGACATATTCGACCAAATAACGTTGGTCTATCAACTGGATAGGAATCAATTTCCTCGATGGTACATTCGACATATTCTAAGAAATGCAAAGGTGTAAATATGTCGATGATTTAAATGTATTTTTAAAAACATATTTTATCATATCTACGTTAGGTATTCGTTTAGTTTTTGGATGGCTACGTAGGGTGTGGTTTAGAGTGATGCGTAGAAATATATTGATCAGAACAGTAACGCTCAACGCGTATTTACTACATACATTTTATTCGCGAAAACGCGCGTTAGCATAATAATAATTATTGTGTACAGCCTGAATGAAATATCTGAATAACGCGCGTTATCAAAACATGAATTGTGTTTAGCTTCTGTTGTCTGATCATACCCTTACGCCAAATCCTACGCATTTTAGGGCTCCCGCACAAAACTGCGAATTCGCACCGCATCGCATCGCGACGTCATATTTATTATGAGTTTTGTCGCAGATATTTGCGATGCGATGCGAATTCGCAGTTATATGGGCAGCCCTTATTATTGCCAACTGCGTTGTTAAAGTATATATCCGCAGGTACGCTGAGCTGGCGCTCGTCCCATTTCTCGCTGGACAACGACAAGATCCTGCTGCGGGGGTGCGTGCTCCGCAACACGTCGTGGTGTTACGGCGTCGTGGTGTTCGCCGGCAAGGACACCAAGCTCATGCAGAACAGCGGCAAGACGAAATTCAAGCGCACCAGTATAGATAGGCTACTCAACTTTCTTATTATAGGGGTGAGTGTGGCGGTGGTTTTGTAACTTCAATCCTTTCCTTTATCAAATACCTACCTGTTATACATGCTAGGTATGGTTAAGTTTATCTGAAGACTAAGGCAATCTTCACTGAAACTGTATATTCTATTCTATCCTACTATCTTCTTCTGATTAAATTCGTTGTGGGTCCCAAGACAGCTTTAACATGTCCCTCGGGATCCCTGAGATCATATCAAAGGGTTTTCGTGGTTGGATACCGCTGTCGATCCTGGCGACACAGGAGATACAGTGGTGGGAATGCGTGGTTGGCCAAAGCTCGTTTAAAAAAAAGCAACCTTTGCTACTGCTTGATATTTAGCAATACGCTAAGTTCAGACGTACCCTGATAAAAGCTAAGTCCGCTTTTTACTACTATAATATGACTGAGACAAAAGAAGGTGTTTTTAGTAATACCATTGTCATATTTATAAAGCTCCACAATATTTATGTTACATGGAAGTGATATAATATAATATGATAAAATGGTATTATTTTTGTTACCTTGATGTCAAGGGCAGTCGTTCAAAAGTGAGTTTAAGCTTAAAATATGGTTTCACTACAGATGAATTTAAAAAATTACAATTAAATTTTAATCTATCTGTGTGTTACAGATAGTGCTGTTCCTGCTGTCGATGTGCGTGTTCTGTACTGTCGCGTGCGGCGTGTGGGAGTGGTTCGTCGGACGATACTTTCAGGTATACTATACATCACTATGGGCTTTTCGTACTTTAGTATTCTCATCCACGTCATACAAACTTCTGTAAATAGTAACCTAATCGGCAGGGCTATCACGTAAAAAAAGCGATCAACAATCCACTAGCAATAATCGTATTGTTTTGGCTGATACGTGATACGAAATTGCGATTTTGGAGCAATTATCGCGCAATAATTGCTATCGCATTACTCTCGCAAGATACGTGAAACGGGGGCGGAGCTTTATTAATGTTGAATTGAAACAATAGGTATCTGAAGATTGTAAGTTAATGTTTAAATTACTGGGTACAGTGGTACATACCTAGTAAATACTGGAAACCAGTATTTACTGGGTATCTATTCAATAGACTTCTGTGTTGTTCGTTGTTTGGGTAATTTTCATTAATTATAAGTCAATCGTCAACAGTCATAGTACTAATTAACTTGATATCTAATGTCACAATCATTCTTGTAAATGATGCCCTTCTTGAATTGCTGATTATAAACATGACCAAAGCGCCATCGACCATTGCGTTGATTATTCCAGAAACACCAAACAAAGTGTATTATACAGTATAAAGTTATTAGCTTTATGGCGTGAAATCTAGCTGAATAACTCTAGTTTATATGGCTGCAAAAGAGCACGCCTTTAATTAATATTGTCGTGTAGGTTAACAGTTGTAACTTTATTTTTGGTTCAGTTTATTACTCGATACTCCTCTACATAAAACCTTATTCTGCTTACGTCAGTCTGGGCTTAAAGTTGGTTAAATGTCATATAGAATTTTTCGTTTTATATAATCCTAACAAGTTATAAACGCCACCGGTCAAAATTTATGGAATTGACATGTCATGAGTCATGACTCATGAGTCATGAGTCGATCATTTTATACAACGAATTCTAAAAAGCGGGTACGGCGCGTGCGTGCTGATAAATGCGCGATCACCTTTATCGAACGTTTATGTCAATTCCATACATTTTTTATCGATAATTCTATAAAAGAAGTTAGAAAACGTGTAGGCTAAGCCATCAGTACTAACTATGGACTTATGGATTTTTAGAACGTCTCTCTTGACTCGGAGGTTGTGGGTTCGATTCCCGCATAAGAAACGTGTTATTTCCAAGTTTGGTTATTAGAATGCAGGCTAATCACCTGATTGTCTTACAAGTAAGATGATCCATGCGACGGAGGGGCATGTAAAAAGTCGGTCCTGTGCCTAATCTCACCAGTCGTGTCGGTCTTCGTCCCACTGGGTTATGAGAGTAAAGGGCTCTTGTGTATTGCGCACACACCTGGGCACTATAAAATTACTCCTGCGTACCTGGCCTGGTTCCAATGAAACCGGCCACCGTCACCGAAACCGTTGTGGGAGATATTATACAGGATGTTGTGTCACCAGGTATACCTGCCGTGGGACACGCTGGTGCCCGCGGAGCCGGCGCCGGGCGCCATTGTGATCGCGCTGCTCGTGTTCTTCTCATACGCCATCGTCATGAATACGGTCGTGCCTATATCGCTGTATGTGTCTGTTGAGGTGAGTGTATGCGGTCAAAAGTCGAAACTCTAGCTAAGCCGGCCCTTATACGAGCAGTTTTATTGTCAATATGACGCTCCAATTTTATTGAACAGTTTATTTGACAATTAGATTGAAGGCGCGCGATGTTCAATATCAACTCGAAACGGCCAATAATAAATTTTATGCAAAACCTACGTGATATAGACAATAGAATTCCTCGTCTAGGGGCCGGCTTATAAGACGCGTAAACTGCATCCAATTATAATAATTATCTTCAAATAACTCTCCTGTATTTTTTGGAATTACATACAATGGTTTACGTAGAAAGCGTCGATATATTTGTGCGCGTAACAGACAAAAAATCGAGCTTCGTATACATTTAAACAATTTTTGCCTATGGAAAGAAGGCGGGGCTGGTTGCGTGTTGCCTGTATTTTGAATCCTATTGGCACTCCCGAAGTTAGTGTTATGATTTTAATTTTTTAGTAAAAATATGTTATAGTTATTTTATCTTTTTTAACACGACATGACATGACCTTAGAACTCGCCTTTATAAAAATTTATTCTGTTTTTGTCTCTTTATTGCAGTCGTTATAAAGATAAAACAAAATATTATTTACAAACATCACGAATAAAATATTATTTAAGTACTTTAAAAAATGTGTTGTATCTTTCCAGGTTATAAGATTTGCGCAAAGTTTTTTAATAAATTGGGACGAGAAAATGTACTACGAAAAGACTGGAACCGCGGCTAAGGCGAGGACTACCACGTTGAATGAGGAGCTAGGTAAAATAATATTATAATATATTATCTTTGATATAGTTTTGTTGTTCAATAGATTTTAGACTCTAATTTAAACCTCATAAGTTTGAATTTACTTCATTGTTACGTACAGGACAAATTCAATACATATTCTCGGACAAGACGGGCACGTTGACGCAGAACATAATGACGTTCAACAAGTGCTCGATAGCGGGCGTGTGCTACGGCGACGTCATCGACGAGCAGACCGGCGAGACCATAGAGCTCACAGACGTGAGTACCACAGACTATACACCACGGCCCGACCAGGAATATGAAAAACGTCAGTCGCGGAAAACCCGCCAAACTGACTTGACATGTTTTCAACCAATCACGCTCCAGCTTCTCGTAGAGTTGCCATAGCGAAAATTGAGCGCCCTCGGCGCATTTTTTTTTTTATTTTCCTGGCCCGGCTTCCCCGCACACGTTACATACAGTAGCCACGATGCATGTAGACCGCTCACGAGGAAGCACTATAGACCATACATGCAGGAGATCAAAATTTGCACCGTTCGATAATTTTGTGCATGTTTTTCTTTGTCAGTGATGTTTGATACTGTCCCAGTCCAGCTTCGGGATCCGTGTACCGTTTGTGATTTTTTTATAAATTGTGCATAATAGTTTTTTACGACTCATCGCGTAGTGTAACGTGCCGCACATGTAACTATATACACGTCTCTACCACCCTGAGGGCCCTCATGTCATGCGTGTTATCGCCCGCGTGGCTCTGGTTCGCATGCAAGTTGCCCGCATCCTATCATTTAATAGTTTTTTTCCTGTCATATGGGCAAGACGCGCGCGGCCAGGAGTAAGTTGTCACCCGCATTCGGGCCGGGGCCGTACCACGAAACCGTTTTGAGACTCAAACAATCGTACGAGAATGCCGCGTCCTACTCTGACAAACGAGAAATGACGTTGTTAGAGCAGGGCGCGGCATTCGATTGTTTGAGTTTCAAAACGGTTTCGTAGTTAGCCTACAGATTCGCGTGCGAGTGACAACACGCGTGACAGGAAAAGGGCCCTGAGTGGACGCACGCACACACATACACTCCGTTGAAGTCGGGGTGGTAGGGCGAACTGACGCGTGTGTGGCGCAGCGGGGGCGGCGGGAGCGGGCTGCGGCGGGGCCGGCGGGGGCGCGGGGGGCGGCCCACTCGCCGAGCGCGCGCCTGCTGCACGCCGAGCTCGAGCAGGGCCGCAGCACGCCAGCCGCGCGCCGCCCGGACGTGCGTACACGCCCCTACACACACACCACACACTCCCACATACACACACACCTAACCCCACGCTACTCACTTTCTGAGTTATCCTGTTGTTGACACTTTATTTTTATAATATTAAGGCGTGGCCGCATTAAGCGACACTACGCTGCAGTGGCGAAAAGCGACACGTCGTATTCCATAGAAATGAGGTTTTGTGTCGCGTACGGCGTAGCTCCGCTAACGGGTAGTGCGGCTTCATACAATAAATAATTTGCCGTGCCGTGTCGCGTCGCTCCGCTGCAGCGTAGAGTCCCTTAGTGCGGTGTCACCATAAAGCTTTTTAAGCAGATTATTGTAATGTTGAACTTAAATTAAATTTGTGTCTATATATTATGTCTAGAAATTTGATTTTGGTAAACTTGCGTTATTTCGTCTCAATGCTATTTCAATTTGAAAACGTCACAAAAAGCAAGTTTTATACTTGCTTGATAGTGTTGACACACAAAACGTTTCAATGAAAATAAAGTGCCAATGACAGGATTCAGTTCTGTATTTTATCATGCTAAACAAGTGGACGAATATAGGCTGATATGATGATGAAACAAGTGAATCATTTTGCTGCTACTTTTAAGCCTTGCAGTAGCACACTGACTGATTTGACTTGTTTACCATGATAATAATAATATGTTCTATACATTATACACATTAATATTGCAGTTAAATTATAATTATCAGTTTCTATGTCAAGATTAACCAATAACGCAAAAGCCATAAACATTATATAATTGAAATCCATAAACATAATTCAATAACCCATTTTTACTTCTGTACCAATGGTCCTCTGCAAACTTAACGTGTATAGGTACGCTACACCTCCCTTATCCCAGATATACACTGTGTGATTTTTAGGTAAAGCGTTACTGTACCTGTATAAACTATTAGCTTACCTCACCAATAACTCCCATACATAATTTACTTGTTAAAGGAAAATAGTTGGTGATTAATTAGTAATTACCAATAAGAAATTAAACAGAATCTTTTATTCAATACTAGCGCCCCCCCCCCCCGGCGTCGCACGGGTATAAAATATATAGCCACTGAAAAAATGATTAAAATCGATAGCCTATGATCCTTCACGTGGTCTACTTCTTATCTGTGCCAAATAACATAAAAATTGCTCCAGTAGTTCGCGAGATAAGCCCTTTTAAATAATTTCCTCCGTTTTTCCACATTCTCCTATTAGTCTTAGCGTGACAACTGATAAAATATAGCCTATAGCCTTCCTCAATAAATGGGCTATCTAACACTGAAAGAATTTTTCAAATCGGACCAGTAATTCCTGAGATTAGCGCGTTCAAGTTAGCCCTTTCAAATAATTTTCCCCGTTTTTTCCACATTTTCCTCTATTTCTTCGCTCCTATTAGTCTTAGCGTGATAAAATGTAGCCTATAGCCTTCCTCGATAAATGGGCTATCTAACACTGAAAGAATCATCAAAATCCGTTGCGTAGTTTTAAAGATTAAAGGGAACAAAGGGACATGAGGGAAAAAAAAGCGACTTTGTTTTATATTTTATTGCACTAATAAGTAAAAGAGGTTTTAATAGTAGTATTTTACATTGTATGTCATTTTTAATGCTATAATTATTTATTTCATAGAATGATACTAAAATAACAAAACAACAGGGAATAATAATGTAAATACTAGCATAACACAACCAATATTTACACTCAATAGACAAAAATATGCATGCTATCTAGCTTCTAAAATAAATGTAATGTCTGTCTTGGTGTGCTTTTGATGTGGTTAGTTTGACAGTAGTCTGTTACAAGCTGTAAAACACTATCAAATTATATTTTACATTAAGTATTTCGTTGTAAACAATACACAAAGTTAAACTGTACTGGATATTATAAACAATACATATAACATGTAAATATTTGTTGTAATATTTAAAGTTAGAAAAAAAGTATAAAAAGTTTAGATGTTTGTTCGTATGCTTTGCCTTTTTCTCGCTTTTGCATGTTTCTGATTAGTGTTGCTTGTCTCTATGGTGTTTCTGTGGTACACACTGTCTGTTCAGAGATATTCTACCTCTTTGTTGACCTTTATGATAATGACATAAGGGCCATTAGAGACTGTACTGCAAAATAAATAACTCTGGATAGATTAAATATTGATCTCTTTAACAAACCCACAAAGTAACATATTTTATAGTCTTTTGACTTGTATTTATTGCTTTTCCTGATTTTCTAAGCATGTTTAGTTTTCTAATATCCTATATAAACAGGTGTAAAGAGCAGGTACCCAAAATTTACTTAATCCTTATATAAAAATCTTACCTTATCTTATTGTTGAAATAGTAAAAGATTCATTTACTGTAAAAGATAATTACTTATACGATTTGATATGCCGTAACTGAAATTAAACTATGAAATAATTTTCAGACGTATCAGAAAATAAAATTTAATAAAATATGTTTAGGGCCTATTATATTTTAGGCTCTTTAAAGCTATAATCTAAAAAGTTTGTCCCCTTACTAATAAATTTGTACACAGCGAATGACCTATTTCTATCTTTCTTTAATGAAATAATGACCTATGCCATCCTTATCTGATATATAGCAAATGTCGAAGGGTGTATCCGCTGTGTATACAGGGCTTAGCAAAACTAAGTGACAATAACTTAGGGTGCTTGCCCATACAAAAGAGAGATTTTTTTTTTGTATTTTAGCGCTGCTACTTTCACAGTGAACTCTACGAGGAACACATACAAACCCTAAAGTATTAGCAGTTATCACTTAGTTTTGTATCACCCTGTATTTATTAGCAAGGGGGGTGTGTCACCGCCATAACTTACACATATTACAGAGCACAGAGCCGCTCGACTTCTCCGACAATCCGGAGTACGAGCCGGAGTTCAAGTTCTTCGACTCGAAACTGCTGAAGGCGGTCCGGCAGGGTGACAGCAACGTGTTCGACTTCTTCCGGCTTTTAGCGTTGTGTCACACCGTCATGCCGGAGCACAAGAACGGCCGGCTGGAGTATCAGGTGAGAAATTAACTAAGCGGGTCCCTAGACGAGCAATTTTATCACGCAAAATCACGAATTGCGTAATATTATTGACCGTCTAGGGTTGATATTGAACATCGCGCGCCATCAATCTAATTTTCAAATAAACTGTTTAATTAAATTGAAGCGTGATATTGACAATACAATTGATCGTCTAGGGGCCGGCTTAAAGGGCAGTAGTCTACAGTCCTTATCATAACTTTTCGAAATATAAATATCCATTACCATCTATTCGATATCTATTTTGCCGCTGGAGGGTAGTAACCACTCACACAAGAAGTTTCGATATTTTGACTTTCTACGGCCACCAGGCGGATCGAACAATCAGCGGGGCTAAAATGGTCGCTTTGAAGAATCATGATATGAATCATAATATGAATCATTTTTCTAAAATCGCAAAATGCAACTCTGCTTGCAATTCATTTCTGTATTTTTGTACTGATTTGACATTTGTCAGTTTGACAGTTTTGACAATTCATTTGCTGAATTGATTGAGAGGAATTGCTAAATGTGACCATTTTAGCCCCGCTGGTCTCTCTCATTGCAAACATCTGTCAGATATTACAAACTTAAAACCCCTAATTCTTACTCTCTCTTTAACAATAAAACTCTTAAAATGTAAGTCTTTAAAATCCATACTAATATTATAAAGCTGAAGAGTTTGTTTGTTTGTTACTTACAGGCACAATCGCCGGACGAGTCGGCGCTGGTGTCGGCGGCGCGCAACTTCGGGTTTGTGTTCCGGGAGCGCTCGCCCAACACCATCACTATAGAGGTCATGGGGAAAACTGAGGTAACACTAAAATAGCATATTTTGCATCCTATGTTATAATGTTCGTGCAAATTGCAAATATACTACCTATCTGGACTAGTTGGACTAAAGATAAACTTGTACCATCGAGGAAATTGATTCCTATGCAATTGATAGACCAACGTTATTTGGTCGAATATGTCAATTCAATGTTAATTGTGATCTGTTGGCTGGGTTTGACTTAACGCAACCAAACTACTTAGGTCCCCGATCTGCATAGGAATTAGGAATCAACTTCTCCGATACTACATATTATTATGTATTAATTCTTACGAAAAGGCATGATATATTTTGAGGTATTTCTGTAGTTGTGTCCTAATTTTCTTATTCTATAAGGAACTACTATTGTATACAAAATAATGAATTTTGTTACAGGTGTACGAGTTGTTGTGTATATTAGATTTTAATAATGTTAGGAAAAGAATGTCAGTGATATTGAAGAAGGACGGTGAAATTAGGTTATATACTAAAGGTGCTGATAACGTTATATACGACCGGTTAAAAAAGAACGATCAAGAGGAAGTTAAGTCTAAGACGCAGGAGCATTTAAATGTGAGTATAATTCAAATAATTTATTGACAAGTTCTTGCCTTTCCATTTTCACGTTAGAATTTTAAGCAACGTTGACTTTTCTTTCTTATGCTAGAAATAAACCAACCTGTGGCTCTAGGCTCTAGCAATCTCGAAGTATAGTGCCTAATGTTACTAGAAACCTACAAAGTTATCCTAGCTGCTAACCGGTTGCCAACATCAACTTCTTTAGATTCCATTTTAATCATATTCATGTCGTGAACTGCTGAAGTAAAAACTGCATTATAACCAATGACACCATACAGACGAAATCCTGACATAAGACGCAAAACTTCAAACTGACATCTCCCTTTTTTTTTTTATTTTTTTTTTTTGGTCTTTTAACAGAAATTCGCGGGCGAAGGTCTGCGTACCCTAGCGCTGGCGTGGCGGCCACTTGAGGAGCGCGGGTTCGCGGAGTGGAAGCGTCGTCACCACGCCGCCGCGCTCGCCCTGCACGACCGAGATGAGCGCCTCGACGCCATCTACGAAGAGATCGAGACCGACCTCGTACTGCTCGGTGAGACTGCACTCTGTGCCCTCTAAATAAGGTCCAAACTCGTGCGTGTACAGGGATGCTGACCTAGTGCTGCTTGGTGAGCCCAACTGAACTCTATGCCCCGCGGCTAAAGTCCGCAATCGCATGCTGCGACTCCACCGCTCTAACGCCGCGGCAATGCGATGAATTTTTAAATGATCCATTCAAATTTGAAACAGGCCTAGGCAGCCCAATATCACGAGCGGCGAGTCTGTTAATTAAATGTGTATCTTCTTGTTTAGTTAATAAAGTCGAGTTTTAAAGGGTAATTTTAAAAAGGCATTGATTGTATCAATCGACGTGTCACGTTGTGAAAGTGTTAGCCCGGTCTAATTAGACGCAAAAAAATCGTAACCTCGGAATAATTCGCATAGAGCTGAAAATTGGTAGAGACGTTAAATACACCATTACAAATAAAACCTCCTTGTGCAAAAAAAAATTATTCAAGGTCAAAGGTATGAAAATGAGGTTTTCCTGTTTTTTTTTTTTCCAAACTGTAAATTTTATCACAAAAATAGGTAGGGCAAGAGTGTAGATCATAGAATTCTCTACAAAAAACATTCAGACACTTTTTTCATACGACTTAACATTCCTTATAAATGGTGGGCTTAAAGTTTGGGAAAATCGTATCTAATACTTATATTATAAAGCTAAAGAATTTGTGGAGGTACTGCTTTGAATTGAAAAATTAGTTTTTTGTTGGATAGTCTTATTTATCGAGGAAGACTTGAGCTATATAACATCACGTTGATACCAATAAGAGCAAAGAAACAGAGGAAAATAGGGGAAAACGGGGAAAATTATTTGAAAGAGCTTAACTCACAAACGGCTGAAGCATTTTTTATGTTATTTGGCACAGATATAAAGTAGACCACGAGGAAGGACATAGGCTATTTTGTTTCTCGGGAAAATGTACGGTTTCCGTGAAATACATAATTAACAGGGCGGAGCGGAACTTCTTGTACTATAACAAACGAGGGCTGTTCACAGCCAAACATACTTCTGTGTGACTTATTACCGTTACCAAATCTAAACTTTTCGAGTCGCTAAGAGCAACAGTACGCTTGCAAGTCACTCACAAGTATGTCAGGCCGAGAACATTTCAATTTTTTCAAACAACCCTAGTATGTAGTACTAGATGTTAAGGGTGGCTCCGCCCGGCCGCGTTAATTATAAATTTCACGCAAGCCGTACATTTTCCTGAAAAACAAAATAGCCTATATCCCTCCACGTGGCCTATTCTATATCTGTGCCAAATAACATAAAAATTGCTTCAGCGGGTTGGTGAGATGAGCTCCTTCAAATAATTTTCCCCGTTCTTCCCCATTTTCATCTGTTTCTTTGCTCCTATTGGTGGCAACGTGATGTTATATAGCTCAAGTCTTCCTCGATAAATAAGACTATCCAACAAAAAACGAATTCTTCAATTCAAAGCAGTAGTTCTACAAATTCTTTAGCTTTATAATATGAGCATATATATGATTTTCCCAAACTTTAAGCCCGCCATGTATAAGGAATGGTAAGTCGTATAAAAAAAGTGTCTAAATATTTTTTGTAGAGAATTCTATTATCTGCACTCTTGCTCTACCTATTTTTGTGATAAAATTTACAGTTTGGAAAAAAAACCGGAAAAACCTCATTTTCATACCTTTGACCTTGAATAAAATTTTTTGCACAAGGAGGATCGCCGGGGACTTTTGAGGTTTTATTTGTAATGGTGTATTTAACGTCTCTACCAATTTTCAGCTCTATGCGAATTATACCGAGGTCGAATGTTTAATTTTCCCGGAGTATGTAAAATGTGCTGCCATTCATTTCACTGTGACTTAACATGTGGAACCTAACCTTCTAAATACTTTACCCCTTTATCAATTTTTGTTGGTCAGGTGTAACTGCCATTGAAGACAAATTACAAGATGGCGTGCCAGAAACGATAGCCAACCTCAGTATGGCGGGGATCAAAGTGTGGGTCTTAACGGGTGACAAACAAGGTATGATTATCTTTAATCACCTGTAAATAGATAAAGATTACAAATAACTAGCATGATTAGTGTTGAAGCCATATTGTATGGCAAGTCGATCACGTTATTTGATAATGGAATTAAGACACTCACAATTAGCTGAGCACAATAATTCTTAATACTGTTACATAACGTTCATTGAATGTATTGCGTAATTAATCCTATTATAACTCATTTGATGAACACAGAAATCGATTAAAACAAAACAAGACAACAAAAATATAAAAATAGTTACAAACAGGCTCATTTAGCTTCTCACTAACTTGTAAATCCACTTTTCTAACGTATTACATGGTGTATAACAGAGAAGATACCTACATGTTAAAAGAAAATTTAAACATTGATTTTTATTTTATACAAAATGATAAGATTGACGTAACTTGCTGTTTTTGCGATAATATATTTTAATTTATTACATAAGTAGTGATATTTTGTAACATAAGAATAATTTAATCAAAGCCATAAATAAATAACTGCATCTTCCCCATTACGATTTTATTGACGACGATGTTGTGTGCGACAGAGACGGCGATAAACATCGGCTACTCGTGTCAGCTGCTGACTGACGACATGGCGGAGGTGTTCGTGATCGATGGCGTCGCGCACGACGACGTCGCCCGACAGCTCGCCAAGTGCAAGGACAGCATACGCGTTGTCAACACCTTCCTGCCGCACGGTATGTCGTACTGTACGCCGCTGTATGCTTTGTACTGTACGCTGCGTTTGCGTACGGTACGTAGCCGCACCATGCGACGTCGCCCGACAGCTCGCAAAGTGCAAGGACAGCATACGCGTCGTCAACACCATCCTACCGCACGGTATTTTGTACTGTACGTCGCTCGGTGTACGGTACATTGTTGCCGTACGATAAGACACCGTGCATCGCTGCACGATATGTTGACGTATAAAGCTCCGTTTAGACCAAACGAGCGAATGCTCATTCTAGTAAAGCGCTTTTGATGTAAACTAACAACGAGCATTCTTTCGTTGTTCTAGTGTGTTCGCCACGTGTTCGGCGGTAAATAGGTAGAATGCTCTAAGAATCTCGCTCGTTTGGTGTAAACAACGCAAGAGCGCTCGAGCAATTGCCTAGAGCGTTCTTTCGTGTTCGGACGTGCTCGCTCTTCGAGGCGGTCTCTTCAAAGGGATTCTAGTGTTCTTGATATTTTTACTTTTTGGCGGCTGGTTTTAGGTAGTTTATCAAAGGTTATTTCGTAAATATGGATTGGAGTAATGAAAAATGTTTACAAATGATAGAATTATACCATAACAAAAGATGTTTATGGGATCCAACCTTTGATGACTATAAAAATAAATTAACTACTTATCGTTGACGAATGAGCAATGAGCATTCGCTCGTTTGGTCTAAACGGAGCTATATGATTCTCATCTATAGAGCAAAAATTCTTATTCTTGATGTTCTTGTTGATTCGATTGGTGTAAACGATCTAAAGTATGTTGTAACGAATTATAGTTTACACTAAACGAATACGAAAGAATGTTCTTGCTCTATGTTCTTTTGGTGTAAACCCACCTTAATACGCTGACGTACGGTACTTGTCATCAAATGGCAAAATATCCTAGTGATTTTATGACTTCTATTAAAAAGAGATAATGGTCTATGCTACTATTTATGTCTAAGGTAACATAATATCGTGTATAATTCCAGGATCAGAAGCGAAGAGCTCCGCCGTTAACGGCAGCACCCGCGCGCGGGCGAACGTGAAGCTCAACGCGCCGGCCGTGTCCGTCGTCACATTTAGGTGGGAACATAACTCACTAGCACGCCGCAGGTAGACACCACTTACACGCCCCGCCCACTTGACACGCCCGCTTGTAACGCGCGCCTACACGCTAATGCCAACTTGACACGCTCGCGATGATCATGCTCCTAGTTTAACGGTTTGAAAAAAAAACGCTTCTTTGATTTTGGCGGTCAAAAGTAGAGAGCGCCTATTTCATTTTAGTTACGTTTAACGGTTTGAAAGAAAAATAAAAAGGCTTCTTTGATTTTGGCGGTCAAAAGTAGAAACGACTATTTTATTTTAATAATCTAAAGTAATGATGTAGGACAATTATTTCAGACGATTGACGCCGGATATTTCAAAGTAGATTGCAACATGTATTAGTTATTGCTGTCTTATTCTTATTTTGTTTATAAGCTCTTAAGAGGTGTGTAAACTAAACTTAAAAATTGCAACGTACGATAGTCTTAATAAACAAACCAAATGGGAGACTTTGACGATCTAGTGTGTGTATAATGTTTATAATTTATTTGATTAATATTATATCGGTTACGAATTAAAGCTTTGCTTGATTACGGCGCGGCGTAGCCACAAGAAAGATTCAAAGGGTGATTTTGAAACAGCGCCAAAACTACAAATTTAATTTCAACGAATAAGTTACCAATAATTTGCTAATAAAATAATATTTTTTATTGACTTTTAGAGAAAAATATTGCGAGCGTGCTCAGGTGAATTTAGTGTGACGCCTCTCAGTGTATTGCGGCGCGGCACTCTGCACTGGCTATATTCGCACGACTATCAACACTCAACTTATATATTTTTTTCTATAATATTGCACTTTGTTAAAAAAGCACCTACTACATTCACCAGGTAAGCTATAACGATAAAAATACCTAAATATTACATCACGATTAGAAAATAAATGCTGTATTAATTTGTAACAAAATATAATTGCAAAATGTCATTAATAGCTATGCTTGTCGTGCTATTGCAGTAATATTGCTGTTTTTTGTGTAATTTGTAAATGTTACATTATTTGAATTCGTTGTAAATGTCGTATATTTATTCGTATATAAATGTTGTGTTAGTGTCATAGGATGATTATTTTTCTACTACACTGCACTTTGTATTGTTATTCTAGTTCTATGTTGTTCATGTTTTGTTTGTCTTATCTGTGTGTGTTGTGAACTGTCACTACAATATTTGTATTTTAACACTAGTTTTTTCACCTTTTCTTTCTTCGTAGCCACTTGTTTTGTTAGAATATAATTTCCTATTTAAGAAGTTCTCTTTATTAGTCAGTAAAGAATATTACTTTATTAGATGGTGATAAAGGAAACATATTTTTAGTGATAAAAGTAATTTATATTACATAGAGCATATAGCCTTTCCCGACACTCAATGTGTCACCAGACACCATACCAAATTTCATCTAAAAAGGTTCAGTAGTGTAAGTGAAGTGGTAGCAGATGAATAGACTGAAACACTTTTGCATTTATAAGTATGAATGAGAATAATAAATATTGATTAGAACCACTTATTTGAAAAGTAAATGTTAAAAGTTCCACTTTGTATTACAGATTACCTTGTCTCCGAGATAATTGCAGAGTAGGCAGAAGTAGTAAAGTACCTCGACTTCAAACAAATGGGCGAATATACGCGAGTTGGGCGCGAGTGTCACTTTCGACATGTTTCACAATGCTGAGTACCGCATTAGTACGGCGCGCGCCGGCCGATATGACATACTACGTCAAATGTATAAATTTTGAGATCCCTTGAGTCGGCCTACTCGTTAGTTCTGATTACTCTGATAATTGTAACTTAATCAAATTCGAAATTAGAATGTAAATACAACTTTATTTGAACTTACTCAATAGTCAACTTAACATTCCAGCAACGAGTACGTGTCTGGCGCGGGTACGGCGGGCGGCGCGAGTGCGGGGGGCGGGGCCAGCGGGGCGGAGTCGCAGGATCACGCCGACGACGCCAACGGGTTCGCCATAGTCGTCAACGGGCATTCGCTAGTACACTGCCTACATCCTAAACTTGAGGAGAAGTATGTTATTGTTTTGATAATTGTATTCTTACTGTCGGAAAAAGTGATACATAGGCAGACGTTCTCAATTTGGTCGGGTTACGTTAAGCCCAGCCGTCACGACTACTAATGACTTGATATGACCCGACCAAGTAACGTACAAGATCGCTATCCGCCTATGAATCTATTTCTCGGATAGTGCTTAAAATTCGCAATAAAACCTCTTTAAGGGTTTTAAAAAGAAGAGTAACTAGCTAGAAAACTAGACTCAAAAGATTAAGGCTTTATTTATTATTTAAAAATTAAAATCTCAAGACACATACATTTATATTAAGTTTTACTCTTCTCAAATCTTCAACTACTAAAGGATTATATTCAAGGTTCATTTTATATCCTGCAATAAAAATGTTAGTTATCCTTATCAGCTGTCCTCACAAACTCAATTATTTGGCTTTTTGCTAACTAAACTTACTGATAGTATTTTTCTTCAACTAAGTACTTAAAAATATGCCATACTCATGATTAGGGCCCGGATTATGTAAATACCATAGACATAAGAACCTATATGGACACGAAATGACCACGAAAGACGCATGCCTTCAAAATTTGTAAACTAAAAAAGGCGCATTTTACTAGAGATTTCACTTAATAATAAAAAATATCGAAATCGATACTTTTCCAAATAATAGTAAAGGCAAAAACCTATTAGGTCTTTGAATTCAAAAATTGTGGACTAGAATGACGGATTTTACTAGAGACGTCACTGAATAAAAAAACTTAATATCGATATCGATATTTTTTTAGTATTCAGTGACATCTCTAGTAAATCGGCCTTTTTTAGTTTACAAAATTTGAAGGCATGCGTCTTTCTGCGTCTTTCGTGGTCATTTCGTGTCCATATAGGTCCTTATGTCTATGGTATTTACATATAAATCCGGGCCCTACTCATGATCAAAATATAAATCAATAAACTGTACATTTCAGGTTCCTAGACGTAGTACTACAGTGTCGGTCTGTGATCTGCTGCCGCGTGACGCCGCTACAAAAGGCCATGGTGGTGGAGCTCATCAAGAAGAACAGAAAAGCCGTCACGTTAGCGATAGGGGACGGCGCCAATGACGTATCTATGATAAAAGGTATGAAGTACGAGATACGACTGCAGAACTGTGCAGGTATCGAGTACACGCTTAAAACCACCTTTTTACTAATATTTATGATTAGGAGAACATATTTCTACTGGGGTGCCAGTCCAAATGTGGCCGCAACGATTTTTAAAAAATTTAAAAAAAATTGAGTTTGCGGGATAAAATGTTTTTTTTTTCATCAGGTATTGAAAGCAAACATGGTTCATTTCACGGCAATGAGTATAGAGATTTAGAAAAATCCGGTGTGCCGTTGGGCACCCGGCCGCAACTCTATTGTAACCAGGTGTGAACCAGGTACGATTCCGATACATTTTTGCATCCATAACGTATATTGATCTTTTATATATCAAATGGAAGCTTATTTTCCTCTTATTATTACAATATAGGTGTGCCTAATTAAATCTGGCCGCAATTAAGGGGTGCCGGCTGTCAAAGATGGCAAACTATCGAAGGTTGAGGGAAAGGGAGATAGCGCGTAACATTACGGGTCTAACGAGGATAGTGATTGTACATCATGTTAGTGTACTTAACCATCGGTTCAAACAATAGTAATAATCGGCCAAGTGCGTGTCGGACTCGCGCACGAAGGGTTCCGTACTATTATAGAGCAAAATTAGGCCAAAATTTGTGTGTTTATATGGGGCCGCCCTTATATTTTAATTTTATTATTAGTAATTAAATTGCACATTTAATTGAAGATTTCGAAAAATGTTAAAGTGCCTATCTGTTAAAGTATCGACATAGAGCGAAAAAGGCCATTTTATTAGTGTACCTGCATGTTGGGGCAGAGGGCGTTATTAGTTAGTATTTCTGTGCGTCAATTAGATGGCGTTTTTTTAATTAAACAGCGACGCGTTGTTTGTATTCCTGGGCGTCAATAGACGGAGTTTACAGTTTTTTTTGGTTTAAATTCAAAAGAAATAACTTCGTTCCATTCGGGTGTCCCTTGACACCTCTCAAGTTTTTTAATTGAATATATTTAATTTACAATAAAATCTTTTTATTAGGGTTCCGTACCCAAAGGGTAAAAACGGGACCCTATTACTGAGAGAGCCGGTTCTTCTCGCCGGGTTAGTTCCCGAACCAGTGGTAGGCATCATGTAGATTGTAGACCAACTGCAACGGTAGGCAACAGGCGGGCCGCGAAACCGCGAAAGGTCGAATCTCGGACCGTGAAATATTGTAATACATTTTATACCAAGTATCAATAAATACATAGATAAGGTATTCGTTGTACCTTTATTTAATTAAAATAATATTTTCAAGCTACATAGGACAAGTGTTTTTTCTAGATCTCGTTAAAAATTTTCCACAGTATCCGGACCGCACCTAAAATTACTTGCCGACCCCTGATGTAGACGTTCAGAATATATTTGCAAAAATTTATTCTGAATAAAAAAAAATTGAGTTTGAGTTTGAGTTTTGAGACTTCGTTGTCTGTCCGTCTGTCTGTCTATTTGTCTGTCTGTCTGTCTGTCTGTCTCCAGGCTGTATCTCAAAAACCGCTATAGCTAGACTTCTGAAATTTTCACAGATTGTGTATAATATCTGTTGCTGCTATAACAACAAAATACTAAGTGATTTTTTGGCCTTTTTCGCTTTATGTCGGTAATGGATAGGCACTTTAAAATTTCATGAAATCTTCAATTAAATGTGCAATTTAATTACTAATAATAAAATTAAAGTAAAATTAAAAAATAAGGGCGGCCCCCATACAAAAACACAAATTTAATAAAAAAATACGAGTCCGACTCGCACTTGGCCGATTATTACTATTGTTTGAACCGATGGTTAAGTACACTAACATGATGTACAATCACTATCCTCGTTAGACCCGTAATGTTACGCGCTAGCTCCCTTTCCCTCAACCTTCGATAGTTTGCCATCTTTGACAGCCGACACCCCTTATTTGCGGCCAGATTTAATTAGGCACACCTATATTATAATAATAAGAGGAAAATAAGCTTCCATATGATATATAAAAGATCAATATACGTTATGGATGCAAAAATATATCGGAATCGTACCTGTTCACGCCTGGTTACAATAGAGTTGCGGCCGGGTGCCCAACGGCACACCGGATTTTTCTAAATCTCTATACTCATTGCCGTGAAATGAACCATGTTTGCTTTTACTACCCGATGAAAACATTTTATCCCGCAAACTCAATTTTTTAATTTTTTTAAAAAAATAGTTACGGCCACATTTGGACTGGCACCCCAGTAGAAATATGTTCTCCTTATCATAAATATTAGTAAAAAGGTGGTTTTAAGCGTGTACTCGATACCTGCACAATTCTGCAGTGGGATCTTAAACTATAATTACTATACCACATCGTTAAAGCTTAGATTGAGACTTAGAAACAAATTAGATACTAAATAAATCTCGCGTTACGATGTAAGCTGCCCCGATTTTTATGAGATTTTGTGTTCTTATCAGGTGGGTCTTTTTTTTTAAATTAAATAAGGGGGCAAACGAGCAAACGGGTCACCTGATGGTAAGCAACTACCGCCGCCCATGGACACTCGCAACATCAGAAGAGCTGCAGGTGCGTTGCCGGCCTTTTAAGAGGGAATACGCTCTTTTCTTGAAGGTTTGCAGGTCGTATAGGTCCGGAAATACTGCTGGTGACAGTTCGTTCCCGAGTTTTACAGTGCGCGGCAGAAAGTTACACACACAGGCGAAAAACGCACTGTGGAAGACTGCCACACATCAAGGTGATGAGGATGGTATGTTTTTCGCGTGGGACGATGGCGAAAAGTTGCAGATCTAAGGGTCTAAGAATTGGTCAACATCTTTTGACCGATTCTCAAACTCGACGACGATACCACTCTCGGATGAATATAAATATATCGTTTGTCGTGTGGGGCAGAAGTCTGCATGTGAATTAATAAAATGATAGTCGTGAATAACACGATTAAATAATAGCGAAAAATCTGTAGACGACTCTAATGAACAGGTATTTGACAGATTTTTAATTTCTATCTTGAATTACTTGGTTAAGAAGTTTATCGAAAGTATTTTTTTTTATTTTAAAATACGTATTTCGTAAGAAACATGTAAATAAAAACTCAAAATTCGAATAAGCCGCCGAAATGCTTTATTCAGCAATATGGCGTCGCGCTTTGTAAGTGACGTCACTAGAGTGCATATTCAATCAATGTACAATACCCGGCAATAAATATTGCACATCGACCTTTGGAAAGAGACAATCGGCTAATTTCGGTTTCATAGTGCCTTATATTTGTAGCACACACCTATTTGACATTATGTCAGTCGTTGTTCAAATTCAATAGAGTGCAGTCGCGTCCAGTTCAAAATATATATCTAGAGTTGTTAACATCCCTAAATTTGCTACACCTGTAATTTTCCAAAAGAATTAAATAATACGTAAACATAATTTGAACACGCTTTTTTATTTTATTTTACCCGAACCTAAAGCCATAACTTATAGAAAATTTGGTGTATTTTATACAAAGAATAATAAAATTGTCAAAAGAAGCAAACCATATTTGTTTTAACAGCTCCTAATATATACCGGACTTTTTGTATTTCGTGCGTAAGAGATAACGCTCTACAAAACCGAAATTAGCCGACTGTCACTTTCCAAAGGTCGATGTGCAATATTTATCGCCGGGTACTGTATATTTCAATCTGTTGTGTAAACGACATTACTCGCCTATGACGTCATCATGACATTAGCCAATCCGGATCGTTTTCGAATAAGTGGCGCGAGAAACAAAATGCCAAATATATTTTTGTGTTTTTGGATATATTAGTTGTTATTATTTTTATTAAAACTTATGTAAATCGCATAAAAAACTATCATTTTATGCATTTAAAGCAAATAATCATAATAAAATTCTTACTGACAAATAACCTATTACAAAAAAAACTCATCTAAACCGAAATTGTTCCCCAGCGGCGCACATCGGCGTGGGCATATCCGGTCAGGAGGGCATGCAGGCGGTGCTAGCGTCGGACTACTCCATAGCGCAGTTCCGCTTCCTCCAGCGATTACTGCTGGTCCACGGGCGATGGTCCTACTACCGCATGTGCAAGTTCCTACGATACTTCTTCTATAAGAACTTCGCGTTCACCGTGTGCCACTTCTGGTTCGCGTTCTTCTGTGGTTTCAGCGCGCAAGTGAGTCGGTGACGTAACTAGAGTTTACTTTTTAATACTCGTATGATGCTACGAGGACCGTGTATTAAGCTTCGACAAAAAAAATTCTTGTGCTTATTATTTAATGACTATCATCAGTTTTTTATTGAAAATTAATCAGAAACACGAATTTTGAAAAAGAAAGTGCTTTTACAGTCTAGACTCTAGGCGAAGATATATAAAAATATAAGATTTTTGCAAAATTCTTAAAGACTAACTGAGATAAAGGAGCTCGTCGTAACTAAGATAAAGGGGTTTGGGGGGATATCAGAATTGGAACGGGAAGTGTGTCGCTGGCACTCACTTTGCGTATTTAATTTTTAAAAGAAATTGTGAGTTTTATGTACTTAGACTATGGAACTTAGAGCCTGTCCACACGGCGCGTTGCGTCAGCGTTGCGTCGACGCAGCGCTGCCGTTTTACATACAAATAACCAAGGTGTTCATTCGGCGCGCTGCGTCGTGACAGCTGCACGCAACGCACACATGACGGACAGCAGCCCCCGAGACGAAGCGGGAGAGGGTGTTGACGTTAAGACTGCTTCGTAATAACGCTGAGATGACGCAGCGCCCGTGTGGTCGGCTATGCGTCATACGGCAGCTCTGCGTCTACGCAACGCACAACTTGAAATATCGTCGCTGCAGTGCAGTAACGTCTAGTGCGGTTTCACCTTAAAAGCATCTCATTACAGACGGTGTTCGACGAGATGTTCATCTCTGTATACAACTTATTCTACACGTCGCTGCCTGTGCTCGCTCTGGGCGTGTTCGAGCAGGACGTGTCGGACGCCACCTCGCTGCAGTTCCCGCGGCTGTACGCGCCCGGACACACCAGCCAGCTGTTCAATAAGACGGAGTTTATTAAGTCCACCCTACACGGGTGTTTTACGTCGCTAGTGCTGTTCCTTATACCGTATGGTGAGTGCTTGAGTATATGGCTAGACTAGATGCGCGCAAATCCTTTGCTCCAAAATTCGTTTATCGCATGGGAGCCGTACATTTTTACAGGATGAAAAGTATCACAATATAGTGTCCTTTTCCGTGACTTAAGTGTCTCCATACTTTAACTTAATAACTTTGAGCAAAACCAAAAAGATATTAAATCATAAGCTAATAATACATACTTTTAAAGTTATATGCGAGAACACCATTATAATACAAGCTTTAATACAAACATTTCGGTATTATAAAATTGCACTATTGCAAAAATATAAAAAGATTTAAGTTTCTTTCTGATTAAAAAATGTTTTCGTTATTGCAGGTACCTACAAAGACGGGTTGGCTCCAGACGGAAAGATTCTGTCAGACCACATGCTTTTAGGAAGTGTAGTAGCTTCGATATTAATTATAGATAATACAACACAAGTAAGTACCGAAAGAATAGCGTAAAGAATAATTATATAGTCTCTATTTCAGGGGTTCCCAATTTTTTATTTTGTCTACTGCCCACTTTGAGAGCAAATTATATTTTAGCGCCCCCCATTGTTTCAATTACAAATGCATTCAGATAAAATAAATCACCCCACCAAGCCTCTACACAACGCCCCCCATTTTTTTTTCTGGGCCCCACAGCCTTTCGAGTTTAGAGTTTAGACCTTTACATACCATACAAAGGCGTTAGCCCCCTTGTGGGCGCACAAGGGGGCTAACGCCTTTGTATGAAAAGATTCATGACGCGCGGGCGCTTCCTCACACAAATCATAAAAAAATGGCTTTTTCAGGGCTGCTACTTTCACAGTAATATTATAAGGAACACATACACACCCTAAAGTATTATCACTTAGTTTTGTTACACCTTGTATATGTTTGTTTTTGTCCAATATTTTTATTTTAAGAACTATTTGGAACGTTTCAGATAGCGTTGGACACTACCTACTGGACGGTGTTCAACCACGTGACGATCTGGGGCTCGCTGGTGTCCTACTTCGTGCTGGACTACTTCTACAACTACGTGATCGGCGGGCCGTACGTCGGCTCGCTCACGGTCGCGCTCACGCAGGCCACCTTCTGGTTCACCGCCGTGCTCACCGTCAGTACTTATCATACTACTAACCCCGCGTTCCATTTCATGTTAAAAACGATCAAAACGCTCAAAATGCCTCCTATTTTTAGCTTTTTGATCGTTTTCAATATCAAACGGAACGCGGGGTAAATCATACAATCAATAAATATACACAACCTTACTGGTAAAAATATTTACACAATGGAAACTGTCTTTTTCCTATAAGTAAGTTAGAAGAGCCACTTCACAGACTTTTCTTGTTACAAACATTATGTTGTTATATCTCTAACTTGTGTTAAACAAAACATTATATAGTTATAGCATAACATATTCATTGTATTAATATTTTTAACTAAAAAATAACGTTTACGTTTACGTTGAAGTTTAGATATGATTTAGTTTAGAAAAGTTTTTTAATATTTTATGCTACTTTAAAGGAAGAGTATTAGGGTGGTTCGTTTCCCATACAAAAAAAACAATCGACATTAATTAGTTAATTTCATACTATTACTACATAAATTTATATGCACATCTATTTATTTTGTAATACCATTCCCGCGAAATATATTTAAAATATTTTGTTTCACACAGAAGTCACATTTTTATTGATTTTTTTATTAAAAGTGACATTTGTGGCTTATGTGGAATGGTATTGCAAAATAAATAGATCTGCATATAAATTTATGTAGTAATAGTATGAAATTAGCTAATTAATGTCGATTATTTTTTTGTATGGGAAACGAACCACCTTAAAAGTATTTTACTCGCAGATGATGATCTTGATGGTGCCGGTGGTGTCGTGGCGGCTGGCGATGGCGCGGCGGCGGCCGACGCTGGCGGAGCGGCTGCGCGCGCGACAGCGGTGGCGCCGCGCCGCCGCCGCGCCCGCGCCCCGCACGCCGTCCGCCCGCCGCGCGCGCCGCTCCGTGCGCAGCGGGTACGCCTTCGCGCACCAGGAGGGCTTCGGCCGCCTCATCACGTCCGGCAAGATCATGCGGCGCATCCCGCACGCGGACGCCGCGCTGTCGGCGCTCGCCTCGCTGCCGGGCAAGTTCCACCCGCGCGCGCCCTCCCCGCCGCCCACGCCGCCCTCCCCACCCTCGCCACCCTCGCCGCGAGCCCCCAAGCAGGACCTCGACTCGGTCGACTTATGAAGCTCGCCGTCGACGCGGTGTGTGCGTGTGGACGCGAAATGTACAGTTCCCCGGGAGTGAAGTTTGTGCCAGCGCCGCGAACGTCCCGGATTCTCTCGAGACGGCATAGTGTCGTCGCAACTCGTATTGTGATAACGTTAGTAGATTTAAAGAATTCGTATTATATTATTGCCTATATTAAATTATATTTGTTGATCGAGAGTATATATTGATAGATATTTATTATGGTACGTACTAAGATACTATTTTATATCGAAGAAACGTAGTTATCTCCGATGTTCCTTTGTAGACGGTAGCTCGGTCGGGCCCGTGCCGGGGCCGCGCCGCGCCCGCGCCGACACTAGAGGATCCGTTTTGTTTTGTTCTAATGTTGAATGTGGCCGAGTCGCAATCGATCAAACGTTAACCTAGAAAACTGGAATCGTCCATTTTTGTTATTATGATAATGTTAAATTGGTTTATAAAACTAAATGAAACGTCCGAAATCGTTCTCTGAATTCGTGAAGTAGTTTGTTAGTTTTTAAAATTACATAATTGCATATAAACAATTTTCATGAAACAATATACTTTTTTTGAAATATTTTTTAAAATCTTAAAAACAGTATTAAAAGCATTAAGTTATTTAAAAAAATCTTTTAAACAACTTTTATTTTTAATTGTTTTATCAGTATTTATCTAATATAAGAAAAGTATGTGAATTACAGGATGTCGCTTATAGGAACTCAGAAATCGATTCTGGATAGTAAAAATTGTTTTGTTTTTATTATAAATTTTCTAAAATTTCGAAAACCCAATGTCTCGTACGCTTTAAAGTATGTGAACTACAGGATGTAGCTTATAGGAACTCAGAAATCGATTCTGGATATTAAAAATTGTTTTGTTTTTATTATAAATTTTCTAAAATTTCGAAAACCCAATGTCTCGTACGCTTTTTGATTGTCGTCTTCGTTAAAACCTTAGAAATGTGCATTTAAAAATTGAATAATGTGGTAAGCAGTTAAAATATTCACAAAGTGTTAACTGTAACGATAAACACATTGATACTTACAGGCGGTATAATTATTCGACCCTAAGACCCAATTTCACCAACGTCTGTTAGTGTTGACAGCTTGTTAAAATGTCATGTCTTCTCTTTCATTCATATGAAAAACGAAAGAGATAACGTGATACTAATTCGAGCATTAACTTTAACAATCGTTGGTGAAATTGGGCCTTAAGATGTAACATTAAACATTGTCCACTTGCTCTTTTTAACAACAGATTAGTACTCTTAAAATAATGTTTAACTAGTCATTTCGTTGGGTCGATAAATTTTACCGTTAATATTTGACTGAATACATTTGACCGAATTACTTCAGTTTTATACTGTATGTGCTAAATCGCCTCCACATGTCGGCCAATGCATCATCACACGTCATAGCTCTAGAAAATAGGGGGCATGGCAGATACGTCTGCCAACATGTAGAGGCGGCATTATGTCTCAACAGTTCTCCGGAACCTCACAATATCTACGTCCAAGACAAGCAGTTTCGTTTTTATTTTTACATCTAGTTTACTATTTAATATTTGTAATTTTTTACATTGTCTATAATAATAATTGTGACTTGTGATCTCAATAATTTAAACTGCATTTAATCGGAATTTTTAATATTGGCTCTGTTCCTAGCTTAATATCTTGTGACATTTTAACTGCATGCAAATATAAATATACAACATTTGCTTTGGTATCAAAACATTTTAATAAAAAAATTACTCTCATATTTTTGTATTTTATTTTGCACCTTTAGAAATATATGAATATATTGAATATAATAAGGACAAACATTATTATCAATCCTTATAATTCAAAATTAAATTTATCAATCCTTTAAAAATCAAGGACGTTGAACACATGTCCGTAGTTATTGTATTATATTGTGTTAAACATCCATGGAAAAAATGCCTCCTCTGAAATGCCTTTAGTCACAAGAAAAATATAGAATTAGTGGGTGGGTCAAAAACACTAAATGCAAACACCTCTTCATACGTTAAGCGCTCCTGGTACTTCATAGTTTATAAAACAAATGAGCTACCCCTATTAATTTAATTTGTCGATTCACAAGAATTGAAACAAAATGTTGGGGGTAGTCACAAGAAAAATCTTAGAATAAGTGGGTAGGCCGAAACATTTGAACGCAAACACCTCTTTATACGTTATGCGCTCCTGGTACTTCATAGTTTATAAAACAAATGGGCTACCCCTAGTAATTTGTCGATTCACAGGAATTGAAACAAAATATTGGGGATAGTCACAAGAAAAATCTTAGAATAAGTGGGTAGGCCGAATAATTTGAACGCAAACACCTCTTTATACGTTATGCGCTCCTGGTACTTCATAGTTTATAAAACAAATAGGCTACCCCTATTAATTTGTCGATTCACAAGAATTGAAACAAAATATTGGGTGTAGTCACAAGAAAAATCTTAGAATTAGTGGGTAGGCCGAAAAATTTAAACGCAAACACCTCTTCATACGTTATGCGCTCCTGGTACTTCATAGTTTAAAACAAATAGGCTACCCCCATTAATTTGTCGATTCACAAGAATTCATACAAAATATTGAGGGTACTACAAAAAAAAATTAATTAGTGGGTAGGTAGAAAAAAATTTAACGCAAACACCTCTCCATACGTTATGCTCTCCTGGTACTTCATGGCTTAAAACTCTATGCTTTACCCATGAACGCCGTATATTTTCCCAGCGCAGGGAGTAGGGACCGAAAGTCATGGGCGCAACCCTAACCTCACCGTTTACTAATATATATATATACTAGTAATCTCAGGTGGTTTACTCATCCAGGCGCTCAGAAATAACGACATAGTGCTCAGAATTATTTTCACAACTGTAGCGCTAGCACGGCGACCAGCGGAAATGCGAAAGTATGGACAAACTGTGGAAATAAACCTAAGGTGCCGTTCCGATCTTTACCGCGGCTAATCGCGACCGACACAAATTTAATTAAAATGCCACTTTATGACAGACTATACCTAGTATATGTCATAATGTAGGATATTATTTCAATTTTTAGGACTATAGTCTGTCATAAAGTGGCATTTTAATTTAATTTTTCGGAACTAAAAAAGATCGGAACGGCACCTTAAGTTTATCTCCACAGTTTGTAACTATAGTCTGTCATAAAATGGCATTTTATTTGAATTTTTCGGAACGAAAAAAGATCGGAACGGCACCTTAGGTTTATTTCCACAGTTTGTCCATACTTTCGCATTTCCGCTGGTCGCCGTGCTAGCGCTACTGGTAACAGCCTTCTAAGCGATACTCACGTTGGCTCATTTCACCGATTTTCTTCATGGGCTTGTATATAGTCTACCTGTCTAGTAGATTCATGCTAAGAACAGCTCTCATTTCTCAACAAAATCGGTTTGGATCACGTTTGGATGCTACGGTAGTAGTAGTGAGTGCAGAGTGGGGCATGGTAGTGTACGTTCGTCGTCGATTGAAACAACAGAGCTTCAGTTGTTCAATATTCAGTAGCATTGCATCATGCCCCGAACGAATAGTCACCAAAGACTTTGCCAAAGACAGCCAGACATGTCAATCAAAGTTCAAAGTTCCAAGAATCCAAACACATCTTTTTCATCTTTTTGGTAGAAAACTTTCGGGTTGAAAATCTTTGATCAATTAATAAAAAATATACTGTCACTTGTCACTTCAAAACTGAAAAATGACATACGAGTTTGATTTGTCATTTGTCAAAATAGGTAAACATTCGGTTTTTGAGGTTAGAATTTTAATAAGTGAAAAGAAATGAATAGATCACTTCAAGTCGTGCCGTGGTTTAACAAGAAAGAATGGTGTGAAGTGTATGAACATCTATTTTCAACCGAGTCCACAATTCTGCTAAAAAAGAGAGCTATTGATGTTCTTCACGTTTGGAAAGCGAGATGCCCATTTGTACCTTCAGGCATTGAATCAACATTATGTTTGCTCGAAGTTTATATCCAAGATGAAGAAGGCATTTGTTACGAAAATCGCGACCAGCTGCTTCGGCTAGCATACGCTACCGCATTAATGCGTTTTGTAAATCACATGTTGGATAAGGAGACTGCAAAAGGCACCGGTCTATACAAAGCTGCAAAAAATCTAGGAGTACCAGATTGGATTGTAGATCTACGTCATGATACAGCTCACAATAACAAACTACCTTCTATTGATCTCCTCAGACAGGCGTGTGTGGTGAGCTTAGATTGGCTTAAAGTAAATTATTGGGACAAACACAAAGACGCCATCAGTGACTATGTAGCAGACACAAAAGCATCGAAGGAGCCGAGCATTGAAAACAAAATTGTTCCCCTTCTTAATTTTTGCACTTCTCTCAGTATCCTCTCACATTCTAGTTGTATGGTGAGGAATGTAGCACAGATACGAGATGCATCTATGAGGGAATCATTCATTCATGATGCAATAGAACTCTTTGAAAATGATCTCGACTTCTCCAATCCAAAAAAAATTTCAATCAGTGGTCTCAGTAACTTGATGTATTCAAAAGCACAACAGCTGCTAAACAATGAGTCTGCTCCATACATCAACAAGACCCTGCTCTCTGAAGATTCATTGTTTTTGTCTTTAGAAGTTTACAAAGTATTTCAGACTTCAAGTAATAAGAAAAACCAACAATTGAGCAACAATTATCTGCAATGTTTTGAGGGATTGATTAACTTTCTTCATACTCATGATCTTCTACAAGACTTTATATTAGAGTTAATTGATATAACTTGCCAAGACAAAAATGGCTCCAGATGTAAACTGGCTGCACAGTGGGTGGCAGTTATATTGGAAGCTCTACTAAAGTGTCGTTCTTTCTTGACCCAACTTAAGTAAGTTTTTATTATATAAGTTTAATTTATTTTAACCAACTTCCAAAACAGGAGGAGGTTCTAATTTCTATGATCTGCCTGAAATATTTTTATAACACTTTGAACAAGTGATTAGCTATAGGTATCATAGAATTCCATATTTCAGCCTACCAACAATAATTTATTACTGTTTTGATGTTATTTTTTTTAATTTATAATGTTTTTGCTTACCTTTCAGAAACAAATCCAGCAATGTTATATCAAAGGACGAGGATGAATTAAAATCTTTATATTATCATTGGTACCCGAGCGAAAGGAACAAATGCTTACTTATCAACTTAAGTAAACCAATACCCAAAAATTTTACAAATATTAATTTCATTCAACCAATAGTTTCAACGTATAATCCATATTTAACATATTTTGTCAACCCTCTTCTTGGCTTAGTGAGGCCACAAATTCCTTCAGAAATATCAGAAAAAATTTGTAACTTAGCAACTCTGATTGCTTTTCCTGGACGATTTTCAGTCGTTTCCTCAAAAATTTATACAGCAGAAGATATAAAAAATAATTCTGATTGCAGCAATAAGTCTAGTGATAATCCTAAAGCAATGGACGTAGATGAAACAAGTGAATTTCATGAGGATAGCATCTGGCAGCTCGCACCTCAGAACTATGATTGGACAACTTGCCCAATAGGTTTATTGCCCTGGCAAAATCACATAACTGGTTCAGTGGAGAAATTATAAAATATATCAATAATAAACATTTGAATACACAGCAATTGTTTTATTATTTTTGTAATTTGTATATAATATATTTTGGTTACATTTTGTTATAATCATATTGACACATTACAGTTTCCTTAGAATAACATGAATAATAATATACATTCAATCTATAATACAAGATGTTAAAATTATGATAGGTTGTACAAAAAGGTAGGTAATAAAAAAGTGAACAGGGAGCGGGGACTTAGTAGTATTGAAATACATATTTTGGTCCGTGTGAATGTTATAATTTTCTATAAAAATAGAATAAACCAATTTCGTTCTCTGCTTCATTTGAATATGTGGCAATGGCAAATAAGAACTCTTATTAACTGGGAGCCTATTGTGAAAATATATTCAACAAAAATATTCATCTTTTCGATTTAATAGTCCTCCCTCACAATTTATTAAGAATTAAGAGGATAAAATTTACTAGACACAATGTAGACAATTTTTAATAACTTTAAAACTCGAAGACCGTAGTTTAGTTTCTAGTAAGAGTTTTTCTATTCAATATTAAAGTAACAAATATTTACAATAACTACAAGAAATCTCGATTTATCTACACTACAAATCGTAACTAACTTTGAAGCCACATTGCACATTTTACAATAACATTTAACAGAACCCTTATTACGATAATATGAGTATATTATAGAACATTCGCCTGAACATCTCTATATTATAGACAATAGTATCAAACACGGCAGCGCAACGCGCCCGAGCGGCGTATGAGATGTGACGCGGGGAACTATAAGTAGATATTATGAACAACATCGATACTTTAAAAGATGTGGACTGCCGAAAGCAAACTACTAAAAGGCACAGAAAATACAGTTTAGAGTACTGCGACACAACCCTAATTTATAATTAATTAACACTATCCCAGAGTAAGTTAGTAGTACGCGTGCGGAAATTATAAAAATATAATTACAGAGTAAAAGCGCACCTGAGATTCGATACGTGACTAAATCAATAAACTTTATTGCTTTCATTTTTACGATTAGACGTGAATCCTTAAATAAAACTCTGTCAAGAACTTCCGTGAAGACATCCTAAATAAATCGTAGCGGTTCACAGATACATTCGTTGTATGAAGATAACTTAATTAAATCGATAGAATGTTTGTGACTTATCAATTAAATCTATAGCTTAACAATAGACAGTCTTTTTGATAATGAAAACAATAATAGAAGGTACAGTCGCCGACAGCAACTGAGACTGTTCAACAACTCCACTCCAGTATAACATAGTAGCACTGGATAAACAAAACTATACTGTTCGTCGATACTCGATGCCGTTTATAAGAGTTAAAATTCTTGGACAGGAGCTAAAATTAAAATTTCCCTTAAAATGTTAAATTTAGAAATATCAAAATAGTAATTTATTAATATGATAAAAATGCATCGTAAAACTAGCCATCAATAGATTCAATCTTTTTCAGTCAAGACGATTTGTACATATTTAATATGAAATATATTCATCTTTATCACAAAAAAGCAATCAGTGTAAAACGTGTCAAAAATAAAAACGTGTATCCTCAACTTAACCGGCAAAGTTACATCAACTTTCAACAACTACGAGAACAACATAACCTCATAAAATCATCAACAAGCACCAAGGTACAGCTTCACCGACTACTCTACAATTATCACCGAAGGCCTTTAAAGTATCTTTAAAGGTGAAAAATTTGTAAAGCTTAGCATAAAATAGTTTCTGAACATGGCTGATAAAATAGTATCAAAACTTTTCGTTCCTTGTAGGTGTACACTACACGGAAAAACAATCGAAATGTCTGTAGGTGGCACCTAATAGAATGGAGCGAATATCACATAGGGGTCTACTTTATTCTACAAGGATAAGCTCATTGCTAATACTAAGTACAAAGTTTACACAATTTATCCCTATCATGAACTTCAACTAGTGGTTTATGGTCTCAATTTTTAAATAAAACACTATTTAAAAAAATGTCCTAATTTCGACATTTACATTAAGTTTTAAAAAGTTGGAACGTCAAAATGAAGACCATTACCAAGTGTTTAAAGTTCATAATGAGACAGCTTGATCACTAACAAGCATATCCAGCTCTACTTTAACCGGCAAGAATATGATATGCCCCTATCAAGTAACATTTTGGACAAATCTAGTAGCAGTCCTCAACTGAACCAAACGTTTCGAGGAACAGTAACTCCATCTATAAGCATTAAAATAAATATTGCCCAAATTACACAGGGTTAACTACGTAATACAATGACGTACCATCTTTGTATTTTGTGACCTATCGCAATGTCTGACCTAAAATAATAAGGTCGACCACTATAATTGTTGACCCGCCTCTTAAACAGAATTTTTATATTCTGTGTACGTGACACGATATAAAATGTATGGTACATCACATATTACCTCTTATCTAGTTGTGATATAATGATAGCTCCTCGTATGCGCGTACGACGTATGACGCGACGTCTTTCATGTCTACAAGCCCAGCGGTACACTGTTTAAACCAGGGGTTGCCAAACTTTTTACTTAATGGAAAACCAAACATTCAATTTTATGGAACCCCGATACTTTTGGGATAGTAAGACCGGCTTATTATCTTACCCATCATTCTGCGCTATTCTTTAATAATGTATCGTGGTCGTTCAATAAATTTTGGCGAAATTCTCTTGGAGTACCTCCTAATGACACTTGATTTAGACTCGCAAACCCCTCATTTACATCTTGGAAGCCACTGGTTTTCATCTGGCAAACCCCTGGTTTAGACCTCACGAACCCCTGGTTACACCTCGCGAATCCCTGGTTTACACCTCGCAAACTACTGTTTTACACCTCGCGAACCAGGGGGTTTACACCTCCCGAACCCCTGGTTTATACCATGATGGGGTCGTCGGAGGAGAGTTGCCGATGCAGCAGCCGCTGGGAGCGCAGGGAGGCGGCGCCGGTGCTCAGGTCGTCCGAGCTGCCGAATTCGCCATCGTGGTCCGTAGTCGAAAGCAAATCGTCGTCGGACGTCGCCCTGTAACGAAAATATATTATTAATTTATTAGTTGCAATGCAAAAGTGAAATGCCTAGGGGGCGGCATTGCACACTTTATTTATAATTTCCTAGTTTTTTATTTATCGTGCCATAAAAATACGCACATAAACTTGATCGATGTTTTTAATATTATGTTTTACTTTTTTCAATTTTAACGGAAAAGGCCTTCAATTAATTGAGAGATTTTAATAGTTAATAATAAAATAAAATTCGTTCACAACTTTCAGATTTCTTGGCAGAAAAACTAATTATAATACTTAAAAAGCTTTAACATGTTTTAATTTAATATAAGTACCTATTTTACATACCTGACAAGAGCGGGTAGGTTGTTCGTGATGATATCTTTCTCTTTCTCTATCTCGTGTATGTGTCCCTCTAGTATCTTCTCTTCAGGTCTGGAGGGCGCCTTGTGCGATGCGCGCATCTCGAGTAGCCGGTCCGCGGCCGTCGCGCTCGCCTTCTCTAGAGTCTCAATGTCCGCTAGTGCGCCTCGCGTCTGTAGGGAGGAATGTTAGTCATAATGAAGAGTGGTCTTTGTTCTTTTTATATACAGGTCTGGTCTGTACCGCTTTGGCTTTGGCAACGCAAATAGCGTGGGCACACAATCAAATAACTTGCGGCGCATTTGTATTAAGATGTAACTTACTCGGTTATAAGCATCGAAACATACAAGTGACTAAAAATGAACCTACAAGACGTGACTGTCAAGCGTCTAAGGCCGTGTTTCCACTGACGCGGAGCGGAGCGGAGAGGAGCTTAGCGTTGCCCGAATTGACCAATCGTACTATTCCAGCGGAATGACAGTGAAGCGGAGCGAAGATTTCGAGCATGGTGATTGGTCAATTCGGGCACCGCTAAGCTCCTCTCCGCCCCGCTCCGCGTCAGTGGAAATACACCCTAAAAAGAATATCTATAACCTGAGAGAACCTTAGACATATCCCCCCAAAATCTAGGTGAGTACTACGTATAACGTAAGCCTCTATTGCGAGATAGCTATTGTGCCCATTAGTATTCGTGAACTCCCTTCCCCAAAATTTCAGTCTGCGACCGCGTCTGGACGACGTTTCTATAAGTGCCTGGAAGGAAATGCTTCTAGCAGTAAAGCTACCATTTTTTCAAAATTTCTTGTGTTAATTTTTGTAAGATCCATACTAATATTATAAATGCGAAAGTGTGTCTGTTACCTCTTCACGCCCAAACAGCTGAAGTAATTTTGCTGAAATTTGGTATGGAGATCCTTTGAGTCTAGGCCTCTAGGGAAAGGACATAGGATACTTTTTATCCCGGAAAAAGGTACGGTTCCCTACTATAAACTAATTCTGGCGCAACGGAGTTGCGGGCGTCACCTAGTATTTTATATATTTGACTATATTTACTTACATTGTTAATCTTATCAATGAGTATGGCCTCGAGCACGGTGGTCTGCCGCGCGATGTCGTGCAGCGAGTCCTGCGCGGGCTGCACCTTGTGCGTGCGCAGGATGCACGGCGCGAACACTATCGCCAACGCGTTTGGACCCATCCTGTAATAACAATAAAATAAATCAATCTCAACTGTTTTACTATGTGCTTTTATGGCATTTTAACTCGAGAATGGCTGGACGTATTTCGCTAATTTTGTTCTCAAAATAGTTGTATCTTTATCGGAAAAAAATCTTTTTACAAGTTATAGATTTTTTAGTCCACGATTACGCTAATCCATGCGAATTTCAACGACAGTCAAATATAATACAAACACAACAACATAAAAGCCAACAACATACAAGCCTAGCTTGTGTTATTCCTTGTTTATTAATAAAGCAGTAAGAGTTTTAAAACACGACTCATGTTAATTATATTTGTGAATGTGACCCACCTGTTGTGATTTTCCACTAGTGCCACCCTCGCGAGGTGGAATATAAGTCTCTCGGCGAGATCGTAGTTGGGTTTGGGTAATTTCTTCAGTATTGTGAATATACACGATACTCGTTCCTGGAAACGTTTACATGGTATTTATATGTGTAAATAAATTCATGAACGAGATGTCAATCTGATGGAGGCACTTCATATGGCTATTTGTATTTTTTTTTTAATCTTATTTATTTTATAAGCCTTACATCCTGAAGATTAAGTCGGCTTAAGATTTTACAATTATACATTTTACAATTATATTATAACAATTACTTTAGGACATTAGGGTTAACATATTATTATGATTAAGGACTATTTTTATAGTATTCAAATCTTAGGCTCAGAGAATGTGTAATATAATTTAAAAGATTGTTACTTTGTTTGTCAGTGAACTCTGAGGCTAAGATTCGATGGAACAAAAAGAGGAGGTCCGCCGAAGAACACCCACTGTCTCTTAAAAATACCAACCTCGATTGTTCGTTGATTTTACATTCTAGAATTAAGTGTAGGAGGTCCTCCTCCTTCTGACATATTGAGCAGTAGGGATCGTCTCTTTTTTTCATAATGTAATTAAATTTATTAAGCGGGACGTGGTATGTTCGAGTTCGGAAACAAATAGTCAATTCCTTTCGTTTCAAATGTCGTGAAGAAAACCAAGGGACGCGCGGTGGTTGGTCTACAATGGATTTATACCAAATACCCTTGTTTTGAGAGCATTCATCGAAATATAATTTGAATTTAGCGTACATGTCGGCTTTGACTTTTGGAAGATGGTCAGTATAGTGAGGTATAACGTGGAGAGGTATACCGTCCCGGAGGGCCTCGGCCGCGAGCGAGTCTGCCACCTCATTACCCCTGAGGCCCACGTGTGAAGGAATCCATTGTAGACGAACTTCAACCCCGTTAAGTATCAATCTGTGGATACATTTAATAATGAGGTAAGCTTCGTAACGACCGACACCACCGCCCTTAGCACTTGATAACAAATGTTGGAGACTGCTCTTCGAGTCTGTAAATATTACAATTTTAATGTATGGTATCCAGTGGCGAAGCCTCCATAGAACACGATTCCTACCGGCTTACCTTGGCCAATTTTAATATATACATTTTTTATTATTAATAATTATAGCTTACCCCGCTTCCTACAATTTCATAAAAATAATTCGCCATGTATTTAAAATCACGCAAACGCACACATACCCGTTTTTACGATCGCACTCAAAACGCGTACGTACTGCTCCGGTGGCCGGGGAACTCGCTCAAAACATCGGGAATCCAAACATTTGAAATGTATGAAATTCACGCACACATACACATTACTACTACATGCAAACGACTCGTCGATATTGTCGAACAACAAGCCGATCCCACATAGCCTACCTAGTCTTTATTTGTCATGTGTTAAGGTTTAGTTTCGCATGTTTCGCTTTAAAAGATTTCGTCCAATCACAACAGAGCTAATTGCAGCTGCGGCCGACCGGCGCGTGCTGTCATTTCAATTCACAATACAATTATATTACGCGGTCATTTGCACTCATTTTGTACTGTTATTATTGTAATATGCAAAATTTTGTTTATTAAGTTAGTGGGCTAGCTTGATTGTAATGTTATATAGTTTAAAAGAATCGAAAGTAGTGAAACTTTACTTGCCAAGTGTTGTGTTGTGTTTTTGTTTGTTACATCGTAAAGGTTGGTTTGTTTTACTTACTTTGAAATTAGTCGTGACACGGTTAGGTGAGAAATGGTAGCATTAGTACAAATTGACTGTTGTCTTACGGATTACCTATTAAATGACTTAAATTCGTTCTATTAAATAACGACGACAGACGACAAATAACAAAATTAAACATTTAGGTACGTATTTCTGCTGATATTTCTTTGCTACTAGCTTTTGCCCGCGATTTCGTCTGCGTGGACTTCAGACAGGTAGCCTATGTTCCTTTCCATGTTTGACATGGGATGCATGCAAAATTTCATCTAAATCCAGTTTTTGCATGATTGAGTAACAAACATCTACACTGGCAAGTCAGGATTCACTTATTTTTGGTGTGTGAGTGTGAGTGACGTGTGCTTAAAACGGCTTTTTTTAAAGCCACTTTTATCATACTCGACATGCACTGTTCATATAATACCAGTGATGTCATGTATGGTGAAGGTGGTGAATACTAACAACACTAACACTGCATGCAACGCACACAATGCAAGCAAAGCACCCTAGTAGTTATGGAAAAGGTAAACTAACACACTTAATACAGGTATGTAATTTATTGCACGTTTTTTTTACAAGAATTGAAATTTTGCTTATTCACGAGTTAGCCGTTTTTTGGTCCGGCTTTACCTTTTTTTTTTTCACCCCACGCCACTGATGGTATCGATTCTGAATAATGTAATGCTTCACTTATTGCTGTCAATTCGGCTCCCATTATAGGTATACATGAATTTTCAATTCGAAATTTTGACCCAAAACCGGTAGTGTCATCATAAAAGGCGCAACTAGAACCGTCTCCTGTCTTGGACCCATCAGTGTAAAGATGAGTGTGATCAGAATACTGTGACTGAATCATGACTTTGCAACGTTGTTTCAGAACATGAGTGGGTATTTGAGCTTTAGGTTCGTTAACAGAGTTCACTTCGTGTATTATGATCTTATTCCAGGGGATTGATTTAATTTCACGCGAGAGTAAAAATGGGGGCAAAACTTCAAATTGTGACATAGGTAAAATGGAATACTGTCTGTAACTCTCGACTAGAAGTGGCAGTTGATTTTTGCGCCAGTACCTTGTGCCCAAAATTAATGAATGGTTTAATGCTTCGATTTGCTTTCTCAAGATATCAGATTTTCTAGACGAGAGCCTTAGAAAGTATTTATTACTTAAATACATTCTTCTTAACTTTAAAGGTGTAATACAAAGCTCACTTTCCATTGCGAAAATTGGGGTGTCGCGAATGATGGCTATTTGTATTTGCTATTGGCTATTTGTTGCATTTGGCAAAATTATTGACGTATACACAAACAAGCAAATAAAGGCAAATACGGCCTTCCACACATAGATGTCAAATACCAAACTTTTACTTGATTTTGTTTACAGTGCGACAAGGTTTTAAATGAACGTGGATAGTGGCGCTGCTCGTAAAGGAGAACTGTCAAAAATGACGTTTTTGTATGATGGCAGCGTTAGTTCCCTTTTTGGCCACGTTCATTTAAAGCCTTGTCGAGCTGTACTATCCGTAGTATCTCTTATTAGTCTGTGGCTGTACTTGCCTATTTGACTCTTTTGATGTGCGTCAAAAACCAACAAAGGTACGGATACGTGAATTTGGTATTGGTCATATTTGTCAAATAGGCAAATGAGGTCAATACTTGTCAAACATACCGACACACATGGTGATTATTTGGCGAATACATCAAATACGCAAATACAAATAGCCATGTGAAGTGCCTGCATTATAAGATTGTCACTCTTCACTACTTTACGCCAATGTATGTGTCTGTCAGTCTCAACTACGTTACGTCTTCCTCAGAATCGATTTTGATGAAATTTGGTATAAAGATGCTTCGAGTACCAAATAAAACAACAATACGTTTTTAATAAAGTCCGCAGGGTGAATATCGCCGCAAGAAAGTTGCGGGCAATGTTCTGCACTGTCTTCAATTTTTTATTTTACTTATTTAAGGAAAACTTACAGCTAGATTACGTGCATAATATTGATAAAATATATTATACAATAAGGGCCTGTTTCACCACTTCCTGATAAGTGCCGGCCTAGGCTATCCACCACTTAACTTAACAGATGAAGTATGGACAATCGCCTATTCGGCACTTTATCAGAAAGTGGTGAAACAGGCCCTAAGGCAAATTAAAAGTTTTGACAGAAATGAGTAAAGCCGCGAGGTCAAACCTGGGGGTCAGAGATCTCGGCGGCGAGTATGAAGTCGTCGTACAGGTCGAAGGTGAGCAGGGGTTCGGGCAGCTCGCGGAAGAAGCCCTTGAGCACAGACGCGCGCACGTGCACCGCGTACGAGTCCAGTCGCTCCACGCCCTCTTCCGGCCGCGCGTCGAGTAGAGCACGCAACTCGCGTACCTGCAGGTTAACAATTTATTTGTTACTTCACCATATTTATCATTGGGTGCCATAGTATTAGCACTAAAAAGGTTTTAATTTGCTATACAATGTCCCGTCATTGTCTAGAACGTTGAAAAATACGCTTATAGAAGAGACAAAACATTGTTATTTGTATAGTGTGAGCATCAGATTAAATATTTTTTTTATTAGAAGAGGGTTAAAGCTGGGCAATTAGATTGTGTATTTGCTTTACTACAGAAAGCTTTAATAGTTGGCTTTAGAGTGAAAAAAGTTGTCTTTCTTTACAAACCCCAAGCAATTAATGTGTTGATTTCGATGTGATTGGTTGGACAAGATTCGTAACAATAGTCAGCGTGACATTGACTAGCGTTTTTAATTTTATTTTGTAGGCATTTAACTTACCTTAGAACTTAAGCCGCTCTTTCTATATAGCCCTTCCGTGTACAAGCCCGTCATCTCTATCGTAGTAATCAACCTGTCGATCACTATTGGAATGTTGCTGTCGCCGGTCGGCAACTCACTCAACGGCACGCCAAACACCTGGAAAATAAACAAGTTACTAACTGAAAACTTTTATATATTTGTACTCTGTTTTAAAACAAATGATTACAGTTTAAAGCACAATATAGTAACACCAATCACACCATAATATGTCATAATATGATTTCCATCAGCAAACAAAAGTTGTTGCACCTAACTAAAATGTTTTCAAGTTGACTTAAATATTTGTTACTCAAAAATCCATATTCATATAGAAAACACAGATTTCAGAATCGATAACCCTTTTTTTAAAACAGTTTAAGAGGACTAAATATTCATTCCATTCTTGTCTGTCACGGGTTATTTCCATCGTATCAGACAAATATAGCATCACATCCACAGACATAGATCAAGATAGATACCGCATGTTGTATTTGTATGAAAACGAGCGTGCCACTTTTTTCCTACCTACGGTGACGTACCGATGATAGGAAACGTGTCCAGTATCAAGGCCAACGTTTCTATTCGAATTTCTACAGCTCAATACGGCACAATTAGACATTTAGGCATTTTTAAAATTCCGATTGACGTCCGATTCCGATAGCAGACTTTCGAAAGACGTACATACATATGCGGTATCTATCTTGATCTATGTCTGTGATCACATCTATTAGCTCACCTTCCCAATGGGCACGACTCCTAGTTTCTCCCGACCGCCGGCGTCGACCATTCGGACGATGACCGTCGTCGATGACACCACACCATCTTTCCTAAACACCTCCTTACTGCACTGAGATGTTACCTGTGAAAGGTGTTTTAAAAGTTGATCATTTGTTTGACATATTGTTAGCTACGCACACAATAACTGCATCTCCTATTGTAGGTATTATAAGTGACCAATATTAATGTAATGTAGGTAATGACGGACCAATTTATAAAACTAAATGTAGTCCGCAAATTAGTTCGTGCAGAAATCTGTTTAGAACCGTTTTACTTGACGTAATTTTTTTCTAGTGTCACTCTACACAATAATTAATGCTATGATCTTCCAAATTCAAAACTGATTTTGAAGCTTTGAAGCTGTTTAATGTCCAGTTTCTGAGTTTTTACAGATGTTTACTTTTCCCTAGGTTAAATTTTTTAATGAAAGCCAATGAAAAGCTAGGTCCTATTAAAATAAAGAAATGGGCATAAGTTATAGAAACTAGCCTGTAGCATGTTATAAATTATATCCTTCACAGTCTTATAAAATCCACCTGCTAACTCACCTTCATATAGCACTTCTTATGCGTGACGAGCCGGCACGTCTGACAGATGAGGGACTTCTCTAGCGGCCACATGAAGAACGTCTTGCACACCTCGCACTCCGTGGGGATGTTGATCATGGACAGGTAGAACGTGTGGCCCTCGTGTTTGATCAGGTCTTCCACCTAAAACCAATAAAGCCATAAAAAAACTCATCCAAATAACGACACACAATCTACGGCAACTAAAATATTGTCGTTTTCCATGACGAATCAACCTAAAACCCTATATGTCATCAAAACACCACTTAGCTCCAAGTTATACAATAATAATATCTATGGTCGCTTCACACCACGTCAGTCTGGCCCCATGGTAAGTACCTGAAGGACTTGTGTTACGGGTACCAGACAACGGAAATATATTTAATACTTTCATTACTATACATATATTTAAGATTTTTATTATATGATACACATATCTAATACATATCCATGACCCAGGAACTTTGAAAACTTTTTGTTCCGTCGGATTCGAACCCGCGACCCCCGGCTTGGACTACGAACGTGCTCACCAACTGAGCCACAGAGGTTCCTACTAACCTTTCGTTTCTTATCCTTTTTCCGTTTAGTCCGCGCTTTATCCGTCTCGTGTTGGCTCATAAACTCATCCATGAATCCTCGGAAGGCGTTAACACCCATGGTAATAGATAATGTAGACCCCTCGCGAGCGCACACCGTCTCCATAACGTGGAGGAAGTTCCCTATCAGGTCCTTGTACTTGAGGGCTGAGCCCCGAGTCTGTACGACGCTGTATGTCGCTACAAGATTGTCTTTGAACTCTCTGAGCGCGTGCTTGAATACCCTGTCGACCTGGAAAAATAAATGTTAAATGTAAAACGCATTCAAAAAGTCATGTTAGTCGTCTTTCAAACGAAAAAAAAAACTATCAAAATTGGTCCACCACACACACACACACACACACATACACACACACAGACAAATAATAGACATACTGTTTCATCAGGGGTCCTAATAAAGGTAGTTATATTCTACTAGCTGTTGCCCGCGACTTCGTCCGCGTGGACTTCAGTTTATAGCGCGCGGTGTCAACAAAATTGGTGTCAAATTTAAAAGCTTTTTATAACCCTGGTACCCCTTAAGGGCCCATTCTTCCTAAATTAGCAGGTCGATTGTCTGTCAGTGCGAATATCGACGTAAATGACATTAAAATAACATTCATATCAGCGCGCCTTGTACAGTGGCGGTTACGACGCTCGCCGCGTAGGGTTGGCGATCTGAGACTCATTTTTTAGGGTTCCGTACCCAAAGGGTAAAAACGGGACCCTATTACTGAGACTTCTATGTCTGTCCGTCTGTCTGTCTCCAGGCTGTAACTCAAGAACGGTATTGGCTAGAGAGTTGAAATTTTCACAGATTATGTATTTCTGTTGCCGCTATAACAACAAATACTAAAAACAAAATAAAATTAATATTTAAGGGGGGCTCCCATACAACAAACGTGTTTTTTTTGGCCTTTTTAGCTCTATATCAATAATGGCAACAGATAGGTACTTGATTTTTTTCTCAAGATCCTTAGTTTTATGTGCATTTTAATATTTCATAATAATATTAAAATAAAATAAAACATTAAGGGGGGCTCCCACACAAAAACACAATTTTTGGCCTAATTTTGCTCTATAATGGCACGGAACCCCTAGTGCGCGAGTCCGACTCGCACTTGGCCGATTTTTATTTAATTAATCTTTCAGGCCCCGCGCGAGCACCGGTGATCGCGAGAACAAAAGAATACAATGGGAATTCCTAGAACCTCCGATCGAAGGATTAATTATAATAAAAATAATACATATTTCAAAAAAGTAACCAAACTAAATCATTAACTTTTGTATTGCAAAGCAGTAGATATTTTTTATATATTCTTTTGATAAATAATGAAGGAGTAAAGTGGTTTCATTTCAACGATTTGGAGGTGATTTGGTTTTTTATTTCTTTGTTATATGATACCGATAGAAAAAATATGGCAAGACCAAATTACGTATCATATCATGTAGATTACTAATTCTTTTTTTCAGATATAATTTCTTTGTTAATGCCGATGAAAAGTTGTTTCATCTGCACGCTTTTTTAAATTTTTTTCGAGAGAGCAGCCTTAAATCAAAATATCCAAAAACAGCTGTGCAGTGTGCACGTAATATTTTATACTTATATAATAAATAAATATATATATATATATATATATATATATATATATATATATATATATATATATATATATATATATATATATATATATATATATATATATATATATATATATATATATATAATAAACTTTATTTATACCAAATTTAAAGCTTATTTAGCCCCCCATTACACAACTTAAGCTTTACCCATAAACTATTTATCATTGGTAGGTTTAAGGTTACGTCACGGCATAGATAAAGTACTGAGTAGTGAGTTATTTAATAGATAACGTGTATAACAATCGAAAGAATCGGAATACATAACTCAATATGGTGCCACCTCTTATAGAAAGACTTATGAGCAAGCGAGATGTAGGCGACTCTTAGCGCCATCTGTTATGAATTTTTATGACTAAGCCTGCACTTTCTTCTGTCAGTTAGTAGAGACTAGATATACATTTGCCTTAGCTGTAATTTTACTGACAGAATATAAATAAAAACATTCTATTAAACCACCTAGGACGATTTCTCAATAACGTCGACGGCTTTCTCAATCTACTTTGCAGCTATATTTGTTATTATAAATTATAAACCATACCTCCGATTGTTTCTCACTCTCCGAGGCCTCCATCAGGTGAATCTTCTGTTTGATGAAGTTCTGCATCGCCTGTAGTTCGTCCGCGTCCGATATGATCTTGTCCGTCCGATCCATAAACTCCGAGGTGCCAGTTAGATTGAAATTCGAACTAACCGACCCTTTATCGGTTGTAAGATAGTGCGTGTCTTTCGAGAGCACCCGTTTTCTTATTTTATGCCTCGTTCTATTCGCTACACTAACTGGACTGGGACAGGGCATGGTGATAACGCCCTTATTCTGTATACATTTGGTGTGGTAGAGCTGTTTACAATCTATACACCGCTGGCCCTGCGTCACGAACGCGTCGATAGCTTGATGGCAGTAAACGCATTTGTCGTCTTTTGAGAACCTAGTGCCTTTACGAAACCTGAAAATGACATAAAATAAAATAGAACAATACAAATACAAATGAACGATTACATTTTTGCAATCGGAATCAAAATCAACACTTCTTATTAGCAGTGAATATATTTTTTAAAATTTATTAATGATGAAAAGATTAAAACTATTGCACAACTATGTACATTATGAAGTAGCCTATGTTACCCTAGACATTATCATGAATTTACATACATTCAAATTTGACCAGTATTCAAGGTGTTAGGCTGGTTTTAGTGTCACGCGGACCGTCGGTACGGATAGCTCCGTATAAATGCAATATGCATTACGCTCTACTCCGCATTACTCTAAAACGCAACAGTAAGTCTGGTTTTAGTGTCCGTCCGCGTGACACTAAAACCAGACCTGTGGCACAAACATACACTCTAGTCCAAAGAATGTCAAAATCAACCTTTCGGCTTGTCTGTAGTTAAAAAAAAAGTATTATCACATACCGGTGTCCCGCAATGCCGAACAGTCCGTTAGCGGTGTGGCCGATGTAGTCTGCGGGAAGCGGCGCGGCCGCCGGGTCCGAGTTGCGGCGCCGCAGCGGCGAGCCCCCGCGCACACATCTAAACATCACACACATAGGTTAGGTGTGATATCTATTATATTATTAACTTACTGTACCGTAATTCAAAGCCAAATAATGAGAGTGGCTACACTATTTTTCGTATGTGTGGCGGAAATAGTACCGAAACGACTTCTACATCCTCCTACGTCACCCGCTTTCTGCCTCCCTATTGGTTGACGTTTAGTTCTAAGTGTTTCCACCAGGTGGCAGAGTTGAGCTTTTAACAGCACAACGGATTTGGAACCATTGCGTTAAAAATTCCAGGCAGAATTTAAAGTTGGCTTTGAATTAGGTAAGTATAGTTAATAAGCGTTTTATTGCAGGGTAAAACGCTGTTATTAACTTACTGAACCGTAATTCAAAGCCAAATAATGAGAGCTGTCTGATATCGCCTGGTGGAAGAAAAATAAGTTAACCGAAATAAAAATCAATTGATTCAATAGCAAAAGCTTACATAGATTATGGAATAGAAATGATTTTGTAGTATAAAAAGAAATAGCAAAAATGGATAAATGAAAACACACATCTATTTTCCCATTATAAGATACAGTAAGACTGTCAGTATTTATACTACATTTTTAAGCATTATCAAACAATCATTATTTTGTCACTACAGAAGAAAAGAAAATATTTTTACAAAATGAAAACATAAATACGTCCTGCCTAGCATTTCATACAATATTTGCTTTTGGTACTTAACTATTCGTTAAGTTTTCAATTATTATATAGCATATACAGATGCATTGTGATGTAACGAAATACCTTAATGAAAGGTTAACCTTATTTTAGTTAATTTTTAAATTAACTTAGATCACTTTCACTTAATTTGTTACATAATAATATGTAAATTAATAGTGATGTGTTAAATTATGTAATACAATAGCAAATTAATCTTAGTTTGATTTTTCCATAACAGTAAGTAATAAAAATTAATTAATAAATCTAGTTAAATTAAGCAATCAATTTGCTATGGGAGAAAACATAGTGAATACCACATTTGTTTGGTTTTGCTTTGCCTTAATTTCACGACAATAATACTTTTTGAAAGTTTCTTGTGATCTCCAATTGCCTCTAGCTAGTATTTCATCTAAGGGACAGTTTAGAACCCAGTTTTTTGATGCGACTGCGGGTCTGACACTGCCAGCACTTGCCTTGATTCCGGCCTCATGCAGCAGTCGTCGCACCCATCCACCGATCACAGCGCGAGATGCCGGTTTCGGTTCGCCACAAGCAGTGATGAATAAGCTATCGCTATTGCACTGGGCTCTCCTTTCAGCTGATAATTTAATAACTTGTTTTACCCAATAAACTGGATCGATATTTCTATGTTGAATATTTTTACTCAGACGCCATTCCTATTGTCTTACGTCGGACTTGTCAGTTTTTGACCCAAATCTAGGCCAGAATACGATAGAGTCATCTGAAATATTACAATGACTGTTATCTATCATTAGTAGTGTTAGGTCATGGACTCGACGTCCCGAACAAAGTAGCAGAAGGGTTGCTGCTCTTTTAGAACATTGGTACAAATTATTATGATTCGTATCATTGCTAAGAAGCCAAGGGCTCAAGTCATCGACATCCCAAATAGGAGGTACTGAACTGTTTAGGTCGTTGATTAGAGATAGACAAAAGAATTTTCTTTACGAGTATATAAGAACTTAATCTTTCAGAAATATCAGGATCACAAAGCGTCGATATTGCAGATTTATATACTAATATTTTTAGTATATTAATCTGATTGCAGATTAATATACTAATATTTTTGTTAGTTTTACACCATTCTAGACATTTTTTCCAAGCGTTCTCATAAGTTTTAATAGAGGAAGGCCGCCAGCCTGATTTTAATAAATTCTTTTGTTCCGTTGTCCAATATTTTAATGATGACGTCCACCCCCACATCTCCAGACTTGTAGGGTCATTTCGTCGACCTTTGGCCCCTCCAAAGCCAAAGGCAAAAAGCCAAAGGCCCGGCCAGTCGACGTGTCCACTAGCACTCGATGGAGGCGATGTATCGTGAACGGTGGAGACAGGGCTCGTCGTTTGATGTCGGGCATACAAAACACTTTTTCCCAAAGAGGAGCAACGATTAAATAGACCCCTTTTGCCGAGTTCAAGTGAGCTAGAATTCTGGGGATGAGAAAAGGCGGGGGGAATACCCACGCCAAATGAAAGTTCCATTGCTGGCTGAAACAATCGTGGAACACTGCGTGTTCGTCTTTCAAGTCGAGGCTCACGTAAGATGGAACGACATGAGCCGAATTCGAAGCCATCAAATCGATTTCTTGGGTTCCCCATTTGTTGAAAATTATTCGAGTTATCTCCGGTAGCAGGTGCCATTCCGGAGCCGCTCGGTAGCGGGATAAATGATCCGCTTCGCAATTTATCTTGCCGGGGATATGGTGAACTATGAGATTTATATTGAAAGTGTCGAGCAGGGCGAAGACCTTGCGAACGACATGCATGAGTTCGGGAGATTTTGAGCCCCCTTCCTTTTTCAAATATGCTACAACAGTTCTGTTGTCGGTCTGAAGCATAGTCGACGAATTAGCTAGGTAAAGACAATGATCTTTTAATGCGTAAAGCACTGCGAGCATCTCCTTCTGGTTGGAATGCAAGATCATCTCGTGAAGCTCCGTTTAGACCAAACGAGCGAATGCTCATTCTAGTAAAGCTCTTTTGATGTAAACTAACAACGAGCATTCTTTCGTTGTTCTAGTGTGTTCGCCACGTGTTCGGCGGTAAATAGGTAGAATGCTCTAAGAATCTCGCTCGTTTGGTGTAAACGACGCAAGAGCGTTAGAGCAATTGCCTAGAGCGTTCTTTCGTGTTCGGACGTGCTCGCTCTTCGAGGCGGTCTCTTCAAAGGGATTCTAGTGTTCTTGAAATATTTTACTTTTTGGAGGGGTTTTTTAAATTATCGAGTATTCTTCTTTTATTAAATTCGTCACCCACCAACGTCTTTTCCTTCTTTTCTTTTTCATTAACCCATCAGTCGTGGCAAAACGAGACACAATAGCTTTTTCATTGTTATCGCGGCCGGATGTGGCCGCTTGGGGCTTCATGAATTAATTGCGTTATAACAATAAATACAGCACTTGAAATCACAATATCGCTATTACAGTCAGACATAGTGTAGTTGTTACGTAGTTTATATACTCTTTGAGTGTAGTGTGAACCCTACTACTTATCGTTGACGAATGAGTAATGAGCATTCGCTCGTTTGGTCTAAACGGAGCTATATGATTCTCATCTATAGAGCAAAAATTCTTATTCTTGATGTTCTTGTTGATTCGATTGGTGTAAACGATCTAAAGTATGTTGTAACGAATTAAGGTGGGTTTACACCAAAAGAACATAGAGCAAGAACAGCACAAGAACAATCTTTCGTATTCGTTTAGTGTAAACTAATTCGTTACAACATACTTTAGATCGTTTACACCAATCGAATCAACAAGAACATCAAGAATAAGAATTTTTGCTCTATATATGAGAATCACATAGCTCCGTTTAGAACAAACGAGCGAATGCTCATTACTCATTCGTCAACGATAAGTAGTAGGGTTCACACTACACTCAAAGAGTATATAAACTACGTAACAACTACACTATGTCTGACTGTAATAGCGATATTGTGATTTCAAGTGCTGCATTTATTGTTTTATCGCAATTAATGAAAAAGAAAAGAAAGAAGAGACGTTGGTAGGTGACGAATTTAATAAAAGAAGTATACTCGATAATTTAAAAAACCCGCCAAAAAGTAAAATATTTCAAGAACACTAGAATCCCTTTGAAGAGACCGCCTCGAAGAGCGAGCACGTCCGAACACGAAAGAACGCTCTAGGCAATTGCTCGAGCGCTCTTGCGTCGTTTACACCAAACGAGCGAGATTCTTAGAGCATTCTACCTATTTACCGCCGAACACGTGGCGAACACACTAGAACAACGAAAGAATTCTCGTTGTTAGTTTACATCAAAAGAGCTTTACTAGAATGAGCATTCGCTCGTTTGGTCTAAACGGAGCTTTATAGTTTACACTAAACGAATACGAAAGAATGTTCTTGTGCTGTTCTTGCTCTATGTTCTTTTGGTGTAAACCCACCTTGAGATGTCCAGTCTACTTCGTGATTGTCTTTTCGGGCCCCCCATGCTATTCCAGAAGCGTCCGTCGAGAGAAAATACTCGGCCGGGGGGTAATGCAGGCGAGATCGAACATTGCAATTCTTTATCCACCATTCGAGATTGCGGAGTACTACGTTTGGGACTGCGTAGCGACGACAGGAGCGGAGTTTTAAAAGGTAATTGCAAAATCGCAGAAGCTCCCGAAAATTCAAGCGGCCTCGAGGGACCGCGAAGCTGGCAAAATTTACCAGACCGACTAGGCTTTGGATTTCTTGTAAATGTGCAGTTTTTCGCTGTATTATAATTTATAGGTCGAGACTTGTCGATAATAGATTGCGTCTTTTTTTACAGGAAGCCATTTGAGGCCGAGCCATGGATGCCAACAGATCCCGAGAAATTCCAGTGCCTTTTGAGGAGATAAAACAGATTTTTTGAAATTGATTTGCCAACCTAAGCTTTTCAGTAAATTTACTGTATAATGAATTTGACTCGAAAGTACGGTCTTGTCTTGATTGGCTATAGATAATCGTCCAAATAAGATATTATTCTTATTCCTCGGTTTCTCAAGGTCTGCGCGACTCAATTGCTCAACATCGCAAATACATGAGGCGCCGTCGCCAAACCGAAAGGGAGGCAGGTCATTTGATACAATGTTTGCTCGTAAATCACCCGCAGGAACCTTCTGTGAGAGGCCGCAACGGGAACATGAAAATAGACGTTCGATAAATCTATTTTTGCTAGGTAATCGTATGGTTGTACGAGGGCTGCTATTTATGTATCCGGAATTAAAAAAAGAAACAAACATATATCATTTAATATGGTTTTATTGCTTTTCAAAATATTCGCCGCGATGATCGACACACCTTTGCATACGCTGGAACCAATTTTCATAGCACTTTTTCCATTCTGATTGAGGTATCTTCAAAACGTGCATTTTGAACGCATCAACAGCCTCTTCGCGGCTCGAAAAACGTTGACCACGTAATTTGTTCTTCGCGTATGGAAATAAAAAGAAATCGTTAGGTGCCAAATCAGGGCTGTACGGCGGATGACCAGTCAATTCGATCTTTTGACCCTCCAAAAACTGAGTTGTTTCAGCTGAGGTGTGACAGCTAGCATTGTCGTGATGTAATATGATTCTGCGTTGTCGGTCCTTTCTTATTTCTTCAAAGACTTCTGGTAAACAAATGGTCGTATACCATTCAGAATTAACCGTTTTACGATTCTCTAATGGCACTGTAGCCACATGTCCATTAATTCCAAAAAAAACAGGCGACCATTTGCTTCAAAGTAATTAGTCTTTGTCTTCAAAGTAAGTAGACTTCAAAGTAAGTAATAAATTGCACGAGTAACTTTTGTTGGTTTCGGCTCATCTTGGAACACCCACACCGTTGACTGTTGTTTAGTTTCGGGGTCATATGCATAGATCCAAGATTCATCACCTGTGTAGATATTATAAACGGCTTTTGACGTACCACGGTTGTATTTTTTTATCATTTTTTTGCACCAATCGACACGAGCCCGTTTTTGATCGATTGTCAAGTTGTGCGGAATCCAACGCGAACATATTTTTTTTACAGCCAAATGTTCGTGTAATATCTTATGTATGCTCGTCATACTTATGCCTAAGGACGCCTCTATCTCGCGATATGTAACATGACGATCACGCATTATTAGTTCCCGCACAGCATCTATATTTTGTGGGACAACAGCTGTTTTTGGGCGACCTTCTTTATTTTCATCCGTGAGCATAGACCGCCCACGATTAAACTCACTGTACCAGTGATAAACAGTGGTTTTTGATGGTGCTTCATCTCCAAAAGTTGCGGTGAGTTGAATAAAGCACTGTTGTTGATTTAGCCCACGCCGAAAATCGTAGTAAATCATTGCACGAAAATGTTCACGCGTTAAATCCATGGCAAATGAAGACACGCAATTTTCAAAATGACGCCACAATGGAAAAATAATTGACAGTCACATGAAACAAAATGTATTCTTCAACCAAAGAGTTCTATTTTCAAATGTTGTAATTACTTTTCAAATATTGTTCTTGTAAGTGGCCAGTTCCGGATACATAAATAGCAGCCCTCGTAAGAAATTGGGCACTTTTTGCATGTTTATTAATTTGAATTTGCTTAGAATTACAAATTTGTTTAACAATCGCAGATTAAATATCGGCCTCAGGCTGCCGTCGCTCTTGGATGTCAAAAACATCGGGGAGACAAAACTCGGGGAGTTGCGTACTCTCTCCAAGGCACCGTTTTTTAGTAACGTTTTTATAGCGAGCGACATTTCAGTCGAATTTCGAGTGTGAAATCTTTGGCAAGTCGAAGAAGGTACCCACAGCGGTGGTTTTTTTCTTTAGAGGGATCCTGTATCCCTGGATAATTTTTAAAACAGTTTTTGGAGCACCGAGATTTTTCCAAACATGAACAAAATTTGCCAAGCGACATGCAACACGTTCGTCCGTGTCAAAAACTACGTTTCGATTTGAAACTGTTTTTGTTTTGTGTGGTCTTAGATTGACCTTTAGCATTGTCAAAATTAGATCTCTGGCGAGATCCGTTCGCATCGGCCCTCGACTTATTTTGGTTCTGCGCGAACCTTTTATTTTGTTTGTACCCATGTTGTGGGTAGTTTGAATTCGGGTAATTATTAAAATTAGGTCCCGAAGGTAGTGTTTGAATCGGTTGATATTGATTCGAGTATGCATTTTGTGCAAAAACAGGTGTAAATCTGTCGTATGATCCCCACGGTGGGGGCAAGCGAGCACCCTGCGCGGGCGTTTTATAATTTGAGCTCGAGCTAGCCTGCGCGGCCGTTCTTTGCATTGTAGGTCGTACCGGCCAAAAAATTTTACTACTACCGCCCGTTTTTTCAACAGCCAACGAAAACTGTTCTTTGTTGAACAAGTTATGGCAAGACGGAGGTATTTTGCGTAAACTCGCTCGTAAAAACTTATCTTTAACAGATCTTAAAATAGCATCCCTTCTTTGTTCTATGATATCTGCCCTAAGCCCGCAAGCGAGTTGAAACAAATCGCTAGAAATTTTACTGTACATACCTTCCACAAAAATCTCATTAATTTTATCTTTTATACAAGACACAGTCAAATCACCGGAATTTTCCACGACCCAATTTAAAAACGAGTCAAAACCTGCCTGCGCGGCATCTTTTTGTTTTAACACTGCCTGCGAAATAGTCGCATAGCTGCGTTCGGCAATACACAAATAAGGGTATTTCTCGAAAGGTTTTATTTCGTCGTTACATTCGAGATCGACAAATCCGGGCGTAGAACAATATAATTTCTGAACATCGGAATAGCGCACGTCACTCCATTCGGGAGTGTCGAAGTGTTGCGCCGACATTATCAAATCTAAATGATCTTGCGATGACCTCGGCAATGAGGACTCTTTTAATATTGTATTAATCGAAAAATGTATACAGTTTTCAACTTGTTTGGAGCTCGAAGCTAAATTTTCATTATCATTATCTGAAAATAATTCGCCGCTAACATCTAAGCTCAGGTTGTCATCGCAATTATTATGCGGGGGTATATTTTGGAGCGGCTGCACAGTGGGAAAATAATTATTATAACCCGTCCATTGGAAATACGATTGAGCCAAAAAACTTTGAATTTGACTCACCTGCTCAGCGAGTTTACTTAACTCAATGTCGGATGTCCGGCGACGCTTACGTTGGTCTATGCTCCTCGACGTTTCGGCCTTCCTTTTGTTACACGCAGGAGGATCGGATTCGGAACTCGAGCTAATATTTTTAACCGAACCCATTATTTCTAATTATAAGAATTAAGAAGTCGTTCGGTAAACCGAAAAGTAAAATTAATGTGCCACGTGCACAAATTTAAACAAAAGGTATGAAATTACGCGTAATCTAATATACGTCCGCACAGCACGAAAAATAACCGCCAATGGTTCCAAATCCGTTGTGAGCACAACTTGTGCTGTTAAAAGCTCAACACTGCCACTTAGAACTAAACGTCAACCAATAGGGAGGCAGAAAGCGGGTGACGTAGGAGGATGTAGAAGTCGTTTAGGTACTATTTCCGCCACACATACGAAAAATAGTGTAGCCACTCTCATTATTTGGCTTTGAATTAGGTAAGTATAGTTAATAAGCGTTTTATTGCAGGTAGTCGTGTGCGTACAAGACAAAAAAACGAGGAATACGGCTTTTGCTGAACCAAAGATTTCCTTTGGTAGGATTGATCTTTATATCCCTAAGATGGGTTTACGATGTGGAGCCACCTGAATATTTTAAGCAGGTGGGGGAGGGGGGGGGGGGGGGGGGGGGTTTTAGCTTTAACAAGGTATGAGGTCAATAACTGCGTGGGATTTAGGTATATAGGCGAATTTGGTATCATTTTCGATTGAATCGAATGTTTAAATGCCAGTTTTTGAATAAAATTTAGATAAAATATAGTAAAAATAAAATAAAATAAAAAATTTAGAATATATGATTTTCAACCAACGAAAACGCTGTTGACAGGGCTTAATTAATATAAGGAGGCTGATAGTCGCATTATTCTGCAAGCCAAAGACATGGTGATGAATGGAGCAATTAACATATTAATATTATTAGACGTACCGCGCGGCTTCGTCCGCGTAAATCTGAAATTTCACGGAAACCGTATATTTTTCACAAATTAATAACCCATATCTCACGTCGTCTACTATATATTCGTGTCAAATAACATAAAAATTGCTCCAGTAGTCTGTGAGATATTAGCCCTTTCAAATAATTTTCCCCGTTTTTTTACATTTTCCTCTGTATCTCTTTGTTCTTATTGGTCTTAGCGTCATAAAATATAACTAATAGCCTTCCTCGATAAATAGGCTATCAAACACTGAAAGATTTTTTCAAATCGGACCAGTAGTTCTTGAGATTAGCGCGTTCAAACAAACTAACAAACAAACTCTTCAGCTTTATTTTCACATATTCCTCTGTATCTTTGCTCCTATTAGTCTTAGCGTGATAAATATAGGCTATAGCCTTCCTCGATAAATAGGCTATCAAACACTGAAATATTCTTTTAAATCGAATGAGTAGCTCCTGAAATTAGCGCGTTCAAAAAAACAAACTCTTCAGCTTTATAATATTACTAGACGTTCCGTGCTGCTTCGCCCGCGTAAATTAGATATTTCACAAATTAGTCCACAATAAATAGCCTATGATTCTTCACGTTCCCACTTTTTATCTGTGCCAAATAACAGAAAAATTGCTGAAAAAATCGTGAAATAAGCCCTTTCAAATAATTTCCTCCGTTTTTTTCACATTTTCCTCTATTTCTTCGCTTAAACATCTTGTATTAGTCTTAGCGTAATAAAATTTAGCCTATAGCCTTCCTCAATAAATGGGTTATCTAACACAGAAAGAATTTTTCAAATCGGATCAGTAATTACTGACTCATACTAAGATTAGCGCGTTTAAACAATGCTTCTTCTTCTTCTTCTTTTTACGTTGTTTAACATCTGTATCGTGCAAATATGAGTCCTAAAATGAATTTAGCATTCTTAAGTCATCCGAATATGGTACCGAACTTGGAATAGTACCATAATTAATGCCTCTATACAGATTGAGACTCTATTTTCCTCCAGAGCAGAAGCTGCTAAAATTAAAAAAAACTAACATCAAAAATCGCGGTGGCTCCACATCTTAAATCCATCCTTGGACCATAAGGACCAATCCTACCAAAGGAAATCTTTGGTTCATTAATAGCCGTATAATTCACCGTACACACGCAACTAAAGGTAAAACGCTGTTATTAAGTTTACGGTGATCCATTGTGTTCTTACTAGAACTTTAATGTTTGTTCCTTGTCTATTACAAGGATAAAACTCGGTGAAAGTGTAACGTCTTTGTAGATCCTTTTAAGGGTTTACGCCTCTAGTACACCGACGCTGCGAAACGCGAAACAACGCGAAACTGTAAGTCACAGGTTACACGGTCAAATTTTCATCAATCTGATCCATCAATCTGATTGACGGAATATTGATGGTTATAAAAAGTTCATATTAAAAATACAATCAATCCATCAATCCGTGGGTTGTACGATCAAATTTTCGTCAATCTTTACCGGATTGATGGATCAGATTGATAAAAATTTGACCGTCTAACCTGTGCCTAATAGAGCGAAATGCAATATAACGCATGTTGATGACAGTAAATCGGTTCGCCGCTGTTTCGTAGTTCGCAGCTCGATGTAAAAAGGGCGTTAGAGTTTAATTTGAAGAAAACAAAACAAGGTATGCCTAAATTTGGAATTTATGAAATATTTTCTCCTAAAATACAGTTTTTAAAAGTTAACCTCTTCCTATACTAGCATTTTAGATAGTTTCAAGACTCACCTATCGTCTAATTCTACGGGCAGCACGGGTAGCGCAGACAACGCCTGCGCGACCGGTCGCTCCACCCGCCGCGCCGCTCGCCGCGCCCCGCGCGCCGGCGCCTCCGGACTCGCGGCCACGCGCGCCGCCGTACGCGCTGTAATCAGAAACACATAGAAAAATACAAACTCGTTCGTATAGATCAGTGTTATCCAACCTGTGATCCGCAGACCCCTGGGGGTACGCGAGCATATGTATGGGGGTCCGTGGTGTCTTCTCTGGACCAAACAAAATACGATTCCGGGTCCGTGTAAACTGTGCTCGACTTCCTAGAGGTCCGTGGCTGAACAAGGTTGAGAAACATTTGTATAGATTAAAATTAGGACAACCTTCGTGGTTGTGTAGTAACAGGTTTTAGAATAAACAGTAATCACACTATGGTAAACGCGACAAAAAATTTGGCGTAAACATTTTTTTATTAATACCACAAATTATAGTTAGAATTTTTAACTCACACAATGAATAAATTATTTCTGGCACAACAAATTTAAATCCCATCTTCATTATACGACCGTCCAAACATAAATAGTTTTCAAAGCCTTTAATAATTTAGTATTCAAAACAAGTTGTTTGTAAAATACCTCAATATAATACCATAAAATAATTAGCAAATAGTAAACACGATAAAGATACCTCTTTTAAGACCAGATTTACTATTTTTCAACAATAAGCAATGTCCAGACTAATTCTAATTAAAATAAATTAGTCAATTTGCAAATTAGTTAATGACTTATTTTGAGGAGGTCTTTAAGAGTTATAAACAACTGTTGGATTGTCACAGTCCTCGCTTCTAATCTCATCAATAAATCTCTTTAGGTACTATTTACTAATAAGATATAAGCCTCTTGGCTTACGGTTATTTTTTAATTCCAAAATAACTTACGCATCCTTGGTCACTCTTAACGCAAGCAGACTATAAATCCATATTTCATACTTACTATACTTACTAATATCATAAATGCAAAAGTGTCTCTCTGTCTGTCTGTTACCTCTTCACGCCCAAACCGCTGAACCGATTTTGCTGAAATTTGGTATGGAGACACTTTGAGTCCCGGGAAAGAACATAAAATACTTTTCGTCTCAGGAAAATGTACGGTTCCCGCGCGATAAACGAGTTTTGGCGTAACGGATTTGAGGGAATCATCTAGTCATTTATACATACACGTATCATGCGCGTCGTGCGTATGAGAGTCACGCTGGTCACGTGAGTGCGTGTTAGCGGGTGCGTGCGCGTCGCGCGGGTCGCGGCGCACGGGCGGCAGGCTGTGTAACGCGCGCGGCTCTAGCGTCGTACTAGATAGGCTGCGCTGGTACACTTGCGGCGATGTGCGACTGAAATCATACATAAATATTAATCTGACGTCTCTGATAAGTCAATTTTGAAGTTAACACTTCTTTGAGTTGTAAACGAGCGTAACGTATGTGATTTTAGCTAGATGGTTCTTACCGAGAATTGTTCATATTGCACTCGCCGGCTTGCCGCAAGTACTCTTCGCTGCTGCTGGCTATCGACTCTAGTTCTCTCTCGATCTGTAACAAGCAAGCAAAAGAAAAGTCAAGTTAATTTCATTTAAACATTGTCTGTATCTAAGGCCGTAGAGGAACTTCGTAATTAGTAAGGGGTAACTACGATTAATGTCTGACTGATAACTTTATGGTAATTTAATGGAGAATGTGACAACAAATAAAATTAAAGTAATCATTATAATTATGTAAATTCTTTATAGACAAACCCTTACAATTAATATTACAAATGCTTAAATTTGTCTGTCGTTAACTTTGACCCAATTACCTTATTTTTCTCGGCCATCAAGTAGTTCTCGTCTATCCTTAGTCGGGGCAACTCGTTCGCCAAGTCCTCAGCGGTGATCTTATTGGGGCGGGGCACCTGCGGGTACCGCATCAGCGGCCAACCCTCCTCGGGAGACGACTCGCTGGGCTCTTGGTGACTGGAAGAAAATGTACACAATTTGTAATTTTTTTATCCAACTACAGTAAAACCAAAATAATTTTACACGTCTACTAGCTGATCCTGCGACATTGTTTTGCAATATACGGCGAGGGAATATGCTCAAGTCCACAAATCAGACATTGTCACACACACGACGTTGTGTATGTCACGCCATTTATGGAAATTCGCTAGACGCGATTCAAGACTACCCCGGCCGATGTTCCGCCGGGGATGCGAAAAGCATTTCCCCATATAAAAAAAGGCGCGATTTAGGAATTAGGACGTACGCTGTTTTGTTTGCTACGTTATTTCGAGAATGAAAAAAAGAGGTCGGCTGTTTCTCAGACCTACAGGATAAGTTATTTTAAATACAACATTTCAACACAAACGGTTCAGCCCTTTCGAAGGTGTTTGGCAAAAAATTCTATAGAGTAAAGTATGTATTTTGTTGATATTTACCCTGCGGCAGATTGGTTCAGCGACAACTCGGATATGTTCTGTGTTTTGGACACTCTTCTCTTGTTGTATGTCAACATAGTTCTCTCCAGTAACGTGCTATCGTGTTTTTTCTCCAGACTGCGAAAGAAAGCATTTGTTGGGATATTTGTATAATATGATGAAAAGAATAAGACATATTATCATTGTATTAAACATGTTTTAATATAAACAATGTCACTAAAGAACCGATTACCTTGCAAGAGGCAGTGATTGCGTAGCTCGTAGCTGTCTCGTTTTTTCTGCTTCTTCTTGCCTTAGCAGGTTTCTGAAATACACATAAATATGAAGTATAAATAGTCATCAACGACAGAACTGTTCTTTTAATAACGGGGCAATTATTTATAATTAATATCTGGTCAGGCTTTACTTAAAGAAAACAACCATTCTTGAATACTTACAGGTGTATATCGATGATGTTCTTAAGCTGTTCTATGCTAGGCTGGCTGACGTCACTGTCCGCACACAGTGCCGCTTTACTGTCATGCTGTCAACACGAACACCAAAACACAATGTTGTTTATATACATGTGTTGTATACTAACTTGGACATGTGTGAGTCAAAAACTTTATTTTTTAAATAGGATATTACTGCAACGTTTTCATGCTAGACGGCAGCATCAACATAACGGTAAACAAAAATTTGATGTTTAACAATGTTTCTATGAATATTCTGATATGACGTGTGAAACTTGTCGGGTTTTGGTCGGATTATTTACTGTATAAGCAAGAAGCGCCCTCTGTTCCGATCTTTGCGTAATATTTCCTATTGACCGAGCACTAGTCGACTACAGTTAAACCGTGATTCACACATAATCCAGTTTTAAAATGTTATATTTACACAATTAGTAACAAAATTCAAGAGTGTTACGTTACAAAAAAGAGAAATTAGCAGTATTACAACATTTACATTTCAGTTATACACATAAACACACCTCAATCGCAACTTTACACTATTGCCGCAAACATACGCCGAGATCAAGGCAAAATGCCCTAAAATGTCTTCGCGATTTACACTAACTCAACTCCAAGTTAACTCGCGTTAGATATTAGAGATTTATTTCACGCCTACACTAGCTAATGTATGTGACTGTACTTGTCTGGTTCTTTCAAAAAACTACTAGACTAATAATGACAGTAACATGGATTGGCGTAAGCCAAAAGTAAACATTGTGAAAAAAGGGGCTTGTTGTTATACTTGTTAGTTGTTTTATTCACAACTTGTACCATCCCAACACCGCCAACTTGTCGTCCAAGCGCGATAAATTGAATTCATTCATAAGTTAAGTAACATACTATGCTGTAACTTTTTTGGAGTCGAGTTGTTGTAATGTGTGAACACCTTAGGGTTAAATCAGACCACAACACTACGCATAGGATTTCTTTTGACAGATTTGCAAGACATCGCACGCAATTGAAATCTGTCAATTCAGTACAAATTAGAAATGCATCTACGCGTCGCGTTGCGGTCTGAATTGACCCTTGATTCCCAACACAATACGGCATATAGAGACATTACAAACTTACGTGTACTTTCGTCCTGCTGGGTATTCGTCTCCTGAGCTCCGGTAGTGACTTCCTGAGGAGGAACCCTCTTGCGGCCGCTTGGAACTGTATCGCGGCGTCGCGCAGCCGCAGGTACCAGCGCCGCACCTTGTTCCCGCGGAACCAAGCCTGGACGCGCAGCGCCGCCTCGTTGCGTACCACCAGCCAGTGTCTGAGATACATTGGGTTAGGTTTTCTTAAACTCTAACTGTACTGTACATTGCGATTTTATAACATTTGATATCCCATTTACGTGGGTTAGATTGGCGCAAGTGAAAAAAGTGAAGTCTCAAAACATTTATCCAATAATATGTCATACCAAAAGCAATTAAGAGCCAGTCCACACGGCCCGTTGCGTCAGCGTTGCGTCGCTGTTTGACGCATAGTGTGCCCGTCATCGCAGCGTTATTACGAAGCAGTCAAAACGTCAACACCCCCTCCCGCTTCGTCTCGGGGGCTGCTATCCGTCATGTGTGCGTTGCGACGACGCAACGCGCCGTATGGACTGGCTCAACATGTTCAAGCAGTACGTTGAGTTATGGAAATATCTATACAAAATTAATTTACAACATAACAAAATGGCGATATTTTTTTTATCACGAAGGACGTTTCGTCCTTAATCTCTTAGATTTAGCGTCTTATTCAGTTACAATAATTACCTGCAGTACGCCTGTATGACGACGGAGGCTCGGCGAAGCGCCAGGAAGTGTCGTCGCTCGAGCACGGCTCGGAACCACCGTTGTATGGTGATGATGGACGCCATGAGCTGCTGGTGTAGTCGGTAATCTAGTTTAGTCTGCTCGCTCTCGCGCATGAAGATTTTCGTCGCGCCTGGGGTAACGGGAACAATTTTAATTAATGTTGTTTCTGCTATTAGTACCGGATTGCTAACAGCAGAAATTCTGGCTTGTCTAGCAACATTGTAATCAGTCGCCACCATGGCCCAGTAGTTTAGAGCATGGCTCTTGACTCGGAGGGCGTGGGTTCGATTTCCAGCTTGGAAACATGTTATTTCCAAGTTTGGTTAGGACAATGTAGGCTGATCACCTGATTGTCTGACAAGTAAGATGATACATGCGTCGGATGGGCATGTCAAAAGTCGGTCTTGCGCCTGATCTCTCGCCAGTCGTGTCGGTCTTCCATCCCACTGGGTTATGTATGGTGTACTGCGCACACACTTGGGCACAATAAAAATACTCCTGGCGTAACTAGCCTGGTTTCATTACAGCCGGCCACCATCACCGAAACCGGTGTGGGAGTTATTTTACAGTAAAAAAATGTATAAAAATTACTCCTGGCGTAACTAGCCTGGTTTCAATACAGCCTGCCACCATCACCGAAACCGGTGTGGGAGTTATTTTACAGTAAAAAAATGTACAAATAGTTATTAAAAAGGAACTTACCGAGTTGATAATTATCCCTGTCTAGATTGAGCGTGGCGAGGAAGTGTTTAACGTCCGCTTGCGAGCTAAGTAACCCCTTGGGGAGGAGTATGCGGTATATGCGTATGAACTCGTCGTACGTGATCCGCACGTTGTAGCCCGCTTGGCGTATACGCACGGTCTCGAGCATGCCCGTGTAACGCAACTGCCGTTGAACCGTCTCCTCATCGAACACGTTTGGTATTTTGTCGCTATTCGATTTTATACATCTGGAAATATTAACAATAAATTGATATTGATTGATATAATTAAAAAATTGGACTTATTAGTGAAAATGCGTTCTATGTCATAAATAATTTTAAAATAGATCTTGCGTTAAGGCACTTCGTTCAAATATCTTGGAAAGGTTCTTATTACCGCTTAGCTCGCGTTTAGGTATATTCCTATCTTCCTTTATTACGCTATATTTTTTATTTGTATATTCCAGCTTCAACCCATTACCAAACAGACTACGTTTTATGAGTTTCTGTGATCAATGATCATACTTAAATCACAGAACATTACATACCTGATAAAGAATGGATTGGCCTGATTTAACGTTTCCATTAGTGCCGCTAGCGAATGCTGGAACTGAGTCGCGACGGTCAACGGCTGTTTTCTTTTTCCAGCGGGTGCGCCCGTCCTTCCGGCCAAAGTCTTAACACTCTGCAGATTCTTTAAACCCTTCTTAGCACGCTCCCGAGGTCTAAACGACTTGTTTTTCCTGCGAGTATAAAAACATTTAGAACACGGTAACAAAAAGGCCACAACTACCACCGTACATGCGATTTTACAGCCAGGGTTGCGAAGCACGTTGAACGCTTGAAACTCTGATTTACCGAGTTTTAAAGTATTAAAAATTCTGACTTGCCGTGAAGCAACAAGGTTGCAAATTCCACTACAACTCCTCCACGTAATGCCCTTAAAGCCGCTACATAAATCTGTTTTCGATATCCATACCATAATAATATTAAAACAATATTTTTTACAATAATAATATAGTTAGCTCGAAGATTCTAAAACCCTGTATAATTACGGCATCCCTGTCTATAAATCTGCAATTATTAAGCCTTAAACTGTAAACAACAATTGTTACACACAAAACATACTACATGAAACGATTAACACAAAATAACAACGCCCAGCAAGATTAACCAATCAACCTCCACCGAGACCCGTCCCAACCTCGTTAATTCCGTTAAAGTCGAAATGTTATGCGATCGAAGGGATCATGCACGAAGCCCACAGCGGCGCGAGTGCGAAAGAGATAGCGAGAGTCGCGTGCGCACGCAACGTACATGACGATGAGACTGGCGCGCTGCATGACGTCCGCGTCGTCCAAGTCGCGCTCTACGCGGCGCGTGCGCGTCTCGGCGATCCTATAATTTTTTGTCCCTTTCCCCCCCGCGCGACCGACACTCGTCGTCTCTGTCCTCGGCCTGGTATCGCTACGCGCCGCGTCACGCCCCCTGCTCGGCGCTCTGTGCGGCGTTCTGTTTTACGAGGCGAAAAGGAAACGGACATTACACATTGTAGCAAATAAAAAAAAATACTAATGGTTTCGACGTTTCACGCATGCATACCGGTGCCTCGGAGTATGGTGTGCGTGATGAACTCGACTAATACTAGTAGTTATCAGTTAGAGATCTAAGGAAGGCTGTGTTTAGATTTTTGTTAGGTTATTGTGAGTGTCTATGTGAGTACCCAAGGAACGGTGGCTCCTCCCACATTATTGGTATTTCAAGTTTTAGCTGCCTACACATTGTCAAAAACGTTATAAAATTAAAGAGTGGCAAATTTTACCCTACCCGTTTTATACTTTTTCTGACAACGTGACCTGCACAGTATCCGTGGACAGGTTCAAGTCTAAACACAGCCTAATCACCTAGGAAAGGGGAGGTCTAGAACACTGATGTCATGCGTTGCACATGTAAAGCGTCCATAACTTACGCAATGCGGTTGATTGCGAGATTGATTGACGATACAGTCACCAGATGGCTGAGGAAAGACATATCATTACGTCACAATACAGTAGCTGAAGCTAACTTCACACAACATACATAGCCATCTTCTCTCCTCTCATCTCTTGTAGCCTGGCCTTCTACTACTTCAAAGTAGCGTTTAAAATACATTACATAATTACATAATATATATTTGCTAGGATGCTATTAAACATCGGCTGTATAAACTTAGTACGAGTTCTGAATACTCCTTTTATATTCGGAATATGCATGCCGAACATGCCAACATTGCGGGTAGTTAGTATATTCGTATACGTAAGCGGCGTCGTCAATGCATTTTAAACTCAATCACTTGGGGCGTAGAGTCGGTATTTACCTGAGGATGCTCTCGTTGGCCGCGTGTATTGAGGGTCGAGGTACACGGGAGGCACTGTCTACCCTGTTGACGCGGTGGCGCTTACCAGCGTCCAGAAACGCAAAGTACCCTCTGAAGAAAAAAAAATGGGTTTCAAAACAGTGCTTATAATTTGAGAATGAAATTATACCATGAAGTCGGTACGTCATGAAGTACACAAACTGGCACTTAGTTTATGATTCTTTATAACTTTTATGTTGCCTTTTAATAATAATTAGGGGTATCGATATTTTATTTGCCAGTCAAGGTCGTGACATAAAGCAGCTGTTTGACGAGATTAATAGCACGAATATGCTATTATATATATAATAAGCTATGTAAAACTTCACTCATAAAGAGAAAAGAAAGTTGATCATATTATCATCAATCACATATTATATATCTCACAAGTTTTTTTTTTTTAAACGGGCTTTGGCCCACAACACATTCCCACCGCTGTATCTCCTGTGTCGCCAGGATCGACAGCGGTATCCAACCACGAAAACCCTTTGATATGATCTCAGGGAGCCCGAGGGACATGCTAAAACTGTCTTGGGACCCGCAACGGATTAATCAGAAGAAAATAGGAGGAGTAGGAAGATTCCATATTTTTTTTAAACGGCTTTAAAAAAGCTGATATCTCACAAGTTATTATGTTGTAAAGTTAGTCACTTTATATTAATAGATCCTAGGTCAAGTTCTAGTAGAAATATGCATTTGTTCAATGAATTGCATCCTGTTGAATAAATCGTTATTCCTATATCTATTCAGTAGTTTGAGCTATTACCTGAAGAAGGCCCGCACGATCGCCCATCGGAAGACAGCTACGGGATCGACTCCCACCAGTTCCCGTACGAAGGCCAGCGACGAGTTCTTGAGCACACTCACTATGTCCTGCCTCATAAGGTCTAAATTCTTCTCGCGCATCGCCGTTACCTACGCAGAAATTCATAAGAATTCCATTAAATACTTTTATAATGGACATTTAGCAATACATACATCAGGAATTGAACGAAGTTGTATTGTTCTTTTTAGAGGAGGTTTACAAACTAATTTGTTTATGATGATCGACTGACTACATAGATCTCAGCATATCTATTTGAGCGATTGTTTTCTGGAATGAAGGTTCTCTCAGAGGTAAATAAATAAGAATGAGCTGCAATAATGCGGGAAATATTTATAACCTGGTATTTGACACGTCCCGCGTAATGCCTCACTACAAAGGCGGGTTCCCGCCTCTGCGGTTTTTCGTAAAACTGGTTGTCCTTATGCACCGAATTGAACTTCTGTAGCAGAGTTTCGTTCGTCGCCCAAGGAAAACTGAAACGAAAAGTTGGAAATAAAAATAAGTTGAGATTTATACAATTTATTTTGATTTTAATTTAATAAGGGCTTAGTATCATCAAGCTAACAATTTTAGTGTTACGTATTTACGAAATATTTTGAAGACGAATTTGATTTGATTTCCAGATTTTGCTCATTTTGATCTAATAGATAGTCATGTAAAAAGTATGTAACGCACATTCGCTTCTAACTTGTAGTATATCATTTGAGCAATGACTTATTTGAATAATCGTGAATACTCATAAGTACAAAACGCAGAAATTACCTTGCCACATGTTTATAAGGCGTTTTTTTAAGAGCAAACTAATGATACTTACTTGCACTGATCATCCAACAGACACAGCAGTCCGCTCGGTTTGCCCTCAATAAGTTGTAAACAGCCCGTGTTGTCGGAGAAACCTATGTCTGTCCAGCGGATACCCTCTCTTCTGTATTCCTCTTGCTCGTATTTGAATACATGCTGATTGAAATAGTACTGAAGGTGCTCATTGGCGTAGTTGATGCACAGCTGCTCAAAACTGTTGCTCAGGCCGAAATCTTCAAAACCGAATATGTCTAGAACGCCTGTAAAAAAAAGTAGCATAACTTATTGTTACCATAAAAAGTAATGGTTTATATTAATTGTTATTGAAATAACTAATACGTCACTCGAAATAAGGATAATTAATTCATGTTTGCTTTATGAATTTACCTTATGTATAGAGAAATTGAGGAAAATGCGGTTAAATCGTATACTCCTATCACCAACGCTTTGTTTCCACGTTTTAGTTAGAATAGAAAATACGACGACAGATTATAAAATACTACTAAGGTAACTAAGCTGCTAGCACTGCGGCAGTTTATAATATACTAGCTATTTGACCGAGCTTTGCTCGGTATTCGATAAAACACGAGTAAAATGACATTTTCTAAAAATGATTCCTAGCTAGATCGATTTATCGCCCCAGAAACCTCCTATGTATACTAAATTTAATGAAAATCGTTGGAGCCGATTCCGAGATTCCAATTATATATATGTATACAAGAATTGCTCGTTTAAAGATATTATATTTAAATTAACCCATCAGTCGTGGCAAAACGAGACACAATAGCTTTTTCATTGTTATCGCGGCCGGATGTGGCCGCTTGGGGCTTCATGAATTAACTTGTTTAGGCGGGGGTTTAGAGATTCATAAAAAATTATGAAGAACATCTTCTAATTACAACTAACAGATGGATCAACTAGACTGTATTGTTTTTTTAATATATGCTCATTTTGTGCAGAAACACAACAACCAAATTATAGTTCTACCATTGGCAATACCAGTAATTGTAAAAGAACATAGTTCCATGTAATTTAAAAATAGAACTTACCTATACTATGCCCTTGATGTTCCCGCAGAGTGTCCTTTTTGGAGAGCAGCGCGTGGTTGACCTGCATCACGATCCAGTCGAACAGCGCCCCGTATAGACACTTGGCCATCGCGTCGCGAGTCGCTATAGCTTCAGGAAGCCTGAAAACATTATAATCAAGGGTGAAAACTACATCCCGGCTACGCAAAATATGAGTATATGATATGCTATATAAAACATTGTCCGTAAATTTGTTTTCATCAGCATCTTTTCCTTGCAACTAAGGTATGACAATACGAATATTATCAAAATATCCTTTGGTTTAAGTGTGAAGAGGTCGTTTATATTATTAGACTGCCAGATATACTAATATTACATATCTATTGACACCTCATACACAAGCAGACTTACCAAAATCAAAATTCATTCTTTTGACTTGGCCATAGTCGGTTAAAACATGAGTAGCCTGTAATTCCCACTGTTTATTTTTCAAAAAACACCGCTAGGCGCTAGCGCACCGCAAATTCGAAGCAACATACATAACAGTGCTGCCAAAGTGATAATGCGCATAGAAATTTTCGTCATTGTTCGACAACGATCATTTTTCCCGAGCGTCGGAAGAAGATGCCACAAAACCTTTTATTGCGCATGTCCAAATCATGTCATGCCATGGCATCGAAAAAAGGTTTTGTGGCGCATGCGCCAAAAATAGAGACAAGTACCGACTATAATATGATATTTACTTCTATTTCTTTCGAACAAGGTGCAAAATTCAAAAGCATTGTTTGGTGCTCTTACGTTTCATAGATTCGGGTGTTTCCGTGATTACGACAATTAGCCAAGATTTGCATGCGCATTATTAATTTGGGAGTACTGTACAAACATACCTATAGTTTATAACTAATGTTTCTCCGGAAGCCCTCGCCCGTTTGGACGTTAAAGCCGCTAGCAGGGTCTCCTGTTTGACCCGCAGTAGTGACGATATGAGGGAGACCACCTCTGGGTTCCGCACACCCACTGCCTCGTCATGGTGGTAGGATTTCCTCTGAGGCTGAAACTCCACATTACCTGAAAGGTTTTAAAAGACTATGTTTAAAGTTTAAACATAGGTAATTTTTAAGGGAATTGCTCTAAGTACTAAAAAAGTACTAAATATCTTAAAATGTCTTTATAGTGGGATGGTGAACCTACATAATTTGGTCGGATTTATGTAAAGTCATTTATTAGTGTCATCTATTGTTTGGGCTAGATATAATCCAACAAAACTAAGTAGGTCTAGTATTAATATCTTTGATTTATGAAATACATATATCTGTATTTTTATAATGACTGTAACTGGAGTCAAGCAACATTTAAATACAATTTATTGTTGCAGGACTAGTATTTATTTTATATTTAAAATGAATTGATGGAAATACATATAAGCATAATTACATTTTAATTGCAACTGCATTACATTTCCAAGAAAAACTCATCTTGTTATGTTTATGTTTTCAATTTTATTTTATTTTTATTTGTTGCTACCTAGACTATGCTTAACCATTAAACATTTATTTCGTAGTAATTAACTCTGATATAGAAAAGGTAAAATTAATTTTAACAAATTCATAGTTAAAAGGTACATTATAAATATATGCAATGCATTGCAATGTAAAAGTTTGCAACATAGCAAATTCAAAAACATATTTTTAAGCATCACTTCAAATAAGTTAATTTTAAATTTTCCTCTGACTACCACAACGAAAAAAAGGAAAAATATAATACAACAATGATTTCCACACTCAAAATAGTTAATTTTCACACAGACCAATGTTTTTGTATAAAATGTTAACCAATCAAATAACAGCTAGTATGAAATAAATTTTAAAGTAATTATAAAAATATTGTAAGGTTTGATTGAGGTGAAAAAAGGTTGACTGATATTATGGATCCAATACAATTAAATATAAAAAAGCTTCAATGTTGAATCTGACCAAACAAACAGTGTTTGATAGATTTTGTTTGATTTAGTAATATTAGGTAAACAATATCATATTAATTAATTAATAAATAATAAATTATAAAACATAAAAAATAATATATAAACTTGAGCAAGATAATTTATATGCATAATAATGCAAGGTCAACAAACTGCTAATGAAATTCAACATTTTTATAAATATTTACAAAACGCCACTTCAATGTATCAAATCATATTATCTGACACTGATAGGGTGTAATAATGTCTATTCACGCGTTATCATAATATTGATAAGATTGTAATAAACATCGACATAAAAACTCACCCAACAGGAGTACGGCGGAGAGAACAGCGAAGAGTCTCCGCTGTTTGTCCAGCGTGAATCCCACCATGTCCATGGACTGCTTCAGTCTGGAGAACTCGTACTGTTCATCAACACCGGGCACTACACTACACCCTGTCTTCGACAGATAGTTGTATTTGTCCACACTGAGCAGATGTAGCTGCTCCTTTTCCTGCTCCGAGGCCCCGGCCAGCAGATAGTAGAACACATGGTAGTTCCGCTCGTTGCGACCCTGACTGCATATTCTTGACTTTTCTAGGAGATACTTCTGCACGACCGCACCGTGCACCATGCCATTCTCCTTGTAGTTCACTTGGATGAACTTGCCGAAGCGGCTGGAGTTGTTGTTGTGGGCCGTTTTGGCATTCCCGAACGCTTCAAGTACAGGGCCCGCACTCAGGATCGTCTGCTCGACGCCACTCCCGTGGGAACCCTTTTGGCTGAGGGCGGTGAGGTGATGCAGGAGGAAGTTGGTGCTCTCCGTCTTCCCCGATCCGCTCTCGCCGCTGATAACTATGCACTGGTTGGTCCTCTCGCGGAGCATGCAATGGTACGCGGTATCCGCTACCGCAAAAATATGGGGTGGGAAGCTCGACCCCAGCCGCTTGTTCTGGTACAGCTTGACATACTTGGGGTTGTAGATGGGGTAAAACTTGAAGGGGTTGAGGGCTATCAGGATGGAGCCGACGTAGGTGTAGATGTAGCCGGCGGAGAACCTGGCCCGCAGGTTGTCCAACAGCGTCTGCTCATTGAGCTCGGGCAGCTGGCACAGGTCAGGGTACTCCCGGTCCTTGGGTTGGTACAGGAACCGCTGGAAGTAGTCCTTTATGAGCTGCGGGTCCACGGAAAAGTTCTCCATCCACGGCTCGTCCGGAATCTTCTCGCGCAAGTAGAACCTGAAAACAGATTCGCATTTAATTCTCCGCAACGATACAATAATTTTAATTAACATAAAAGATAATATATTACTTTTGCGTCATGTTTGTTTGAAAATACTACATAGTAAACGTCGGGTGGCAATTTTTTAGTTGGTCAGGATGGGTGTTATCTGTGCGGCCGGCGCGGCCGGGGCAGGAAGAGTGAATCACGCGCGCTCGGCAGAAAACACTGCACATCAGAGCAACACATTTTAATACCAGCTAGTCACAACTCTCAGTCAGTCAAAATACATACAACTCTCGGTCAAACTCGAGGAAGTTACATAAAAAACATAGTACGGCCAGTACAAAATAATAACGCAATGAATCATAGCGGTTATTAGTTTATACGGACCTCTGTCGAGACTCGAGTACGAATAGTTGTGTAGTGACAGGATAATTTAATGGGCGCGAGATAGCGGCTCGCAAATAGCCTTATCGCAATAAATGAAACGATATAAAAACAAAAGGAAATCGTTAAGTTGTATTGCATTAATCCCGCCTGTTATAACGTTTGTGAAAGTCAATTTTTGTGTTGCGTCTAGCCAACAAATAAATGTTTTTATATTTTGTATTATTATTTATTAGTTTTTATTAACATACTAATCAGACAAGACCAGTCGATTCTAATCTAGACCTTCAAAGACTTATTGTATCGTGTCAAAGAAAAAGCCATTTGTTTTGCCTGGCCTTAGAACTTACAATGTCAGCTGGGTACTCAATAAACGCTAATATAAAAACCTAGTCTGCGGGTGTGCTAGGACTCTGTGCTACATTAATGATGTCCATAAAACAGAATATTACTTAGCATGTTCAGCATATGGCTCGAGTATAAATTAGTTAGCCCTTATATGCTTGGAAATAGTCATTATTATTACTCAATAAAATAACCAAAATAAATAAGAATAAAAATAGGATAAGTGCGAGTTTGACTGGCGCACGAAGGGTTCCCGGTTCAGTACCATATTTTATTCATATCGAGCAAAAATAGGAAATAGAGAAATAGCGTTTTTTGTATGGGAGCTTGTATTATTAGACTGTATGTATTTGTCATAGCGGCATCAGAAAATATAATTTACAAATTATGTTTTCTGTTATTACAAAATACAAATACATTCAGTTACAAAAGTTTAGTTGTCTAGCTTTAGCAGGTCTTGAGGTGCAGCCTGTCGACAGACAGACAGCAAAATCTTAGTAAAAGGGACTCGTTACTCATTGGATACGGAACCCTAAAAAACGGCTAAAAGAAAACCAAATGTAGCGTTGCATGACAGAAACCGAGCACCATATTTAGTTATGCACCGCCAGTGATCACTGATCGAATGTAAATTAATATGTGAACAAGGTTACGTACTGCCGCACTGCGATAATTATATGTATACTTCATCGACTACCTATACAGTATACAGCTGCACACTCAGTGGCTCAGTACTTAGAGCGTCGACAAGCTGGAGGTCACGGGTACGAATCCCGCTAACGGCACAAAAAGTTAATAATGTTCCTAAGTCATTGATGCACGTATAATACTGGAGAATCTATCAAAGATAAGTAGGTGTATAGAATAAGAACCAAAAATATATACAGCCGAACGTATAATCTTCCTTCTTTTTGGAAGTCGGTTAAAAATTAATTTCCCTTGCTTGGTATTCATAACAGGTCTAGTTTTTTTAGAGATTACCTAGGGACCAGGCTGACGTAGTGTAGCCTACATAGGTAATAAATACCACGAGGAAAATGTCGCAGTTTATGGAAAAACTAGGCATTTCCACGGAAAGCGTGATTCATTCGTGACATTTTTTGTCGGAAGTAACGAAATGACTAACGTAGGAGACGATATGTCTGGGCCGGGCACGTATAGAACTAATCATAAGCGGATTATTTGCAAACTACAACGTAAGAAGTTGATTTAGGGTTTCCATAGTAAGTAGCAGGAGGTATTCATTACTTTTTAAGTAACTAAATACTATAAAATATATTCTAAGAATTCCAAGAAAACCTAACTATCAGCTATTTTAATTTCAACATTTTTGTTGCTTGTTATAGTTCTTGTTGACTAATTTCCCTAGGCAAATGGTTGCAGAATAAGTGAGTCTCTACAAAAAATCACACATGGGATTAACAGCCGCACTCAGATTTTAATGATGATTAAACTTCAATTTAATGGAGAGTTTGACAGATAATGTATGGGGCTAATGTCAAAATTTTCATTTTAATTACAGTGAAGTAATAAATATATTCTTATATATTATTCTTATATATATTATACTGTACCACCCGTAACACTAAACAATCAACCGCTAAAGAGGGTTACACAGTTCAAATATCTAGGTCATATTGTTGACAAGAACCTCAACGACGATCCCGACATTGAACGTGAGCGCCGAGGGATGGCAGTTCGTTGCAATATGTTGGCCCGCAGGTTTTCTGTTGGCGTTAAATGTACACTGTTTCGAGCCTACGCCAAAACATTTTATACATGCAGCCTGTGGACGAGTCATACGCAGCGAGCTATCAACGCGCTCAGAGTGCAGTATAACAATGCCTTCAGATATCTGATGCAACTCCCCCGGTACTGTAGCGCATCTGGAATGCTCGCCACAGCCAGTATTGATAGTTTCCCAGCAATACTGCGTAAAAGATCGGCGTCTATGATGCGAAGAGTGCGGGACAGTTCCAACAGATATCTGAAGGAAATTGCTATCAAGCTTGAAAGTCCGATATGGAGACATTGGACTAATCTACATATTAAAGTATAATAATAATTATCACTTGTAATTTACTAACAAAGTCATAACTCATAAGAAACATTGTACTTATACTAACTCTATATGGATCTGTTATGGTCTGAAATAAACTGATATTATTATTATTATTATTATATCTGAGTGCGGTAGTTAGAACTTAGGATTGACTTGAGCTAGCTCAGGAATTCCTTGAGTTACTACTTAGAAAATGACTCTTGTATAGTGAAACTAAGAAAAGCAGCATAATCAAATTTTCAAAGGTTGTCCTTCATATTTATTAGACTCACATCGATATGCATAAAACGCAAAATGTTTTCACCATCCGCTGTATTAGAAACATAAACAGATATTTACTGTAAATACCACAACCGCAAAATTGATGTTGACTGAAGGATATCATTCGAGCTGAAAACGCCACATCCCGGCGCGAAAATAGGAATTATTCAACATAATATATTAATGCAGTGAGCAATGCTCAAATCGTGTATGCGACTTACAAACAAAAAAGCACTTTATTATTGGAATATCGATAACGTAGCAACAGAAACATCGTGAAAATAGCGTGTTTATGAAATCTAAACAATCTGAAAAGGCATTATTGTTTAGTCTGCTAATTTCAGCATTTTTTAAATCCTTTTATTCAAGCTACAGTTGTACTTTTATGTTTGTTTGTTGCTTTATGTTAAGCTTGTTTGCCCTTTAGGCCAAAAGACTCCTTCAGGGCTTTCCACCCCAGTCTAGTCCAGGTGTTACCTGCTACATGTTTTATCTCATCTGTCCATCTTTTAAATCGTCTTTCCTTCTTTTTTTTTGCCTGAATTGCTTGCTTGAAAGCATTACTATCTAGCAAATATACTTACTATATTTTTCAAGTCAAAAATCAAACTAATTCGAAGTTTAAGCTTTATCATACATAATACTTGAGTTTTCTACACAAGAAAACATATAACAAGCTGCTTTCTAAGTAAGTTAAGGCAGCCAGCTACGATTAACAGTTCTCTAAAACCCGAAATTTACAACGAGATAAAATGATAACGATGATAAGCCGAGCAGATTATACGAGTGTTATCTTAACGATTAATTAGTCACTTAATCGTTTAGAAAAAATAATCACAAAAGCGGGAAAACGTAAATCTAAATACTGATAGTATTATGTATTATTTTTTTTAATTTATTTATTTTAGGTCGTTCTTTAACGTCAAGGTAATTTAATACAAATAATTTTTATTACGTATTTGTTAAATAATGTAATAATTTTATCGAAGATTTATTGAAATTACTGAAACTTTTGCGGCATTGCAATATTTGACAAAAAGTTCAATAAATACATAGATGTTAGTTTTTGGTTCCATGGCTAGATGTTTCTAAGTTCTAACTACTATCTACTCTACTATTACTGTCTGTTTTCACTTTGGAAACAACAAAAATAACGTAACAAATGTTTTTTTGTTGTTTGATTGCATTCCCTTATTAAAACATAACAAACAATAATAAATACTACTAAACAAAAGTATTAAGTATTTGTTAATTTATATTACTGGACGTTGCCCGTAGCGCCGTTCGCGCTTTTACGTCTATCGCGATTCGCGAGGGAACCGTGATATTTTTCGCGATATATCCCGTTTTTTTCCGGGGTACATGAAAATTAAATCAAAAGTGTCATTGATCCCAATTTTATCAAAATTCGTCCAGCTGTTTAAGCACGACTTCATGCTGAAACTGGTGGACTACAGGTGTGGACTGTAGTCTGTACAACTGATATACCCTGGTATGCCTTGTAATATGAAATGCGAGTCTAATATTATTTTAAAAGCTACCTTACCTATTATACTGGCCGGAGTTGTTGCTGGGCCATAGCATCATGACAGCTACGGGGGACTCATTGGGCCCCAGTCTCCTTTCCTTGCACTCCCCGCTGATGACATCTCCCACCACCTGATTATCAAAATGTATAGTTAATAGCTTGATCGTGGGAATCGCAGACAATAGATTTTCAATTGTTATGCGGCACCGGGTGCCGCTTAGGGGTTGATGGGTTAACATTGTTGAAAAAGATAAGTAATGAGCTAAATCAATAATGAGTTCCCTACTATAAGGATTTCTTTATCTATGTAGAAATAAGTTTCACATATTATTGAGAGAATACTAATCAGTAAAATTACAATATTATGGCCCTAGTGACAGGATATACCATGAAGTAGCAAGTTTCATGCTCAGTCAAACACAAATCCAAACTAGATTCAGTGTACAACTTTTTAACTTTGCAAATGCCCGTTTATTTAATATTATATCCATTGAGAAATCAATTGTGTTATCCATAGGACATTATTTTTAAAGTATAACATTATCTCTTCATCTTACAATAGAGACATTATTAATTAATTATAATAATGGTAATTAAGAACATAAATTACCGCCACCAAGAAGTTTCTGACAAGATAATCGAAAATGTACAAGGTCAGGCATAGAAAATGGCTATCATTGTTTCAATGTACTTAATTAAGTATATAATAGTAAGTATATCCAAACACAGGAAACCGCTTGGTTCAGGTGTAGCGTAAAAAACTATGAGAAATATCATTGAAATGAGTAATCTTAAATACTTTGTTCTATTCTTACAATGCTGCTAGATAAGTCATGTTTTTCTTTTTATGGCGTTAAGTTGAATGATACATCTTTTTTAATCTGAGGTGTTATTTCTATTTTAGGTTAGTAGAGCAAAACTAATATAATAAGTAATAATAATTGTGCACCTTGAACTTACATTTTTTTTCATAATTTTTTAACAATAGAGATGAAGTATTGTTGCAATTATTTAGTTAGTAATAATGAAGTTATTGCATTACAATTTTGGATGTCAGTATAAATATTTAATCTATACTAATATTATAAAGCGGAAGAGTTTGTTAGTTTGTTTGTTTGAACGCACTAATCTCAGGAACTACTGGTCCGATTTGAAAAATTCTTTCAGTGTTAGATAGCCCATTTGTCGAGGAAGGCTATAGGCTATATTTTATCACGCTAAAACTAATAGGAGCGAAGAAATAGAGGAAAACGTGGAAAAAACGGTGAAAATTGTATGAAATGCTTAGTTAGTAATAGTTTGAACGCGCTAATCTCAGGAACTACTGGTCCGATTTGAAAAATTCTTTCAGTGTTAGATATCCCATTTATCGAGGAAGGCTATAGGCTATATTTTATCACGCTTAGACTTATAAGAGTGAAGAAATAGAGGAAAATGTGGAAAAAACAGGGGAAATTATGTGAAAGGGCTTATTTAAACGCGTTAATCTCAAGGACTACTGGTCCGATTTGAAAAATTATTTCAGTGTAAGATAGCCCATTTATCGAGGAAGGCTATAAGCTATATTTTATCACGCTAGGACTTATAAGAGCGAAGAAATAGAGGAAAATGTGGAAAAAACGGGGGAAATTATGTGAAAGGGCTTATTTGAACGCGCTAATCTCAGGAACTACTGGTCCGATTTGAAAAATTCTTTCAGTGTTAGATAACCCATTTATCGAGGAAGGCTATAGGCTATATTTTATCACGCTAATACTAATAGGAGCGAAGAAATAGAGAAAAGTGTGGAAAAACGGGGGAAATTATTTGAAAGGGCTTATTTGAACGCGCTAATCTCAGGAACTACTGGTTAAATTTGAAAAATTCTTTCATTGTTAGATAGCTCACTTATCGAGAAAGGCTACAGGCTATATTTTATCGCGCTAAGACTAATAGGAGCGAAGAAATAGAGGAAAATGTGGAAAAAACATGGGGAAATTATTTGAAAGGGCTTATTTGAACGCACTCATCTCAGGAACTACTGGTCCGATTTGAAAAATTCTTTCAGTGTTAGATAGCGCATTTATCGAGGTAGGCTATAAGCTATACTCAATACGCTAAGACTAATGGGAGCGAAGAAATAGAGGAAAATGTGGAAAAAACGGGGGAAATTAAATGAAATTGCTTATTATCTTATGAACTACTGGAGCAATATTTGTGTTATTTGGCAAACATGAAGAATAGACCACGTGAAGGGACATAGGCTATTTTTTGTGGAAAAATGTACGGTTGCGTGAAATTCCTAAATTACGCGGGCGTAGCCGCGCGTAACACCTACATAATATAATAAAATCGTAGGAAGGTCAATTCTGTACATTGAATATTTTTGTACAATAATACTTGGGACGTGATCTACTATGCTAAAGCGGACGAAGTCGCGGGCAACAGCTAGTTAGGTATAATTTTTTTAGCTTATAATTTTGTAATTTACTAGGCAATTTTTTTTAAACACTACTGCATAAATATAACATATTATGTTTGTAGATTTTCTAGAATGTCCTTACCTCAGCCAGCTCATATGGACCTCCTGAGCCATCATTCAGGCCGAGTTTATCGGTAATGCATCGCACTATCTCTTCCGAGCTCGTATTTTTGGTTGTCTCCACTGATAGTGCTTCATATTGGGCAGAGTAGGCTCCCACAAATACCTAAAAAATAAACATGTAAATTACTTTTTTAAAAAACTCATAAGAAATCATAAATAATGCTACAGAAATTCTAACTGCAGATTTTTATAGGATAGAAACTTAGGTTACGGAATATTATGGTAGGAGTTTTAGTTATCATGTATTTAGTCAGAAAATGATACTAATAATTTTAAGTACTACTTGCACCAAGCCATCATTATTTTTGTAAATTAAAAAAAGAATCAAATTCTAAATTTAAAAATTAATGAACAGTAACCAACATGTATCTTGAGTGTGTATGTAGCTTGAGTCAGTTGAGTGGTACTAATATATTGTGACTACACTGGCCCTAAAGGTGATCAATACATAATACAATATAATACTGACTCATATAATCATGTAAGGATTAAGGAAATTATGAATATAAACTCCTTAAGAGTCATTGCTAAGTTATTAAAATATGTTCAAAACACACTAAAACAGAATAAATATATACAGGAATAATTGAAAAGAATGTACATATTAGTAAAATAATCAAATGATGGACCATAGCAAGCAATTGCAAAAATATGGTGAGGCATATTTGTCTATGATTGCCTGTGATTGACGTTGAATGTTTTACATGCTTTTAACAATTATGGTGCTTAACAATTATCCATTTAAACTACTTACACTTGAAAATATATAAAATTGTATGTGTTATAAGTAGTAAAGCGTTAGCGACATACTAATTTATTTAGCACAGAACATTCTACATGTAAATGTTATTTACCTATCATAAGCTGATAATGTTTGTCATTGTACTGGAGGAAATTAAGTACAATACCTATATGTTTGATGAAATCCTCAGCAAACATCATTTATATTATATTAATTACAAATGAAATTTTAAACTCTGGCCCTGTAGTAGTAAGGTGAGACAATTGTATGATGTCCATATCTTTGAAAGACTACTGTTTATGCCAAAGTATTATGGACCTTCTATAAACTTTTATGGACTACACTTTCAATTTTATTTGATATTATGAAACGGGACTGAGCTGTAATAAGTACATACCTGCACAATGAAAATGGATTTCTCAGAATGAGCCATCCTACTTCATATTCAGAACACCAGCATGAGATGTATCAAACATATTTGAACTTTATTTTCAAACTGTAGTTCAGCATGTCTTGTTATGATGGTAACTGTCATCAGTAGGAAGCATTTATTTACTTCATTACTTCAATCCAGCACTGTTTAGAGAATGTGTCGTTTTAAGCCGCTAAACGTAGTTACTAGGGTCTTTATCCTTGTCTGATTAACAGCAACTACCCCCCAAGGGTTGACCACTTGTTCACTTCCAAGTTATCCACAGCAGATTCGTTGGGTCACTTTTTTGTAGTAACTTGTGTTTTACACTTTGAGATTTGTTCATTTAATCCAGAATTACTGTATTATCAAAATATAATAAAGAGAAACTTCAGATGTGGGTCACATGCTGGTAAGTCTTCGTTTTGATCGTGTAGCTCGATGCTAAATTGAATTTGTAGTGGCAAATTATTATGGCATCACTGTTAATTTCACATCAACGTTGGATTTATACGAATACAAATACTAAATCGACCATACACACTACTGTGAATTCGGTAAATTCAACAACCTGTTTTTCTTTTTTAACAACACTTTTTTACGCACCACGTAATCGCACCAGATTCCTACAATTATTTGAAGGAATTAGTTGTAACACTAGGACTTTCTTCAACTTTGTTGTATTTCAAAAACCTAATTCAATTTACTAAAATGTTCTTTGAAACTGAAGTCTGAACACTCTGAACCACCATTTTTATTTGTATGTAGAATTGAATTGAATCTTGAATGTATAGATTATAACTCGAACAATTTATATTGACGTTTGTCTAGGTTATATGGAGACAAAAAAGAGCATCTTTACAATTTTGTCGAGTAATACCAAAATCATAGACTGCGTACACGTGTCCATAGACAAAATTCTTTCACTTAATTTTTTTTCTATTACTTCTAAGAGCTTTGACGTTCTTTTCCACAAACCGTTAAGGCTCCCACACACTAAGGCGCGTTATTATCGGTCGATTGTAATTTTTTGTCTAAAGCATGCGGTATTGCGATAATGCGTCCCGATTCCTTGCTGCGCTTTTATCGTTCGATTTCTCTTACGAGAGAGCGCCGCGCCGCTACGGCACTATTATACGGTATACCATCTCTCTCAAGTATGCAATGCAAGAAAATTGCGTTATTGCGATATACTTCCGTTGCGGCGTTATTATCGCAGCAGTGTGTAACTACATGACCATCATAATACAGAATGTACTGAAAACAGCTGATATCGCAATAACGCATGCGTTATTATCGACCGATAATAACGCGCCTGTGTGCGGGAGCCTTTAACCGTTAAGCGGATCCTAGACGGTAATGCAGCATGACATGCATTTATGTGACAGTATTAACTGTTGCATGACATGTCGATCGCAAAAATATTATGATCATGCGCGTATGTCATGCATGTATTGCAGGGCGAAATAGTGGCAGCAAATCGTCAATCAATCTACAGCACACATAGTTTGCATATCATTCGCATCAATGACATGACAGCACGTCATGCTGCATGATCGTCTAGTCCCTATTAGATACGTCTACCTACCAAAATTAATTTATCAGATCAGCGAGACGACACGACCCGTTATTGAAGAAAGAAAGAGGAAGCCGTGAGCAGCTGTTCGTTTCACAAAACATTAAAGGGAAAAAGTAAAAGAGTTTGCTTAAAGGGCCCATTCACGGCAGTCCGCCGTGCAGGACTGCAAATGGACATAGCTCACTGATTAGCTTTGTCCACATTGTGTCTTTTTTCATTTATCAAGGGCATGCATTATAGCGCAGTCAACAGCGAAGGTGAGGCATGCCCATGACGCGCGTTGAAATCGTAGCGCTCGCTATGACACTTTTCTTTCGACGCGGGTGGATTTTGACGCATTCAATTATTGAATATGTCAAACGAAAGTTGAATAAAAAGAAGATGACGAAAATTGAAGATGAAATTGCATAATGTGGACATAGCTATTGGTTCACCCGACCGGAAACACCGAGTGTGAACCAATCAGTGAGCTATGTCCATTTGCAGTCCTGCACGGCGGACTGCCGTGAATGGACCCTTTTAGTATTAGAATTTAGATTGTCCATTTGTCTTACTTTTGGAGTCCAAATTTACCTACTATACAGGGTGTAACAAAAAGAAGTGATAATACTTTAGGATGTGTACATGTTCCTTGTAGAGAGTTCACTGTGAAAGTAGCAGCGCTGAAAGACCAATTTTTTTTTTTCACTTTTGTATGGCGAAACTCGTTACGCGCTGGGGCGCTTGCCCATACAAAAGTGAAAAAAATTTTGGTCTTTCAGCGCTGCTACTTTCACAGCGAACTCTCTACAAGGAACACGTACACATCCCCACAAACTAGTATTATCACTTATTTTTGTTACACACTGTATTTATTTTTTTACTAGCTGTTTTGTGCCTCAAATCTCGATGCGACGTTATAATATTTGGTATGTACATACAATATTGTGTCTCTATTTTACCCCCTGCAACCCTGCTGTAGTCTACAGATATCCGATAGCTAGACCGCCGTACTCAGGAACATTTAATTATAATTAACCTTTAATTTAATGAAGAGTTTGACAGATAATGTATGGGGCGTCAAAATTTTGAATTAATTCATATAAGATGCATATATTTTTAAGTAATTAATGTCCCGCTCTGAGTTCTTTCCTGGATGGTGCCCAGGTTGATAGACCTTAATGTGGTTGTCCATGGGAGCTATCAACTAACTAGATAATGCAGATGTTCTAAAACAACAAAAACAGATTCCTATATCTATACTTAATATAATTGGGAAGAGTTTGTTTGTTTGAACGCGCTAATCTCAGGAACTACTGGTCCGATTTGAAAAATTCTTTCAGTGTTAGATAGCCCATTTATTGAGGAAGGCTATAGGCTATATTTTATCACGTTAATACTAATAGGAGCGAAGAAATAGAGGAAAGTGTGGAAAAAACGGGGGGAAATTATTTAAAAGGGCTTATTTGAACGCGCTAATCTCAGGAACTACTGGTCCGATTTGAAAAAATATTTCTGTGTTAGATAGCCTATTTATCGAGGAAGGCTATAGGCTTTATTTAATCCCGCTAAGACTAATAGGAGCGAAGAAATAGAGGAAAGTGTGGAAAAAACGAGGGAAATTATTTAAAAGGGCTTATTTGAACGTACTTGAGCAATTTTTATGTTATTTGGCACACATGAAGAATAGACCACGTGAAAGGACATAGGTTTCTTTTTTTGCGGAAAAATGTACGGTTTCCGTGACATTCCTTAATTACGCGGGCGAAGCCGCGCGGAACATCTAGTTACCTATAAATGCTATATAATATTATATTACCTGTAAATTGTAAGAGCCCCCGCAGACTGCAGACTTTCTATCGGCCGATAGTTTGGTCGGGTTGCAGTTGGGATGTTAGCACGCACACTACGCCAACTGAACATTTCTTGGTCATTGGCCGTCAGCAGAATTTCTTTTTCATTTAAGTTCGGACTTCGGAGCAAGGAGGATATAATATTATTACCTCTATCGTGGGAATAGCAGACATAATGGATTATCAATTGTATGCGCAGGGCCCCCGTAAGGGCTACTGGCGCCTGTGTCCAAAAAAAGGATTTTGGCGCCCCTTTAGGCAAATTTTTTGGGACCTTGGTTTGGCGCCCCTAGAGGATGGCGCCAGTGTGCATTGCACACATTGCACATAGGTACCCTGTGTATGCGGCACCCGGGTGCTGCTTGGGGTGGGATATATACTACGTAACTGTTTGGAGTTCGGACTATAATAGTAAGTTATTAAATCCAAACAAATATTAAGAATTATTAAGTACTTTATTGGAATAGTTTTTTTAAATTAAGTATCTATAATAAAACTTTCATTGAGTACACCTAGTTATCAAAGATTTAAAATCTTTTTGAGCTTCCACGGTATAATAAATCTTAACAAAAACGTACGAATTAATGTTCTAACTTCCCGAGATTCTAAGATGTCATTATTATTATCTTTAATAAATGGTTGGGTTTTAAGACTTTTAACTTATAAGTTATAATTACTAAGAATAATTGTGAAGTCAATACCACAGTATTACAATATTGTAATACTGTGTCAATACTCAATACAAATAATTCGTGTCGGCTGGACTTGACAATTGACATAACCCGACAAAATTACATACAACCGCCATCTGCATAAGAATCAATTTCTCGGTAAATACAATCAAATACGACCAACTGCTAAACATTTGTTATCCCTGACTGTACAGTTACGTTTGATAGACATAAATAATTACAATAACACTTATACAAATAACTTTGGCCTTTGTTGTAAATTTCTACTCTGTTAAGTAAATTATGAGTAGGTAATACTATAATAATAGATTTAATTAAATATACACATTATAGACTTCCATTGCTTACCTACCTATACTTGCCAAAGATCTCTATGATACTTGCTTCGTTTTATTATTAAATAAACGACGTAATGAAAAATATTTTTTTAAATATTTGGTAGTACTTACTATTATAGCAGTCTGAGTTGGCATTTAAATTAAATTAAATTGAAGCAAAACATTTGAAGAAAAACAATGTTGAGATACGGTGAATGGCGAATAAGGCGATACAATAAAATTTTATGAGTATTATTATAGACTGTTTTATCTGGAAAACAATATACAATGATGACATAGTACATAGGCCATAGGTATAGGTGAAGACTATTATACTCCCTAACCTAGCAATAAATATTTTTATGTAGCGTAAACTTTTTGAAGTCCGCTCTCTGTCTATCGTGTATATTTTCCTATGTGTCTGACAAAGACAAGTACAAGGTGCGCCTTATTATTATTATTGTAACAGCATAGGAATAGACATTTTAGTTATGCAATGTTTTGTTCTTGTCTGATACATTAGAAAAGTAATTTGACAGACAATGAACTTTTTATTAATTGCGTGGATATTTTTATAAGACGTAATAGTTAGTTGGAGAGGTCGAAAATAGTCGGAATGAATTGTAACTGGTCTTCAGTCTAGAATCTAGATGACTCTATATACTTACACTATGGAGAGTAGTTATAATGCACTCTGCAGTTTGCAACTTTTTCGCCTTCGTCCTTAAAGTTTTGTATTAAAATTTAGAACAATCCTCATAATATATTTATAACTAGTTATAACAACGTATAAAATATCGCCTATTAATAAGCAACGACATAAATATAATGAGTTTCTATGAAATCGCGCCCGCGCGTTTTATTACGTACCTAAAATATATAACTATTAGCATTATTAGCTTTATATAAAATCCTTATCTATAGTGATATGAGTATGCAAATGAATTCACAAGCATTAATATTATGAATATTTGGTATTGGAGAATCACCTACGTCTAAAAAAAATAATGCATAATGAGTCATTGACGCAAATTTCAAAATGACTAAGTAACTTATAATGGTAACACTGAACAAGTCTAAAGCGTAAGTGATACATTTTGATAACTGTGCATGATTCACTGACAACTTCGCACTAGCACTATAAAGACCTTTCATAATAGAGTTCTCTATGTATGTAATTTGCAGGGTCTTTATTGGACAATAATACCATATAAGTAACACGATTACACGACCCGCTGAATGATCCTGCACAACACTCTCAGTCCATAACTATCTTAACAGTCTTCTAGCGTGACTCTTATTCTACCACTCTACACTCTACGACGGTCTTCGAGCCTGCGATTTTTACTCTACCACTTTACACTCTACATCAGTCTTCTAGCCCGTTTGTCTTACTCTACCACTCTTTACAATAGTCTTCTAGCTCTCGGCGTAGTCCGCTTGGGTGCGGCGGCGGCGGCGGCGGCTGCGGCTCGCCTGGCGTGCACTCGGCCGTGCTTGGCCAGGTGGTCGGACCGAGCGAATCTCTTCCCGCACTCCCCACATCTGTACGGCTTGTCGCCCGAGTGGCTCCTGCGGTGGCGGGCCAGCTCGTCCGACCGCGCGAACCGCCAGCTGCACCCGGCCCAAGTGCACTTGTAAGGTTTCTCCCCGCTGTGCCTGCGCAGATGTGCCCGCACGTGCGAAGCTTTCGCGTACAACTTGTGACAGTTGTCCACCGGGCAGCGGTACGCGCTAAGCTCCTTGCAGAACTTCGGCTCGCCCCACGACCTAGTCCGGGCTTCGGGGGACAGAAGTGGGTCCCCGGGAGTCGGCACGCAGGCGTCCCGGGTCGGGGACTCCAGGCCCAGCGCGGACAACCGGCCCGGCGCGTCGCTGTCCGACGAGTCGCCCGACTGGACTTTATCGCTCAACTCGTCGAAGAGGTACTCGTTGAAGAGGTTCTTGTCGAGGTCGTCGAAGTCGAAGAGGACCGTCGAGTCCTCGAGGTAGCGGTCGTTGGATTCCGCGACGAGCGCGTCCGTGTTGAAACTGAGGTCCTCGAGCTGCCAGTCGCCGAGGTCGGGGCCGAAGGTCGGCAGCTCGAAGTTGATGAGGCTCTCGGCCGGGGAGTACTCGAAGAGCAGCTGGTCGTTTACAACCGCCTCCTCCATCAGGATCGACCCGTTGTTGTCGCGGTACATCCTTCTGAAAACACCATCACAACGATATAAAGCAGGTGCTAAAATCTAAATAAAGGTGGTCCTATTTTTCAATGATGAATAAAATTTATCACTGTCTTAAATAGGAATGTATGCTAAATATACATTACTTTCTGCTATTAATACATTTGAGTAAACATAAATGAAACATTCGGAGATCAATTTTAAAATTTAACCGACTTTCTATGAATTATAATAGAGCCGGTAAAAATAAAAATATTATCAGCTTGGTAATATGTGGTAAGTAATATGTAAGGCTTAGTAGTAAACGAGTATGAGACTTACGTGGTATTAATCTGCCAGTTTCTAAACACGATCCGTATGTTTGGTGATTCATTGAAAAATGTGTGTTTGGATTGTGTTCTGCGGACAGACTGAACGCTGCGGCGGCCGGCGGCGCGCGACGGACGCGAGATAACGACGATTATCGCGAGCCCTGCGCGTACGCAATCCACACGCAATACCACTGACATCAACGGATTGTACACAACGTCAATCACGAGCGTGGGCGCCATAGAAAGGGTTTCTTTCGAGGGAGGGAAAAGGAGAAGAGAAATTTTTTTGTCCCCTAGAATCTTTCCGTATCTTATTATTCTCTTGCATTTCTTTGTTAGTATCATATTATTCTCTTGCTTTTCTTTGGGGCACAAAGTATCTTTGTCGTCAAAAGTGGCCTACCGATAGGCTGAACTTTGGCGCGGCGAATACTTCAAACTTCAAAGCACGCTGTGTTAACCTGCACGCTCTATACGAAAGTCCTGGCAAATATAGCTGGAGTCGATCCTACAACAAAAACACTCTACCTTTCTACGCCTGTAGTAGTTTTGACAGCTGTTACAGCGTGGTTACAGCCAAGGACGTTGCGGCACTAGAAATCCAAATTAAAAATCTTATACTTAAATATAGAACTGCAACTAGAAATCAAAATAATGGGTCGGAAATACCGTAGGATTTTTGCGATGACCGATTGTGATTGTAAATATAATAATTTGAAATTGTATGTAGGTATAATTATCACCGATAAGTTGCGACTGTGTCAATGTCCAATTTGTGTCCAATGTCCAAGTCTATCCGGGAACAGAAGGCCGGTAAAGAATTTGTAGGGATTCGAACCTTAACCGAAACTCTACATCCGAGCATGCGAACTATTGAACTGAATTGATCGGTTATTGTCTAGGAAAATTTCTACAAATATAATAAAGAAAAACATAATTAATTATTGATAGTTTTGTTGCATTGAGTAGGACTGAAAACTTCTGGCCCGATTTGATCACAGTACTTGGCTCAATAACTCAGAGGTTGAAGCTTCTTCTAATCGCTTAAAAAATGGTTCAGGAATCCCGAGAGATTTCTTTCAGCGCACAATAATTATTTCAAAAACAATAAAGTTCGATTTTACGTTATAATAAAAATTTCAATTACTATTAGGTATGTACTTTATTTTCCAGTCTCCTACAAACAATATGTACCTACCTAGAGTGCATACTAATATACATAGTTGTATAAAACGACATTCACGTTGTATGTACAAAATATTATTACAAGTGCACATTAAACCGATAAAAAATAATAATCGCGCTTGTTTGTAAAATGCCGATAGTAGGATCATTCGCTTTTTACCTTATCTTCGCCCGACCTACCCGACCGTTTACCTATAAGTAATGTTACTACTTACTAATACCACACTAATTACTAATTGTATTATTTTGCACTTCTATAATGTTACTTACAATGTAAGTATGAGTTGCAATTCATTTGTTTTAAACGTAAATAAAGCTCACTGCGCAGTAAAACTATAATTCTACCAATTTAAATGGTACATAATTAACCCATAATCTTAATCATATTTTAAATGCAGAACCTTATCTGTCTTTTTATTATGTTTGTCTGTTCTGTCTATCACCATTCACCTCTCGCATTTGAATATGTAAGTAATTGATTTTGTTGAAATTTGGTTTGGAGATGTTTGAATCCCAAAGAAGACAAACTATGATAGTTTATTCAGAAACTGTACAATTGCGTGAAACATGCTAAGATATTTTTGCAGTTTTTGCCCATACTTTATTGCACAGTTCGAAGGCTAAATGTAAAGAGATTGCGGAGAAGTTACATTCACAATGTAACGGAAACTATCAGGACGGAATTGATAGTATTTTTGCGGATCTCTACATCCCCTGATAACTGCCAGTAGGAAGCGAATGGCGCGTTTTACGCGCGTCATCAGAAAACATGACAGTAAAAAAATACCGACTGGTATTTCAGCCATATCAGGTGGTTCCTGGTAATGGTATATTTTTGTTTTTTACATTGTATCACGGATATATGAAATGATCTGAATTATGAATCACCACTTTTAAAACTCCATCGTCTATTTTTACATTGTTGCGACCATACTGTATGCTAAGTTATGTTACCTGCAGACTGCAGTCCCTAACACAGGAACCTTTTATGAGAAAGGAAAAAAAAAGCTTGTATCAGTTAACTACGTTTCAATTTTGGTCTTAGAAACTCGATTGGGCCGACATACCTATTATTATTATGACATGAAAAATTTTCATTTTATGCTATTTAAGAAGTAGGTAATAAATCAATAGTTACAGAGACTGGCAACTGGCAAGTAACTTACTGTGAAGAAAATTTGGTAGTTGGCATATTTTTAGGCTTCAAGCTTCCCTGTTTGTGCTGAAGTTTGACCAGTAGCTAGAAATGCGAAAGAATTAAACATTGAGAGATTTAAGCCCCCAGTACTACCCATAATGGCCCACGATAGGTCTCTTGGTGTTGAACACAATGGCGCATGGCTCATTACTGCCTGGCAGTCCACTGGCCATCGTCCGTCATCATACACCATTACCCCGTCTACACAATGGTGTGGGCTTATAGTTGGCCAGCATGGACCATTATGAATAGGCACTTTAGGGACGAAATGCCACATTTCCTTCATCAATCCTTAAACATTCTTCCGTATCGGTAGTTCGTCTCTATCTTGGTGGTCTGCCGAGCATGCTAGTTACGTTGTAACTTTGACGCTGGGTTGAAACTGATAATGATAATGATGACGCGTATTTTCCAAGTCAGAGCGGCGGTGGTCGGTACCAGCCACCGCCAGCATCTGGCACGAGATAGGCTCAGCTTACATATTACTGTCGCCGTTGGCGATATCGGGGTTTAGCCGTATTATAATTACCTTTTTTGTTTTCCTGTTTGTAGTTATTTTCCTGTTAAACTTAATAGATGAGTTGCAAGCGACTTTTTTGCTAACATTTTGAAGGTGTGGAAGGTGCTCTGCTGTCTTTAAATTCTCTTTTATTAAGAAAGGTCTTCCAGTTCCAGAGAATGAAATCTTTAACTAGTTATAGTTAGCAAAACGTTATTTCTAATTATAAATTCAATGTAGGAATATAGGTAATAGGTATGTTTGCGCCTAAGCTACTGTTACCTGGGTACTGTATCAAGGTGTCACAGAATTGTAAATTTTGCCCGTTTAACATAGGCCAGACTTTCCACCTTACATAAAGTATCTTTCGAATAAGGTGCCTACTATATGTAAGTTTTCCGTATTATGCTATCATACTTAGTATAATGGAAAGCTTATTTACATCTAATTGCCGATGTATAATCCAATAAACACGTGGAGTTAATAAATTACTAAGTAAACAACTAAACTAATAAGTAATAACTACTAACTGCTTGCCTTCTACCTAACTCTAAGTACATACGAAGAAAAACGCGCTAGTAAAACTATGTTACGGTTCAAAGTGAGAACGCGCTTGTGGAGTTCTTTGTTACAAAGTGAGCACTGAATACGTAAGTTATAAACATTGACTTATAACAGTTTGGTCCTTGTCTGTCATGTGCCTTTTCCATTCCAACATATCAGACGAAAACTATATGCGTTAATTCTAGCGATTACTGAGTAAATATTTTTATTAATAACGCATAAAAAATACTTTTATACAACATCCCCTGCCCATCTTGTTACATATTATGTATTGCTAAGTACTCACATACGGTTTTGCTCTCGATAGTTTTACTCGAAATCGAGCAAAAACCACCGCGTGGACCGCAAAACTCACAGCTCGAAGGCTCGCATCGAGCCAGTTTGAAGGCTCGAATCGAGCCGGTTTGACAAATTTTTTGACACTAGGTTTTATTATTCGTAGCTAATTTCCTTCGAACTGGAGTAAAACTATCGAGTAATGCTGAATGTGTTGACGAAAGCCCGAGCCGTGGTTTTTACTCTACGTGATTGCTCGATCGAGCAAAACCGTATGTGAGTACTTAGGGGCCGTTCATAAAATACGTCACACTAAAATTAACTTTTTTTGACCCCCTCCCCCCCGGTTGTCACGCAGTGTCACACTTTCTGTGAGCCCCCCTGTAAATATTTCGTCACAAAAAGTAAGGCCCCTCCCCCCTAAACATGATAAATTCTGATTGATAATACACAAATTTTGATATTAGAAAATTCACTTTAATGAAAATCATTAAATTGGAAGAGAGTTAAAAGCGTCTGCGGCGAGAGAGTGAATACTCAGTAATTTTTTTTAATGAACGGCGAACGTCACGCTGCCGTAGACCCCCTGTCCCCCCTTGTCACATCTTGTCACACTCGGCAAAACCCCTCCCCCCCCTTGTATGCGAACGTATTTTATGAACAGCCCCTTACACTATGAGATATCCGTAACTTATATGAGGACAGTGACTGTACCGAGTGTACAAACAACGCACAGTAATACGCATGTGATAAGTCGGTGCCTGGCGGTGCCGGGGTCTGGTACTCATCGGAAAATAGCATCATCATTATTGCTTAGTACGCACGTCAGTTCATTCATTTTTAAATCTTTGCAAGATTTGTTTTCTAGGATTTTATATAGCACGATCTAGAAATATAGAGTTTTGGTACTTATGTCGCAAATCTAGAATCTTGAGTCTTAGTTCGTTTTTATGCTCATAATTAAACTTTTTGTTATTGAAATTATTGAGTTGAGAAATTGAGCCTCAAATTATCTGGATATTATTTAACAAATAGAGGTACTATAATATCCCATAATTTAATACTGAAACTGCTGAACCAAGAGTTGATAAGAGTAGATACTCACACTCGTGTACCTAAAAATAAAACTAGGCAAGCGCCCCAATGTCATGAATTGGCCCATACAAATCACAAAAAAATTTGCTCTTCCAGCGCAGCTACTTTCACAGTGAACTGAGTGAACTCTATATAAGGAACACATAAGTACACACCCTAAATTATAATCACTAACCGCCGTACTCAGAGGCATTTAATTATGATTAAACTTTAATTTAATGAAGAATTTGCCAGATTAAAATTTTACATGGCACTTGGCAGTTAGTTTTGACTTTTGTTACAGTATGTATAATGGTAATTGGTACCTATATGGAACTCTTCGTGCGCGAGTCTAACTCGCACTTGGCTGATTTTTTAATGAATGATGTTTGGAATTATCTAGTCTAGACGTTTTTATTGATATGCCTACTCGGTTAGTATATAGGCCAATTAAAACGGCGTATGGCGTGAACTCTATATTTGGCTCTGCTCTTTGGCTCTGCTTGCCTAACTATGCCGAATCTTCATAAATTAAGATTTAATTTAAAATAATAATTAATAGTTTTTCAATTTTAATTATGATATTACGAATTTAATAAATTCGATAGTACTAAATACTAATATGAAAGTTTGTCTGTAAGTTTCCTCTTACGTTTAAACTACTGAACCGATTGGCATGAAAATTAGGAAAATACAATTATAATAATAATAATAATAATAATATCTATGGACGCTTCACACCACGTCAGTCTGGCCCCATGCTAAGTACCTGAAGGACTTGTGTTACAGGTACCAGGCAACGGAAATATATTTAATACTTTTATACTATACATATATTTAAGATTTTTATTATATGATACACATATTTAATATACATCCATGACCCAGGAACTTTATAAACTTTTTTTGTTCCGTCGGCGGGACTCGAACCCGCGACCTCCGGCTTGAGCTACCAACACGCTCACCACTGCGCCACGGAGTCGTCAAATTAGAGGTATATATAATAGGAGGAGTAAAAAATTAGAGGTGTGAAAAAAGATATTGTAATATTCTTAATCCCGGATTAAGTGCGTTTTCCAGCAATAAACGAATGTCGTCCCAACGGAGTTGTGAATATTTTGTAATCTATATGTCGCTAATCCTTTTGAAATATAGCCCATATTAACCCATTGGGCCATATCACTACAATTATGTTATCAAACTCCCCATATGGGCAGTGGGTGCTAATGGTCCTAAATAGCTATTGGAAATAGCTTTCATCACAGCAGACACGTGTATTTTGGGTATTATATTATATCGTAGTTATCTTTACTATGTAGTTATTGATATCATGTTATGGTAATGATGGAAAATAGCTCTGTGTGTGTCAATAGGGTATGAAAGTTTTATTAGTATTTTCAAGCTTGGAAAAATCTGGTAGGTACTAATTTTTACACGACTAAACCGAGGGTTAGTTCCTTTTTTCGTGTGTAAAATTGGTTTTCGTGTGTAAAAAAAAAGTGAAACATTAAAACAGTATAATAAGTACTTATTAAAGTTCAGAACTGATAATGTTTTAAAATATTAGTATATTACTTAATCTCAACTGGATGACTAGAATTTAAGTTAAGTAATTTGTAGTTAACGCTGTTGGTTCCGTAGTTACTAAGTTTTTGTTTATACTTGTACAATATTTATAATAATTATATACTATGGTTACTGTTTGTTAACTTCAATAAATAATACTTTTAACTTCAATAAAATTCGTGTGTAGGTATTATGACTTCTTTGGTACGCTTTGGGGTTTCAAGGGCTTGTCGTATTATATGAGTTTTTGTTTATAAGTAATAGGTTAAGTACCTATTTTATTACTATGTCTATATGGACTTACCTTTGATTTCCTTTCACGTGCTGTACAAATACTTAATTGTACACACACTGGCAAAATTAGCGGAACATAGGTAAAAATGGCCACAACTTGAATTCAAGTGGGTCGGGCTGTGTAAAATCCTTTTTTTATAGTTTATAAGCTCATTTAAGAAATAAAATATTGAACAAAACTGGCAAGTTGACAGATTTTTATTGCAATTATGCCCTACTAAGTGTTTTTCGATGATTGACGTTGTAAGTGTTTCTGATAAGAATGGCGTTTTTAGCGGGGTGCAAGGTATGCCAGCTCATTTGATTGTTTGGTTTTTGGAAGAACACATTGCTTAGATACAAAATTAGTGATTTTCCAGCATCTATGACAGCTAGAGCTGTAACCACGATAGAGAAAGGTCACACCTACCGTTCGGTCAGTCAGGCCTTAGGTGTGTTGGCTTTCGTGGTCCATCGTAACTTTCAACTGTTACAGTGAGACTGGATCTTACGTTCGGAGACGAGAACAAGGCAGATATCGGGTGGCAATGGTTCAGGATGACCGTTTTGTCGTTAAGAAATCGACCTCAAACTGCTTTGCAGAGACGAAACCGACAGAACAGGTCCGAGATGTACGTGTAAGTGATTGTACAGTAAGAAGAAGACTCAAAGAAGTTAAATTCAACTCAAAAGTGCCAGCAAGGGCACCAAAACTTGAGACAGGACAGCAAAGAGCCAGGCTAAGATTTGCGCGTGAACATCAAAATTTAACAAGTGAGTGAAATCGTGTGCTGTATAGTGATGGGAGCAAATTCTGTGTAAATTTTGTTGGCAGGCGATAAAGAATGTGGATAAATCGTAATGAACGCTATATACCATCAAACATAACGGAAACAGTGGCCTATCATGCAGGCTTCGTAATGGTTTGGGGTGGCATATGGTTTGGAGCCCGCACAGAGCTGACGATTGTTAATGATGGTACTTTGACAGTACAATTCTATAGCACAGACATCCTAGAACTGCATGTTGTAAATTTTACAGTTTAAGGCAGTAACTTCAATTTTATGCGCGTCCATAGAGTAAAAAAATCGGGCATTATTACCTAAATGATGCTGGAGTAGCCCAGGTGGAGAGGTCAGCACGGTCTACGGATGTGAATCCGATTGAGGACGTGTGGCACATCAATGGGTGAACGTTACGAGTTAAAACTCCAGCTCCAAAATGTGTTCAATCAATTATTAAATTAATAAATAAATATATAAATATAACAGTGAATAATTTTCAAATAAAATAAAATTTTGTGATGTTCCTCTAATTTTGCCGGTGTGTTTATTCACTTCATCGGCATACACCTTTATTCACTTCGAGGTGAATTATATTAACCAGTCGAATAGAGAGATTTGACAGAACAAGGACTCACGCTACTTGTCTTTTATTTTGCATATTTTTATGAATTTATCACTTCATATTTTTTCTACGTCTTCGTTTAGTCGACGTTGCAAATGAAAGGCATATTATGTGGCATAAAATGCGTAATCTGTATTCTGCTGACGCAAAGATTTATTGGAGTCAACAAGTTATAGTAAGTCCTCATATTATGGTATCAAAATCTTGGTTGGTTTAAAAGTCGTTGTGAGAGCTATTAACTTTTATTAGGCAACAAATGAGAGTCAACAAATAATTTGCGCATATCTTTTAATACGAGCATTTTACAACAATATTGAAACGAAATCATATTGAGATCTGCCGTCAACGTACACTACTAGCGCTCAACAAATTAACATAAACCGCGCACACTAATCTATATAAACAAGTCGCATAAGTACATACAGGCTTACTATACATACACTAAAACTATATCACCGTTCGATCGTTCACTGTAGTGTCACTTCACTAGGCCAACCCACTAGATCACGTCAGGCCAACTCACTTTACAGGCCAGCTCAGTATGGCAGGCCAGATTATTTTAGCAGGCCAGCTAACTTCAGGCCAGATCACTTTAGCAGGCCAGATCACTCCAGCAGGCCAGCTCACTTTAGTAGGCCAGCTCAGTATGGCAGGCCAGATTATTTTATCAGGCCAGATCACTTTAGCAAGCCAGCTCACTCGCTTACTTCGCCAAGCCAGCTTATTTAGCTAGGCCAGATCACTTCGCCAGGCTAGCTCACTTCGCCAGGCCAGATCACTTTAGCAGGCCAGATCACTTTAGCAGGCCAGCTCACTTCACAGGCCAGCTTATTTAGCAGGCCAGCTTATTTAGCAGGCCAGCTAACTTCAGGCTAGCTCACTTCGCCAGGCCAGCTTACTTAGCTAGGCCAGATCACTTCGCCAGGCTAGCTCACTTCGCCGGGCCAGCTTATGTAGCAGGCCAGCTAACTTCAGGCTAGCTCACTTCGCCAGGCCAGCTTACTTAGCTAGGCCAGGTCACTTCAGGTTTAATAGATGACCTCGTAGACTGTGGCCTTCTTGTCGCCGGAGCCCGTCACGATGTATTTGTCGTCGGATGAGATGTCACAGCTGAGAACTGACGATGACTCCTTTGACTGAAACAAAATTCATCAATCATTAGAATTTAGAACAATGAATCGCCCTATCCCCTATATATTAAATGCTAAAGGCATTAGACGTAGGTTACACGCTCAATTTCTGATCAGTTCACGGTTCAGTCCATCAATCTGGTAAGATTGATGGACTGAACACGTCACGTCACGTCACCTCAGAGTTCAGACAAACTGAGCGTTTAACCTTAGGCATCCATTCGACGGTAGGTTTTGCTGTCAGTTTTACCATAGTCATGACAGTGACTGATGGATAACCTACCGTGTAAGAGCGTGACTGACGGTTGCACGAAGCTAATTGATGAAAATCTGAATATTTTGATTTTTGCTTCATGCAACCATCAATCACGAATTTGAGTGAGTTTTATCACATCTGACAAATTTGAAAAAAAAATTGAAACGTGAAAATTTTGGCTTTGACTGATATAAAACTGAAGAGAATTGAGTGACCGTCTAATACCATTCGGCAGTCCATTAGTCACCATCAGTCAAACATAATTCATGACTGACGGAATTGACTGACGCTTGCATGCCCGTGTAATGGATGCCTTACGTCTTTGAGATTGCAAAGGCCAATTTGTCCACACAAAACTATGAAAGAGGTGCGGGGCTTTGGTGGTCTATAACACTATTTACCAGTTATATGCCAAAACAAAGATTAATAATTTTATTTGAATTTTTCGAATGAAACGGCAAGAGTCAATTTTCAGTTCAAAATTTAAATTGTCTCTTCGAAGTTTTCGAACGATGACGGTAAACGGCTCGTTCAAAAATTTCGAAGAGACTATTTAAATTTCGAACTGAAAATTGACACTTTTCGTTTCTAAATTTAAACAGTCGGTTTGCAAATCTTTTCTCTTTGCAATAAGTTGAAAAGACAATAATTAAGACAAAAAAAAGTATTTATTCGATTTTTAAAATTTCGATAACTCGAACGTTCGAAATTCAAACAGCTCTCTCACCTGGAATATACTAGCGCCGTAGGGCGTGCGCCAGGCGTTGAGCAGGTTGTCCTTGCCGGTGGACACGAACCACTTGCCGCAGCTGGCGAACCGCAGCGACAGCACGCACGACTCGTGCAGGTGCAGCTGGTACTTGTCCGGCTTCACCGCGTGCAGCACCTCCACGTTGCTGTTCTCCATACCCACCGCGAGCCACTCACCTGAAGAACGAATTGTATGTTATAATCTACTGAATGACGACGTGATGTACGCAGTACACTACCTAGTTTATACCACAAAAGTGCTCAAGTTGTGGGATATACTAGGGCTCGCTTCGCTCGCCCTGATTATTGTGCGCTAAAGAATTTCAATTTGAAAATATTAGTGAAGAAATCTTATAATGGTCGGCCAGTTATTTCCCTAGCCTTCGTAAAATATATTGCTTTGATGTCTATGTAAAGAAACTAAGGCAGAAAAAATTAAAATGGTAAATACACTTATGAAATGGTAAATACACTTATGAATGAAAGTATGAGAGGTCATTTATATGGTCTTCATACTATTATCTAGCAGCTAGCCTATTATAAAACATTTTTTTAGAAACGTTTTGAATACCAGCCGTTTGGCAGTGTAGAGAGAGGTTAATGAGTGATGTTTCATTTAATTAAAAAAATAATAATTAAATTGTTCTTACCCGTTGGACAGTAGCCTAATGAGAATATCTGTGAGCTGAAGTCGTGCTGCTGTAGTTGTCTGCCCTCTCTTAAGTCCCAAGATCTGGAAAATATTAAACATCGGATTAGAAACAAACGTAACGGTAAAACATACGGGTATAAGAGTAATTAATATGAAATTAGCTGACGGACACGTTGTTTTCCATATACGGTATGTAAATCATTTCAGACGTTGTTTAAATTATGTCACATCGATAGACGCGATTCAGGACTGTGCTCTGCTTGTTATGCTCCAACATTATCTCGAGGATAAAAAATGAATGTTGGCCAATTCTAAGATCATAAACATTCAACATTTCAACAAAAATTCATAAAGCTTTTTTCGACTTTCATATGAGTTTAGCAACAAACACCGCGACACAAGAGTTTAATATATATGTAAACAGTGTACCCACCTGACAGTATTATCAAGTCCTCCGGTCCACAGCTTGGTGCCGTCAGCGGATATGTCGATGCAGGAGGCACCGTCCGTGTGGCCCTGGAACTGCCGCACCAGGGTCTGGTTGTGGAGATCCCAGACTGCAATGTTACCATCCGAGCAGCAGCTGAAGCACACCTGGAATGAAATGAAGGTGGAGTTAGAAACAGACTTGGTTATTTATGATTACAAAGGAAGTTAGAAAGTAGAGTAAGATAGTAAAAATTACTCTTTCTTAGTCATGACTAAACACGGAGAAAATTTTATCTTACAATAAAATACTATAAAGTTATTACATTATGTTCGTATTACATTTTGTTGGTGGACATTCGTGCGGAAAAGGAATATCTTTCCTAAGGAATGCTTAAATCGTAGATTTTCGCATAATATGCTTAGTGAGTAAGCTACTGTCTTTCCTAATGATTACGACGCATGACGTGTGTTACATTTAACTAATTAGTAATTTCAAAGCCTATTCCGTGGTTTCTTAGGCCGTTGTGCTTTGGGTTATTAACATGTAATCTCCCTTAATCTTCATATTTATAAAATAGAGCTAACATGGAAATTAATGCAGTGATTACCCCGAGCCGTATAATATATTAATTACAAACTCATAAAATTATTATACCAAATTATATCTTCCTAACAAACATCCAATCATACCTTAGAGTCAGGGCTGATAGCGAGCGCGTAGCACGCCGGCGCGGACGACGTGAGCTCCGCCTTGATTCGCGGCGTGGGTGACGCGAGGTCCCATATCGACAGGTTGGACGCCTCGCCCCCCACTATCAGCGTCCGACCGTCCGGCAGCAGCTTCACTGATCTGATGTAGTTGTCCCTTTGCTGGAATTAGGAACGGTGGCTTTAGTGTTGGATTGTGTTGGAACATAAAAAAATGATAAAGAGGTAAAAATAAATATAACGAATTAGGGTGTTTAGTTATGATGTTAATGGTTTATTTCTTGTAAAACATCTGAATATTTATTATAATGAGGCTTATCCGTGGAATATACTTGATCAATACAAGCTAATACATGCTAATATGAAATTAGTCCATGTGCAAACGTCTACCTCTATTATAGTATAATATTCGTCTGTAATTGCTAATGATCACATCAATTATGATGTATTCTGAATGACAGCTCTGTGCAATTATGGTAGGAATTATAGAATCCATAATTGCCTAACGTGGAGACTTGAGAGCCGCATTTAATCACAAACGTGTATTGGAGCCAAATATTTGAGACACAAAGGCTTAACGCTTTAACCTTCACACACAAATATAAAAAAAAAACAACTGTCAAAAATCGTCGTCGACAGTTACCCACTCACCAAGCAGTCGAGTTGACTGACGGGCGCCTTGCTCGGCTGGCTGATGTCCCACACCTTGACGCAGCCTTTGCCTCCAGTGTAGACGTATTTAGTGGGGGAGGACACGGTGACCGCACAGACTACTTCACCGTGTGCTAGGGCTGAAACCTGGCGCGCGTGTCGGGGAATCCCCGGCCCCATTAGCGCGTCAGGCGGAAAGGGCACGGGCTGCATCTGACCCTCGGCCGACACGTGGAATGAGTAGGCTCTGGAATTGAGAGGTAGTTTGTGAGAATAATGAGGAAAACATACAAGAGCGGTAAGAGGAAACATTTGAATGAAGTGACTCCAGCGTCTTCAGCATTGTTTAAATTCTAGGTACTTAAAATTTGATGTGGGGGAAATACTGTATTGTTGATAGTAGCTTCACGCGAGCAATCGGTTGTAGACAAATAGCAATAAGTTATAATATGGAATTCCTAGCCTTAGACCGTGTCAGTTTCCAAAAATAACATATCTTGCAGTGAACGTCTTGTATTAACGACTTAACCAAAGCACATTTTTTTTTTACTATTACTTTAAAATACTTACGGTTTACCACCAGGTATCGGCGCGAGCGCAGCCGGGCCGATGGGCGGGCGTAGGGGTTCGTAAGCGAGCGCCGCTCTCGCGGAGTAGCCCGCCAACCCGTACGCGTCGTGCGCCCCATTCCCGAGGTAGGGGTATTGTAGCGCGGGGGGCTTCACCGCCGCCTTCAAGGGGGCCGCGGCGCCGACCCCACTCGCCCCCGAAGTGGGGGTCACGGGCTTAGAGATGGGTGTGCTGGGCTTCTCGTCCAGTTTCTTCGCTGACGGTGTGGATGCGTTACTAGATGTCCCTGATCTGAAGTTGATAAAAATTTATATTAATATTTGGTATTTTCTACAATCATTGTTGCTTTACACATGGATAAGACAACAAGCCCTTTTAAAAACAGCTACAGCAATGAAATTGACCCTTGTTGTTAGGCTTTTATGTAAACGTCGTCACGGGCTAATAGTTAAACAATTGGAACCTGCAATCTGGGTTCAATTGCTATTTGTTTTACCCGCACGCGCACTTAATTGAATCAAACCTAACAACACAACAAAATCATTCGATAAACGAGCATAAAACTAACACTTCATGACATAATTATACAAAACATAAAATAATAACGCAACAAGTCATTAACATGAAACAAATATAGTACAACGTGTCGGTATAAGTGTGAACATGTTGTTATACCGCTAAACAGTTGTCAGTAGCCGCCAACACCGTCGCTAGTCGCTACTGTGAGGTCGAACAGGTGAAGGTCAAAGGCTTATACGTAAACTATACTGTAATTTTATTGATTAATAAAACAATTGATTAAAGTTTTTGTTTCGTTAGTTAGCAATTCTAATCATATTTTCAAACATTCAAGAATATTAAAGTTTTAAACAGAGACCACGAGAAAGGAAGTAAACGATTTCGCGAGTGAAGTCTTGTAACTTTCATTTTAAATATTAAAATAATCACTGTGCTTAATTTTGCGCTTAGTTAAACTGGATAGTTTTGGATAGTTTTTACTGCAAAGTTAGATAATATCAAACATGTATAAGATCCGGCATTAAAACATAGCTAACTGCTAAGTGACTTGACACTTGCGAAGCGAAATACCCTGATGCTTAATCACAATGCGTTCGCCAGTTTCGATAGAGAAGTTAGATGTCAAAGATGTATGGGATTCGACATCTTCGCTATCGAAACTAGCGAATGTATTTTAACTAAGCAGTCTGTTCTCTTTTAAGCATGGCTCTTTATGTCAATAAAACTTTAGTTCAGTGCACCGACATTTCGTGCTACCCTCACAAAACTGTGATTATCCAGCGGACACGTGTAATCTCATTACTCGCCGCGCCCCCGTCGCGACAACACGCATACACTTTTAATTGATTTAGCGTATCACACTCATCAGTTGATGACCTAGCTGATGTAGCCGAGCTTTAAATAAGGCTTCCCCTAAACGGATGTAACGATTATACAGCATTTGCACTGTTCGACATACTTTAAGTCCGCTCCGGCCTTAATTTACGTAATAGACATGCCTTCGAATCTGTTTGCGCATTTAGCACGAACGTACTAATGAGATTTCGTTTATAATGAAACATGATACCGACTTAGACCGGATAGTTATTAAAGATCGAAATAAACTATATACCAAAATTTGGGTACTTAAACTTTACTCGACCTGGAGAGTCAAAATAGTAAAGTTTATAAAAAACTTATTTAATAAATTAATAACTTTACACCTTTTTGGTAAATAATGGTGTTAAAATTTCTGACATAAACGCTAATTAAAAATATGTTCCAAGCCTTCGCAGATTTGAGAATTTTAATTAAGTAATTACTGTGTCAGTCCCCTGCAGGCTTGACTGGGGTGGCCTGACTTCCACAGTTTTGTTTATACAATATACATGTTGCACCGATATGTAGAGATTTTACTATGTCAACTTTAATATGCCCTAGATTTCCGAAAGTTCGTCCTACAAAGTTACGTTTTAAAATTAGTACGAAATTCCCCAGAAAAAAATATTTTTACTAAGCTCGGGCAGCTTTGTAACTTTTAGTTTGCTACGTAATTTTTAGTAGTAACTAGTATTTTTATTTTTGTCCTGTAAAATCTAAAAAGTCTTGCATACCACGCTTTATGGTGACATTCTAAATAAACAAAAATATTTTTTACCACCAAAATTCTATTTATGTTTTATTCATAGGCAGATGGTGTCAAGGTCAATTTGGTCTAGTTATGCCAAAGCCTTACGTCATCAGCCGTCGACTGGGCTTGACATAGCCCGACCGAATCATGTCGATCCAATCAGATTCTCTAACAGTACATTGACAACAAAAAGGCCTATCTTACCTAGGACTATGCGGTGGATGTTCCTTCTTGGGCTGGAGTTTGTCGAGGCCGTTCTCGCGTGGGGACGGCGCTCCATTGTGTGGAGACGTGGGCTCCTCGCTCGCGTCGTCCACTACCAGGTCCTGGAGTATAATGACGTCATATTAGCTACGGTTCTTTTTCTTTTTTTTTAAATAGCTCCTTAGTGAATCGGCAGAGTGTAGATAGGGTTGACACGTGATCATGGATATGAATTGCCACTTAGTATATAATTTTATTATTAGTACGTACAGTCAGGCCAAAACGTGAGCTAAGTTACTAAAATGGAAGTAAGATTTTTCCATACAAAATCGTTGCTACTTTAATCATTTTTCATTCAAATGTGACAGCTACGAAGAAATTTGGTCTCTTAATTTTTGATCAACTCTTTTTGGTTGAGAAAATTCCTTAGTTTTTGATGATGTCCGTTGTGACAACTAAACACACGCTTGCCAATGTTTTTGTGAGCGCAAAAATTAAACACGTTTTGTGAATGTTTATTTTGAGCAAATCAAGTGTTTGTTCAAAACAAATATTTGGCCGGCAATTAGATGCGCTGCGTGTTATTAAATTCTTTTTCATTTGAATTTTGCGGACGAAGCTTTTCGTGTGCGACCCGTTTTCCTTTCACATTAAAAATTCGTTTAATTTTAATGGGCCTTTGCGAGGTAAAATGTAAAAAGAAACTCACATGGCCCATGTCCTTCTCTTCCTTTTTTAACTTTTTGTGGTCGGGCTCCGCGGGGCTCCGCGTTCTATACTTCTCCCGCTCGCCTGGCGATATAGAATTCCTCTGAAACAATGAAATATTCAACGTCAACAAACAGTCGGCGGGCAAACATAATCGGAACGTTTAATGGGAAGCTTACGTCCGTCCGGCGATCGATCGATCATTGTTCGCAAATAAATCCGCGTGCAGCGAGCCGAGCGCACGGTCAATATCAATATCAAAACACGCTGAGGCAGAACAAACTGACCGCATGATTAGCTCCGGGAGTGGTCGCCCCCCTGCCGCCCCCTCGACCCAGGGGGGTAAGGGGGCGAACATTTGGATGAGCGCGCAAATACCGACTAATGAAATAATCATATACGTGTCGAACCGGCAGCCCGGCCTCGGAATTGCTCGTGTTGACATTACAGACCGAGTACACACTGCGATTTGAATATACCCGCTCCTATAGGAATACTGAAATTATAGTGGGAGTCAGCGTTATATTAACGCAGCGAGGTTAACTATTAACGCTCCGAATAACGAAATACAACAGTAATAAAATACACATATTTTATGTGTACAAAATATTAATATAGAATGTATACAACCCAATGTGTATTTCAGAGTACTAATAGTAGAGGAGGGGAGGGTGCTATTTATATAGTCACTCGAGCGACATGGAGAACTAGTAGGTTTTGTACATTAGGTAAAGCTGATAAAAATATAATAAGAGCGTTTTTTATTTTAGCGGTGGGTTCAGAAACTGCAGCCATTTTAAAGTTTTGATAAAGAAAATATTATATTCAGAAAATTGCTTATTTAGGTAAATTATAAATATATTTTAGACAACAAGGACTAAATCATTTAGTTTAAAACAAAATAAAATATCTGCGAAGCTTAGTTAAGAAAATATGAAGTTTTATTTTTTTATATTTTAAAATGTCCCTACAGGCTTACCTAACCTTTGAATCGTCAGTGCTTTATATTGAAGCTTCTTTGGGGTATACTTAACATCCCCTATCTTAATCTGATAGATCTGACGACATTTCAATATTAAAAAAAAATTACCCACCACGTGAGAAATCTGATTTCTATACTATGATAACTAGACACATGTCCGAAGCCTATGCAAGCTTAATCTGACACGCTCGAGCTACTCCCGAAATCCCCTCTTTCCCTCCCCAACTATAATTAAAAGAAAATCAAAATAAAACTGAAATAATTATAGTGCTGCGAAAATCTATCCCTTGCTACGAACTTCGTAGCATCACGCTACGAAAAAATCTCGTAGACGCTGCGTAGCATTTGTTGCTTACATGTTTATTACTCTGTTAAAATGAAAATTAAACACGCAATATCACAAAAGTTACGTAACTTTTTAATTTAGGCCAATTTACAACCTGTAACATCGAATACTTTTTGTTTTAATAAACAAATATTCTCAGCACAGGAATATTTATTTCTGAAATATTTGTTGTATATTACACAGTTATTTCGTCCTCGTGTCCTTTGACAATATCAGGCTGTCACGTATATAACACGAGTCGGGGCAATATAGATTATGGTGGGACATAATTTGAGCGGGCATTACAATATATTGTAGCGCGGCGGCAGTAAATTGGCGCGTCGTAAATGATCTTGAATGAGAAATGGGGCGGGCTTAATCCGAAATCCGGCGGGGTTTGTACCCGGGCGGGTTGTACCCGGGCGGGTTGTACCCGGGTGAGATTGTACCCGGCCAGGGCGAAAGGGTTAGGGTCTAATTTTACGAGGCTACTAACTCTGGGATGGTGGCGAGCTGTTAATTCGGCCGGTGCGCCGTCAACCTGTCGACGCCCGCTGTGACTTACCACGTCGCCCGGGGCCCCCGAGACCCGAGATCACATCTGTACTCCGTTAATAACGGCGTCGTCATTACTATAAATATAACCTGATAACTATGTGCATTTGTTACGTATGTACCATCAGAGAAATTGATTTATGGGCAGATGTTGTGCCTACGTAATTTAGTAGTAGTAAGGTAAACCCGGTCAATAGTCTTACGTCTAACAGTGACTTGATATAACTCTACCGAGTAACGTAGATCCGCTTATGAATCCACTTCTCTGATGGTGTATAGATAAAATCGTTAAAGAGTTGAAAGCACCTTTTATGGGGCTTATAATCCCCACAGAAAAAAAAGTAGGAAAACAAAACGAATTTCTAATTGAACTAATGAGCTATATTATAAACGTCTAAGTCACGTAATCTATTCCATATAATTACAATAACTATAAACAATATAATTGAATGGTTTATGCGGTACGTGGCGTGTTCCGAGTGTACTAATGTAACGGCGGCGAGTCAGGCGAGGCAATTGGAATAGTAGAATTCAAATAAGTAATACCTACAGAGCCATTACGATACGCACGAAGCAATAAACATTTTTATTGGAATTTATAAACGGCACGACCGAACCGGTCTTTATTAGTCGGAGCGTGTGGTCGGGCCCTAATTTTACGAGCACACAATCTCCGCGTTCGATATCGAATTTCAAGTAGTGCTATTCGGAGAGCGGAGACCCACGCCGAGTATTGGCGGGATTTTATGTCCAACCGCCGTTTATGGGTTGCTCATTTGGATTAGTCATTTCGATGCCGTTTATCGTTGGCGTAAAGTGATACTAATAAGACTTGTTTTAGTTGTCGTTTCAGTATATTGATATCATAATATATTAAAAATTAATGTAGTAAATGTTGCTTAATTAATTTCGATTTATTAAGTACTAATTAATTGTATCAACTTCAGTTAATCTTTTATAACATACTAGCAACAAATATCTATAATAATATGTGGAATAATTTCCACATATTTTTATAGTTTTCCATTCATTTTCATAATTGAATGATGAAAATGTATCGTATACGTAAGCTACCTTATATTACATCTCTCTTTTGATGCGACGTATTTTCGCGACAGTTAGGGTTAATCTGTACTCTATCCCATTACGCGGGGACTCAAGAAAAAGGCAATTGAGTGGGTTTCAGAGGGTCGGATTGAAGGGGCCGGGGGAGTGTCGGTATCCGTCGCCTGTGAAGTACACGCTCCGACAACACGGCCGGCGCACACATGCGAGCGGGCGCGGCGCGGGGCGCTCGCGGGCGGCCGGGGGGCGCTCGGGGGGCGTGACGTAACATATAAAGTGGCAACACACAGGCGCGCTGTTAACGCCGCCGGGGCTTATTGTCTGCGGTCACGCGACGAGCCGTTTAGCCGCGCCGGCCGCCCGGTTAACCGGAAGGGGGGCGGTTAACCGGACGCTCGGGGGCGGAAGCGGGGGAAATAGATAAATAGACCGCCCGCCGCTCGGAAATGTAAGGATTGAGTTCAGACTATATTTCAGCCGTAATAGTTTTGAAGTTATGTGATTTATACGAGACGTTTTCTACTTTTATCGTGCCAACTGATGCCCTGCTCCGATTCCGGGCTCGCTCCCCCCCCCCCCCCCCCCCCCGAAACCGTAGGTGTCAAATTCTCCCCTAAAATATGTTAATATAAAGCAAATTAAAATTCCAGTACTGAGTAAAAATGTAGAGAGCGAATTTATAAAGCAATCACCCGAAGGTCTCTGTCCAATGCACACGCCCCCTGAAAATTATACAAACGTTGTTACTCATAATTATATACAATTAAACAAGATATTCATCGGTAGCCGCAGCCACGTTAATGTGCAAAAAAATTAATCGCTAACACGTAAACCGGCCCGCATCGCGACTTTAAAATTAACCTCGTCGGTTTATTCGAATACATAAATAATGGTGGAATTTCTGAATACACATTAAACTCCTATAAAGAATACATTAGCATAAATTTATGGTAGCGCGTCGGCGCGGGCGCGGTGCGCGTTTTTACGTGACTCGTAAAGTTTACGGTCGCGAGTGGTGGATTGCGTTTACTGCGTTCGGTTTACTGCCGACCTCAAATAACCGAATTGCCCCTGACGTGCGCCCCCGCCCCGCACCGCCCCCGACCGCCCCCGAGCCGAGGGGAGAAAGCTCTATTGAAATTTTCACTATAAATTGCCATTTTCGCCGGTATCGGATTCGCCTCGGAAGGTATCTGCCAATATCGAATCAAAACACGCGAAAGATTAACTGGAAAGTAATTGAAATGTAATATTGTTTGCGTCTATATTTTTAGTACCATTAGATAACTTTATGTTTCGAAACGTCTTAAAATAACAACATGCAAAGCTGCTGTTTACAAAATCAACTAACAAAAAAAACCTGCAGCTACTTTAATAAAAACGACCCACCCTGTTGGGGTGCGAAATACAAATGAATAGATAACATTTCTAAATTAAAATGGAACCGTTAAAATAAACAGGGAAACGTGTTACAAATATAAGGGAACGTCGATAAGCAATCTCCACCCTTACACCATTACAAGAGTAATTAGTACAATTAACAGGCGGGGGTGGGGGGCGGTCGCGGGCAGGGGGAGAGGGGCGGCGGGGGCGGCGGGGGCGGCGAGATCGCTTTCACGCACGCAAACAAATGTCACGTGGCACGGCAGCGCCTTAATTAAAACGATAATTGAGTTGACTTGGGAAACTCATCCGCCGTTTCAAAATTCCGAGAGTATTTCTGCGAACTCCCCTCGAAACTACGCGGCCCTCGAGCGTCGACGACTTTCATTTTGTGTTAGCGTCTACTTTGCGGTCGCGACGAAAATTTTAATACGTACGAGCTTCGGGAATTACTTAAATAAATTGCGTTGGATCGAGCTGCGACTCGCTTCTAGTCGCTCGGAAAATTGCTAAGATACGTTGAGATGTTAGCGATTATAAAGTGTTAAGTAAGATTCCTTTACCGTTTCTGAGTTCTTACTCAATTTAAGTCATGTTTTTTACGTCACCGACAATTTTAGCTCCGAAATAATCGTGTTTTTTGTAACAATTATAACTCTACACACTGTGTAATAATGCATGTAATTAAAGTCTTGAATATGTATTCAAAATTTACATAGAAGTCATAATTAAAATATATTATCTTTTTAATTCACAAATAATAATGTTACATTGTAAATTTTGTTGTAATTTCGGAATTATTCATACATTTTACACTATTAATTAAGGCACAAAAAAACGACACTTAAGTAGGTAAAATTACATTTTATATTTATACTGTTTTATAGCTCCGGGCTTTCTTGTTTTTAATGAGCAATCTGAACACTATTTTCGTGGAGATGTTTCTCGAGCATTACAAACGTACGTTTTGAAAATAATGCCGTAATAACGTTTTGAAATATATTAAATTGTAAATTGAGTTTATCTATAAGTTAAACATAAATGTCATACAAGAAAATAAATGTAAAAACATAAACAAAAATAAAATATTGTTTAAAATAAAATAATGTTACATATAAGTAATATAAAATAATCGTCGCGTTGGCAGCCCTAGCGCGAGGTGTGTTGACAAATGCCAAGTGATTTAATCGTGATCTCGGTAGGCAGGGTGCGTGGTCCCCCGAGACGGCAATATGTGCGTCGACACTCCCGCCGCGGCTTAATGCCGGGATAAACAATTCCTTCCCGGCTCCCCGACTACACTACGAATATTAATTTGTCAGCGTTCATTTTGTATTTGTGATTTGAGTTTTGAGCCCGTACTCGCCCCCGCTGATTTCGACCCGGTGGTTTTACACAACTGGTACACGAAAGTTTAAAGCGAACCTCGAGTTGCATGTTGTTGTAAGTTGATCAACGTATCGAGTTTCATGCAAAATATTTTTTACCCTCTGTTTGCTCGCTATAAAATAGACGTTGAAAATAAAATATTTTATCTCCCGAGTTAGGCGATGTGCACGCCGCTCACGTACAAAAAAGAAGTGAGCATGATAGCCGTGTAAAATGGGAATTGCTTATTTTACGAACGTTTTATTAACGTCAAGGACGTGCTCATAGTCAGATATAAACCCGGTGCGCTGCGACCTCCATGCGTTTAAAAAATAAATAACTTCGCAGTCGTAAAAGTTTAGCCGGATCGTCCGGAATCCGGAGCGGTCCGGAGGTCGCAGCCGGCGCCGGGCGGGCTCGAGTGTCCCTCGCCGCCCGTCAATAGAACATTAAACACGTAACGAGTTTACGCGCGGCGACAGCCCTGGCGGATTCCGGCACCCCGTTAATCCGGGCGGGGGCAGCCCTAAATTAGGGTCGAGACGAGCCTTAATCCCCCGCTCGGCGCGACGGGGGATTTATATTGTTATTGCTCCGCGTCCGGAATTATACGAGGGTTGAGGGACTAATGAAAGGGGAAATTTAATTCCTAATGATTCTCGTCTTAGCCCGTAACGAGGGAACTCGAAAAAGGGCTGCGAGTCGCGACTTTTATGACGAATCGTCGGACCGCGGCTCTCGCGGTTTCATTAGCGGGGTTCGTTGCGCGTGTATCGATGCAGTGAAAAGTTAAGCTCGGAATTGGATTACAAATTTATTCATGAAACATTTTCAATGCTCGAGCACGGCGCGGGCGCGGGTGGAGCATATGTAAATGTGCGATAAGCACGAAAGGAACGCGCCTCGCATAGGACTCGGTTCCGAGTACGCCACTGAATATACTTGTATCGTGAATACATAAACACTATGATGTAATCTCGGTGCAGGCGGCCGCTGCGAATACATGTGAGATTTGTTAATCAATTTTATAGCCGGGGGCCTGATTCTCAAGCATCGAATTTCGTTTTGATTACAGGCCGTCTCACTCGCGTGTTTGCATCGGGCCCCTGGCTACAAGCTCAATTTATAGCAAGGGACCTGATTCTTATGATAGCCTGCGAGACTACCTTCAACGCCTGAGAATCACGCTCCAGCTGTGCACATAATGTTGTGTTCGTATACGCTTCGAAGTTCGAGAACACTTAACACTGGGACGGCCGCATGGGAGGTCGTGTGTCGGTTCACGCCGCGCTCCCCACATTGTTGAACAAGACCTGCACATTCCACATTGTACCCGACTTGACTACCGACCCGCCAGCCTGCCGATATATGCCGCTACCGAATATCACTCGACATAGCACGCTTGCATATGAGCAATGGAGAAGTTACATACGTTCAATGTACAGCTATTTATATTATTTTCTTCTCAGTATATTATATCCACGCTGAACATCTAAATCAGTTTGGGGCTTTAAGCGTAAAGAAGTAACAGACAGACATTCACATTCTCGAGTTTATGATATCAGTAGTATGCATTACAAACAAGCGAAACTTTGCACTTTCCACTAACAAACTAGTTAGCTAATTGTAAATTATCTACATACATAATTAAATATTCGTATGTTAGTACAGTTACCCCTTTAATAATCTAATATTTACGTGGAGCTATCCAAAAACCGCAACCACGTGACGTATCGTGATCCGGGGTTACCTGATTCACTCGTTCCACTTACCCTAATGTTCCGTGATCCCCAAATACGAGCACTAATACCCCTTATTATTTTTAATGGCAATTTTGTTTACCCTCCGGCCCGCATAGGGTTAAAATCTCTCGAATCTGTTTTTATATTATTTTAGATTACTTTACCATCTTTATCAATGTTTGTAAAACAGAAGGGTGTTATAAGTATGACGTGTTTGTCTGTGTGTTTGTCCACGGCATCGCACCTTAGTACCTGCCTAATCCAAACCAATTTGATCTAGTTATTTTCATTTGAACGATATCGAGATTCTTCTTTGTAATCATTCATCACAATTCGCAATGAACTATTTCAATGCTGGAACTCGGGGTTATTTTTTAAAATCCTCAATTCACACAGACATTAATCGCACCAGTGTTATAATACTTAGCACATACTAACATTAAAACCTGCGTCATAAAAGTACAGTAAAGCTTTTTAGTACACTTGAGGCAGAACAAAGTGCGCACTTTATTGTTATGTACAATTACCCCGAGTGCAGTCCGCCCCGGGCCCCGTCGGGCTAATTGAGACAAACGGGGAAGACGCGGCCGCGAGTACATCACAATTATATTAATATCTAAGCGTAATTAGAATAAACTCAATTTGCGTCGTTATAATTGACTTCAATATTGCAAATTCTGCTACAGTATTTGAAGTGTTACTGAAAGTTTAAGGTAAAAGGTTTCATCTTTTAAAAGGCAGTCCTAAGAGTTTGAGTATTGTTTATTACTTAAACTGGTATTTAGCTAATACTTTAAGAGCTTTATGTTTTTAAGTACTGGTAAAACAAAACTAAATATTCCAATCCTTATCTCTAACAAAAAAACATTAGGTACTCGTTAATACTTTAAAGTAGTCAATCAATCAAAATAAACCAATAAATAGATATAAAAAATGAATAGAGATAAGACATACAATGTGTGTCAGTAGTAACCAGGTGTTAAGAGGCTGACCGGTTCGTGTCGGACCCCACATGCGGGCCATACACCACAAACGATCATTGACCATGGACTCAAGTGTCGCGGTTAAAGGCAATATGAGTAGCGTTTTCAATTATGATTACACAACAAAGGTTCAAGTTTTTTTTCATGTAGGTGTACGCATATACTCTTTGAAGTATTTTTATCTCAATAATAATATGAGGGACGAGGGTAAAAGATAGTTATACATATTGATTTTTGAAAGAACATAACATTGTTTAGTAAAATTTGACTGAGTTGCAATCTAATATTTTCTCAAGACATTAAAATATTTTAATTACTCGTTACGCTTTTACTACGTTTTAAATAAGCATCACATGTTAACGATTTTTCATAATTAAACGAAGCTGACGAAAAAGTTTCTTAGACGAAAGCTTTAAAGCTAATAGAGCTTCTAAACTTTTAAACGTGTATGTACGGATATCGACATACGAGTCAACGACCAGAAGATACCCACAGAAAATCCATAGCTTTACGATTTGCTTTTCTTGGCTCATGTTTTCGGCATACCGTCACAAACGTAAATCTATTTAAAAAGTTTTTGTGTCGAAATTGGATCTATCGCATTGACGTATCACCAATCGTATCTAATAGGAAGTTTTATGCAAGGATAGAAGTTAGAACTTACTAATAAAAATGTTAACACAGTTAATAACATCTACTTGCCTTTGTTTGGCACATTGGAAATGTCAGATGATAGGTAAAGAGAGCAAGACTTGAAAAATTGTACGCAAACTATATATTGGTAAGAGAGATATTATTCCGAAGAAAAATGTAGCGCTACTCATTCGCTGAAAGTGGGCTGCAATATTTTTAAATAAATTTTTGACTTTATGCAAAAACTCATCACTCAAACGTATAAATATCATAAGCATTGGCTGAATAAAAGATAGATGTTCGCTGCATATGATACGACGATTTAAATCAGTGAAAGCGCGTACATATTGAATATTTCATTTCGAATATTGAATCTGTGTGTACTGAGTGCATTGATGTGCAAATTCACAAGGATGTCGCAAACATAAACCGTAAAAATCTACGCTAAAATCTGCATAAAGACGGACGATACAGTTCATATATTAAGGTATTTAAAAGCGGTTTTAGACACCTTTATTTATAGACAATTTGAGTTTTATTATATCTTAAGTGGTTTGTATTTGTGCAATATTCTTGCACCATCATGGTCCCAACTCCCAACTAGCACCCTACTTTTTTTTTGTACTTTGAGCTGCAGTATTTATTATTGCAATAAAATATTTTTAATCCAAACTTACTTTAATAGTAGTAAGTAGAGTATCGACGGAAAAGTTATCTTGTGTGCGACATCCCTGGATTATAGATATGGCACGTCGTTGTCCGTGTACGTTACCGATCCCTGGTTATCCAGGTTATCCGTGGAACAATGAATGGATAAGCCGCCTCGTGATTGCTGGATACTGGATACTGGAAAATTCCAGCCTTTTCATTTGCGGTGATTACCTTTACACGCGTTTTGGATGTGCATTTTATCGACATACGATTTTGTTTTAGTCACAAAATGTTATTTCATCTGTTTGATAAAATGACACATTTTTGTTAGTATTCATAACGGTCATTTTCATAAGTTAAGCGTGTATCACGCGTTTCCCGTAGTCCCACCTTCAGGAGCAGGAACACCGTTGGGGTTTTAGTGGGTAGTCCCGGGTGCGTCTTCCGTCCGCCTCGGGGAGTCCCACATACCTCGGTGGTCCTCCCCAGGCCCCGGGGATGCGTAAATGCATTCCCCCAACGATAAAAAAAAAAAAAGGTTTGTCTAATACAAAGTAATAGCATTATCATTAAGATCCTAAATATATTAAATTATAATATCATTAGATAATAATTTATCATAACGAGCTACAGAGCATTAATCAATTAAGCGTATAAAAGCTGACCAATTTAGTCCACACGAGAACACGTTCCATTTTTGTGATTTACACAGCGCGGTCATGTTTTTACACCCACAACATGCGGCGAGCGGTGTATTTAAATCAGTCGCGGGCGTTATGTAGTATGTAGTTTATGTAGTATAATGTAGTGTCAGTGTAGTGTCAGTGTAGTGTGAGTGGTGTAGTGTAATGTGTGGGGTGGCTGCGGCTGGCGGACGATTCGATCAAGCCTGCCTCAATCGATAGGGACAAAGCCGCACCTCGAGACATAGCTATGCCACCATATCGGTGTTACATGGACATTCAACTATGTTAACCCCCTTTAAGGGCGCGTATTATATCAAATTGCTCTACATGATCGTCTGTAATATCAATATTATGAAAAACTGAATGTTAAATTAAGATGCAGCAAACTTCAGGACTAACACTGACTCAAAAACACGATAGCATACAATTTTCTCGATAGAAAAAAATTGCGAACTTGCTTCCAAATCACCTACAATTAACACGTTAAACTGCTAGTATTCGAGTAATAGAATTAAATAAAGCTTGAAACTTTTTAGTATAATTACATTATAGATAAGGCAGGGATTATGTTACATATTTTTTAATAACTTAACAGATATCCTTTAAAAAAAAGAATACCTATAACTGCCCGCTAACGGGGCGATGATTCCGCGTCGTCCTTTTTCACCTGGCATATGAAAGACGGGCGTGAGTGTGAAGAGAGAAGGACGATGTTTGATTTTTTGGGTTGGTCGCCCCCTTAAAGACATCCTTCCTTACTACCGAAAATATTGAGACAGCGAATGATATACAAAGACTGCTTGTGAATGAAATGATGTTTATTTGGATAAAATATGGTTATAAACTAAAGATGTTACATTTCGGTGGACCGCATATTTTGTGGTAGTTTATTGTCTGGCACTTGGAAAAAAGACATGAGAGACAAATACAGCGAACATCGTTATTCTTGTCATGTCTCTAGCGTATCAAACAAGGACAAAGTATTGTGTGAGTACTGTATAATTATTTTAGTATCTATACTTATTATAAAATAAAGTCGCTTTTTTTCCCCTCATGTTTTTGTTCCCTTTAATCTTTAAAACTACGCAACGGATTTTGACGATTCTTTCAGTGTTAGATAGCCCATTTATCGAGGAAGGTTATAGGCTATATTTTATTACGCTAAGACTAATATGAGCGAGGAAATAGAGGAAAATGTGGAAAAAACGGGGAAAATTATTTGAAAGGGCTAACTTGAACGCGCTAATCTCAGGAACTACTGGTCCGATTTGAAAAATTATTTCAGTGTTAGATAGCCCATTTATTGAGGAAGGCTATAGGCTATATTTTATTACGCTAAGACTAAAAGGAGAATGTGAAAAAAACGGGGGAAATTATTTGAAAGGGCTTATCTCGCGAACTACTGGAGCAATTTTTATGTTATTTGGCACAGATAAGAAGTAGACCACGTGAAGGATCATAGGCTATCGATTTTAATCACTTTTTCAGTGGCTATATATTTTATACCCGTGCGACGCCGGGGCGGGTCGCTAGTTATACATACAATATACATGCTTAAGATTACTGCATTTCTGTACTACAAACATACATGTAGCGAATGAAATTGAATGCATATCTACTTTCACGCTTCAATAAATACAAGATTGGTACAAGGAAATAGCCAGTGTAGTAAACGAGCAAAGCCATGGATTCGTTGTTGTACAAAAATGTAATAAACTTTAGACTACAATGGTTTCGTTTCTAATTTTTCTTTACACGAGAAAACAATAAAGTTTAATTTGTTCTTCAAACAATGAAGGTATCAAAATTACTCCACCGAAGATGGTAAAAAGGTAATAAAATACAAAAGGGATAAGGTTGTTTACGTAATTAATTTTATAGCTGCAGTTAAAACGAAAAAGACGACGAAAACAACCGTCTCGAAATCTGTTTCACTTTGGGGCGTCTTAATAATTACAAGTGGCCATTCTTTCTAATTAAGAAGTCTCGAGAAATAAATTGCGAGGGCTGTCGCGCTACCTACCTACTGCTACGTACCCCGCGACCTCGACAGGCAACAGCCCCGACGAGAGAATAATTAAACTGTAATTAAATTAGGATTTTATTAACGCAGCCGGAAAAACGAACTTACGATGTAGGGGCTTATAACCCCTATTTTACTAACCGACTTCCAAAAAGGAGGAGGTAACAACGCGATAATAATACAGTTTTGTGGCGTGTTCGATTCCGTTTTCTATCGAACAGCAAAATACTTTTGACTGTTATGTCGTGTATGACATTAGTCAATCAATCAATCATTTATTTGCATTAAAAGTGGTACATTATCCCCGCGTTCCATTTAGAGTTAAAAACGATCAAAACGTTAAAAATGCCTCCTATTTTGAGCGTTTTGATCGTTTTTACCGCTTAATGGAACGCGGGACATAATAATATGTTCACATAAGTCAAACGTCAAACGTCAAATTGACATTCAGAATTTTGATTTGAACAATCATTCAGAATGTTACATTTCATAAAAATACCATATTGTAATTTGTAGTCTGATAGAAAACGGACTGGATCGAACAAATAATAAAAGAACGCAGCTGATTCCATATTACATTAAATTATAGAATACTAGACGTTCCGCGCGGCTTCGCCCGCGTAAAATAGATATTTCACAGAAAAATTAGTCCACAAAAAAAGCCTATGTTCCTTCACGTGGTCTACTTCTCATATTCTGATCCAAATAACAGAAAAAATGCTCTAGTAGTTCGTGAGATAAGCCCTTTCAAATAATTTCCCCCGTTTTTTCCACATTTTCCTCTATTTCTTCGCTCCTATTAGACTTAGCGTGATAAAATATAGCCTATAGCCTGCCTCGATAAATGGACTATCTAACACTGAAAGAATTTTTCAAATCGGACCAGTAGTTCCTGAGATTAGCGCGTTCAAATAAGCCCTTTCAAATAATTTCCCCCATTTTTTTCACATTTTCCTCTATTTCTTCGCTCCTATTAGATTTAGCTTGATAAAATATAGCCTATAGCCTTTCTGGATAAATAGGCTATGTAACACTGAAAGAATTTTTCAAATCGGACCCGTAGTTCCTGAGATTAGCGCGTTCAAATAAGCCCTTTCAAATAATTTCCCGCCGTTTTTCCACATTTTTCTCTTTTTCTTCGCTCCTATTAGACTTAGCGTGATAAAATATAGCCTATAGCCTGCCTCGATAAATGGACTATCTAAAACTGAAAGAATTTTTCAAATCGGACCAGTAGTTCCTGAGATTAGCGCGTTCAAACAAACAAACAAACAAACTAACAAACTCTTCTGCTTTATAATATTAGTATAGATGTACAGGGCTCAGATGTTGCTCGAGCGAAATGATCCATAACTCGCCCGTAGTTTTTAAGGCATCTATAAAGGGTCCCACACATTAACAGTCCGCCTGCAGGCTCTGGTCGGCAGGCCGCCTGACAGTCATGAATAATAATAATCATTTATTTGCAAAGAATGTTGTTACAAAGATCTTAAAGTAAGTTATATTATACAGTATCAAACATTCTGCTTTGGAAGCACGCAAAATTTAATTGACTGCCGATACAAAATCTACAAAATCGTCCGGGGAACTGTGCGTCTGTGGTCTTTTCCGATTAACGGCCAGGCGACGGCCTGCCGGCGAACTGTTAATGTGTGGGGCGCTTTAAATAAAGTCGCGAAGAATGCTAAACAAGGTTGAGCGCCTTCCGAGTTTTCCACTCGAGGGTGTGGTGTAGGAGGAAGAATACGCACCGTAATGAACCTTCGGGCAGTTTTGTGTGGTTTTCGGCACTAAATTGAATATTAGGCGCGATTTGACGGCGAGCGAACGGGCGGCTATTATGTTACAAACGAGATCGAGACGAGCTCCATTTCTCGCTGGGGGAACTCGAAAGTGGAATTGTTTGTACATTTGACGAATATAAAACGAGCAACAGTAGCTCCGTGATTTGTGTGAAAACATCGGGCGAGGCGCGTCGACGGTAACCTGACACTTTGGCCGCGGTTTATGTAAACTTTATTAAGGCGCTTCCCGTCGTTAGTGCGTTTACTTTAACGTCGAAAGCTGATCTAGTGAGTCGCAACTCGCAACTAAAAACGTGTTAAGATTTCAAACATACAGAAATAATATTATTGAGATCATTGCCCTTCTGACACAAAAGCTCAGACCGATGTGTTTGAAAAATAATAATCAAAAACGCTGATCGATAAACTCCAGTGTCAAAAAACTTTAGAAACACGATAAAATTAAGGCTTTGATGTTACAGCGAGTATGGATTCTGTTAAATCATGCTGTAACAATCACGTTACAGTAGCGTTATAGCAGCGGGCACTCGGCCTAAGACTGTGTAAACCCCGCTCCGTGAGCAGATTGTTAACACGAGCTATCCGGGTCACAGCCCAACTTGGCGCGCGCCAACGTTTACACACCGTTCACAGTTATTCCACCTCCGAGAGGACCCTTATCCCCCCAGCATAAGGACCACTCTAGAAGCAACTCCTTCGTAAAATAACTTTTAAGTGCGTTCGACAGTTATCCGAAATTGTTTCATCAAATCGCCAGTAATTTTGTATCTATTTGGACGTTGTTTTACGGTTGTTTTTTTGTGAGTGAGCGCAGTTCTTATAATGGAAATAAACGGTGTTATTATCATAATTCATATCGATTTATCAATTTCTTACGCATCAAGTTTTGTTAAGGAAATACAACGTTGATTAAGATTCAAGGCAAAACTGTACTAATAGTTTAATTGCAAAGCCTGTCTGTCCGTTACTTCTTTCCGCCTAAGCCACAGAACTGATTTTGATGTATATAGACTACTAGCTGTTGCCCGCGACTTCGTCCGCGTTAACATATTATAATAACAGGATAGCTTTCCCCTTTTTGTGATTCCTTATACAAAGGGTAAAAACGGGACCCTATTTAAGCAAACGTCAAACGCAAACGTCAAAAAAGTTTCATGTTTCTAACTCAAGAAATGACGGACTTTCATTGAAAATTTCTACCCCAATTTCACCCCCTTGGGGGTAGAATTACCAGAAACGCTTAAATACGTATCCATTCATTTTTAATCAGTAGCACAAAAATAAAATTTCATGTTTCTAACTCAAGAAATGACGGACTTTCATTCAAACTTTCAACCCCAATTTCACCCCCTTGGGGGTAGAATTTACAAAAACGCTTAAATACCTATCCATTCATTTTTAATCAGCAGTCCAAAAATAAACTTTCATGTTCCTAACTTAAGAAATGACGGACTTTCATTTAAACTTTCAACCCCTATTTCACCCCCTTGGGGGTAGAATTTTCAAAAACGCTTAAACACGTATTCAATCATTTTTAATCAGTAGCCCAAACATAAAATTTCAAGTTTCTAACTTAAGAAATAACGGACTTTCATTCAAACTTTCAACCCCAATTTCACCCCCTTGGGGGTAGAATTTCCAAAAACGCTTAAATACGTATCCATTTATTTTTAATCAGTAACCCAAAAATAAAGTTTCATGTTTCTAACTCAAGAAATGACTGACTTTCATTGAAACTTTCAACCCCTATTTCACCCCCTTCGGGGTAAAATTTTCGAAATTCCTTTCTTAGTGGGTTTCTACTTAATAAAACAACCCTACTCACCAAATTTCGTGGCTGTAACTTTAACAGTTTTTGCTCAGCGATGATGAATCAGTCAGTCAGTCAGTCAGTCAGGACATGCAATTTTATAAGTATAGACAGATGCTTCAAGTCCAAGAAAGATAATATAGAATCGTTTAAAAAAATATACATAGACATCCGAATATCTAACTCCTTTGTTTAGAAATGGACTAAAATTAACGGTTCCTTACTAATAAATTGCTGCGTAATCTACTTATGTCTCATTACTCCAAACCATTGTTGTAACTTATTCAAACAGTAAGTAAATGTCAGCTCTATTGATTGTACAGTAACCACAGTACGTAAACAATAGTTAGTGAATTGCATAACGTTATTTGCTGAATCGTTTTGTAAATTTGAACTAAATTGCTATGTCAAAATACGTGAAATAGAAGTAGGTTAGACAACAAAGACAATGCAACGTTATGAAGGGGCGCCTGTATCGATTCGCTTGCATTTCGCTCGCAGAGTGACTAGGTTTACCATATTCAAATTCTGTGTAGGATTTCCGAGTCTTGTCTTTGAACTTACAACGCCTTTGTAAAACTTCGACAATAGAAAGCGTGTACCTCCAGTGCAGTGTTTCGATACTAAACAATGACTTCGATTTCCATTTTGATTTCAATATTATCATGTTACTTGCAAGTTGTCTTGCATTCGATATTTTGATAGCAAAGTTATGGGATTTAACATAAAGAAGCATCGCTAAGTAACATTACTTGTTATTTAAGCTAGCTGTGTTGTTAGTTTCTTTGGTGTTAGTTTATTAGGAGTTTTTCTCAGCTGTGTTCCTTAGCTTCTTGGGAGTTTCATCATAAATCTATCTATTTAGCTATCTACTATATGTATTTTGTTTTTCTCATTTTACAATTCACATATTCTACAAACGCTAATACCAATAAAAAATCAACTCAAGTTAATCTTCAGACGAAAAACTGGCAGCGAAGTAAATGCAGCAATAAATTTGCGAACGGTTTGAATATGGTAGTTGTATCGGTGGCACATCTGTGCGGTGCGCCGCTGCGTTGAGGCGAACAAGGGGGGAGCCCACCCCACCACGAGGGAGAGGGGGTCAACCCCCCGGTAGCACGATAGCCGACATTCGCAACACCTCGCAAACGACGCACTCGCGACCGAGCTCTCTTCACCGCAGGGTTGAGTTCACACTTCCTTTTTATATTGCACTTTTAAAGAAATATTTTTATTGCAAACAAAATTTTTTCTCGCATTCAACGTTTAAGCCATTCATTTTGTATACCGAGTAGCTATTTGAAAGGAATCACGGCCGAAGAAATACGTATGTGCGAACTGAGGAGCTTTAAAGAATTTGTGCCAAGAAAAACTATTGATTTACAAATTACATTTCAATATTACACGAGGGCGAGATATAAAAACCTACAATTACGAGGTGGCATTAATAAAATACTATACGGTACAATTATGGAGAATTAAAAAGAAGTAACACGCAGACCATGTACAACTTGTAATTAAAAAAACTTTTTAAATGTAACTAGCGCCTACCACCCTGTAATTTTCACTGCTCCTTGGAGACTGTTATTACATAAAGTATACCTTAATTTCTACCTTTGACGCCTAACAGAAATTCATTGCCAACATCTAGATATACTCAGAGTATATATATTGTATAAAGTGTAAGTTCTTTGCACATAGGTGTTTGTAGAGTATAGACTCTATTAAGTACAAATTTACTCCAAGCATGTACATAAATATTACAATATTTATGTTTCATTGTTTTACGTTATCGCAAGCCGTAATTAAATGACTTTTAAAGTAAGAGCATTTTTGTACTCTCCATTTAATTTGATCTAAACGGGGAGAGGGCGTTGCCAGCAACAAGGGGTCCATACGTTTCCAAATTTTTTTCCATCGGTTTTTCTTACCTCTTATACTTTGGAGATTCAAATCTCTACCTATTAAGTATTATCAGTTTAATAAAAACGAAGATGTTTATGTGTAACAGTTTTTGAGTACATAATTAGGTGGTCAAAAGCACTGCCACATTGTTCCTGTAACACGGCCTAGCACTTCTATGATATCAAACTTGGTTGGACTGCCGGTGTGTCTAGCTAAATTTTAGATTTTTTTAAAAGAGCTTCCCACTTTAATGGACGAGCATTCGCTACTGGGCGTCACGGCGTGTCAAATAAAAATTAATTAGCACGTGGCAGCCCTACGGGGAGTAACACTACCACCCACTCGCTTCAGGGCCGTGTTATGAAATCAACGCGTTGAAGCACAACTCCACGTTCCAAAAGGCAGCTCGGTGGGAATTTTTTAGCAATATTTTATTAACACGTGTACTTACATGTCTCTCCTCTGCTGAACTGATACCTGGAACCGAGGGAAATACTGTTAATGTAATGGAAAATATATTCGAATATAGTCCAAGCTACGAGTTACGAGGTTTGTCACAAAATTTTATACAAAGGACGTTACTACTAATGTAGAGATTTGTCTCGACTCGTAGGTTAGGCTATATACAGTAGGCTATATTTACTAATATTTTATTACTCCTTCATAAAACATGACAACTGAAGAAATGCGAAATGCTAAATACCTACTGACATGCGGTTTTGCTCGATAGTTTTACTCCAAATCGAGCAATAACCACCGTGTGAACCGCCAAAACTGACAGCTCGAAGGCTCGCTTCGAGCCGGCTCGATGGAATTAAATATGTCAAATACGTAATTTCCTTCGATTTGGAGTAAAACTATCGAGCAAAACCGTATGTGAGTACTTAGCAAAAGAATAGAAATAATGACAGTTAGGGATAAAATGACAGATTCCCAATTAAGAAACCGTTACTTTGTCTTCTCTTCAATTAGAATTAATGACGTTGTTATTGCCAATAATTATTATGCAATTAAATTAAGATGGCGTTTGAAACTGAACTGCAAACGCCGCGGGCAACACACTGCATATAGTTTGACGTTGATCTACAGAGGAGATACAAGGCTAATGTAATAATTAATTTGTAAGAATTGTGCTCGCTCGTTGAATATTCTAGCTGACTGACGCCCCCCTACTAACTCTACCGCGCTACCGGTAACAATGCTAATTTATAAACTGTTTGTTAATATTTTTGACAGCTATTTTTAATGTAATTTGTAATCAGCCATGGCTACGATGAATTACCGTGATTGCCGCTATGATTTCAGCGAAACGACTTTGATCATAGAAAACCTTATACAAATGTAGAGAATATTCGTTCGTGATAGCTTATTTGGTTAATTTCGAAGCCGCATAATACCGAAAATAAACAATGAGTCGCTTTGGGACTTTGGTATATTATGTACTAACATTGGTAGCTGGTACATAATATGAATTGTGAATTAACTGAAAACCAATAACACTAATAAGTAGATAACATTGTATCCGAATCTAAACATTAAGCCATATTACCAACAGGACAAAATTACAGTTCCATTCTCACTCAACATGCTCATTGCGCTACCAAATTAATATTCTAATTTAATAGGTCCGACATTAGCAAACGCATAACTCTCCAAAATAGTCGGACTATTCGGTTATTATATGGGGATACATCAAAGGCGTTATCTCGGATTAATGCAGGCTGTAAGCGATGGAACAATCTAGTGATTATGCGCATATATTACGGGGTATGTGCACGCATATGCACTGCATTAATTAAATTAAATAGCCTTAATTATTGGCTATCTTGCCGCTTAGCGCAGACGGACGGGTCGTAATTATACATGTGAGCGCATACCTAATGACTGGATCTTACATATTAATATGCACTGATTAATTCAAATAACACTTTTGTTTGTTAATGTACCGATTAGGGGCCGCCTTTTTAAGTAGAGGTTATGAGAGGTTTTAGATTATCTAGTATCTTGTTAATTACAAGTTTTCAGGAGATTAATGTGTTAAGAACAATAGATCGTCAATTTTATCTTCAGAATGAATAACAATAATTCTGCATGAACATACATCATATTTGGTTATTAGCCGCTAATCCCTTAGGGTTCTCGTTAAAATACACTTCGTTTATATTCCATATTTCGCAACCGTACAACAGTCTAACGTCGTAATAAACCGAACCGTACCCACGGGCATAAAGACGCAAATCACGGCGTTGTTTATATACCAATTTAAATATCTAACTATGTACAAAAGAGACATTCAAAGCGAGCTCAGTCGGCCGACGACACACTCAAGTCACCCGCAAAATTACTTTACTAATTGACTAAAACACGCGAAGCTCACACCAGCCAGGAATAATTAATTGGGCGCGGGGCGCTCGGGCGGTGGGGGCCGCGCGGTAACTCTTACATCAGTACACCGATAATGGCACAAATTAGCCGGGGAAGTGGCAGGCGGGGGCCGGGGTGGGGGCCGAGACGGGGGGAGTGGGGTCCGCTAAGCCGGAACATCCCGGAGCGCAGATTACCGCTTGCTTTTGTAATTAACCGGAGCGACGGGCGGCTTCCAAATCCATTTCCGTGTAACATTTTCATTTGTGGCGCGCTGCCGCTTCACTCCCGGGGATTACTTACTCAACACTTTCAACTTTTTATTTAATTTGTTTATATTCGACCAATTTCTGTTCACGTTGATATTAAGATTATAATTAATCTTCTGAAATTACATACGTAGCATCCACGTGGGGGAAACACCCCGGGTGAATTCCAGTCACGTCTGTATCCCTTGTATGTGCTTTGAGGTAGTCGCAAAGGGGCGCACACCTTTTCCACTCGAATGGATTCCGCGATATGAGCATCCATTAGTCACCGATAGGTCAATGGACAATTTATGACGGTCAATTGACCGTACTAATTCATACGAGTGTTTACCCGCCATGATACTCAAAAACCCGGATCTTCGCCGAAACGGCGATCGAACATCACGTCCGAAATCATAGAAAATCAGCGTGATATACGAAAAAACAAGGCGACATTTACGCAGCTCGTTTAACCAGCCAAACAAACAGGCTAATAGACAAATTCGTGGAAACGACTCACTCATACTCGATATCGAGGGCCATAGATGTCACCGATCCATGCGCGCAAACAGTAACTTCAAAAAGCCTCTCGAAGTGGTAAATATTGAAACAGAAGTGGGATCGAAGACGTCTGCCGAGATGTCCCCCTCCCCCCGCACTGTGGGGGGGGCGAGGGGGGGGAAGAGGGGGGGACGTGTAATAGCCTCCGGTGAGTGGCGCACGGCAAACACGCCGAGCAAATACACGGCAGCTCTTAAAATATTCATCTTGTGTACTGAACCGTTAGCAGATGATACTCCGCCCGATCCTTTATATTATGATAAGTGTGCCGTTATGAAAACACATTTAATTATTGCTTTCCCGTATCGGGTATTTAATTTGACGAGATTGGGGAAGAATGTAAAATGTCTTGAGACATTGATGTCTTGTGACGATTTGGTAAATGTTTTGATGCATTCGATTTTAGCCCAAAGAAGAAAAACTGAATTATAGAATGAATGAAAACTAAATTGATACTACCATTAAAGGATATAAGTGCCATAAAAGCTTTCTTTAAAGCTTAAACAGACAACGAATTGCGGCGAACCAAAAAAGGGAGGACGTTCATTTTGATGTAAAGGAGCCACTTTTCTTTCATTCACACAAAAGCGAGGTGGGCGAGCAGAAACTGTTTTAAAAAAGTTGTTGATTTATATTATTTATCTATTTTTATAGTACTGCCTCCTAAAATGAATGTTCTGAAATTCTAAATTACCACTATTTTATACAAAATTATTATTTTATAATAATTTTAAAGATCTTTTAGTAACACTTCCTTTACAACCGTTTTGGCAACTAACCTGACAAGAAAAATCGGCGATAGAAATCCGCCTATTGGAGACACAATAAAAAATTAAATTCTATAATATACGTAGGTACTGCTAACACGTATTTACAATATTTAGTTTTTGAGCTTATTTAAAAATTTACACAAAGAATTAACTAACCATTGCCCTTATCATCAGGCCTGTGTATATCCGGAGGTTTCGCTAGTACTGACAGCGGATGATGTGGGACACCGAGACCCAGGAGCCCCGCGGGGGGCAGAGCACCCTGCCCCAGCAGCGGGAGGGGCGGAGCGCCGTGGGCGGGCAGGTGCGCCGCGTGCATCTGTTGCAGCAACCGCGGTAGGTCGGGCCTTTGTTGCTGTAACAAAATAAAACATTTTAAAAAAGAAAGACACATAGAATTGTGTTATAAAAGTGCCTGCCGGTCTGTTTGCAGGAAGTTCAACTTTAACAAGCTAAACCAATTAAGATGAAATTTTGAAAAGGACAGGAAATAGTTTTTGTAATGAGGTTGTGTAATAAAGTTGCAATCGCTACTGTTATTCTACTACACTATAAAACTTCCATAATCCATTGTGTACATCGTCATGATACAACGTAATTTTTCAACCCATTTCGCCATTAAAAAGGATTACGTCGGTATGCTGAAAAATACCAGACTCAATTATTAAAAAATAATTTCCAAAGCCGCGGCGCTTTTTTATTCGCGTCACAGCCGCAAAGTTCACGTCCGCCGGGTCAAAGCGAACCGATGTGTCACCGCGGAGCGTCGTGAATTTTTAAAATAGGGCTGGGAAAAATTAAAAAGTCCTCCCGGACCCCGGCGCACGGCGGTATTTTAAAATTTAAATGAGAGCTCCGCCGGCGGCGACGACTGTGCGAAATTGATTACTCCTTCTCCATTATTCCCCTTTTTCCACTTTCCTTGTTTTGCCTCGCTTCCCGTTCCTATCTCGTCTCGTTTAACTTTATTATTACGCTGCGGGCAGTTCATCTCGCGCGACACCGCTTCCGCTCCCCGCCGCCTCGCCCGCTACTCGCTACCTCGTCCGCTCCGCTCGCCGCGCGCTCCATTTTCCCGCTAGAGCGCGCCCGATCTTTTATTTAGCCGCCGAAAATTAATTGGTTTTTCGCAGAGGGTGGAAACATATTTTTTATTGGTCGCTCTCCACCGTGATTTATTGTGTGTCAGAAGGTGGCGAGCGGCACTTAGCCGGAGTGCGTTTTACAGAATGAAATGTTTAATCAATTAGCTGCTGTTTTCATTCGATTTATTCCGTATCGTTACTTCCAACTAGCTTTTAATAAAAATTCATTTCAGCACTACGCGGCTCCGATGTGAGACACTATATAATCGAATTCGCGTGCAGCTGACGTAATATAATATGTAGTAAGCAAACATACTACGGACTACACCCACTTAAAATTTAAAGGTGTCGCTTCTGAAAAGCCGGCTGGGAAACCAGAGGAATCTAAACAAAGCCGTGGCGCGTTGAAACGGCTGGAATGACACGACCCGAGCTATTGAGACTCGAACTCCCCGGGGGGGCGTCCCCCCTGCTCCCCCCTCCTCTCTACCCCTCCGCCCGCCGCCCACTCGACTCGCTTGTTATTATGAATGACAACAACATAACGTCGATACCTCGCTTTGAGATATTTTTTCAGGGTGCATTTGTTTTAAAAGTGATTAAATATTTGCGTTCGCGTCGTATCGAGTCTCGGCATTGATTTAACCCACAAACTTTGATCGAGTAATGTTGTTGGCTTTGTGTTTGTTTCGTTACGGAAATTATTTTTATATCTGCAAATAATGTATTTTTTTACATAACATACAGGTTTTAACTTTTATACAATGATACAACTGCACTAGTTTATCAAAACTATGTAAACTCACAAAAAAGTCTAAGATACAACCTAAATATAGCACATGCACCAGTAACATATGACATATCCACATATACCTCAGCATCATCTTTATCAATATACGGCGGCTTTGTCCCGCACCGGGTGACGCCTCGCCGCATTTGGTTTTACACCACATTAACTTCCCATACGACATCAGTCTCCCTCCATAAACGCGCTAGAGATTTTATGATACCTTTAGCGCCGCGTGATTTTTTCATACAATACCCGCGTGAATTTTCACGTATATTCTAAAGATCGTAACTCTTTTACGATCGTGCAGAAGCGACTAGAAGTGAAGAATTCTAGTGGACACAAGTCATTAGAACTTGATTGAAGGTAATATTTTATAGGGGGACAGTTTGTCCATCGATTTATATCAGGAGGGCTGATGTCAGTCGCAAGGGGAGAACGCATTTACGATGAATAACGTCGTATTAAATAAGATCGCATAACTCAAATATTGGCTGTGTCAATAATGTCTAATTATTTTTTGTTTACTTTATGTCTTCGCTAAACAAAACTGTACAAATATTAGAAGATAAAATGTTGTATTTACTAAAAAAATCGTTTAAAAGTAATAATGAGAAACTAAGTTTAATTTAACGACATGTTATTAAGCCGATAAACAAACGACTCAACTAAATCATTAACCTACAATTAGTTGCGCTTAACAGGCGCTAGCGAGAGGGAACTTTCCACTGTAAGTCTGTAACACACTTAAATAATTAAGCGTTAAACAGTTATAAAGATATCAACTTCACTGCGATAAAAGCTCCGAACGCCCCCGCTTCATCTTTTATGCGATACGATAAAAAGACAAATTATATTAAAAATTATTTATTCAAAACGGCTTTGAGATTTACGATGTTTTTTTACGGATATAGTTGACCCGAGACATTGAATTGGAATTATTTTAGGAGTATATTAAAGTTGATTGAACGTTTTATTCCGTCGGCGGTGGGCGGGGGCGGCAGGGGCGGCCGGAGAGGGTGCCCCCGGGGCGCACGCACCATTAGGCACGAGCCTCGAGGCGCACCGACACGCGACTCCGACACTTGTTACTACATCAGCTTTCAACATAATTGTTTCTAATCGTATATTTGTTCGTATCGGATATTAAGGACTATCGACGATATTAATCAATCTAACACAATATTGAGTACGTTCCATTAATATGTACGCCAAGAATTTCGTATTAATACGAGTTATTGCGGTATTACAGTTTCGAGTAGTCGGATAACTAAATTGTGATAAAGTGAGTGCGTCATCCGAGCACATTAAGCTCTCGTAGAGCTCGTCACGAACAAAAAGTTCATCGGGTTCATCGATGCATTAGACGTTAGAAAGCCGCCATTACATAAAGTCATCTATCAAGCCACAAAAAAAGAAACGTATCCGTCGCGAATCTACTAAATATACCGGATGTGTAATTCTATAGCTTGCGAAAAAAGAAATTAACATCTCCACAGTGTGAGGCGACACAAAGGCACAAGAAATGCGATGCAATATTTACGCGAACGTGCCGGGGAAAAAATGACAAATTCATTCTCAGCGGTGTCCTGATTTATTCCGCGCGTAATTTTTATCGGAGGGCGCGAGTCCCGGCGCGAACTAGATGCGAATCCCGACTCGCTTGTTTATAAAGCCATCGACGAGAAACAGATACGGTCTATTTACACGGCGGTGTTTGTGCTCGTATCTCGTCAGATAATGTTGCATAAACCTAGATATAGCGTTACACATGTTACACCGATACTCGAGCCAATTAATTGTGTTGACTTTCGTTCGCGTTTAAACAATTTATAGCGCAAGTTTATGATAACGGTGAGTGCACTCGAGCGGCCGGATCGAGAACAGATGGCCGGCGATATGGTATAGTTGGCCGAGTATCGACTTGCCGAATTGCCCATTTCCTTTTAGTGGTTAGTTAGCGAGACAATTGCAACCGTTCGACAGTAGAATCGAATGTAAGCCACTCGAAGTATAATAAGAACAAGGGGCGAGCTTTTATAGGAAGCGTGATAAAATGATATTTTATGTTAACGTTAAAACCCATAAATCTCTATCGTAATAATCCATAAACTCTTCACGTATTGAAGTAATTTAAAATACGTTTCATTGTACTAGTATATTAATAATTCATAGGCGCAATAAATATGATTTCTACGTGACTAGTTTTCTCATTTGTCTGTGTGATAGCAATAAAAAGACGCAATAAATTGTGTCGAGGAATTTCGCGAATTTTATTATAGGATTCAGCGCGCGTATCAGCGCGGCAGAGGACGCGGGGTCGCCTTCGCGCGTCGCCCTGATCTAAAGTAGTTACGTGAGTAATGTTTCAATGCTCGACTTCCCCCGCCCCGCCCGCAGCCGGCGACACGCCGTATTTACATAAATAGGGACTTAATCTCCCTTCGGCTTAATGATTCGGAAGTTTCTGCCAAGTTAAGGGGTGCGAGACGAGTTTTAATCTTGTATCGGGGGTATTAGCGACCTACAATTATAATCCGTATCATATTTAATCACCTTACTTATTAACGAGTTAGAAACCCTCCAGAAACGGTGTGTGATTATAATAAAATGTGTAGAAGCATACTCGTGTTATATCGCAATAAAAACACTCGAAAAGCCTAACGAGCTACGTGATTTTAATAGTAGTGCAAACAATTCTCGATTCGTGAAGTATTTTCCTCGTCGCAAATCGTCGGCGGTCCCCGAGCGGACGAGGAGGGCCCGCCCTCCCCCGGGGGAGCTCCTTTGATCCCTCGCTGACCCGAAAATAAAAAAAAGGTTCGTAATAAAAAAGGACCGACATACGGAAGGTGGCGCCGTTTTTTTATTTAAATTAGAGTGTTTTATAGGGGAGAGAGATATTGCGTTTTGCCAGTTTCTCGAAGGTATGTACGTAGATTATAAATATTGAAACGGCTCGGAATGAAGGCGAAGTTATTATACGGCGAGCGGTAATGAATCGTGTCGTGAGTCGTGAGTCATTACCCGGGACGCATAACGCACGAGTTGCGCGCTTAATAGCGCCGTTTAGCGTCCCGCGACTAATACGCGATAATTATATTCGCGGCCGAAAATTTACAAATCACATGTCGGTGTTAATATAGGTAATCTTCAAAGGAAATATTTTGGCAGGCGGAGCGGCGACGGGCATCTCGGCGTATAAATCAGTGTCGGCTAAAGGTGAAAACATGGTCGTCACCGCGGGCCGAGGGTACTAATCGCGTTGGCACGGCGCCCAAGACGCTCGCATCTATTGGCCGGCGCGAGCCTCTTTATTTCCGAACTCATTATCTCCAAAGTGATTTATTTTAGAGCGCCGCGTAATCTGTATTATCGTATTTACACCTCGGGATTAGGGTCGGAGTAATGAGTGGGCCAACCGCGAAAATGCCTTCCGGAGTAGTGGACGAGTGCGCGGCGACTCCGATACGATTAGCACTGTTTACGACCGCGCTTCGAAGTAAAAATAGCTCTGTCGACGCGGTAATGCCACGTCGCTTATAATTGTCGCGGCGACTCCGATACGATTAGTGCTGTTTACGACCGCGCGATATTACATCCGATTGTAAAAATAGCTCTGTCGACGCGGTAATGCCACGTCGTTTATAATTGTCGCGGTGACTCCGATACAATTAGCGCTGTTTACGACCGCGCGATATTACATCCGATTGTAAAAATAGCTCTGTCGACGCGGTAATGCCACGTCGTTTATAATTGTCGCGGCGACTCCGATACGATTAGCGCTGTTTAGGCCGCGCGATATTACATCCTATTGTAAAAATAGCTCTGTCGACGCGGTAATGCCACGTCGTTTATAATTGTCGCGGCGACTCCGATACGATTAGCGCTGTTTACGACCGCGCGATATTACATCCGATTGTAAAAATAGCTCTGTCGACGCGGTAATGCCACGTCGTTTATAATTGTCGCGGCGACTCCGATACGATTAGCGCTGTTTACGACCGCGCGATATTACATCCGATTGTAAAAATAGCTCTGTCGACGCGGTAATGCCACGTAGTTTATAATTGTGGTTTTATTGACGATCATTTCGGTTGCGGTCGTAATGACTAAATAGGATAATGATATGCCGGGCGAGGTCAAAAGCGGTGTCTAGACTATTACGTGCAGTATGTAAATCGTGTGCGCTTACCCTATATAAGTATAAGCAGTTTCAGTGAAATATAAATGTAAATGACACGAGCCGCGTGCGGAAACACGTAGTTACAGAATGAGCCAAAAGGAAGGCTATGAATACCCGCTATTTATGTAAATAGTTTGAAACATTACTGGCAACAACTTCGTCGGATACGAAAGACGTGTCGCGCTTTGACCGAAAATTTGTTTTAGACGTGTTATTCTATTTTCCCGGAGTTATTTTATTTAGTTGGGTACACGGAGTTTATTTAACAGTTAAACATTGTAGAGCATAAATAGATTACTAGCTATTTGACCGAGCTTTGCTCGGTATTCTATAAAACACGAATAAAATGACATTTTCTTAAAAAGATTCCTAGCTAGATCGATTTATCGCCCCCGAAACCCCCTATATACTAAAGTTCATGAAAATCGTTGGAGCCGATTCCGATATTCCAATTATATACAAGAATTGCTCGTTTAAAGATATAAGATAAGATATTTATTTCTAGTGTCTAAGCGAAGGTTGATCATTAACCGAAGCACAAGCGAATTAATCTGATATTATATCTTCAGTTCGGTACTATTTATTTGTAAATTTTTTTGTGATATAAATATGTGTAAGGACAAAATTTTTCTCAGAAATCTTAAAAGCATATCAGTTTCCTTTAGAGGCATTTAATTAAGATACTGAAGAATATCGAGATTAAGTTACAGAAACCGTTTAGGAATACCATTAAACCCGATTAAGTCGTACAAACGTACGACTTCACGCCGCAGTAAATTACTGTACAAGAGGAATCACTCGAGCCGGTGGTAATTTTATCAATTCCGTGACTCTGGCCCCGAGCCAAGCGAACTTCGCTAAGATCGTTTAATTAACGAGCGTCGAACTTCAGACCTGTTGAAAGCCTTCAACTTCACACGTTTTAACTCGCTGTACCGCAAGTGTTTCGTGTTTACACTCCTTTGTCGTGCGTCAAACGTTTCATATAAGCGGATGAAGTGGGTAACTAACGATTTGATGTTTTTTTTTTCATAAATTGCTTGAGGCTAAGACCGGGAAAAGGATTTGAAATCAAGAAAATATGGATTTTATGTATGTATAAGTATAGAAATTTATATTAGCCAGATGATGAATGATAAGTTACAAAGTTTGTTCAAATTATAAGGGAAAAAATTAGTAATTGTCAATATGTTATAAAATGTTACTTACCCACTTCGTCCCTTTACGACTCCAATTTAAAACGCTTGTTTCTCGTGTTGATTTTATAAGTAAAGTGAATATCTGTTCAAACACAGCTGAAAATACTAAATATTCGCGAATCGCGGAACATCAGTTACAGCGAATACGAGTTCCTATGTGAAAAAGGCTTCGTAAAATTTCAGCTATGTGTAGAATTTTTTGATCTGTTATTGACCTTAATCTCTTCAAGCTAAACCCCGCAGAGAGAGCTCCCAGCTTTATTAACATTTGTTTTAACAGTGTTGTTGCTCTTACTACTTTTATACACCGTACCTTGATATAGGTAATTCATCACCTTTCTGTATACAGACGTTATAGTTTTACAACGTTTTGTCCTTTGTCCTCGTCTGTCATGCGACTTTTGTAATGACTAGACAGAGTTTATTGTTAAGCTATTGCATAGCTTATATAGCGGGCTTTGAACGCCGCGACCGCGACCGGATCAAGAAATTCTGTAACGAAAAAACCTAACATCCGTGGGGGTAGGCTATTGCATAGCTTTACGCTGTGCTGGTCAGAGTGGTCTGACCAGCACAGCGTAAAGCTATGCAATAGCTTTGCCACGGCAGTCTCCGAGTGTCAGACGTATTATTTATGAGAGGATGAATAAAGCGCGTAACAACATTGAAAACTTCAAATACAGAATGAAAATATGTAAAAAATGTAAAAATAGCTTGTTAATTGTTGATAATAATCTCTCTCAAATGACTGACGCCCACGTACGCTTAAACTCTTTATATTTAAAGTGTTATAATAATTGGTAGTCGTGTAGAAGTGGAAAGTTTGGCCAGCTGCCGAGTTTCAGGTACTAAACGTACACATGTAATGGCAGCGAAACGGTTAAATAGATCATATTAACGTGATTTATAAAGCTTTAGGATTGATACACACGATGCGATTATATGAGAGTCGTTTTGATATTTTTCATTATTTCTGTCGCGAAATTTAGATACTTGTGATTTATTTTTTGTGGTAATAAATAGAGGTTATAATTGGTAAGCCTTTTTTAATCAGACTGCGAATCCACGTGGTTTTACCTACTCCAAAATGCATTTGTGTCAGTTTGTCTTGGCAACTGTCGCTTTCCATTATATGTTTATTGAGAAAAGCATAGTTTATCAGTCACCACGATTGCCAATGCTCAAATAGGCAGTACAAAGACAAAACCCTATACAAACAACTTCCATAGAAACTTCACTATCATATTTTACACCATTTATTGTTTATTCTAGCGGCAAACATTTTCCATCTACCTATGGTACGTATAACAGAAAACAACTCCATAAGTATGTTCTCTTGAACATACAATTAAAAACAAAGCTCCATACGATCCATTTCTTACTTAACTTTAGAACTTACCCCAATAATAGCATTGAGCTCTGTCATGGTGACTTGCTTGGCGCGCTCCACGGCGCTGGCCACCTGCTGCTGGTGCTCCTGCGAGAGGAACGGCAGGATCTGCGCGATTATCGCGTTCAGTCTCTTCGCTATCTCCGTCTGGAATTGGAGCAATGGTTAGTACTATCAGAGAAGTTGATTCCTAGACAGATGGGGGACCTACGCAGTTTGGTCGCGTTACGTCAAACCCAGCAGATAGATCACAATAATTAACATTAAATTGACATGATCAGACCAAATGACGTTGGTTTGTCAACTGCATAGGAATCAATTTCCTATGTGGTACATATTATAAATACATAAATAGTTTCATAATGAGATGTAATGAAGTTTTGTTATTCACTTCGTGGTCAAGACTAAAGTCTATAGGTAAGTCGTAAAAATAAGTCATAGAAGAAAATAAAAATCGTACATTTATGTTTGCCTAATAAATTTACGATTTCAGATTGTACCAGGCACCTGCAGCTGAGGTATGAATTATAATTATTGTGATATATTTTTATAAATCAAAAGTAATAATACGAGTCGTAATTCAGAGGATTGTAAACAAAATTTAAAATTTCACAGATCTGAAAATCTTTTCAACCAAAAACTGGTTCTAATTGAAACTAGTAAGCTAATAACGTGACGGTTACCGGTTTGTAAGTCAACTCAAACATGAATGAAGACAGAGGTCGTCAAGTTTAATCACCTTACAAGCTCTAGAAGGAAACCGATTAAAAACTTAAAACATTTTCAAAAACATAAGTCAGATGAATCTCGAGTCGTATTTCACTTCTCCCACGTAATAAACACGATTGCGATCTTAAGTATACGTTTTAATGCTAATTAAAAGTCGAGGTTCACATTATTGCGACATAAACACGTACACACACATAAACATGTGAAATAACACATCTGCAATAATTCTGCACATTGCTCAATTACCATAAAGAGTTGGATTTTGATAAAGGAGTGTTGAAACTAATAGACCGGTTTTGATGTAGCACAGATGTGGAGACTACGAAAAGGACAGAAGCCACTTTTTATTGCGGCTATACGAATGACATAATGTTACACGTAACTTAAGTTGCAACCTACAAAACGTTAGAATCAAACGATAATCAAAATATCAAACGCGCAACTAAAATAATAATTACTAAAGCAAATGAAATACATAAACGTAATAATTTGGAATATCAAAATTTAATAAAGGCATTAAAAGGCCAATATAAATTCAGCCGTGAATGAATTCATTAACATTCAATGAAGACGGCGGTAATCAATTATGAACTGACCGCTAACAGCGGCGGGTTTTGCATACAAATACATTCCCCGATACCCGCATTCCGAATATATTTAATTGCAGCCGATAAGTTCGCTACAAACATCCACTGTTTGTGGCGTAAGGACAGGGTATCACCCACCAACTGGGGCCACGACTCACGAGTTGTGTAGTTGGCATGGCATGGCATCGAGACTTGAGAAATAATTTGTGACGCTCTGTTCAGTATATAATTGCAGCCGATAAGTTCGCTACTGACAAACATCTACTGTTTGTGTCGTAAGGACAAGTCATGACTTCGTCCCAATCGATGGGTCATGAGTCATGACTTGTCACACACAACTGTGTGTGACATGGCATCGAGACGCGATAAGTGACATGTAACGGTACCTAACGTGTTACTTTCTATTCGCAAAAATTGTTATTTGTTATTGTCATTATTTTCATAGTTCCTGGAACTTCCGCGTTTATTTAAGCATATTAAAAAGATTCAGCTGTTTTAGGGTTTGGACAAAAAAGACGTCCGGACCGTACTCTTAGTAAGACTAAACTAAACGTAATCAAATAGTTTCCATTTAATATTAACTAATGGAATAATGATTGTACTAATTACTAATACTAATTATTTTAATAATGTTTAATTAAAAATGTCACAGCAGCCCTGTCCTCGCTATAAAATGATCGGTAGCAAAATGAACACGATAAACAATCCGCGCGATGAGCGTATTGCCGTATTTTCCGTTTAAGCGCACATTAATTTTATTCACAGATTTGCAGTGAATCGAGAACGAATTAACATAATGAGCCTTTTGAATCGACTTATATCGCTCCCGCAAAGTGGTTTGGCAACATGACACCTCACTTAACTATAAAAAGACATGTTTTATTCATGATCATTATTTAAACTTGTTTTTGCACTGTCACAGCTTTTTGTATGATACTTCCATTTGAGAAACTATTGGCACTTGATTTGAATCAATATACGACTCAAGTTGTTTCATAAGTCTATTTGTAGAAAGTTATTTCATTTGTGTTTAACGAGCGTTTGTTTTCAACAGAGTATTTTTAAGTTTCGTTGGTAATACGTTCGACTTCTAAAACATTTTTTTCTTATTACTTTACTTAAAGTTCGAAAGCAAAGAAAGAACTGTGTTGTTACAAAATGTTAATTTGTTCGCGATGGTTAGTATAGTGAACTATGGTGTAACGCGTAGGTCGTAGCACGTATTGTAGCGCGTAGCACGCAACGTAGCGCGTAGCAATTTACGTAGCACGCTACGCTACGGTGCTACGTAGTGCTACGAATATGATAAATCGATAAGATTCAAACATTTTAAAAGTTTTGTTGCAAAATTATAATAATTTAATTGACATCTCAACACAAATCAAAATCTCCGTTTCTTATTGCTACCATGTAGTCAATCGCAGAAAGAAATCTTGTTTGTGATAAAAAGTTTGGCATCTTCGAATAATTTTAACTATTCAGTAGTGTAAATTATGGACCACTAAATAACAATGAGGTCTCTTTTAAGTTTCATAATCTGATTTGAATATTCATTAGGAATCTTTAATAGACTATCACAGACGTATCCAAATTTATGTACACATAATAAAAGGTGTTAAAATAGAAAACAGTTTGATTACAGAGCTGGGTGCTATTAGTTTTTATTGCGCATTTATAAAACGACATTATGTCTGATGTCACAAAGATAACACATAATTGACTATCAAGATGCTTTTAATCTTCATTAAGTTAAGCACGTGTTAAAATCATGATTGTAACATGTCATTCGAATCAAATTATTCACACAATTTAATATGCAAAAACTAGTGATACAAAATCCAAAGTGACCGCACAACAAAACAATTAATATAAGCGACTGCAACAAAATATTTGGAATATAAATAAATGTATTGTGTTGTAGAACATCGGCGGGTGACGCGGGCCGGCCGCACCGCCGCAAATTACATTACACACGCACCGCACACCGACATACGCCGATTTTATCGACATTACGCCAAATATTGCCGACAATTTTACCGACTCCACGCCGACACTAAATATTTTCATGTGCCACACCGCACCGTCCAAAACACACGGTTCGAATCACCGATTAGCTCCTATTTTAGACCGCGTCGATTGACGATTTAATCCAAATATTTGTGAAGCGAGATCGTAAATTATTTTCGGAGAGCTCCCTTCGAATCCGTCGAGAGCGCGGAAAGAAAATGGAGGATTCGTGCGCCCGGAATAAATATGCTCAATGAAAAGAAAAAATATATTATTTCGACTGTGTGCAGCGTGCACTCCCGTTTCTATGGAGCCGCGAGCCGGGCGGAATAAAAAAGAGCGTACAAAAGGGCCTCAAATACGTACTTTTGCGGGCTCTCCACAAAAGATATAGTAAGGTTTGTCATTAAGGAGTTCATCCCCGCGCGAGAAATAAAAGAGGTACGTGGGTGGGGGGTAGGGGCCGCCCCCCACCCGGTGGGGCACTAATGGCTCCGACACTCATCCGCTAATGCCGCGGGTGACTCCTCTTTTTGCGCGATTTTCACGTGGTTTAGTCGGGCGAGCTTTTAATCTGGAGCCGCATCTGAGACACATTTATACGCCGATCTATTTCTGCACGTTAAAAAGTAGTAAACTCGGTAAGGAAGAGAGTAGTGAACTCTTTTTTTGGTGAGTGGTTAAGTCTTAATGTTAGAGCTAGTCTAATTTCAATAACGCACCCTAATACTTGAATAAATTGATATAAATGTGAAATTTTATACTGTAATACAAGAGACGAGCGGCGTCATTTTAAGTTGGACAACTCTACCACCGAGTAAGAAGAGATGAAGTCGGTACATCAAAAGATAGTGCGGGTGTTTTAAGCTGGTGCTTAAGAAGTGCACCATCTTTTGATCCTAAAAATATGCTATGCAGTTTCGAAACTACATTGCATATTTTAGGGATCTTATTGTCTCAAGACAAAGACGGGGGTTGGACTTAGATTGAGCGCAACGGTGTGTCGCGGGTGGTGCGATATGAGTGTGCGGGTGTGACCCGAGTGCACGGGTGTGACCCGCGAGCACGGCGTGACCCAGATGCGGGTCGCGGTCGTGCTCGCACGCCGCAATTTATTGTCTCTCGTACACTCGTCTAACTGCACATGGGACGTGAGAGCGACGGATTGTGCTCCTTCCCTCTATTATTTATGTAACTGCTAGCGACGAGTACGCGAGCTACGCAGATTTATTTAAAACGCAAAATGGTAGAATAGGGGTATTGGTTTATCAAGATTACGTTTACAGCTCACAAGATAGGAGACTGGATTTACGTTGTAACTATTTAGTTATCCGTGACTGAATAAGCTCTTTATATTTGGACATAAAAAATCAATCAACAGCAGACAAGAATTCCAAGATTTTTTGTTACGCCGATTACATGCTTCGAACGTGATTCGCCTGGGAAAAAGTATAACATAATATATTAGATAATATAACATTGCTAGTTGAAACTGATATCACATTTATTTACACAACAAAGCATTGAGTGCATACACAAGTGCACTTAAAAATCGAATAGTTTGGAACGTTACGAACTCAACAAGTACCGCATTTCTATCACGTCGTCGAAGACTTCTGTCCTTCATTAATGGCCGCCGTCTTTATGAATTATGTATGCCACGTTCGCCTTATCTCACCGCGCTTTCCACTTTATTAAACAAAACAGTCGAAGGCTATTGTATACGGCGCGCCAATAAATAATTCCCGGGGAGCGGCGTAGGGTTGCCACGCGTCCGGATAGAGCCGGACGTGAGGCTTTTTTTGTGTCCGGCAAATAGGGAGTGCGGCTCTTATTGAGCATCTTTAATATTATGAAGATCTCTCTAAAGTTAGACGATTTCACGTGTTATTAAAAAGAAAAATTCTACGCACCGAACCTATATAGATAGTTTAGATACAGATGTAATGGTAAGATACTAAGACCTCATTTATATTCCGGCTAAGCTGCCTGGTTCATTCTTAAGTTTGGCGGCCTGGCAACCCTAGCGGCGGGAGTCGATAAATGGGCTATTATTGCAGACGGGGGCAACATTATCGGCGATTCGTATCGCGCTATAATTGTTTAAACACAGCCTGCCCGCTGCCGTCCGCGTCTGGCGCATCCATAATGCAGAAGTATAATATCATACAGTAGAGTAAGCCGTCGTTGAAAACAATCGCTCAATACAGGCAAAAATTAATATATAGAAATAAGAATAAGAAAGTTTATTTAAGAAAAATGATAGATACAACAATGTGAAATAGCACTCATATTTTGGCGGATTACGGACATATCTCGAGTCTCGAATGAAAATATTTTGAAAACTTTATTCTTTTTCTGATTTCTATTTCTACTGCAAGTTTTACTTGCTTGCGAAAGCTATAAAATAGCATTTTTTGCTTCATGTTTAAATAACTCATGCTATGAGTGCATGCTATGAGTGCATGCAGTGCATGATTTGATCAGTTTAGTCTCTATTTAGATGCTATATGGTATACTCTACTGTATGCTATTTATACTGTGATGTTCGCGACCGAGACAATGCGACAACATCAATAATGCAAACATTTAAATTATATTAATCTTCAATATGATATTTGCAGTCGGAGCTATAAATACATCATACGAGTGAGCGAGTAATATGTGCGTTAAGGACAAACCATCAGCTATCTGATCTCTACCCTGATTCTGCTTCGGTCCTTCGTTCCTTGTTCGATCCTGTCCGTTTTCTATTTATAAAACGGTATTCTCATATATGTGAAATCAACCTTAAGCACGTTCTAATTGAACAAAACTCAAAAATTTATTTCACGAAAGGTAACACCCAATTATTGGCTCATTAAAGCTTATACTGTCTAAAATTGTATTATTGTTGGGATTCCTAGCATTTCCAAGCAAGTATCTAATTTACAAAACATATAATGGGATGGCTGCCAACGATGGGGATGCCTTATATGAGATTTAAGAATACTTTATTGCTATTTCAAAGAAAACTGACAAGATCAATATAGGGAACGAATTGCATTGCTAGATGAAGTGGTAGAATCCGGGTACTGGTTGCCTGTTTTTAATACTGGTTGCCGGCCGATGGTAATCAGGCGTAATTGCACTATCGGCCTGACAGCTGCCTGCCTGACATTTAATGAGCCTTTAAATACACACTCCTCAAGCGCGTACCCTGTAAATAACATCTTATGTGTATTAAATGCATTCTTAATTGCGAATTAATAAGGTTGTTAAAGAAAATAATTGAAAAATCGTGTGAAGAATAAAATTCTGTAATCTTCACTGATATTGCAATGAGAAAATGTTTGTTACCGCACGCAAAAACTACAGGGCCAATTTTTATATTTTCTCCACCATTCAATGCTGCATCATATTTTAGACTATTTTTTATTATCACAAGTAAAAAAGTTTTTTAACTTTACCAAAAATGGGGTCAACTTGTGAAAAAATCCAAATTAAACATCGTGATCTTGTTTAATCAACAGTTAAACAGTGAATAACTGACCGCACAAGATAAAGGAGTAATTGATTAATTAAAATCATTAAACACACGTTCAACCGACCTTAAAATCAAGAGTATAAAGTTCACTATCACTTACAGCGAGGTAAAACAAACACGAACGAACGGGGAGGGCGAATGCGTTGTTGACTCAAATGTTTCTCGCCAAACAATGACCCAGCTTCCTAGCAGCCCCTGTTTATTTAGGTCCGTATGACAACCTTTGTACTGCCGAAGCGTCGAGCCTTTTTGACTCGGCACTTTTTAGGAGAGCGCTTATAACGCGAGAGGAATAGCCTCATTGTTTGTCTTCCCCAAGGATTGGGGGTATTAAAGGATGTATGTTATTAGTAATTAGGTTGAATGGAACATACGTTTCCCGCTTTTACCGTATTATTCGCATCCAAATTCTATTAAATGCGAACTGATAGAGATAGTGTGGATTTGTTCTTTATTCTATCCTGTTAATTTCTTATGAAACTATAGAAATGGTGTTCCAAAAAAAAACATGCAATGGACCTTCAATGGACATTTTAATATGAGAAGACCATTTTTACATTAAAAGGAGAAGGACAGTATTGAATAAAGAAATCTGCATTAAAATCAAAATAAATCCATACTATACTATACTAATATTATAAATGTGAAAGTGTGTCTGTCTGTCTGTTTCCTCTTCATGCACAAACCACTGAACCGATTTTGCTGGGTATGGAGATATGCACTTTGAGTTTCGGGAAAGGACATTGGTTACTTTTTATCCCGGAAAATGTACGGTCCCCGCGCGATAAACAGGTTTAGGCGCAACGGATTTGCAGGCGTCATCTAGTAGCAGAATAAGGGTACTTACTAAACTTTTTTGTCCATGTCGTCCCTACTCAAAAAGTCTACTATACTTAATCTACCATTCGTGATCCAACGTGTGATTATATCCGAGTCTATTAGCAATAAACGCGTGGGAGAGCATCACGTGTTGTAATTCGGTCATCAACGTTACATGACTATCATTCTTAACACGCGCCTCACTCGGCTCATGTTTAACAAGTAATGCCCCTCGACCTTTGAGCCGTAAGAATATGTCTAATGTAACAAATTGAGTTAGTGAATGCATATCTCACTCACTCAGAAACATTTAATGATGATTAAACTTCAATTTAATGAAAATTTTGACAGATAATACCCCATACATTACGTGAAATAAATTACGTGAAATGTTCATATTTTAACTATTACAGCTAAGTAATTGATATTTCAGTTGTAGTTGTAGAGTTTTTTTTATAAAATAAGGGGGAAAACGAGCAAACGGGTCACCTGATGGAAAGCAACTTCCGTCGCCCATGGACACTCGCAACATCAGAAGAGCTGCAGGTGTGTTGCCGGCCTTTTAAGAGAGAATACGCTCTCTTCTTGAAGGTTTGCAGGTCGTATAGGTCCGGAAATACTACTGGTGACAGTTCGTTCCAGAGTTTTACAGTGCGCGATTAGTGTGAAGGAAAAAAAATCGAGTTAAACCATAGATACAAGGTCTGCTTGCCTTTGTCTGGTCACATGAAGTCACATTACAGACAAACACAACAAAATAGTTACGCATATAAATGAAGACGTGAGTGGAAGAACACAATAAGTAACATTTTGTAACATACGGACATTTACTCATTTATTTCCCTTATAATTTGAACAATCCTTAAAACTTATCTACTTCATCGCCTGGCTATACATAAAATGGCTATAATATATAAAATTAATATCTGACTATATATAGCCTCCAGTTATGCTCTAGTTATCCTCCAAAAAAACGGCATTTTTTACTGTTAGTTATCGTGTTCTTCCACTCACGTCTTCAAATATCTTTACTAGTAGGAGAGTTTATCATTAGCTTCATAAAGCCGAAAATACACGATTCGACCTTATGCCTATCGCAATAAGGTACAAGTTTTAGGCTAGATACAACAGAGCTCGAACAATACAAGTCTGTTTGGTAGTTAGTTAGCAATTAACATTGTTCGTACAACTTTATACCGGCAGCTTTCTATGCAAATGCTACAATATGTTACTGAAACAAGTAACAACATTGTCTTGTTTTAAATAGGTAGTACTAGTTACGGGTACAAAAATTTACGTTTTCGTCTTATTTATGGTAAAAGCCACGAAGCAAGTAATTTTTTTTTACTATCAGAAGTTGATTCATAGGCGGACCTACTAGTTTGGTCGAGTTACGTCCAACCCAGCCGACAGATCACAACTTACATAATCCGACGAAATGACGTAGATCCGTCAACTGCCTATAAATCAACTTCTTCGATGGTACAAATATTAACATATAACCCATCAGTCGTGGCAAAACGAGACACAATAGCTTTTTCATTGTTATCGCGGCCGGATGTGGCCGCTGGGGCTTCATGAATTAAAGTGAAAATTAAGGTTTGGACCTTCATAATATGTACCTACTTCAAATATTTTCTTAATAATCGTGACTCGTATTGTGACTTATGGTAGCGAAGGATACTTACAGCTAGTTTCAAGTTTTCAACTAGGCACATGCTTGACGTACGTAATAAGCTTAGCATATTTTTTGCTGCACTTTTTGCTATTTTCGTTCCTCGTGTCAGGTCTTATCACGGATAAAACAAAAAATTGATTGGTGTTATAGTAAATCGTAATAATTTGATGCGATAAGTATCGAGATACGCTATCGCACGTCGACAAAAACATACTGTAGTCTGTACTTACTATTTTCATTATTATTTTAGATTCATGCCAATATCACTTCTATTATATTTGATGCTAATACTAAATCTACTAGCGTATAGATAGATTGTAGAGTTGTTACACAATTTTCAAGTGTAAACACTTGAGTTGTAAACAACTCAAACAAGTCACAAAGGGCAATATAATATTTATGTAATAGCTGACCCGGCAAACATTGTTTTGCCACGTAATTCGAGTGTGATGTGTGATTTTACATAGCTTTTCACACACAAAATTTCATCAAAATCGGTGCAGCCATTTTGGAGGAGTTGGGCAAGTGTAGTTTACATAGATCAGAAGATGTTTTTTTTAATTGGCAAAAAGAAAAGCTAGACCATAGACAATATCTTCGCTGGCGTTACGGCTAAGATAATATTTGTCTGTCCGTACATCCGGCGGGATTGCTCGCTTGTGTGCTCAGCGTGTTTGCTCGCCCGTTGTACTCAGGCCAGCGTAGACTAACACGTCTAGATAACGAACGACTATTGGTAATCAAAGATATCGATGTATTTTTACCTGTGGCATTGAGTGTTGAACATAGTTGTTTGGTTTTTGATACAAGAAGATTGATGTCCATACTAATGCGAAGTGTTTCTGTCTGTCTTTTACCTCTTTACGTCCAAACCGCTGAATCGATTTAGCTGAAAGGTATGGAGATGCTTCGAGCTTCGGGAAAGGACATAATATGATACTTTTTATTCCAGGGAAATGTGCGGTTCCCACGCGAATTTTGGTGCAACGGAGTTGCAGACCTCATCTAGTTTTGCAAAATGTATAGGTTGAGTTATCTAAGAACTTGGAAAGAATTTTACCACAACTACTATAGTACTTTGAGTGTTCATAAAACTTCATGAAAAGTCAGAATTTTCATTCTATTTTACGGCTTGTTTACACACATGCTTTATTATCGCGCTCGAGAACCGGAAAAAATTACAGTTACATTTTAACATTACCCACACTGCCGTTACGAATGTCACCTTATTGTAAATTGTAGATTTTACTTTTGTTATTTAAAAACTATTGTTCGCTGGTTTTTCATTTGGTTTTCATAATGAGTATCGTCATTGTTCAAATGATATTTAAGAGGCTTTTAGAAGTATTTTTTAAATCTTTACCTTTAGAGTTTAGATAAAGGACCTAACAGATCAAGTCGTAAATCTTTAGAGTTCAGTCCCGAATCCACATACTCCACAACTTAGTAAATAGCAGACATAATTTGCGGCGAACAAAGACATTAAAAGGCCGCACCGAAATTAAATTCTAATTACACGCCAGCGAATAATATAAGGATTTACTGAATACAAATTCGAAATACAAAACAGTGTATATCCAAGCGAGCGGCGCGCGGATTCGGTCGGCCGACCGCAGCACCGCAGCGCCGCAGACCGCAGCGCCGCGGTCGACCGCAGCCCCCACTTCGCCACTTCCCCACCCGGGGTGGCCCTCAACCCCCAGCCGGACTGTCTTTACTCTTACACTTTAGCGGGATGAAAATTAAATTCACACCGGCAAATAGCTGAATTATAAATTATCACTTCGTTTCATTACAATTTGTTGGGGATATTTATGTATGCGTTTTCCTCGAGGATAAAGGACTGTCACAGAGTGTTGTTTATCGCAGTGAGCTACTAATAAACAAGTAAATTGATTAACTGAATTTCCTCAAAGTAGTAATTGAGTAGCGATTACGTAATACATGCATTTGTTTAAAAACAATAGTTAAATTGGCGTAATTACAGTAATTTAAAAAGATGAAGCCTCTTTATATTTTTAAATGAAATAAAAAAAAACAATAATGATGTGTTTGAAATACTTTTAAAGCTACTCTAATTCAATAACCATAATCATGCATCAGCGATTTTATCCGTATCAAGGCGTCTATTATGAAATAGTTTACATTTTATTGCACGAAATAAAAAAAAACGAATAAACAGAAATAAGGAAAAAGCGTCTAAAATATGTAATTACGTTTAATTACAATAAAGGCGGTTATGACATACATATTTACTACCTTATTAAGGGTCGGATCGCATAAATGATAAAACGTTAACAATGTAGAGACACGTAATTATAATCGCGTCATGAACAACATAACAACAGAAACACAACAGAAACACAACAGGCACACAACAGTAAATCGTGTATCGGCCTAATGAGTCATTATCAGGCTAACCAGTACCGTGGCGTGAGGCGACTACCGCTCGCGTGTTAGCACGTGGCGACACCATGTTTGTCAAAAGAAAATTCATGTTAACCGTATAATGGATATTCAAATTAGTACGGAAAATATGGGGGAAAAATTCGAAAACTCGTCCAAGAAAATATTATCCGGTTACGCTAAACGCGCCTTTGTTTATATTACGAATTATATATAATTCATCCGAAAATGTTCTTTACGAAATTATCCTGTCAATTTATAGCGTCGAGAATCGAGTCGTTTCCATTACATAATTAACGAGAAACTTTAAAGCTCGCATAAACGAGCCGCTCTTAATAATATTTTGAAGTGAAAATAACGATATGTCTGGGGTGCTCCATTTTGAACTTTATCTTGTAGCGTTCACGCCGCGCCTGAGGGGGGGACGAGTGTTTTGTATTACACCGCCGAGAGCCCTCAGGATCGCCACCCTTCACCCTTTCCCTGCTCGATTGTTCCACTCGTCCTCGGAGACGGGATTTAATGACGTCCCGCATAATTACATTCGACGCACAAAAATGCTAATGTCGCCTTAAAATTCTAGCGGCGGCGAGTGCATTTTTACCGGGTATCTCCGCGAATGGTAAACGAGTGAGTCATAGGCGTGCCGCTTACGAGCGGAATAGAAATCGTCCGTTTTAAACGAGGAGCCGAGCGGCGTCCATTATTCATGAGGGCCCGGACTCCGACCTTAAGGCGAAGCTGCCGAATCGATATCCGTGTCTCAATCAGCGCAATTAAGAGTCGGCGAGGGCCGCATGCCCCGTAATTAGTTTCACGAGGGGGCTAATAAAGGATCCTACACACCTGAGCGTGTACCGGCGGGCATAAATTAACACCGTATGTTATTTCGATGTCGCGTCGACCCCACTTATTTTATTTCGTCCAGCTATATGACTCGTAAAAAAAGCCCCAACGCTTCGAAATATTCTTGGTCGGAAAAACTCGCTAAACAAAAGCGATCATTTCGTCGATTTATCAGTCGTGCTCGGCTGGCATCGTCGGGGCTTCCACGCAACGCTCGCTAACAACATAAATGGTATTATCGTGAATTTTACATAATAAATCATCGATTCGATCGCCCGATAGACGATAAGGCTGTCGTAATACGGCATCTAATCATTTTATTGAAGCGGCTTATAATTATAATCCGGCCGATATTTCCTAGAAAGTGGCTCAGATTATAATATTATTTGCATATTTTAACCACTAAATATCACAAATATTGATAACACTAATTTACATCGTCGCCACATCACCGCTCACATTCAACTCAAAGTTTTCAATTTGGACTTACGACATTGTTGCCCGCTTAATTGGCAACACACTTACCGGAGCGCGCGGGGACTCGCCCTATTTTTTCACATGCCACGCATCCCTCGCGTCATTATAGGGTCCGAATTTGAAAACACAATTAGACTTAATACAGAGGTGATCGTGGGGTCGCCGAGGGGACGGTAAATCCTTTAATTTGGCTCCCCCGTCGAATAATAAAGAGGGGCCGAGCGATATCGCGTTTAGTGGTTTTATTGCAAGCGCCATCTGCTTCGCGACAAGCGATGGGAAGATAATGCGAGGGGCGACGCGACGGAGCGTTCATTGTGACTCGCCGTTGCGTTCATTTGGACGTTCACAATGCGCTCAGATGCGGCGATAGCGCGCCCATTTTTACGACTTTTCAACGGCTACCCTCATGATGGTATCGCGCTAACTGTTATAATTACAAACCCGTACCCGATACAATCTAAACATACAATGTATGCTAATTTATCACTTACAGATGCGTTTAACTTTGGCCTTCGGAGTTGCTTATTTAGGTTAGAATTTTAAAGCCGTTTTACCGTAACCACATTTGACGCGACGGCAAGTGTTTATTTTATCTGTGGGATGCTCGGTGGTTCCAGATGACCTAATTTCGCGTTGAGGTTTTCCGTGTTACCAGTAACGATATAACTAAACCACATTTCCCTGTATCATACATTGTTTAGCTTCATGCTACTCAAATCCATATCCAATTTAAAAACGTCAACTGTCGTCGCAATTATATCGGCGCGGAGTCGGAGAACAAACAGGATTAGGGGCGAGCCCTCTGTTTCATTATAAATAGTAGCTAAGCGGATTGGGCACGTGCAGTGTTTTTATCAGAGCCGGCGAGGGCTGCCGGCCGAGGAAATGTTTGTACTCGCACGTTCGGCGTGTTTGCACGGAGCGAGACGTGACGCCGGCAACCCTAGCCGCCCCAACGCAGGGGTTACCCGTATGAATAATATACGAGGGCGAGGGTATTGCAATAACCCGTAAATTATCAAATTATGTCCAGAATCACAATTCTGAGGAGTTTAATGCACGGAACAAAAGGCTTTATTGAGTTATTTAAAGCCTCCGTTTATTAGATTTTCGCTTGTGTTCAGAATAGCTTGTGTGTGCGAGCGTGTATCTACTATCTAGGTTGTTTAATTAATAAGTTTTCTATCAAACATAGTTCGAATTTCGAAAGAACTTAAAAATTTTGTTTATCATACGGGAAACATTTTAAACATTAACCTCACATGTTACGGGTAAAGTTAAAAACCCAAACAAACAAACCGAACAAATTGAATGAAATTTACATTTGGGGGACACTAAGCCCTGCATAGTGCATAGTTAAGTCCTATATTATGTGCTCGTAAAAATTGAAATCTAGTGACGCGTGTAGAGGGGACGTGACACCCCACAGCGCCATCGTAGTTTGTTGCAGATTGCAGACTCACTCAGTTGGATATTGTTGCGTTTTATTGACTATATTTTTTTAAATATCTGTCAGAATCGTAATAGTTTTATTGGCTGTCAGTTTGTATCACGAATCACAATTCACAACTGGTCATGTCGATGTCAATTATTTGGGACGTAGAAAAGATTTCAACGCGTTTAATAATGATGTTCAAATTCTGATACTCGCGCATAGAATATTATGATAATAGCATTACTGTGTCTCGACTTAATGATATTAAAGACATGGATTACTAAACAATTACTGTTAGAGAATCGATTGAGTCACTGAAGCAACTGTGTGGTATTCATGATTACGCAATATGTACTTTATTAAACGCTTCGATGTATCAATTAAAATACCATCAATAACGAGACAATAGACGTAGGCGTTAGAGCTCATTGTTGTGTGGCAGAAACAATCAATTCCCGACGTAAGTAGGTGGGATTCGGCACGGTTCGACTGCGGTCCGGCCCCGAGACTAACAAAAGAAAATCTAAGCAATTAGTCGTCGCCAGAAAGAGCGGAAAACGTGCGTTAGACGCGGTCACGCAAACGAATGCTTTGCGGTCACGGAGCGGTGTGCACGCCAAAACCGACCTTATGGCATGTAACCTTGAATCCGTGTAATAAATTGACAGAAGTGTTTAACGCACGTAGAAAGTTCGACAAGGTTGAACGCGGTTTGAGTGAGTAAATTAGGCGTAATAACACCCGCCGAGCTCACATGATGCTTGAGGAAAAACTTTTCAAATGAAGTATCTTTTATTTGTAATTCTACAAATAAATTGCGGGTATATATACCTACGGATCTACACATAAACAATCCATTATAAAGGGTGTTGCCAATATACGTCATGTGGGAATAAAACATCAATAAAATTTTAATGATTGAGGAAAATGTAGCAAAAAAAAAAGAAAATATGTATTTCGCATAGCAATAATAACATATAATTTACTCAACAGTAAAAAACTATGTGCCTATTGGCAGGCTAATTTGGATTCCAAAAGTCATGGGAATGGCAAATCATTTTCGACATTTGCGACTTTACAACCATACGACACGATCCGTTTACCGTAAACAATAGACAAACATGTATTATTAGCAAAAATTACAATAATACACTGAGTCCGGACTCCGGGGGTATAGGCCGTTTATTTTTGTTCATACGATATTGAGCTTTACGTTGTTAACATAAAGGCGTAAGCAAAATAAGGGTCACGCACCACCGAGCGTGTTAAGTGCTAATGCAATAATCCATTACAATGCGCAGTGTTCGCTAGACAGCGCGTACAGGGCGGCCATCTGTCCGCGTGCACCCTCCCCTCAAAACAAACAGCTCCCAATGAAACTAATTCCAAATTAAATACAGCAGTTGCTACCAAAGATTACTATTGTAACTTGTAAATGAGTTTTCTCGTTCGAATAGCAATCTAAGATACCGGTATTCTGAAAGATTCGCGATTTGTCGATTAGTAGCGCGAAAATTGTAACTGATGGCGTTGGAAGTGGAAAATTGTGTTGTTAATAAACAGACGAACATATAACCTTCTCATTTTTGGAAGTCGGTTAAAAATAACTATGTAGGATAAGTAATGTAGCATTTAGGAAAATTAACTGTCAGGTATCGATTAAATTTGCTATAAGTCTACTAAGTCATACCAATGAAACATTTAAAAAAAAATTGACAAAATAAACCGTTTGCAAGCTACGATATACGCGGTAGAGTGAAAACATAAAGAAGCAGACATAAATCAAGAACGTGATGTTGACTGATGATGATGACTTCTTCTGTGGGAAGTCAATCCAACCGTCGTTCCTTAGACGTTCGAGCGTCGTAAATTGATTTGAGTTCCGGCGAGGACGTGTTAAAATAAGGTTATTATTAAAAGAGGGTTCGCAGTACCAGTGCAAGTCTGCGAGCGTAAAATCAACAGATTACGGGTGCCTCCCCTCGGGGCTCGGGTGCAGCCCCGGCAAAAAGTAATAACTATTCGTTGGAGCTATTGTTACCCTGCGGTTAGGGTCCTCGAGTACATTCAAGATTTAAATTTATGATTTTAAGTTCATCCCCGTAATAAGGGTTGGCAGGGGTTTATTGAAATGTTTTAAGAATCATTTGTTGTGCGCCATAATGGAATTATGATTTAGGTGATGACGAATTATTGTTTGTACAAATCCCGATTATTGTTTTCCAAATGTTTTAGGTGTGGTTGATGAAATATTACGGTTTAGATATATTCTGTCAGCCGATTACAACGTGAAAATATCGTATCATTTTGACTTGAGTTGAATCAAAAATAAACATAAGAACAACATTTTATTGCAAAATATTCTATTTACAAATGTAACATACTTTTCAGATTTCTGTAAACTCCGCTTAAAAATATACGCTAGCCAACCCTGAAATGTGCAATTTTTCGACTACACTAACCGTCTCTAACTGAAATATATTATTTTCACATCAGCCGCACACACGGGGGCGCCGTCTCCCCTCGCTATCGTATCACAATACACTGGATCAAAATAAACACCGTGACAACTGCACGCTCTACAGGGTGTCAATTTTGTGATTTGAAATTGCTTTTATGACGTTATTTCTCATAAATATCGAGCGATAATGTATCTTTATGCTTTACTGAAATAAATGCCAAAGTATGTTCCGTCCGTCTGTGTGTCTATTACCTGCTTAAAATGCTGAACCGATTTAGAAAAAACAAACTTTTAGCTGAACAAAGTTGGTAATAGACAAATCAAGCGGAAGATGTTATAATTTTGTTTTCTGTTACATATTATCTAAAAATTACAATATAAACTCACCGGCACGGAAACTTGGCCAAGTACAAAAGATGTGATAACTGTCTTTTTTTTGCACTTAGCTCTACAAATTTTGATTAATTAAGATCTGAGTCTATCCAGTTAACGTTCCTGATCACTTTTTCTCACAGTTAAAGGTTTTTTAAATTGATAATGAAGTTTATGCAAAAAAACACGTTTACACAAAATTTAACACTTAAGTTTAAAACACTACGAATTTAAAATTGTTCGATTTTTTGTCGCTTTCTGTCCTTTTTAATAGCGCGTGTTACCTCCTCTAGCCCTTATAACCGCCTGCATTCGGTCTGGCATGCTTTGGATGACGTTCTTGATATCGACTTGTGATAAGTCGCGCCACGCTCTCAGTGCAGCATCTCGAAGCTGGTTAATGGTTTGTGGTGGGTTCGATGATGATTTTATTGCTCGTTTCAGCTTATCCCATATGTGTTCTATCGGATTTAAGTCCGGGCTGCGAGCTGGCCACTGCAATTTTTGAATACCAGCCTCTTGAAGGTACTCATTTACTATGCGTGCGACATGTGGACGGGCATTATCATGCATTAAAATGAATTGTTCATAACCAATGAACCCTCCAAAGGGCACAACATGTTCTTCGAGAATTTCCGCGACGTACCGAGTCGCATTTAAGGCGTTATTAACGATGACCAATTCCGTACGAGCATCAGAACTCACGCCACCCCATACCATTATAGAGCCTCCGCCAAAACTGACCGTCGGAGTGGTTGTTATCGCCAAATAACGTTCGCCTTTCCTTCTCCAGACACGTTGTCGACCATCAGGTGCATTTAAAGCGATCCTGCACTCGTCAGTAAACAAAACCTTTGCCCATTGCTCATAAGTCCAGTTAGCGTGTTCGCGGGCAAAGTGAAGTCGAGCTACTCTGTGCTGAGGGTGAAGCTGTGGACCACGGGCTGGTCTTCTTGCCCTCAAATTAACTTCCTCCATACGTCTTCTCACCGTACGCTCGCTAACATTCACACCTCTGGAGATTTGAAGGCGCTGACGGATCTCGACTGCGGTCAGGAAGCGATTTCTTGAAATCTCTAACACAATAAAGCGGTCATCACGAGCTGATGTGCATCGTACACCACCACTACCTGGTCTTCGGGTGTAGCGGCCAGTCTCTTGATATCGTTTTAGTGCATATTGCATCGAGGAACGCGGCACGTTTAGGATAGTAGCCACTTCACGATGAGTCATCCCCTGTTCCACTAAAGCTACTGCCTGCGCTACCTGACTTGGTGATAAAGGCATTTTTATGAATCCTAAGGGGTTCTTAGGTGTTTATTAACCACAATAACAACAAAAATCTTTGTCAAATTAAAATTCAAAATGTTCAGAGCACAATTCAAAACTGCGACTTCGCCGGATAAATGACACGATTTAACTAAACTTTAAAACACAGACCAATATGCACTTCAAATTAGTGAATTACCCTCTTGAGATTAACGTGACCATTTTTTCTACCCACCTACACGATAAGATCCACGTTAGAACCGCTTAAAAAAGTGTTATTGCATATTATGAGTTTGGCCAAGATTCCGTGCCGCTAAGTGTATTATGTACTTAAAGTATAATTGTTATAATAACTAAAAAAGTAACACAGTAATAAGACAAGTTGCAAGCACAATCAAAACGTAAAAAAGTAACACCACAGATTACTAAATACTAAATAGGTAACACGCTGTATATGAGATTAAATCAATGGTTCGAAACGGATTTATACGGTCAAATAAGTATATAACTTTATCAGGAATCTCCAAGCTCACATTGTGCTAGGGTGATACAGGAATTTTCTAGAAAGACTGTTGCAAATCGGAAATCGGTCACGAGATACCTGCGTTACAGACATTCGTTTCTGGAAATACTTCACTTTATATGATACCCGTGCTGCAAGCTCCTGGCAAATCCGAGAAATTCTTTATCGATATCTTTTAATTTTCTACCTTGTGATAAACGTTGCAAAAAAATTCAATCAAAAAACGCCATAAACCGTTCAAACAATAATGGGTGTAAGTAGAGAGAGCAAATTAAAAAACCTAAGCGCAAACAACGGCTTGACCATACTTTGTTAGTCGGGGGCGGCGCAGGGTGCCGGCGCCCCGGGGCCGACGCCCTAGGGGCAGCGGGCGCCCTGTCAAACAACATTTATCCAGCGAGCGGGCGCAACGTAATAACACTTTTTTCCAATTTTACAACATTCATTTTCCTCGCCGGCCCCGCTAATAAAATATCGGTATTTTGCACCTCCATCATGCCGGTTTACGTTACAATATTGGATTGGCAAAACATTTTTAAGTACGATTGTTTTTGCTCAGTTTGTTTTGGAAAAAAAAAAAAAACACTTTTGCATAGTGGAATTGTTTTTGTTGTTCGGTTTAATTTATTACGCTTCACAAACTCGTGTTTGGGTTTGCATTTTAGCTACGTTTTTGGCGATAAGCAAGTTATATTTTATGATTCAAACAATTCAGAATTCGAAGAACATAATATTGAAATAGTCTATTAGACTATTCGGGTAAACAAGCCAGTAAAATAAAACTTGAAAATTTCCCCGTAGCATTAAATATAAAGCCGTGTTCACATTGACCCATTTTTTAACATTTACACATGAAATTTTAAACATATTTTACTGCCTTCTTAACAAAAAAAAACATAACGAAAAAATAATCATACCTGTTTGTGCATTTCCACGTTGAGGCCGTACGACATTTCATAGTACTGGAAACAAAACGTATCAATTACTGACACAGAAAGGTTTTGGCAGTGATGAGCTTCCTCTGGGCGAGTGACTAAACATCCGCAGCGCTGGAACGCCGCCAGGAGCGTTCCCGACATAAAAAACTCTTGCGAAAATTTTCTCTAGAGCGTATTAAAATAAATTGCAAACGATTTGGCAACATTTAACCGTGATTCATATCGGGCGAAACGGCCGCGCCGGGATGGGGGCGCTCTGTTTATGTCCCATTCACTTCTACAATTGTTACTGTCCATTATCCTTTTATTAGGAAGTCTTTTAGATGGTTGCTAATTAAATTGAAAGACTCGAGTTTATGAATGAAATTTAAATATTTCTTAAGCTACGTTAAATCGCTTTATAAATCACGGGCTGAGAGTTTCGTTTCATTTTTGTCTATACCCAGACTTATCGTTAAAGCAAATCAATTTGTAAATTGCTATTGTAATTCAAAAGAACAGATGCAGAATTTATATTTAGAATACATTTAATCTGCCTATCGCTATACGCTAGGATTGTAAATGCATTATTGCAAATTGTTTTTGCGTCCAACCTTAATCTCGGATTTCAGTATATTAGCGCAAAGTCAAAACCGCAAACGCGTATCAAAACAATGGCTTCACGCTCCAACCGAATCTATTTAATTCTAATAACTCACATTTATTGTAGTCATTACTCTTACTGAGATAAATCTTTTATCTTTTTTGTTCGTATTTGTAGTAATGAAATGTTAACTTACCATTACATAATGCCTTTGTATTTCTATTTTTTCACTAGCCAACTTTTCGCATTCCAATTTTAAACTGTAACAAAGGAGATACTTTTAGAACACGGTATAAAAGCCAAATAGATCTTCGACACTCTTAAATAAACGCTCTTAGAAAATATTTATCAAGCTTTTAATATTAAACGACGCTGAGATTTCATAATTAATAGCTTCAAGTATTTTCTTGTTTTATCAATTAGTTTTTAATAAAATTATGACTTTTCGTTTTATTTATAAAGGTTACTTTTTTATATAAGTACATGTTTAACATTAATTTGCAAGTTATAAAACATTAATATTATATAGCGTATCGTGCCTTTAATAATATTTAGATAATTAGGTATTTGTGTTAACAAATGAAAACAAAAGGAGGCATTAGAAAAACTTTAAAAAATAAATATCGATCCCTAGATCCCTGCTGCTTTCAAAATTTATGTCCTTACACCCATGCACAAAACTAAAAAAAAATATTTTATACCATTCAATCGAACACATTGTACAAAAAGATTTAACATTTTGTTAAAGGTAATTGAGAACAATTTAACATTTGCCTGGATTTATAACAGGTTTCTATATCAACAAAGGTTCACAAAAAGCTTTTGAATGGCAAAAGGGCTACTTACGAGGGACGTAGGGTGAGTTCGGTGAGTAGTGACAGGAATCCTACCCTACTTGAAATTCTGATGAGGATATTTTAAGTATCGGATACATTTTAAGCGACTCGATTAGGCGACATCAATATTCTAGTTGTATTTTTGTGGCCATTTCCCAAGAAAAACTTTCGGGGGCTTCGTGAATACAAATTGCGTTTGAATTTTAAAATTGAAATGAATTGTTGAATTAAGCACTAACATATTACATAAATAAATTAATATTTACTCAACTAACGTCGCTTTATGATTCATTTCAAACGTTAGTATAAGGCCTAGTTATAATGGCGAAAAAGAAACATTAGTTTGAGATATAAAAAATGTTACGATATTACTTAGAAAATGGAAACTAGGAACTGAAATAATAAATATAAAATGATTGTTCGTACTTCGTAGCAACAAAATACTCACTTATGATACTGAGCTTGTAGGAAGTTGAATTCTTCTTTGATCCTGTCGCACGATTCGCCCACCGTGAACTTGATGGGTTGTCCGGGCTGCGGCGGGCCCTGCAACAGTTACTGACATTAGCCCACTCGTTAACACATACCTTTACAAACCCGCACTCACACATACATACATACATATAAACTACCAGCTTTGTGGACACAAATAAATTTTAGGCATCAATAATAAACGAAACCATTTACAATCAGTCATTGTACGGTGAATGTCGATAATTGGCAGCCAAAAAAGTATTTGAATTTTTAATTGGATATTTGAAAACAATTACAGCATTTTTACAACTTCATATAATAGCCTCAATAAAATTCTAAAGCTCGAAGCAAAAAATATAATAGCTCGTCAAACGTAACTCGGAACGTCGTCGTTCACATTTAAATAGCAAATCTAAAATGCTATAATAACCTATCAATCGAGGCAGACATAAAAACATTCGTATCACGAAACAAAAATTACACGCATCCCACATTACCATAATACAAATTATTCTTTAATGATCATAATTCGGTGCCAGGCGAGATTAAAAAAACACCGACCGCTTGCCTCTTAACACAGAAATAAAGCAACGCGAACACACGAGCACTGAATAAAGAAAAAAAAAAACGCTTCATAATAAGAAGCTGGAAAATAAAAATAAAGCGAGAGACACAACAACACACGGTCGCCGGGAGGCCGGGCGGCAAAAAATAAATAACAGTCGCTCGCCGGCGCGCGAGGAACAAACGGACTTTAAAAATAATAAAAGGAGCGTAAATAAAAGCGTAAAAGGAACTGGCGCGGCGTGTAGACGTTGTAAATGGAGCCCCGGACAATCGGGCCGAGAAAAATGTGGTCGGGAATTTAGTGAACGCAACCGCCGGAGAGGCCTGCTCGTCTCACGCTATCGCCGCTAATGCCGTACCTCGCGGCCGACCGCAACTAAATCCCACCGAGTATCTTTCGAATGGAAAAAAATACACCTTCGGGTGGGCAAAATCTAAATTCATCGTGCACATTGCACATGAAACAATGAAATAACCCGTGTATTAATTCGCATAAAAATAAAAGAGCACGTACGGTCGACTGTGCAGCAAAAAAAGAAAGCAATCGGTAGCTGTTCCAGAAGCGAGCTCGGCTGAGCAACATGCATGATGCATGGTGTGCTTTGCGCAGGGTAACATTTTACAGTATGTACACTACAACATATTGTTGCTGTGATTAATATCAACAAAATCAATCTGGTTATTAAATACAAGACCAACAAGTAAAATCTTTATTAAATGTTGAAAGAATGAAGTAGAAATTTGAAAGCAATAACCCATAAAAGCAGTAATAGGACTAATAAGTAGACCGCCGTAAAAACTTTAATGGCGGACAGTTTAAGAAGTGTACGACCACGATATTAAACTAATTTCATGAGATCTAATCGGCCACACGCACCTGTCTTACCCGCTGCTCCCACACTGTGGACGCGCCCCAATCTAATGGCTTGACATTTTATGTCCATCGATAAATTACATGTTTCAATTGTTTGTTTTTTGTTCCTTTAGTCGTTGTTTTTATTTCTTTATTGTTCGTGATTCTTCTCATTATTTAGCGTATTAAATATGTAATAATTATATTCTACATTCAATTACAACAATGATTATAATTTGATGTAAATTAGAATGTTAGAATAGCATGTAATGTGAAGCATGTAATGTGAAGCATGTAATGTGAAGCAAGCTAATTATTTTAATATGATAGTATAAATTATGAAAAAAAAAAACTAAACGGATAGACCGTCAACCATGGAGTCTTTTAGAACACATATACTTAATTAGGAAACGAAACATAAGAAATTAATTAAAAGTCTTTATAAGTATAGACTCAAAAGTCTAAACATAAAAACACATTATAATTTATACCTAATATAAAAGATATTTTTCGTGGAGAAGAAATAAATGTTTCTGAAGTTGAAAACAAACTTATCGCTAAAGTTTTTTAGAATGAGCTTTGCTCACTTTTTATCTGAAGTCTGAACTTAATCACCCCAACTTTAAATCGATCACAAAGAAATGAAAATAATCCACGACAATAATAGACTGAGTAAACGTTCCCCCAAAAAAAGATTCCCATAAATTATCGCCGAAAAGGTCAAATTAAAATACAATGAAGAGTTTTTGAGTCCACAGTATTGTGGAGGGCCGGATGAAAAGCCCGCATCCAGCGGCGACCGCTCACAAAAACAAAACTAAGCAGAATTCGTTTAAACGGATATAAAAATAAAAAGAAATACGTGTTCTTATTTCAAATTATTGAATACGTCTGTCTGCCCACGTCTACCTGTTCTCCGGCGAGAGAGAACTTCTTTTGTTGTACATAATTTGAATTTCGAATGAATTGAATGAATTTATGCGTGTAAAATTCTGTTGAATCCATTTTTATAGATAATCTATTTGGATTAAATTTATTCATGTGCATCTGATTTTGATTTAATTTATTTCGTGTTTTATAAAATATATTTTAAATATACATTAGGTTATTCAGATTTCAGAATAACTAAAAAGCAAAATTACTTACTTAATCCATTTTATTCCTCCCATTTCTGATTGCTGTGATATTTAAAAAAAATACTCTAAATAAAAGCGGGACGGCGTCGAGTGTTTAGTACTAATTAAAGATGGCAGTTCAAATATCGTACGCGAGTACAGCAGCACTGTAAACATCTAAACACCATTCGCACTTACAAACCAAACAGGCATACACAAATATTTAAACACACAGATTGGCTTTGAAACGACGTACTCAAGTTACGAGAGTCATCGAGCAATATTCGACTCTGTGAAATGGTTTTAAAGATAAGGTTCGCTCGTTGAGAGGACGTGATAAGTCTCTCGAGTTGAAAGTCATAAAAACGTCACTGGTAAACTAATATGGGAGTCAGACGATCAGAAAGCTGATTTTACTTTCTGAGAAGCAACACCGCTGGCGTTGTCCATCGGCGACACAGGCTAATGGATCGACATCTTTCTTAGAACAATGGACGATATGTCCATATTTAATACCGTCGTGGACGTTTGCGGTTTTTATATCATTTTTGTAACGTGTCATTAGCAAGAATTTGAGGACTCAATATATTAGTAATTGAACAAGTTTTTTTCGCATCCAAAATTTTCAATATATTTTGGTTTGAGATCATTTCATAAATTTACCTGCTGCATATTTGAAAAATAATTTAGCGTTGATTACAGTAATTTTGTAGATACATCAGAAGTTCCCACAAATTGTACGTCATTCGATATAGCGAGCAATGGCCTCGCTTTTTAAAGAGCTGTTCAAATAGATCGAGTGATGATACTCATGCTCCAAATGCCGTGTTTGTGATAGCTGATAGCGCTGCGTTATCTCGGAAATTATTTTGAGGAACATTGACACAAGGCACCTCTTATCGTGCGTCCCCAACTCCGTCATGTGTTTCCGTTCACGGAGGTGGAAGTGATCCACAAATATTAGGATCGATTAATCATAAAGTGGAGGAAAACGTGACGAAGAGTGAAGCAATTATTCCAAATTATTGCATTATAAATTCAAATGAGACGAATATTTTTCATACATCGTATCTGGAGACTGGATGATAAGATTTTAGTGTTAATAAGACGAAATGTAAATTGCCTCATTTGAATATCGATTTCCTTGGAGTGTCCTTTCGATTCAGTATAAAAAGTTGAAAGACACGAACGTTGGGAAACGAGACGCTATCTCATTTGTACGTAGCGGTAATTCTGTCAGATAAATATTGACCGAGAGCCTAGGACGCGACACGGATTTCGAGCAAACACACAAATAGGCATTTACATTAGCACTCCCCCCGCACCCCACCCCTTTCTCCGCCTTCGCCACCCAGTCATAAAAGTAAAGAGCTAGTGTCGTAAAGAAATGTTGTAAAAGTCCTAGCGTATCGAGTATACGGTTTACATGAGAAATCTTATCGAACATGCTGGCAATAAAAACGGCTAATCGATGGTATTTATATCGTACATGGAAGGTCTTCGAGAAGGTATTCGACATGTTTATTTCAGTGTGTCACCTATGAATGTAGATCGAACGAATGAATGAATGAGGTGACGAAAATAGGGCTGATATCGCTTACGTATTTCGGTAAGTGACAATATCCGGTTTATTTTATCAGTAGTCGAAGATAACGGTCACTAATTTACATCATTTTTAATAAACAAGTACATTTCTTTATTCTATGCTTTGAAAAATGAACCCTTATTAGATCATTTTATTTAAAAAGAGATTTAAATGAACACAAAAATTTTACTTTATATTGATAACATCATTTGTTTTTCTGCATGCGTGTGGCTATAATTTTATTATGTAGACAATGCATATTTTTTAAGTTCAGTTTATTACATGTTTCTTATTTATTTATAATATTAAGTAAAAGATAAATGTAATAAAGCAGCTACTATTTTGAAGTTTTACTTGAACAAACATAACATATTATGAACGATATGAACATAATATAGGAAATCTCTTTATCTATTTTACATCATCAAGGCTCACTGCTATTTCTTGAAATTTTAAAATTATTGTAGGCAACCATAGTAATTGTTAGTCATTAGATTATTCTACCACCGCATGACAGATGTTTGCGGCTTGCGGTCTCGGCGGAATATAAACAACCATTTATTTATGTATTAAATCTAATATTCATAAGTTAGGTAGGTATATTATGAATATGCGCAGCCCTCAGAGCTTCACAGTCAATTTCACAGGTAATTGAGTGTGTCTGGAACGAGCGGGAGTCTCAGCCCTGCAAGGGGCAGTTGTTTGCGTTCTTTTATTACGAATTTATAACAATGCGACAAAAAATCTTTTGTACTTCTAGCTTTGAATTTATTGGGTAACATCGAACCATCGGGTTTCATAAAAGTTAACTTAAAAAAATTTCAACGTAAATATTTTAAACTTCAAGCGACGCGACGGGTGTTCGTCTGATTTCAATAAGTTAATTAACTTTCAACCTTTAATTGCAAACTGACTGATTGTAAATGATAACTTCTTGAATGGTGACTAACTTAAGAACGTATGTCACTATTATCTTATCTTAGATCCAATTAACGGTTCAAGTAGAGTAATACTCGTAATTGACGGATGCAACGATAATGCCGGTGTAAAATGTGTTGCATAGTGCATGGCACATACCGGATGCCTGGCGGCCGCCACGGCAGCGGCGGCTGCGGCGGCGTTCATTGCGCCCGCGCTAGGATACATCCCCACGTCAAACACACGCGGTCATCGTCTGCACACTTCAAATAATAGACACAGCACACACTTCACTCAATACACAATCACTTCTCGGCTCGCCACCAGTCACACACGAATCCGTAGGAAGTAGAACAACACGACGCGCGACCGTCACGCACGAGGTTCGCTCGAGAACTAGCGTGTAAGCGGCGTGGCGGGGGGCCGCCCGCCCCCCCTCACCCTACCTCCGCACCCACCCTCCGAATACCGCTGCCATACATATTTTCTCCACTCGAATTTTTCGTCGACTATCTTCATGTTTGAGGAATACTTAGGCGAATCGGAGATATACGCTCTAATAGATACGTATTATTTGGGGATTTTCTGGAGATGAGGGAGGGAGATGGGGTGTCGTTATACGGTTACAACTGTTTTGCAAAACTGACGTGCCCCGTTCCATTCGCAACGTTTTGTAATAAGATAATTTAATATTATGTACCCGACTGGGATTTATTGCATCCTCCGTTTATAATAAAGTTAAAAAGTTTCCAAAGTTGCTCATCAAAAGTTGTTTCTCTTTTACAGGGGGTGTCATTTTAATCGACCCGAGAGATTTCGAACCCCTATTTAGAGTGGAACTATAACTGATTGCAAAATGTATTGTACCAGATTGTACTTATAGAAAATTATAATCATTTGTTGAAATGCTTTTTACCTTCTTGCAGCTTATAAGGTTAGGTGGATACCTTCATGCTTAAAATAAGATGCTTTGTTAAAAGAATAAGTACGTAAAAATAATCCTAGAATAACAAGTCACAACAATATAAAATATTTATAAAAGTAGTTCCGAGTACTTTGTGTTGGTTTAACTGCTACACACGACTACTAATTTTCACGTCAAGCCAACATGGTGTTCCAAGTGCCCCCATCTGTGGCATTAACTGGAGAATTTTTACGCACATCATAATTTATAGCGAGGGCGGAAGCCGGCGGGATGTAACGACTCGTGGCAAAAACTTCAACGCGCTACGCACACTCATTTCCTCCTTGTTTCCATTAAAAATATCATATCGAACATATCGCTATGTGAGAAATTGTCTTCGGTTTTTTAATGCTGAATAATATAATGTTAGTAAAGAAATAAAAAATTACATATTTTTAAGTACATTGTATAATAAGAAAACAAAAGATGCCAACTCTATCTAGGTAGAGTTAAGTCAATAATGAAAATATTTCACTCCTGTTTAATATCGTGGACTCCTGAATGTTCCACTTGTAGAATATTCTAGAATCTAGGTTGTAGAATCTAGAATATAAGGTAGATCTAGATTTTATTATCGCAGTCCTTAGCGTTTAGCTCGGCCGCGACACGGCGCCCCCACAGGACTGACACGCCCGACAACGCGGTAAGTCCTTTACCGTCTCTTAAGATGTTGCTACATTTTTTTACCGTTTCGCTTTGTCTAACCACTTTTATTAAAGTAACTTGACGATTTCGAGATGTACTTTAATTTCACAAGTATACCCAGTCTTTTGAGATGACTTCGAGATATGAAACGAGATTTTCTAGATAAAAGTAACAAGAACCGTAAAACATAACTTTATCAGCTCATAAGCCACATACTTTGACGCCTAGATAGCGTATCTTATGTCATTTTGAACTTATTACTAAGAGAGGCATGTTAATCGAGTTATTGAGGCGATATGGCGATTAATTGGTGAGGCGGTCAGTGTCTAGCGATAGTGGCCCACACCGACCGCGCCGCTCGCTGCCCGAGCCGCCGCGCTCGACAACACAAATAAAACCAACTGCATAATTAAATGGCGCGAACTGCTAGGGCTACCGCTTTACTGTTTTTAAATTAAATAAACTTTCAATTATTTTTAGTCATGAAACTACGATCTAAGTCCTAAGACGTCTTTAAAACCTGTGCCTTAACTTACTTTACACTTGTACGTCTACAGCTATACCTTAATTTCAGGATGTCTGAACATTTAAAAAAGATAATCTAGACACGCGGTAGAGTGTCAAGCCAAGTTCCAGCATAACAGAATGGCGAGCATGCACCGTGTGTAATATTACACGAACCATTTGCAGCTACTTTTGACCCCCTCATAATTCAGAAACTATTTCACATAAACGTTTCAAATTTAGCTCATATAATGAGACTTGCGAGATAAATACACGCTTTAAATTTCATAAGCACAGCTTAAACGGTTGTTGAGATATTAACGTCCGAAAATCTAAATTTTTATCACTGAATGACTGACCTATAGATCAAAATTCTAACCCACTTCCAGATGACCTAGAAGGCTGAAATTTGGAATCCAGCTCGGTGATTTTGTGTAACCGTAGGGAAAAATCCGAAAACAAAAAAAAATTGGTCAAGTGCGAGTCGTACAGAGCGAAAATTGTGTTTTTTGTATGGAGACCCCCCTTAAATATTTATTTTATTTTACTTTTATTATTTGTTATGAAAGAAGAAATATAATTAAGGATTTTGTGAACATTTCAAGTACCTTTCGGCTGCCATTATTGATTTAGAGCAAAAAAGGCCAAAAACTCACGTTTATTGTATGGGAGCTCAACGTAAACATTTATTTGTGAATTGAAAAAACTTGAAATGAATAGAAGGTGACTTTATGAAGTGTGTCTGTCTGTCTGTTACGTCTTCACGCCCAAACTGCTTGTACCGATTGTTCTTTGGTATGGACATATGGAGATATAGTTTGAGTCCCGAGAATAGACATAGAATTATTACAATATGTCTGTCCGTTTGTCTGTCCGTCCGTCCGTTTGTCTGTCTGTCTGTTAGACAGCTATAATAATAGCTACTTAACTTCCGCATAGTAAGTTGTACACTATATAGTTAATGGTTGGAAATACACTTGTGTTATACCGTATTATTCCAATGCCTTCTGATGGTAGCAGCATTTTCCATTCGTTTGGATTTTCTTTTGTTTTATTCGTCTGATACTCAAGTCTCAACAAGGCTTAGGGGCTGTTTCCCCACTTCCTGATAAGTTTCAGATAGGCTATCCACAACTTATCTGATAGATTAAGTATCTGTCAGATAAGTTGCGGATAGCATAGCCGACACTTGTCGGGAAGTGGTGAAACGACACCTTGAGGTTGCGAATTATCATTGAATATTATATTCGAATATTATGGATGTTTGAACTGGGAAGATAAAGGTGTCTACCCTTGCTCGGAAAGTTTTCTTTACAAAAAGTAGTGATATCCCACCAAAAACATAAATGTAAAAATGCTGAGCCAAGTTCCATACAAACATTATATTTATTGTCTATGGACTTCGCCGTAAAAAGGATGGAGATCTAAATGAGTGCCAAGTTCCATGGAAAATCGAAATAAGTACGTATAGGAACCAAATAACATTATGAACAAATAATAGAGTCTATTTCTTTGCTTTATTGAATATCTATAACAATTGATGTTATTTAAATAATGTGAGATCTTAAACTAGATTAGATTTTGCTTGGATAGTTTTCATCAGAATTAAAATGTTCAATAACTTTATGAAAAATGACTGACGTTATGAAAACTGGCCAAGTTAGATCTAATCTAGTTTAAGATCTCACATTATTTAAATAACATCAATTGTTATAGATATTCAATAAAGCAAAGAAATAGACTCTATTATTTGTTCATAATGTTATTTGGTTCCTATACGTACTTATTTCGATTTTCCATGGAACTTGGCACTCATTTAGATCTCCATCCTTTTTACGTCGAAGTCCATAAACAATAAATATAATGTTTGTATGGAACTTGGCTCAGCATTTTTACATTTATGTTTTTGGTGGGATTATAGATATCGTCATAGACGACATATCGTAGACAAAATTAAATAATTTTTCTTTGAATGCATTAAAAGCGAGTTACATAAATCTCAAACAGAGAAAACAGCAATCACACAGAACTTCAAGACACTTTACTAATTTAAATGTCAAAATATTTAAAACTATTCATACCTAAGCATAAAATCAATAATTCATTTCGTAGGTGTAAAAAACCGGTAATTTATTTAGGCGCATACCCCTGCCGAACAATTTGTGCAGGCTTTGTGTGAACTGGAATGAAAAACTCACTTCTCAGAAGGCGCGGAGCCTTAACTCATTCGGCCGAGCCTTTTTTGTACAATAATTAACGTTTAATGGCATTTGAATTTCGAAACTTTTGCAAGAATTTTTTCTTTGACATATTTTCAAGTTTTTTTGCATTTGATAATACCAGAATTCTGAATTTTATAATCAGATTATTAACAAGAGAAATAACCAGCAGCCATAGATAAAGATTTTTGCTTGTGTTTAGCACTGAAATAAGTACCCGGTATTTCTGAAGAATTTTGACAAATAAACATATACCTATACTAAATAACAAAAATAATTATTAATCAAATAAAATATTTTATCTTGCAATAAAAAAAAAAACAAATGCGAAACTGGACTGACAAAAGCGTGAAGGGATGTGCGGTGCCACTTATGATCGATTGTGATTTGTGGGAATTAGCAATTACAAAATTACAATCGCTGTAGGCAGCAGTATTTCGTGTAGGAATGTGATTTTAATGAGCGAGTTGTTCGGACGTCCGTCATTGCACATTCGCAAATCGCTGTAATGTTTCAAGTCAGTTCTTCACTATTCAATATGCCTTATGTTATGACGAGTCTCAAATATTCAGTATAATATTATGTATGTACCCTGTTGAGAAAGTTACCTAACTTTTTCAAATATTTACCTATTTTTCAAGCTAAGTTAAGTAGTACCTACTTCTTAACTTAGCTTGAATAATAGGTAAATCCATATCCATACTAATATTATAAATGCGAAAGTGTGTCGGTCCGTCTGTCCGTCTGTCTGTCTGTCTGTCTGTTACCTCTTCACGCTCGAACTGCTGAACCAATTTTGCTGAAATTTGGTATGGAGATTCATTGAGTCCCGAAAAAGGACATATTAGGATAGTTTTTATCCCGGAAAAATGCACGGTTCCCGCGCGATAAACGAACTATCAAAATGCAAAAGGTAAAAGAAACCAATAGGGAGATAGGGACACCATAACTTCACACTTCAAAATTCAGTGTATCAAATTGTAAAACGTCTAAAATCCTCCATACTAACAATTCTGTATGAAATATATAATGGGTCGTAAATAAATACTTAAACACTTACCTGTAACTTGTTCAGTGTTCATACTATGATAGCCTCACCATGATACGAGTATCTAACCATTAATAGCACGAAACAACAGCAATAACTAATAGCTATAATTAAATAATATTTGTTCGTTGGCGTCCGCGCCGCGCCTTCGCCAGTTGAAATAAAGGACACAGGCTAAAATTTACCACGGTCTACCGAGCGTCTAAAATTTTTATTTTTGTACTTTTTACTTAACATTTACTTTTTAGCTTTAAACTTATCTAGTAGAGCTTGTCTAATTTGAAATGACGCGCCCCACCACTTCAAAGTTGATATAAATGAAACATTTTTGTACTGTGAATACGAGGGAGGGGCGCGTCATTTTAAGTTATACAAGCTCTAAAGTAGCCAATAGGGCATTGTTTGCCCTAGAAAATAAGTATCGTTTGCTTTATATCTGACAAACCTATATTTTAATTTCTGATGAGTTTTTTATTATAAGTAATTACCATGCATAAAACAATCGTCTTATTGTGTAGTTATAATATGTCAATCACGTGGTAATAAACTGACTTGTAATAAAAAAAAATCTTAGTTTTTACACCACATTCCTATTTATAACATTACTTTGTATGATGAATAGGTACTAAGCATAAAGTATTTTTACAATGGTAATATTGTAAACAGATAATGTTTCCTACGTACCTACTATAATTACCCACATAAAAACATTCAGTTTACCTAGTTTGGCTACGTTATCTGGATTTGGGCAAGCAGTTTTATTATACTTACATATTACATAATTATTATGTACTTAGTTATATTTTTATTTTTTCAATACTAGACTTTAGTATCCTAGTTATACATATATCTATACTTAATATTATAATTCTGAAGAGTTTGTTTGTTTGTTGGTTTAAACGCGCTAATCTCAAGAACTACTGGTCCGATTTGAAAAATTCTTTCAGTGTTAAATAGCCCATTTATCGAGAAAGGCTATAGGCTATATAAAATCACGCTGTGACTTTAAGGAGCGAAGAAACAGAGGAAAATGTGGAAAAAAGGGGGGAAATTATTTGAAAGGGCTTATTTAAACGCGCTAATCTCAGGAACTACTGGCCCGTTTTGAAATTTTTTTTTAAGTGTTAGGTAGTCCATTTATAGAGGAAGGCTATATGCTATATTTTATCACACTAAGACTAATAGGAGCGAAGAAATAGAGGAAAATGTGGAAAAAACGGGGGAAATTATTTGAAAGGGCTTATCTCACGAACTACTGGAGCAATTTTTCTGTTATTTGGCACAGATAAAAAGAAGACCGCGTGAAGGATCATAGGCTATTTTTATGGACTAATAAATCTGTGAAATATCTAATTTACGCGGGCGAAGCCGCGCGAAAAGTCTAGTACATAATATATAAAATATAATAATTATAGCTACTCAAGCTTCGAATTGTTGTATTAAACATATATTATCTAGAATCTAGATACTCCTACATCTATTTAGCTATCCATGCTAGTAATTAAAATGTAGTTAAAATGTAACTATTTTTAAAAATACTAAGTACTTACTTTTAACAATTAACAATAAAGAAAACCTGCAGAAAAGGTTTGTGGGCAATTAAATGTATTATGTACAACTACGTATAGTAGTGAATTAGTGGCTTTGAAAGTATTACTAATAATGAGTAATATAAGTAACAACTGATAATACAAATCACTTGTCGTTTGTGAAATAAAAGTTGACCCCCTGGCAAAATTTAAATATTTTGGCCATATTTAAACTATATATTTTTATTTCTTAACATTTAGGGAGACCAGTATTCTGTGTAAATGGAGACTGAACCGACGTTTTGTTTATTTTAAATCTAAATAAAGCTACTCGTTGAACTCTATAACAACGTAATAAAAACACATTAATGAATAACATCAACAGCCAATTCAACAACTTTAAAAAACAGCCAAGATAGCGTTTATCAATTTCGATAATTCTAAAAGTATTTTAAATCTATACGAGTTGTATTTTTTGTGAGGAGTTTGTGTCGAATAGCAATTGCGGCTACCGGACAAGCTCACTTTATCGCCCGGCGGTCGACAATACGCCTACGTAGATTCCTATCTGCGCTCTCTGCTCATTTCTATTTCCTTTTAGACAGGTTTTTAACTCGCCTGTTTTCTTTACGACCATATTATGTACAGATAAGAAGATTGGTGTTGATCGACTTAGCGGAATCGACGCACACTCGATTAGGTACTTACCTGCTTACTTAATAGACATCGATTACATTTATGAGCCACTCATTAATTTATAATACGAGCACGTCGTGCGATCGAGGTGTACGGAGTGCGGACAATAGTATGGCATTAAAATGATCATACCGTTACGACTCGGTATGGCGCGGCCCGATAATGCGAGTCGTGAAACCGTCTGACGTCTATCGCCATTGAATTTTAGACAAATAACAGCGTGCATAATATTCGATACGATTGTTGGACGATTATTATCGGAGTTATAAATAAGTGTATAATATACGCGAGTGCGGCTCTCGAAGGAAGCGCGCTGCGGCGAGTCCGCGACCCGTACCGAGCCATTAGCGCCGCGCATTCAATAATAATGAACGAGCCGCACCAAAATATCCCCTGTTTACACCCACTCGCTCGCTCGATCCGCCGCCGCACCGACCGACCGCATTTTATTTTTTCGCTGTCGCACATTTCGCCGTCATAGCTATTTCCACTCGAGGCATTATACTCGCGTACGTGTGTGAGTCAGTCCACGTGGACCGCTTCGTCGTCGCCGAACGAAACTCGACGAATGGCGCCTTCCCATTGGCTCGGAACGTTAGATCGCTTATTAAGGGTGGAGTTACACGCGATCCGGCGTTCTCATTGGCTCGAACGTTGTGCACGAGTGATACGATTGGACGAGGTGATTTTTATAAGCGCGGCAGTCCACGTGGACTCGTTTATCTATTCAGACGCCGGCGGCGCGGTCGCGGGGGGAGGCCGGGGGGTATACGGGCAATCAGTAAAGGCGGGAGGAATACGGCCATATTTATAAGAGCTGCGGGGATGCAATCACGAAGCGGCGCGGGGGTCGAGCGGGCGGTCGGGGGGGAGGCGGCGGCCATTTTGAGGGCAGCTCTTTTTATTCGTTTTTCGCGCGGGGTGCGTCGTCGACGGGAGCGCGCCGTGCGCTAATTGCGGGGGTAATGAGGGCGCTCCACTCGGCTCGCTCACTCTATTAAACTCGCTCGCTATCGACTGCCTTATTGATTTGTCCTTAATCGAACCGCGACGAAGCGGTGAGACACGGTACGATGTAATGTAAACAAAGCGGCGCGGTCGGCGCTATGTCCACGCAAATTGAATTGCAATGATTAGGAGCGGCATCTAGATTTCTGTGCGGTGATACTTTCTGCGGGAGTCGACGCGGCAGACAAATGTAGGACACTCCGCCGCTGCACTCGTGTGACAATGCGTTGCGAGTGTAATAACGCCGAGGCGCGACGCTTTTTCCACCTAACTGTCGCGCCATATAAATCTTCATCAGACTCTGCAGTCCCTTAGTGGTTTTCCTGTTAATGAAAGCTGACTTAATACCGTCTGGATGTTAGCACGAACATCGTCAACGTATCGTCTATAGAATATAAATTAAAATGCAACGAGTGCTGGTTACGTGATGGAAAACATGATGCGTTCATTTTACGACCGACTTAAAGTAATTAACTTATTTAAGTAAAATATTAATGGCCTCTTAAATATAAAAATGTGTAATAACTGTACATTGCCACTGTTTTAAGTTAATACAATAATATTTCAATTTTAAGCTTGTTGTTAATGTGTCAAGGCCTATTTTAGCCCTTCTCCTTTTTCTCTGACGTGACTGATCTATAATATTTTAATCAATAAATGTTTTTGTCTTGGAAGCTGGGCGTTTAAATCAAATTATAGAGCAGTACGTAGCTACTAGTAACAAAAGTAGTAAATCGTTCTATTTAATATTCTAAACTAGATGACGCCCGCAACTCCATTGCGCCAAAATTCTTTTAATCGCGCGGGAACCGTTTTCCTGTATAAAAATTAAAAAGTACTTATCCTTTGTCCTTTCCCGGGACTCAAAGTACGGTATCTCCATACCAAATTTCAGCAAAATCGTGTCAGCGGTATGTATGGGTGTGAAGAGGTAACGGACAGACATATACACTTTAGCATTTACAATAGTATTAATGTATAGAGTATATACTACTTATATCTCTTATATCTTTAAACGAGCAATTCTTGTATATATATATATATATATATATATATATATATATATATATATATATATATATATATATATATAAAATCGGCTCCAACGATTTTCATGAAATTTAGTAAATAGGGGGTTTCGGGGGCGATAAATCGATCTAGCTAGGAATCATTTTCATAGAATGTCATTTTATGTGTGTTTTTTGAATTTTTTGAATACCGAGCGAAGCTCGGTCTTATAGCTAGTTATAATAGTATGGATTAGTAACATCTTTAGCTGCAGACTGCAGTGATCAAGTATAAAATTTGTTTTAATATAACACCAGCTACTTATTTTTAATGAAATATTAAATATTGATTAAAATAAACCTGCCACCGAAATTTAATTACCTGCTATTAACAGATATTTTATGATAATTGGAAATAGGTAATTTAATCTCTTTTGATCTTTCAAATTGATACTACAATTAGGAGAGAAAAGTAAGTTGTTGGTTCACTTGTACGTTGAGTTGGGTCAAGACTCAAGTCTCAAGACTCAAGTCAGGAGGTAACCGGAGACTGCAAAACTGAAAACCTATTCTTTAAGTGAGTTTTATTGTTTTAGCTTCGTGCCGTTCATTGGAAGTTGGGTAGAATATAATTGCTTTTTTATAGGTAACTTGTACGTACTTAGCTTTATTGTAACTTGTAATATTATGGTCGTAGAGTTAACGATTAGGTAACAGTCAATGTAGAGATCTCATTAGTACTTAAACGGTTTTTAAATTAAGACATAAAATCAAATACCTAGGTGTCTAGTCAACCCACTTCTGGTGTAAGAATTAAGATTTAAGAATCCATATTCCATACTAATATTATAAATGCGAACGTGTGTCTGTCAGTCTGTCCGAATGTCTGTCTGTCAGCTGTTACCTCTTCACGCCCAAACCGCTGAACTGATTTTACTGAAATGTTGTATGGAGATACTTTGAGTTCCGGGAGTACATAGACTACATAGGATACTTTTTATCAAAAAATGTACGGTTCCCGCGCTGTAAACGAATTTCGGCGCAACGGAGTTGCGGCCGTCATAAAGTTCATACTTAGTAGGTACTATCAGAAAAGTTGATTCCTAGGCAGATGGCGGACCTAAGTCATTTTGTCGCGTTAAGTCAAACCCAGCCGACTGATCACAAATTCACAACTAACATTGAATTGACATAAGCCGACCAAACGACGTAGGTCCGTCAACTGCCTAGGAATCAATTTCCTCGATGGTACATCATAAAAATAAGTTTCAATAAAATTGGTCGAGGTTTTCTGGCTAAAAATACAAGACAAGGCCGTGAGTGACATGTGACAACTCATATCTGGACGTAATCAAATTAGACTCGTCATAAATGTAAATTATATTTGAGATAATTTTCACAAAACAAACTGGTACCAAAATCCCCACTTTATCAAATAATCTCTTATCTCGGCGAGTCATTAGATTGTTTTATATCAAGAGCAAACGAAAAAAATAAGCCTACTCAATAAACTTAATCAATAGTAAAGATACTTTGATGAATACTTGTTTTTCACGGTGATAAACAGATAAGTAATGCATGCTTGATAAAGTCTGCTCACCTACTTGTGAGTTGTGTTATTAATTTTTTCCATGATTATTATTTGTATTTTAGACAAGATCCAAGGAGAAGAACATCTATCTATATCTATCTATTAAATAAAAATGGATTTTCAATTTTGTTAGTCCTGTTATAATTCGAGAACGGCTAAACCGATTCGGGTATTTTAGTCTTGAAATGGTCGTAGAAATCCAGGGAAGGTTTATGTTAGGAGGATAGTGATTCTAAGTTCACTGGCTCATCTAAGAATTATGCAAAGTTAACACAGGTAATAACAAAAGTATGTATAATAAATAAATAATAAAGAGTTACTGGATCCAAGCGCTACATTTTTTTCGCTTTTCATGTTATGAGCACGTCATAATATTACTTTGACTCATTTACCAATGTTTCACTTTAAAAGTAACTCAGTTATAGTGACAATAGTCAGTATTGACCCCGGGCTCACACTTACATTCCAAAATAGGTATAGAATACTGAATACAGATACAGTGATAAACAATAAACCCATCATAAAAGATTTGAAAGTTTCAAGTGTCTCTCCAATAATGACGTAAAATCGTCACTTATCAGTGTTACCGGCACATATCTTCGCTCTGGAAAACCTTGGTGAAAATTAAAAAAAAAAACTACATAGTAATTTTTAATTATAAGGCTGTCTAGCTTTTATTGGTAGTACGGATTCTTTTTTTTTGTTTATATTAGGTATAGTTTAATAGTTTTTCATACAAATAAATAATTTTCTATTTTTCTATCTAGTAGACCGTAGGTATGTTCTACACTGGCTAATGGCTTAATTTTTATAAGATTTTCTTCTACTTTGTAGGACACTGGACATGCGAAAGAAACTTCATGAGTTGAGAGGGATTATTAAAAGAGTTTAGTCCAAAGACATTAAATGTATATTAAGGTTTTTACTGTAGTAAGTATAACATTTCTAGTATGTTTTACAGTACTTTATTGATTCTTCTGGTTTGTAGGACATGCGAAAGGATTGTTGTGAAGTCCATAAGTACTCGAATGATACATAATATTTTTTGTCTGTAGTTTATACATCTCCAGATTTCTTTTAAAATTGACCTAGATAAGTAAGAATAATAATTAAAAGTATTGTTGTATTTATTATAACAGCTGCAGCCTGCATACACCAGACACCTATTTGCCTACCAGTGAAGAATACTGGCTCTACTTAAGGGCCTTCCCTTACGGAGAATCCGTAATTTACCGTATTTAGAGCCTTATAAACTCATAATTTGAAAGTTACAAAGTTATAATAAAAATACAGTTATAATCTTCAGTAAGTATATTAACATTCCTTTCCCCGTTATCATTTTTTATTTTTGTTTATTATACTCATGATATTAGCTTCCAAAGTAGTACCAATTACTTAAAATTGAAGCATACTTTCAGCATCTCCCTAGTATTTACAAATTACGTTTATTTGAAACATACGACAATAGATATACAATTTCATTAACTAAGTACATATTCCCCGTTTTAATTTTTTTTAGATCAATTTTGAACTAAGACAAGTAAAAAAAAATAGCATTTTTTGCGGTCTCGGCAACGCGTCAAATATTGTATGGTCAAGGTCGTTTGCTCGGGGGGTGGCCTTAAGGGGCCGGGTACCCTTGGGATTTCTCATACAAACGTAATTCCAAAATCATTTTCTCATACGAAAATATTTAACATGTTTGAGTTATTTTTCAGTTTAAAATAGTAATTACCTAGGTTCCTACACAAAAATTTACTTCAAAATATTTAAACAAAAAATTTATTTTTTTTGTTTTAATTTTTTTTTAGTAAATTTACTACTAAATATTTAAACACTAAAAATAGAGTAAAACACTAAAAAATATATAAATAAATAGTAAATTTACTACAAAATATTTAAATACTAAAAAATATTTTTTTTTTGTTTTAAAAAATTTAAAACAAAAAAAAAATTAGTTTAAATATTTTGAAGTAAATTTTTGTGTAGGAACCTAGGTAATTACTATCTTAAACTGAAAAATAACTCAAACATGTTAAATATTTTCGTATGAGAAAACGATTTGGGAATTACGTTTGTATGAGAAATTCCAAGGGTACCCGGCCTCTTAAAAGCTATGTATAATATGCTACAAAGAATGACAATATTAAGGTAAGCTTAGAGTCGTTTGGAATGAAATTCATACTTTTTTTAAAATACTTAATAGCTATATTATTTTATTTCAATTCCCTAGAAAGATAAAAAAGAAAACGTCTCATAAAAACTCGCTTCATCAGAATATAATAATCGTTAAATACGTATTGTATTCATTCGCAGAAAATCAAATTACAGATTGATTGCAATTTACATTATATGAATATTTTATTGAGCAACCTTCGCCTTAATATTACCGATGTGACAAAAAAAAATTGAGGGTATGTGAGTGTAAGATAGAGGACATATTCTGTACCTACTTATCAAAAGCCTAAACTAGGCGATAGCCAAATATACTTCCTTTTAATTTATTTTTTCATTTATTTTTAACGTGTTTACTGCTTATTAATTAAAAACTAACCAGTTAGTCTGTTAACTATATTATAATCGCCTCCGTGGTTTAGTGGTATAGAGCGTGGCTCTTGACTCGGAGGTCGTGGGTTAGATTCCCGCGTTGGAAACATGACAAGTTTGGTTACGACAATGCAGGCTGATCACCTGATTGTCTGACAAGTAAGATGATCCATGCGTCGGATGGGCATGTAAAAAGTCGGTCCTGCGCCTGATCTCTCGCTGGTCGTGTCGGTCTGCGGTCCTACTGGGCTATGAGAGTAAAGGAATAGAGAATGCTCATGTGTACTGCGCAGTGCGCACACACTTGGGCACTATAAAATTACTCCTGCGTAGCTGGCCTGGTTTCAATGAAACCGGCCACCGTCACCGAAACCGGTGTGGGAGCTATTATTATTATATTATAATGAAGTTAGCTATGACTGAAAATTATTAGCTTAATTACGTGACTTAGTGAAATGTGTCAAACGCACAGACATAATAATATATCTGCAAGATCTTGTTCTATTTCTGTAGTCAAATGCCCACAAATTAATTTCTTGTTTTCTATATAACTATGTTATGGTTTAAAATAGAATACATATTATTTCTTCGCTTAAGACTACCTGCCTGAGAGAAGATTTTTTGGGTCTGATTAAATACTAGAATATTATAATCCCTAAGGCCTTAGCCTAATCCGCGTGGCGCGTACAGCTAAAGTATGTTAATAAACAAAAGGAAAACTTTTTAACACTTTATTAATTAAAAGCGATGAATATTTATGCAAATCAAATAATAATTACCTGTATAAATAAATTTAAATTAAAGAGGATGTTAATGTAATAATTTGATTACCCTGACAAGGATTTTGGTTTACATAATTTCAATACAAGTTTTGTGCTGCGGCAATTTTTTTATTAATCATGTAATTTTGACGCTGTGAATTAAAATTACATCTCAAATAACGTGTATACAGGGTATAACAAAAGTAACTGCCGCATTTAGAGACACTTAATTATGATTAGCCTTCAATGTAATGAAGAGTTTGACAAATTTCATTGAGGCTTATGTCAAAAATTTCATTCAATTACATTTAAGTATTTTAATGTTCGAGTCTGAGTACGGCGGTAAATAGGTACTTTAGGGTGTGTATGTGTCCGTTACGTAGAGCTCACTGTGAAAGTAGCAGCGTTGAACTTTTGGTTTTCTGAAACGGCCTGACATATCCTTGTTATATTATATCCTAATACAGTAACGAAATCACGAGAGAAAACACAAAAACCTCCTATGTTTTAGAGAGCAATCAGCCTAGACTCTACATTCCTAGTGCAAAAGTCCATTGTCTATCTATGAAGCGTGAGAGAGAATCACGTGTCAAATTATACCATCACGCATTTGTTCATCATCATTTTATTACGTCGTTCTGGCATCCAGACTTTTGCCATTTTATAGAAGCTCAATCTTTTCCTGCATATAATACTCCCACACCGTTTACGGTGACGGTGGCCGGTTTCATTGAAACCAGGCCAGTTACGCAAGAGTAATTTTATAGTGCCCGAGTGTGTGCGCAATACACAAGAGCACTCTCTATTCCTTTACTTTCATAACCCAGTGGGACGGAAGACCGACACGACTGGCGAGAGATCAGGCGCAGGACCGACTTTTTAAATGCCCACCCGACGCATGGATCATCTTACTTGTCAGACAATCAGGTGATCAGCCTGCATTGTGTCCTTCCAATTTGGAAGTTCCAAACTTGGAGATAACATATTATATTCCAACGCGGAAATCGAACTCACGACCTCCGAGCCAAGAGCCATGCTCTGAACCACTGGACCACGTATAGGCGTTCATAAAAGGCGTTTTCCTGCAAATGACCCCAGTGGAGTCGGAACGAACAGCAACTATGGAGTTTCGACGATTCAATGTTGAGAGTTAATATATTTAATGACGAGTTAATGTAAACGTTAAAAAGTGAAGAGTATAAAATAACTAGATGACGCGGTGAACTTCGTATCGCGTTTTTCTCCTAATAGAAACCTTCCCGGAATTGCACAAGTATTTCGTGACTAAAATAAGCCAAATCGGTTCAACCAAAAATCCCAAAAACCAAAATTACTTAATTTATATATAGATTGTGAAATATGGTCATTCTATAAACTTAGTTAAATATTATCGTCTTCATATTTTATTTGCCGTCCAATGATACAGCCCAAACCAAAAACAAGACTCACAAGTGCGTTGACATAAGTGTAAGTTGTGCGAAGTCGATACTGTTGTAAGTGAGGCGTGCACGGTGCATGCATGCAACACTATATTAAACGTGCATGCGGCGAGGGTCACAAGACCCGAGTACCACATGACTAATGCCCGCGAGTTACTTCACTAGGGCTGTCGAGCGTTAGTAAATTTATTAATATTTGTAACGGAAATTCTTGTTACATACTTGCTAATTGCGGGCCTACTGTCAAAACGCTAGCCCCGCCTACACACAACGCTATCCTCCAATCGTGACACAATAATTCCATGAATCGTGCTCCCGGGCAATGTGTTTTAGGCTGCAGCTAATAGTGAACGATATCGCGTAACAACGGTTCCCGCATTATAGCACGAAAGTAAAGGTCGTAAGTCCCAAACTGTTTTTTGATGATTACTTAAAAACTAAATACAATACTAATATTATGTATTTCCTTTAGCTATTAATTTATAAAGTGTCACATGATTCAAATTCAAATTGTAGTAGTGCAAGTTATTATTTAATGATGTAACTCAATAGGTGTAACAGACATTAATTGTTGAAATGCCCAAAAAAATTCATAATTTCGAAAAATAAAACTATCGAGTCAAAATAAGTGAATCGTGTTTTCCGTTAGCTAAATATCAGATAAATATACAATAATTAAATAAATCTCAATTTCATTTGAGTCAATCGTCTTCCGGGATTTTAATACTTATTAGAAAACACAGCAAAATTGCACAGCCCGCTCTTAAGTTAGGAACTTAGGAACAATCACATACATTTTTATTACAATTGACCCATGGACTTGACTGTAACTTTTATTTAGGATAGACAACACCTACCTAGACAGTAGTAACCAGTCACAAACCCCTTCTTAGATGGCTATCATATATGACTATTTAATAATATAAAAGGCAAGATGAAAAGCCAAGCAATATAACATAAAATATATGTATAAGTAACTGTTTTTCGTCTAAAAATATATTAAGATTTTTAGTAACAACATTTCTTACAATTATAATTATTTATAAAACGCGTGCGATCTCCTTTCTGTAGGTTCCGTTTAAATTTGTAAGAGCTTTTATGATCTCGTAGTCTCTCCTTTGTTCTATTCCATTCAACGCTCACAATAAACGCCACTATCACTCTGCTTTATCTGTATTGTAAGAAAAATAACAAAAGACTTCTTTTTTCATTCAAAACAAACCAGAATATTATGAATCATTTTGAAAGTTTCAGGTATTATTCTTGAGCTTTCAATGTTTATGGATGACTCTAGTATGCGCTATATATATACATATATATATATATATATATATATATATATATATATATATATATATATATATATATATATATATATATATATATATATATATATATATATATATATATATATATATATATATATATATATATATATATATATATATATATATAGTTGTAACATCTATTAATATCTATTAATGTTGTGTTAATCTTCTGGTGAAATATTTATTTAAATCACTTTCAAATTTCCTGGACCATCTGCGCAGCACTGCCACGAGGCGGCACTGGCAGGGTCGCCATGCAATGTGCAGGCTTCGGGAGTATACATATTAAAAGATGAGTTTCACTCGAATGATCTTTATAAACCGCATATTTTATTAACTACTTATCCTAACTTACATAGGAGGGAGGGCGGAGGCGATACACACACTACAGAACAAAATATAGTAATTTTAGTCACGATAGCCTCTCTTTCACCAATCACCATATTAATTGATATTTCCCGATCTTGCATATTTTTGTTGCACCATTTATTCTCACATTACATTTTAATTGATAATACATTATAAATGGTACTTCAAAATAATATAAAATATAACGATGAAAATGAAGTGGTAGCCCTTAATCAGTACAAGTGCACACATGTGTGGAGGCATCTGTGTCAATTGCTCGCGACTGTCGCGCGTCCTCTTCTCTGTATGTGTGTTAACTATTTATCGTTAAATTCCCTGTCCAGACTCATTATATTAACATTAAATAACTCTAATTTGAGCGGTTCTTACATAGTCGAGCGATCAACAAAGGGTTAAGTGGATTTAAGGACTCCTTTGTTTAAGTTTTGTTATTGTTTCTAGAGTATTATATCGTCTTTGTTTTGTATATTTTATGATAGAGTTAAGCTTTGATTAACCCTAAGTTATCCCTAACTTATCAATTAACCCTAACCGATTAACCCTAAGTTATCAATTTCAGCGATATGCTATCATAATATCTGTTTTTAACAGCTTAAAATAATAATCGCTGAAAAGAATCCCGCTCAAAAGGAACCTCTAATAATTCCTGTGCGTTACGAAAGAAAATGGAAAACAATTTAGTCCTTACACGTAACCCTCAGCCGGGGTAAGAGTGTCAAAGTGTACACTCGTTTCCCCTAAAATCTAAATCAAGTGAAGAGGTCTGAAAGTAAAATTGCCCTTTCGCCGCGTTAAACGGGGCGCGGGGATTCCTAAACGCCATTACTTACCTTATTACCGATTTCATTAGACGCTTATAAAGCTTTTTATTGCAATACTCGAATGATATTGAGAATGTTAATTATCTTTTTATTATGGATAGAATAATTGAGTTAGACGTAATGCGAATAACAATTATTATTGTTAACCAAAAGAAACAAGTATTCATCCACGATATATTTTTGGAGTATTAGAATTATTATTGTGGTGAGGTGAATCTTTTGTACCTAATCCGAGTCAAAACTACATATGTATTATGTATATGAATAGAAAAATAGAGTGCAATAAGTATGCGGGTCGAAGAGTGAACACGAACAATAGCAGTCAAGTGTAATCGCGATTCAATACTGCGACAATGTCGATATGAAATTTCATTAACGAGGGTCGACTCCGCAAGACGGGCAAACAGGGAGCGTTAACCCACGAATAATTCACACGCGAGCCCTACAAATAGTCCCCTCTCCCCTCTCCCTCGCACCGCAAACTGAGTTATTTATCGTCGTCCCCCTCGCACCTGCCCCCGGCGAGGACAGGAAATACCTGCGCGTGTTTTTGCCCTCGCGGCGCCATCTAGAGGCGGGCGCGCGAACTGTCAGCGGCCCTATGACCGCTTCGCCGCTGTTTGCGAAGTTTCATGTAAAGAAACACGATATTCTAAGTTAGATTACGTTTTCTCGGAACGCATCTAACCAATTTGTTTTGTAATACTCCCAGGACGTTTGAATGCTTCAGTCTCTGTGTATTGTTGGTAAACGTTTTCATGTTATATTATCTTTGTCCGCTAAACGTTTTACGAAATTGAAAATTAATTTGTTTTTTTTTATCTAACAAACGACGGGAGCAACCTTAAAACCTTAACAAATAACAAGTTTTGAGCAGGCAGTACCTATAGTCAAAAGTAAATAAATAGTCCATCTACCCTCAAATTTCAATTAATTTGTTTACGAATGTCAATCGTAGGTTAGGTTAATATGCTACATTTACATTTTACATCTAGCGATTCGTGTAAAACTGGCTATTATTCAGTAGACATTAAGCAAAATATACTTAGTAAAGTGTCCGTAGCAATCCGCGGCCATGTTTTAACATGACATTTACAGAATGGCGCATCCGCTCTCTCGCGCAAATGTCAACCGTTCATATACTCATAATGGCATAAAGTCGCGGCTAATGAATTTTTATACTTTATTTACATACGTTCCATATTTATTGGATAGCGCGTTCCCGAACGCACCTTGATATTTTTTGCGAAGAAAGTATAAAGATTAATTACGAGTATCCAAATAATTAAAAGCTTTTTATAGAGCTGCCAATTATTTCGATGTTTTTCATTTACCAACAATTATTTTGCAACAGAAGTATGGATTAATATTCGTTGAAAATATTTTAATATTTCGAACGCCGCGCCAGCAATTTAATAAGGTTTGTATTTAATATTAATATAGCAGTCTGATTAATGGTTTATTGACCGTTGGCACCAAAGCTGTTAAAGACCAATTAAAAACTTTCTATGGTGATTAGGAAATGTAGAATGTGCAATTTTTCAACGCCTTCCACATATTTTGTAGGTATCATCTGGCATTTCTGTTACCATGAGAGCGATCAGCGAACATCGTTTTGCGGTTAACCACCAGATAGGTATATTCATAATATTATAATAATCATCTGCACGAACTACTTGTTTATAACTTGCATGAAGGAAGGAAAACTAAAATAGAAACCATGACGTGATTATTTAACAATATATACCCTTAGAGGGTAGAGGGTAGGTTACTTTTTTTTAAGACTGTCCCAATCCAAAACTATCATTGCTAGGAGTCTGATTGTTTTTGCTACTACCTATCTGATTTCATGGGCGTGCGTACCATGAAGGCATAAAAGCACTGCTTACCTAATGATAAATACTTGCTATACACATATTTTAATTTAACTTTCGCACGTTTTAGATGACGTTAGTTATTATATAAAGTAAAAAATGAATACATTTAAAACGCCTAAATTTATAAAATAGCAAAAACTAATTTGCAAAACTTCATAAAAACATTATTATTTAATCGCAACGGCCCGCCGAGCGGAGATATATGCATTTGAGGCCTCGCAGACCTCGGACATATGTGTGCGATGTGATTTTTGTATCGGTGCACAGATTGCAAACGCACACAGACATGAATATCTCATTTGCCTAGTACGGGCAAGTAGCTTCAAGGACTGCGGCAGCCGGCAGGTCTTCCGATTTCCGAACTTATCCGAGCGCCTCCGACGCGGCGTTCGGTTCGGGTTCGTTGCACTTCACACTTCGTTGCCTATTATAATCCGAGTAAAAATAATGGACGGAAATCTAATTACGCGTATGCATGTATAATGCATTTTTGTTTAGTAAGGGTTATATTTGTTTACATTACATTAATGTTTAGTATTTTTGGAACGCCATTTTCTTTTTTCATGTGATGAGCACTGTTACGATAATTTTTGTTTGCGCAAGTTTATAGTTTTCTAAAACGACTTTTTTGTTTTAACATTTAAAAGTTTGCACATTTTAACAGTTTAATAGTTATTACTGAGTTTCTATATTAAGTGCGTTTTTGATTTCTTAAAAATGTTATTTGACTGTGAGGTCTGTGTTGAGAATGTGTGTTTATTAAAAATTAAAAATAACAAGTTTTCACAATTGTCATTCAGTGAAAAGATTCAAATTGTGTCGAAAGGTAGGTGTGTACCCGAGTTACAATTAAATCAGCAAAAAGGCAATGCAACTCGGAAGTTTCATGTTAAAAGTTATGAATCATATAACTGGCTGTGTGGTTGTGTGCACACGATTAAATTATATAGTTTTCCTTGTATATTGTTTAATAATTGTAGTTCAGTGTGGACTGATTCAGGATATTCAGATTTAAATAATTTCTATAACGCGGCAAGGAAGCATAACCATACAGAAAAACATCTGGAGGCCTGCTTAAAATTAAATACTTTTGGTAAATCTCGTATTGAAATGAGTATCAACAGTCAGTTACGATTAGATATTGAGAGGCATAATGCTAAAGTCGATCGCAATAGAAACATTTTTCATAGGCTGATCGATGTTGTTTGCTTTCTGGGAAAACAAGAATTAGCTTTTCGCGGTCACGATGAGTCAGTATCGTCGTTAAATAGGGGTAATTATTTAGAAATAGTAAATTTATTAGCCAAGTATGATGGAGTTTTAGAAACCCATTTACAGAATACGAGTACCTCATTGACGGGCATGTCGAACCGTACGCAGAATGATTTGATCTCGAGCCTTGCATCTGTGATGATCGATCGCGTTAAAGCCGAAATTAAACAGTCCGATTTTGTCGCCCTCATGGTAGATGAGACTCCTGATGTTAGCGGCCGTGAAAAATTTGTATTAATTTTGAGATATTTTCGTGATTCAGAAGTAGTTGATCGATTTATCAAATATGTTGATGTCAGCGCGGATCGGACCGCTATAGCCTTGAGTTCTATAATTTTGGAAGTTTTAGAAGAGTTCGATTGTGCATCCAAATTAGTTGCACAAACTTACGACGGGGCAGCAGTTTTATCCTCACAAATTAATGGCGTGCAGGCTTTGGTGAGGCAAAAATGTCCACAAGCTATGTACGTTTGGTGTTCAGCACATGTATTAAATTTAGTTTTATCGAAATCTTTCGAACGAGTTGCTGAAACAAAACGCTTTTTTAGTATTATAAAATCAATCGCGGCTTTTTTTCACACTAGTACAAAGCGAATGGCCCATTACAACAACTTTGCCGATATGAAAAAGCTGCCTCGTGTCGCGGAAACAAGGTGGACGTATCACTCGCACACGGTTAATGCAATTAATAATGAGTCCACCCACCTCCTAGAATTGTTTGAAAATATGAACGAAAATACACAAGACTGGGATGGTGAAACACTGACACAAGTCAGTTCATTTTTATTTAATATGAAAGAATTTGAATTTAATTTTCTATTAAAATCTTTCGCAGATATTTTTGCAGAAACGGATATTCTGTACGATATTTTGCAAAAAAAAACTAGTGACATCTCGTATTGTGTAAGAAAGATAAAATAGTTAGAGTCATTTTTAGAACGTTTCAGAGAAAAGTTCGAGATCTATTATGATGCCGCCGTTCACATAACCGGACCACCTAAAACTTAAAAGAAAGCGCAATGTCGAAGATGTAAAAATACATTATCGGCGAATTTTTGTTGAAATAATTGATAATGTAGTGAGTGAATTAAGAAATCGTTATAAAAACATTAAAGATTTAAAGTTTGTTGAGCTACTTTCTTGTGAGAATTTTAGAAAATATAATGAATGTTTCCCTGAAAATGAAATCAGAGAATTCACTAGTAAATATCAGGCAAATTTTAATTTTGATAAATTGAAAAATGAATTGCGCTGTATTTATAGATCACCTCAATTTGCAAATAGTTGTGTATTTAGTATTATTCAAAATTTGTATAATGACAATTTGAATAAAGTTTTTTCTGAAGTGTTACGATTAGCGAAATTCATTGTGACTATCCCAGCAAGCAGCGCATCGGCAGAGCGTTCATTTTCGAGTTTAAAACGTATCCACACATATTTGAGAAACACACAAAATCAACAACGAACAGATCTTTCCATGATTTCTATAGAAAAGGCATTAATGATAGAATTAAAACGCAATCCAACTTTCTATGACGATATCCTAAAATTATATTTAAAAAAGGATAGGCGCATAGATTTAATCTATAAATGAATGAGTAGTTTGTTTTTTACGAACCCATAGTTTTATTATTAAGTTTATTTATATATTTTGCGAATCACATGAAAATCGGCCTTTTTAACGGCCACATCGGATATCTTGCGAGGGACGTGTTCTGTAACTATCACTCACTTGCATAAGATATTTGAGGTGGCCGAAATCTTGCATCTATAGTATTTACATCAGAATATAGTAAATCTCAAGTAACAGGAGTCCGGAACCATGAGTATGTGAAAATTGAAGCCGATTAGGTGAGTACTTAAAATAGTTCTCGATGTTCTCGACAGATGGCGCTAGCAATATTGCTGTCGCTGGCTACCTTGCGCTATTAAGATTTTTTCCGACCATATAATATAGGCCATCCAACTACTCCGCTGGGCCCCGCATACCCTGTGTCATATTGCTCTGCACGCCACTGTCTGATTTCATAATTCATTCCTAATTTAATTAGAACCCAGATACGCCGTCAGTTTTTCCTCATTCTGTTAACTCAAAAAGCTACTCTATGAAACTTTTAAAATTTAAATTAACATTATCGATAAAATATTATGGCGTATCGATACATCGATAACAATCTTCCCTGTCGTGAGTCGTGACTAAAGTCGATTACACACGCACCTCTCCCCACGGTGCGCGGTGTAGTAACAGCTTAATAACTAATTACCTTCGCCTCTACCGCATCTCACGGAACTTTAGACTTTATTATTTTTATGAATACTAATACTACACTTAATTAGAATATAATTTATTTTATCGCTTGCCCATTAGTAGTATTTAATTTAGTTTCTTCACACCGTGTGATGAATTATGTGCTTGTTATTCCTTGGAATAATAGAGTTTGTAAATCGTAACATACTAGACTATATGTTTAACCTACATTTTGAAATCGTAACCGATTTAAATAATATTTTTCTTGATTCTCATTTTTTGTCTTTATAAAATTGTTAACGCTTAAAGCCATTCATGATTCATATTATGATAACGGTACTTTGAAGCTCATTGAATGCTCAGAGTTCAGGATTTTGAAAAACGTACTAAATTTCATTAAATAGAAAGAGAACATTACTTAGACATTGTTTAAAACAATACCACATAGTGTATGATCTGGTAACACGAGAGAATACAACTCTAATAAAAGCTTTTACAAAAAGTAGAGACTAATGTCATAATTTAGCTCAGTTCTTAAAATCAAACGTGCTCAACTCAGAAAACTTTAGTGCACTCCATTCTTAACCGATATAAAAAAGGAGGTTGTATGTTTGGCTGTTTTTTGCTACTTCAGGTTGTACGCGTACATTGAGTCTACTGACCATATTATTTATAACATTGTGCAAAAATTGCGCAAGGGAAATTTGATACTGCCTCCAAATGTACCCTCTACCTTTTCTGGCATAGATAATTCCAATCTCATTCTTAACAACCTTACGAATTTTGCGGCCATAATAAGCGCAGAAAACTTTTACAGTAAGTGTCATATTATTACGTCTTTAGAGCTTGCCTTGGAGTGCAGAGGAAAGTGGTTTTTATATCGTGCACATAAAGGTTAAAATTGTATAAGTGATTACAGTGCATTGAAGTAGCTATTGTTGCGTGTAACATTGTCGGGACGTTACGCGGTAGTAACTCGGTATAACATTGTAGTGGCGTCCAAGTGTGTCAACTGTCAATTGCCAGCGCCTTTTTGTCTCGCCCTCCTCTCGATTGTTCAATTTATAACCTAATGCGTTTAATTTTAAACCTTATGATTATAGAGATAAGATGGTACAGGATCGTCCGCGACTGTTCGTTTGTATGACGCACGTATGGTCATTTAAATGTCGTTATAACATGGCTATTTCCCAACAATATTTAGATTATCCTATTATTTTTGTAAAGAATATGAGATGAGTTATTATAAAAATAGAGACAGATACACAGAATATGATAGAGATACATGTCAGTAAGTAGTAACTTATTTAGTAAACAGCTGATTACTATCTGACGTTTACGATAAGGAACATGTCAGTAGTAAAACTTCTTAGACGCTCATTATAATGTAGAGTATCAAACTTTCAACTTTCATACTCTTTAGAAGTACAAAATATGTATTATACTGTTTAAAAATCATTAATGGTAATGTCCAAGTAATGTTTGCGAACAATAAAAAAGACTAACAGCACAAGATTTGTAAACTGTAAACGACATGTAAAAGTTCTTCGCAAAACAAATATTTACTCGAACAGCAAACACTAACGTAAGCCGTGTTTACGTACCTACATTTAAAACAATTGCCATTAGGTCACTTGAATAAATAAAGATTATTTTTTAAATTTCAATAACTATTTTTTTTTTCACAAGGTTTGGTTGTAATTATAACGTAAAAAAAATGTTTTTTCTGTAACAACTCTTAATTATTAATTTATTGCTATTTGCTATGTACTTTTACTAAGTCAAAAAGTCTCTACTTACTACTACTAATTCCCAGCCAATATGATGTTACTAAGTTTCACCACTCTGATAAGAGCCGGATAGGCACTTCCACAACTTAACTTGACAGATAGAGTAAATTATGGAGCATCTGCCTTCATCTGCCAAATAATCCGGCACCTTATCAGGAAGTGGTGAAACAGGCCCTTAGTGTTTTAAATTACATAATACATACCTATAATATTATGCTTATTTACAAAAACAAACCTCCAGAGATCTTTAGATTAATCTCATTAAAAAATAAAAATGTAAGAAAACCACCCAAATGTTATCGACCAATGGTTCTCATTTTTTGCGTATCGGATTCCACGCTCAGAGTAAAGGAATGCGCCAAATACTTCGGGGAAGCACAGGTGCGCTCAACCTTCCCAGGATCGAATTAAAACCGGGACAAGGGACGCTGATTGCGTCATAAATATGGATTCCTCTGACAACGGAATAGGTACTACGAAAACATTCATACGATTCTTCTGTTTTGTAAAACCTACCGGATTGGACCTAAACTGTAAAATATGTTGTTAGTCGATCAGAATAATCTTGTGAGTTGTGCTTAAATAAAAAGAAAACTGAAACACAAATAGACTGGACTCTAAAGTGTCTAAAGAGATAAATTTCTGAGGTATCTTACTTGCTAATTATGTAGGAACTAGGAATATCTAACGCACACATGTTTTCTTAACTTTGCACCAATTTGAAACTAGCATTTGCCGCCTTCTGAAAAGCGCCTTATTCATAACAAAACAATGCGGTGAACTAAAATATTTGTACAGCGAAACTTTAAGCAGTTGCAGAATAAACCCCATCCTCGCATGCATTTTATGCCCGAGTCATAAGCGAACAAAGTCTCGAGTTACTGCCTCCAACCGGCAACCGTCTGCTTGTGATTTACTCACCGCTCTTGCCTATTTTACCTCCAACAGGACCATATTATTAACGCCATAAGGATCAATCTCAGGCAAAATAACGGACGAACTGTACCAATAAAACTCGCAAACTGTTACTCCTGTTCTCGTCAAATTGCCAGAACTTTATCAAATTTTAAACGCAATTTATGTTGTTCATTGTTTTGACACCTAAGCTAATTATTTTGATACCTTTTAACATCTGTTAATTGTGTTTACGTTGACAAAATTAATGTTAAAGTGTGTTATTGTTGTTGCGTCTATCACCTTTGCCAGAATTACTCGATCAATGTTTTTTTTAATGCAAAATTGCAATTAGAATTTTCAGTCTCACTGATATTCAAATCTTGATTAACTACTTAGACACCAAAATATAGAATTGCTCAGCAATATTATCAATGTAACAGTTATCAAAAGTTAAAAAGTTAGCTGATAGAACTTTTGTATACAATAGAGTAGATTTATGCTATGGTAGAGCTATGCCATATTATGTTAGCCAGGAGACCCACAAGGGATTCCTTGAAAAATTCCATAAATATTATTATTGAAGTGAAAACTTCTTTAGCGGCGTTGAGCACTTTTGTGGGATGGGTAAAAACTGTGAACCTCGCGTCAGATTCTCGTGCTGATCGAAAAACCAAGGAAAACCGTAAGACGGTTGGAGAGTAGTGTTGTAACATCGAAATTGATTAATCGAACAATCGATTGTTTTTTTTTTATCGATTGTAAGGGTTTCGATTAATTAAAAAAATCGATTTTTTAATAATCGATTTTCATAAAAAATGGGTTAAAAAAATGCACAACGTTAATAATCAAGTTTTCACTTCTGCCGGCACTCCCGGAGTGCAACCCGTCTTTTTTTTTTTTTGAACTACCAATATAGGTTTATATTATACCAAGGTAACGGCTATTAAATGCTCAGCCTTTATCAAAACAATTGTAATAAATTAAAAACACAATCCCGAGCGTCGCGTCGGGGCGCGGGGCGGGTGTCGCGGGGCGCGGGGGGGGGGCCTCATTTTTTGCGGGTACAACACCTCGGGTCAAGTGCGGGGGACGCTAATTCCGAGCGCGTGGCGTCCCCGCGTCCGTGTCCCCGCGCTGCGTGACCCTCCCGGCTAGGGTTGGCGACATTTTTTTATTTGTTCTAAATTCTAAAAGGTTGAGCTAATTGATTAACTTCTTATAACGATGCCACTGAACACTTTACAATCATGATTAGGACGCTGTGCAACTCTCAATTTGGGCATGACCCAATTTACATGTACTTGTACAATACGGGAACCGTATATTATTGCGGGATAAAACTATCCTCTCCGGGACGAGAGTTATTATTTTCTTAGATTTTGTTTCAGCAATTTCATATTAGGTACAGACTACAGCTGTATCAAGTATCCATTTGAGATTTCATGGCTTGGCTGGATAAAGTAATCTAAAACATTTTATCTTCCAATAATTTTTATGTTTTGCTGACTGTACACACAAGATAATAATAAATTAATATACACTCGGCAGCCCTACTGGTCGTTTTCCCGGCGGATTTGCGTTCGCGTAGTAAAATAAAAAGGGCGATTTGGCCCTCCTCGCCGCGCGATTAGCGGCGCCCGGGGAAATTAAAAGTATTTTATTCCAGCATTTATTCCCTTTTTGTTTGTGTTGAATAACGCGGCCCCCCGCGGCCCCTCGTGGCCCCTCGTGGCCCCTCGTGGCCCCTCGTGGCCCCCAGGGCCCCCGGCGCGGCGTGTGACGGATGGGTATTGATAGCGTTATCTCCAGTGTATGACCATACATTTATTGTCATTCATGTTTTTTTCATGTAAAACAACTCATGCGGTATAGGGCCGTCGTTCTCTCATTTTAGTGAGTTACATTATCTTACTGTTGCAATAAGTGACTAATAAGTAATAACGTTTGATAGGTATCATAAGGCCTAAGGGTAAACATTTAAGGGTAATTCCATGGTAGTTAACAAGTTATTATAAAATAAAACTAATAACAAAAGTTTTTTCTACCAACATAGAGCTAACAAAAACGCCGCAAATAACAAAGTTAACCAATTTAAATATTTATTCTTACGTAATTTGACAACAACATAAAAAGCGTAAAGTAATTATTGTATTTGTATTCAAGTTCTTAATGACGCCATTTTATCGTAGGTATTCTAAGGATTAAATCGCAATTATGGTTAATATTTCAAAAATTTGCATACGAATATTGTATAATAATTGCTATGATAATAAAATGAAATTACTCGGTGAATATCGTATTTTATAGTAAGTATTTTCTATAAAAAACTAAAAGTAACTACCTACTGATAGAGTTGGTAAAGGAGGTTATGACTTTTAAGGCCGCACTTAGACATACTTAATGATAACTTAATTTAATTTAATGAAGAGCTTTGTAAAGCTCTTCATTAAATTAAATTAAGTTAGTTTTCTGTAGAAAATATGTATAATATGGAGTTTCTGTAAATGTCAATTATATTAAAATTAAGAAATCATTAATTTTCTGTAAGTGCGGCCGTAATGTCGACTTCACCTTCATAATAATTATTTATTTTGACTATTAATTATTATTTTCATAACTCTTTGATTGACTTGCAAAGATAGCAGAAAAACTAGACAACAAACTTAGAATAGAAGCGGAGACTAGACATTCTCTATGATAGAAGTAACTAGGTATCGTTATAAAATAACACCCTTTAACTCTAGATACCTACCATTTATTTCTTACTGAATAGTTTTGATAATATAGATACATATTATTTTCATTAATTACTTACCTATCCTTAGGTCTGTAATTATTTATCTAAGCTTGCTGAAAAATTACCCAACGCCCTGGACTAAAACAATCAAGCGTGATAAAATTGTAGCACCCTGTAGAACCAATATGTAATTATCCCCGGTAAAACAGAACACCCTGTAGTTAATTGTAATCCGTATCACAGCAATTAGAGTGTGATACCGGCTTTATGATGCTCCCCCCTGTAGTCTGCATCAACCCTAAATCCCTGACCAACCCTTATAGTAGGGGAGGTCGCGCTCAGTTTAAAAAGTAATTTCATACCGAGCGAAAATCGTTACAATAATAGTATTCCACTAATACGTAACAGCTTTAATCGTCAGCCACTTCATAATGGGTGGAATAAAAATTGAGAGTATCTCAAAGTTGTTTTTGGGAATCGTATTGAATTGACATTAAAAAGATCCCAATTCGCACCCAATAAAGGTTCATGTCTAGATTATACACGTTTAGGTTCGGTAGGTGTTATTTGAGTTTTAGTATATAACAACAGATGGCGCTTTTAAAGTAAAATGTATATAATTCTTCTTCACAAATATTGACTATCGAATTAATTACTTAAAATTGCTATGTGAGATAATTTTATGGTTAATTCAAACGAAAATCGCCGTCAGCTGAATGTTTGCAGGTGGAAATGTCGTCTACGCGACGCCCTAGGATACATTGAGCGCGAAGTAGGGCTATATTGGTCATAGCTTATATAGCTGGCTGACGGTTTTTCCACCGTCGTATTAGCGACTGACGGTTTTCTTTATTATTTACAAAGTAGAAACATTCACTTGTATAAATTTTGTACGGTATAAAATGACTTTATATTCAAAAAATTTTTACATGTTCAGTAACGCGACTGACGTTGAATCCCCCGTCTGCAATACGGCTGACGGTGATTTTTTGGTTAAACATGACCTCCGTAATCATCCATCAAAGTTTCATTCGGTATAAAATCACTTTCCGCAACTATTTTTTTTACAACTTTGAAATACTCTCAGTTAACATTCCACCACGGGTGCGGCGACTGACGCTGATTATATTGATTGATAAATATTAAGCTACCGCTGGACAAAAATTTGGTCGGTATGAAATGACTTAGCTAACGATAGCACTACCTCCCCTACTATTAGGGAACTTTTGCAGATTTTTCTCATTTAAACTTACCGTCAAATCATTACTGTCGACTTGAAATATTTACGATTTTATTAATACCAACGGAAATTTCGTTAAGGTCGTTCAAAAGAGATTATTTATGTTGGTTATGGGTGTATTTTTAAAAAGTTTGGTGTTTTCTGCACCAAATAATATAAAATGACATAATATTCTGGTGTCCTGGATCTAAATGGTACTTATTGTAATCTGTGAAATAATAATTTAATTACTAACAGTACTTTAACTAACGTGGTTATAGCACATTTTTTAATTAGAGTTTGCTCTACTATTTCTTAAAGTACCTACTGTACGTATATTATATAAGTTTGTACATTCGTTAGGCCCGAGAATAGGTTTTTATCTACTTTTTATATTGATACTTGAAATAATTTATATGGCAAAACAACATCTGCCGGGTCAGCTAGTATTTTAATATTTTATAAGTTATAACAGCTTAATGTTACGAAAAATTTACTATGAACGTTACCAAATACCAATTCACAGTTCATTACCTCTACATCGTATAATATGTATTATTTTACTCTTAATAAAAATATGTAAGTAGGGTACCCACTTGATGTGGGATAGGTATGTATTATTAAAAATGTTTTTCGTAACAATAGTCATTAATTGAGGTGTTTTTGTACAGTATTGCTTCTCGAAATACGCGCTACCTGCAGAACTCCCCTTTGGCAATCCTAGTCTAGTCTCGCGTAACCAGAGGGTGATTAGGGTTGTCATTTTTTTTTTAAATACAGTACCTAATAATAATTGATGTAGGTATTGTAAAAGTCCAACATTTTTGTAAGAGTTGGATATTGTAACGATATCAAAATACGTTCTAATTCTATGGGATATTGTAGTAGATTCTTTTTAATTAGAGATTGTTTAACCATTGTTTTTAAAAATGTTTACTGATAGGTAGAGATTTTTAACGTAAGATGTGCCATTATAGCAATATTTTTCAAGGTAGCTGGCTTATTATAAATCACAACATACTAAACTTGGACGTTTCTGTTTTATTTTCAGCCAGATGCTAAAAAAAATTGACAAACTTTTTTTTGCTTCGCGTCTGAGTATACACAACCCTACAATCACCCTAATATTTCCGGTTCTACAAACGATCCCTTTCATTGAATCAAATATATCTATAATCACAAAAAAACTTTTTAGAAGGCAGACTTTTAAAGGTCTCTCTCTACCAATGATATTAATATGAAAAACTCTCGAAAGGTCTCAACAAACGTTACTAGTTACGACTTACGCTATTATGTGTTATTCCGTTTTCATTCAATTAACTATAATATTTTATTGTTCAGGCAATACTTATTCTATTCTCTAATATTTCTTAATCTAATTCTAAAATGTCGTTAGTTCTAGGTGGTTCTGGATACCTACTGTTTAACATAATTTTTAACACCGTATATTTTAATGTGATACATAATTAAACACAAATTAAACAGACAATGTGAGTTATTCAACACACTTTGTGGTGTTTTAAATAAAAATAAAAATTTCATAATTAGTTAACTTACGTTTACGTAAAAATTTATAAAAATTTACACATAAAGTTATTCCGTGTGACGTTTTTAGAAAAGTGGCTAAAATTAATATTATCGTAACTTACGTACCGTGGCGCCAAAATTCGTTTATCTGGATTCTCGCGGGAACCGTACTGTATTTTTCCAGGATAAAAAAGTATCCTAAGTATACTTAATATGTCCTTTTTCCCGGGATTCCAAGTATCGCCATGCCACAGCAAATCGGTTTAGCGGCTTAGGCGTGAAAACTGAAAAGGTAACAAACAACAGATTTTCGCATTAAAATATTAGTAGGAACTAGGAAGTATGGATAAATAATAAGCACCTAAACAAAAAAGCGATCAGGTACTGCAGCCAATCTTGCTACCCTTGCCTGATCCTAAGTAGGTACCTTTGAGTATCAATAACATACTACTGTTATTAATACTCTAAGGTAGGTACAGTCTATCAAGAAAGTAAAGAAATTAAAAAGTGGCAACATCGTAGTGTCATATCCCTTTCAAATCAATCTAAGAAAAAAGGGATGACACTACGATGTTGCCACTTTTTAATTTCTTCACTTTCTTGACAGACTTTAAGTAGGTAACTGTTTTTACAAAGTACATACTATCTAAATAATAAAAAAAAATTAACATGTTTTATGATGCAGGTGGAATTTACAGCAGCAGACTCCAAGGAAAAATGTTTAGAATTTTAATTCAATTTACGTAATAGGTACCTACCAGTGACGTCTACGAAAAATGTTGCATCACTTTTCATAAAATATCCAAGAAGAGTTTCCGTTATAAATGAATGTGATTTTTAAAAGCGAAGTCGGTACAGCATCGAGCACTGAGCATACAAATATAAAGTAAGGCAGTAAAGTTAGTGCAAACGGATGGCCGAGGGGGGAACTGTTGGGGGGTAGAGGGGGGGAGGTGCACAGTTGTGACGACACCGTGCAGTTTGCACCGCGGCCTCCTCCAACCTTCGCCAACTTGCGCCCATGTTCTTTGGAATCGTTTTAAATTAAGGAGCCGCAGAACACTTTCCGAGGAACAATCTGCCTTATTCATATGTCATACGAGCGAAAATGACTCTGACAGGTCATTGTAAGTCATCTTGAAAACGACCGCGCTCTCCCCCAACTCGCATTTGAGACTCTGTTCCCGAGGGGTAGAGCTGAGAATCGGTCGCTCGATGTGGAAGTATCCGGCGACACGGGTGTGAGTGCGGAGGTGAGAAATACATTAGTGGTACCGTTTTCTATTGGTCGTCGCTCCCGTGTTGATATTAAGCAGTCCACGTGGACTGTTCCGCGGTCTCTTGTCTCGTTTTTTTCGGCGGAGGTCTCGCTACCCGTCTCGTTCTAATCTACAACGAAACGTGGAATGTCATGTCCGGTTGTTCGGAAAGTCGTGAGCGTGCATCGTGCTTCGAACTTCGATACTATGTCGAAAGGAAACAGGTTTTTACGACATGTCAATCGAAATTATAGGGACCGCTCAAGTGTTATGGTTCAAATTTAATTGACACCTTCTATAATTTAGGTTTTTTTCGTTCCTCGAATATTGATAAACCTTTTTAAGTCAATTAAGGTTGTAAGTTAAAAGCAGTTGTTGCTACATTTAAATTATCGTCCAGCATTCGAATAACGCCACTTTTTGTGTCGGCATGATTTTATATAATATTGTGTGTTCTCTGTTTAGAGATAATAATAATTAATTATATCTTTCTGCTTCAGGTGATTTAATTCAAAGCTAAAAAGATAAATATCTAGTAGATTTTGAAGAATGCAGCATATAGATAACATCATTATGATCAGGATTCAGGAATCAGGATATTATTATAATCTTCTACCGACAATCACTTTTTTTTGTAACTCAGGAGTCAGGGTATTTCAAGTGCGTTTCTAGAACATAATTTTTTAATCTTTTTTGAGAATTTTTGGATATCTTTTAAAAAATTGTTATAATCCTCTGGATTCGTCCGCAATCGTGACACCTATTCTTAAAGGAACAACTTAAAATTCCGAAAAAATGAACCCCCTCCTTTTTAGGACGTCGGTGAAAACATTTCATAATATCACTAACGACATCTATCGTACTAGTTTATCAAACACTAACATCATGGTTTTAGTTCCAAGGGTTTCCTTGTAGTGCGATTACTGTGAAAGGCATTTCGGTGAGATCTCACAAGATGGCGCTATTTTTTTAATGCTGAATAATACCGTAAAACGGGTTAAATAGCAATGATTTTCAACTTTGTCCCAAGAATGTGTAGCCTGTAACTTTTTTTTTTATCTAAAATGACTTCATATCATGTCCGGTAATATCATAAAGGTAATATATTAGATAGGAGATCTGTGGTAATATACCTATCGAGGTATATTAACTTTATGGGTAATATAGAGAAAGAGCTGTTACAATATTTTTTAACCATATGCAACGAAAAATTATGTACCATTTCTATTTACCCAGCAACAGGGGTCAATAGAAACATGTAAAGGGGTGAATAGAAAAACTGTAAGGGCTGCCAAAATACTTGACCAACATGTAAAACGTAAGGTTGTGTATTTAAAACTTGTTTTAGTAGGTAGGTATATAAAATATGATTTTTATTTTTATTTTAAACAATTGTAATAAGCAATTATTTAAACTGATCTCATTTGTACAGAATGTTATGATCTGAATTCAATCAATCAAACAACATATTTATTCCTATTTTTATTTTTATTTATAATATACTAGCTGTTGTCCGCGACTTCGTCCGCGTGGACTTCAGTTTATAGCGCGCAGTGTCAACAAAATTGGTGTCTTTAAAAGCTTTTTAAAACCCTGGTACTTACCCCTTAAATCAAAATACCCAAAAACAGCTGTGCAGTGCGCACATAATATTTCATTTTTTAAAATTAAACCTAAAGCTTATTTAGCCCCCCATTACACAACTTTAGCTTAACCCATAAACTATTATGGTAGGATTAAGGTTTCGTGTTCGTCACTCATCAGTCATCACTGCGTAGATAAAGTACTGAGTAGTGAGTTATTCATTATCGACGTGCAAACTGCATAACAATCGCAAGAATTGAATAGCGCTACTCTACATGGTACCACCTCTTATAGAAAGATGCATGAGCAAGCGATAACGCGATGTAGGAGACGCATGGCGCCATCTATTATGATTTTTTGGAACTAACTTAATTTGAACAAATTTACGCATTTCACCCCCTTACAACCCCTTTTTCCGGTTAAAAAGTAGCCTATGTCCTTTCTCAGGCTTTAGACTATCTGTGCACAAAATCTCATTACAATCGGTTCAGTAATTTTGGCGTGAAAGCGAGACAGACAGACAGACAGACAGAGATACTTTCGCATTTATAATATTAGTATAGATAAGGGATAGCCCCATTCTGCGCATTTGTTTATGTTATCTATAATTAGGAACAATTCAGTATCATCGGATAAAGCTCTTTGGCCTCCATGTATCTTCATATCCCGGGTACTGTGACGATACAATGCCGATTTGTGTACTTATACCATATATTTTTTGCAACTATGAAAGTATTTATTTAGTTCTGATGACAGTTTAGTTAACCCTATTAATTTATCTCCATTCGCCCCTCATTCGTTGCTATTCACACATTAAGCGTTTCTATTATTCCCTACTACGTTTCTATTAAACCCATTAATACTATAGTTCTATTTATCCCAACGTTTTTTGATTTTTCTATTCACCCCGCAAATTCTATACGTGACCCCGTTTCACCGGTAGGTATTCAATGTTCTTTCCGTTCTTCCTAAAGCTGCGTATCGACTTCGCGCTCCTGGCGCGCGCGCCATGAATGACCGCGCCGAGAGTGCGTTCCGCGGAGCGCGTACCAAACATTTGAAGTATATCAATAAGCGCGCCTGGCGCGCGCGGCAAGCGTTCCAGTGTTTGACCGTTCATCATGGAAGCCAGCAGGGTACGGGCAGCAGCAGCTTTCGTAATTATTCACAGTATTATAAAGAAGAAAAAGGAGAAACGAAAAGTGCGTTGGTGGATAAAAGAGCTGTACCGAAAAAGAATGCAGTATGGAGTGTCGCTTATTAGAGATATGCAGCTCGAGGTGGTAGAAGACACAATGAAAAAAATGTCGATAGAAGATTTTTCACTTGAGAAGCATTTCGCGCGAGTTTTGCGAAGCTATTACGGTGACTGAAAGGCTGACAATAACTTATTTCTTGCCACTGGAGACTAATATACAAGCTAGCAGTCAATATTGGGAGCTGGGAGCGCAATAAACATAAAAAAATACAACTTGTCCGTCTCCATTGGCGCGCGCGCCACGACCACAGATTATTATTATATATTGGCCACGACTGATGCGCGGTAAAAAACCGACACCCGATGGAACGCACCGCTCCGTGTTCGCGCGCTCCAACGAACACATTGGCGCGCGTTCCAAAGTGGTATCCATTTTGCGCGGCAGGAGCGTGCGCCAATGTTCGATCTCTTGGAGCGCATAGTCGATACGCAGCTTAAGCTCCGTTTAGACCAAACGAGCGAATGCTCATTCTAGTAAAGCTCTTTTGATGTAAACTAACAACGAGCATTCTTTCGTTGTTCTAGTGTGTTCGCCACGTGTTCGGCGGTAAATAGGTAGAATGCTCTAAGAATCTCGCTCGTTTGGTGTAAACGACGCAAGAGCGTTAGAGCAATTGCCTAGAGCGTTCTTTCGTGTTCGGACGTGCTCGCTCTTCGAGGCGGTCTCTTCAAAGGGATTCTAGTGTTCTTGAAATATTTTACTTTTTGGAGGGGTTTTTTAAATTATCGAGTATTCTTCTTTTATTAAATTCGTCACCCACCAACGTCTTTTCCTTCTTTTCTTTTTCATTAACCCATCAGTCGTGGCAAAACGAGACACAATAGCTTTTTCATTGTTATCGCGGCCGGATGTGGCCGCTTGGGGCTTCATGAATTAATTGCGTTATAACAATAAATACAGCACTTGAAATCACAATATCGCTATTACAGTCAGACATAGTGTAGTTGTTACGTAGTTTATATACTCTTTGAGTGTAGTGTGAACCCTACTACTTATCGTTGACGAATGAGTAATGAGCATTCGCTCGTTTGGTCTAAACGGAGCTATATGATTCTCATCTATAGAGCAAAAATTCTTATTCTTGATGTTCTTGTTGATTCGATTGGTGTAAACGATCTAAAGTATGTTGTAACGAATTATAGTTTACACTAAACGAATACGAAAGAATGTTCTTGTGCTGTTCTTGCTCTATGTTCTTTTGGTGTAAACCCACCTTTAAAGGTACAATTCCGTGCATCGCGATCGATCGCGGTCGCGCACGACCTACGACTGTCGTCGGTCGCTCGCGACCATAGTCAGCGTATGAAAATGTATGGCGCCGCTTCCGAGGCCCGCGACAGACGCGCGCGGCCTACGACTGTCGTAAGCCGCGCGCGATCGTGTCTTGAAGTTAATATGTCATATTAACTTCAAGACACAGTCGCGCGCGGCCTACGGTCGGGCATGGCCTACGACAGTCGTAGGCCCCGCGCGACCGTGTCAAAGTTATATGACACGGTCGCGCGCGGCTTACGACAGTCGTCGGCCGCGCGCGTCTGTCGCGGGCCTCGGAAGCGGTGCCATACATTTTCATACGCTGACTATGGTCGCCAGCGGCCGACGACAGTCGTAGGTCGTGCGCAGTGTTGCCAACTATGGGGATTTCCCACTAAATTTAGTGGGAAAAAATAAATTTAGTGGGTTTTTTAGGGGGTAAAATATCTTGGGGATATTTTTGGGTGTAAAATTTTTGAAGAATGGATCTTTTTTTTTTGGAGTTTGGTATCGATTTAAATAAATTGTATAAAAAAATTACTGCAACAGCTACTAGATGGAACTGCCGCACAAAGCACATGTCTCTATAGTTTAACTGTTGAATTTAATAATATTTTAAAAATAAAAATATATTAATTTTATTTTAAAAAACCATTTACTATTAAAATTAACATTTTAATAATACATAAATGCTTACTGATTCTTGATTTTCTGGATTGTTGAATTGTTTTTTTATTCCTACAATATAAAAATATATTGTAATTTGTAACTTTTGTCAGTTAAATTTTAAATAAATAATTGACTGCCTGTTTTTCGTTTTTACCGTGGTCGAAACGATCGCGATCGCCATTTAAACCGGCTGAAGGATTTCAGCGTTCTGAGCGCTTAGTAGAACACACCCCATGTAATTTTAAATATTTTGATTTTTTGGGGAGTTTTGGTTGAAATTTAGTGGGTTTTGAACTACGAATAATAAAAACTAAGGAAGAGTAACTCCGTCAAAAAACATGCTCCAAAATACTTGTCAAAAAAGTGTACCTTAGGTTCAGTTTTCATACATTTGCAATATTTAGATGACCTTGAGCGGTATAAAGGCTGACATTACATGACAGTTCGAATGGAACCAAATTTAACAAAACCAAATCAAACTGTATTAGTATGGGAGTTACGTTTCCTTAGGTTTTATTATTCGTAGGTTTTGAAGTTGCTTTAGGGGGAAAATGTTTTGAAGAATTGGCAACACTGGTCGTGCGCGGCCGCGATCGATCGCGATGCACGGAATTGTACCTTTACAGTTATTAATGAATAACTAGATACCGTAATATAAATTTTAAATGAGCACATTATTTTAAGGGAAATAATAAAACGAGCGAATAAAAAATTACTTAGCGACTGATGATGAACATACTGTTTTAATAACTTGAGCGGTATGAATTTGAGTAAGCGAAAAATAAACTAAAGTAACGACTAATATTGATTTATAATAAAATCCAGAACGAGCTTACAAAAAGTGGATTGTGATTAATCTATTTTAGATATTAAAATTCTATCCGAGCGACTGTATTACTAAGTGAGCGACTGAAAATACATAGCGGGCAACTTCAATATTAAAGATAGATTCAATTTTTCTAAGTGAGGTTATACATTACGAACTACTAAAAAGTTCACTTTGAGCAAATTTAGGTGAGCTGCTTTATTAATGATTATTGATTACTGATATTCTATTTGAGGGTTTATCTATACTTATAAAATTACATGTCCTGACTGACTGACTGACTGATTCATCATCGCTGAGCAAAAACTGTTAAAGTTACAGCCACGAAATTTGGTGGGTAGGGTTGTTTTATTAAGTAGACACCCACTAAGGAAGGAATTTCGAAAATTTTACCCCGAAGGGGGTGAAATAGGGGTTGAAAGTTTGAATGAAAGTCCGTCATTTCTTGAGTTAGAAATATGAAACTTTATTTTTGGGTTACTGATTAAAAATGAATGGATACGTATTTAAGCGTTTTTGGAAATTCTACCCCCAAGGGGGTGAAATTGGGGTTGAAAGTTTGAATGAAATTCCGTTATTTCTTAAGTTAGAAACTTGAAATTTTATGTTTGGGCTACTGATTAAAAATGATTGGATACGTGCTTAAGCGTTTTTGGAAATTCTACCCCCAAGGGGGTGAAATAGGGGTTGAAAGTTTAAATGAAAGTCCGTCATTTCTTAAGTTAGGAACATGAAAGTTTATTTTTGGACTGCTGATTAAAAATGAATGGATAGGTATTTAAGCGTTTTTGGAAATTCTACCCCCAAGGGGGTGAAATTGGGGTTGAAAGTTTGAATGAAAGTCCGTCATTTCTTGAGTTAGAAACATGAAACTTTATTTTTGGGTTACTGATTAAAAATGAATGGATACGTATTTAAGCGTTTTTGGAAATTCTACCCCCAAAGGGGTGAAATTGGGGTTGAAAGTTTAAATGAAATTCCGTTATTTCTTAAGTAAGAAACTTGAAATTTTAGGTTTGGGCTACTGATTAAAAATGATTGAATAAGTGCTTAAGCGTTTTTGGAAATTCTACCTCCAAGGGGGTGAAATAGGGGTTGAAAGTTTAAATGAAAGTCCGTCATTTCTCAAGTTAGGAACATGAAAGTTTATTTTTGGACTGCTGATTAAAAATGAATGGATAGGTATTTAAGCGTTTTTGGAAATTCTACCCCCAAGGGGGTGAAATTGGGGTTGAAAGTTTGAATGAAAGTCCGTCATTTCTTGAGTTAGAAACATGAAACTTTATTTTTGTGCTACTGATTAAAAATGAATGGATACGTATTTAAGCGTTTCTGGTAATTCTACCCCCAAGGGGGTGAAATTGGGGTAGAAAGATTCAATGAAAGTCCATCATTTCTTGAGTTAGAAACATGAAAGTTTTTTGACGTTTGCGTTTGACGTTTGCTTAAATAGGGTCCCGTTTTTACCCTTTGTATAAGGAACCACAAAAAGGGGAAAGCTATCCATCTTTATTATTATACTATGTTAACGCGTACGAAGTCGCGGGCAACAGCTAGTATTTTATATTTTGATACGTGTTTTAATGAAAACTACAGATTGTTAAATGCGCGCGAATTCGAATGGGAGCGGGGCGACGAATCGTTGCAGTCAGGGTGAGTTGGGCTGCGGACCAATAGCGTTGCGTCACTGCGTGTTTACGATTGCCATGCGCTTGCATCACTGGCTCGCACGCAGCATTGTGCGTAATATATAAACAAATATACAAAATATTTAAACACTAAAAAATATTTTTAGTGTTAAAATATTTTGTAGTTAATTTTTGTGCAGGAACCTAGGTAATTACTATTTTAAGCTGAAAAACAACTCAAACATGTTAAATATTTTCGTATGAGAAAATTATTTTGGTATTACGTATGTATCAGAATTTCGATGGCACCCGGCCTCTTAACAGAAAGCCTACTTAACCAAGGTTACCGAAGCGGGGGGAGACAAAAACAAACACAATCCAGAAAGTCCAAAAGTAGGTTAGGTTAGAACTTAGACCACAACACAGAGGGAGCCAAGCGAGCGCAGCGAGCGTGCTGCGGCAGCAGCCGGCGACCGTCATAAAATTAAAGGCCAAATTAAGCTACTCACAATAAATTGGCTTGATAGTAATAAAAAAAGTTGTTTTAGGGATCCCTGATTAATAATGTTTCATCAAATAGTTATTTCATATTCATTTTTTTGTTTTAATATGAGCTCATTTATACTCTGCTCATTAGTGTATTTTTCAAAGTGGTTTTAGTATTTGAAACACTTCATTTAAGATAAAATTCCGCTCAGTATAAAAAATTTATTTGCCAAATATTGAAAAAAATGCAGGACGTAACGTTGACACTCAAACAGATATAAGGTCGCTCAAATATTATGATGCTGCTCATTTTGTATTTTAAGTAACTCAAATAATTAATTTGTAAGTTGCTGTTCTGTTAATTTTTTTTTTTTAGTTAACTCACAGTCAGTCGCTCAAATAGTAATTCTATAACCCAAATTAACTAATTTTGACACTTAAAACGGTAATTTACAGTCACTCGATTAAATACTACCCTTATTTTAATTTCGTATGCTTGTCAAAAAAAGTAGACGCTTCACGCTGTACACAATTTTTTAAATCACATAAAAATATGAAAATCTTAATAAATCGGGAAAAAAATGTATAAGGTGATAATTTTTAAAGTGTATAAGCGTTCTCTGTGGAAATAAAAAGAGAAAAACCACGTTTCGAGCGTGATTACGTTTAGAAAATTTGTACTGCGTCTACTCTTTCTTGACAGAGTGTAGACTAAAATTTATATAATAAAAAAAACGAATGTCAAAACCAACTTTGACACTTGACAGTGACAAATGACGTCAAAATTCTGAAATATTTACATAATATTTTTCCGATCTTCCAAGTTCCACAATTTTACAAGCTTATTTTATTTTATTTGAAATTGAATATTTATACCTAGATTTAAACCCAAAGAAAAAACTGCAAAAAAATCATGAATCCTAAAGTAATATTACTGTTAAGTGGGAAAAGAAAATGTGGCAAAGATTATCTCACTGATGAACTAAGAAACTTGTAAGATTTTTAAATTTTAACTTGAATAACTCAAATCTCCTATCATACTGTAAAACATTTCGCGTAGTACTTATATCAAATTAAAATAACTTTATTTCTCAACGATTACAGGCTTGGTGATAAATGTGAAATTGTTACAATATCAAAACCAATAAAGAGTCATTGGGCTAAGGAGAAAAATTTAGATTTAAAGGATTTATTGAGTGACGGTGCTTACAAAGAGACTTACAGGCTGGAAATGATCAAATGGAGTGACGAAATTAGACAAAAAGACTATGGCTACTTTTGCCGAGCTGCATGTGGAAATGGTAGGTCTTAAAATACTAAACATAAAAATTATCTATGAGTTTTTCTTCTACTTTTAATATGATCATTGTGGTTAAACTACATGTACCTATTGGGTCTTAACGCTTTTGTTCCCAAGAGGTCACATGCAACCGCGAGAACAAAAGATTTCCAAGAATCCGCGATCGAGGTTTTAATAAAATATTGTAACATAAGTTGTTTATACTTTATATTCTCATAAAATGCATGATATATTCTACAACTTTAATCCTTTGATCGTGGAAAAACGAGACACAATAGCCTTTCTATTGTTATCGCGATCACCAGTGCTCGTACTTGATGGGTTAATATTGTTTTCTACAGCTACTCCAAAACCAATTTGGATTGTCAGTGATATCAGGCGAAAAACTGATGTGAAATGGTTTAAGGAGACATACGGGGACATTATTCGGAAAATAAGACTGATTGCTGATGAGCAAACAAGAAAAGACAGAGGTTTTGTGTTTCAAGATGGTGTAGATAATGTTACATCGGAGTGTGACTTGGACGACTACACTCAGTGGGACTTGGTCATCGACAATGGAAAAGACAGAGAGCCATTGCAGAAACAGCTGGCTAGCGTTTTATCTCTAATGCCAGCTGGGTTACCATGACCAGTCAAAATGCAAAGGAATAAAAAAGCTGATAGATCTTTGGGAAAATTACAGATTTCCTTTGCTTATCTGTCATATTATCTATTCTTTTATAGAAACAACTTTAGGTTATCTATGCTAAGCATGCTGAGGTGACTTTGGTGAACTTATATGGTGGTAGGAATTTTCTGCACAAGAATATCTTACATTCCATTTTACCATAGCTATAATAGGAAATGACTAAATAATGAGTCAGAAAACGGAATAAATTATAAGGCTGATTGTAATGTATTATCGCACAATACTAATACAAATTAGAAGTTATAAGAAGAATTGAGGGTAGCAATTTTTAGAATGGATGATATAGATTATTTTTTGTAATCTTTCATCAACATAGGTGTTATATGGTCTTTGCACGGTCTCTGGTCAGGTTATTTAAGTAGGTATTATACCTAGGTATTGTTTTAATGCTGCAGGTAAGCACAAAATGGAGTACATACATGCATATTATGTAGTTAATAACTACTAGTTATTATAAAGTATATTTATTTAGTGAGAAGGTGGTTAAGAAAATGGATAAATTAAAGCATTGTATTAGTAGCTTTTTCTACAAATTTGAATCTCATGTTATATCGTTATGAGAGTTTATGAAGACAATTTGAGTAATATACTTTTGTGAACAGTATCTTTAGCACAGTGGTGGTGGGTCATAAGCCAAGCCAAAGGTAACAAGTAAGCAATAGTTTACAAATTCCAATGTTCGTAAAGGGTTGTGGCTAAATAGTGGCTAAATATAAAAATTATTACGTGTATAATGTTAAAAAAATATATAAGAGGTAGGTATTGAATGAACTAATATAACATAATAAAAATAATATCTATGGACGCTTCACACCACGTCAGTCTGGCCCCGTGCTAAGTACCTGAAGGACTTGTGTTACGTGTACCAGACAATCTTATATATAAAATTCTCGTGTCACAATGTTAGTTACCGTACTCCTCCGAAACGGCTTGACCGATTCTCATGAAATTTTGTGAGCATATTGAGTAGGTCTGAGAATCGGCCAACATCTATTTTTCATACCAAAAATTATTTATATGGCAAAACAACGTTTGCCGGGACAGCTAGTAGAAATATATTTAATACTTTTATACTATACATTCGTTTAAGATTTTTATTATCCATGACCCAGGAACAGCGAAAACTTTCTGTTTCGTCTGCGAGATTGGAACCCGCGGGCCGCGACACCCGGGTTGAGCTACCGCGCGCTCCATGACTGAGCCACAGAGGTTGGCATAAAAGGTCATTGTGAAAGTATTAAGTAATATTATTATGTTGTTTATGAGTAATGGATATTCAATTTCTTTTAAAGCTGACACCTAGAATATGGTTAATGGTTAAAGCGTTTTTTTATACTCCTAATATACTGGCCCTTTAGCCAAGACGTTTTCCTTATCGTTTCTTTATAGAATTGCCAATCAAAATGTATGGAATTGACATAAGCTTCCGAAAATATTATGAAGTTGACGTTCGACTTTCTTGATGATAATTTTGTTCGGCGTTTCTATAAAGAAGTGATAAACAAAACGTCTTGGCTAGGGGCTCTGGTTATGAAACTGAAAATGTTCATGTTTATTTTAGTTGTGAGTTTGTGAATTCAGACAATTGTGGTTGCATTTTTGGATAATACCTATATTTTATAAAAGCGGTTATCTGGAATAAAAAGTTTATATTATAAAACGCAGTTTATTATTCCAATTCGGATAGTTATCGCAAATCTTAATATGTGTAGGTACTAAAACCTTTCTAAAAGAAAATAATTTCCTGTTGTATACCTAATTAGTAGTTAGGCGGACTAATTACCTATAATACTTACCGTATTTTAAAACATTGTTAAAAACTCAGCGATAAACACTGGATTGGGGTTCGTAGAAACTTGCAGAAGTGTTTTTTTTTATTGTAATATTTTTTTCTTTTTGATAACGTAATATTTAACTGTTGCAGTTCACTTGTAAGTCCGTACTCGAAGTTGTTATTGGGCAGTCTTACGTCGTAATAATAAGGGTTTTGTAAAAGGGAAAACAAGGCATGAGTGGATGAAGTGGACAATATTTTACAACATAAGAGCACTTACTTATTTTTCCCCTTATAATTTGAACAAACCTTGTAAGTTACCTACCTACTTCATCATAATATTCTAGATTCTAGCTAATACATCTATACCTATACACTAATATATATTCTGTGCCTATACATAGCTATACATATAAAGAATCCATTATTTTTTTAGGGTTTCGTAGTGAACAAGGAATCCTTATATGTAGTTTCGGTCTGTCCCTCTGTCCCTCTGTCCGTCTGTCTGTCTGTCTGTCTGTCTGTCTGTCCGTCTGTCCGTCTGTCTGTCCGTCCGTCCGTCCGTCCGTCCGTCCGTCCGTCCGTCCGTCCGTCCGTCTGTCTGTCTGTCTGTCTGTCTGTCTGTCTGTCTGTCCGTCTGTCCGCTGTTTTGCTCAGAGACTATAGGACCTACAGAGCTGTAAAACGGCATGAATGTACATATTATATTAATGATGCCAACAAAATGGTACATAAAATCTTAAAAATATTTTTATGGTACCTCCTCTACACATGAAGCGGGGATGGTTTTATTTTTTCGCGTCCACCCCATCGTGTGGGGTATCGTTGGATAGGTTTTTTAAAAATATTACGAGTATTCTTAGATCATTTTCTGATTTAGGGATCCATTTGTGAAATATGAAGTTTTAAAGTGGAAAAAATCGTTAGAGTCCAGCAGCTAAACGGGTGCTTCTGGAAATGTGAAAAAATTCACGGGAGTAGGAAATTTAAAAGGAAAATTATCATGGCTATGAAGACTTCACAATTTATTGAGTTATGGTCGATCAACTAAAAAAATGTATTCGGCGAAGTATAAAGGAACTTTTGTTTAAAATCCTTTGAACGTAACTGAGGTGATGTTGTTGCACGTTATAAATGTATATTCATTGACTAGGACACTAGATAAACAAAAATTATCAAAAACTAGCAGTACTACGGAACCCTCCCATATAGCCATTTTCGGTCGCAGATTTGTGAATCTGTAACAAGTCGTAACAGTTTCGTAGCTAATACGACACCTTGCGACTGTGTGGGGGTTTGCTTCTACGTGTTGTAACCGTGTCCGCTTGTTACAGAAAAAAATGTGTACACATGTTTTCCACATATGTAGTAACTGGGTTGTAACATGTGTAGTAAAGTTACGTAATAATTAAACACTAACTTTGATAAATGTAAGTCACCAAATCCCAGTCATTCTAAAACTGTGTGTTGTGATAACTGCCAGTTTATAGTTTAATTAAAATAAAATAAATTAAAATCAAAAAACTTTTTGAAATGAAGGTTTTAATTAAACACTCTAAAATGTTGGCCTATTTTTGCTCTATAACGGTACGGAACCCTATGTGCGTGAGTCCAACTGGCACTTGGCCGATTACTTAGTTATTTCTGGCTAGATTCCTTAGTCTGTTTGATTGTAGTTTGTGCTACGACGTATGCTCTGCATCTCCCAAATGGTATTTATTCCTGTATTGATATAATGTTAGGGGTGATAATAAAATAAAAATTAAAGAAAAAAACAATTTTTATTTCACGATTTTAAAGTCACAAAATCATCATTAATTATTACACTTGCATTATAATAATATAATTTTACTAGCATTATCTACTTGACATGAATCAAGATTACTTGTCAGAATCTTCGTAGTTAATCACCGTTTGTACTTTTGCTGCACAGTACGTTATGTAAGTAACTAATATCAGAACTGATATTCAATTTTTTGTGTCTGGTGCATCATCATCTGAAAAATAATAATTAATATTAATTTATGTAATATTTATTTCGTTTGAATAAGGTACTTGGTACGAGATATATTTACTCGGAAAAGCTTTCTTTTGTCAAAAGAATTCAATATAGCATTTTGTCAGGCAAAGTTTGAGAAACTGTGAACAGAAAATCAAGGAGAGACCATTTTGAAAATGCAGAAACTTTGTGACAACTTTCCGTAACATTCCCACACAATGTCGTCAGTTATCGTAACTTTGTAACTAGTTGTGCCGAGAAAATTTTTCACATAACATAAAATATTTTTTTTTGTGATTTATCGATTGTACGGTTTATTGCTGCTAATAATTAGTTTGCTATTCAATATTCAAGTTTATTATTGCATTAGATATAAGATTTTGAGAATACAAAATAAAATTAATAATATAAACCAACAATGTATTTTCGTAGGAATGGTTAAAATAAGATAATTAAGGTGGCGCGTTGGTAAATTTCGAACTATCCCACTAAATACACGATGAATTTAATTTCCCATCAAGATTTGGGCGTAGAAAACCATACTAATGAAAAACAAAATATTTGTTTACTTACCTTGGTGATATGATGGCGGTATCTTATTTTTAATTTTTTACGTCTTTCACTTATGTCAAAGTGATGCAACGAATGAACGGATAAATGAACGAATGATTTGTGGAATCTAGTTAAAATATGGTAACAATATTACGACACGGCGACGTAAATTAGAAACCGAATGTGACTGTGTCGACTTGTCCCCCATTTTAGTTGCAGCGACTTCTCTTTATGAAACGGCGACGCGATTAAGTGTCGAGAACAAATAAGTCTTAGCACAAGGTGTCGAAATCGTTACGTCGAGATCCCAAAAATGGGTATATGGCTATATTGCGCGTGGCCCGACACGCACGTGGCCGGTTTTTTTTATTTCTAATCAAGAGATAATAATATTATGTTTACTTACCTTACACTTCTTAAATCTTCTCTCAATGGTGATATTATATTTCTTCAATCTTCTCTGTAGTAATTGCCTTCTCTTCACTAGATAAGATTTTCACCGCACTTAAAAGTGTAACTCGAGTGATATTGTTGGGCATGTACACGTGATGCTTCGTAATTAGTGACATCTCACTTAAATGTTCCCAACCTGCAAAGTGCAGTACCTATTGAGATATTTTTGCTGGTATACTTTTGCTGTTTGCAGGCTTATAAAAACATCAAGCGTTGTAAGTACTTATAAATCGGCAGGTAATGCAAGTGCCGGATCTATATTTTTTATGAGTGTTTAAATTTCATGAAATCTGCCGCCCCCTAGGACGCTTCCGCCCCCCAGGACGCTTCCGCCCCCTTCGATGCAGCTGCCCTCCTAGGAGTCCTAGGAGGGGCAGCTGTATCGGCTAGGATGCTGCCACTCTTACGCCGCGGCCTATAAGGCCCATTTTTATATCCAGGACTGCAACAGGCGTTTCATAGCAGAAATACACATACAATGACAAAATTATTTCTCTACTGTTACATTGCTCTCGAAATATATGTACTTAATCAATCACCCTGCATATCATACGCAACGTTATTGCGTAATAGGGTCCCGTTTTAGGGTACCGTAGCCAACCAAGTTTTGTTGATTATAGAACCCTAAAACGGAACCCTAACCAGCTGATTTTTTTGTATATTGGTAGGTTAATAGGGTCTCTGTTAATAGTAATATAATATAAGAGTAACATTGTCCTACAAATAGAACAATTCATATTTTAGGACCATCAAATCAAAATATGAAATCCTTTTACCTTAGTAAACGAATGATTCTGGTTGGAAATGTCGAAAGCAGAAATTATGACTACGGAACTTTGTTTGGACTAGTTAGGAGATAAACATACTAAAAGTCCTGACCTCTCCGGGGTGAGCCGGAGGGGAGGGCGGGAAAGAAGGACCCATTTTTGATTTTTTTTTGACTAATTTACGAAAACGGTGCTTCGTACGTAATTTTATTGTACTACGTAAGAAAAGTTAATAAAATTCTCTACAAATTTGTCCTTTACACTTTGTATCTATCTCCAATCGTTGCCTAGCTATGAGCTTCTAAAAGTGGTTGATTTTCAAATACACGACATCAATACGACCTAACCTAAGCATGAACGTGACCTAAGGATATTTGCATTTTATGAAATATCAGGAATTTTTGAAAACAGTAAATAGTCTAATAATCACGGGTGCACTCTCGTCAACACCCACCGCTTCCCTCGAGGCCCTGATCAACTTAACTCCGCTTCCTCTGCTTGTTCAGATGGAGGCCAAAAAGGTGGCTCTCAGGGCCAGGACGGCGGGTAGGACGAATTGGGCCTCCACCCCATTTCGACAGCTGGAACAGTCTCTCAGTGAATCACCTGTCATGGCCATGTCATGAGATGCCATGATCAAGGTACATAGCTTTTCGAAGCAATACCAGGTTTTTATACCTTCCAGGGAGGACTGGGAAAGAAAAATCCCAATCGATGTCCGCCCTAGCGACATAGTTTGGTTCACGGATGGATCAAGGAAAGACAACCGTGCGGGAGCCGGATTCTACGGAGGCAGGCCACCGAAAGGCAAATACGCCTGTTTGGGGGAGTTTGCGACCGTGTTTCAGGCTGAAGTCTTCGCTATCCTCGGTTGTTCACTAGAAAGCCTGGAGATGGCCCTAGTTAATAAAAACGTGTTTATCTTCTCCGATAGTCAAGCTGCACTTAAAGCACTGACTGCCGCAGAAGTCTCGTCCAAATTAGTTCTGGAATGCATTGAGACGTTGAACATGCTGGGAAGGAACAACAACATCCGCCTAGTATGGGTCCCGGGCCACAGTAACGTCCCCGGCAATGAAACCGCTGACGAACTGGCTAGGCTTGGGGCCGAGAGTCTCATATATGGCCCAGAACCAGTCTGTGGTATAACTCCCAGTACCACAAAGCAAGTGCTCAAGAAATGGGGCCACAGACTATGCAGGAAGCAATGGGCTGAGACCCCTGGCCTTGAACACTCCAAGGCACTAATTCCTGACTTCAACAAGAAACTATCAGAATTAGTGCTCACCTTGGGTAGGAACCAATTAAGAATCCTTACCAGAAGCCTAACTGGGCACTGCAAGCTCAACAAACACCTAAACAGAATGAGTATTTGTAGCTTAACGACTTGCAGATTCTGTGAAGAGGAGGATGAAACACCTATTCACCTTCTCCTCGACTGTCCTGCTCTACTACAGAGCAGGAACAGGCACCTTGGTCGCCACGAATACTCATCCACAGAGGAAATTCGTGGCACCAACCCCAACCATATCGTTCAATTTATGAGCAGTATTGGGTTGGGGATGATTCTCTAGTGCGAAGGAGTCACAATAGATCCTCATGGGTCGCAGTGACGCCAGGGCTATAGCGACCTGCCTTCTTTAAAAAAAAAAAAAAACAGTAAATAGATGAACGATAGCTTATTTTATGGTCTTTTATAAAACAGAAAAAACTTTTCTGGATTATCTTGTCTCTAAGAAAAAAACATAGATTTTTCGATGGCCATAGAAATGTCGTATACCATAGTGATTATATTCTCTTTGTCGTATACCAACAAAATACTTCGTTTTGTAAAACTGAAAATTTCATTCTAATGAGAAAAAAATCTTCTACATTTTTATTGCCAATAGTCAAATTAATAATAATTAATCCTAATCTATGGTTAGTGCGGACTATTTTTACCTTTTACCTAAAAATACTTTTTTTGAGTCTTTCTGCGGTATGAGGTTAAAAATTCTTTGTTATTTCAAGTAATCATTTTACCTGCTATCTAAGTTACTAGAAAATCACTAAAATGCCTGTTCTAGTCACAAAAGACCGAATTTATGTCAGAACAGCCTGTAAACCAGTCCAAAACCAGAATAATGTGGTCAAATCAACCCAAAATTAAGCCGATGCGATCAGTAAAAAGGCCCCAGGAGACCAACCAGTCTCTAGAAACCGACCAAACGGTGCTTCGTACGTAATTTTATTGTACTACCATATAGTACAATAAAATTACGTACGAAGCACCGTTTTCGTAAATTAGTCAAAAAACCAAAAAATGGGTCCTTCTTCGGCGGTTTAAATTTTGATTCTAAGGGTATGCGCGCACGGGCAACTTAGTTGCTCGGCGATTTATTTGTCTCTCGATCAAGTCTTTGGGTATGCTCTAAATTTCATATACATAGTATGAAATTTCCCGAGAATCAGCCGATCGCCCTTTAATGGATGCACCCAATATTCTATTTTTCGACGCTTTCTTCGGTTTTTAGGGTTCCGTACCCAAAGGGTAAAAACGGGACCCTATTACTTCTATCGACTTCGATGTCTGTCCGTCTGTCTGTCCGTCTGTCTGTCCATCTGTCTGTCCGTCTGTCTGTCCGTCTGTCTGTCCGTCTGTCTGTCTGTCTCCAGGCTGTAACTCAAGAACCGATTTAGCTAGACTTCTGAAATTTTCACAGATTATGTATTTCTGGTGCCGCTATAACAACAAATACTAAAAACAAAATAAAGTTAAAATTTAAGGGGGGCTCCCATACAACAAACGTTATTTTTTTGGTCTTTTTGGCTCGTAATCCATAATGGCAACATATTAGACACTTGAAATTTACACAAAATCCTAAATTGTATGTGTAGTTTAATATTAAATAATAAAATTTAAATAAAATAAATAATTAATTCCATACAAAAACACAATTTTTCCTTATTTTCGCTCTATAACGGTACGGAACCCTTCGTGCGCGAGTCCGACTCGCATTTGGCCGATTTTTTATTTATTTTTCGAAAGAGACAAATAAATCGCCGAGCAACTAAGTTGCCCGTGCGCGCATACCCTAAATGTGGCAATCCAAAGGCAATCTAACCGCAATGCAATTTTGCCAATATTAAAAGGAAAGGTGACACGACAAGCGATTTGCCACTTGCCACCACTTGCCATGGTGACGTGACAATTGACTGATGCAATGTAAATATATTGGTAAATATAAACCCTCGTGGGTCGTGGGCAGAAAATGTAGGTACTTCCACCAATGTAGAGGCTTAATATCCTTAAAATGGAAAACATTTCACCTGAAATACATTTAAAAGTATTAAACAAAAATGTGTAAATGTAGTATGCTATCGATGTCAGGCGAGGCGAGGTACTAATGTCATTATTGGAACACACAATGTGTGCTTGGCGTAGGGTAGACGAATTGACCCATATTTTACTTTCAGCTTTATGTGGCTGATTTCAATACACGTGTAATGAAACCGATAAAGCGTGGATAAATAAAGGGATATTGGTTTATAATTTATATGAACTGCCACCACGAAAATTGTGAACTTATATTGTCTGAGCGCGGGCGGGTAATTTCCAAAAAAAAAAAACTTTATTGTAAGCAATATAGTAATGACTGGTTAGGACGAAGCCAAAAGGAAGGGTAGGGTAGGAAAGCAGTTTACTTACGTATGTATGTTTGTACAACTGTAGCGCCTAAACTTCTATAGATTAGGAATTAGGATTAAGCTTTGAGGTGCCGATAGGAATAGGTAAAGTTAAGTCAACATAGGCCACTTTTTTTGCTTAGTTATAAATAAACAGATTCATGGAATAACATATTTATTATCTTATAAATAAAATTCTCGTGTCACAATGTTAGTTACCGTACTCCTCCGAAACGGCTTTACTAATTTTTACATATATGCATATTCAGTAGGTCTGAGAATAGGCTACTGGCTACTTTTTATATTGATAAGTGCATTTGTTGAATAAATAATAGTAAATTATTACAACTCTAGACTGATGGCGATAATTGTTTGTGCGACGGGATAGCGATGGACGTTGCCATGGTGACATACTTATTTAGTCACTTCAATAAAATAATATGGCCGACAGCTAGTTTATAATATATACATTTATTGATATGACGAAATTAGGCCTATAATGGGCCTATATCTAATGTTTTCCAATGAACCGAAAAATTCAGAGAAGGTCCATAATCTGCACTTCTCGGAAAACTTTTGCATTCGATGAAAATGATGATACACAGCTAATTCCCTTGAAATTGGTTTTCAGGTCTATAAATAAGGGTCATGTTGTCTGTGTCTATGGGGACGGGGGAGCCCCCAACACGTTTTCTTTGACGCTTACTCATAGAATCGGCGATGAAAAATCTATGGAATTGACATAGCATTCGATACTATGAAGTCGGCATTCGACTCATGTCATGTCCATACATTTTGATCGGAGGCTCTATAGAGAAGCGATGAGTAAGTGGGCCTCTAGACCGCCTAGACGATACATTTTATTGTGCAATATTATTGACCGCCTAGGGTTGATATTGAACGCGCCCGCCTTTCAAACTTGTTGCCAAATAATTTGTACAATAATATTGCACAATAGAATTGATCGTGTAGGGGCCCACTAAGACGTGTTGTCTAGGGGCTCCGCCGCTCCGGTCCTGTGGGGCGCGCTCGGCCGTGGCGGAGGCCGGTGGGGCACAGCCGCTGCGGTGGAGGCGCGAGGTCGGCGGTCGCGCGTGTCCTCGCGCTATCGATGCCGGTGGGGCTGCGCGCGCAGGCTTCGATTTTCCGTCCGGGCGACGGTGGCGGCGCGTTGCATAACCGTGCGGCGGCACTCCGCGCGCGATCCCGCCCTGAGCGCCCGCGAGCGCGACCCGCGCAACGCGCAACGCGCCCGAGCGATAAGCACGTCCAGTGATAGTGTGGTTCCTGGGACGCCGAGGACGGAGCGGGCCGGCGTCGGGCCGGCGGCGGGCCGGTAGGTCTCCTTTGTCCGACGGCGGCGGCGGCTCGCGTGCTGAATAATTGACGCCCCCGCGGCCGCCGCGCTGGCTGCCGCATGCCGCCGCCGCCGCGCCCGATGTTTTTTTATCGATTCTCAGTAGTCGTAGTTGACGTATAATTAACCTATTTCGTCCCGCACAGGTAAGGTTCCGTGTGCTAGTAGTCCGTAACTTTGTTGATGTGCTGGATTATGTTATATAATTCATACGTGATCGTCGCCGTCGAAAGTGAGTCTAGCCTTTGTTGTAGCACCAGACCATGAGTAGAGAACGTAACGACTTCGATGCATGTAGTTGTAGAACAAAAGAAACTGTCAACATGAGATTTCGTAATTCGGCGAAAAACAAACGAGAGCGAAGTCGGTTGATATAAAGTGGATTACGTAAATGTAAAAGTGAAATGGAATCCTAACCTTACATAACTGGACCGCGGCCGTCCTACCCTTTATCAATAAGTTTAGGTCCCCAATGTCTGCTCCGTTTCGTTCTCACGGGCGGTTGGCCGTTGGGCGTTCGTAGCACTTTCGTAGCAGCCCTCTACGAGATTACTTCAAGTCATCCCTTTTTACTTTATTTGTTAAAGGTACATTTTTGTGATGTTCGATAGTTATATTATACCTCGTTATATTAATAATAACAGTATTTATGTGTAATATAAGCCAACCTATAAAATTCCTAAAAATAAATTACGTAAACAATATCGAAGATGTAGGTTTCGCTTCGATACATTTTTCTCAAACAACATCTGTTTCTGTTTTCGCAATAAGCAATCAGCCATTAAGAATCAGCATCATAATCAAAAGTTATATGTAGACTGTAAACTAACGACGTGAATTATAATAAAATACTCTTTTGACTAGGCCATAATTACAAGTTTTGTTAATTTTTTCATTTAATAAAATCACTTGCTTAGACAAACAGACATACACAATACAAACATAAACTGATCAAATCATTACATTTCTAGCATTACTGTCATCTGGTAAAAATACTAAGTAACCTACCACAAGAGTAGGCAAATACAAAAGCCTAAATATAGTAGGTTCCTTCTTAGACGTTACGAAATATTTCTACAAACCCCCTCCGCATTTCTTGCTAAAATGTCTTACAAAATTCTCCAACCCTGAGCATTACTGAATTAAGGGTAATGTTCCATTCGCTGCCAAAATCAACTGGAGATGTGCAATAAAACATTTTTTGCGTAAGTTGCCAAGTATCGTGCCATATAAAACATATTTAGAGCGTACATTATATTTATAACATATGTAAATTAAATGTATGTTTTTTAGATTATGTTGTGTTACAATCGAAACTTGTTTATTTGTAATTATTTAAGTAAATAAAATTAATGCGACTTTTTCCTTATTGAATATTATAATCTCTCATTTGTATATGAAAAACTTTTTGCTGTAAATTGTTAAACAAACACACTAAGCTACAAACCTGCTAGAATAAAGTCTCCTTTCCAAGTTGGATATAGATGATTAACCATGATTGTAATCATGATTGCGAAGCTTTATAGCATACACAATCATCATCTACTATTGGCAATACTTGACAAATATGCCCACTAGGCCACTACACGTTCTTAATCGCTTGTATTGCTACATATAAGTACTCGCATACGGTTTTACTCGATCGAGCAATCACGTAGAGTGTTTAAACTAAAAACCACGGCTTGGGATTTCTTCCACACATTCAGCATAACTCGATAGTTTTACTCCAAATCGAGTAAAAATTATCGTGTGGACCGCAAGACTCACACCCTTGAGTAAAGCTCCAGTTTGAAGGAAATTAGATTTATTTAATTACATCGAGCCGGCTCGCTGCGAGCCTTCGAGTTGCGAGTTTTGGGGTCCCCACGATATTTTTTACTCGATTTGGAGTAAAAGTATCGTACTCGATAGTGAGTACTGACCATATTAGTTCATCATGGAGAAGGCACATGAAAGTCATTTAATAGCTATGTCCACACTATGCGCTTTCGTCTTCAATTTTCGTCATCTTCTTTCATTCAACTTTAATTTTAGCGCATTCAATAATTGAATGCGTCAACGAACGCAACGCCAACATTGTCATTTTTGTTTTTTGGATACGGTCAGAGGGCATGCGCCGCGGGCATGCCTCACGTTCGCTGTTGACTGCGCTACAACGCATGCCTTTGACGAACGGAAAAGGGCACAGTGTGGACAAAGCTAAAGGCTATCAAAATAGTGATTCTCGTATGTGATTAGAAACCCGTACCGAAAGGATTAACTTCATCAGTCCGTCTCGCTCTCTCGGGACACACTGCTCGATCTCAGCTGTCAGCTTAACTTACTATTCACTTTAAATTAGCTTTGAATGATCCACACTGTGCAGTTTGTATACCTGCAACCCACCTGCAGCTCTTCTGAAGTTGCGAGTGTTCATGGGCGACGGTAGTTGCTTTCCATCGGTTTGTTTGCCCCTACGAATAATAAAAACTATTATTATTCGTAGGTTTGCCCCCTTATTTTATTAAAAAAAATGTAAACGCTATCCAGTGTTTTGGTAGTATGTAACAGTCAAGGAGGAAACATTGTATATCTTAAACGTTTTACTGCCCATTGCTTGCTGGAAACCAAATACAGCCTAAACCAGGACAAACGCAATAGCGTTGCAGACTATAAATCAAATCAAATCATATATTTCAATATCTGTTTAAAATACCTAAATAATTACCTTTTATTTCCCGTAGGACTTCTATGTGCCTTCCAGTTTTTTACGATCACCATAATTTAGTATTTACCTTCTATTATATTTAATGAAAAACGGTTTATGTGTTTGTCTATTCTATTAAAACTATTTTCTTCGTTAAAAGTTATTTGTCACATTTATCACTGAAACGAAACTACTGAACTTCGCATATAGAGTAGATAACAGGAAAACAGGAAACGCATAACGTATTTTCATCGCAACAACATCCCCGATTTCTTTTTGTATAAATAAAATTTCTAGCAACATCAAATACATAACATATACAGAATATCAATAACAGTCCGCATATGCATTTATTTACTCGTAACTACCCACAAGGATTAGTTTGTCTGTCTCGTTCCCACGGGGCGCACTCTTCACTCTGTCGGTGCAGAAATTCACTCTATCTTTGAATAAACATGAATAAAATAACTGAGAAGTGCGGTGCCTGTCTTTTGGTTGCTGTTTAAGCATCTCTTGCATTATAAATTATTTGAATTGAATTCAAAAGTTTTCTAGTAAAATGGAGCTTTAAGATTAATGTTGTATAAAAGCATAAGATGATAACAACATTATAAAACGATTAATAGACTCGTTTTGTTTTCGAAGATTACGTAACATTTTAATTATTATGTTTAAAATATTATCCTACTAACGTTAAATAATACGTTTTAATTATACAGCTTACAAGACATTGTTTAACTATCGTCGCATATATTTCAGCGCTTGAGGTCCCGTAATGTAGGACAATATTTTACATCGAATATTTTTTGACGAAATCGTTCCCTTAATATCGAGTGTACTCGTCTCCAATGACCTCCCTGACTTTGATATATTATCTCATTTGCCTTGTAACTCGATAATGTGTCAAACACCTTAAAATATCTGTTTATTGGTTTTTTCCACTTGATATCGGTGTTATGGAAATATGTTTTTTCTTAGAAATTATTAACCTAAAATAACTTTCATAAGTGACTTTAATTATTTTATGTCTTTTGCTTACATTATAAATAAAATAAAAATAAATAAAAAATGTTTTATTTCTGAGTAAATTTGAATCAAATTTTTTCAGAATGTCTACCTGATGCCTACCACCGGTTCGGGAACTACCCCGGCGAGAAGAACCGGCGTAAGAAACTCGCACGGGTCCCACTTTTTACCAAAAAAGTGAGAGAAAAATTATTATAATATCTACAACATTATATTTGTATACATATATGATATATTATAATATTTTTAGTCTTAAGAAGTTAAACACTTTAAATATTTTCGTAGAGGGCTTTCGTAGCACAACCGTAGCACGCTCACCGCTTTATAAAATTATTGAAGCCTTGTATTAAGTAATAATTATTATTGTAGGTAAAAGATATAGATAATAAATTAAAAGATGAATTCATGTAGGCGATTAGAAATACATATTAGAAATCCATAAAGATATTATATTCTATTCTACTAGTTATAAAAAGGAAAAGATATATTTTGTTCACATCGCATAGTTTCCAAAACTACTAAGCCGATTTTGATCAAAATTGACATAGATACACCACGGGTAATACCTATGTATTATTCGTGGTCGTATATCTGATTGAGTGACGGAACATACAAAGACGTGCAAACACTGGCAACGTCGCCAGTCGCCGCATGCGGAGCGGTTGACTCTGGCTACGCTGGCTACTTGGCAATGTCGCCAGTCGGTCGCCAGGTTAGTTACCCGTCATACATATCAATTTAACTAGTTGGCGACGTCGCTGGCTACGTCGCCATGGCGTCCCGGTGAGGTATGGCCTTAGGGCGTGTACTGTGTATGTTTTGTTACATCCTATATTTAGAATATTTCTGATTTTATCCTAATTTTATCTTAATATTATTCCCTTACACGTGCCACTGATGATATAAATATAAATGATGAATTAATGAAGCACTGGTTTGTATCCGTTTGTATCGAGCTGAGCTTTCGCCCACGCGCACCGTACGGCGTAGTACGCAAAGCTGTTTCATGAGAATCACTGTTTTAATGGTGGAGTAGCAAAAATGGATTTGATATAGTTTGTTAGTTTGTGCATTTCCAAATTACTAGAATTTTTTATTCCAAGCAATGCTACATTTTAGATTAGTATAGTATTATGATTATTAAAATATATACGACGTAGCAACGACGTAGCCATTTCCAATAAGCTCAAGACGATACTATGAAGCCTCGTGCCACGCCTAAATTTTTGGCGTAGGGGTCAGTTACCTTCCTTCACGTCAATATCCTAGCAAACTCCATCAGGACCCTACAAATATTTATTATAGGTCGCATGTTATATTACTCCACCTATAAGTTTCCGTAATTACAAATAACAAACTCGCAAAGTTCCAGTCTCGAGGGACGACCAAAGACGTAGTGGACGATGGGCGTATACGTAAAAACTTATTATTGACTATCCAAAAGTACAAGTATGTACTTTAGGCGCAATTGGACAAAGTTGTAATTGGAAATTTTTTTTTACTAATAATTATCTATCTTATATATAAAAATGGATTTTCAAATGTGTTAGTCGCGCTAAAACTCGAAAACGGCTGAACGGATTGGGCTGATTTTGGTCTTAAAATATTCGTAGAAGTCCAGGGAAGGTTTTAAAGTGACACGAAGTTCACCGGGACAGCTAGTCTTATATATAAAAATGGATTTTCAAATGTGTTAGTCGCGCTAAAGCTCGAAAACGGCTCAACGGATTGGGCTGATTTTGGTCTTAAAATATTTGTAAGTCCAGGGAAGGTTTTAAAGTGACACGAAGTTCACCGGGACAGCTAGTATAGTATATTATTGTAGTAGACATAAGTTAAGTCCTTTTTAAAATAATAATATTTATTACTAGCTGTGCCGGCAAACGTTGTTTTGCCATATATAAAGTATTTCACCCATTATTCTATTGAAGTGACTAAATGACTATGGCACGATGGCAACGTCCATCACTATCCCGTCGCATAAACAATGGTCGCCGTCAGTCTCGAGTTGTAATAATATACTATTATTTATTCAACAAATGCTCTTATCAATATAAAAAGTAGCCAGTAGCCGAATCTCAGACCTACTGAATATGCATATAAAATTTGGTAAAAATCAGTAAAGCCGTTTCGGAGGAGTACGGTAACAAACATTGTGACACGAGAATTTTATATATAAGATTGTAAACAAGATAACTTTACAAGATTTGCTGTCTTCATGTTTCATGTGATTTCTCCAGTGTGTTAGACAAAAAATCTAAAGTCGCTGCACAGCTCATTTTCTTGTTGACGATAACATCAATTTTCTATGGCTTACAATTATTCTTAACTTTGAATTAAAGCTATTTTTGGACACAAAAGCATCTAATTACATATTTGGAAGGAAAATTGAGGGTTCACGAGTAATTAACTGTGGAAGGGCGTTGAAAGTTATTTGTTACGATCGAACGTGACCAGTTATATGCCAATGACATGCCTTAAATTAAAAGTATTTTAGAGGTTAAGACAGGGACAGTTCTACTAAATTCTTAATATCCGAATATTTTCTATAATAGAGCCAAGACGGTACCATAACATATTAAAGGTATTGCTTGGAGCTCAGGTTTTGTTGAAGAAAAATTGTAAAAATTTTACGCAGCTGCTAAAAATGTTAGTGTCACGTATAGTGTAGTGTCTACTAAATTATAGAATAGATAATATGAAGATACAGTTTGCATGGCATAAATCTGTCTTCATTCAAATATCAGTAAATGTGTCAAGATACTTATTGAATGTGGTATGGTAATAACGTAATATATTCCAACAGTTTTAAAATTTAAATTAATTTTACATATCATTTAAATGGTCTGAAGTATAAAATAGTCGGCGGCCTTAGCCACTAAGCCTATCTCGAGATCTCGATAACAATCGTTAGGGGGTTCTTATGTCGACCTGGCCTATTGATAGACAATACTGGAGCGTCTTCGACGAACTGCGGGTAGGTGATAAAGATCGGGTCGATACAACACACACACATGTAGTGGTGTGACATTGACAGTTTTCGTAGTTATCTTTTGTTTGTGGTTAAGTGTCGTTGTGAACGAAGAACATTGGTTTAGAGTTTACAATGCCGTGACTTCCTAGCCTGAAGTGCCTGAAGGCTGCGTTCAGTGGTTAAATAACTGCATTAAAGATTTTGATATATTAAACTCTTAAGTCAAAATCTTTATTAACCCATCAAGCCCCGTACGAGTACCGGTGCTCGCGATAACAATTGAAAGGCTATTGTGTATTTCCACGATCGAAGGATTAAATTAAAGTTATTATTTTTTATCGTACACAAAATTCAAAAGACAAAATCTTAATAGATCCCATTGATTATTGAATAATAGTAATGACACCTAATTCATTTTTCCATAACGATTTATAAAATTCTTTCTTAGATTTAAACGCCTTGGTTTAAACTTTCATATCATGCATGAACCTATGTAATGATATTAAGTATTAATATTTTAGTCTATCTTGTAATAACAATCGTTTTGGTGTCACAGCTTCGACGTACAACCTTTTACAACAAAGTAATCATGTCATTACTTATTCTCTCTTCAAATATTTACAAAACTGTTCATTTGCCGAAGTACTTTGAATGTACACAAAGAATTTATAATGACGTCTATGGCTAACGAACTACTATAAATAAGTGCTAGAAACTACGATTAAATTTACAAACACCAATTTTTACATCTTGGTATGCTTAATATAATATGTTATTATAAAAACACTTGTTCTTGTGTGTTCTACAGAAGGTAATAAAGAACAAAAATTTAATTTACATTATAAACTTATAACATACTATTTATTTATCACATAAATTCCTTTTTAAGGCTGGAAAAAGAAAAAATATATAGTCAGTAATCTCGTAGACGTCTCGTAGCGAAGGTCTACGGCGTAGCGGCTCTACGACCTAGCCACACGTGGGAATTAGTCTAGGCCCTAGGCTCGTTCCCTGGCTTATTTAGATTCATAAAGTAAATTAAAGCTGTATGGGGTTCTAAGATAATAATGTAGTACTACACTTAATTGAGCAATAACATAAAACTTGACTGTTATTACAAAAATTATCGCTGAATTTTGTGAACTAAACAAAAGCGTGGATTTGTCTGCTAATTTTAGTTAGTCCAGCATAGCTTTAAAAGATATATTCAATAATACAAAGATACCTAGCAAATTCCTTTTTGCAGATTGTGCGATATTTTGCCGCATTAAACTATCCCATGATACTCGAATGAACAATTTTATACAGATACACACTTTCGTACTTATAATATTAGGAGGTATGAATAGTACTTAAATAATGTATTATTTTTTATTCGTGCATGTTAGTTATTCTAAATTGAAATATAAATTTTCGTTTATTTACTTACCGTAGACACTCAAAAGGATGTATCAAGTCAAACAATAACCATAAAAACCATAACGTTGTTTGCTCTAATATTGTATCGGGCGATATAAATTGAGCAATTCTGCTAGAGTCTGTATTTTAAAATTTTATAAAGCACTTTGTAACAACCTTAAGTTTCATTTCAATGTAAAACAGATTAAAACTCCCAATTAACGAAGTTAAGCTTTGCACAAAATTTCCAGCTTCCTCTTTATACCATCAAACTTTTCAACATAGTTAAAAGTATGTCATTGCCACATTGTATTATCAAGTTGTTAAGTGACAAAAAGTATTAGTATGTTGACCGCAATAAAGCTCCTGGGTGCCAAAAATAAAGCAAAATTTAATGAAAATCGGTTCAGCGGACTAATGTTTAAAATTACCAAACAGCTAAGATATACGTATAATGTATATGTCGCAGGGAAAAGAGGATATCAGGGATTTCACGACATCGCTAGGGATATCATGAACTCCCGGTAGATGCCGAATATTCTTGTTTGTTACGTCTTCTTACTAAAAATATCTAGTGATATGTCATTTCACTAAACTAAATCTAGTGAAACCTCGGAAAAGCGGACACCGCCGAATAAAAATCAAGCCACGCATTTCTCTCGCTTGCTGTAGTATACACACGGGTACTTTGATAGGATCATCTAACATCTGAATCTGACAAGTAAGATGTTAGATGATCCATGCGGATGGGCATGTAAAAAGTCGGTCCTGCGCCTGATCTCTCGCCGGTCGTGTCAGTCTTCCGTCCCACCGGGATATGCGAGTAAAGAAATATAGAGATTGCTCTCGTGTACTGCGCACACACTTGGGCACTATAAAATTACTCTTGGCCTGGTTTAAATGAAACCGGCCACCGTCACCAAAACCAGAGTGGAAGTTATTATTATTATTATCACACGTATAATACAACTATAGCAGATCTGAGGGGGCATCACCATATCTCTGAATCATACAGTTGAAACCAGCTGAGGGTTCTTCATCAGATACTTCAGACCTTTGATTTTTGACGTCAAATGAAGCGGCCGACCAAGTTGAATATTTTTTCTAAAGGTGGCATGTTGATCTCTAGTTTGGTTAGGCTCTTGTACAGGCACAGGTACTACAGGTACTCCAGCTCTTCGATTATCCTAGTTTTTATGGTTCCGTACCCAAAGGGTTAGTCTGTCTCTGTCTGTCTGTCTCCAGGCTAGACGAGCCGCGCCAGCTCGAGCGACGCATTTGTTTCACTCCCACTAGTGCCCGTGTCACGTGTGTGAACTAGAGCGAGCGAGAGAAATGAGTGGCTCGATTTTTATTCGACGGTATCCGCGTTTCTGACATTTCACTAGATTTAGTTTAGTGAAATGACATATCACTAGATATTTTTACTAAGAAGACGTAACAAATAAGAATATTCGGCATCTACCGGGAGTTCGTGATATCCCTTGGGATATCGTGAAACCCCTGATATCCTCTTTTCCCTGCGACATCTATATACTTATTTATTTATTTATTGAGAGACCAATTAACAGGTAATACAGAATATTATACAGAATATAACTTTTTATAACACTGCACTGGTAAACATTTAAATACAACCCATCTAATAGTAGTCCTCACAAAAAATTTGCTTAATAGTAATCAAAAAAAAAATATTCTACGGAACTCGGACTATAGCCCAAACCTCGAGACAAGTCATGAAATTTAATTTCAAACTACTACTACTTCTACTCCAATTCGATTTTTTTTTAAAGAAATACAATATTATTTTCTTCATGTAAATGCAAATTGATACTAAAATATATTATTTATCCTACGCTCTTAAGAGGCCGGGTACACTTGGAATTTCTCATACATACGTTATTCCAAAATCATTTTCTCATACGAAAATATTTAACATGTTTGAGTTGTTTTTCAGTTTAAAATAGTAATTACCTAGGTTCCTGCACAAAAATTTACTTCAAAATATTTAAACACAATTTTTTTTTTGCTTTAAAATTTTTTTTTGGAAATTTACTACTAAAAATTTAAACACTAAAAAATAGAGTACAATACTAAAAAGTATATAAATAAATAGTTAATTTACTACAAAATATTTAAACTCTAAAAAATATTTTTTTAGTATTTAAATATTTTGTAGTAAATTTACTATTTATTTATATATTTTTTAGTGCTTTACTCTATTTTTTAGTGTTTAAATATTAAGTACTAAATTAACTGAAAAAAAATTAAAAAAATAAAAAAATTTTAATGTTTAAATATTTTGAAGTAAAATTTTGTGCAGGAACCTAGATAATTACTATTTTAAACTCAAAAACAACTCAAACATGTTAAATATTTTCGTATGAGAAAATGATTTTGGAATTACGTATGTATGAGAATTTCGAGGGTACCCGGCCCCTTAAGGCTGATCTTGTTTGTAATTGAAACAAAGAAGCCAATCGTGAGAGCCCCACATTATTTCCTGTTCTTGTGTCGGATAAAAGGTTTTATATAAATCACGTTACAAAGCGACTTTTAGTATTTATATAATGAATGTTTGTTATTTCGTTATCATTGTATATTTTATTTTCTGTGATATTGTTATGAATATTATTTTGTTATATAAATATGTCACGAGAAATTCGATAATTCAATCGATTTAACATGAACATTACTATCCGAAATCGCAATACTACAATCAATAAAAAATACTAATATACACAAAAATATAATCAAAACTTCCAAAATTTGTAAATATTATTATTTGTAACAACAGTATTATTCACATTAATGAATATTGTATTTTTTTTTGGAACAAAAAGTCATGATTTAGTTAATGAAATGAGTAGTTAAGTAGCAATTACGCCAAATTAAGATAATTTCTTTCACTAGTAACCACTAATTTGGCTTTGATAACGTTTTCACTAAATGTACAGTTTGCATGTCCGCATGCATATGCGTGCACGAATTTAAAATACTAGAATTATATGTTTCAGCAATTATTATTGTTACACATTTAATACATTATGATTTTTTACTACACTATTGCAACATTTTTCTTAATTAAAATCACAAAAGAAACCATTAGATTTGCTAGTTTAAAGTGAAGGTTTCAAGTTATTTTTGACTGACTTCCAAAAAGGAAGAGGTATTACGTTCGACTGTACGAGTATGTATTTTGATTTTTTTTGTACGTTCAACGATTACTCAGCCGTTTGTGGTCCGATTTTCAAAATTATTTTTGTGTTGTCTAGGGTTTAATTAAGGTTCAAGTCTGGCAGAAGCTGGTGTCAGCAGTAAGACCGCCTACTTGTACATAGTTTGCCTGTATTGTGCTTTAAGTTGTACAAATAAAGAATATTCTATTCTTAATTCAAGAAGGTATTTTTATATGTTAATAAAAGCCTTATTTTCGACACTTCTACTAAATTTTGCCATATTTTTTTCGCCTTTTTCTAGTTGGAAAGGGCGAAAAAGACTTGAATTATGTACAGAATAATATGTAACACATATTATGTATTCTTCTCTTTTTTCTCTTGACAAGTGAAGGTTCTTACGGAGGGCTAGGATAAACTAATGTATATCTATTCAATTTGTATATGCGTAGATCATGCAGATATCCGGTGAAGGTCGCAGTCAGTTTCAATTTGCTGTCCTTGTTCGTTCCCGACCCGTCCTTTCATGTCTTTGTACTTACAGGGCCGTATTCAGGCAAAAGGCTCAGGGCCTCCACAGAAAAGAGGGCCCCCACTATGTCTATCGGGTAATCGTCGCTATTTTATCACTATTATTAAGGAAATGAAAGTAAAAAAATACCATTTTATTGGCATGTAAGTTAAGTCAATGGAATTTATTTTTTGCTCTGCCTTTCTTCGAATGAAATATAATAATTATCATTATTCAATATTGTATCGTAGTATTTTTTTCTTATAATTTTAAATATTTCGTTTACTTCAAAAGCATCTAATTCAGCTCCATTCACGTTTCACAGCAAAATAGAAGCCGTGAAATCTTTCAGCATTAATATACAACAGCTTTTGTGTCCTCACGAGCTCTGGTGCCTTGCCGGCACCAATGCATTGTGGTTCGTTGAGTTTGTCGACTATACAATTTATCTTTTTGTCGACCATTCATCGACGCTGCTCGATACGACGCTCAAATTGATGAGCAGAGAGAAAAAATTATTTTCTCTTCATTGTTTGCTAAATCAAGATAGCAGAGAGCGATAGCGTCAATCGTTATCAAAAGTTTGGCCGAACATAATACCGAAGAAGAAGCTTCGGTAGAACACTAAAATAAAAGGTTTGGCCTTACATTTTTTGCCGATGATGGAAATTTTGATAAAAAGCGGTATCTTGGCTACTCGATCGATCTAAGATCTTTACGTAAATGGAGAGTTTTTCTTAACACAAAGATTTGGTCATGGGTCAATTTGTATGTCACGGCCGGGCCAGGGCCGGGCTCGAGGGGCTGCCGCTCCGCCCGCATTCATGCGCCGCGGAAATATCTCAAAAATTTAGCCATCCTCCTTTGTTTTCCATTTATTGTCATTATTCGGTACAAAAGGTTTTAATGGGCTCTGGAATCGGATGTACACTGAAATTTTAATATCTTTTTAGGTGGTCTTCTGTGTGCATTATTCGGCATCACAAACAAAACTAAATGAAGCTTACAAAAATGGATTACCATTATATACTGTAGACTAACTGAGCCGAGTTCTCTCTCTCTCGTGCAACAAACGATATACTGTATTTTCTGCCTGTTGAAGTTATCTGAAGTCAAGGTATAGCGCCCGATTTGGGCCACAGCCCGCATAGTATAAAGATCTTATACCGTACTACTGCCATAAAAACGTTAAACACGGCGTAGATGAAAAATTGCGAAAACGTGGACTCCACGTCTATTATGCTCTTTGAGTTTATGTGATACAAAACGCGCTCTGAAGTTCCACATAAAAAGTTTACGGAAAAAGTCATGGGCGATTACTTGTGGAGCAATAAAAGTCCGCCCTCGTCCCAGTTATACGAGCGACAGAACTGTTTTAAAATTCCCTCCACATGTTCCGTGTTTTAGGATCTACCGAATCCTAATGTATCCTTCAATTCTGAAGGATTCTTTAGAATTGAGGAGCTCAAGATATATACACGGAAACGATTAGGTATGCTCGATGTATTTTTGTAATGCTTATTATAATTTATTTGAAAGTATATATTATATTATAACATTCGCGTAGGAATTCGTTTATGGCGCGGGAACTTGTTTTTCTCGAGATTACTATTTTTTGTCCTATCTCGGGCTTGAAGTATGTGGTAGCAATTGAGCAAATAGATTCACCTAAGTGAACCTATTAGCTAACTAGTCAACTAGTCGCAAGCTTGGAATGTTCTACTTGATATAAGCAGTGGCGGGGCAAGACCAAAATTTTATGTGGGCGAGATTCATTTTGTGAGGCCCCCTAGGCCCAAATGGATTATTTTTAGATAATCATTTTTTTATAAATAAAATTTGAGTTTCAAAACGCGTCAAATTCCCAAAAAAATCCTCGGGGTCCAAGAGGCGCGAGGCCCCTCGGACCGCGAGGCCGTGGGCGGTCGCCCACATCGCCCACGCCTTGCGCCGCCTCTGGATATAAGGATTCTCCTCTAGTCCGCGGATTTTTTTTATTAGCAGGCAGTAGCATATCCATCGTGGGTATAGCAGACACAATAGATTTTCAATTGTTATGCGGCAGCCGGCTGTCGCTTGGGTTGGTAGAAATTTTTTAGTTGGTAGATGGGTTAAGTAGAAAAGCTCTTAACGTGATTATATTTTATTTTATCTATAACGAGCTTTTGCCTGCGGCTTCGCTCGCGTTAAGAAGTATGATTATAATATACAAACTTTCATCCCCTATTTTAAGCCCTTGGAGGTGGAATTGATCAAAATCCTTTCTTAGCGGATGCCTACGTCATATCATCTACCTGCATGCCAAATTTCAGCCCGATCCGTCCAGTGGTTTGGGCTGTGCGTTGATAGATCACCATGTCAGTCAGTCACCTTGGAGTTTTATATATACAGACTAGCTGTTGCCCGCGACTTCGTCTGCGTTAACATAGTATAATAACAAAGATGGATAGTTTTCCCCTTATAGTATAATAACAAAGATGGATAGTTTTCCCCTTTTTGTGGTTCCTTATACAAAGGGTAAAAACGGGATCCTATTTAAGCAAACGTCAAACGCAAACGTCAATAAACTTTCATGTTTCTAACTCAAGAAATGACGGACTTTCATTGAAACTTTCTACCCCAATTTCACCCCCTTGGGGGTAGAATTTCCAAAAACGTTTAAATATGTATCCATTCATTTTTAATCAGTAACCCAAAAATAAAGTTTCATGCTTCTAACTCAAGAAATGACGGACTTTCATTCAAACTTTCAACCCCTATTTCACCCCCTTCGGGGTAAAATTTTCAAAATTCCTTTCTTAGTGAGTGTCTACTTAATAAAACAACCCTACTCACCAAATTTCGTTGCTGTAACTTTAACAGTTTTTGCTCAGCGATGATGAATCAGTCAGTCAGTCAGGACATGTAATTTTATAAGTATAGATAATAGATAAATTAATTATACAGAGGAAAACTCTCCTATTACCGAATGCATTCGTTTCACCTTTAAAGTGGCGTCTGAAGTCGTTTTAATGAAGTGCTTTAGTTAACTTAAAACTTAGACTGCGTTAATTGCAAACGTTTTTATAAATATGAGGGAGTTGCTTACGTTATATTCTGTAGAGCAGTGTTTTTCAACCTGTAAGTCTCAACCCCCTGGGGGACGCGAGGCTTTTAAGGGGGTCGCCAGAGGTCGAGAGAAATATTTCAGTAAAAAACAAATAAAGTTTTAAATTATGATAAAACGTAAACGTACAAAGTACAAACTTGATAAAAAGAAAAGGGTAGGAAGGGGGTCGCGAAACATCATTTTATACCGGGATGTCGTATAAAAAGTTTGAAAAACACACTGCAGTGTAATATAATGGTGTGGAGACATGGAAGTTCATGATAGCATTTCTAGGGTCTACGTCTCTTTTGTTGCCAAACGTAGGTACTGTACACAAACGTTACACTCCAATTAGTGTACGTTACCATTTAGGTACTATTTAGGATCGGCTTACGCGTTGCAACGTGAGGCGATGCGATACGATGTATTTTCAAATAAGCCATTTTATTTTCTTTACCACGTCGGGCACGGGCGTCACACGGTGAGCACGTCGGTAGCTCAAGCCGGGGGTCGCGGGTTCGAATCCCGCCGACGGAACAAAAAGTTTTTCAAAGTTCCTGGGTCATGGATGTGTATTAAATATGTGTATCATATAATAAAAATCTTAAATATATGTAAAGTATAAAAAGTATTAAATATATTTCCGTTGTCTGGTACCCGTAACACAAGTCCTTCAGGTACTTACCACGGGGCCAGACTGACGTGGTGTGAAGCGTCCATAGATATTATTATAAAAGTCACATAGATACTTATTTAAGAGTTAAGAAAGGCTTACTGCCCAATTTTATTCGAATTTCGAATTGCTCATTTAAAAAACCAAGCATTTCCTCGACCTTCTACGTCACATTGATGCAATGTTAACTTAACTTTAGGTCGCTTTCAGACGTGCGCGTTTCCTGCGCGCGCGATTTAGCTCGCGTGTTTTCCCAAACGCAACAACAGAAAATGCGCACGTCGGAACGCACCTGTTCGGTTGAATATGTATCCTCTTTGTATTTTAAGAAACATAGTTAATGACAGGTGAATTGTCAGTATTGTTAGTTGCAGAAAATGGTTGTAATATCAATATGTAGGACTGAGTCAATAAATATAATTTATAAAGCATTGCAGCCTTTCAGTAGTTTATTCAGCACCGTTAGTAAAATTTTAATCTAACTACAGCAACATACCATGCTAAATGATGTTTAATTTACAGTATTTACAATATTATTCTGTTAATTTTTGTGTTTGCTTAAGTTACTCCTACACAACATTATCACATTTCCAGTAATATTAATCTCAAAGTTGTTTCTAAAATAGTCTATCTTTTGACTTAACTTCTGTTTATCCAGTAAACTCATGTGAATTATAATACTTATTATAATAATGTAATAAATTACAATACTATTTGCGACGAAAGCATTTCAGCAAAATTCGAAATTTTAAATGAGGCGCCATTTGAAAAACATTGGGAATTGGGATCCGCTGTCGCTTTGGTCACTTGAACAAAGACGCCCCAGGCAGCGCCAATGAGATATTTTAGAACCACAAAGCCACATAGCGACACACTAATGGATTTTATTTGCACTAAAAACGTATCTTAAAATGTATTTACCTACTTTAAACAACAACTATGTTCTAAAACCCTTTTAAACATTTTGTAATAGTGTGAAACTTAGCAAATACCCAACACATTATAGGTTTGTGGTAGACGAGTATAGGCAAGAAGTTGATATTAATTCATGAAGCCCCAAGCGGCCACATCCGGCCGCGATAACAATGAAAAAGCTATTGTGTCTCGTTTTGCCACGACTGATGGGTTAATAATAACAATTTGATTAAAAATAAAGTTCACTTTCATTCATGTCCAGTTTCTGAGGTTTTATGTAAAAGTTTTGTCTATTTAACAGCGTAGTTAGGTAGCTAATAATATTCATGGATTTTAATCAAAGGCTTTAGGCTAGCGAACAGTTAACTGGGCATTAAAAAGTTTTTTTTTTAATTTTGGACATTTGGTTTGGAACTTAGAGCGCTTACGGCGTGTACCACGTGTACCACGTGTCGGTGGCACGCGTCGGCAGCAGTCGACGGCAGTCGACACTCAACGGCACGTGTCGGCGGCAGTCGACGGCAGTCGGCGGCACGTGTCGGCGGCAGTCGGCTGCAGTCGGCTGCAGTCGACGGCAGCCGTCGACAGTTTATCACGCTTGCAGTTGTGACGTAGCGCGTAAAGGTAAGCATCCACAGGTCGGTATCGTTCGCAGCGGACGTCTCGCATCAAACGGATATTTTTTTTACAGTACGTCCACTGTATCGGCAGCGTACGGATTACCGACTAGCAAGTATTTTTATCCTCAAATTAGTCCAAACAAAGTTCCTAAGTCAAAATTTCTGCTTTCGACTATTCCACCCACACCCCCCTTTTGAGCATTCACTTACTAGGCTAGTCGGTAATCCGTACGTTGCCGATTCAGCGGACGTACTGTGAAAAAATTATCAGTTTGATGCGAGACGTCCGTTGCGTATGATATCGACTTGTGGCCGCTTACCTTTAGGTGGTACGTCACAACTGGGGGCCTACCACCACCTCTACTTAGAGACACCGTTTGACAGATCACAGATAAGCAATAATTACTTTAACGTCAAGCTAGCGGTCTTAAAAAAGTTGATATTTCACAGCGGATTTAACAATGTTTTGTATTTTTTTACTGTTTTTTAGTAAAATTATATTTAAAAAGTGAGTACGGTAATGTTATTGTAATCTTACAACAAAGTTTCTGGAAACATGATCGTAATAGGAAAGGTCGTGGTATGCCCCCTGCCAGCGTTATAAACTGTCAACGGCTGCCGCCGGCTGCCGTCGATTGCCGTAAACTGCCGCCGACACGGTAATCGACTGCCGCCGACACGTGCCGCCGACTACCGTCGACTGCCACCGACACGTGCCGCCGACACGTGCCGTTCGTCTGTAAGAAGCCTTAGGATACGAGGGACAATAAAATACGCGACCAAGGTGTGAGAGTATACTGACCATTACACCCTATTTTTATAGTAACAAATGCAATAAAATACGTGCTTATGTAAATAATACACTTTAAATTTTTCATAAAATAATTGTCCGTAACCTTTCGAAATTGTCGTTGTCGAGGGCGCCCGGCGCACGTGCTCGCAGCACTCCACTCAACGACCACTTAACACTAAAGTTATTACCAAACCACTGTTACTAGCTTTCCAAATTCAAACAAAAGTAGAACTTTTAATTTTTTAATTATAAATTCAAATTGAATTTTACATTAATTTATTACACTTTAACTAGTGAGAAGCATTTAATGTGTTGGGGTTTAAAAATTGAGCTATTTTATATAATAAAATATATAAATCTCTCCTACTTAAAAATATGTATATCGTTATTTTTAATGTTTAATGTTTATTACTAAAAAAGTTCTCTCAACCTCTGGGCCAGAGTCTCTGGCGACCCTACAAGGCGACCCACATGTTAAAATACACTGTGCCAGACAAATACAAGCAGATTCTTGTACGAGGTTAATATACGATACTGGCTTATATGTCTACCGCTTGCCACACCCATGTGACTAGGAGACTTTAGATACAAGTCAATGAACTCATATACTGTACTGAGTTAAGGCGGCTGATACATGGGACGATATTGCGAGGCTTAACTACATTGTACATTACATTGCCTACATAATTACATTACCTTAATTGACAGCTATCTACGGAATAATTATTGACTATTTTCATGCAAATTGATAAGTATAGTATTAACATGCTATTGCCCTTACGAATAAAAAGATCCATGTGTAACAGACGTTATAACTTATAATGGTCAAGATTTGTCAAGCTTATTTTCCGACATATCAATCAACAATACCCTGTGGATTTTTTAAAAGTAACAAGTAAAGATATTGGGTTGGTAATACTTAGCTTGCAAAAACCATTAAATAAGCAGTGTGAACTACATATAAAGTGATATTATCTTATATATAAAATTCTCGTGTAGAATAGTGTAATGTCCTATTGTGCCAAATAAAACATTTATTTATTTATTTGTCCATTTAATGACACTTCCTTTTAGCTCCACTGTAGTCGGGTAGAAACATGAAATCTTCTTATATATAAAATTCTCGTGTCACAATGTTAGTCCACGAACTCCTCCGAAACGGTTTTACTGATTTTTACCAAATTTTATATGCATATTCAGTAGGTCTGAGAATCGGCTACTGGGTACTTTATATATTGATAAGTGCATTTGTTGAATAAATAATAGTAAACTATTACAACCTGAGACTGACGGCGACCATTGTTTGTGCGACGAGATAGCGATCGACGTTGCCATGGCGACATACTTATTTAGTCACTTCAATAAAATAATATGGGCGAAATACTTTATATTATGGCAAAGCAACGTTTGCCGGGACAGCTAGTAATATGTATATATTATATAAATAATCGGCCAAGTGCGAGTTGGACTCGCGCACGAAGGGTACCGCTATAGAGTAAAAGTAGGCAAAAATTGTGTTTTTTGTATGGAAGCCCCCCTTAAATATATTTTTTTATTTTTATTTTATAATTAAATATTAACGCACAAGTAAAATTAAGGATTTGGTGAAAATTTCAAGTGCCTACCTGCTGCCTTTATTGACTACGAGCAAAAAAGCCCAAAAAAAATTACGTTTGTTGTATGGGAGCCCCCATTATATATTACCTTTATTTTATTTTTAGTATTTTTTGTTATAGCGGCAACAGACATACACAATCTGTGAAAATTTCAGAAGTCTAGCTATAGCGGTTTTTGAGATACAGCCTGAAGACAGACGGACAGACGGACAGACAGACATCGAAGTCTCAGTAATAGGGTCCCGTTTTTACCCCTTGGGTACGGAACCCTAATAAAGTACATTTTATACTTTGTGTTCAGTCAAAACAGAATTGTAACTAAAATTAAGCCTAATCTTTAATTCTGTAAGTAAATAATTAATGTTTGACCAAGGCTCAATCATTTATACTTCCAAATTATCAATTTCTAGACTTACAAGGCCTAGATTCGGTTAAAATCGATTTAATTATGGTCACGGAAAGCTAAGTGATTCGCCCCAGTCAACACAAAATATTCTAGAATTTGCTCATTCTAGAAATGAAAACAAATCCAGAAAATAAAGTGCATACATTATATATTACAATGTCCTTTTCCTGCATAGTAATACATTTCCCTACTGAAAAACGGTCATAATAAATAATAATACAGGGAATTCAAAGCGCGTTACCGTACACTCGGTTCGGTGCAGATACTATGAATAACATAATAGTTAAGATATAGCCCGTAAAAGTTGCATTTGTTCCCTGTTATAACAACTAGCTGTTCCAAGTTTTTCGCCACTTATGACTATATCCAACTAACTGATCTAAGTTTTTCGCGACTTATGACTAGTTACAGGTTTATGCAAAAAGTTTATCTTTCCAAAGAAGTCGTTGATTGGTTAATTGTGTAATAAGTTCCAGTGATCGGAATCGTGGGTGTGATTGATATGAATAATATGGATATAACCACAGAAATCCGGGATTTCTCGGAATCAGATTTTTCGGATTACGGGATCCAGAACCGTAGTAAAAGAATTAAACACATTACTAGGATTAGGAACATGCATGATTTTACCGTGATTTCACAAAAAAAAACTGTATAAAATTATTATGTATTTTGTTTCAAAACTGGGCAACGAAAATCGATTACTAAAACGAGTAACCAAAATTAAAACATTTGCTCCATAGACGGCGGAGTACCTACCTCATAGTTGAACATACAAAAAAAAACTATATTATTATAATATGTATATATAGCCGAATCCTTTTTTGGAAGTCGGTTAAAAAGGGCAATCGGATAAACAACATAAAACACATGACTTCTAGCATGTAGATTAGACATATTTTAACTTTAATACTTAGTAAGTAAAAGGTACGGGCGACGCAGTGTTACCGAAGCGCGCAAGTGGACAGAGCGAATATTGCGATGTGCTGTGCTGTGACGTCATCGGAAAATTATAAGGATACACGACGTATCCTTATAATTTTTTCTCTGATATTTTTTATTTTCGACTTAGTTTACGGAGAGATAAAAAAAGATTAAGTGAACATTCTTCATTTTATTTACCAGCATAAATTATGTACAATATAATATTATGTAATGTATGTATATGTAGAACAGAATTATTTTTTTTTTTCATTTTATGTTTCCTATTTCATCCTGCCCTAATATTTGGCTATTCAAACTATTTTATATAATATGAATCATTTTTTAAACAATTGATTCATTTATAAATTTAAAATTACGTACTCGGACATTTTCTGATATTCCTGGGATTCCCGGGATTCCCGGGATTACAAGTCTTATCCATATTATTCTTTACATTGAAAATTACACCCATATTCCGATCTCTACATTTTTATAGAGTTTTGTCGAGATAATGTCGAGATTTCGACATTATGAGACGAGTAGTTTTTAATTATCTCGAGAGTGAGATATCTCGTTGGCGTATGCTAGGCAGGCAGCTATGACCGCATTACGTCAAAGCTAATAACCAATCAAAAACACTTTCGAACAAAACTCCTGTCGAAAATCCTCCTCCAACCTTAGGAACCGCGCAAAAGCTGGCCTTTAGCCATGTAGAATTAGGGTATCGTGGCGGATCGATGACCGGGTCACGCTGTAACACCCTTACATTTGCACCACAATCGATACTGCACTAATCCTTTATGCCTACACTTCTATTAGAGGAGAAATATCAAATAGTTCTCCTCTAATAGAAGTGTAAGTAGAGAACTATTTCTGCTCTAATAGAAGTGTAGGCATGTAGGATTAGTGCAGTAGTGTTCCATGCAAGTGTAGACAATGTGTCGTTTGTAACTCGATCGACAGAACGTATTAAATGACCCATTGAAGAAATGGTGTAGTTACGAGTAGGTTCCGCGTCTACTTTTTTGGTCGGGCTATGTCAAGTCCATGTTAGCCGTCTGCTGGGCTAAACATAGCCCGACCAAATAATATAGGTCGTTTCTATTTCTCTGATTATACTATCGACTATTTTCAATAATAAAAATCGTTTTGATAATAACTCAAATTAAAAATAATTTTAAATAGAAATTATTAATAGATATTATTAGGTACACTACAGCCACAATAGGCAGAACAAACTGCTGAGTGCTACAGCATATAAAATGTGCCTTTATTTATCAGTAACCATAGTTATATCTCTATAGACTATAACGTATTTTAATCATAACTTGTATGGCAAAATATTACTTCTGTTGCATAAAGTCTGAAGAGTTCTCATGGGTATTAAACATAAAATCAGATTTCCTACATAAAAATTCCTTTGTCGCATAAAATCGATTTGATTCGTATCGCGCAAATGATGCAACTTCTATTGTGGTGCTATTACGAACCATTGTTATTTATGTTTACATTTTTGTTATTTTGCGTTGAAGTAATTTTAGAAGCACACTATCTTTTTAACACTAATTATAAAACTTTTTAAGTTTTGTAAGTGTCTAGAACAGTGTCACAATAGGTGTCTAGAACAGCTAAATGCTGAAAAAGTGTCTCAATTATTGAAACAGTGTGTCTATTCATTACCTATTCACGCTTTCACCACTAAACCGATTTTGATTTGATACTCTGGTCCCGGAAAATGACATAAGGATCATTTAAGCAAAACATACGGCTGCTGAGTGTTAAAGGAATTTTTCATTAGACTATAATAAAATAAGGATGAATTTCCTGCCACATATTTCCTTCACACGAGTACTGTCAAATTTATTTTCATTATGGAAATAGGTGGTGCGCTACACCCCCGTATTGTTACTAGTTATTACCTTGATAAGGTCAGGATATAGTACCAGTTATTTAACATACTACACAGAATATAATTATTAATATAATTATTAACTTGTGTAGTTATAGTCCTTATTAAAACGGACAAAAAATTAAATTTTTATTAAGCAACCAGTAGTTTTTTTTAATAAAAAAACTAGCTGTCCCGGCAAACGTTTGTTTGCCATAGGTATAAAGTATTTCGCCCATAATATTACTTCATTGAAGTGACTAAATAAATATGGCACCATGGCAACGTCCATTGCTATTCCGTAGCATGTACACAATGGTCGCCGTCAGTCTCGAGTTGTAATAATTTACTATTATTTTTCAACAAATGCACTTATCAATATAAAAAGTACCCAGTAGCCGATTCTCAGACCCACTGAATATGCATATAAAATTTGGTTAAAATCAGTAAAGCCGTTTCGGAGGAGTTCGTGGACTAACATTGTGACACGAGAATTTTATATATAAGAAGATTTCATGTTTCTACCCGACTACAGTGGAGCTAAAAGGAAGTGTCATTAAATGGACAAATACATAAATAAATGTTTTATTTGGCACAATAGGACATTACACTATTCTACAGAATATATACTACAATGTGAAATACAAAACACAATAGCGAAAAAAAATTACGTACTCCCGATCTACGATAACATTAATCTACCGATTCGATTTAAGTAACGGAGGTCAGATACTTCAAATTTTTAAGGGTAAGAAAAATGTAGCAATTCGAGTTACAGTAGGGCCTCGGTAATCCGGACTCCCGCTTGTTCGGTGATCGCTGTAATCCGGCCGGCCGGACCTTTAAACATTGCTTTAAAATGGGCTGAAGAATACTGAAGATAACAAATTTGGAAGCCACGAAGTTATGTTTCTTCGTCAACTTTAGATAGTAGAGACCGAGCTTTCGAAATAAAGTGCGAAAATCATAAGCAGAAGATTTTTAATATTATTACAAACTAAATGTAAACATACAACATATTTTACTTCGAAATTTCAACGATACCGATCCTTGTGTCGTTTCCATAAAGGTCATTTAGAGGTGAATTAAATTTGAACGGTGCATAGTGGAAAATTCCGTGACGTCACAAGACAGTTGTTAGTCTCGTATGACGTGATGTGTGGAAGTTAATCGCTTTGTGAAAGGGCGCCGCCGGAACTCGTACTATAATATATACGCATAAGTATAAACAATGTGCTGGCTGACCCATTTAAACTATGGGTTGATCACAAACTATAGTACAATGTTTTTAACATTCATCAACCTGTCTTTAATTTATGTTTAGGTAGTAATTTTTGTTCTGCTCGTACTGTCCAAAATGAAGAGTGATGTTCATAAATATATTTTTAATAACTGTGCATAATTTGCTGAAGTTATCATGGGAGAACAGACGGAGAAAAAGGAAGGAAAGAGACAAAATATAATGATATAGCCTTTGACGGTATCAAAGTGAATCATTGTGAATAGCAATCGCTGATGATGATGATGAAAACGGATCACACGATGTCATTAAAATGTTTGTAGATTAATTTTCTCTGGAAGGTTCCACAGTTTACTAATGAAAGCAATTTATTTATGGATACTTGCCAATTTGAAAACATCTTAACATATTTTTCAAGGTTCAAATGTGAACGTCTCTTTTATAAATGACTTAGGATTTATTGAAAATAAATTGAAGATAAATATAATATAACATGTTATCATACAGTTTTATAAAAGTTTTCCATAATTATTATATTTAGTTATTTCTCAGTCTTTGACATTTTCGATATCTCACAAGTTTTAGATCAATACAACATATAATGTAATATTAATACATACAATACGATAATGCTAGACTATTTTCATCAATATTTAATGAATGTGGTATAAAATATGACAGTAACGTAGCGTTTTCAGTGCTAGACTGCGCGAGTACACCTGACGCCTCGGTGACCTAGTTACAGCCGTGCCAACCGCAAGCCCACAAAAACTACGGAATTCACCTGTCTGCATACTGAGTAAAACCATAATTAATATTAGCTGTTCATTGTTCAGGTTATACACCGGTCGATATAGGTTTTGTGAAAAAAAATACACGTCAAAATCGAATTTAAAAAGAGAACGTTTTCGAAACTGGAGCGATTTTTTTATTTTACTTTTTTACACATTTATATTAAATACATAAGAAATAGAACTAATATCGTTTTCGGCATCTGCACTGCCCCGGGGCAGGGTGGGTCGACAGGATACGGAAACAGCCGAAATTTGAATTAAGAACATAAACTACGTATTGCACCATGATGATCCACGAAGCACGTGGACTTAGTACATAGTTTAAATGTTCCTAATTTAAACTTCGCTTATTTCCGTATCCTGTCAGCCCACCCTGCCCCGGGGCAGTGCAGATGCCGAAAACGTTATAAATGAATGTTATTATTACTGCATGTATTAAAATTAAGATTCCCAAAAGAATTAAGAACTCGGTTTCCTAGTAATAAATGGTTACAATTTACAACGTTTCCGGTCAATACTTTCTACTTATTTAACAAGGAAAACAGTTTTCACTGTACTCGGTGCTCCCGCAGGAATTTTAATATTTGCTCATTTACGTTCCGGTGGCGTGTGACGTCACCCTCACTTTTTAAATAGGTTAAATTTGGGAGGACATTATGAACCGCGAAATGTAATTATTTTTCTATGTGGCTTTTATTATTAGCTCTCGACAAAGGGGATTACGAGTATAAGTTTGACGTATGCGTTTTTTGCAACTACAAAACGGATGAACCGATTTTAATTATTGTTTGTGTCTCAATACTCAGGTGTTTGTGAGTATTTCCGGCCTTAGTTTATTACCATGATCTAACTGCTTAAATAAACACGTCTTCTGAGGGTTCCCATTTTTAAGTAACTCCAAAAGCCCTGTTTAAAAGCCGACACAAACAAAAACTTCACCAATCCAATAGTAGTGGAATTGTTCCCCGTTATCTCAAGGTTGCAATCCTCAAAGGATCTACGTCACAACCTTACCGGGAAGTTGGAGGAATTTCCGGATCAATAACATTCTGAGACTTTCTTAGACCTTCTACTTCTATTTCATTGAATTATGTCTGAAATCCATTCTAATATTACGTGTGTGTCTGTTACCTCTTTACGCCTAAATCGCTGAACCTATTTGATTGAAGTTTGGTAAACAGATCATTTGAGTCCACACAGGTTACATTCACAGGATAAAGATATTTCGGTGGGTAAAAAGATACACATAATTCGCATTTATAATATGAATAAAAATATTATTATAAATAAACTTTTTTTGGAAAAACAACAGATACATTAAACAAGAAACAGAAACATTTAAAAACAAGTCTACCAAAGTGGATGGATGTCAATAAACGTATTAGCACGATGGCAATCGAAAATAATGTCTGGAAAGTGGAAGGGCATACTTACTGTTATAAATTTTATCATGCAGCCATAAATTTGCGAGACAGATTTCCTATAAATTAGTTGGCGAATTTGAATATTATCTTGGGTTGCTCACACGACCTAATTCGAGATCAAAATATGTTTTATATGGAATCGATACTATCGTCTACCCTCTCCAAATTAGCAGAAAAACTACCAAAGGAAAACTGATTGCAATGTCAAATAACATATCGTGGAAATCTCAGACACAATAGATTTTCAATTGTTAAGCGGCACCCGGGTGCCACGTACGTGGGAATCAATTCTCAAACTCAAACTCAATTTTTTTTATTCAGAATAAATTTTTTCAAATATTCTCTGAACGTCGGGACTACACTGGTGCCTAACACCGGTTCGGGAACTACGAGTACCTAACTACTACTATAAAATATTTTATCTTTATCTATTACTTTTATGGTTTTTAGTTTCTTGCCTCAGACGTTTTGTGAAACACATAGCTGAGCATAATATTTTAGCTCTTACTACTACTTCCAAGTTTTCTTTCTTGTCCTCTTATCCTTCCTACGAGTATGTGGAATAGGCTCTGATGTAGAAATGTCAGTCGAAATATTTTGGCAAATAAAAATAAACGGTCGGGATACAGTGTGGTAGTAAATAAAGAAGCTGATTGGATTTCCGTCGGTCCGTTATGACGATTACGATATTGCGGACGACGTTTACGACTTACGTCGCGACCTATATTATACCGAGTATATTGTTGTGAGGCAAGATAAACTATCTATGAGGGTATTAAGGGGACGACTAACCCAAAATTTTCGATTTTATAATTCATTTTATACATGAAAAAAAGCCCCGAATTGATTCATTTTCTAAAATTAGATACTACATTATATTTTCAAGAATTCGATCTGAGCAAAAACACGATATCTTAAAATTTTCTCGACAGAAAAAAATCACAAAGATGCATCTAATTTTCACGAATTTTTCATTTATTGCCATAACCGTGCATTGAACTAAGTTAATATTTTAACACAATATTGTATAAAATTCTATCATTAAGAAACCGACCTAGCGGATTTTTATAATGTTGTATATTTATCGAGTTATTGAGGAAAAACTAATTTGGCGATGAATCCGCGTCGTCCTTTTTCACCTGGCATATGAAAGACGGGCGTGAGTGTGAAGAGAGAAGGAAGATGTTTGATTTTTTGGGTCGTCGGTCGCCCTCTTAAGGTTTAGTTCGGACACAGGGCTACCGCACACCTGAGACACGACTGTCTTAAGACAGACTATCGCATAATAAAATGCACTTGAATTGAGAAAAAATACAGAAAAAATTGAGACAAAACGTCTAATAGACAAAGTTGTCTAATGCGCCAAAATTCAAGACATCATGAATGACCATGAAAACACATTGCATGTTTTAATTCAAGAATATGACGCGTTTTTCTTGGACCGTGGGAACCCTTCATGGGCGAGTCCAACTCGCACTTGGCCAGATTTTCGGATTCTCTCTCCGCTTTTTTCGGCCGCCACGTATATTCCCAAATTTTTAGTTTAAATGCATGGTTACATAATGCCTGTTGTCAGGCTGTATCACAAGAACTTGAAATTCATGTTAAGATAGATAAATTGTTATAAATATTTTATCTCATATTATAGTCACTGCGATTAAGTAAATTTTTTTAGCAAGAGTCTTGCATGGAGCAAGACTCTTGCATAGTCGGTCTTGGTCTTGGTCTTGGTCTTGTTCTTGCACACCTAGTCTTGGTCTTGCATTTTTTGCAAGACCAAGACCAAGACCAATTTTGCTCATCACTAGTCGGCATACTCTATAATTCTGTCTACTCTGTCCGGTCGTTCTCTACTGTTTAATATTATACAATTGTATGCGTTGCGTCATTGTAGTCAAGACAGTTTTGACTTGGTGTGCGCCACATTATAGACACAACTGTTTTAATTGTGTCGTAAGACTGACTTGTCTATGTGAAACAAGACTGTCTAACTACAGTCGTGTCTCCGATGTGCGGTCGCACTAAGTCCGGATAATTCAACTTATCACTAAAGTCAACTTGTTTTTTTTTTGCCTGGCGCTACGGGCATACGCACTGCACTGCTACCGCAAAATGTAGTACCGTATCGTAACTGTAGTTTAATTTTGCGTAAACATGTTGAATACATTTTTTGAATTTCAAATCTGGATCTAACAGAAATGCGTAACATTTATTTATTTTTTTCTTTTCACTTCATTTAATTTCTCGTCCGATTTCACCGCACACATTGGTCTGCGGGACAGAACGGCGAGAAGTGAATTTGTTACAATTATGATGTTCATCTATACATAATATTATAAAACAAAGTCCCTTTTTTCCCTCATGTCCCTTTGTTCCCTTAAATCTTTAAAACTACGCAACGGATTTTGATGATTCTTTCAGTGTTAGCCCATTTATCGAGGAAGGCTAAAGGCTATATTTTATCACGTTAAGAGTAATAGGAGCGAAGAAATAGAGCAAAATGTGGAAAAAACGGGGAAAATTATTTGAAAGGGCTAACTTGAACGCGCTAATCTCAGGAACTACTGGTCCGATTTGAAAATTTCTTTCAGTGTTAGAATGGTGTTAGATAACCCATTTATTGAGGAAGGCTATAGGCTATATTTTATCACGCTAAGACTAAAAGGAGAATATGGAAAAAACGGGAGAAATTATTTGAAAGGGCTTATCTCGCGAACTACTGGAGCAATTTTATATGTTATTTGGCACATTTGGCACAGATAAGAAATAGACCACGTGAAGGATCATAGGCTATCGATTTTAATCATTTTTTCAGTGGCTATATATTTTATACCCGTGCGACGCCGGGGCGGGTCGCTAGTAATCTTATAAAGTCATTCAATTACTCTTTTACCAAAGCAAATTGCAAAGATTCATATACACGCATATAATACAGGCGTTATAATTATGCGATGTTTTGTCGTTGTATAGCTACAACGTATATACCGCCATAGTGTATGTAAGTAAGGGGTTAAGGTATTAGTAAATTACTTTTCTTAGATATATTATAATGTAAAGGCATAAATGCCAACCACAGACATTAAAAGCCATTAAAAAACAAAAATTTAAAATCGTTAATTGCTCGTAATAGTATGCGCAATTAGAAATCGATTACGATTCTTTGCGTTCCGAATGTTTCACAATCAAGGTTTCAGTGATAGAGAAAACAAGATGACCTCGCCCCCCGCCCTGCCCCCCTCAGGGGGTGGGGTTCAAGGCTCGTTTCTGGCGCAACTGCGGGGCTATGCGTATAACGCGTACCGATTCTCCTAGTTTACTTACGACCATCAATCGCCGTGTACCTCAATTCTAATAAGCAATTTTTTAATGTGTATTATTTGAATGTATACATAAATTTGAATCCTTATTGCCCTTGAACACGGCTGGATCGATTATGATGAAACTAAGTGCAGATGTAGATTAGATTTTTTTTATTCGTTATGTCGAAAAATACGCAGCTCCTGTGAAGAGCAATTAGTAATACGATATTAAGTTATCTGATCAACAGCAGAATTCGTGAATTTTGGGACTTAGTAGAGAATTAAATTCGCATTGAATAGGAATCGATTGTATAAAAATGCTATTTAATTAAAAAGCTTTAACAAATAAATATTCAAATCTAGCTATATTATGTAATCGGCACATGGTAACACGATTTACAAACAAGGCCATAGCGATATAAATAAAACCTTTTTGCCTAATCCTTTTAGTGGATCTATAAAAAATAATGATTCGGGTTGCTAACAAAAAAAAAACATTAGCAATATGCAGTACGAGTTATCATATATTTAGGCCCATTTGCTCGAGTGTGAGTAAAAGTTAATCGTGGTTTAAATGTTTGTCTCTTTCATATTTGGTTATTATGAAAGAGAAAGCATATTTTTGACAAACGATTAGAAATACCAGACTGGTTCAAGTGGCCTCTTATAATATTACGTTTGAATCTTACGTAAAAAAGATTAAATACTGTTGTATGTATACAGACGTCTCAGTAATACAAAGTATTGTTTTTGTATGATACGTTAGAAAAACGAATTGATAGACAAAACATTGGATATTTATAATATATTCAATATTTTGTCTATCAAATTATAGAGTGAATCCAGAATCTTTTATTCGTAGGAAGTAATTTAGAAGAAATGAGTATAAATTATGTTTTCTAACATTAGATTCGAAAATTTACATCTCATTCGTCATTGTTTCTAGTTTTATTGGCGAATATTTATAGCTCGAAATAAACTGGTTTCTAATTCGAGTCCAGTTTCCCCAAATATATTCAATTCAATTCGAGTTATATTCCGAATATAATTCCGGTCTGAGTGTATATTCGAGGTACGAGTTGAGTCCGGGTAATTATTATTATATTATAATGATCGCGTGTCAGTTAGCTTGTTAAACACACGCAATAGTTGGTGGTCGAATATTTTGTTACCGCGGTTACTGAGTGAGGTTTAACTAGGATTTTAGTAACCCATATTTGAAAACTTTACCAGCAAGCCACAATAAAAATGCGAAAGAATAGAAACACTGACAGTTTTTACGGACAATCTGAGAGATTTCCTTTGTTAATTCATCACTTCGTCTACTTTACCGTAAGAATAAACCTTTTTATGGTGGCCACGCTTAGCCTTCAGTTCTATGGCATTCGTTTAATATAAATTAAATACCCTCAATATCTTCAATATATTCATTAAATGTTTATTATACATTTGCTATAAAATCTGGCCTATGTAAAAAATATTTTTTCTTGCCTTTGCTTTAGCATTTTTACTTTCCTAGGGCAAAATTAACATAAACGGATTTGATTTTGCCAGCTTATAATATTATTACCTTTAATGTGTATACGATTTTAGTTATACTATTGATTTATTGCATTGCAGCACTTAAACTAGTTTAAAATTATGTCATTTGACATAATTCATTAAAAATTTTATCGGACAATTATTACAAATACATTGATATATTTTAATTGTCCGTGTAACATTAATTATTATGTAATTTGCGTAGTCGGGTTGTAATTGAAGGCGTAAGTAAAAGAAGTGGTTTACTTATTTTTCTTTTTTTTTTGTTTGCCGGAGGACTAATAGGTCCGGGAAAATTATTCACTAACAGTATATTTGCCTTGTCCATAATATTAACTCCGTATCATAAAGTATGAACAATTGTTATTCTGTTAACATGTAAACAAACATACCCGTAAACTAAACTTTGAATACAATATTATTGTAACAAGAAGTACGTTAATAGAATATTCAACATTGTGCTAGAGGTATTTTCGTGCTTGTACCATCATATACATTAAATTATTATAATACTATGCATAAAATAATAAATTATCTTACCATAAAATATGGGAACTAAAAGGGTATGAACAGGTTTTTTTTAAAGGGTTCGACGGAGGTTGTCCCGTCATATCCATGCTTACGAGTAAATTGCCAAAAGCGGTAAGGTTACGCCATTTAAAATAATTACATAAAGCGGTAAAGTATTCGTTAGAACAAACTTCGTACTTCAAAGAATATTCTAAAAGAATAATAAGCGAAATCAGTTTAGCTGTTGTCGAGATTAGCACTTAGCAACACATTTTGCTGTTCATGTTTATATAACAAAATAGTTAAATACCCCAATTCAACGTAACAGATGTTATTATTATCTTATGGTTTTATTTGCATTATTTAATGATTAGAATCATTTGTTTCACTCTATTACTAATTGAGTAGAATCGTGGGACAAAGCCAGCACAAGGTTGTTACAATTATTTCTTTCATGTTATTATTATTTAAGTGTAGTTGTGGGACAAAGCTAGCACAAGATTTTTGTCTCGCTCTGTGCTCGGCCTCGTAGCCCGTAGCCCGTAGCTCCGTAGCAGCACATCTACGAAGATGCTACCACCGCCCCATGACATTTAACATATGGGATGCTTTAGTAGTGTAACAAAAATGAAATGCTTTAATTATACTTTTTATTTATTTCAGACTATAATTAATTAAATAACAAGTGCAGTCGTGGGTAGGAAACGTTATTATTCGAATGTATTTGAATATTTATTTTAAAAAATCGAAAATAACATTCCTTAGGCGTGGGACAAAGCCAGAACAAGGTTATCCGTCTCGCTCTGTGCTCGGCCTCGTAGCCCGTAGCCCGTAGCTCGTAGCTCGTAGCACATCTACGAAGTTGCTACGAGGCCACCGCCCCATGAGATTACAGCAAAGTGAATCTAAATTGTTTTATGTCGTCTCAAATATGATAAAATTTCTAAGCACTTATCAAATTTGCTTTTACGTTTTTGTAACTTTATCTAGAGACGAGTAATAAAATTAGAATCCGCGTTGAATTTACACAATTATTTTTCAATCAAATTCTAGAAACTTTTGTTTTTGAAGAAGTACTCTCCTAGTTATACAAACTAAGAAGCACTCACTTCAATAATATAAAGATTTAAATATTTGATACTCGATTATAACGAATACGCAGTTTATTGTCCGTGCTAAGCCTTCTGTAATCGCGATGGTCGGAAGTTAGCTATGAAAAGTCATTTCCAGTCGAGTGCAGCCCTCGTGGCAACAAGTTGTTACAACTCTCAACGACTGACGTCTCGGAAATCACAGCCAAATGATCTGCGCAGCTTCATATTATATGGTCATACTAATGGATATTTTTTTATATTATTAACGCGAAAGTGTCTTTACCTGTTACCTCTTGACCCTAAAAGTAACTTTCCGATCTTTGCCGCAAGCGACCGAAGAAAATTAAAAAAAAAATCGGTTGTCTGTAAAGTCGGTTTACTGACGATAGTTGAACGTGACAACGTCATAGCCTTAACCCCTCAGTTCCGGGAAAAATCTATGCAAAAAAGTTGGCAGGTCAATGTGCAAAAAAAATGGCGCCCGGCCTACCCTCTTTGTAAAATTAATGTAATATAAAATATCCTTACATATAATCCATATTTTATGTTTGTGTGAACTACATTATAATATATGTTAAATTTTCTATCTATCAAGCCATCATAATATAGTATTTAGTCCGATGTGATATTAGTTTCTCAATTATAAGCTTTCGAAACTATAATTAGTGACTTGTTCAGAAGAAATAAACGAATACTTTAATCTTCATATATTAAGTCATACCTTGACACGTAGGAAATAGAGCACAATTTTGAATAGCCGAAATAATACTAATAGCTCACAGATTGTTTATTTATTTTTCATTCAGAGTGTGGTCAATGTATCAAAGGTCATAACTAACTAAACTTCTTCATACAAAAGTATTCTCTAAGTCATCGAAATACGTAATATAATCGAAACAAAGAGCGCGGCCCAGGTGGGCCTTACGGTTGTTGAGAGACTTGAGAGTGTAAATGGAACGCCTCAGAGCTGTCAGCGAGGTAACGCCGCATGAACTGTCATGTTTTTCGGGCGCGCAGCCCATATCGAATTATAAGACGTTATCACGTCAAAAAATGTCACCTAAGGGCTCCCGCACACAGGCGCATTATTATTGGTCGATAATAATGCATGCGTTATTGCGATATCTGTTTTCAGTACATTTTGCATTAGGACGGTCATGTAGTTACACGCTGCTGCGATAATAACGCCGCAATGGAAGTATATCGCAATAACGCAATTTTCTTGTATACCTGAGAGAGTATGGTGTACCGTAGTCCGTATACCGTATAATAGTGCCGTTTAGGCGCGGCGCTCTCTCGTAAGAAATATCGGACGATAAAAACGCAGCTATGTGCAAGGAATCGGGACGTATTATCGCAATGACGCATGTATTTTTATCGACCGATAATAACGCACCTGTGTGCGTGAGGCTTTATGCCCTAGGTTACAGGTTTCATTTTCTACCGACATTTGTCTAGTGACTAAAAGCGCCACTGATTTGTAGTGGCGTAAACCAAAATTAAACCCTTAACCTAGTTCATAAAGTGGCATATTATTTTAAATTTTGTAAGTCGCGATCGCATGCCGCCGCAAGGATCGGAAAGATAGCTTAAGACTGATAAACCAATTTTGATAAAGAGTAAAAAAGGAAGTTACGGTAAAAACTTTGCAGAAAAAGAAGTAGGACTTAAAAAAGGTAGGGAGAATGTTATCTAGAAAAAACTGTATGATTCCCGTGGAAAAAGAGTTTGGATGCAGCTAGGGAATGCAATACCGGGATACCGGGATCCCGAAATACCGGGATCCCGGATCATCCCGGGATGCGGGACTAATCCTGGTCGAAAATTTTGCGGGATCACGCGGGACTGGCGGGATTACAAAGAAATGTGATTCATATGCGTAACTTTGCGCGCGGGGGTGCGTGAACTGGCTACAGCCAGCTCGCTTAACAATTTAGCTTCAATTCACCTATAATTCACTTTAAATGACAATTGAACTAACCAGCGTGGATGCTGAGCGAGCATTTCCAGCTGCTAGCTACCTTGTGTCGAATATCAGGAACCGTTTCGGAATCTTTGGGCACAATTTTTACCTGTATATCGAAAAAAGTTCCGATAAAAGATGGACATAAATAAGCGATTTTTTTTAGTTTTTTTTTAACTATTATTATTACAAAGCCATTTCCAAAAAATGATTAGTTATTCTTTCATTTTTTTATAAAGTCTGAAGTATAATGGAGGTGTTAATAATCAAACCCTTGAAAAAAGTGTCTGACAAAGTTTGTTTTATTTGAGATTCTAAGATTAAAACGGGGTCTATCAAGTAAAGTCATTATAACGATTTATTTTAAAAGTTTAAATCCACCCAGCGGGATCCCGCAAATACCGGGATCCAGCGGGATTGTGATGGTTCAATCCCGCAAATACCGGGATTGAAATTCTCTTGCGGAATTGCATTCCCTAGATGCAGCAAAGTCGCAAGCGACAATCCGCCTGTGTTTTTGTTTCATTTCGTCACAAAACCGTATTTTAAACATTTTTTCAGTTGAAAATATATTTTACTTTGAAAATCTTTTTAATACTCAAAGGAATTAAATTCAAGGACTCGTAAATAAGGGGAGTTTATTTCGGAATACATCCGCCCGTCTGGAGAAGCCTTGTACAAAAATTTTCGTAATTATTTCATTAATTTAAACTAGGGTTGTTGAGGAAGTGATTATGAGGAAGAGGAGGAGGAAGAGGAATTGTCACGCGCAAATTTAGAGGATGCGGATGAGGAAGCGGATGAGGAATAGGATGATAGGAAATTATAAATACTAGCGGACCCAACTCAAAAGCCTTTGTCCTGTCTGTGCATAACAATACACAAAAAATTATTAAAAGGGCATTTTCCAGTGGACCAAACTATGAATCTAAACCATTCTCGAAACACACACAATCGATCCAGCAGTTAAGAGGAGTTCGTGTGCCGAGTGTGAATTTTTTGTTTCACATTCGATCGTGAACGCGTTTGACGTTTACTAAGATTTTGTATGGGATTTGTACAGCGCCACCTGCTGGCCGATTCTGTATCGTACATTTGTGAGTTAATAACTGAGTTAGTAACGAAACCGAGGAGTGAGTAACGGAAAGTGCCACTTTTTGTATTCACTTGCATACAAAAGTGAGACTTTCCGTTCCTCACTCCTCCGTTTCGTTACTAACTCAGTGATTAACTCACAAATGTACGATACAGAATCGGCCAGCAGCTCACGGGAGTGAACCCAGCCCAGTGAGTAATCCCATACAAAATCTTAGTAAACGCCAAACGCGTTCACAATCGAACGTGAAATAAAAAACTCACACTCGGCACACAGTAAAGTACCCCGCAAACGATCAAATTTGTTTGACAAACATGTTTGATGTAATTTACGTTTTCATCAAACAGCAGCGCAGACGATCAAATGTGCATCAAACACGTTTGTCAAACAATTAGCTAGAATTGGTTTGAGATCATGAGATTTTGTTTGGCAAACACAGCGGAACACGTTCAAACACGTTTGTCAAACGCTACGTAATCCAAATTTTCTTCAAACACGTCAAACACGTAGTTTGTTTGACAAACGCTTCAAACAAAGCTGTACACGATCAAACTGTTTGACAAACAATTTGATCGTTTGCGGGCTACTTAACATACACAACACACGCACACAAAAAAAAAGATGAGTGAATCATACAATTCTCGCGCTCTGGCGTGTGCGTTGCCATGATTGGATACGCGTAACGCGACGCGCATGCGCAGTGAAATTCCTCATAAATTCCTCTTAAATTTTGAGGAAGCGATAGCGGAAGAGGATTTTTTTGTTTTAATTTATGAGGATGCGGTAACGGTTGAGGAACCCAAAATATTGCGGAACTTCCTCATTATGAGGAAGCGGAAGAGGAATCCTCAGCAACCCTAATTTAAACTCTAATTACGTACTCATCCGTACACAGAAATCGTTTTCATGGAATTTAATTAAATATACTGAATACAGTAGGTTAGTTGGAAGAAGTTGGGTTATTAGCAACGTTACTCAATGTTTTTATAGCTTCTTTAAATGTTATACTCTCATCTCACGAGTATTCACTTGTGAAGCAAATACAAAAAGTTTATTAAACAATGAACATAATTTATAAACTTTTCAAAAACTTGAGTGCTTACATAGGAATCGTGTATTTTATTTCATTTCACCTAGATAACTCCAAAACTGTCTATATAATCATACAAAATCGATGATATTACTTAGGATAACTCATTTTATTTTAAATTCACTATGCAATATTTTTGCAAACGGTTAATCAATCTAGCCATCGCAAATATCCAAAAAGTTTTTCATTTATAAGACACTGTCTAAGTGAGTCTGAATTAATCTTACTAAAAGATTAGTAAGCATGTTTCAGCGAGCGTTTAGTAAGTTTCGCAATTCACTGCACGATCTGCCATTCCCGCTATTTCTGACAGAAGTGACGTCATCGTGCGTGATGCGTGAGGGTTATGTCTTCATCGGAAGGAAAAATAATCGACTTGGGTTGTATTTACCCGATTTTGGCAAAGTGAAGAGGCGTTTGACAGTGTGCAAGGTGTAAAAAAAACTATAATATGTTTACATACAGATGTTTAGAAAGAAAAATAATTGTCTTACTTAAGACGCTGATGAACTCCCAATGGCCTTGAGGATTCGCATATCTTGCATCACTCTCGCACCACAGTCGATTTTCATGCGAGAGAGAAAGAGATGTGAAATGTTCACTCGGTAGCGTGGATACATTTTTCGTTTGTTAGAGGAATAAATAAATATTATGGGAAATCTAGATGTCAGAACCGAAAATTAAATCTTACAAGCTTTGGATTTTTGTAAAAGGTATCAAATAAACAAATTTTTTAAAGCATAGCAATATACAAATATTATTTTAGTTAGAACTGTTTTAAGTTCCTGGAAGATGTGACTTTGGTATTTTTTTTCATCCTATAGGAGTACATTTTTTTATTATTTAAAATAAACAAGCTTTTCTAAATATAATCGAAAATCACATATATTTTTTTTGTGCCAATCAATGAAATACATACGTCTAGAAAACTGCACAAAGATGTCGAATTGGCTGCTGTCTTCGCCTTAAGTATTTGAAGTAGAATTAGTACAATACAATTATTTGTAGTACAATTAATACAGTAACATAGTAGAATTTCTACTTTGAAGTAGCATTAATGACTGACTTTTCTAGCTTTTGTTTCCAATTAAGGATTTTTTTCTGAGTAAGTATCTGTATTCAATATTTTTTACATCCTTCATATTGTTTTTTTCACTTTGTAATAGCCGTGGGTAATATTTCACGTGGTCAGGATTTCACTATTTTGATCACTGTTAAAACTGACAGTATTGAAATTAAATAACGTTTATTTCGGTACTCACTGGTTTCTGGTTACCTGAATTAAATATTAGTGGACGGAAACACCGTACTATTGGAATAATAAGCCTATTGTGTTAAAACAAATTCTGTTCAAAATCCATTTAGCAATTTTTGAAGAAGTATAACACACAGTCAGAAACTTTTGTCTTTGTAATATTAGTGTGATTAAGCCTAAGATGTATACCATTAAAACACACTAATCTCAACAACTACTGAACCGATTTGTATGTAATTTGGCATAGTTATAGAATAGACCACACGAAAGGACATAGCTCTTTTTAGCGAAAAAATATACGATACCCACGAAATTTATTGGAATAATAAGCCTATTGTGTTAAAACAAATTCTGTTCAAAATCCATTTAGCAGTTTTTGAAGAAGTATAACACACAGTCAGAAACTTTTGTCTTTGTAATATTAGTGTGATTAAGCCTAAGATGTATACCATTAAAACACACTAATCTCAACAACTACTGAACCGATTTGTATGTAATTTGGCATAGTTATAGAATAGACCACACGAAAGGACATAGCTCTTTTTAGCGAAAAAATATACGATACCCACGAAATTTATTGGAATAATAAGCCTATTGTGTTAAAACAAATTCTGTTCAAAATCCATTTAGCAGTTTTTGAAGAAGTATAACACACAGTCAGAAACGTTTGTCTTTTTAATATTAGTGTGATTAAGCCTTAAATGTATACCATTAAAACACACTAATCTCCACAACTACTGAACCAATTCGTTTGTAATTTGGCACAGACATAGAATAGACCACACGAAAGGACATAGCTTTTTTTAGCGAAAAAATATACGATACCCACGAAATTCCTCATTTACGCGAGCGAAGCCGCGTGGGACATCTAGTGGTTTAAATAAGTAAAAAACTGAAAAACTTTTCAAGGCTGCCCATAAGAAACTATATTATATTTAAGTATCTCTTTACGGCGAGCCGATCTTGTCTCGACCCAGATATTATCAAAGCCGAAAGGTCAATAATAAGACGCAGTACATAATCTTCTTCTCGCGACAGATTAACACATTCCGAGTAGCATTATGCATGTAATGCACAGTAACAAAGCCTTTCCTAAGGCCAAAGATTAGCAGTTCTTACCTTTAAGTCCCTTACATTGTCGAAGATAATATGTTACAAATATAAATGTGTGAATTCATAAAACCTTTAATATAAAAGTATTAAAATGTATGTATTTTTTAATGATTATGAGAGCAAAAACACCTCGGAGGCTAATTGATAATATTTTTAAAGCGTATGGTGATGCCATATTTGACGACCTCTGTGGCTCAGTTGGTGGGCTGTTGGTAGCTCAAGCCGGGGGTCGCGGGTTCGAATCCCGCCGACGGAACAAAAAGTTTTCAAAGTTCCTGGGTCATGGATGTGTATTAAATATGTGTATCATATAATAAAAATCTTAAATATATGTATAGTATAATAGTAAGTATTAAATATATTTCCATTGTCTGGTACCCGTAACACAAGTCCTTCAGGTACTTACTACGGAGTACGGGGCCAGACTGACGTGGTGTGAAGCGTCCATAGATATAATATTATATATTATGGTGAATGGCGATGATATGCAACCCGCGTGGCGCCGAAAGCACATAATATAAATAAAATTAGTAGACCATTTTTATAGTACACCGGAAACGGGCACACGACACATTAGCGTGATTTCAGATAAACAAAACAATAAAATGACGCAGTATCACGTCGCGCTTTTCTCTGTGCTAGGAGTTTGGTTTCAAGGACGCTGAGTCACCCTACCGTATTATATTTATACTGTGCCGCCAGTGTGCCAGGCTCAATGTTTTCGCTTACGATGACCTAGTTTTCGTTACTAAGAGATGTGTGTCATAGTAAGCATCCCCCAAGCCTCTACATTTTAATTTTTAATAAACGACAACTTTTTGTTACGGCCATATTTAATGTGTCATTAAAATAAAAGTTGTTTTTTTAATAAGGCATATTTAAAACAAATTGAAATACGTTTGCAATGTTTTGCCATTTACCTACGAATAATAAAGACAGGAAGACTGTGTCAAAAACTTGTTTCGCGAGTCAAATAAAAAAAAAGTCAAAATGAGACCCCAATACATGCATTCTTTATGCATGTATTCGGTACAGAATTTTGTGTATTTATAGAAGAATATGATATATTATTGTCAACGGCTTTTTCGCGAGTGTTAGCTAGTAGCTAAATGACATATTTTAGTGTGCAAAACGGTTGAAGTATGGGAGTTACGTTTCCTTAGTTTTTAATTATTCGTAAATCGTAGCCATTTACTAAACAAGAAAATATAATATAGAGTAAAATGAAAATGAAAAAAAGCAAATACCACAAAATAGCAAATTCTGTTTTAAAACCAATGTAAGTCCTTAACCTTGGTTTAACATTATGCTAGTTTTGTATGTTCGTTAAATTATTAACTCTTTCTTATGTACATGTAGGTATTTATAAAGAGTGAGAAAGAGAACATGATATTTAACTCAAGGTTAAAGTCGATCTAACATAATATATTTTACTGGTTTTTCTGTAATTGTTTTCTTTTTGCCTATTCTCTTGCTTGGTAACTAGCAGAGTTATTATTTAAATAAGGCTGTATGTAACATAATACAGAAAATATTTTAGAGCGAAAATTAAACATAGAATTATTATGGAACATCTACACAAAGTCTATGAATAATTATTTAACAAGCAATTTCAGTATTTCTAGGAATAGAAGAAAATTGGTATTACGATAAAATATTTACAATGTAATATCGCGTAAAAAAAGGAATTCTTTTGTTTTTTTAACAGCTGTACTATAAAAACAATTTGGGGTAGATAATTTGAGGTTTATTATATTAATATACTCCTTTATTTATTGCTGAGCATATAAGATTAATATAATATCAATCAAAATTGTTTAACTACTTCATGGTCACTCTAAAGTTTGTCAGTGTTTCTATTCTATCGCATTTCTACTGTTGTCATGCTAAAACTGTAGTACCAAAGTCTTATGGCCGCCCAAAGAAATATTTAATGATAACTTAACTTTAATTTAACTTAAATTTTTTACATAAATTTCATAATAATATATTTTCTGTGAAACTTTTCGTTTAATCAATGTTAAGTAATGTCTCTAGGCGGGGCCTTAAGTCTTTGCAACACACTCTATATCTAAGAAGGCCCTTATACGAGCAATTTTATTGCGTAATATTATTGACCGTCTAGGGTTGATACTTGACATTGAACATCTCGCGTTGAACAATCTAATAGTCAAATAAACTGTTCAATAAAATTGAAGCGTGATATTGCACAATACAATTGGTCGTCTAGGAACCGACTTAAACAATAATTCATTTTTATAGACTGTCGTAAATAAGTTCCAATACTCTAGGACACTAGGCAACATATTTGAATATCGACTGTACTATTTATACCGCCCGCCCTCGCCTCCCGCCCCGCCGCCCGCCGCATTGCAGAACGCTGAATGTCACCGCTCCACTTTTGTATTGTACTTTACACCACGGCGTACCTTTTTTTATTTTTATAAAGAAAAAAAATTATACCCGTGCAATAATAATCGTTACATAAATAAATTAATTAATTGTGCTTACATTTATCTTCCTAGGCAGTCAGGCTTAGCGTAAAAACGGTTTCTTTCTCGGAAGAATCACTGACCTCCATTATACAAGTACGCTGGACATAAGATACCCAGCTGTTTTTAGTGCCTACTTGAAGCGGAATCAGCGCCCCCAATGCGGGAGAAGAGAACTAAATCTGACGTAACTTGCAAATGGCCACTCAATCGCTATTGGTTGTAGAAACCAAAGAGAATAAAATCACCACGGTGGTAGAAACTAGTATTAGTTCCAAGTACTCCCACTACTGCTATCAGCGCTAATATGGCGACTTTTAAACGTCATGTTTACGTCAGATTAAGTTCTTTTCAACCGCATTGGGGCGCTGATTCCGCTTCAAATAGGCCCAAAAACAGCTGTCATTTCAAAGGGTATCATAGGTCCAGCGCACTTGTATAATAGAGGTCAGTGATAAAATCACTAAAATCTGTCAGTATGTCCATTATTTCCTGATTCTAATGTTGTTATGCTAAGCACGCTGGTCGTGGTTAGGATGCTAGGTTTCTTTCTACACAAAAACACTTTCTACGGAAGATGTCATCGTCATCCTGTTAAGTAATCTTTCGAAAAAAACGTATTTTTTACTCACAATTTTGCAGTAAGCATTCTTACCAAGACGATCATAGAGTAATTTTGTTTCTACGGAAAAAATATATTTTAATTAATTTTTTCCGTAGAAAATATGTAATTGGCAAAGGAAATCTGGCATTTTGTCCTTAAAGTCTGTCAACATTTAGTTTCGTTTCTACTGTAGTAATGCAAAGCGTGCTGACCGCTTGCATGCTCCGCAGGTACCAATTAGTCCTAGGTTTAGTAGTACTAACTGCAAAACGCTAAGTTTACGCAAAGCTTAATTAAAACCAAAATAATTATGTTTACCCTTGACATATATACGGCCTGCACTCCCTACAGGCGTGGTTAGGAACTCCTGCATTCCACCAACCTATATTCTATAATAACTATTCTCCATTGCTACCCGACATTGTTGAGGCGAGGTTTTTTCGTTTAGTAAAAAGTGTCTAAAAAGTAGTCGATTAAGTATAAATTTGTATTCCAAATTTTTAAAACATAACAAACGTTAATTTTCATTTAATTTTTGTTTTACATAAAACTCAAGTACTAAACAATTCTTTAAAAGTTAATTTAAGTTTAATCTTTACTTAAAACTTTATTAATAGACATTATACTTCCCAGTAGACGGATGAAGAATTTATTAAGAATGTGGCGAGCCCGACCTTAATAATAATAATTACGATACGATAACCTTCCTAAAGTAATTGCTTTTCATACGGTCAATACTTGCGTTTTTCAAAGTGTTACTTACGTACAAACGTTAAAATGTTGAGTAAATAATTGAAAAAAATCTAGGTACCTTGATTTTCCTAGAGAATTTCAAGTAAAGAATGATTTTTTTCGTCATTTTGAGTAACCAATGAATCCACCTATCGGGCGTGAAGAATGTACGGTCCTGACGCTGAGGTCCCTTTTTAGGGTTACGTAGACAACAAGTAACCATTATAGTTTCGGTCTGCCCGCGGTTTTGCTCAGAGACTATAAGACCTACAAAACTGGTAATTCGGCATGAATGCACATATTAATGATGCCGACAAAATGGTATATAAAATCTTAATTTTTTTATGGTAGCCCCCCTACACGTCAAGCGGGGATGATTATTTTTTTCTCGTCCACCCCACCGTGTGGGGTGTCGTTGGAGAGGTTTCTTTAAAAATATTATGAGTATTCATGGATCATTTTCCGATTTAGGGATCTATTTGTGAAATATGAAGTTTTAAAGTGGAAACAATCGTTAGAGTCCAGTGTCCCCCCCTTCTACCAGCTAAACGGTTGCTTTTAGAAATGTGAAAAAATTCACGGGAGTAGGAAATATGCTGAATTTTAAAGGAAAACTATCGCGGCTAAGAAGACTTCATGAGTTATTGAGTAAAAGTCGATCAACTAAAAAAAATGTATTCGGAGAAGTATAAAGAAACCTTACGTCAAATTCCTTAGAACATAACTAAGATGACGTTATTAGTAGTGTAAAATACGTTATAAATGTACATTCATTGTCCATGCAAAAATTATCAAAAACTAGCGGTACTACGGAACCCTATATTTTGCGTGGCCAGACACGCACTTGGCTGGTTTTTAGTTGTAAACTATATTTTTACCTTTGTGAACTCAAAGTGACTTGTTCCGCAATTATGCATTTAGAATAATACTAATGAAGTATGTATTGTGTTAGTAGTACTCGTAAAATTAAATTATTATTATTTATTAATGTGTGGTAATAAGCATTAGTGTGGATATAGATCACTGTTACATAGTTTGCTTAAAACATAATAGTATCCAAATCTCTCATATAGTGCTCCAAGGCTTTAAAGTTTAAATGAATGTGGACGGGGCGCTGCTGGTAAAGGAGAACTGTCAAACACATGTCAAAAATGACGTTTTTGTATGATAGAAGCGTTAGTTCCTTTTCTCGCCACGTTCATATTTAAAGCCTTGTCGAACTGTAAGTACAAAGTTGAAATAGTCGTAGTGTTAAGTGTAAAAGGCTTAGACACTGAACAATCTCTTAAGGCACTTAGTGTAAGAAACCTTCCAGTTCGCTTATCTTGTAACCCGATGTAGCCTCATTTGTAAATCGAGCTACCAAGTTTATTTTTATCGATTTCATAATATTCGTGTTTCTACCGAGTTACATTCGTACATTTCGATAAATTCTGAATTTTATCTCTGGTATTAAATATTATGTAGCAATCTCTGAAAGTTTTGTAAAACATAGAGTCTAAAATAGCTACTATAAAAGTGTAAGGCTAAAATCAACAAAATTTTATTTATGCTTTCCTTGAAGACAAGTAAAGAACGATGACTAAAAGTTCAAAATAAATTATTCTATTAATCATAATATTATATGTGGGCAAAGCTGCGAGAAAAATCTAGTTAAAGGTAAAGCCGAGAATAAAGATATCGTCGTTTCTATGCAATTACGGAAAATCACGACCTAATTGGTTCAGAGTTCAGATGTTACTTGGCGTCAGTCCATTATAGAGTTAACAACTTATTTGTTAGCTAATTTTACGACACGTGTAAGTGAACGAGCTGCTGCTTATTTAATAGAACTATTAAATAAGTAGGATTATACTGATTATCGTCACTGGAAAGGAAAAGTCGCTGAAGCGCCATTTTGCTCATATAGAGTTATACATATATTTGGAATCAGCAGATTTTTCTGCGTCGAATGATCGGGGTTTCAAAGCAATCAGAGTAATTTTGTGGTCAGTTAGCAAAATGAAAATTGGTATTATTTTATAAATCTTTTCGCTGAACGACGCTCAAAACGGTCTTTTTTACACCTATGTTGCTTAAGTTATTTTTCCATTACTTATTGGAGCATGAATAACACTTTAGCGATTATTCCATTAGCTCGTATTGTTTACTATGGCTCATCAGCAATTTTTGCTTTCTCTAAAAAGTTAAGCTATGTGGCGGTTAAGCGAAAAGGTCCTCTAGTCATTGCAATAAAGATATTGTTAAGTGAAAAGTGTCTACTGATAAGAGGAAAATGCTGCGTTTTAATCATTTTTACATATATTTTTTTAATAGTTTCTGTGATGTCAGATATTTTAATCGAATAAAGATTGTTTAATCAAAGTGACAATAGCGAAAATAATGCTAAATTCAAGACTTTATAAATGGACTTCAGACATTGATTACTGTATCACCCAAGTAACAAAGTTCTCCTATAGTGCACAGTTTATAGGCTTGCAGCTCTTGTAACTCTTTCTTAATGGTTCCAGGTTTTACTACTAAGCTTATAACAGGTTACACGGAGTTTGTTTGAGTTTGTAGTAGACCTGTTCTAGAACGATATTATAGGCGCAGTAAAGGCTAAGATGGTCTATGCAAGTATTTCACCGGTGTAAATATAGGTACTTGAGAAGACTTGCTCCAGTTTTATAGTACAGTAGTAATTATAAATCCGCTATAAGGTCATACGCCAGTAATAGTAATTAATAGAACGAAATGCACTTAGTACCATTTGACCTTGTTACTAGATGTGCCAATTATAAGTGAGTTATAAGTAATAGTTCTACAGTAGTTTTGGTATTATTGCGGGCTCTCGAGTGTTGTTATAGTCTTAATTACTATATAAAGGTTTCTTGAAAACTATTTATTAGTGTCCAAAGTATTCTTCGTGATGTCCATCTGAGCTTTTAAAAATTTATCGCACCTTCCATTCAGGCCATTTTGAATGCTGTTAGGACTACATAATATTATTTTCAAGCACAACTTAGTAAATACGCCGTGATCAATGGGCGAACAAAAATTGTGTTTTACACAATATACTTCAACGGAAATAACTGCGCGTTTGCCGTTCAAATAATTTCAAAAAATCACGTACACGTGCGAAATACTTACTTGTTAATACATTTCATTTAATATAGATTAACTTACCTTTCATTTGTTTTCTATTTTTTTCATCAACCTCACAATACAATTCACAAATGTTTAAAGTAAGTAGCTAGTGACAGAAGCGTGGAGTACGTACCAAGCCTGCCTGGTTCTATTAAATGCTCATAGTGAATTTTACGGGAGCAAATAGTTCTGCGTAGTCAAACAATAAGTGTATTATTGGTCTAAGTAGTGCTAGGCAAGTCTACTATGAGTGTATTATTAGCAAAAATATGCGTATAAAATGGGCCCTTTTCCGTGGTTATAAACGTTTACTAGCCTGTTGTAGTCCTGGCTCATGAACAACATGATTCTTAAGACTTTATTTCTGTGTTTACTACGTCTTATCGTTTTCATACATTTGAAGGCATCTCTCATCACTACAAAAAAAGTATCTGAAAGTAAATTTCAGCTTAAAGAAAACAAGGAATCATCGAAACCTCATTTCAAATTAAACAATTCCTACAAAAATTTAAGGAAAGGAAATACTGATTCTTAGTTGTAGTAGTAGTTGTTTTTATTATTATAATATAACCGAAATATTTTAATCTAAACTGTAGTACTGTCTATTTAAACTAACACCAAATTGTATTATTGTAGTCTGCAGTAGGTTGCAACAAATATAGGTACTATTTTTTTTCATTCATTAGAAAAAGATAGGTACGTAACATTAAATGAATATTCTGTCCATACTTTCATACTTCCATACTTACTATACTTACTTAAAATATAACTTACTAAGTTACTAATATTATAAATGCAAAAATGTGTATGTCTGTCACCTCTTCACGCTTAAACCGCTGAACCGATTTTGCTAAAATTTGGCATGGAGATACCTTGAGTCCCGAGAAAGAAGTTGCGGGCGTCCTCTAGTACCAATAACATAAAAAATAGAGGAAACCTTTGTATTTTTGTGTCTGTATTTTTGTAACGAATAAACTCAAAAACTACAAAACCGACTTCAAAGTTACATATTTCACCATTATATTGCTACATTATCCCTGAGTAACAAAGAGTACTTTTTACCGCCAGAAAATAGCTTTTCCTAAGGGAAAATTTATTTTTTTTCCGGGTGACGCAGCGACAGAAGGTTAGTTTTTAATAAATTACTTAAAAATGGTTAACTAATGCCCGTTTTCACCAACAACACCTAAAATTTAGGTGCCCCTTAAGCCAATATTCCAAGTTTTGTTCTTGATGAATTGACAACCCCGTAACTCTTAGGTGACGTATATCACTACATAGTATAAAACAAAGTCGCTTTTTCTGTCCTCATGTCCCTTTGTTCCCTTTAATTGCGGTTTTCTTTAATAGATAGAGTGATCAAAGAGGAAAGTTTGTGATAAATATGTATATTAATTATGGGAGTTCGCTATTTTACAAGTAACATAAATCAGACGGCCATTCTATAACAGATACATTGTCAAGGCAACCGTCGTCGTCGCCACATACGTCACCTAAGTGTACGGGGTCGTCAATTCATCCCGTAAATTATAAACGTCACCTAATGGTTTGACGGATGAATCGCTTAATAGGTTGTTTTATTTCAGATAAACGTCACCTAAGAGTTACGGGGTTATCAATTCATCAAGAACAAAACTTGGAATATTGGCTTAAGGGACACCTAAATTTAGGTGTTGTTGGTGAAAACGGGCATAGATATCTTAATATGAGTATATGTAATATGATAGATAAAAAATGTATTTATTTTTATTAACTAAGTATAAAGGTTTTCTAAAAAATTACAACTGGAGCCTTCTCGCAAGCTTTGTTTCAGAAGGTTCCACTCTTACAATGATAACAAAGACAAACCTTAGGTAAAATTATAAATAAACATGTTTTACAAAATTTTTATTTCATTTGATTTGATTGAATTATGCAGTCAACTATTCTTCTCTTTTTTCTCTTCTATTCTCAAAAATTTCTTTTACTATAAAAGTATGACTTAATAAATTATATTATAAGGTATAACCACGTGTTTTTTTTTACTTTCTGAAAAAATTGTTACCAAAGGACAGAGTCATGTACCAAAAGAAAATACTATAGCTGCCTATGAAGAGTCAATTGACGAGATTTGTGGTTATGCTAAAATATTGTCACCGGAAACATCTGCGAATCAATCATCTACCCCTTCAAAACCATCGTCACCTAAGCATAATATTACGAAAAGCAGTGTTAACGAATCAGTGATGACGACGAGACTAAAACAGGAAATTATACGTCAGAAATTTCATTTGTTTTCAGGTCGCTAAGAAAAGAAACAGTTATTTAATATCACAAATTCATTACTAAAAATACAAACTAAAATAAAATATACAAATATATACGGTTATTTAACTGAATTGTTTGTACTTTAGTATTCGATTACTACATTTTAAAATATCTTAAACACTTTAGCTAATTTAACCAGGTCATGTTGGTTCATTTTGGACGTTAAGAATAAAATACCAGCTGATAAGAGACAATAATGGGTGGTAAGTAAAAATCACTGTTAAGAAATATATAAAGTGATGGTAGTTCAGCAAAATTGAATTTTTCTTTTTTGGAGGTTAGCGACTTTTCCGGGCTCTAAATTTTTAAAGTTAGTACTGATATTCGCTGAAGCGCCACTTATCTTCTAAACTAATGCGATATTAGATTGGGTATTAGCCTAAAAAATAATTAAAAAATCATCCATACAATAGGTTTTGGAATTTCTAAAATCGGTTAAAGGGTTGCAAAATGCAAAGATATGAATTTTTTTCCAAAAATTAAAACTTTAAAACGCTCTCTCCTAAAGTTGCCTATATGGATTCCATTCCAGTGACGTTATGTAACTTACAGAGTAAGTCTAATCGTAGAAGCAGTGACTTGACTTAGCTACAGATTTACAGTGCTCCAAAAGTAATAATGCGCATGGACATTTTCGTAACTTTTCGGCAACGGTCGTATTTCCCGAGCGACGGTAGACGATATTGCATTTTCTAATTGCATTGCATTTAAGATACATGTATTAGTCAAAGTTCGTCGTGATATTCCTGTAGCTTTTGTAACACGGTCATTATTCACGGTCACTCATGCCCATTATAAATTTTGGAGTAATTATTCATTCTTACAAAATATATCCTTACTAACTAAATTTAAGTGATTTAATAGCGCAGTTAATAGGGTAATCAAAAAGTTATTTAAATAATAATAAATAAAGTCCATAATTGGTATGATAGTTTACAATAATACCACCCACAAGTGCTCAAGTATTTTTTGTATCCAAATCAGAATCAAGTTCGCATACCTACACATAAGCGTGATTTCGGATAATTTGTACCAAATAACTATACGTCTTTATGTTGAGCGAGTTTGTTTTAAAAACACGTCTGAATTACTCTACACTACATATTATGTTGATTATATTGTGTTAATAAGTCAGGAAAAATCGATGGAACATCGCGTGTGCGAATGTGCCTCAGTCCTCGATTATGTCGACGTAATTGTGTCATTCGCACCGTTTCCATTGAAACAGGAGTGAGGTGACGTCACTGTCGCATTGTCGATACAGGCAGACTCGCCGACGCCGGTGGAGTTGAATGGAGATGGGACGAGTTTGCTTCGAGTTATACTCGTATTCAAATTAAAACGATAGAGTTGAATGAAGATGGGACGAGTTTTATTCGAGCTAAAAACGCTAGAGTTGTATGGATATGGGACGAGTTTCATTCGAGTTATACTCGTATTCTAATTAAAACGCTAGAGTTGAATGGAGATGGGACGAGTTTCATTCGTTTCTAATTAAAACGCTAAAATTGAATGGATATGGGACGAGTTTCATTCGAGTTATACTCGTATTCTAATTAAAAGCTGTTACTGTCCTTTTTTTAAACGGGCACATGCTCAACGTACATTCCCACCATTGCACAGCGGCTTACCACCACGAAAACCCTATGATCTTGCCTGCCTTAGCTCTGCCTCCCTCTCAGAGAGCTTAGCTGTAATAGTAGGACCCGGAAAACTCTTTAATATTAATATGATCTTGCCTGCCTTAGCTCTGCCTTCCTCTGCCTTCTTCTCGGACTTCCAAGCAGCCCAGCTGTAATGTTAGGACCCGTAAAAAATAAACAGAAGTAAATAGGATACTTTTTTAAATACTAGTTTTGATAAAAATCAATTACTTCTGCTGTGATGCTTTTGTAAAGACAAAAAATATCACTATAGTAACTTTTATAAGACAGCAACTGTTATGTTATAGCTAAAAATATAAGGGTTTATAAATTTCATTAAATATATCTACGTAGAGCTTACAAAAATCATTTTTAGTTACAGAAAAGGTTCGTCTACACATTATGGTAACTAAATAAAAGTGAAACCTGTACGATGTTATTGCAGTGAAATGTCATGATTCAAAAGTTTGACGACCTCTGTGGCTCAGTTGGTGGGCTATTGGTAGCTGAAGCCGGGGGTCGCGGGTTCGAATCCCGCCGACGGAACAAAAAATCAAAAAATTTTCAAAGTTCCTGGGTCATGGATGTGTATTAAATATGTGTATAATACGAGTATACTAAAAATCTTAAATATATGTATAGTATAAAAGTATTAAATATATTTCCGTTGTCTGGTATCTGTAACACAAGTCCATCAGGTACTTGCCACGGGGCCAGACTGACGTGGTCTGAAGCGTCCATAGATATTTAAAAAAATCGGCCAAGTGCGAGTCGGACTCGCGCACGAAGGGTTCCGTACCGTTATAGAGCAAAAATAGGCCAAAAATTGCGTTTTTTGTATGGGAGCCCCCCTTAAATTATTATTTTATTTAAATATTATTTTTAATTATTAAAGTACACATATAATTAAGGCTTTTGTGAAAATTTCAAGTGCCTACTTGTTGTCATCGTTGATACCGAGCAAAAAATGTTTGAAAAATTACGTTTGTTGTATGGGAGCCCCCCTTAAATATTTAATTTATTTTGTTTTTAGTATTTGTTGTTATAGCGGCAACAGAAATACATAATCTGTGAAAATTTCAACTCTCTAGCTATTACCGTTCTTGAGTTACAGCCTGGAGACAGAGGGACAGACAGACCGACAGACGGACAGACATCGAAGTCTCAGTAATAGGGTCCCGTTTTTACCCTTTGGGTACGGAACCCTAAAAAAGGAATCTTCAGGAATCCGCATGGCACGTTAGTCGGATGTAAATCCAACAAAGGGGAGTATTTAAGCTTGTAATTTAATATACCAGTAAAGTTTCACAAAGAGCAAAGCTTCCTTTTAGCGGAAAACAGAACTAAATTAAGTAATTTTCAGCCATGTTTATGAAATTAGCCGCATGTCGACTTTGAGAGAGACAAACGAGACAAACATTTAAATTAGGTAGGTACTTTATTTTGTGATTTTACAAATTGTTCAATCAAACATACAATTTTAACTATTCCTATTATTATAATATATTACGTTAAGTATTTATGTCATTAATATCCGCTTGCATATAATTAGAATATTATACTTACTAACAAAAAAATACTGCTTTATTTATTATATTATTTAAATTCGAGATATATAATTGAAATAATAACTTAGCTACTTTAAGACACTATATACTTTACTAGTTATGTAATCCAGTTTGATCTTTAACCGACTTCAGTAGCCGTTTCTGCGCCTTGGTACAAGGTTTAAAATAATCCCATCCTTTGGACTCATCACGATTCGTCGTGGGTCGTAGGTTACATTTTTAGTGTTCCTAGAAATTTCCACCCGATATTGTTTCAATAATTTCACAGCGCAAATATAAGACTGCAGTTTTGCGAAGCGCATTCCTGGAAACAAAAGAATGAAAATAGGAGTACACAAAAAATATTTACTACATTATTACCGGCGCAATTGTTATGTAATAACTTACCAATACAATTCCTAGGTCCAACTCCGAATGGAATGTACGCACAAGGGTGTCTATTCGCAGAATTTTCTGGAGAAAATCGTTCGGGGTCGAAGTTTTCAGGATTCGGGTAGTATTTTTCATCGTAGTGAATACCCAAAGACGATATAATAATTGTTTGCCCTTTTTCAATAATGATATTAGTATCTGGTACCCTATAATTTACTTTCGCTTGCCTTTGCAGCTCGACTAGGGGATACTTCCTAAGCGTCTCGTCAAATACTTGTTTCAAGTACTGCATAGAGCTAATAGTTTCATAGTTTAGCTCACCAATTTGCTCATTAATAACATCGTCTATTTCTTTTACCAATTTTTGTTGAATATCTTGATTCTTTGCCAGTTCATAAAATAGGTAGGCGAGAGTGGTAGCCGATGTCTCGTACCCGGCCGCATAGAACACAAAACCCTGCGCCGCTATTATGTCATCAGTCAAATCTAATCTCAGCTCTTTCTCGCCGTTTCTCGATTTGGAGCTCAACGTCTCCGCATTCTTCAAGTCCAATATTAAATCTATAAAGTCTCTTCTACTCGATGTGGAGTTGGTTCTCTCGTGCATCACTTTTTTAACCAAATCTTGGAAGAAGTTCGTTATCTCCGCCGGGAATAGAGACAGATTTAGCTTCTTCAAAATTCCCGGGTACATCATGTCCACCTCGTAGAAGAAGTTTTTGGTGAAGATCAGTTTGTCGATTTTGTTTATGTTGTCTATGAAGGAGTCGTTGACCATGTCGATGTCTATGCCGAAAGCGCAGGCGGCTATAGTCGACATCGTGTAGCGCTGACACAGCAAATGTATTTCATGTTCTATCTGGTTCGTATCTTTGAGATGTTTCATGAAGAGGTCGCATCGCTCGGTCATCAAGTACATCATGTTTTTTAGTTTCGTCGTAGTGAATAATGGTGTGAACTTATTCCTCAGCACTCGCCAAGTTTCGGCGTTGGCGTGAAACAGATTCGTTCCCAAGCCTTCGTCGCTGAATTCTATGCCACGGTCTTCGAACGAGTCGAAATCCTTCAACAGAATATGCTTGATGATTTCCAAATCACGTATCATGAGGCAGGGTGTGGTCATTCTGAAGAATCCCACGACCTTTTCTTCAGGGTATGCGTCGTAGACTCCCTTGTAAGTTACGGTCAAGTTTTCCTTGCGGGTCGCTGCATTTTTTAGGTTTCCAAAGAACGGCACAGGCTTTTGGTAGACGATCTTCCTGTTCTTCCAGTAATTGAATGTTCTGGTGAAGTAGTAGTGGATTATAAACAACAGTGCTACAAGACCATATAAAACAATCATTTTTACACTTTAGTATTTTTTAAATTTTCAACCAAAGCCCGCGCGGAACTGACAGGTCCGCTGTCAGTTTTAGATTTTATACTTCCATTGAAAATTGACCTATTATTATAATGAGGCTCCTAATAACACGTATGGTCCTGATTATGTAACCGTAATGTTTCCACTCATAAGTAATGATTAAGGTTCCGTGGAAACCGCCACATGTGTAATCTGTAGTGTCGTTTATAAATAATTTAATTAGATGACCCAGCTTCGTATCACTAACCTTTTTTTAGGGGAAACCCTATATGGGGGCCTCGGGTTGGGGATGCGCCTCAGTTAAGCTGAGGAACCCCGGGAGTATGTGGGACTGCCGACGAGAAGCGCTGCAGGGCTTACCCACTAAAGCCATCACTAATCTAACCTAACGATTTTCCCGTAAAAACCTTCCCTGGACGAATATTTCAAGACTAAAATTAGCCAAATTGGTTGGGCCGTTCTCGGGCTTTAGCGAATCAAACAAAATTTAAAATTCATTATTATTAATAAAGATAATAAAGAGTTAAAAACTTTAACCCAACTATCCAAAGTATATCGCCTACATCCCGAAATATTATTATGTATCTATCGACGATTCGTTTTTTTAATTCGCATTAGAAAAAAAAATAAGATGTACGTAGTGGCACTAGTGGCAAACAGATATAGGTACGTAAGTACCATCGAGGAAATTGATTCCTATGCAGTTGATAGATCAACGTTATTTGGTCGAATATGTCAATTCAATGTTAATTGTGATCTGTCGTCTGGGTTTGACGTATGGCAACCAAACTACGTAGGTCCCCGATCTGCATAGGAATCAACTTCTCTGATAGTACATTTCATTTGAATTCGCTGTAATTGAGTAAATAGATATATTAAACTTTCAACAAATATTTTGGTGCTTTTAAATGCAACCATTCTATCTGTGCATAATATGTGTGTGAATTTATACATCGTAAAATACAAATCAAGTCTTATAAGTGATTTGAGTATGTAATTTAGTAAACAATTACATTACCTACCTAATTGTAACACGATATACAATTATTTTAACCAGCTAAATTAGATTTCTTTCAAAAGCAGTTTTTTGCTTATTGAGTCAAGATTTAAAAACGTAGAGTTATAGAACTTATAATGTTTTAATAAGAGGTTATTATTTTACCCTTTATTAACTTACTTTTCAAATTATTTTTTTTAAATACATAATAATATTTTTCTTCAGTTTAAATAACTAAAGCTAATCTATTTGTTGCTAATCTAGTACAATTCGGTCAGCAAAGTGCAAACACATTATATATAAATTCTGCCATTAACCTGGCATTATGTCATTTAAACACTAGAAATTGCTATCGCATACACCTACATAAAATGAAATAGTTAAAAGAGTACCTACTTAAATTTCACATTCGGTGATCAGGCTATAGTGAACTATAATATACAAAGCAAACGCACACATAGATAGAATGTATAGAAACCTTTTGCGTGATTTCCGACTCGCAAAAAATTTCTTCGGAAAGAAAAACTTTACAAATTACCGAAAAGCGAGGGCCATGTTGATTTTACCGCCGCTATTCCTGTTATGGCTTACTTTAATTATTCTTATAAAAAGTTTTATTTTTCCATCCTATCCATTGTAATTGATTCTGAGAACTGAAATTTCCACATGTACACATCACTGTTAATAAGGGTGGGTTGCACCAGAAGCATGGTTATAGTTACAGTTATGGTAAAAGTTACAAATAACTTAACTTTAAAGGTTAAAGTTAAGTTAGCTGTAACTTTTACCACAGAATTTAACAGATATCTGATTGCTGTTGCGGTTATGATTATCGTTAAATATAGCGTCCATTATTGACCTTAACCAAAGATTAAGCATTTTGCATTGTACTTATATTTAAAGTTATAGTTAAAGTTACGGAATAGTTATAGTAAGTTGGTGCAACTCACCCTAAGAAATACAAACTTAGAGCGTTTAAAGCATTGACATAAGAAACTAATAAGAGATCTTTGGTTTAAAGTAAGTCAAACTTAAAGACCCAATGACGTAAATATCATCTAGAAAAGTGATCAAAGAAACATTAAAAGGTTGATTAAAGCAAAACTATTCAGTAGCGCCGTATCGATTAGGCGGCTTATAGAAGTAATCCAGCGATTATCTTCGCGGGGGTATGAAATCACAACATGGACAATTTTCACACCAACTCAGTAATCCCAGCCATAACTGAAAGAATAATTGTGAATATTACGCAAAAGTTAGAGCAGAGGGTGCAACTGCCTACTAGCACATAATATACAGTAAATAATCCGACCAAAGCCCGACATGTTGCACACGTCATATCAGAATATCGACAGAAACGTTGTCAAACGTCGAACGAAACTTTTTGTTTAGTGTCTATGCTAGTGCTGCTTCTAGAGTCTAGCGTGAAAACATTGCAGTAATATATTATGCTATCTAGAGATAGCGTGAAAACATTGCAGTAATATATTATGCTATCTAAAATAACTTTTTTCTCTTTATAGCGGGGTATGCCCTCCTAATTATATTTCCTTTAGACTCGGGGCAAGAGTCGCGACCCACGTGAAGCAAAATCTCTACATTTTGTACTCGTATCCAGAAATTAAAATCTGTTTAATAGTTTGGTGAAATACCGATGAGGAATTATTTTGTTGACAGGCTTATTTTGGTACAATACGCAATTTTTTGGTACAAAACATACACGAATTAAATACGGAACCCTAAAAAGAGTATTTTAATTAAGAAAAATATTACTAGACTAGTTGGTACAATCGGATTGTGATGTTTTGGTATTAGACCTCTTTAGACCGTTCAGTTATATTACCTTAGAGTTTCCATGCTAATCATCCTTCTGTCTTAGGTTTTAAGGTCCTGTTTGAGGTACAATTCAGCGCGCGTCGCGTGCAGTTTTCCTAAAGGCTATACCAATTTGAGGTTCTATACTAAATTACAAAAAGTTTATTTTCATACATTTACACAAATCACTTACTCGCAGAAAACGTATACGTCTGAACGCGCCCTAAGTATGAACGAAGTGTAGTGACATTGCAAATTACATGCAAATTACCAATATTACATAACTCATAAGTCACAAGACGTAACTTATATTAATTAGGTGTTACGTGACAGGAAGTAAACACACTTTGTATTAACAATATAATTGGATGGCTATGTACTAAACATGTCATTAACGTAATAGATCATAATAATCCATACTAACATTATAAAGAGAAAAGAGTTTTTGGTTATTTGCAGCTGGTTCCGAACCTGCCAGACGGATTTTAATGAAGTTTGGCAACTTTAGGGAAAAGCACTAACTGCAGACAAGCTTAAAAAAGAGTCGTGTTATATTTTGGATTATTAATAGAATATTTGGAGGTGTAGGCGAAGAATCATAATGAAATTATAATAACAAAGTTGTTTTTAACAATTATAATTTATGATAATAGATACTAAGAGCTCTCAGCGCTATCCCCAAGGTGGCTAACCTTTATAAGCTGCTAATTCGGATTTTCTGATGTTGTACCCTTTATTTATATTTGCAGTTTAGATGTTTCTTTCGACTGTAAACAAAACTATTTACGGTCTTCAGTATACACAACATTTTATATCTACTACTAAAAAGCTTACTATGTTATTATATCTAATCGCAAGCTTTTTTTAAAGGAAAGTAATTTCAATAGTTTATGTGCTGTGTGCTTGTACAATGTAGAACACATTATTGGGGTTGTATAATCGCCATCCTTCAGGCGAGAGTGTCCACTATTCATAGTAAACGATAGCCATTAGTAGATCTAGCTCACTGGCCGGTGTAAATCTATAACTGTGGTATTGTTGCAGGTATAGGTGTAGCGACATCGATGCACCGCGCGCGCAGACGTCTGGAGGAGCGCGCTCGGCCTGTCCACGCGCCCTCATCCCCGCGCGACCTCACCACACCGCGTTAGACACTATATTGCGGTGCGTATACTGGGTTTTTACGCGTTACACAGTGGCGACACGTTACACGTAAGTACCATGCCACACGATGCGGTGCGGCGGCGGTACGGCGCCTGACCGGAGCCGCTCCGGTTTCCTACAATATAAAAATGGATGGTATGGCAGACGGCGCCGTCCGGTGCGCTCCGGCACGCGGCGCTGCACCGCACGCGCACCGGAATCGAGAAGAGGCGGCGAGACGGGGAGGTCGAGTCCGTCGCTGCTACAGTACTGCAAAACGTTGCGGTGCTGCACTCACCGTGTGGTCGGTAGTCCGGCGAGATGGCCTCCGGTGCGGCGCCGCACCGCGTCGTGTGGCATGGCCACAATAGACATAACTACCTGTAGTTCGACTGCAAAGAAACGGACAGGTTTCAATATTTGTCAAATTCGTCGGGTTTCACTAGGATTATGAACGGAATGTGCCTCGCGCTGGCTGATATAATTTATTTTTAAATATTTAAAATAAAGATTTCAAAATTGGATTCTGACAATTTTAATCACATGTGCCAAAACACAAACAACAATACAACCAAAAGCTCCGTTTAGACCAAACGAGCGAATGCTCATTCTAGTAAAGCTCTTTTGATGTAAACTAACAACGAGCATTCTTTCGTTGTTCTAGTGTGTTCGCCACGTGTTCGGCGGTAAATAGGTAGAATGCTCTAAGAATCTCGCTCGTTTGGTGTAAACGACGCAAGAGCGCTCGAGCAATTGCCTAGAGCGTTCTTTCGTGTTCGGACGTGCTCGCTCTTCGAGGCGGTCTCTTCAAAGGGATTCTAGTGTTCTTGATATTTTTACTTTTTGGCGGCTGGTTTTAGGTAGTTTATCAAAGGTTATTTCGTAAATATGGATTGGAGTAATGAAAAATGTTTACAAATGATAGAATTATACCATAACAAAAAATGTTTATGGGATCCAACCTTTGATGACTATAAAAATAAATTAACTACTTATCGTTGACGAATGAGCAATGAGCATTCGCTCGTTTGGTCTAAACGGAGCTATATGATTCTCATCTATAGAGCAAAAATTCTTATTCTTGATGTTCTTGTTGATTCGATTGGTGTAAACGATCTAAAGTATGTTGTAACGAATTATAGTTTACACTAAACGAATACGAAATAATGTTCTTGTGCTGTTCTTGCTCTATGTTCTTTTGGTGTAAACCCACCTAAAGAGGAACACGTCCAGCGAATATGTCATAGTTTTAAATTCGTAGGTAACAAGTCAACAACCCTAGCGACGATTTTCGTCATAATACGTCAAATTTAAAAATTTCAACATCAGTTCTAAGTCGGCATACTCTATAATTCTGTCTACTCTGGCATGGCTGTAACAGTTGTACGGCGCGGCGCGCTAGGGTTGCGCGGTGGTTGCTTGATCGCGGCGAACGCGCGAAGGATTATAATATTAGCGACGGATTCGCAGCGCTCGCTTCTCGTATATGTTAGTGTATGGGTGCCGTGTAACCGCTCCGTCCGCTTGCTAGTGTGAAAAGGCTTTAGACAAAATGCATTAGAAAGTTTCAACAGTAAAGATAGAGATCCCAAATGTATGGAATTTTACTTACAAGTGTCGAACATTGCCGTTTGAAAAGAGCTTGATAAGAGCTATACAGGGTGTAACAAAAATAAGTGATAATACTTTAGGATGTGTACGAGTTCCTTGTGTAGAGTTCACTGTGAAAGTAGCAGCGCTGAAAGACCAAAATTTTTTTTCACTTTTGTATAGGAAAACTCGTGATGCTCGGGCCCTGCCCATACAAAAGTGAAAAAAAAATCGTCTTTATTCTGCTACTTTCACAGTGAACTCTCTACAAGGAACACGTACACACCCTAAAGTATTATCACTTATTTTTGTTACACACTGTATATCAGGATCGGAGTAATGGCCTTAGGCTAGCCTAAGACATTATAAGAGCACTTTCTCGAGCCGAGTAATTTACGATTTATTATTTATACGAATATACGATTGGCACAGTAGTTTTAGTATAGTCATAGTGGTCTTCATGAAATGAGAGTCGACGATAAATGATTTTCTGGTTACGTCAACTGTCACGTGTTTTAAACTCGAACAATGGTTGAATTCTGAAATTACAGTTCCATTTCGGCCCACCGCAGTTTAGCGGGGACTTGGGGAGTAAACGTGATCTCTCTGACCGCCCCGCCCACGCCGACCTTATGTAGTATCAACCTTATGGCGATAGTAATAGGGTTGAAATATAGTGACTATTCTTCTGTACGGTCAGTATAGCGTGGGAGCACATTTCACGAATACACATCTCGCCTTCAAATATTACGAGTATAAATCATAATATTTAGCGACAAATATTTGGTATCTTCGCACTGTTGTTGCGATTGTGTTTCATTCATAAAATATAATACTAACTAGCTGACCCGATAGACGTTGTCCTGTCTTAACGATGGTTATTTAATTCGAATTGGTATAATAAAGAAAACAATAGATTAAAATTAGTATCTCCATGCCAAATTTCATCAAAATAGATTAAATAGTTTAAGCAAAAATCATAAAAGTATCCCTATTCCTTTCCCGAGACTCGAAGTATCTCCATACCAAATTTCATCAAAATAGATTGAATAGTTTAGGAAAAAATCATAAAAGTTTATTGTGCCGGAACCGTACATTTTCCGGGACAAAAAGTATCCCTTGTCCTTTCCCAAGACTCAAAGTATCTCCATACCAAAATTGAATAGTTTACGCGCAAATCATAAAAGTATATTGTGCAGTAACCGTACATTTTTCCGGGACAAAATGTATCCTATGTCCGTTTCCTGGCTCTAAGCTCCTCACCAATTTTCAGCCATATCGGTAAAGCCGTTCTTGAGTTATTGTTATAAATAGTGTAACTAACACGACTTTCTTTTATATATATATGTTACCGGCCAAACCCGATTTCAGGACAAACCAGTTTTGCTTAGGCTCAACTAGTTCTTCCTGTACGCGATAGGATTAACTAGTATAGCCTAGTCCAAACTAATTTGCCCTAAACCTGATAAGATATACCAGTTTAGGCTAGGCCAAACTAGTTGATCCTAATATCAATACGCACACTCTAGGATAAACTGGTATGGCCTAGTCTAAACAGTTAAAAAAATTTGTGAGGTCATTGGTCTTGCCAATCTGTGGCCAGAACTCAAAATTGTGCACGGAAAACCCAGGCACAGTCAAAGCCAGGGCTCTGTTGAACGTGCCGATCAAGATATTGAGTCTTGGATGAAGGACAACATTTCAACAAAATTGTCAGAAGGCTTGAGATAATATGTCCAATTCATAAAAAACCACGCCTACCATTCAGGGATTAAACAATCGCAATACAAGGTATAATAATATTTTGTATTAGAACCATAAAGTTAATATACCTATCGGAATAGAGAAACAAAGGCCTGAGTAAGCGAGATGTCACTATCAGTAACACTGCGTGGTAGAAAGAGAAGCGTGATTTGAGGTTGCATAGCTTTTTTTATCTGTTTGACAGTCTGTCTGCCCCTGAGCCGATCGTTGTCAATTTGGGCTCTCAAAAAAATTGTGATTTTAAGTTAAATAATGAATAATTTTTAGAAATACTGCTCTAGAAACATGGTTAAATGTTTGTGGAATGATTGTGGATCCACACATCGAAAAAACCCGGACAAATATTCATTTCACAGGTGAATTATTCTACATCGACAGGACCTAGTTTTAAGTTTATTTTTGCCAATTCCCTACGAGTTATTGGTATTGATTTTCATAATTCACTTCTTTAAATATTTATTTATATGGAAAACATAACTTGACTAGCCATGGTGCACAATTTAAGGATATTTTGTGTAAACAATTTTCATATACTTTACACTAGGGCTGCATCAAGTTATCGATAAGTAGTATCGATATGAAAATATTTTTTAGTTAAGTATACTAATTATCTACGAATGTTGAAATGATAACATACTCATCCGTAGTTTATAATTAGTTTAAGTATATTAATATACTATCATACATAATTTATCGTTTTTAAGGGTCCGCACCCAAAGGGTAAAACGTCCTAGTAGTCGGGTCCCGCTCTACTACTAAGACTTCGTTGCCTGTCCGTCTGTCCATCCGTCCGTCTGTCTGTCTCCAGGCTGTATAACAAGAACCGCTATAGTAATAGACTTCTGAAATTTCCACATATGTAATGTCATTCTACATCCAATATGGCTGCTCATCCAAGATATAGAATAGTTTTAAAAAGCACTTCTGCAAGATGGGCATCAAATAAAAGGGCTCATTGAGAGTGAATTGAAAATTAATAGGGTCTAGTGAAGTCGTGTCGTGTCGTGTACTGATGTGACGTGACGTGATGTAACCTGTCGTGTCGAATCGTGACATGACATGTCGTGTCGTATCGTGCCGGGTTTTAGAAAATGCCCGGTTGAAACCGGTCACCCTTCATGCGCGAGTCCGACTCACACTTGGCCAATTTTTCAGATTTCCTGCTGACCTGGATACCAGAAATTCATGGCTTAAAATAATCAACCATCCAAACTGGACTCCGAAGAAAAATTCATGCATATACTTAATTATGCAGCAAGCATTTTGAAGAAAAGTCATATTTTACTTCAAAATTACAATTTTTATTATACCTATCTATGCAGTTTTATTTTATCCCATTCTGTTTTTACAATCTTACAATTATTATTCCATGATCGATATTTTGTCGAATTACAAGATGTTTGTACATCACTCACACGCACACGTAAACATAATTGTATACACAGATGTAAATCAAATTTTGGTTAAGCTTGACAGCTCGGGATTGTTTCTCTATTCCGATAGGTATATTACCTTTATGATTAGAACCCAGAGTATGACTTTCGACTTCCTCTTTGCCGCAAGTAAATCATAAATAATATTCAGGATGAAGATGATTTAAGGAAGGTAATAGAAGATGATCGCAATGTTACCCTGATAGAAGACAGTGATAATAACGTTACCTAAGTTAGTAACCAAGAAAAAGTTTCTTCATCTGAAACAGACATTCACAAAGCTAGAACAACTGCAGCACAAAATCTTATGAAACAGGCTAAGAAAATGAAAGCTACTACTTTAATAAAAATCATTACTTTTCCAATTACGGAGTATTTTATTCAGTTTATCTATTTATTTTGACTTTCTAGATATAGTATAATGTTTAGACTAGGCCATACCAGTTTATCCTAGAGTGTGCGTATTGATATTAGGATCAACTAGTTTGGCCTAGCCTAAACTGGTATATCCTATCGGGCTTAGGACAAATTAGTTTGGACTAGGCTATACTAGTTAATCCTATCGCGTACAGGAAGAACTAGTTGAGCCTAGGCAAAACTGGTTTGTCCTGAAATCGGGTTTGGCCGGTAACATATATACTAATATCTAATAAAATAACCAACGTGTGTAAGCTGCATCAAAGTAATATTACCTTCCATAAATTAAATACTTAAAGGTTCAAATATTTTATTAATGACTATAATCATGGACGTATAAAAAAGGCGGACGGAGTCCCACCGTACACAAAACTGTGTCGTTCAGAGTCGGCCAGCTGGCTGTATGTACAAGGTCCGCACGCACACATTCTTGCGCTAGTCCATACCATTTGACAGGCGTCAGAATGTGTGCGTGGCCGACTCTGAAGAAAAGTGAAGACACAGTAGAGTATGCCGACTTAGAACTGATGTTGAAATTTTTAAATTTGACGTATTGTGACGAAAATCGTCGCTAGGGTTGTTAACTTGTTACCTACGAATTTAAAACTATGACATATTCGCTGGACGTGTTCCTCTTTGGTCGTATTGTTGTTTGTGTTTTGGCACTTGCGATTAAAATTGACAGAATCCAATTTTGAAATCTTTATTTTAAATCTACGAATAATAAAAAACTGAGGAAGAGTAACTCCGTCAAAAAACATGCTCCAAAATACTTGTCAAAAAAGTGTACCTTAGGTTCACTTTTCATACATTTGCAATATTTAGGTGACCTTGAGCGGTATAAAGGCTGACGTTACATGACAGTTCGAATGGAACCAAATTTAAAACTGTATTAGTATGGGAGTTACGTTTCCTGGTTTTATTATTCGTAGTTTTAAATATTTAAAAAATAATTATACCAGCCAGCGCGAGGCACATTCCGTTCATAATCCTAGTGAAACCCGACGAATTTGACAGATATTGAAACCTGTCCGTTTCTTTGCAGTCGAACTACTGGTAGTTATGTCTATTGTGGTTTTGTATATAACAATACTCGGTCCGCCTTTTTTTCTACGTTCATGACTATAACATAAACCCTGTGTATAGAATACATGTATTATTTTCCTCTATGATACAGACGTTTAATGGAATGTTTTTTTTTCTTGACTGTCACTACTGACTGTTACCTACTTCTAACGAATATGAGAAAACTGTCTGTCTGTCATAATATACAGTACATACTGTACTCGGATAACATAGCGGTAGCGGTCATTGACTCTCTGTCAAAAACTTGTCATTTTCTATACAAGGCCGCGATTGACAACATCTGACACTTCATTGTCAATCGCGGTTTATATAGAAAATGACAAGTTTGTGACAGGGAGTCAATGACCGCTACCGCCATGTTTCGCCGAGTACAGTATAGACTCTTTTTATGAGTAAGCTGATAAGAATAAAATGTAATTATTGTACAATGTACAGAGCTATAGCTAGGCTATGTAGTTTAGTAATGTGAAACTCTGATGCTTGTTCAGCCCCAACACAAGTAACAAATGCCCGTTTTCACCAACTACACCTAAAATTTAGGTGTCCCTTAAGCCAATATTCCAAGTTTTGTTCTTGATGAATTGACAACCCCGTAACTCTTAGGTGACGTTTATTTGAAATAAAACAACCTATTATGCGATTCATCCATCAAACCATTAGGTGACGTTTATAATTTACGGGGTGGATTGACGACCCCGTACACTTAGGCAGAGTAGACAGAATTATAGAGTATGCCGACTTAGAATTGAGGTTAAAATTTTTAAGTTTGCCGTATTATGACAAAAGTCGTCGCTAGGGTCGTTACCTACAAATTTAGTTGTTGTTTATATTGTGGCACATGCAAAGAAAACTGTCAGAATTCAATTTCAAAATCTTCATTTTAAAAATAAATTATATCAGCCAGCGCGCCAGCCCTTAACTGATCCTGGCGAAACCCGAAAGAAATGACAGGTATTAATACACGTCCGTCTCTAAGCAGTCGAAGTACTGGTAGCTATGTCTATTGTGACTTAGGTGACGTATGTGCCGACGACGACGGTTGCTTTGACAATGAATCTGTTATAGAATGGCCGTCTGATATTTTACTTGTAAAATAGCGAACTCCCATAATTAATATACATATTTATCACAAACCTTCCTCTTTAATCACTCTATATATTAAAGAAAACCGCAATTAAATGGAACAAAAGGACATGAGGACTGAAAAAGCGACTTTGTTTTATACTATGTAGAGATATACGCTACTATACGTCACCTAAGAGTTACGGGGTTGTCAATTCATCAAGAACAAAACTTGGAATATTGGCTTAGGGGACACCTAAATTTTAGGTGTAGTTGGTGAAAACGGGCATATAAATGTTGTTTACGCGGGTTCTATTGTTAGAGGATAAAGGTTTTCGATTCGAAGCGTTAAATATTCACTTGTTTGTGAATGTTGGTGCACGTTTAACGATTTTATAAATTGGGCCCGCCATCCGATTATTACTAAAAAAACTATCAGAACTACATATTACATAAACTTCTTTCCTTCTCTATATCTCTTGTCCTATCTCTAGCTATGCAGAGTTTTTTTTTTTTAACTATTATAGTAATAAGTTATAGTCAAGGTTTCCCTAGAACAATTTTTTTTTGATTACTATCAAGCAAATTTTTTGTGAGTAGCTTCATTTTGATAAGACGAACAACATTTTTATCTGCGAAAAATCTTGAAAGTGGTAGCTAACAGCTGATATAGAAAGGATTTATACTTAAAGGATACTTTGATTTGATGGTCCTAAAATATGGATTGTTCTATTTGTAGGAAAATGTTACTCTTAAATTATAATAACTATTAAACTATAAATATACAAAAAATCAGCTGGTTATTAGGGTTCAGTTGTCAACCAAGTTTTGTTGATTATAGAACCCAAAAACGATATTATTTGTATTAAAAGTTTAAGTTAATTTTAGTTTGTTTCGCTAGGATCGTATAGAATAATAATAAAACTGTGGAAATGAAAATTCTGTACATTAAAGATATTCAAAAAAAATAAGCGGGGGGTGTCACTACATCGCTATAGAAGCCAAAAATGTAGTTAGTTTTTGTCTGTCTGTCTGTCTGTATGTTTGTTCCACTATCACACGAACACTACTGATCCGATTTGTATGCGGTTTTCGCAGATATATTTGTCTTCTTCCAACTTAACATCTGGTGTATAAAAAAATTTCCCCCCATCCCTCTAAAGGGACTAAAGAGGAGGTCAGATTTTGTATAAGACTTTTGCTTTAACTCGAAAACTACTGATCCGATTTGCATACGGTTTTCGCAGATATATTTGTCTTCTTCCAACTCAACATCTGGTTTATAAAAATCACCCCTACCCCCACCCTTCTAAGGGGACCAAAGAGGGGGTCAGATTTTGTATTTAACTTTTTTCTTTAATGGACTAACTTCATATTAATAACTGTTTTTTTCAACTTAACATCTAGTGTATAAAATTTTTCCCCCCACCCCTCTTAGGGGACAAAAGAGGGGATAAGCTTTTGTATCAACTGATGAGGTAGAAATACTTTAACTGGCAAAACAACATTTGCCGGGACAGCTAGTATAGAATAATATTATAAAGAGAAAAGATTTTGTTTACATTGAAAAAACTCTACTATTACTATTGGGCCGATTTTCGAATTTTGCACAAATATAGGACTACAACAAATCTCTACATGTTATTATATTATGCTACACTGCGGTGCACAAAATGTACGGTTCCGGACGAATTGTCATTACACAATCGAAGTTATCGCCTAGTCTAGACTACAGGTCTAGACGAAATTATCTTAATTAACATACAGCTTATCGATATTGTATATTATTCAACATTCGAAGATTATCGTGTCCCAAATACAAAAATCGGCCAAGTGCGAGTCGGACTCGCGCACGAAGGGTTCCGTACCGGTATAGAGCGTGAACGTAGACAAAAAATTGTGTTTTTTGTATGGGAGCCCCCCTTAAATATATACTTTGTTTTAATTTTATTATTAGTTATTAAAGTACAAAATATATAATTAAGGATTTTGTGAAAATTTGAAGTGCCTAACTGTTACCCTTATTAATTACGCGGAAAAAAGGCCAAAAAAAACACTTCTTCTATGGGAGCCCCCCTTAAATATTAACTTTATTTTATTTTTTGTATTTGTCGTTTTAGCGGCAACAGATATACACAATCTGTGAAAATTTCAGAAGTCTAGCTATAGCGGTTCTTGAGTTACAGCCTGGAGACAGACAGACGGACAGACAGACGGACAGACATCGAAGTCTCATGAATAGAGTCCCGTTTTCACCCTTTGGGTACGGAACCCTAAAAATTACAAAAATATAATTTTACTAGATGACGCCCGCAACTCCGTGTCATCTCGCGGGAACCGTACATTTTCCCGGGATAAAAAGTGTCCTATGTCCTTTCCCGAGACTCAAAGTATCTCTATACCCAGCAAAATCGGTTAAGCGGTTTGGGCGTGAAGATGTAACAGACAGACACACTTTTGCATTGATAATATTAGAATGGACTATGGATATTAGTATGGATCGTTTTCGTCATAGCCAATACTGAGTCATCGGACTACATATTTATGGAGAATTTTCACAACGAGTTTTCTTTTCTCGTATTGATTGTGAACGAATGTCGAAGGGTCAACGAACCGTGAGGGTTCTAGAAATTCTAGAGCTCGCTTGTTCCCAAGTGGCTCGAGAAAATACTAAGTTTTCTTTGTAGTATCATTTGTCTTAATATATTTAACATGTCGTTTTTTAAGTTTGGTGATATTTTTATCATTTGTTGCCAGAAATTGTATATTTTTAGTGTGTGTTGTTGACGACCTCTGTGGCTCAGTTGGTGGGCTGTTGGAAGCTCAAGCCGGGGGTCGCGGGTTCAAAGTTTTCAAAGTTCCTGGGTCATGGATGTGTATTATATATTATGTGTATCATATAATAAAAATCTTAAATATATGTATAGTATAAAAGTATTAAATATATTTCCGTTGTCTGGTACCCGTAACACAAGTCCTTCAGGCTCTTAGCACGGGGCCAGACTGACGTGGTGTGAAGCGTCCATAGATATTATTATTATTATTAATGTGCGATTAAAGCATGAGTTATTCATTTATTTAAATTATCAATAAAATAGTTACACATTAAATAAATTTTTCTCGTGAAATGTTAACATAATACACAAATGCTTACATAGTAACGTAAAATCTATAACTTGTACTCTTCATAAGTACATCCTGAAGCATCGTAGCATCTAAGCGAAAGCTCGATTTTGATGCGATTTTTTTATTTCAAAGACGATATATAACAAACTCGTTGCTGCTTGATATTGTTGTGTGTCATTTAAAGGTATATTATTGTTTGCTTAATTATTATTACTTTCTTTCAGGTCGGACATGAAAAATCTAGATTCTCTGCTGGCTGTTCCTATCAGCGAAATCGTGGTAACTTTCATCTCTGCAGTAGCCGCGGTCACACTGCTCCCCTGGACGACAGGTAATACATAAAATATATTATTATTTATGGTACTATCGAGAAGTTGATTACTAGGCAGATGTGTGTACCTACGTAGTTTGGTCGCGTTACGTCAAACCCAGCCGACACAATATCATGTCTAATGCGGGCTTTAAACTAGCGGCGCGAATTGCGGTGCGATTCGCGCCGTAAACACGATTCGAACAAACACGAAGTCGCGAAGCGCCCGCGAAACCCTCCACACTCGCGGTTCGCGGCCTTCGCGGGCTTTCGCGCCGCGAGTGTAGAGCCCGCATAATATTTAATTGAAATAACTTGACCAAATGACGTAGGTTCGCCATCTGCATATGAATCAATTTCTTCGATGATACCATTACGCATTCGACACAATAATAATAATAATTAAACATAAATAAATATTGCTGATATCGTTGGCATTAAAGATATAGCATTACTTTTATACATTGTAAGAAACATCTTTAAGAACGTAACAAAAAATATTTACGGCGCTGCAGGGCCTTTGGTTCATTATCTTTCAAGATAATCGAAATTAACTATTTAAGACAACATAATATTGTCCAGCATCCAACAGCAATATGTAAACATTCTTCAGGTCCCGCTCGTTATCAGGCTTTCGCATTTATGTCAATAAATCAGCAGTTAAAGGCATAATCTAGAAAGAATTATTACCTAGGATGTATGTCATGTCTGTGTAGTTATAATAACTAAGGGACCATCCCTACGTCAAGTACGTCACACGATTTTCATGATTTTAGACCCCCCTCCCCTCTTGTGTGACCCCCTCCCCTCTCTAGTGTGACGTCACAAATTTACAATTTCACAAACAAAGCCATCTCAATATTTTAAATTTCTCTATTTAATTTATTAAATTTTAAGTGTCATGTCACAAAATTTCGGACCCCTCCCTCCCCATCACACCATGTCACACTTCGTCGACCGAAGATCGAAAGGGGGGTAGGGGACCCCTTTAGGTGTGACATATTTTATGGATGGCCCCTAATTAGTGTATGTGTGTGCAGAAGGGCGGTCCGCCCGGAGGTGGTCGGCGGGAGATCGCGGGCGCCGGTGTAGCCGCGCGCGGTTCCCACACCACACACACCCACCTATTCACTGTTAACAGGTAACTATCACCATTACTAGTATTCATCACAATGTTATGTTGCTGTCGTCAATATACATACTAATATTACAAATCCAAAAGTGTGTCTATTGTCTATTTGTTACCTCTTAACGCCCAAACCACTAAACAATTTTTCTAAAATTTGGTATGGAGATGCTTTGAGCCTCGGGATAGGACATGGGATACTTTTCATCCCGGAAAAATGTACGTTTCCCGCGCGATAAACTAATTTTGGCGCAACGGTACGAAGTTAAAGTCACTAATTGTGGCCTGATGAAGGGAGATTTACCAATCTCCCTGAAACGCAGACTCGTCGACATGTGTATTTTGCCCGTCCTAACTTACGGTGCTCAGACCTGGTCATTGACCGAGTCGCAACGGTCCCAGCTCGGGGTTTGTCAAAAAGCGATGGAGCGCAGCATATTAGTGGTCAGACTAGCCGACCGAATAAGAAATAGTACACTGCGCTCCAAAACTGGTATTGCAGACGTCGGCATAAAAGCTGCCAAGCTAAAATGGGACTGGGCGGGCCATACAAGCCGTATGCATCCTGACCGCTGGGCAAAGATCACCACAGAATGGGTACCAAATGATGGACGACGCCGCCGTGGCCGGCCTCGAAAAAGATGGCGCGATGAGTTAGACAAATACGAGCCAGGTTGGCCTACGGCTGCGTTGAATCGAGAGAACTGGAAGACTTTGGGGGAGGCCTTTGCCCAGCAGTGGGACAGCATAGGCTCTTAAAAAAAATAATTGTGGCCTGACGGTCGATTTAACATTCATGCAGACTGCAGTCAATTTTTGTCGATTTTGAAAGGCTAAAGAAATCCAACATACTACCTTCATTGATAACAATAATATCATAATTATTATAGACTCATAGAATTTGAACTAAGTATAGCTGCTAAAGCGTTATTTTGTCGGCCTATATCAAGTTATGATGATGGTCGCGATCCTTTAGCTGGTTTTTCGAATTTTCAGTATTTTATCCTTGAATCAATTTCTCTGATAATAATCTATAAGATTATAAAAGTGGGCGTGATAACTAAAATAATAAATCATTTAGATCATTCATACATTTGAAGTTAAGCTTTGTACAATATGTATGATGTATCAAATAGATTTAATCTTCATCAGAATCTTATTGTAAAACCTAACATAACTCAAGATCTTCTCTGTAAACGTAAACCCTGGTAATAAAGATAAGTTATAAAACTGTTATGAATCAGATTTGGAGGACAAAAACGCCCGAGGCTCCGCTCTGTGCCGAGATTTAATCAATCAACATTATAAGAGGCCGTGACAGACTGCCCTCCCTCGCCAGAATTTTATTACCCTAACTAATGGTATCTCTTAAATACAGCTCTGGCAAATATTAGATAACAATTTCCTTCTTCCAAGGCTCTGCTTAAATCTGTTATACATAACTCGATATCTATTTTGAAAATAGCTTGATATTTTGGCACGATTTGGCCGGCCAAGTGTTGCAAGTGTCCAGGTGGAGTGGCATGCTTTACTAATCTAATCTTTAATAATTATGATCTAATCATTTTGTAGGCCTAACAGGTTGATTCGCCTAGGTTAATCTATCAAATATGTATATATGTATCAAATATTATAATTAATTAAAGTGTTTAAATTGCAGTGCACTTCAATTACATGCCACTAACACCTCGCCTAATTTGTAGCTAAAATTGTCCGTCTGTTGTTGTTTTATTCCCCGAACGAGCTCTGAATTGCCATAATTCAGTCTGTCTCACTGACCAGACACGTTAACAGTTGTTGGGCTAATTCGCGTCGTTACTGCTGTAACAAGATGACTAAATTGCTTTGTGCTACATTAAATATTCAATCTTCCAAAGTGGTACCCACATTTTTCATATTATTAAAAAGACCAATGTGGCCCAAAACGTAGTTTTTTCAACGTTCTTCAATAGGAAATAACTGTGTTCAAAATCTTCGTTTTTTTTTTCTTTTTCTAGTAGGCAGTTCACTCGGGGGGAGTTTAATATACAATGTCCGAAGACTTGGACTCGATCAGCGAGGAAGAACGAAGTTTGTTCCGACCCTTCACCCGAGAATCATTGGCCGCCATCGAAGCCCGCATAGCTGAAGAGCATGCCAAGCAAAAGGAACTCGAGAAAAAACGAGCGGAAGGCGAGGTAAGTGCTCGCCGACAGACGACACCGGCTAATATATGTTTGTACTTTGTCCTGGAGTGATAGTGCTAACACAGACCATTACGACCGAGGGAATAATGCTAATTCTGATTTTTGTACTCGACGAGGACTGCTGAATGTTCCTCTGATGGTTATTTTTTAAACTATTCCAGAACGATTTGGGGCGGACGAAAAAGAAAAAAGAAGTAAGATTGCTTGTTTGCCCCTTTTACCTTCTTAAAGCTCGTTTTAGAACAAACAACAGCAAGTTATCGCTCGAAACAAATTCATTTACAGTTTGATCCGTCGAACGGACGATTGGCGAGACCGAGCTGCGATAACTTGCCCTGCATTATGATTTATGTATACGATAGCATTTTTGAACACATCGCTTTGTCGGCAAAGTCGTTGAAGCATCAAAAATATATCACAAGTTTAGCTGTTGCGCCTTTCGTTTCAACAGCCTGACTTTTGTAGATAAAAAAGGCTTATCATGTTTATTTGCATTACCGAAGCGGGCGTCGCGACCCGAAGTGAACGGAATCCGAGCGCCGAATTAGAAATAGAAACCTGCCCTTCTAAATTTAGTCCAAATTAATCGTGAGAGTTCCTAGATGACCCGAACGATGTAGAACGTGTTAAATAGCCTCCGAAAGCATAACCTGACCGATCAGAAATCTGTTAAATGTGACCTTCGTGTAAATAGACCCCAGCAACAGAGAAGTCCCCGAAACACACTCGCACAGAGGAATCACGATCATCTCATCGCACACGATTGGCTCATACCGCATCATCTAGGCTGCTGTCATCAGGTCTGGCATGGTGTTAACACCTAGCTGGTTTAGTGCAACTCAACGACCTCCTATTTTACACTATAAATTAAGAAAACAATACCTATCACGCAGTATTCAAAGTACTTGTGGCAGTGAGGTACTTACACAACTTGCAGCCGATAATTTCGACAGCGATGTTAGAAATGAAAATGCGTGGGATTTGATTTTTTGATTATTTGCCATAAATATATTCTATGGCATCGTCAGCGCCTTATGTAAAATCCCAGGCACTTCGGTTTCAAACTTCTCTATCGAAGTTACTAAACGCAAGTTATCTAAGTACACACTTTATTCCTATAGAAGTTACACCTCAAAAAGGCTTTATAAGTTCGTAAAATATGGGGTTTCGTTAGCAATTCGCTTCTAGTTACGCCAAAGCGCATCCTAGTAAGACAACAGCATCACGACGGCTTAAGCAACGAGCCATACTGCATAGAATGTATTTGTATTATACAGCATACACTGATCAATATTGAGTTCACTGACATTTCAGCAGCGAGGTTAAGTTACTTGTAACAACTGCTCGAATGTTTGTGAACTATATTGTTATTATAAGTTTTTTATAAAACAAATAATGGCCTAATTGCATTTTTATTTACACCTAACACAATTTACACATATTTTACCGCCAAAGTAATCCTAACAGGACGACAAGGAGTAACAAAAGACGGTTAGTATTGTAATTTAAAAAAAAATGTAGTACCATTATCTTATATCTTTAAACGAGCAATTCTTGTATATAAATATATATATAATTGGAATCTCGGAATCGGCTCCAACGATTTTCATGAAATTTTGTATATAGGGGGTTTCGGGGGCGATAAATCGATCTAGCTAGGAATCATTTTCATAAAATGTCATTTTATGTGTGTTTTTTTAATTTTTTGAATACCGAGCGAAGCTCGGTCATATAGCTAGTATATACTTAATCAGGGTTGAGTGTTGACGTATGTTGTAAAAATTTTGTCTAAAGTATATTCCGTCCGTTCTATTAAAAATTTTGAAATGAATTAAAATCTACGCCATATTTTACTTCAAATTGCATATAATATTATCACGCTTTACACTGAACAAACAACCATCATATGATTCTGATTCTCACACCTTCTTACTTAGACGATATCATCTAAGTGAGAAAGGTCATTTCCTCCGATTGCATAAACCGATCACGCTTTATGCCACACTGCACCAGTAAGTCGGCTTCCACTAACGGTTTCTTCTGGGTGTAGGTGCGATATGATGACGAGGACGAGGACGAGGGCCCTCAGCCGGACGCGACACTGGAGCAGGGCCTGCCCCTGCCCGTGCGAATGCAGGGCACCTTCCCTTTGGAACTCGCCTCCACGCCCCTCGAGGACATCGATCCTTTCTATCTTAATCAAACAGTAAGTATAGACGCTTATTGTTAATCGGACTCATTTTAGAACGTCCGTCAGCAAAATAATTTAAATTCGTCAAAAATATGTCATGATTAATGAAACAAAAATATAAAGGAAATTCGCCTTAGCCTAAAGGCAGGATTATCTCTATAATGATAGCGTACGTAAACAACATATTTTCAATGGACTGAGTTTTCGCGAGATTTTCCTTCTCAACATATTTTTCTATTTTCCTCTGTACCTTATTATAATTCCCGACGTATCTGTTCACGACGTTATTTTGTTTCAGACATTCGTAGTCATAAGCAAGGGTAAAGATATCTTCAGATTTTCGGCAACGAACGCTTTATGGATACTGGACCCCTTTAATCCCATAAGAAGAGTGGCGATATACATATTAGTTCACCCGCTCTTCTCGCTGTTTATAATTACCACAATCCTAGTCAACTGTATATTAATGATTATGCCCACCACTCCGACTGTCGAAAGTACTGAGTAAGTATCCCGTAGCACTAGAAAGTTCGATATACATTTCAACTATACGAGTTAGGAGTACCATTTACGTAGACTGCACGCTAGTTTCAAAATTTTAGTAATCAGATAGTTTTTAAAATTGTTGGATTGTAATTTATATTTGATTTAGATCATCGGTCGTAACTCGTAGGTTTTTATAATCCCTTGATAGATTCCAGTATATGAACATAATTTTTGGAAGTCTAAAATGTTTTTGTATCGTTTATAATTTTGTTTACTGTACCTTGTTTATGGGAAATCGTGCTTAACCTCGAGCAATGTACGAGCTTAAATAGTATTAAGCTGAACAATTCTTTGAAAGTAATCAATATCTGACTCAGTCTGCATTATGTAACTACTTCATTGCGGAATACTGAAACGTTTTCGTAGGTATCAGAAACCACACCGAACATTTTGAGTGATCGTAGTCCATTTTGGTTTTCGCGACACAACGATTGGATCCCTCGCAATTTTGCAACTAGAGTTCATTACGAGTCTTCCACCTTTTATGATTTTTGATTGAAATTGTTTATTATTGTACATAACACGACCTACTTACTCATTTAGTCATAGGTGTACTTAGATACTCTATATTGCCATATTATTTGTAACCTAGCTATAGTTTTACTCCTAGTATTATTTTATGTGACATTGTTGTTTTATCGAGCGGCGTTCCACAATGGAGGTGAATTTTTCCAGAGTTATCTTTACCGGCATCTACACCTTTGAATCGGCGGTGAAAGTAATGGCCAGGGGTTTCATACTACAGCCATTCACATACCTTAGAGATGCATGGAATTGGCTTGACTTCGTAGTTATAGCTTTAGCGTGAGTAGTAGACATTTTTATTACGATTACGTAGACCGAACTTATGATATTTAAATTGTAGATTTTCGTCGTTATTTCAATGTCTATAATAGTTCAATAGAAAATTATATAAGTTAGATTTTTGTTTATCTACCGATCGATAAAATGTTTTATCAAGACGAGATTTAGGCGTCGAATACTACTAAGAGATACTGTAATACTTTGTTTAGAGGTTATAGCGGTAGATAGATATATTAACCTAGCGGTGGTTGTTGTGGGTGTGTTTGCAGTTATGTGACGATGGGCATAGATCTCGGCAACTTGGCCGCTCTCAGAACGTTCAGAGTCTTACGAGCTTTGAAGACTGTGGCCATCGTACCGGGTAATTTATTTGTAATTATTCTATACCTAGCTGTAATAGATAAAATACATAGAACATAGGCAATATTTCAATGCTTATAAGTAGAAATAGAAACTAGACAACTAGGAATTTATAGGAAACAAAAGAAAACAAAATTATGTAAGTACGATTTGGTTTAAAGCACACAGCTGATTGACGATTTAAAATTTGTTTGCGTGTGGTTAACGTTAGACTTTAGTCGCATTAGACAGTAACGTGTAATCCGTCTCGCAGGTTTGAAGACCATCGTCGGTGCCGTAATAGAGTCGGTGAAAAATCTACGCGATGTGATAATATTGACCATGTTCTCGTTGTCCGTGTTTGCGTTGATGGGATTACAAATTTATATGGGAGTGCTGACGCAGAAATGTATAAAAGTGTTCCCAGAGGACGGGAGCTGGGGCAATCTGACTGACGAGAACTGGGAAAGATTTTGTCAGAACGAAAGTAAGATTTACTACGTACTTAGAGTTTTTATCGTAGCGGCAATATACCGAATCTACTCATATTGTAATACAATTTGGTATAATGCATTGTAAATATTACGCTTAAAACGAAAGAAGCTACCTAAATAGTTTTAAGTAAACCATGCTTATTACAAAATATCTCAATCTATTATCTCAATTTCATCAGATTAGATATACTAAGTAAACAAAGAGAAATCAGTTTCTGAAATGCAATTCTTCAAAATGTCAACATTCTTCAAAAGACTAGAGTTGAAAGTTCGATAGCGAAATAAAACTTAGTATCGGCAAACTGCAGGACTGCACCAGAGAAGGATTTTTGTAACTTGGATTTTATTTTATTCCAGCAAATTGGTACGAAGAAAACGGCGACTATCCATTATGCGGGAATTCTTCAGGAGCAGGGTACTAATCTTCTTCTGTCTTTTGTTACTTTACATCTACAAATTATCTACTTTGTTCTATCTATACTAACATTGTTTTTAGGACATGTGAGCCGGGCTATGTGTGTTTGCAGGGCTACGGCCCGAATCCCAACTACGGCTACACAAGTTTCGACACCTTTGGTTGGGCCTTTCTATCTGCGTTTCGTCTTATGACCCAAGACTACTGGGAGAATTTATATCAATTGGTAAATATAAAACTTTATTATAAAATATGTATCTTTCTTAATATTATGATGTTTACATTTTGAAAAATGTTTAATGAGCCATTCAAAGGAATAGACGGCCCTCAGGCGAATGTATAGCAACTCCTTGCGTCATTGCGATGTAAATTTACCACAAAGCATTAGGCTTATTTCAAATGAATTATATTTTTTTCAATGTTACCTTTTACTTTCCAGGTGCTAAGGTCAGCGGGTTCGTGGCACGTTTTGTTCTTCGTAGTGATTATCTTCTTGGGCTCGTTCTATCTTGTGAACTTGATCTTGGCTATCGTCGCGATGTCGTACGATGAGTTGCAGAAAAAGGCAGAAGAAGAAGAACAAGCGGAAGAAGAAGCACTTAGGGTAATTAAGATTTAAAAAATAACAAATGTTAAGCCATCAATCCCCAAGCGGCAACCGGCTGCCGCATAAGAATTGAAAATCTATTGTGTCTGCGACACCCACGATGGAGGTGCTATTATACTACTTACTTGTTATTAAAATAGAAAAGTTTCGAGAGACACTATTATAGAAATAATCCATGACAAGTTAAATGTTAAAGTAAATAACTATTTTTAATAGGAAGCAGAGCAAAAGGCAGCAGCAAGAGCGGACAAGCAAGAAGCGAGGGAAGCGCACGCGCGGGAACAAGCGGCAGCGGCGGAAGCGGCAGCATACGCCGAGGCCCACCCCGTCAAGTCCCCCAGTGACTCCTCCTGTCAGAGCTACGAGCTGTTCGTGAACCAGGAGCGGGGCGCCCAGGACGACAATACCCGCGAGCGCATGTCCCTCCGTAGCGACCCCTTTCAGGACTCGGTGAGCACCCAGCCCACGCACAAGCCCACCGAATCGCACGAACCGGCACGCCGCCAGAGGAAGGTCAGCATGGTGAGTATGCAATTTACACGCGAACGCCTAACTGCCAATGTTTCAAGCCTTTATTATATTACCTATTATGTAAATTGTGGTATTATTATTACTAAGCTTTTACAAGAAGCTAGACTTTAAACGTAACCTTTGAGTCCTTACCTAAAAAATATTTAACAGTCGTTTTGCAATATTGTATTTTCTGAATCATTGGCAACAAGGTTGTGTCTTTTCAACTTGACTCCGCATAAGCTTGAGCTTAAAGTCACTTCAGCAAAATTAATATTCGTTCTCGTCAACACCCGTTTCATTTGATACATCACATCATCAAGTTGAAAAGAATCATTTGAATAATGTTTCTGCTGGAGCTTTAATGTTTTGTGTTGATCCTTTTCTGAAATATTTACGTTAATGCAAATAAACAGATCGGCATCGTCTCATTTAGAATTTAGATGTGACTTGTTACCGTTAATTCTATGGTCAACTATTTCCTTGTTTTAGATGATGGTTTCTTTTATGTAAAGCTGGCTGGATGTTTATAATAAAAATTAGATTTTCTTTTTCTTCTAGATTCCTTATGTATTCTGTATTTCACATTTATTTTTCAGATTTATTCATTGGATTTTATTTGGTTTCGAGGCATGCTATTAGACGAACCTACCTACCATTTTCACTAAATCATTACTATCATGATCATCTATACTTTTATTAACTGCAACAGAATTTAACACATTAATCATTATTCATTTCTGTGCCATAAATTATTTTTATTGATTTTCAAATTTATTATTTAATCCTGATTCGTCAATAGAGTATGCGATATTATTAGCCTCTTTCCGAAAGCGTATTACCTCAAAACGCATGATCGCGAATTTATTTTTAGTAAACCTAGTTTTTGGTCTCGTTCATAGTATGCACTTATTGTTTCTGTTATATTGCCTTGATCTCCAATAATATTTTATTAAAAATAACGTAATGCAGCTCTCAGATCCTTCCATTATAAACTTCATGCAAATAAGTAGCGATAAATAATATTGGAGAGCATGAGTCTATCGTCATGTTAGATTGTTTCTGACTTGTAAGTGTACGAACGGGCCAAGCTGATATCGAACGTAACACCGATGAAGAGGTAGGTTCGGTCAAGTTAATTTTTATACTAAAATATTGAATAACAATTCCTCAATTTCGATGAGTGATATGCGGAGGCTAAGCTATTCGATAGAACAGTCTCATGACTTTAGATAAAGGCATGACCGATATCTATAGATGGATAGGATTAGTATGCGATATGCATGCCATTTACCCCCACATTACTTCATGTGTTTATAAACAAAAGTTACATGACTAACCTTTGCTTTCACATCATAATCCATTGCTTGTTTTCGTATCAATTTGTGTGAATCATTTGCAATAAGAGCCTTGTAGTTTGCATTAACGTAATTGGTACCACGATGATTTTCAAAAATTTAACTACAACATCTTATTGTATGATAAAATCATTTTGGTTTTCTCCTTTTTGTATTATTGTAGATTTATTTTGTCCTATATGTTACACTTGTTGCTGTTTATCTGCAAAATTTTATTCGAAATTGCGATGACCTTGTTTTCTTCTCGATCCTTTCCTTCTTGCTAATAATTGTCTTACGTTAGTGATCTAGACTCAAGATGATTTAAATCACTTTTTCTGTGTATTAAAGGTTCCCCACCCTGAACGCATTAATAAATATGGACAGTTATATGGGCCACTGCGCGAAGGCTCCCAGGTTTGTCCACTCCACATTGGTGTTTGTGTTCCCTATCCCCTAAAACCTTTTAAAATATCTGAGTTTAACTTCCAATCTTTAAGTTTTATTACTGTTACCTTCTTAGCGTCAAATTGTAACAATACAATTAGCAAATGAAAAATTTTGCAGCCATACCATTTTTCACGATACATTAAAAATCCATTGTGCAATTTGACTGTGTATAAACACGTTTTTGTTGTTTCCTACACTGGTATTTTTTGTGTGTTTCTTTTCTTATCTCATTTGTTTATTAGCACATGAAAGTATATTAGAATAATAACGTTTCCTACTATAACTTTGAGAAGCTTTACAAAGCCTCTGCTATAAGTAAATTTTAAATTAACTGAATTATATTTAACTCGATCTTAATTGAGGAACCATATACTTGAAATAACCATGTTCGATATAATTAGTATATCTCGAATCCAAATATAATGTTCTAAGTTTAAAATCAATTATTATTATCAGAGAAAAATATATGTGATATTTACATAATATACATTTTTACTCTTTATCTTTGATTGAACTCTCATTAAAAGACTATCTTCAGGCTTCGTTATCTCTACCTGGATCACCGTTCAATTTACGTCGTGGTTCTCGAGGGTCCCATCAGATGGCTTTAAGACCAAACGGAAGGTCAAGGTATCCACCGGGAGCAGACAGGAAACCGCTAGTGTTGTCCACGTATTTGGATGCCCAAGAACATCTGCCGTACGCGGACGATTCCAACGCTGTGACGCCGATGTCCGAAGAAAATGGTGCTATTATTATTCCCGTCTACTATGCAAATTTAGGTAAGAACAAATAATATTTTGGTATCCCGTTTCAAGTTGTGCTATTATCCTTGCAATAACTATAAAAACCGGTGCAACATTAAATTACTTCATAAAACTAATAACAATTTCAGTTACGATAGTCCCTTACTCCTTACAGCACCTCTGATTGGACTTAATTAAGTCTCTCGACTCCCATAGCCGTTATTATGCGACCCTTAATATTCCTTCAAAGTTTGGCAACATTATAAAAATCTATTTGTTCTCCAGGTTCAAGGCATTCCTCGTACACGTCACACCAGTCTCGGCTATCGTATACGTCTCACGGTGATCTGTTGGGAGGTAAAGCACAAACGAAGGAAGCTAAGCTCCGGGGTCGATCAGCGTCTAGAAATCACAGCGTGACGTCACAGCCGCATGCCTACGCACTGCCACGACAGGACTCTTCGCTCGCCTCAAGACCGCTGAGAGAATATGTATGTAAAACATTTGAATAAGGCCGCCAAGGCCATATATCCCTGGTTTTAAGTCTTGAGCTTCTATAATAAATTTATTTATCCATTGATATTTTTCGAAACACAAAATCCTTTACCCAAGAATTTTTTTTTCTCCTAATAAGTCTTTAGCAACTACAATAATAATCATTATGTTTCCAGAATAGAGGTGGTTACAATGCCGACTGATGTCTATCATATTTTATACAATATTAAACTAATCTCAGATCTCTCAGAAAGTGAACGAGTACAAAGGTTGTGCCCGACTAAGAAACAACTTTAAATGTCACAACTTTGTAGCAATTGTTCTAGAACTTCCCGATCATTAGCAGAGATCTGACCTAAATAAGGCGTTGTTTGTAAGAAACAATTTTATGCTGGGAATATCAGATATTTAATGTCAATTATTAATGAAAACAAAGTACAAATAAGACTAGCGGCTTTTTTTTAATTAATATTAATTTCGATTTTATTATTCAAAATAATGATGAAAAAAATATTTAATTTCAGGAAATAAGCACAACGGAATGTACTGATGAAGCAGGAAAAGTTCTAAAGCAATCTGGTGACAATCCCTTCATAGAGTCTTCACAACAACCTAACGTAGTAGATATGAGAGGTAAGGCTTACTATTAATGAACGAGACAAAAACGTATGTAGACATATTTAAACAAAATTTAGGTGATTTGCTGTAGTGATTTGTAAAGGGTTAATCAACGGTATGTTCACAAAAATAATTATCAAAATAAAACATTTACATCCCTCGTAAATTTTAAATGTAGATTAGATGTAGATATTAATTTTAAAATAAGATTTTGTAATTCTTCTAACACATAATACTATGTTTTTACAGATGTAATGGTATTAAATGAAATCATAGAACAAGCTGGAAGACAAAGTCGAGCGAGCGACCAAAACGGTACAGAGTTGTTTAATTTCGTAATATTTTGATATGTTGTTGTGTAATTGTTTATAACTCTGAATGACTTGTTGTCTTGTTGCATACATTTCATTTGTTGTTGTTTCAATGTGTTTAGTTATAACGCTTCTATAAATAACGAAAATAAATAACATGTTATCTGCTACTACTGTCATGCTAAAGTAAATCTTATTAACATGAAATTTATATTAACAGTTCAGAATCTGATTCACACACAACTCACACTACACTAAACTACTGGTATTTGCTCATTATGCAAAAGCATAATTGGCAAAATTGACCATTTGTGGGTGTCATTTATTGTTCACTAAATATAAAGCACTTTAACGCACAAGCCTAAACATTGTCACCTCGCACTAAAATCCCACATATTTAGCAAAAATTACTTAGAACAATTTAAATAAAGACAATATTGCCTTATATGTTATCGAACATGATACAATATTAAATTATTATAGTATAGAAAAGACTGTACCTTATAGGTGCTTCAGTTCCGATAAATGTATAACAAACTACATAGAACCTTAGCACAAACGCACAAACACAAATTAGTTTGTCATCTTCATCTAATATAAGTAAATAATACATTAGAATTTATTTCTTATTTCTTTTATAACTTTTAATATTTTATATTGCTCGACCTTCATTATATATTTTTAAATCTTTAGCTTTCGTTTATTAGAGTCAGTATAATTATGCTGATGCTAAGTTAGCATGTCAAAATTACTATCATAGGATCAGGTACTTATGATAAAATTCGTAGAATATAAGGTACCTGTGATGTAAATAAATTTTATTATTTATTTAAAAATAATAATAATAATTCTGCTATTAAGAATACATTTTTAGACATAGTTATATTTTTAGAGAACTATATTCATATTTTTTGGCTTTAAATCATTAAACAACATTTTAGATAGTCGCGTAGAACAATAAATGTAAATCATATTATAATTAGCTTCAAGCTGGCATTTAGTTTAGAATGCCCTGAAATCTGCATTATTATATCAAACCCGCAGAAACAAATTTGCTATTAAGCTTGCAGGCTTCTTTGGTCCAAAACTAATAATATATAAAAAAAATACAAACGCTGGCTTAAGTATATGTAGAGCTTGACATAGCTTGTCGGCTCTATTTATTCATTAAACAAAGCGGGTCTTAGCTTTGGCATGAACGAGAATCGTTTCTCCATAATCCATCTATGAATAAATGACAACCGATCGTGTACAAAAAATATGAATATTAGTGCAAGAATCATTGGTCCCTTCGAATTTAGTTACGTAGTCCCCTAAATTAGTGACTCCTCTTGCCTTGATTGGTTTAGATAAATAATGAGCGAATACTAACAAAATTATTTCTCTCTCCTCACACACAAACACACGAACTACGGTAACGCGACACAACAGTGTCAGTGTACTACTTCCCAACAGCAGCTGAAGACGATGAGGACGGACCGACATTCAAGGAGAAGCTTCTAGAATATTTTATGAAGGGAATAGACTTGTTCTGTGTGTGGGACTGCTGCTGGCTCTGGCTGGAGTTCCAGAAGTACGTGGCTCTGCTGGTATTTGACCCCTTCGTGGAACTGTTCATCACGCTATGTATCGTGGTCAATACTCTGTTCATGGCTTTGGATCACCACGACATGGACAGGGATATGGAGAAGGCGCTCAAAAGTGGCAACTATGTACGTATTCTTTTACGTTATTTTAAAAACTTCTATTCTTTATATGCACCGTACCACTGTTTTTCGTATGTAAGCTATCACTTAATCCGTTTCGTGTTGTGTTTCAGTTTTTCACTGCTACATTCGGTATTGAAGCTATGCTAAAACTGATTGCAATGAGTCCGAAATATTACTTTCAAGAGGGTTGGAATGTATTTGATTTTATAATCGTGGCCTTATCATTATTAGAATTGGGACTCGAAGGTGTTCAGGGTTTGTCTGTGTTGCGTTCATTTCGTTTGGTAAGTTGTAATTTTCTTTTTAAGCTTACTAATTCTAAGTTAACTCCTAATGATTTACACACGCAACAAGCAATACCCAATGGACTTGTGCGGAAAGGTATAACCGTACATATTATATATACATATTGCAGTATGTTATTTTAAAATACAAAATATCACCGTTTGGTTTACCGACCACTTTGTCCGTTTATGTGTGATTTACGTGTAATTAAATATTTTCAGCTACGTGTCTTTAAACTGGCCAAGTCTTGGCCGGCGCTAAACCTAATTATATCCATAATGGGTAGGACCGTGGGAGCTTTAGGGAACTTGACATTTGTACTTTGCATCATTATATTCATATTTGCCGTGATGGGAATGCAGTTATTTGGGAAAAATTACACAGGTTCTGTTTGAAAGAAAACTTAGTATTATAAAGAGTTAAAGGCTTAATTATCGATTCAGCTTCACACCCCAGAATATTTTACACAGGGCTTGATTGAACATTAATTTCATGACGGACCTAACCGTCTCATTTGGCTTTATAACACGGAATGTGTCCATCGAGAATGGATCCCAGTCACGTTATAAAGCTATTCCACGCAGCTTCTTATAAGCTTGGCATTCAGTAATTTAGATTGACTTGCAGCTTCGCTTCCCGAGGGTTTCAATGCCTCAGGTCGACTACTGATGGGATCTATGTCGAACGATCTGGCCTTTAACCGAAATCCGATTTTATGATACAAATGATAAAGGATTCCAAAAGATGCAAAAACGCTCTCACGAAACGATGAAAAGGAAAACATAAATCCCACTCACACAGATTTAATCAACGCACACTTTTTGATAGGTTATCTAAGCACTCATTTGCTAATTTAGTATTAATTCGATCTAGAGTCACTCAAATCATCCATCGATCGATAGAATAGTCTGGTCATTTGAGTGATTACGGATCTCCAGAAAAGTGCCGCAGTAGCATAGGTGAAGCGCCGGTAAGCGAGCTTGTGTGACGCCTTGTTCCACAATTTATACTTGCAGCTTCGAGTATTCAAATTGGCAAAATCATGGCCGACCCTTAATTTACTCATCTCTATAATGGGTAGGACGATGGGTGCCTTGGGCAACCTGACCTTCGTATTGTGCATCATTATTTTCATATTTGCCGTGATGGGTATGCAACTATTCGGAAAAAATTATTTGGGTAAGTGGAAATTGGTGGGAGTGCTGCATGTTCGTTGGTGTCTGTTAACCTTTGCGACGAGAGCCCGTTCCAAATCTGGCAACGTCAATAGGTAATCTTATCTCACCGCTACGAGTACCCCTAACTCAAATGTTTTCCAATGTAAATCTAAAACTAATAAAATTCTAAATCTGTAAGGCTCCATAAATGTTATAAAAATCATACCCGTGTATGTGGATGACCGTACAAATACATCCACATAGCTGGAAATGGGCTCTGCGTCGCATTAAATAGAATCTATTGTGTTTATGTGCGTCACACTGTTGTGCTCATTCTGTTAACTATTGGCGACAATCGGTGCTTCTTTCCAAGACTTCCAAGTGAGCTTAAACCTTCAAGTATGTCAATGTAACCCCCACCAAGGCGCCTCACTTGTGGGACACTTGTTGTCAGCTTTTCTGATCCTTCCAGTATGTAGGTACTTTGCGAACTCCGTATTCAATCTTTCACCCCATAAGTAGTGTCCAAAGCTAGAGCATGCTAGTAATCTTATATACGTATTAATGTTAGCTAGCTACAGTATATTGCCATAATAGTTTAGCATGCTTAGAAAATATTTTATTCTTTGGCAGAGGTTAACCCCAAAATTTCGACGCTTTAAATAATTAAAAAACGAAATATATTATTAATATTTATAATATTATTTATTCATATAAATTAGCTTTATATAAATTCTTCTGTAACCTCTGCATTTATTAAATTTATATAATAGAACATAATTTATTACAATTTTGTAAGCTTCATAACTATATCGAGCTTCAATTTTTAAATTCTTTTGCATAATACAATCAAACTGTATTTGTAGCTACCTACTGATTACTTTTTAATGGCAGCCTAGCAATTCCGAGTATTAATGTATAAGTCATTTAACGATAGTTGTATATTTTAATTGATTGAAGCTTGATCCACAATAATTGCTAATTCAAATTCCAAAAATAATCTTTTTAAATTTTTGTTTTGAAAGGACAGATTCTAACGTATTTGTTTATCAAACTAACAGATTATGTGGATCGATTTCCCGACGGAGACCTACCTAGATGGAACTTTACGGATTTCATGCACAGCTTCATGATAGTATTTCGCGTGCTCTGCGGAGAGTGGATCGAGAGTATGTGGGACTGTATGCTTGTCGGAGACGTTTCTTGCATTCCGTTTTTCTTGGCGACTGTCGTCATTGGCAATCTTGTGGTCAGTACCTATGTATTATTTTTTTACTTTCACAAATTAGAATTAATCATCACAAACGTTTTTGGCTTCAGTTTCTCCTTTATTACATAATTTTTTATTATATAATTTAATATGAGTTGAAGAATGAATATCAGTCTTGAACATATTCCAGGTACTTAATCTCTTCTTGGCCCTGTTACTGTCAAATTTTGGTTCGTCCAACTTATCATCACCGACGGCCGATCAGGACACGAATAAAATAGCAGAGGCCTTCAACAGAATATCCAGATTTCAGGATTGGGTAAAGAAGAACATCGCAGACATGTTGAAGATGCTCAAGAATAAGCTCACGAACCAAATAGCCATACACGCTCCCGGTAAGATTACAGCCAGGTTGTTGTGGCATGCTACCTGTTGTGTATTAAAGAGTGGTACTGAACCTGCCAACATCCAATAGAGATCATAGAAAAATCCTATGTATTGAGTGAGGCTTTACAATCATCTTGCTAATTTTGAAAAATGTCCGGTAATATACGTACATGCTGATATAGAGTATCAGTTAGAATCAGTAAATTATTAAATTGTAATTAAGTACATGCCTCACAAGTTCAAGTGTCATTAATTATTGTAACGTAAGATGAATCATTCATGAAATCTAGACCTTTTCCCTGTTACCATACTTGTTATTGGTTACTTTTATTAAACTCCTTATTCTGTTGTATATGTTGATTTCTCTTAACGAAAATTCAAATAAGTGTGTAGTACCCGATATGTAAAAGTCATGCTCAGCTAAAGTGGCTAACTTAATAATATTGACCCATGTAGCATGTTTGTATTTCATATATTTTAATATACCATTATATTTTTTAAAAAACCGATTCTAAGCATCATTTTCCATTAAGACCGGGCTGCCAAAAATATCAAAACATGCTAGCCCTGCCTACACACCCCGCTATCCTCCAATCGTGATATAATGATTCCATGAATCGTGCCCGCATGAATTGTATTTTGCGCCACAGCTAATAGTGAACAATTCCGCGTAACAAGGGTTCCCTCATTATAGCACGAAAGTAAAGGTCGTAAGCCCCAAAACAGTCTTTGATGATTACTTAAAAACTAAATACAATACTAATATTTCCTTTAGCTATGATTTTACGAAGTGTATGATTGTAGTAGTGCAAGTTATTTAATGATAGTAACTGAATAAGTGTAACAGATATTTGTTGAAAAGCCCAGAAATATTCATAATTTCGAAAAATAAAACTATCGAGTCAAAATAAGTGAATCGTGTTTTCCGTTAGGCTAGTATCAGATAAATATACAATGATTAAATAAATCTCAATTTCATTTAAGTCAATCGTCTTCCGGGATCGTACCTAATACTTATTAGAAAACACAGCAAAATTTGACAGCTCGCTCTTAACCTAATTATTCGTCAAATAAATAAATGGTATATTAAAATATAATAGCCCTATAACGGTTTGTACACTGTGCGTTGCTTGTACTCTAGCATTCAAGTGTAGACCTACAGACCTGTACTGTATTAGAACTCCTTTCACATTCTCCTATCATCCTTTGGTGTATTTGGACCGGTGTGTATTTATAATGTCGTGGAGTTAATCGTGCTTTTATGTTTGTTATATAAAGCTTGTTTTATGTTTCTGCATGTCAATTCCGGTGAGTGTCGTGATAATATTATCAAAATTGTTTTGATTATTTTATGTATTCATTATGTGTTTTATTTAAAACGATTATTGGATTTATATGTTTCAAAGTTTTAAGCTTTACACAAATTACTTCAGAGATTATTACTGTATTAAAATTATTACTTGTATCAAAAATGTTGAATTTGTATATATTGTCATTTAAATACTATAGTAAATTTTACGATCGTGTCAAAATTCACTTTCTAAGTTTTTCGTCCTGGTCTGATTTCTATGCTTGGATGCTGCGTCGACGCATATTGGGACAAACGCGCATTAGGCTTAAAAGCGGCTTTATGTGGCCGCTGTGTCTCCTCAGAACGAGTGGATAACGAGCTTGAACTGGGCACTGACATGGACGATGGAGTTCTCTACAAAGATAAAAAATTAAAAGACCAGGTGGAAGTAGCTATAGGAGATGGCATGGAATTTACGATACCAGGTATACAATTTGCCAGCTTATGATCCCATGTGACAATTTATTCATATAATTGGAACAATTGAAGACCACTATTTATCAAAAAAGCTCTAACTAAATTGTTATTCCTAATACATTTCCCTACAGGTGACAATAAGTACAAAAAAGGGAAAATATTGATGAACAATATAAACGCCATTACAGATAACCATACTGATAACAGAATAAATTGTGAAATGAACCACCATGGATATCCAATACAGGTAAAGAGAAGTTTTAAGTTTATTGCAAAATAAATTCATTACTGATAATGTAGTTAGAAGAATATTAATTCGTGTTTATTTTTCCACAGGACGATGATACGATAAGTCAAAAGTCTTACGGAAGTCATAAAATCAGATCGTTTAAGGATGAAAGTCACAAAGGGTCCGCAGACACAATAGACGGTGAAGAAAAGAAAGATGCTAGCAAAGAAGAATTAGGTTTAGAAGAGGGTAATAATAATTACAATATTATTAATAACAGCGGCTCGGTGTATTTGACATAATATAAAAGTTCGCTTAGTAAAACATTTATACGTGACGAAGGTTTCCTTTTTACAGAGATATTAGAAGATGAAGACGCCAAATCTAATGGGCTCGGGGGATTGGACATAAAAGCTGTAGAAGGAGAAGCAGTGATAGAAGAAACACCATCGGACTGTTGTCCAGAGCCTTGCTACGCACGGTTTCCATTTTTAGCTGGAGACGACGAGTCCCCATTTTGGCAAGGCTGGGGCATGCTTAGATTGAAGACTTTCAGACTAATCGAAAACACATACTTTGAAACAGCTGTGATAACAATGATTTTACTTAGTAGTTTGGCTTTGGTAAGATTTAATTGTATCTAATTTAAGTCACCTTTTTAAGAAATTAAATATTGTTCACTCATTTATTTTATACTTTTAGGCATTAGAAGACGTACATTTACCTCATCGACCAATTCTTCAGGACATATTATACTACATGGACCGAATCTTCACCGTTATATTCTTCATTGAGATGTTAATCAAATGGCTTGCTCTTGGCTTTCAAAAGTATTTCACGAACGCGTGGTGCTGGCTCGACTTTATCATCGTGATGGTAAACTATACATTTAATAAGTCATATTTAATTATTATGTTTATCTTTAAAATTTTATTACATTATTCAACTATTTAAGACAGTAAAAGATGTTTTTACTTTGGTACACTAGACGTGTTTCTTAAAAGCAACTACTAAGAACCCAACAAGAGGAGGATTTTTATGGAGGCGTGAAGTATTTTAGTTTAAGGAATATTTAGTGACATTTAATTATATTTAGTATAAGATACCTATAATAATTAGTCACAAAGTTATGAATGACAAGTGGTATCGTTAGTTGTCCCTCGTAAACCACGGCGCAGTGATGGCGGGGGCCGATGATATTCCAGCATTCCGCTCGATGCGAACGTTGCGCGCTCTGCGACCACTCCGCGCGGTCTCAAGATGGGAGGGCATGCGCGTGAGTAGGCGCAGCACAGCTGATTGATTGCGCAGCAGTCGACCACGTCGCGCTGCCTATTGTACCACACGAAGTTACGAATGGCGCTCGTCCAATAGGCACCGCGACCAAAGCATTGGCTTTGATTGTTCAATGTCTATACAGCGAAGACTTTCCGGTCTTGACACCAGCTCTCGATGTCGTTTTACTGTTTGTGACTCTGCTTTAACCCTAACTGTTTCTCCTTCTTTAGATATGAACGACAATGTGCTCTGGAGTATGCATGACGTATCATTCTCTATGCCAGAACTTACGGTTGGCCTATGTCAGGAACTTTTGAAAGTCTATCAACGATTATACTTTTTCCCTCTTCGATGTGCGCTATGTGTATTTAATATTTATTTGTTACTTTACGCATCTTCTGGCAGTGTAAATATAAAGAACGTTAAAGGAATGACTAAATGTGCTTTACCGTTCTTTTACTTGTACATTTTCGATGTCGCTTACTTATAAATAAGCAACTTCTATATATTGTGATGATTGTGTATTTTTATTATTTGGCTAGCCAGATTATGGAAGACTATCGATATCTGTTTCTTCTTCAAACTTCATCTCTCTCTTTGCAGTCGTGGGTTGAAAGTCTTCGCAATAGATATGCTATCATCGACCTCTGACTTAACATTTTTACACACCATATTGTTTTTCTAGGTCCAATCGTCACGCCATCATTATAATGTATATTATATTGTATTCTCAAAGTGCAACTATTGATTTCATCAGGTCTCGCTTATAAACTTCGTTGCGGCGCTTTGTGGCGCCGGAGGCATTCAGGCGTTCAAAACGATGAGAACGCTTCGCGCCCTACGGCCGCTCAGGGCCATGAGCCGCATGCAGGGCATGAGGGTATGTACCTCTGCCTCAAGGGATCCATTCCGCCGCTCTTCACACAGTGCGTTCCACATTAACACTCACATCAATACAACTTCACCATCACTTCAATACGCCTTAGATACATTCAATATTTAACCCTCTTCAAAATTGCATCAGTAATTTGAGCTCACCTGTTTTAACATATCTAATTCGATTCATTGGCCGTAGTGGAGAGTTGTAATTAGTAAATCATTTTGAAGTCTTCGATGGCACCCCTGAATGGCTTTGTATCATCATGATTCGTGACATTCTCTTACAAGTAGACGAAATCGTCCAAAATTTTCATCTTATTATTTTGGTCTCCTTTTTCTCTTCGATTTTATTATATTTAGCGTAGATTTAATTTTTGTTATGTAATGTTATTTTAGATACTGCACTTTAGATTTTTCTATGTAAATGATGGTATGGTCTATTGGAATTGCTGGATGCATGCAAACTATTGACAATAGTACCATCCATCACCACCCTCAAATGGTAAGTTATAAGTTGTAGTAAAATTGTTATTAAAGTGTTTCGCTTTGTACAGCATGCTTAGCGCTTTTTAGGCGTACCTACTAATTTTAAGTAATAACCGAGTAGTGATTTCACCATCCAAAGTTGCATTAAAAATATATAGAGCGAGTAAAATCATTGTCGAGATATCTGAATATTCAACAATCTTTTCATTATAAACCATCAAAATCAGCATTCATAGTATTATCACTTGAGCTTTACTGGCGTGTAGAGACAATAGGTAAACTACCAAGTATTTGTAACGATACCTATTATAACAGAAAATGTATTCTAGGTGGTAGTGAACGCCTTGGTACAAGCGATACCTTCTATCTTCAACGTGCTACTCGTGTGTTTAATATTTTGGCTCATTTTCGCCATCATGGGTGTTCAACTGTTCGCTGGCAAATATTTTAAGGTGAGACAAGAGACAATTTTAAACATTTCAAATTATGCAACGCCTTTTTTCTCTCGAGACTAATTACTAATTAGTTATCTTTAACATTTCAGTGTGTCGACATGAATCACACCACACTAAGCCATGAAATAATACCGGACAGAAACGCCTGTATTTTAGAGAACTACACCTGGGAAAATTCACCAATGAACTTTGACCACGTCGGCAAGGCTTACTTATGTTTATTTCAAGTTGCAACCTTCAAAGGGTGGATTCAAATCATGAATGATGCTATAGATTCAAGAGAGGTAATTTCTGACAACAAAATAATTTCATTATTTTTGGCACTAACTATATTTTATATACTTAATGTTACGTTTACATCGGTAACATTAGCCGAATTGCTTCCAGCATTTATTAGTATATATTTATAATGTAGTATATAGTTTATAATAATTATTTTGTTGGCTCTTCATTGTGGCGCTACAAAGAGATTTTTATGTTTTAGGTTGGCCGTCAACCAATACGAGAGACGAACATTTACATGTATCTTTATTTTGTATTCTTTATTATTTTTGGATCATTTTTCACTCTCAATCTATTCATTGGTGTGATCATCGACAACTTTAACGAACAGAAGAAGAAAGCCGGAGGCAGTTTGGAGATGTTCATGACTGAAGATCAGAAAAAGTATTACAATGCTATGAAAAAGATGGGCTCCAAAAAGCCGTTAAAAGCTATACCTAGACCGAGGGTACGTCGTTTTTTAATCTACACAAAAATTGCATGTTTTGGCATGCAGTACAAACATTTAACAATACTCGTTTGTTTCAGTGGCGGCCGCAAGCCATAGTTTTTGAAATAGTAACAGACAAGAAATTCGACATGATCATTATGTTGTTCATCGGTCTGAACATGTTGACGATGACGTTGGATCACTATCAGCAGTCTGATACGTTCAGCATGGTTCTGGACTATCTTAATATGATATTCATCGTGATATTCAGTTCAGAGTGCCTATTAAAAATTTTCGCCTTAAGATACCATTATTTTGTGGAACCGTGGAATTTATTCGATTTTGTAGTCGTCATGTTTTCTATTTTAAGTACGTATTATTTCATTGACATTCAATTCGTTATTAAAATCTGACTCTGTAACTAATAAATTAAATTTTACAGGTTTGGTGTTGAGTGATATAATAGAAAAATACTTTGTGTCGCCTACTCTACTGAGAGTAGTCAGAGTCGCAAAAGTGGGTAGAGTGCTTCGACTCGTGAAGGGTGCGAAGGGCATACGAACTTTATTATTTGCCTTGGCCATGTCACTGCCAGCTCTTTTCAATATTTGTCTACTGTTGTTCCTTGTGATGTTTATCTTCGCCATTTTTGGAATGTCTTTTTTCATGCACGTCAAAAACAAAGGAGGTCTCGACGACGTGTACAACTTCAAAACGTTCGTGCAGAGCATGATCCTGCTATTTCAGGTAAAATGTTGTTTTACATCGCCCATTTAATTGTGAAAACTGATGTGGAGTGAAAGTTGGAAACGTCTGTCCAGATGTCGACATCGGCGGGCTGGGACGGCGTGCTGGACGGCATCATCAACGAGGAGGAGTGCGACTTGCCGGACAACGAGCGCGGCTACCCCGGCAACTGCGGCTCCGCCACCATCGGCATCACCTACCTCCTCTCCTACCTCGTCATCTCCTTTCTCATCGTCATCAACATGTACATCGCCGTCATTCTCGAGAATTACTCGCAGGTATGATGACATTTTTATGAAGAATAATAATAATTAATTGATATCGCTGTGATAATCTTCTCGTTTTTTACTGTTTCTTGTTTTTGTTAATCTACTAACATACTCGACGCTCGTTACAGGCGACGGAGGATGTGCAGGAGGGCCTAACGGACGACGATTACGACATGTACTACGAGATCTGGCAGAACTTCGATCCGGAGGGCACGCAGTACATCCGGTACGACCAGCTGTCCGACTTCCTGGACGTGCTGGAGCCGCCGCTGCAGATACACAAGCCGAACAAGTACAAAATAATATCCATGGACATACCGATATGCCGCGGCGACATGATGTTCTGCGTGGACATCCTCGACGCGCTGACGAAGGACTTCTTCGCGCGGAAGGGCAACCCCATCGAGGAGCCGGTGGAGGTGGGGCGGCCGGACGAGGTGGGCTACGAGCCCGTGTCGTCGACGCTGTGGCGCCAGCGCGAGGAGTACTGCGCGCGGCTGATCCAGCACGCGTGGCGGCGGCACCGGCGCGCGCAGTCGCCGGGCGGCGAGTCCGGCACGTCCGCGGCGCCCGGGCCCGGCGAGGAGGGCGCGCCCACGGCCGTGCTGCTGGACGCCGGCACCGGCCGCGTGGTGCTCGGCGCGGGGGCCAACGCGCGCCCGCCCGAGCCGGCGCCGCCGCCCGCGCCCGTCTGACCCGCGCTCGCGCTCGCGCTGCTTCCCGCGCTCGTGGACGACGCGCCGCTGCCGCTGCCCGCACCGCTGCCCGAGCTCTTGAGCCCACCCAAGCGCACTTAATTACTATTATTTACGCTAGTCGTTTCGAGTTCTCTGCTGCGGGCGAGCGACGCGCCGCGGCGCCGGACGGTCCGAGCGCGCGGAGACGCGAGCGTTCACCGGAGTGTTTTGTGTTCGCGCGGCCGAAGCTCGCGGGACGATCTGTTTTGCGACCGGAGTCGCGCCGCGTTTCACCATCTAGTGGTTCGCTTCGTTGCGTCGTCCCGGTCCGCGAGGCGACATCGAGCGCCCGCTCGAGTGCGGACGTGCCGTTTTTCGTCGCTAGTATTATAAGATATCGGATAGGTGATAAACATTAAAGCTTATTTTTGTATTCGACGAAGACTACACTCTACTCGTGTAAATTTACGAGCGGCTCGGCGAGACCGTCTCGACTCCCGCGGGGCGCGGGCGCCGCTCTGTTCCCCGGGGCGGCGCCGCGGCCCGCCGGGAGGACGCCGCCTCCGTTCGAGGCATTAGTGTCCCGTGTATACGGACATCGCTACACTCGTATTAGTTTTAACCTTACTTTGATTGTGTTCGAACGCTAGCGTACACCTGTATACCTCCGCTCGGAGAAGCGACGGCTACGCCTATTCATATCAAATTTGTCCATGGTAGATTTTAGTAGCTCCGATTTTTAAGCTTCTCGACGACGTCTCCTACCTTTCTAGTAGGGATCGGATTCTCGAGGTTTAGAAAATTTTTGCAGCATCGTCTACGTAAGCTTAGCGAATCGACAGCGAAATCGGTACCAGAGTTCACTTCCGTCCTAAATCAGTACGCATCATAAGAATCGAGCCATTTTACGTAATGCGCACGCGCACGCGCGCGCCCCGCGCGGTTCCCCGGCGCGCGGGCGCGGCGCGGGCGGCGCGGGACTTCCCCGCCCCCGCCGCCCGCGCCCTCTACCCGTTTCAGATTTTTATTGTCAGCGGGCTGGTACTGCTTCCATTAACGTTACTCGTGCACATATTTTCGGCGACGTTTTTGCATCGCAGACGTCTACCGCGCGGTGGACGCCGGTAGATATATCGCGGGACGAGATTCGGCCCCCGAGAGACGCGACAATTAGCAGTAAGATTATTATCGATAAACTACGAGCGAACGTCCCCGAGTCCCCGTCTACCGAGTGAGGTGGACCACCGAGATGGCAGTTATTTTTCGATCGACATCCCCGTGCCCGGCGGCGGCCGGCGCGGCGCGGGCCACCGGCGCGGGCGTCGCGGCGACGTCCCGAGGTCGAGCTTCGTCGGTGTCGTCTTTTCTAGCACAAGTAAATTAATAAATTATAAAATTTTGTAAATTAACTTTTAAAGGTGATCAAATTTTCTATTTCTCTGTACATATTGCGAGCTTGCCCGCCGGCGCGACCGGAAGCCCGGGGCGACGGACGTCCCGCGCCCCCCACCGCGCCCGCCCGCGAGCCGCGCGTCGGTCGGTCGCGAGAAACGCGAATCGCGGAGTGCGAGACGAAGTAACGTCGCGAAATTTTAAAGAGTCAGTGTATTGTAAACTAAGAGAGACGCTTAACGTTTTGCACCTATTTTGCAATAATTTACGACTACGAATAATAAATATGTAGATACTTTTATAAAGGATTCGGCCGCCGATGAGCGCGCGCGGGCGTCCTTCCCCGGCGCCCGCGCGCGGCCGGCGGTCGCAGTTCGGTCGGCATTCGATGTTCGCGGCTGTATGTCGTGGTGTTCACGCTTAGCCGAGCCCGGGGAGAGACGGTCCGCCGCGAGCCCGCGAGGTGCCGCGAGTTTCGGTATAATTTTTGTATTAAACGCGAAAAAAATTAGAGTACACAAAATGTTAACGCCTCCGTAGCTCGACGTTAACCCGCTCTGCAAACGGTCGTAAACAAAGTTAGTGTGACATTGTGTTTATCGTGTAAACTGTAAACGTTCCGAGCGCCTCGCGACGGACCGTGTCTCGGGGCTCGATGTATGTTTTTAAATGAAATTCGTTTAATTTGGTGAAACCAATTTATCTACTATTAGGCATATTGGCACAAAAAAGTTGTGTTAAATTAAGTTAGACAATAAGTTCAGATATCATTGTATTATTTCGTAATTCTTTAAATAAACTTATGACGAAAAAGTGAGTTGAGTTTGCTGAATGAAAAAGATTTAATTGAGTATTTATTATATATATTGTTGAAGTTTGTACAAAATAAATTAAGTAAACGATAAAATATAGAACTTGACTGCTTTACACCTTTGTTTTATTAGAACTTACTCCTCACCGAACCAATAGGTACCTAAGGAAGTTGACGCGAAGGGAGACTAGCTATAATATTGTGACGGTGATGACGCGGGTGGAAATACTCTAGAATTGAAACTAAACATATTAGTTGAATGACTGGAATGGTATAAAAAGTAGGTATCTAGTATCTACACAAAAACTTGGACCGTCTATTTTTATTAACTTTTATTTTTGATTTTTTCCACAGATTTCTAAGCATAAAATAAAATTGTAAGATTCTAAATTATTTTTATAAACATAATAATTAATTAACAACATTTGTGAACAGTTACTATTATTTACGATTAATTATTTTTATTCTTTAATGCACTTGCTTGATTTTGAATTCAGATTTTTTCGACATCCTGAAAAGAGATGTTGGTTAATATTTATTTTAATTTTAATGTGAAACTAACTATGATTTATTTTAAATTTTTTCGGTTTCAAAAATACAGTTAAAAAGCTCATTAAATGAAGTAACAAACCCAGTGGTTAAATTATTTAAATATCTAATTTTTTCAATCTATAATCGGCTTTGAAACACTGAACGCCAAAAATTTCAAAGTCCCTGGATCATTCTTAATCTGCCATTATATTACAAAAATATTTGGCACACGCATAATTAATAATACGTATAGACCGTATAACATAGTCAAATAATATCAAAATCGGACACATCTACTATTTCCCTATCCGCTTGGCGTGGAATTTCAGCCCCTTATCAAGCAACATAATGTGACAAAAATGTAAAAGTAACCAAGAAAATATAAGGGAAAAGACCTATTAATGCTAGACACTGAACTAATAGATGACACTTATGACAAAAATACCATAAATATAAGAATTAGTCTAATTATTTCTCACCACTGTAAATTTTATAAGCTTCTCAAGCTATCTGTTGAATTGAAAAAATATATAAGAGACGCCTTCGGGAACAAAATTTTAAAATGGGATCAGTTTTCGTAAATAATATGACCGCGTCAACACGCGCTCGGCAATTTCTTAGCAAATAGGTTAAGGAAGGCGAAATTTTGCACATAAGTTTTGAATACATTTATTAGATTTTTTGTAATTTCTATTGATTTCATTGGATTAATGGTCATGTTGTATACACTAATTAATGTTTATTTATGATTTTTTATCTATTTTCCCTAACAATATAAAGGGTGTCTACTATTAGTTCTTGAAAATGTAAAAAACCTAATAGATGACATGGATCTCATCTTTGAGTTTTGCAATACATACTAAAGTTATTTTGTATTTTATTCTACTGCAAAAATCATCAATATTCTCTGAAAATATAATTCTATTAACAATCTAAGAACTTAGAACTACTGCACCTAAAAATGGACATGGTGTCTAATATTAGACCTTGTACTGACCTAAAAATCGATTGCTTTAGTTTTTTAGCAGTAAAAAGAAGAAAAAGGAGAGCTGAGAAAAGAAAGAAGAAAAAAGAAGAGGCAAAAGAAGCATGGAGACTAAAGACTGAAAATAAATTTGCTAGGAAAAAAATATGAAAAATAAAAATAAAAGGAAAGATAGTTTCAGCATGGAAGAAGAATGAATAGAATTTGGAGACAACGTGGATAATGTTTCTGATGCATGTAGTTATGATGAAGTAAATGAAATCTTTTGAAAAATGGCAAATAAAGACCTAATAATAGGAAAAATGTAAAATGTAATGTAATGTTCCATGATGGTTCTATGTCAACTAAGAGTTCATATTGGTGTTTACTATTAGTGATGTTCGTTTTTTGTGATGTCATCTATTAGTTCTTATGACTAAGTTTACAAAAAGGCCAATAATATATTTTTTTATTGATTTGTCAGAGAATAATTATAATAGTTTTATTTTGTAAGAGTTACTGAAGACATGGAAGAAGTTATCAATCCTTTATTTTCATAAATATATATTTTATAACATTCAAATGTTTCATGTTTTCTTAAAGTGTCTGCCATTAGATCTTTTCCCTTAACTTGATTAAGAGGGCGAAAAACCAATTGATTCAGCGCCAAGTTAGTTTTTTCTTAATAACTCGATTAATATACAACATTTTAAAAATCCGCTAAGTACAGTAATAGAATTATCTATTATTTATTAAAAAATGACTCAGTTGAATGAACCGTTTTGAAAATAAATTAAATATTATGTATTCGTGAAATTTTGGTGCATTTTGTCACTTTTTTTCTATAGAGAAATTTTTAAGATATCATGTTTTCGCTAGTACGGCTCTCGCAAATATAATGTAGTATTTATGTTTAAAAAAATTAAATATTTCGTTTATCAAGTAAAAAAATAATTATTATAAGATCATCAATTTTGCTTTAGTCGCTCCCTTAATATTACATTCCCAAGTTCTACGTATGCTACGCTACGCTCGATGGGCTACCACTACGGTACAGCTACGCTTAGCTACAGCTACGGCCTACGGAGTACGGACCTACGGGCTACGTCCTACGTCTACGACGAGCTACATGTACGTCACATGTAGCTCGTGGTAGACGTAGGACGTAGCCCGTAGGTCCGTACTCCGTAGGCCGTAGCCCACAGAGATATTAAACCAGTAGAGAGGCTGTGGGGGCGTGGCCGGTGTAAGTGAAACATGAGAAAAACAGGCGAAAGTTGTGAAAACACAATTAGTCGGGACGTGATTGTCTAAGCGCGCACTACGGGAGTGTTTTTTTAAAATGCCTACCTATTCAGTTGTTGTATGCAAGAATCGAAGTGACCATAAACTTAAAGGGGTCACTTTTCATAGGTAAGTACAAAAACAATTTAGTATTTCCAGTATTTTCTACCAAAATCTCATTTTTTTCGTTAAAATAATTGCACTAGTCGGGTACTGAAAGAAATATGTAACCTAACGATTGAACCCAATACATTGCTCGCTAAGTGTAGCGTGCCTGGTGTTGAAAACAGTCTGACCGAGTAATGAAAATTGCGCTTATTGAATCGGTCGCTTAACGTGCATGGCCGCCCCCGCCTGCTGATAAGAGCCGTCAGATAGTGATGTACCTGTCGTTTCTTGTTGTCGATACATTAAGTTGGCGCGATTAGTACTTACGAGTTATAACTAATATTAAACTGTAGATGATTTTGATAGTTTATTAAACATTAATAATTATGTAAGACAATCTATTGAATTACTTTATTATCTTCTTCTTTAAGTACCCAAATGAATGTAGGTAGATGTGCGAATGGATGTGTCTGTGTGTAAATTCGCCTTTCGTGATTTTTGTGTTTCCTATTAATGAAAAATCATCATTTTAATTGCGATAACCAGTAAGACGTGGATAAACAGTTAATATTTGCATGCTGCTGCTGCAGTAGACCTAGATTCTGTAGGAGCCGAGCTTCGTATGAACCCAAAGTGGAGGTTTCGTGTTTGGGCTTATATTAACGGCCACATCAAAAATTACATTTATAGATGGTAATCATTATGATACGATCCTGCTGATAGGAGTTATTCTGCACTATAATCTACATAAGTTTAAAAATAAAATTAAATTAAGTACTCGTATATCATGCTTTTTTAGTTTTGTGTTTGGGCTCATATTAACGGCCTCATCGAAAATGACATATTTTATAGATGGTAATCATGATGTTATTTTATGACCCTGTTGATAGGAGTTATTCTGCACCATAACCTACACAAGTTTAAAAAGCATGAAATAAAATTAAATTACGAAATTAAAAAAAAACCACCAAACATAAAACAACTTTAAAAAGTAATGAAATAATAGTTTACTGACTTTAAGTTTAAATAATTCCTAAGTGTAAAGTAATATTGTAGTCCATAATAATTATTGTCAAGGTGTGTCGGGGGACCGCTAATGTAGATGTTTGATTTCACATAACATTATAGTTTAAAGGTCAGTTCACAGCGAACCGAATCGAGACAACCAGCGTCTTAGCGATACAAAATGCAAAAGTCGCTGTTGTCGTAGTTTACTTGGCAGTCCTCCGACACACCGTGACAATAATAATTATGGACTAGAATATTACTTTACACTTAGGAATTATTAAAACTTTAAGTCAGTAAATTATTATTTCATTACTTTTTAAAGTTGTTTGGCGGGGTTTTTTTAAAATTTCTTAACCCTTCAAGAAAAATTGAAATAAAGGGTCGCGGGATTCGAACCCGCGACTCCCGGCTTGAGCTACCAACACCCCACCAACTGAGCCACAGAGGTCGTCATTGACCAGAACTTGTTCAAAATTATTGTATTGAGGCCTAAAGCTAAAATTGTTCGCGATATGCTACAAGGTAACTGCTCGATAACAAAATCGACAGTCAATCACTAGCGTAGGTGTGGTTGAATGTGTTTACTGGACTGAGGCGCGTACTTACACAGTAGATGGCAATGTGTGCGCAGCAATGGTAGCACCGCCTTGAATGTGTGAGCGACAGGGATTTGTCAATGTGTGAGTGTAATTTGTGTAATTATTTAGGTGTCAATGTAAGTGTAGCTTACATCAGGACTCAAACAAAGTGCGCTCGGCGGCCTATCTCCTGTTGTTTCTGATATCTACGTGTACGTCGCGCTACGTCTACGACGCTCTACATTTACGACACGCTACGTCTACGACGCGCTACGTCACGGGTTCGGGCTACGACGTAGATGGGAGATGGTAGCGCTATAGCTACAATTTTTTAAGTGTTCCTACATGTATTATTTACTACGTAATTAAAAAAAATTGTTTAAACGAAAAAAATTATATTATATAAGTACTAATTTAAATATTGATCTGTACAGAAAATATTATTAAAATACTATTTTTAGCACAAAATGATATTATAACTCAAAAAACCTTATGACCTACTACTCGTATATTGTTATGCACTAAACTACACTTTTTCTGATCAACGCCTAAAACTTGAAAATAATTAACATAATTCAAAAATAATTTGTAGTAGGTACTTACCAAAATTCTACAGCAATTCGAACAATTCCAAAAAACACAATATACTTTACTAACCAATACTCACTACTATAGTCAGTTTTCCGTCTTTTAAAGTCTATTCAGCTAAAATTACATACATATATTATAATAAAAAGATCAACACTGTGTAGTGTGTACACAGACTGTGTACACTTTTTGTGTGTTGTCTTTGTCAAGCGACTTTTCTAACATAACAGAATATTAATTTATAACAATAACTGCATCTGTCCGCAGTGCATGTTGATCTTTTTATTAATAGTAAGGTGTTTAAAACATATAGCACAAGATATACCTCTGTCGAAACCAATCTGTTAAGGTTTGCTGGCAGGTGAGGGCTCCAAAGCGTCCCTGTTGCAGAAAAACTGTTTTATTATTCCAGTTATTAAACAAAGTACATGGCTTTGGCATTTCTTTAGGTACTTTATTTACCAAAAAAATTTGGGAGTCTAGCAGCTTAGGGCCCTCCACACGACGTTTTTCTACGCTCGTTTATATCGATACAAACGCAAGTTGAACGCTCAGCAAACGTTTAAAACTTTATATCTGTCAAAAGCAAAACGCGTTGAAAACGCGCAGAATACGAGCGCATCAGAAACGCGCGTCGTCAGTGCGCAAAAAATAGGCTACTTGACCTATATTCAATTTCATTGAACAAATGCATATTTCTAGTAGAACTTGGCCTAGGAAACCATATTTCTCCCTTATCATCAAATAAAAGCTTATGATTGATAAATAAAGTCGATTTGAAAATATGATTTTATGAAAATAGGATTTATAATGACGAAAACGCTTTTGCGGTACTTCCGATTTGGATGTGACGTCATCCTCATAGTAATTTAATATCTTTTATTTATCGCGCTCGTTATATGTAAGTTTATCTGTACATAAATAATAAGAATAAGCCTAGAAAGATTTGTAAAATATATTTTATTGAATAATTCGCTTAAAACATCAGTTTTATATATTATCTCCATTTATTGTGATTACTCCACTTCTGAATTATGTCTTTATTTTATTTTTTTCATTTATTTATTTACATATTTATTTATTTATTTATTTTAATCACCTTTTAATTTAATATTATAATGTATGTATGTATTTGTGTATGTATTATAATAAATATTAAATCCTTATCTAAGTAATATTGCACATTCATCAAAATATCAATAACATACTGTCCTTTGCCTGTGGTTGCCTGGAAGAAATTACTTATTAGTAATAAGGCCGCCATTGTGGTACACTATAAGTTTATAATTGTTATATTTGTTTTTTTTCTTCTTCTTTGTGTGCACAATAAAGAATATTATTATTATTATTATTGTAGACGGGATATGAAATGGCCAAAACTTTTCTCCAAAAGATTTCAACATTACAAATGATTTCTAATTTCTTATTTAATTCTTTTATAATTTTTGGGCACTTTTAGACTCGTACATTTAGCACATAAAAAAATGTTCAATAAAGAGAGTTTAAAATACAAAGCGTATGACGTAACACTATGGCGGACAGTGTTTTCGGCGCCATTTAAGAGGCGTATTTTTCAATAAATATTTTTATGGGTTTCTACTGTGTAAAATATTAAAATATTAGTTTTTTTTTGTGAAAATGAATGATTAAGAAGCGATTAGCATGAAGAAAAAAAGTAGGTCAAGTAGCCTATTCTTCATGTGGAAAGGCCCTTACTCCGCGCGAGAAGCTTCGTGGAATCAGCGACTTTCTTCAGCGAATTTATGACAAATCCTTGTAGCTCGCGCGAGGAGTAACTATTAATATCTTAATTTCACCTTTCACTGGCATTGTAAACTTTGTGTGAATAATTTGTATGGTGTAAAAAACGTTGTTCAGTTTTTTTACGGTTGATGTGTAATCGCCAGTCGACGCAAATCACCTTTGTAATGAGGGTGTTTTAAAATTCTATTTGCCACCAGATGCCGCTATGTAGCTTTAAAGTCTATCGTGTCAAATAGGCATAATATCGTGACAGTATGACAGCAGTTTGACGCGATAGACCCTAAGGGTTGGACCTCATCTGGCAGCACGGAATCGCCTTTTTCCGTCGCCCTTTCTCTTTCTGTCGCTTAGAACTGTCATTTGCTAGACCGAGACAGAAAGCATAATGCGATAGCACGCGGCGGAATCCTCGAGGATCCTAAGGCTACATAGCGGCACCTGGTGGTAAGTTGAAACACCCTCATTAGTCCCTTGTGCGATTCTCAGTTCAGATTTGCAGATCATGACCAAATAAAAATCTATAATAAAATTAGAAGATAACTGCCGTAGGTACTCATATTAGTAATAATATAATATAATGATAATAAGAATTTCACAGATAATGTATTAACATTATCTGTGAAATTCTTCATTTAATTGCAATTTGTATACGTAATAATTACATATTATTACTTTGACATAATTATTGTCAAGTTCTTTATTTAATTACATACACCTCTGAGTGCGGCAGCTAGACCCACTTATCCTAAATTGAAAACAGCTAATCTTGTGTTGAGATTTCACACCTTCTTTATTATACAAAGAACGAGGAAGATAAGGTTTAAGTTCAACACAGTATGTCGCAACTGGGCTTCGTGTAAGCGGGCCCTAGACGAGCAATTTTATTGCGCAATATTGCGTGATATTATTGACCGTCTAGGGTTGATATTGAATCTCACGCGCCTTCAATCTAATTGTCAAATAAACTATTCAATAAAATTGAAGCGTGATACAATTGATCGTCTAGGGGCCGGCTAAGGGAAATAAATAACATACATGCGTGGATGTTACTATTTATTTTCGTCTTACCATTAAGACAATTATCGTGTCTCTGGGACACGTACGGGATGCTCGTCAAAAAAAAAATACATAAGAATTACCGTGAACATGTTATCCATATAAATATTTATACAGCATCATAATATGTACAGTCCCGCAAACTTGATCTAGCGGTTCGAACACTGGCGACAGGCGAGCCCCTGGCCCGCCTCCGACAGATACATAGCTATCGAATATACAAGCAGACAAACTAGTAAAATTACGCATTTAGAATTTCACAATGACATGTTAGTACATGAATGGAATCACACACAAGTACGATTTTACGAGGACAAAAATAACAGTAGGTACAAATGCGCCAAGATCAAAATTTGAATGTGTACGTGAGCGGCGTACATGCACGCATATTCGCGGCCGCACCGTAAGCCACGCACGCACACAATCAAACCTATCATGACGCGTTTGTATAACGATGTTCTACTTTTATAATATTCTGTAACAATTTCAGAGCTAATATTATTATCAAAGTTCTTTGTTGAGTACCGTATACACTTTTGACGTATTACGATTAAAATATCAATATTTTGTCCTCGCCAAACCATCAGTCCAGCTAGAATTTTCCAACGATCCTTTGAGGCATTAAAATAAAATCGATCACAGAATTAAAACATTACCATGAACTAGCTTATCGTTAGTCGATACCGTACTCTAATAACAAAAATAGGATTTTTGGTAAAAAATATTTTTTTTCGTTTCACTTACGATAAATGTTATTTAGTATTGTGCCACTATTTGAAATGTAATAAACAAACGATGAAAGCGAGTTACTCGAAGCGAATTGACCGATTTGGATGAAACTCGACTATAATGTAGTGTCGCCTACTGGCTACTACACCACACTACCTACACGACGAAACCTACTCCAATCGCTGTGAAGTACAATGTGTTATCAATACGTATATAAACGAGACAATCTTGTATATTAATGAAATAAACGGGAATTCAAGGTGCATACATAAAATTCAAAATTAGATTCATTATCATAATCATAATTTGTTTTATGAAACATACTGTACTTCACATACAAACAATTTAAATACAAAACAATACTAACCATCACACATCAAGTTACAGTCAACTCAAATCTATCAAACTATCATCAGAGATCTGGGTTTTAAATTAACGCAATCTAAAATAAAACCGCCATTTTAAAATATTGTCGAACATGACGCCATGTTATATACCGCCAAGTTACACAATGAAGTTGGGAGTAACAGATAGCCTACTCTAATATGGGGGATGGTTTATTTTTTTGTGATGTTTTACTTTTATTACAAAATTATATAAGGTAAGTAGTATTTGAATTAATAAAATTTTAATATTATTTAGGTTAATCTTAATGATTAATAAGTGTTAAATACGTCAATTCGACAGGCTGATAAAATTTAAGGACAAAAAACAAATTTTCGACGGGTAAAATACTATAACAATATGATTTAAACAAAATCGTTCGTCGCTTTACAAGGGAATACAGAATATTAAATTCTTTCCAATCCGTAGATATCCAAACGTGCATCTATACTATAATACCGCTAATATATTATTTACAGCAATATTCGCGTAACCACTCTGAGTTGTTCTTCTATGAAGATGTCAAAAACTCGAAAGAAATCACAGCTTTATAGTATGTGTATTTTAAAATTGTTGTAGTGACTTAATAAATTGAGATAGACCTTACTGATTAAAATGTTAAAATACGAGTATGCCAAGTTTAAATTTAAATATAGAATTTTTTAGTTTTTTCTTAAGTCTCGGTTTTATTAAAAAATATAATTGTAGGGTCGTACAAACGTACAAACAAAATATAATCGGTTTGGCACCACAGTAGAAGCTTGCAAATACACCAGAAAACCAAAACAATCGCTACATTTCTTTACTTCTAATCGTAAAATACCCCTTTTCGTACATACAGTACGAAAAGATGGTCCGGTCTTGACTAGCTCATTTAAGACCTAATTAGTAAATCTATGGACAGAATCTAAATCAGTGGGCCTTTTTAATTTTTTGAACTGAAAATTTACCAATATTTTGACGTATTTAGTCTTCTAATGTGACAACACTATAACGAAGCGGGAGTACCGACATTGTTACACAAATCTTTACAAACTAAGGCAGTTTAAAACTAAATTTCCCTACGTCCCGTCTCGGGGGGGACACTAAAATAAAAATATACTCATATGTGGACACGTTCGAACGAGTATTTAATACCATTTCCGTTGTTAAGCCCGGCTAGTGTGCGGGTGCGTGTGAGAGAGAGATAGCTGTACACGAGTGTTGTGTGTGTGACAAGGAGGGAATTACTCTGTGTAGTCCCAGCAGTCCTTCTCGTAGCCTTCGTGCACGTGCTCCAGCAGTACTTTGCGCCGGCTGTCGCAGTATCTACAAAGCAGAGACATTTTTAACAATCTAATATCTATTACGATTTACGACCTTTTGGAATGAGTTTTTGATGTTCCATTTGCCATCAGGTGCCGCTATGTAATCTTAGGGTCTAACGTATCAAATAGGCATATTATCGTGACACATGATAGCTATGGGACCGTCCCCATCAGACACGGCGTGGCGCCGCCACCGTGTTACGGCACGACGCCGCCACCGTGATACGGTACGGCGCCGCACCGTGACACGGTGCCGCGTACGGTGCGCTGACCCATGTCCCTATTCAGTCGATATTTGCGCTCGAACGAAAGTGCTTGTCTGGATATGGATCGCGATGGATTATCCTTTTGTTGTTACTAAGACGAAGATTGAAAAAGTAACAGAAACTGATTGATGCTGATGCTGCTGCTGATGCTATTTTTTGCTCTATACCAATAATTACAACAGATAAGCACTTGAAATGTTCACAAAATACTCAATTGTATTTATACTTTAAAAATTGATGGTAAAATTAAAATAATCTTAATAATTAAGGCTTTTGGCTTCCATACAAAAAACATAATTTTTTAGTTATTTTTCTCTATAATAATGGTACGGAACCCTTCCTGCGCGAGCGTAACTCGCACTTGGCCGATTTTATATGTTCCAATTATGTGCCTTGTTTAAGTTTGGACACAATTTTTGTTTGGAAGTTTCACCCAGAATAGGGGCGCGCGGTGCACCGTTTGCGGCACCGTGTTACGGCGCGGCGCCGTAACGTGTCACGGTGGCGGCGTCGTGCCGTAACACGGTGACGGCGCCGTGCCGTGTCTGATGGGGACACAGCCTATATCGTGACATGAACCCTAAGGCTACATAGCGGCACCTGGTGGCAAATGGAATATCAAAAACCCTCATTAATTAACACCGTCGTGCAACGGTCCTATCCGAATAGCATAATATGATTTTAATTAAATCCATTGTTTAGAGTTTAGACACAAATCATGATACTGATATACCATGTTACATACATGGTCTCCAAGATTTTTTTGTAACATTACCTCAAGGAGCGAATAGCGTACAAAATATTATGAACGGCCGCATTTAGAGACATTTTAGGATAACTTTTATTTAATAAAGATTTTGACACAAACTGTATACATTTAGGGCCGCGCTACACCGGAATGGCAATGGCGAGGCGAGCACTTTCAGTATCATATGATTTTAAACTTTATCTTCATATATCCGCCCGTGGCCGCTCGTGGCCGCTGGCGGCCGCTGGCGGCGGCGATTTCTCAAGCGATACTATGTATTACAATAATGAAGATAAAGTTTAAAATCATATGACACTGAAAGTGCTCGCCTCGCCGCTGCCATTTCGATGTGTCGCGACTCCCGGCCCATACTGTCAACCTTTTCATTAGGTCAAAGTTAAGTAATTAAATGTCTCTAACTGCAGCTGTTAGCGGGCCCCTAGACGATCAATTTTATTGTGCAATATCACGTATTGTCCAATATTATTGACCGTCCAGGGTTGATATTGAACGCGCCAGCCTTTCAATCTTACTATTACTATTGATTACTCTCAATATTGTACTATTAGAGAAGTTGATTCCTAGGCAGATGGGGGACCTACGTAGTTTGGTCGCGGTACGTCAAACCCAGACGATAGATCACAATTAACATTGAATTGACATGATCCGACCAAATGACGTTGGTCTGTCAACTGCCTAGGAATCAATTTCCTCGGGTATACAATGATACTGCACAATAAAATTGATCGTCTAGGGGCCCACTTAGGGAGATGGAAATCTATCTCTATCTCTTTCTCACCTGTACTTGTCCTGCACCTTCTGCTTGATATCAGCTAGGTTCTCACTAGTGATATCTCTCTCTAGGTACTCAGACAGGGTCTCCGTCGCCGACTCAAGGTCACGTTGGTTGTCCTCGAATATTACGCTCTGGTTGTTCTTGCGCAGGTAATACGCGAACACGTACGTGTACATGAGCGTCTGCCGGCACTGGCATAGGATGTCCACTGCTTTCTTCAGGAATTGGACCTGAGAGGGGGAGGTTATTGTTAAATAAATAAATACGTCTAGGACAGACAGGCAAAGTTTTTCCTTAAAGTTGTTAAGGGGGTGACAGACACGCGAGTAAGTACGCGGACTTATGGCTCGACGATCTTAATCGCCTGTGTGTCAGCAACGAGCCGCGCGCCGCGAGCCGCGAGCCGAGGGGCATGGTAATCCAGTGTGAGCGATTCTCGTGTGTCACCGACGCGAGCCGAGTAAGTTCGCGAACTTAAAACCCGCGTACTTTAAGTTCGTACGTGTGTCACCCCTTACGCATAACGCAACAAAGCGACACAAAATTTTGTCATTGTTGCATTGCAACGTTAACAATGTTAGAGTATGTAAAACTTTTCAGACAGAACTACATAGCATTATGCGTTACAAAACACGATTACGTGACGTAATGGTGTTTTGTACCGCATCTTATCTTTATCTTTATTATTGTATACTGTATAGTATCTTTATTTTGACAGCATATTTGATATTATAGAACTGTTTGCTATGTTACACAATATTAGACAATGTTTTCACTATTTAACTCAGGAGCGTGTCATCTTATTAATAATTATAAAAAATACAGTATTACTTTAGCATAAAGTAAGTTATTATCACTTAATTTTGGTACTTTGAAAGTGGCAGCGCTGAAAGAGCTTTTTTTTTGTTTTGTATGGGCAAGCGCCTCAGTATCAGGAATTTTCCCACACAAATGTTGAAAAAAAAATTATCTTTCAGCGCTGTTACTTTGATATTGAACTCATACAAACCCTAAAGTATTATCACTTAGTCTTTTAGTATTTAGTATTATCACTAGTAATAATACAGGGTGTACCTGTATTTTTATTTCAATGTTTGTCGGGCGAAAATGAAATGATGAAATGAAATGTTAGGTTTGCTATACAGCATCTTTACTGCTTTACTTAGAAGCACTTCACCCCATTTATCTCAAATAATTACTTTGGCATAAAATAAGCGGGCTGAGCTAAGCTATTTACCTCGATCCAGCTCATGTTGTGCTGCTGCATCTCCTCCATCTTCTCCTTGACGGAGGCGTACAACTTGGACTCGAACCGCAACGACTGCATGTGGTTCATGTAGCGGTTGCAGTAGAACAGGTACCGCTGCAGCGCCGCGCGGGACCGCTCCTGAGCGTCGCGCGCCGCTTTCGCCTCGTCCTCATCGTATCTGAAACATTATTTGAAAGTAAAATATAATGATTATGAAAAGTTAAAAAACGGCAAAGTCTAAGAATGAAAATCAGACATTTTATTATTTAATGGTTTTAAGTGGCTGTTGTCGTAGCGCACTGACCCCTGGAAGTACGCTGGACATAAGATACCCACCTGTTTTTTGTGCCTATTTGAAGCGGAATCAGCGCCCCCAATACGGGGAAAGAGAACTAAATTTGACGTAACTTGCAAATGGCCGCTCTATCGCTATTGGTTGTAGAAACCAAAGAGAATATAATCACTACGGTGGTAGAACTGGGTAGAAACTAGTATTAGTTCCAAGTACTCCCACTACTGCTATCAGCGCCAATATGGCGACTTTAAACGTCATGTTTACGTCAGATTTAGTTCTCTTGGGCTGTTTTGTCTAGTTCGCCCGCATTGGGGCGCTGATTCCGCTTCAAATAGGCACAAAAAACAGCTGTCATTTTAAAGGGTATCATAGGTCCAGCGTACTTGTATTAATGGAGGTCAGTGTCATAGCGACATCAGGAATACATAGCGATATATTTATATATTTATTTCATTAAATAATTATACACTTTACTTGCATTTATTCCACTTTATTTTAATATATTTATTACCTAATAATAGGTAATAAATATATTAATATTTATTACCTATTATTAGGTAATAAATATTAATATATTTATGCAGGAAGATGGATGCATTAGAAGCACTAGAAATAAACAGATACAAGAAATATGGGAACCTTTTAAACGATCAGACATGCCTCTCAAATTCTGTATTATTACAGGAAATTTAAAATTTATTTTAGGACATTATTTTACATTTGACATTTAATTTAGTTAATAGACATTTTATAAACTGACATTGACATTACTTTGACATGTGTTTTATCAATTTATTATTTTGTGACATTATATTTTACGTTATATAAAGTTTGACATATTTTTATGGATTGTTATTACTTATTCAGTTTTATTATGTTATTAATTAATTATTAAATATACTAAATTAACATATTCAGAATATAAAATTTACAATGACAATAATCCAATGCAATAATCTAAGTACATAAAATATACTTACTTAAATAAAAAATAATTTAACAATGATAATAATTAGAATAAAAAAAAAGGAAAAACTAAAGATCTTAATCAAAAAGGCCACCCCGCAGCGTACCATGCTCAAACGTCCCCATCACACTGGCCGCGTTACCGCGCTGAATGGCTAGGGAGACGTGTTGGGCCAGGTACGCCCCGGAGCGGGGATCGTTACCCGATTCCCGCAACCGACGTCCGAGCTGCCGAACGAAAGCTTTCGCTTCGTTACACCAGGTACCTCCGGTTTCCACGGCAAAAGGAACGAAAAGGTATTTCTGCTCCAGATCCGCATACTTAGTGTGTTTCTGCCTGGCTGCGTACTCGGCGGCAGACCCCGCGGTCCGAGCGGTGCCGGAAATGTGCGAAGCGGCGTATGTACTCACGCACGTGGTATCCCATAGGAGGCAACGACCTTTTTCCCATGGTATCAAAGTAAGGCCGTCCGGGCGTTTGCCGTCGCTCCTACTCAAACCGGGGGGCTCGAGAACACACGGTACGTCTGCTGACACCAAAGCTCGACGAAGAATGTCATTGAGGGCATGGTGTCTAGCAAAACGTCCGGCTGCTTTAACGCAGCTGAGCCCGTGGTGACCATAGGCGTCAGCCTCAGTACCACAGGGGCAGCGGTGAGGCTCGCACACCTCGCAACCCAGTCTCAGTGCCACTGCTACTCGAAGGGTGTTATCATCAAGAAGAGTGCCGAGGTGTGGTGATGGTAACGCCTGGAGCCAAGCGCCTGATTCCGGGCAGCTAGCTGCCTTAATTCGGGCCAGCGCTATTTCCGAAAATGAATTGGTACTCATTTGCACTAAGGTGTATCTGGAGCAGAGTTCGTCCCAGGCACGCTGGGAGATGACATCAACGGGGGGGTTAACGCCGGGATAACTTTCGTGCCAGGCATTTTCTGCGTCGTTCATAAAGGGGATGGTGCATCTTGCACCTTGGACTTTTAAAATGCTAGTGACAAGATCAGCAACCCCATTCGACGACGCGAGGAATGCCGGCAAACCGACAGAACCCATACTTCTGATACCCAAACCACCGTATTTTACCGGTAATGTAGCTTGCTGCCATTGCAGATCATTGAGAGAAATATTAAGTATATCCTCCAGCGTGGATCGTATGATAGCGTCTATCTGGGAGACCTCCATATGGAATTGCCAGGTTGGAGCCGTTCTAATAATATATGTGAGTTTTGGTAGGGAAAAGCAACAGCGGTAAAGTATTAAGGCGACGTGGGAGGATAAGTTGCCGAGAAGCTCCCGGACTTGCGTTAGGGTTTTACTTTTATTTTCTAGGGCCGACGGAATGCCATTTGGGAATATCGGCGCGCCTAGTAGGGAGAATGTCGATTTGTTGAGGGTTTTTATTCCGGGGAGCAGGGAATCGAAAATGGTGGTTATGGGTAAGTCTGTCTCGCCGCAAGCGAATAATTCGCATTTGTTGGTGTTAATTTCAAGTCCCAAATCTTTAAGGCTACTAGTGAGAGTTCGGATATCTTCTGCGACTACCTCTGGACTTCCTCCAATTGTGCCATCGTCAAGATACCAGACATTCAGGGGAGACTTAATCGATGATATTTTTTTGTGAATGGCTAGGCTGAATATAAGGGGACCCAGGGGATCACCCTGTTGCGCTCCTACCTGTGATAAAATTTTATGACTGTCATATGTTAAGCAACTGGGCGAAGCGTAGCACTGGTGAAGAAATGGATATAGAGAAGGAATTAGTTCCTTAACCTCGTTTAAGATGGAATCCCTTTCAACAGAGTTGAAGGCATTTTTAATATCCACCTTGACGATGACACAGTCGCTGTTAGCGGGGTTCAAAGCAAAGGCTCGCGTCGCGTGAATTGCAGCTTCGCAGCCGAGGGCAGTTCCAAAGCCAATTTGGATGGGCTGCAGATGTGACGCCATAGGTTCCCTGACGGCTCGGCATGCGCACTTTGCCACGAGGCGTCTAAAGGTCGAACCTACGGCTATAGGCCGTATGCCTCCGTCTTTTTTTAAAAGAGCACAGAGTGTCGCTCCATATAGGTGTGGAGCCACATCAGGGTTTAATTCACCTTGTAGTAGGAAGTTGCAGAGATTTACAAGTGATTTTAACAGACGCGAGCCGTTGCTGCCAGCGGAGGGCGATAATAATTCTTTAAGGTGTTGGGGGCGGATGCCGTCGGGGCCGGAGGCAGATGAGTTACTAAAACTTTGTATAGCGGAAACGACGTCCGATGGGGACAGCACTAGAGGGGATATGGGCTCTACGGAGGACAGGGGGGGGGTATGGACAGTGAGCGGGAGGGTGTAGGGTGTTTTTGGATCAGAGACTCAACGGTGCTTGTGTCGGCGGGGGCGATTTTGCAGTCCGAGACGAGCAGACGTGCTGCACCTGCTAAATCACCTTCGTGTACTTTCATTTCAACCCTTTTACATAGATTGAAGGGCTGCCGAGTTAGGATCTCGCAAGGCAAGGGGCAGGAGCTGTAGATGTTGTGTTTCACTTTCGTTGTAAGGGATAACTTGCTTGTCTGATCAGGTACTCTCAGTGCAGAAAAGGCAAATGTTAAAAAATCATACCAGGCAGCTTTAGTGTTTTTATCGACACAGGCATCGATGAGGTCTGCGAGTTTGCCAGCTGCGAGACTCCTGGCTCCTTTGGGAACGTGTTTCAGTACGCGAACACTGCGCTTGAACTTGGAAAGCCTGTCGAAATCGTAGGGGTCGTTACTGACCTGGTTGGGCTGAGCAGAGCTGCCGAGGGATGTCGAGATACAGGATAAATCAGACGAAGGTTGCGGGAGCAGGTTTTTATGCTTGCGGCTGATATGTATATTCAACCCGTGAACGCCGTTGAAACGGCGACTTGAACAGGGGCAGTGCGGGCATTCAATGCCCTGGCTGCTGTTATTAATGTCCATAGACATTGTACTAAAATATAACTTAGACTAGAACCTTACAATATATTTTATTTTATACATAAATTACAAAGTAAAAATTAAAAAAAGGAAAATAAATAAGAATAAGATTAACTAAATACTAATTCGGATAAATATGATGTAGCCGGTGTAAAATTTGGACGTCGCTGCTTCTCCTTATTATTTCTCTTAGCCTTGTAACTGTCTTCTGTACCTTTCATCATGCGGCGTAGACTTGGGCATTATACTGTCGTTGGCCATAACTCGTGTGCTAATTCTCCGGACCGGACGGTTCCCAGTCAGCGTCATTGATAGGCATCAGAGTGTTGGACCGCATTGAGTTACTTTGTAGAAACAGCTCAGGCCTCTCTCACCGCAAGTTATAATCCTTGATCCAAACTAACATATTACACTGTTCATGATTACAATTTTGTCTTTTGCCGTTAACATATTATCTTTTCACGACTCATTCTGACAATCAGGAAAGTACTTCTACAAGGCCGGCAGGCGGCAGATCTATATATTTTCGCTTCTTTATTTTGTCAAACAATGATAGGCTCCTCCTCCAAAGAGCACCTTTTTATATTATGTATTTATCACAACGGCTTTGTTCTAAGTTGTTCAGCAATTATTTCTTGAAAATACATACAATTCAGTGTATTTCAGTTCCAAAACATTGTAATATTACGCAAATTTTAAATTTTAAAAATTTGTTACGAAAATATCGATATTGTTTTCTTGACAGCCGTCTATGTTGACGTCTTTAGTTTTTCCTTTTTTTATTCTAATTGTTATTATTATAATATTATTAATTATGGTTATAGGACATTTAATTGATTTGCTGATATATTTAATGTAATAATTATTGTTTTAATTTATCAATTTTATAGATTCATTTCCAATACATTAAAAATTTAATTTGTGATTTTTGGTAGAAAATATTGTTTATGGTAAGTATAAAATTTTACTGAATGGTAGAAAAATTTTGTGATGCTGACAACCCATTTTTTGTTTACAAATTTTTAAAAATTTAAAATTGCCTGCAGTACACCTGATGATGATTAATCCGAAACCGGTCGTGTATATAACAATTTTGTAATAAATATATTAAAATAAAGTGGAATAAGTGCAAGTAAAGTGTATAATTATTTAATTGAACATGAATTTCCACCAGGAACTGACAGTACATTCAATATCATATATTTATTTAATTTTATATATTTTATATATTTATTAGTTAATCTATAAAAAAAAGGGATGCATCAGTTGTGTTTTCACTTTTATGCAAAAAACGGCAATTTTCAAATTGTTCTAGTCTTCAATTTTTAAACAACAATGTTACAGTTATGGCTAAATAAAATACTCAGTATATTATATACCTGTTACAGTTATACCAGCTGCTGCCATGTGGCTCCCAGGGTCCCAGGCAGACCCAGCAGAAGTCGGCCTTGCAGTTCTGGTTCTTGCACACCATGTGGTTGCAGCCGCCATCCTTCTCTATGGTCACATTACACTTGGGACACTCCTTCGTGTTAGCCGCTATCCAGTTCGACGTTTCCGAGTCGTCGTCGCATTTCTGGAAGATAGAATATAATTGATATACAGTGAATCAAAACTAAGTGATAATACTTTAGACTCACTAGTGGTTCCCAACCTTTTTAGAGCTGTTACCCCTATGGCCTGTTAGAGAAACTGATTTTACCCCCCAATTAAAAACAACTTTATAAATAAAAAAAATGTATTGGTACATTCGCAAGTTTTTTGTTTTTTAATATAATAAGGTTCAGACTTCAGTTACACTTAACGCGCATCTCATATGATTCATGCTCCATGAGAGGCCACTCTCGCATTTACAAGTGATATCTAACGGTACCAACATTTTCAGATCTCTGTCTGCAATGATAGGGTATTCTGTAGCAGTTTTTCTCCAAAATGTACAGTTTATAATTTTTTTCTGCCAATTCATTTATTTTAGGTACCACCTCTGTTACCCCTTTAGAATAGCTATTTTACCCCCGCGGGGGTAATTACCCCCAGGTTGGGAACCACAGGGTTCCGAACCACTGCTTTAGAGTGTGTTACTATACAGAGTTGACTGTATGAGAAACAGCACTGAAAAAGTTATGTGTGGTGTGTATTTCACACATCATACATAACTTCTATTAAAAATGACCATACGATTTAAAAAAAAGTCAGTTGTTACACCCTTTATACTAAGTTCTTCTAAGCCTAGTAAATGAACTAGACAATTCAACAAATTTTAACACCTAGCGTAAATAAATAGTTGGAGTCAATATTTAGTACTGTTGGGATACCTAGTATCTATTTACAATAGACTTAGATAACCTTGATCTCTCTATTTAGAATCAATATACGAATTTGGGTTGGATAGTCTAGAAACAATAGGCGTTGGTGTCTGTTAAGATTTTTAAGACTGCAAACCATCTGCAAGTAAACTCCAATCTCTAAATATGAAAAGGAATGGTGAGAGAATGCTAAGAGGTATCTATACTTATTATAAAACAAAGTCGCTTTTTTTCCCTCATGTCCCTTTGTTCCCTTTAATGATTAATCTTTAAAACTACGCAACGGATTTTGATGATTCTTTCAGTGTTAGATAGCCCATTTATCGAGGAAGGCTATAGGCTATATTTTATCACGCGAAGACTAATAAGAGCGAAGAAATAGAGGAAAATATGGAACAAACGGGGAAAATTATTTGAAAGGGCTAACTTGAACGCAATAATCTCAGGAACTACTTACTGGTCCGATTTGAAAAATTATTTCAGTGTTAGGTAGCCCATTTATTGAGGAAGGCTATAAGCTATATTTTATCACGCCAAGACTAATAGGTGAATGTGGAAAAAACGGGGGAAATTATAAAAATTGAATGGGCTTATCTCGCGAACTACAGGAGCAACTTTTATGTTATTTGGCACAGATAAGAAGTAGACTACGTGAAGGATCATAGGTTATCGATTTTAATCATTGTATCAGTGGCTATATATTTTATACCCGTGCGACGCCGGGGCGGGTCGCTAGTTTTTAATAAAAAGGGCCCTAAGCTTCCAATTTCGTGAACTCACTTGCAATGTAAACTAAAAATTGCATTTATATAACTTTTCAACACTGGCGCACCTTAATCCACTTCCTCAGCAGGCAGCATCTGACGGGGTCGTGCCAGTTCTCCCCGCAGGCGAAGCAGAAGGTGTGCGTACACCGGCACGTCACCGGCGCCGCCTCCACGTACGCCACCTTCACCGCGTTGTTGCAGTCCGGCGACGGACACCACCGGAGCAGACGATTGCACTGGAATAATGAAATAGTTTAACTTAATCTGAAACTCAATAATGATGAAACGAAGTCTAGGTATTATACCTTATAAGCGTAATTGACTATACAATGTCTGTATAGATAGATTTCTGGCATGTTTGAAATGTCACATGAAAGACAAAGACAGAAGACCATAAATAGTTGAGGCGACGCCATGGGCGTGCGTGTACCATGAAGGCATAAAAGCACTGCTTACCTAATGATAAATACTTGCTATACACATATTTTAATTTAACTTTCGCACGTTTTAGATGACGTTAGTTATTATATAAAGTAAAAAATGAATACACTTAAAACGCCTAAATTTATAAAATAGCAAAAACTAATTTGCAAGACTTCATAAAAACATTATTATTCAATCGCAACCGCCCGCCGAGCGGAGATATATGCATTTGAGGCCTCGCAGACCTCGGGCACATGTGTGCGATGAGATTTTTGTATAGGTGCACAGATTGCAAACGCACACAGACATGAATATCTCATTTGCCTAGTACGGGCAAGTAGCTTCAAGGACTGCGGCAGCCGGCAGGTCTTCCGATTTCCGAACTTATCCAAGGGCCTCCGACGCGGCGTTCGGTTCGGGTTCGTTGCATTTCACACTTCGTTGCCTATTATAATCCGAGTAAAAATAATGGACGGAAATCTAATTACGCGTATGCATGTATAATGCATTTTTGTTTAGTAAGGGTTATATTTGTTTACATTACATTAGTGTTTAGTATTTTTGGAATGCCATTTTCTTTTTTCATGTGATGAGCACTGTTACGATAATTTTTGTTTGCGCAAGTTTATAGTTTCCTAAAACGACTTTTTTGTTTTAACATTTAAAAGTGCACATTTTAACAGTTTAATAGTTATTACTGAGTTTCTATATTAAGTGCGTTTTTGATTTCTTAAAAATGTTATTTGACTGTGAGGTCTGTGTTGAGAATGTGTGTTTATTAAAAATTAAAAATAACAAGTTTTCACAATTGTCATTCAGTGAAAAGATTCAAATTGTGTCGAAAGGTAGGTGTGTACCCGAGTTACAATTAAACCAGCAAAAAGGCAATGTAACTCGGAAGTTTCATGTTAAAAGTGATGAATCATATAACTGGCTGTGTGGTTGTGTGCACACGATTAAATTATATTGTTTTCCTTGCATATTGTTTAATAATTGTAGTTCAGTGTGGACTGATTCAGGATATTCAGATTTAAATAATTTCTATAACGCGGCAAAGAAGCATGACCATACAGAAAAACATCTGGAGGCCTGCTTGAAATTAAATACTTTTGGTAAATCTCGTATTGAAATGAGTATCAACAGTCAGTTACGATTAGATATTGAGAGGCATAATGCTAAAGTCGATCGCAATAGAAACATTTTTCATAGGCTGATCGATGTTGTTTGCTTTCTGGGAAAACAAGAATTAGCTTTTCGCGGTCACGATGAGTCAGTATTGTCGTTAAATAGGGGTAATTATTTAGAAATAGTAAATTTATTAGCCAAGTATGATGGAGTTTTAGAAACCCATTTACAGAATGCGAGTACCTCATTCACGGGCATGTCGAACCGTACGCAGAATGATTTGATCTCGAGCCTTGCATCTGTGATGATCGATCGCGTTAAAGCCGAAATTAAACAGTCCGATTTTGTCGCCGTCATGGTAGATGAGACTCCTGATGTTAGCGGCCGTGAACAATTAGTATTAATTTTGAGATATTTTCGTGATTCAGAAGTAGTTGATCGATTTATCAAATATGTTGATGTCAGCGCGGATCGGACCGCTGTAGCCTTGAGTTCTATAATTTTGGAAGTTTTAGAAGAGTTCGATTGTGTATCCAAATTAGTTGCACAAACTTACGACGGGGCAGCAGTTTTATCCACACAAATTAATGGCGTGCAGGCTTTGGTGAGGCAAAAATGTCCACAAGCTATGTACGTTTGGTGTTCAGCACATGTATTAAATTTAGTTTTATCGAAATCTTTCGAACGAGTTGCTGAAACAAAACGCTTTTTTAGTATTATAAAATCAATCGCGGCTTTTTTTCACACTAGTACAAAGCGAATGGCCCATTACAACAACTTTGCTGATATGAAAAAGCTGCCTCGTGTCGCGGAAACAAGGTGGACGTATCACTCGCGCACGGTTAATGTAATTAATAATGAGTCCACCCACCTCCTAGAATTGTTTGAAAATATGAACGAAAATACACAAGACTGGGATGGTGAAACACTGACACAAGTCAGTTCATTTTTATTTAATATGAAAGAATTTGAATTTAATTTTCTATTAAAATCTTTCGCCGATATTTTTGCAGAAACGGATATTCTGTACGATATTTTGCAAAAAAAAAAACTAGTGACATCGCGTATTGTGTAAGAAAGATAAAAGAGTTAGAGTCATTTTTAGAACGTTTCAGAGATAAGTTCGAGATCTATTATGATGCCGCCACATAACCGGACCACCTAAAAGAAAGCGCAATGTCGATGATGTAAAAATAAATTATCGGCGAATTTTTGTTGAAATAATTGATAATGTAGTGAGTGAATTAAGAAATCGTTATAAAAACATTAAAGATTTAAAGTTTGTTGAGCTACTTTCTTGTGAGAATTTTAGAAAATATAGTGAATGTTTCCCTGAAAATGAAATCAGAGAATTCACTAGTAAATATCAGGCAAATTTTAATTTTGATAAATTGAAAAATGAATTGCGCTGTATTTATAGATCACCTCAATTTGCAAATAGTTGTGTATTTAGTATTATTCAACATTTGTATAATGACAATTTGAATAAAGTTTTTTCTGAAGTGTTACGATTAGCGAAATTCATTGTGACTATCCCAGCAAGCAGCGCATCGGCAGAGCGTTCATTTTCGAGTTTAAAACGTATCCACACATATTTGAGAAACACACAAAATCAACAACGACTCACAGATCTTTCCATGATTTCTATAGAAAAGGCATTAATGATAGAATTAAAACGCAATCCAACTTTCTATGACGATATCCTAAAATTATATTTAAAAAAGGATAGGCGCATAGATTTAATCTATAAATGAATGAGTAGTTTGTTTTTTACGAACCCATAGTTTTATTATTAAGTTTATTTATATATTTTGCGAATCACATGAAAATCGGCCTTTTTAACGGCCACATCGGATATCTTGCGAGGGACGTGTTCTGTAACTATCACTCACTTGCATAAGATATTTGAGGTGGCCGAAATCTTGCATCTATAGTATTTACATCAGAATATAGTAAATCTCAAGTAACCGGAGTCCGGAACCATGAGTATGTGAAAATTGAAGCCGATTAGGTGAGTACTTAAAATAGTTCTCGATGTTCTCGATAGATGGCGCTGGCAATATTGCTGTCGCTGGCTACATTGCGCTATTAAGATTTTTTCCGACCATATAATATAGGCCATCCAACTACTCCGCTGGGCCCCGCATACCCTGTGTCATATTGCTCTGCACGCCACTGGGCGACGCCTTGATAATTTGGCTGTAGCGATATCGATTTTTCTCAGCAATGACTAAAGCTAAGAAATTAAAGTTCATTGTCACTATTCATCATGTCTTTGTCTTTGAATTACCAATAGTATAAAACGATTGATCAACTTTTATAACACAGAATAATCAATCAAAAACACCTCTGTAAAAAAAGGGATTCCTATTTTGCCAACAGAGGAGAGTGATTTAAGCTTCCAGTACATATATTGGTTCCAGCATACACTTTGATTTGCCCATAGCTTATATGAAATGTAATTTATGCTTTTTACATTACGCGACAAAAATCATTTTGTCGCTTACACCCTTTCCATTTTTTTCTGTTCCATTGCTACCCGGCCTCTCATAGAAAACAAGCAATCTAAAACATATCCAACACGGTTTTTTACTTTAACGCGGCGTCACCTTAACTTTTAGTAATGCTGCGTAAATAAAGCCCCAGTACGCCAATTAGGTTGCTTTCAGATAATTTGGCCAACGACGCCTTAGAAATTCCATGCACCAAATATGCTTTGATACACTGTCACTTTGGGAATCTGTAGTGTCTGCTACACTTACAGATGGGTAATGGAAAAATTTCCGAAAGAAAAGAAATGAAAAATTTCCAATATATTTTTCCAATTTTTCAAATATTTTTCAAATATTTTTCCAAATTGAAATGTCAACCAAGATTAGAAAATAAAACAAAATAACTACGGGATAACATTTTAACGCTTTTATTTATTCTTTTTCTTGAAAACTTCTATGATTTGTTGCATAAGCCGGTTAGACGATCAATTATTATTGTATTGTGCAATATCACGCTTCAATTTTATTGAACTGTTTATTTGACAATTATTAGATTGAAGGCGCGCGATGTTCAATGTCAACCCTAGACGGTCAATATAATATTACGCAATACGTAATATGGCGCAATAAAATTATTTGCTCGTCCAGTAGGGGCCGCTAAGATTATAGCGTTCATCACCGGTATTACAATTTAAACAGTCGTGTTAGATTTTTTCTGAAATTAATAATTATAGAAAGTTTTTTTTTTGCGCTAGTGTTTAGAAGAGGTAATAATTAACTCAAATTCAAAAACTCGACCAAATCTGACGGGTGCGTTAGCCGCCATATTGGTTTGAAGGTGTCTATTTTTGACCACATATTCTTTATTTTTCATTTTTTTTTACAAAAATGATAAGATTATACATTTTTGCGGAAGTAATTGCAAAAAACAAGTCAAAGTATAATTTCGCCTGTATGACGGTCTGTATCTCGATTATTATCAAAAGAAAAAATTACAAAATCATTATCACAATTAATTTCCTCCAACTTTGATTCTTGTGATTTTTTTCAGTAATCAATATTTAAGTCCCTTTTTTGTACTAACGCTGGGTTACACCTCCAGGCGCCTTTCTTTTACGTGGTAGATATCCCCAGTTATATCTGAGTAGCGCCTTCTTCATTTTATAACTCTGGAAGTTCGCAATATTTTTCGCGAGAATGACCTACAATTTTGACAAATAACAGAAACTTTCAGTTTTGCGAGGTTTTGCGATATCCGCACATTCTACTACAATAATAATTATTGTCTTTGCATTTACAAGAAATCATTCCATACCCAAAAAGTAAACAATTGGCCAAGTGCGAGTCGGACTCGCGCACAGAGGGTTCCGTACCATTTAAATGAGCAAAATTAGGCAAAAAAATGTATTTTTATATGGGAGCCCCCCCCTTTTTTATCAATTATTAAAGTACTAATACCATTAAGTATTTTGTGAATATTTCAAGTGCCTACGTGTAGCCATTATTGATATAGAGCAAAAAATGCCAAAAAACATCTAGTTTGTTGTATGGGACCATTAAATATTTGATTTATTTTGTTTTTATAAAATACATAATCCGTCAAAATTTCAACTCTCTAGCTATCACTGTTCTTGAGATACAGCCTGGAGACAGACAGACGGACAAGATCAAAGTCTTAGTAATAGGGTCCCGTTTTTACCCTTTGGGTACGGAACCCTAAAAAGGGACCCACCCTATTATTAAGACTTCGCTGTCTGTCCATCTGTATGTCTGTCTGTCTGTCTCCAGGCTGTATCTCAAAAACAGCGATAGATAGTTGAAATTTTTATAATATATTATGTATTTCATTTCCCTTTCCCAAATTTTTTCTAACAAATACTAAAAACAAAATAAATTTAATATTTGATGGGGCTTCCATTTAACAAACACGATTTTATTGGCCTTTTTTGCTCTATATGCAAAAAGCTGCACTAAAACATTTGAAATATGCATAAAATATTTCACTGTATTTGTACTTTAATAATTAATATGTAATAAAATTAAAATAAAATTAATATTTAGGGAATTTTGTTAGCTCCCATACAAAAAGGACAAATTTTTGCCTATCTTTGCTTTATAATGGTACGGAACCCTTCGTGAGCGAGTCCGACTCGCACTTGGCCAGTTTTTTAATAATGATAATAATAATTATTAAGTATTTATTATTATTATTATAGGGTCTAATCCATGATTAGAAAAATCCAGTTTTATAAAGTCGCTTAGGTCCCGGACTCGCGGTACATTTACCTTAGGCGTAGAAAAAATCATAAGGATCGTAGGAAATTTAATAATCTATCATATCTACAACTTTGTTTCTTCAATTATTTGCGCTAAATTTGATTTTAATTATTGACTTGTTTTTTGCAGTTATTTCCGTAAATACTGATTTTACAATGAAAATTATAAGGACTAAAGTTGTAGAGAATCAAATTTGCGACAGCTTTGGTCCTTACCATTTTCGTAAAATATAAAAATAAAGAAGATATGGCTAAAAAAAGATTTTTTTTTAAACAACACCTAAATTCATTCAAGCCTTTTAATTTCAACTTAATATGAACCATATTTGATATTTCATTTCATTTTTACTATTAACTATTTCATTTAAATTAATAATTATAATAAAAAATATTTTTCCATTATTTTTCCAATTTTTCAATTTTTCAGAAAAATAAATTGAAAAATTTCCGAGCTTTGAAATTTTTCGGAAAATTACCCATCACTAGCTACACTACAGAGTCCCTACTCCCTTATATTGTATTGTTAATTGTGCCCATTCTAAACACTAGCTAAAAGACGAGTTTTGTGAGTGCTCGCGTCGTCACACCTTGACTGACTGATGATAGCACATCTACATACATATAAATAATAATATATTAAAGTACAATTCACAAATCAATAGGCGTGATAGTTTTTCCGTAAAGTGTATTACAAAATGTAAACATTGTGGATATATACTAGGGCTCGCTTCACTTGCCCTGATAATACAAACAAAATGTTTGTATATACATATTAGATTTTATGAAAAGTGATGACATCAAAGGGATAACATCAATGTATATGATGAGTAAAAACTATGATGTGTCATCATTGATGACTCATCAAGACACATCATAGTTTTACTATTTGACGTATCTGCCAAGAAGTATCCTCGGACCTCGACTAAGTACACGTCATAGTTTTACTATTTGACATGTCTGCCAAGAAGTATCCTCGACTAAGTACACGTCATAGTTTTACTATTTGACATATCTGCCAAGAAGTGTCCTCGACTAAGTACACGTCATAGTTTTACTATTTGACGTATCTGCCGAGAAGTATCCTCACCTCGACGAAGCTGTTAGTGATGATGTGCTGGTACTTGAGCTTGACTCGCGCGTCGCGCACGAGCCGCATCACCGTCGCGTCGTCGACCAATATGTCGCACGCGTGCGCCGCGCACGCTATCGTTTGTCCCTGAAAATTATAATGTTAAATTAAGAAAATAACAAATAAACCCTCTATTTCTAACTCTAATGCTCGATTTACACGGGTGACTAACGGGTCGATTTTAGTCGCGTGGCAAGTCACCAGTCGAATCGCCTGTCCAACCCGAATCGCCACCCCATTTACACATTCTACAAAAATCGCCTGTGACTAGTGCCGACAAACTATGTATTTTCAGCAAGCGATCGCTTGCGACTGAGCGTTTACACGGTCGATTTTAGTCACCAGCCGCATGCGGCCATCGGCATCGGCATCGACATCGGCACGACTTTGGGGCTTGCGGCTTTAGCCGCATGCGGCGTAGTCGAACTGCCATTTAGACGGTCGATTTTCGCCGTGCCGCGTAAATCGTGTGGCTTTAGTCACCCGTGTAAATCCAGCATTATACAGCCTTTCCCAAAGTGGGCGATAACGCCCCCCTGTGGGCGCTGCAGGTCTATGGTCTATGGGGGAGGGGGGGGGGGGGCGGTGTGGGACCCAGAAAAAAAATGGGGGCGTTGTGTAGAGGCTTGGGGTGTGATTTGTAATTTCATTACATCTGGATGCATTTTAAATTTAAACAATGGGGGGCACTAGAACATATACTACTACAAACTTTAAAAAACAAAGAAATACTTACTAAGCCCTCCTCCATAATTTTTGTTGTTAAATATTCACACCAGCACTGTGTACAGAACCTATGTCCACATTCCAAACCAGTCATTATCTGAAACATAATGTTTTGATCAGCACAACACAGAAAATAACAATGCTTAATGGCAAGCTGTCTGTCACATGACTTTGTAAGTAATGTTTTACAATGAATGAGTAAGATATAATTTATGAAATTATTCATCTTCTGCTAAGAGCCATTGAAAGGACTTTATTTAAAAACAAAGCTTATAAGTTAGAACTTTACAAAAATAACATATAATATACATAACAAATAATAAATATAACATATAATGTCAATAGACACCTTCGGTTCGTTACAATATAAAGGAAAAAATATCAATGTATGACATTTTAAAAACATGCCACATCACATAATATATAGATTATATCAAGGCTATACAGATTTTAAAAGAATACCAATTAATAATAATAATATTGAATACATATACTTACTGATGACGGTAAAATAGAGAAACATATTTCACATTCTTCAGTTCCAGATGTCGATATTCTTCTTGGCAACTGAAATTCAAACATTTTTGATTTTTATTTTTATAAATATTTAATCTATGGAGAAACCTTTCAAAAATAATAAACAGTAAAAAAATCATTTTCAAGGGGTATCAACTCAAGCTAGTATCAAAAAAATTTCAACCTCTGTGGCTCAATTTGTTGAGTGTGTGGCAGCTCAAGCCGGGGGTCGCGGGTTCGAATCCCGCAGACGGAACAAAAAGTTTTTCAATGTTCCCGGGTCTGGATGTGTATTAAATATGTGTGTGATATAATAAAAATCTTAAATATACGTATAGTATAAAAGTATTAAATATATTTTTCCGTTGTCTGGTACCTGTAAGGCCTAGCGCGCACCACGATTTTATGCAGCGCGATTATTTTATCGCAGAAATACAACGTATGAGTTAGTATGACAGTGCACGCACATGCGAGTAAATAATCGCAGCGATTTTAAAATTGTGATTTGTCACATTTTGCTGCGACTGCTCGCGACGCGATTGTCGCGAAAATAAAACGCAGAATATGAAATTGTGTGGTACCGCGCGCACTGCGATAGTAAAATCGCACACTTGGGCCGGCCGGCACTTCATTTGTGTTTCATCTGTCTACAGATGTAATATCTGATATCTAGTATTTTTGTATTCAATATGAGGTCCAACAATTCTCAGTAATCTATCAAACGTTTGAATTTTCATTCTAATAATAAGCCAAAGAATTTTTGGGATACATCCGAAGTTTATGGTATTTCTGATAAAAGAAACCTTTGATAATTTTATCCGCTGTAAAAGGATGAGTCCAGTATTGACGAATTTTTGAATTTTTATACACCAGATTTTGAGTTGGAAGTAGACAAATATATCTGCGAAAACTGCATACAAATCAGATCAGTAGTTTTTGTGTTAAAGAAAAAAGTTTGATACAAAATCTGACCTCCTCTTTCGTCCCCTTAGAGGGGTGGGGGGAAAAATTTTATACACCAGATGTTAAGTTGGAAGAAGACAAATATATCTGCGAAAACCCCATTCAAATCGGATCAGTAGTTTCCGTGTGATAGTGGAACAAACATACAGACAGACAGACAGATAGACAGACAGACAGACAGACAAAAAAACTAACCACATTTTTGGCTTCTATAGCGATGTAGTGACACCCCCCGCTTATTATTTTTTGAATATCTTTAATGTACAGAATTTTCATTTCTACAGTTTTATTATAATATTATATGTCGCAGTCATCTGGTTCAATCTGCGATTCGATTGAATGACTAGCGCATTCATTGAATGACAGCATTCAATCGAATGACAACTTGTCAAGACGTTGGCTACAGTAGTCACCAAAACAAATATTATGGCGTCAAACAGCTCGCACAGCTGATAGCACTGTAATGATATTTTGTCGATTAAATTAACTTTAAAGTGCTTTATTTGTAATAAAATATTATGACAGCGTGGATTTACCCATAACTACCCCGTCAACGGCTACTTAAAAAATTATAGCATCCCATTTAACGACTTCACTAGGTATATGACCTTTAGTCAAGACGTTAAACGTCACAGTCAACATCTTGACGAGTTGTCCTTTAGTCATTTGATTGAATACTGTCATTCAATGAATGCGCTGGTCATTCAATCGAATCGCAGATTAAACCAGATGACTGCGACATATAGATTATAAAAACATAATGAGATTATCAAGTTTGATATTCTAGAAATATAGCTATTACTCTGTTCTGAAAAGTATTCTTACCTTTGGCCTCTGTATTACGGGTTTTCTGAATGGATTTATAACTCTTGCTTCATTGAACAACTGATCCTGGTCACCATCATAAAATCTCTCCATAAGTTTTTCTTTGTCCCATTTAAAATGATTTAAAAGTATCCGTGTTGTGGTCGCTGGAATCTAAAACATAAATTAACTTATTATTATAACCCATCAGTCGTGGCAAAACGAGACACAATAGCTTTTTCATTGTTATCGCGGCCGGATGTGGCCGCTTGGGGCTTCATGAATTAATAGCCGGTAGTGTCCCACAGCTGGGCAAAGGCCTCCCCTCTGTCCTTCCATCTGTAGATATGGGAAAGACTTCAAAATGTAAGAAGTAACCCAGGAATAACAATTTTTAGTAAAGACTTCAAAATGTAAGCTGTAAGTTGCAACCCAAGAAAGAAATTTTCAGTTTTACACCTGACTTCTAAACTTTATCTTTAGTTTGTATTTGTATTTGTTTCTTTATTTGTATTTGTATTTTTCAAGTTTTTTGGTGTCTTTCCTTTTATAGGTCTACCAGAATCTGATGGCAAAAAGTGAGAAAATAAATTGACTCTAGCAATACCGGGGTAATAGGAATAAAACATTTTCATCCTTTTTTATTCCTTTAGCGGCTTATTTTGTGTGTGAAACATGCAAATATAAAAATTTATCCAATGATCAAGGATATTTTTTGAAAATCTGCTGTCAAAAGTTGCCCTCTGATTCTGGTAGACCTATACATGGGGTGATGTACAATAAACAAAATAGCTTACAATTTTTTCATACTAAGGGCCTGTTTCACCACTTCCTGATAATTGCCGGATAGGCTATCCACAACTTATCTGTCAGATTCTCCATACTCTATCTGTCAAGTTAAGTTGTGGATAGCCTATCCAGCACTTATCACGAAGTGGTGAAACAGCCCCTGAATGTTGTATCTTTTTAAAGAGCTAACATAGCCCATAAATGAAGACGTGAGTGGAAGAATCGAACAAGTAACATTTCGTAACATACGGAAAATAACTAATTTTTTTCCTTATTATTTTAATAAAACTTGTAACTTATCTACTTCATAACCTAGCTAATGGGTAAGGCCGCCAGAATTGTCAAATAGTAACACAAAAGATTTTGTGTTACCGTTACACAAAAGTGACACAATTTTTGGATAAAGGTGGTTTCATAATGGTGAAATAAATAACCTACAATTTTATTTTTTTTATTTCTATACGACGCTTTAATACAAGATAAAATGTGTGTCTGGGTTGGTTGGTTGACACAGGTGTACAACATGTAAGTAACTCACAACTTGAAAACCATTACTAGGGCTCATCATTACGAATAACTTTTTGTATGGAAGTAACAGTGAAATAATAAATCAGCGAAAAAATAAATCAGCTGTTCCATACTTTTCAAGTGAAGTCAATTGAAATAAAATACCTAATTTTTTTTTCACATTTTCAGTGTCGCTTCCATACAAAAGTAATTTGTGATGATGAGCCCGAGTAGTAGTTTTCAAACTATGCGTTAATTTAGTTACACGTTGTATGGCCGTCCAAATACCACTATGCATTCGGCTTTATAGATCGATTGTGTTACGATAACACAAATGTAACACTAATGGCGCATTTTCACTGGTCGATAGGGCCCGCATGCGGGGTGCGGGAGATTTCTGAAACGCATGCCACGACCAATGACAATGCGCCATTAGTTGTCATAGACTCCCCGCATGCTGTATACCATACGAGTTAACAACTAATGAAAATGCGCCCTAATGTAACATAATCGTAACACAAATGCAACACAAAAGACTTAGAATTTACAACAATTTTAGATTATATTTCGGTTATTTATTGCAACTAGACATTAATGGGCGATTTATAATATACCTTTGACCTCATCGCTAACAAATATAATACAATAACATTAAAATATCTGTTTATTACCTTAGAATTCACATTTACTTTTATTTTTTTCCACATAAACAAAAACGTAACGACCAGTTAAGGCTCATTTACTCCTGAAACAATAAACCTAGCATTTTTTTCTTAATTTTGTTGATATAGTGCTGCCGTATTAACACTGCATTTGCACATTGACTCTTTAAATAGTAGCTTTGGGATAAAAATTCGTCACACAAATAATACGTAACACAAAATAAAAAGCCATATATTATTTTAAACTATCGATAAAACAAAACAGTTGAAGGGTTTTCGCAACAATATTAATATTAGAGCAAGGGATTATCATCTAATTCTTTGACGGTGTACTTATTATTCAGATATTCTCTACAATTTAATGGATATTCCAACCATAAGATACTGCAGAAAAAAACGACAAAAACGTCACACAAATAATTGACAATTTTGGCGGCCTTACCCTAACATATCTGGCTACACATATAATCCATAGTTTTTCTATTTCATATAATTCTTCCGGTCCTAAAGCCTCCATTTAAGCAAAAAAACGGGAAGTTTTTTCATGTTACTTACCTTATTCATCCACTCACGTCTTGAAATATAATATAATGTGCCCATACAGTAGCCCCATGTTACAGATCTTGCAATCTACGAGCGCGCGGCGCCTTTAGTTGTGTGAGTGACCATATCTATACACGCGTACATGGCTCGCTCGCTACTGACTGCTCCGTCAGGTACGCACACTAACGAAAATGTCTATTCACATTTTCAACTACAAATAAAGGCTACGCGCGCTCGTAGATTGCAAGACCTATAATATAAGATAATATAGTTTTTTATCAAATCAAGTGATCGCGGCATGATAAGATAATATAGTTTGTTATCAAATGCTACAGCATCACATAAAAAAGCTACAGCGTCACATAAAATAACGTCTGTGTTCCCGTGAGTGAGGTGACTGACGGTTGTCCGAGGGTCTCGAGTGCTTCAAAAGTCTCAAAATTTAACTTTCAACATGAGAAAGTTATACATGTAACTCTTTTTTTGTGTTTCAAATAACATGATCAATAATAACAAGCACTCACATTACAATTTGCTACAATTAAAACAAGATGAGGCTCAAAATTTGATTTTTTTTTCATGTGAAATAAAGTCTAGACTCTAGACGCATCATTGCAGTATTTAAATGCTTTCCCTGCGATTTATTAGAATTTGAAATGTCTACAACATATTCGTGATAAAAAATAATATACTTCTAATAGGTGCAGTTTTTATAGGTCATAATAGTAAACTTGGCCTACATAGTTATGTAGGCCAAGTACACAGCATGCAATCTGTATAACAGACAATGTTAATACAGAATTTATACTGTTACAAAATGTACAAAAATATGTAAACCTACATTCAAGTATAAGTTATTAACTTATAGGCACAGCTACAGCTATAAAACAGCACCTCCTTTTTAAGAAGTAGGTTAAAATAGAAAAGTATTTTGAGTAGAATGAGGTATCTGAACATAATATACTAGTTGTGAAACTTTATTACTTTTGTTTTTGTAGTGATGCTCATAAAGCTTATTTTACATTTTTTTTATCAAACACCTAAGTTGGTGATGACTCATTTGGTTTTTTGCAAACAAAAGATTTTCAAGTAAAATGTCTAGGCTTTGTGAATCAATCTAGATAAATACATCAACACAATGGAAACACAATTGAGAGGAACACACATAGACAACACTTTTTCCTTTATTGACTTTTTGTTCATCACAACAATGACCTAGAAACCTAATAAGTACTTTGTATTACCATTCTCTGAAAAAAAATCGTCGATTCGGATTTGGAACTCGACTAACGATATAAAATAAAAGACGCAAATCCATGGACGAGTAACCTCATTCGATAAGTAGATTGTTTACCAGCTACTGACCTCGACTACTGTGTTCACTTCTTTGATGCAATCGACCATATGCTGGACGATTTCCTCCGTCGACAACACCTCGTACGGATACTCCTCGAGTTCCGTCTGCCGTTCCCTTGTGCTGTGAGTCTCGTCCATGACAAAGTCGACATCGTCCCCGCTGGATTCGTTACCAGAGTCCACATCATCCTTTGTGTCATCTTCCGAGTCCATTGTTGGTGTAAATAAACTGTATACTAAATTGTCCTAATATGCAATACACTCTTATTATTGTAATAATTACACCTAAGATTTAGGAAAGGTCAACAATGAAGAAAATAGTTCACCCACGGACTGCCAAAACCTCTGACGTATTTGTGTAGTGTTGTCAGCAAACGCATTACTCATTAGTACGATGGCAACTCGATTAAAAAATCGATTTTAACGGTTGAATTTCAAAATCGTTATGCAGGCACTTCACATGGCTAGAGTCATATGGGTCAAGTGTGCCGTGTGCGCATTTAAACTTTGATTCTTTAAAAATCTTAAATATTATTAGTACAACGAAACAAAACTGTGTTCATTTGTAAGACTGTTTATTTGTCACAAACTTAAACACAATAGTATTTTTCAATAGCTTATATTTTAAGAAACTATAGAAAACAAAAACCCTTCCATTTGCGCACTTTTACCCCAGTATCGGGGTATGTGTACGCAGCACTTTGGGTAAGTGTACGCAACAACAAAATATATATATATATATATATATTTTAGAACATAAAGAATATTCTTTTATAATTTTAATTTGTAACTACTTATAAGTTATAGTTACTTAAAGTAATCAACAAAATCGTCTTAAATCAAAATATGAGAACAATAATTTTCACTTACAAATATTTAGTTACTTCGTCATATAATACATGTAAATTGTAATACAAAAAAATGCTTTGTGCTGAGCTGGTGCATTGTTTTTGCCACCAGACTCCACAAAGGCTTCATTCAATCCAATCTTCAGTCGTTGGTTCAGAATACTGTTCGCCACATAAGGGAAAAGGCTTGTGCGCACACTTAACCCAAAGCATATGAACAGGGTTATACGAATATCGTTAATTCCTACAACTTGATATTATGTTGCACTCGATAGCAAAAAGCTTATTTAGAAAAAAATAGATGACTTCAAAAGATACAAAATATCGTAAATATTTGAGCAAAAATCTTCATTTATCTGTCATTCCAAAATGGCGCGCGTGCAGCCGCTGGGACACGAGGGCTTCGCAGGGCGTCCTGTGGGTTATTGAAGAAGGGGGTTGCCGTTCCTTAGCGTCATATATTTTTCGAGATATTTACAATGCGCACACTTACACGCTGCGCACACTTGAACCACATGACCATATTTGTATTTGCGTACAGCGTATTTGATGTATTCGCCAAACAATCACCATGTGTAGACGATATGTTTGACAAGTATTGGCCTTATCTATTTGACAAATTAAATTATTTTTCTCTATGAATAATTATTTGTTTCATTTTTCTCATGGATTTTACCACAGGTCACAGATCCCTTTTCTCTGTTCTCGAGAAAAGCTGCAGACTTTCAATGTGCCTTTTAAGCTTTAATCCTTCAATCGCGGATTCTTGGAAATCTATTGTTCTTGCGGCCACGTCATGTGGCCGCTTTAACACTTAAGTGCGTTTTTAAATATTTACACCTACACAAGTAAGCACATTAAGCGGATATTACTAAATCTTCTCTAAACATATTCCTAATAAAATGAATAAAATTTTAAAATATCTATAAACATGCGGTTTTTTTACCAATTTATGGTATTCTTATCTCTCTCGACTCTCAACTTATGTGATTTACGAGAGCGGTATGGGTATACCACAGATTAAGGATAGGTGGCTAGATGGCTTCTTAGCTCGCCAGCGCGTGGCCATTTTATGCTTGTGTGCAATTGCCGTAGTATGCGTGTAGGGATGGGCGATCTGCTTGTATATATCGATAAAAATATAAAATTAGACTACAGCTATCGACCAATAGTCGACCATAATTTTATGTTATAGGTTTTTATTAAACGACATAAAAAAAGAGGTTATCAATTCGACCCGCATGTTCAATTATGATCATTAAATTAGAAGTCGCTTTCCATTTGGTGAAAAGATATTATTTTATATTTATTTAAGTTTATGAAAATACTTATGTAAATAAAATATTTAAGTATATAATTACACAAATAGTTAAAAATATAATAATTATGTATACTCCATAAGCCACGAAGGCTCGACCGTAGTGTAATATCAATAAAATCAACAGTTTTTATAAAAAACAACAGAAGATCAAATATACTTTATTATTCTTAACTATTATACAACAATTTTGTAAAATAACATTTTTTTATGTATTATCGAAGAAATAAAGACGTTAAAGCATTGGATACTGGTGATGGGACACATAATAATATAATAAGTCCACTACCCCAACACCAGTGGCCGTTCCTTCAGTCAATAAAATACCTATGCCATACATCATAACATGTAAAGATTGGACACCGGTGTTAGGATACATTGTATAATATTACACACATATTAAAAATTAGAAATTAAGGGGCCGGGTGCCATCGAAATTGTCATACATATTTAAATATACGTAATACCAAAATCATTTTCTCATGCGAAAATATTTAACATGTTTGAGTTATTTTTCAGGTTAAAAAATAGTAATTATCCAGGTTCCTGCACAAAAATTTACTACAAAATATTTAAACACTAAAAAATATTTTTTAGTGTTTAAATATTTTGTAGTAAATTTACTATTTATTTATATATTTTTAGTGTTTTACTTTATTTTTAGTGTTTAAATATTAAGTAGTAAACTACAAAATATATAATAATAATAATAATAATAATAATAATAATAATAATAATAATAATAATAATAATAATAATAATAATAATAATAATAATAATAATAATAATAATAATAATAATAATAATAATAATAATAATAATAATAATAATAATAATAATAATAATAATAATAATAATAATAATAATAATAATAATAATAATAATAATAATAATAATAATAATAATAATAATAATAATAATAATAATAATAATAATAATAATAATAATAATAATGCGGACCTATTACAGAATTACTAAACTAGAGACTGACCTTACCACATACCGACCATTATTACATAAAGAAATTACAAACATATGCCCTGCAATAGCTCACCTGTCAATACAAAGAATAGCCGACCAAAGAAGATCGATTGTGAATAATCACCTTTTATCTAAAGAACACCTTAAAAGAATACGCGATGAAGTGCAACAGCAGCTGGAGACTTCGAACGGGGAACAGACAGACGATATCACTAGACTACCTGACCTAAATTCTTCACAAAACCTGTTAAATGAGAGCATTCACTTACCAACTGAAGACTGTCCTAATATCTTACCAGTACCTTTAAAATTGACATCAGAATTAGAAGCTGCACTGAAAGAAATGTTCAAAGATACCTATAATATATTTAAAGATACCGATCCAACAACACGACCGTCCTTACCTAAATTAAAACCCTCCAAAAAATTAAAACAGATAATTCATCACCTTAATACTGAAACACTTCCAAATATACTGACAGACGATACGGATTTTAACACACTACATACTTACATTTATACTGCCGCATATACCGCGACCAAATTTTACGGAGTGAGAATTAATAATAACAACACACCTAACTCAAACAAAGCACGAACGAAACCATGGTGGCATAGACGCCTGGAACGTAGAATCAATGATCTTAGAACAAGTATAGGCCGACTAACCGCATATGCAAAAGGTACTCGATCATCCCACCTAGAAAAACACATAGAAAAAATTAAGCAACAGTATAAAATTCATTCACAACACGAGGCCCAAAATTCTGATATAACACATTTTTTAGATACCTTAAAACAGAAACTAAATATACTATCCAACAGATTAAAGAGATATAACGAATGCACAATTAGAAAAACTCAAAATAAGGAATTTACAAATAACGAAAAGTTATTTTACAGAAAATTAACTCAAAATAATAATAACCAACAAAATAATCTTAATTACAGTCCTACACCTTCGTCAGAATCCATGCATACCTACTGGTCTAATATATGGTCACATTCAGTTCAACACGAAAACAGTCAATGGATTGATGAAGATAAAAATAGAGTCAAAGATATCCCTGTCATGGAATTTGGTGAAATACAGCTCGAGCAAATGAAAGCAGTTATAAGTAAAACGCATAATTGGAAAGCAACCGGATCTGATCATATACATAATTACTGGTATAAACAATTTACATCCACACATACATTACTACTCAAACACATAAATTCATTCATTCAATCGCCGGACACAATACCATCCTTCATCACACAGGGTATAACTTACATGATAGCAAAAGACAATTCGGACACTACAAACCCAGCAAAATATAGGCCTATAACCTGTCTGCAAAATATATACAAGATTATAACAGCATGCATAAGCAATTTAATATATACACATATACAGGAAAATAATATTTTAGCTGAAGAGCAGAAAGGATGCCGTAAGTTCAGCCAAGGGTGCAAAGAACAGCTCATAATAGACTCCGTTATTACACAACAGGCACTTAAACAGAAACGTAATATAAATACCATGTATATAGATTATAAGAAAGCTTACGACTCTGTACCACACTCCTGGCTTATTTATATTTTAAAGCATTATAAAATTAGTCCCGTTATAATAAATTGGCTAGAAAATATTATGCCAAATTGGCACACCAAACTGAAAATTTTTGACTCCACTAAAGCCATTGAAACTGACTTCATTTACATAAGGAGAGGTATATTTCAAGGGGACTCTTTAAGTCCTCTTTGGTTTTGCCTTGCCCTTAATCCACTTTCATTCATACTCAACCAAAACGACTACGGATTTAAGATCAAATATAATTCGCATCATACATCACTCTCACACCTTCTCTATATGGATGACATCAAAATTTTTGCAAACACACTAAACCACTTACATGCCCTCGCTGACCGTACACAAAGTTTCTCAAATGACATAAAAATGGAGTTCGGGATAGACAAATGTAAAATACAATCAATAAATAAAGGCAAAATAGAACATAATATACAATACAAACTTAACAATGACGAAATAATTTATCCAGTTGACCCATTAGAGGGATACAAATACCTAGGCTTCTACCAATCACAACAAATACATCATAAAGAAACTAAAAAACTACTCAAACAGAAATTCAAAGCAAGGCTACATAAAATATTACACACACAGCTAAACGCAAAAAACACAATTAAAGCAATCAATACATATGCCATACCTATACTTACATACTCCTTTGGTGTAATACGTTGGAACCTAACAGAATTAAAAACTTTACAAAGATTAATAAATACAACTATGACAAAGCATAGAAAGCACCACCCAAGAGCCTGCTTTCAACGATTAATTTTACCAAAAATAGAGGGCGGTAGAGGTCTCATCGACATTTTAAATTTACACAATAGACAATTAACACTACTCAGAACATTATTTTACAACCACGCACACACAAAAACACTCCACCTTGCTATTTGTCATGCTGACACTAATTATACACCACTGGCGCTGGCCGATAAAACAAAAAGTATAAAAACTTACACAAACCAGCAAAAAATCGAAGCATGGGCACAAAAATCACTACATGGCCGGCACCGTCTTGACCTTACCAATAACGCCGTTGACAAAATTGCGTCAAACGCATGGTTAAAGCAAGGGGAGCTGTTCCCTGAGACGGAAGGTTTTATGCTGGCAATACAGGATCAGGTAATAGATACAAAGAACTACAGAAAGCTTATTATTAGAGACCGTAACTTGAGTAGCGACCACTGCCGACATTGCCATAAGCAACCAGAAACAATACAACATATCACAGGCGCCTGCTCGTCCATCACACAAACAGACTACAAACACAGACACGACCAAGTAGCAGCAATCATACATCAGATACTCGCACACAAACATAATCTCATCACAGAAAAATTACCATACTACAAATACACACCACAAATAATACTAGAATCACCCGACTATAAAGTTTACTGGGACAGGACAATACTGACAGACAAGACCGTACATCACAACAGACCTGACATTACTCTCCATGACAAACAGAATAAAATAGTTTACCTCATAGATATAGCCATACCTAACTCACACAATCTCACTAGCACACACACAACCAAACTCACAAAATATACAGACCTGACCATAGAGCTCAAAGCGCAGTGGAAAGTGAACACCGTCAAAACCATACCGATCATCATCTCAACCACAGGCATCATACCTAAAACACTACACACATCACTCAAAACACTTAACATACATCCACTCACATTCATAACTTTACAGAAAGCAGTAATCTTAAATACATGCCGAATAGTCCGCAAATATTATAATAATAATAATAATAATAATAATAATAATAATAATAATAATAATAATAATAATAATAATAATAATAATAATAATAATAATAATAATAATAATAATAATAATAATAATAATAATAATAATAATAATAATAATAATAATAATAATAATAATAATAATAATAATAATAATAACGCTAGTAGACAAAATCAACAAAATCAACAAAACTGCATTCCTTATTGATATAGCCGTACCAAACACTCATAACTTGCAAACTACAATAGCAGAAAAACTCACCAAGTATATTGACCTTAAAGATGAAATAGCCCGCCTTTGGAATCTGCAAAAAGTAACCATAGTACCAATAGTCTTATCTACTACAGGAGTCATACCAAAACAACTTCACAAATCTCTTGATACCCTACAACTACCTCCCAATTTAACATATTTAATGCAAAAGGCTGTTATCCTCAACACGTGTCGTATAGTACGAAAGTTCTTACAGACAGATGAGGAACGTACAATACTACATACACCGCAAACACATCCAAACTCACACATTCATACATCACATACATTACAAGCTGATCATGCACCTAATACATAAATAACTTACCTGGTGTGTACTTGGCTTCGGCTCGTACATGCCATTTTGCCGGTGAAAACCGAGAAAATCGAGAATACCATAAAATAATAATAATAATAATAATAATAATAATAATAATAATAATAATAATAATAATAATAATAATAATAATAATAATAATAATAATAATAATAATAATCATAATAATGCTTTATTTCAGGCAATAAAATACAGCCCATATGAATTATTAGTAGATTAGTAACAATTTTTCCTTAAACTTATGTTAGTAGGTTAGTTGATAATTAATTATTTATAATTTTTATTACTTAATTTTAATTGCTCGATACTACACAATTAAATAATTATCATGCACCGTGCTACAGGCGCATGAAGCCAAATCCAGTGCCTGAGCAGTGCAGAGTCCCACCTGTCCGCAAACGCCCTCAGGATGCTGTTGGTGCTGTCCCGACACCTCGCCATCAGTGAGGCGCTACGCTTCCTGATTATGGCAAAAAAGTCATCTACATGCGCCTCGGCCAGCATGCCCGACGCACTGCAAAATTTCGGCAGCCGCATCAGCACCCTGAATGCGTTATTGTACTGTACTCTCAATGCATTATATGACCTCTGCGTATAGCTGGTCCACAGACTACACGTGTAAAAAGATTGGCAGTACGCTTTAAACAAAGTAACTTTAACGTCTCTGCTACAGTGTGTAAATCTGCGGGCCAGCATATTACATCTGACTGCTAATGCCCTTCTCTCACGCTCCATATCTAGATCATCCCTAAGAGTATCGGTGACCCAATGACCTACGTACTTAAATTTGCTAACTCTTTTAAGTGGAGTGTTACATAGTTTTATAGGTACATTCGTGTCATAGCATTTTGTACCTGACTTGAAAACCATGTACTCACTCTTCGTAGCATTATACCTAAGTCCGTGGGCCTCCGCATATCTTTCACAAATACGTACTAGTTTTCTCAGCCCGCCTATAGAGGGACTCAGCAGCACCATGTCATCAGCGTAGCTAATGCTGTTAACGCACGCATTACCTATGTGGCACCCGACACCTGTGCTGCTGAGCTCCTCGATAAGCAAGTTTACATACAGGTTGAAAATACGAGGCGAGCTGATCCCGCCCTGCCTCACCCCACATTGCAACTCATAAGGCTCCGAACACACATCAGCCCACCGGACATAATTTAATTGATTCTTATACCAATATTTTAACATAGATATGACGTCATCCGATAAACTGGTTTCAGACTTTAATTTCTGCCACAGTATATCGTATGACACCATATCAAATGCTTTCGATAAGTCTAGGTAACAAGCAAACACTGGTGTATTTCTAGACGTGTAGTACTGGACAGTTTGCTTGAGGCATAATATCGCGCTTTCCGTTGATAATCCAGGTCTAAACCCGAATTGTGCATCGTTTAGTTGTATGTTATTACTTAAATGCCTATCGAGCAAACTATCCAGCACTTTGGCTACAATAGTCGCCAGGGATATCGGTCGGTAATTAGAAATATCCGACACGTCTCCAGTTTTATCTTTAACAATGGGCACTACGACTGTATACATTAAATCTTTAGGCAGATAACAATGGCTACCACAGAGGGAGAGAAACATGGCGAGTACTCGCGGCAAGTGAGCACCGGCGTGCTGCAGATGCTCGATGCTAAGACCGTCGTGTCCGGGGGACTTTCCTCTGGTTATGGATTTTATGACAGATGCAACTTGCTTAGCAGTAAACTTTAAACTCGCGTTTCCCGAATGACACTTTGCATCAGGCATCTGCGGCGCCGTTGACAGCGGCGATTCAATTTTGAAATAGCGGCTAAAGGACTCTGCTATCTCTTTTGGATCATGTCTGTCACCGATACTCACAGGAAGGTCAGACCCAATGTTGAATTTTTTAGTACACTTCCAAAACTTTTTAAAATTTTTATTAGTATGGTGTTGTGCAATTATATTCATTTTTATTTGTTTTTCATTATTTTGACACCATTTTAATTTAGATTTAAATAATTTACGCCATTCTATCATATTCGTATATATATATCCACTATTAGGTTTTCCATATAATAGCCATTCCGAAAAACATTGTCTGGCCCTCCTGTGAGCATCGCTGACATATTTATTCCATCCAGTTACATATTTACACCTTGTGTTACTATTACAATAACTATTTATTGATGCATTAGACAATATAGAAATTAACCGGCTATACATATGATCTAACACTTTTTTACAAGATTCCTTGGTACATCTGTAGTCAGCACAAGACCTAAGTTCTACAGGAAAATTAAATACTTTTAACTTTTCATGACAAAATGCAGAATAGTTTTCTACCTGTCTTTTATTTCTCTGTCCCCATACTATTTTTCTGAAAGAGCTATTTGAAACCTGTTTAGTCTTGACTTTGATTAAGTTAAAGTTACACTCAACAAGTAAAGGTAAGTGATCTGACCAGTAAACATCTTTTAATATCGACACACTCGTAATTGTTTGACGCGCGGCATTTGTTACAACACAGTGATCTAGCCAGCGCTTACATCCGTGAGCTTCACTTATAAACGAATATGTATCACTAGCCATTATCTCTAAGTCGACACACAACCACGATTGTTCACTACAAAAGTTCAATAGTTCAGTAGCAAATGACTCACCTGGGTGGGCATTAAAGTCACCGAGTATGTACACTGATTCTACCTCACTGCTCTCAATTACAGCATAAATTTCACTAAGGCACTCAGTAAACTCCGTAAGGTTGTCACTCGCATCAGTGGGCATATATACAGAGAACAACAAGAGTGATCGATCGGATAATAATATTTTTATAGCATTAAGTCGTACACTATTACATTGCACTATTGACACACACGGAAACGTAGATTTTCTCCACAGGATGGCCACGCCTCCATATGGTCTTCCTCGCAGGATGCCAGCCGAGGTATCAACAGCTGACTTTCCAGTGAAAGCAAAGTCGCTGTCGATAGTTCCCAGGTATGGTATATCGTGTGGGAGAAGCCAGGTCTCCTGGAGAGCGATGATATCCGCTTGTTTACATAATCTTCTTATGCAGTTCACTGACCTCACTACATTTTTACAATTGAAACTTACAATGTTACTTGTTTGAGCCATATGTATATAGAATTAAAGTTATTCATTTGTTGTGTTCGCCTTTCTGTGCCTAAAGTCAATAAAGCGGCGGTATGATATACCTTTCGGCCAGAAATCTTCCTGCATAAATACATCGAGCTTATGTTTAGGCACAAATATTTTGTACCCGTCATAATCTTTAGCTACTTTCATCTCGTTTTTCTCGATCACAACATTCAAGCCCGTTTTTTCTTTCACGTAGTCTTCGATGTCCACTTTGTTTACATTTTTTGATACATGGTATATGTACATTGGGATGGTTATATCTGCGGCCTTAAACTGCGATTCCAACACTTGTGCTTTCCCTCTTTTTCCTATAAAACGGTTCCTCGGCTTTCTTCTTTGAACGACAGACCACCCTTCTGTCGAAACATCTTTGTTCTTCCATTCTCCTTCTCTTACGACCTCAGACATAGTTTTTATTCTTCTTTCCAAAGCATTTGAAGCGTGCGGCTCGCGATTTTCCGACACTCTGTCACACATCAGCTGTTGCGGTGCATGAATCATCGTTATGTTATCTATCGGCGGCGAAGGCGCGGGCGCGGGCGCGCGCCCAGGGGGCAGCGGCGCAGCGAGCGACGTATTCATACCGGTTCGCGCGCGGCCGTTACATATCATTTTCTCACTACCTTCATCTGCGAGTAATTCCAAAATAGGTATAGTTTCTACTTGTTTTATTGTTTCTGAAACCGACACTAATCCCATCGGCCCGCTGTTACAATCTTTTCAATTACGATACGAACTGTCTATTAATTCTTTCTGTTCATTTCTTAATATTTCTATGTCTTTCTTCAGCAAGTCAACTTGATTATTAGTAGCGTAAATATCTTTTATTTCACATAATTCTCTCTTTAGCAACACTATATCTTTTAGCAAAGTTGTAGGATCCAAGTGATTAAAATGAACAGGCGGTAATTTGTGAAGGTCACGGGCCACAAAAATGGGAATATCTTCAGGATTACTTTCTTTAAGGACGCATATAATATCGTCAATGTCGCGAAGAGATTTACCATCCCTTCTACGTAATTTCTTGCGTTTTGTCGTACTGATTAAGTCAAACAGTAGATTCTTCGCAGCTGCTACATCGGCTTCGGAGAACGCACTAACACAGATGCGACTTATGCTTTCCTCGTCCATCACATCAATTTTATTACATATGAAAGAAAGAACTTCGTTTATCACAATATTACAGTTTTTACACTTTAACACGTTTGACGACATTTTTGCGGTTAAGCGCTCACGAACCCGACCGAGTGCATGCGCGCGCGGTGCGAGACTAACCTAACCTAACCTAACTTAACCGAACCTAACCGAACCTAACCTAACCTAACCTAACCTAACCTAACCTAACCTAACCTAACCTAACCTAACCTAACCTAACCTAACCTAACCTTACCTAACCTAACCTAACCTAACCTAACCTAACCTAACCTAACCTAACCTAACCTAACCTAACCTAACCTAACCTAACCTAACCTAACCTAACCTAACCTAACCTAACCGGCGGGTACAATACCATCCAGAAAACCAGCAACAGAATCAAACCCGTAAAGGCAGCAATCATAATATTAGACCCAAACGTCAGGACTCTCACGAAAGACAAATGGCAAACAGAAAACACAGTAGGGCCAAAATTACCTTGCCCAACAATCAGGAGTTGGGGCTGATATCAATTTACTGGGAAGACTACGAGAATATAGAAGACCAAATTAAAGAACTGGACACAGTGATAAATGATATGGATACAAACCTGCTAATCCTGGGCGGCGATGTCAACTCCAAAAGCCAATGGTGGGGAAATAATACAGAAGACAAGAGAGGAGAAATCCTAGCAGAACATCTAGCAAGTAAAGACCTGGAAATTCTAAATAAAGGAAACACACCTACCTTCTACACCATCAGGAGAGGTATCCCCTACACAAGCGTTGTAGACATAACATTTTGCAGCGCAGCAACCGCCAGACTCGTCAGCACCTGGAAGGTGGACAAAGAATTAGTCACAACATCTGACCATAGAGCCATAACCCTCACCATCAGCACAAACGGAAACGCTGAAACAGAAAAAACAACTAATCTAAGAACAACAAGGAAATATCAGACGACTAAAGCAAACTGGGCAGAATTTAACGAAGAAATAGTAGACAGAATAACAGCACTCAATATCCCACCATCTGAAATAGAAAAGATTAATGACAAACAGAAAGTAAACGAACTAGTAGAAACATACACAGAAATCGTAAAAGCAGCTAGTGACAAAACTATACCTAAGCTAGAACAAAACAAAATAAAAACGATAAAATGGTGGACCCCGGAACTAAAAGAAAAGAAGAGAGACGTCAAATTACTAAGACGTAAAATAAAGAAAGCTAACACACACAGAAAAGAAACAGTCGTGCAGAATTACTTACAAGCATTAAACGAATATAAAGAGATGATACTTACCATCAAGACTGCTAGCTGGAAGAAATTCTGCACGTCACAAGAGAGAGAGAGCCTATGGGACAGAATATATAGAATAATAAAAACAACCAAAAAGGGAAGAGAAGAACAACTACTGAAAAACAACGACAAAGACTGTAACGCGTACGAATAATAGCTGATACATTTTATCCAAATGACTTACATGACAGCGACACGACAGAACATAAGCTGATTAGAACAGAAGCTGATTACTATATAGACGACATAAACAAGGACGAGAATAATCCACATTACTACGACGACTTAACCTACATAACGGAAACAGAAATAGAAACAACATTTAAAGATCTCAACCCGAAGAAAGCACCCGGAAATGACAGTCTGACTTCAGATATATGGCACAAAGCATTCACAGCAAGCCCGAATACAATGGTGGCTCTATTTAATGCCTGCCTGAAGAACGGCTGCTTCCCCAGGATATGGAAGGTTGCCACAGTGATCGTACTGCAAAAACCCGGTAAAGACAACTATAGCAACCCGAAGTCATACAGGCCGATAGGACTACTTCCAATCCTGGGAAAGATATATGAAAAAATACTGTGCAGGAGATTATTATGGGAACTAGGAAAAGACGGCCTCAATCCCCGACAATACGGGTTCATGCCACAGAGGAGCACCGAAGATGCCCTTTACGATGCGATAGAACTGGTGAGAGATGAGGTTAAAAAACGGAAAATGGTGGTCCTCATGTCACTAGACATCGAAGGGGCATTTGACAACGCATGGTGGCCACAAATAAAGCTACAGCTGAAAAAGAAAAAGGTCAATAAACACCTAAGTCGAACCTTCGGGGACTACCTGGATGAGAGGAAGATCGAACTGACCTACGCAGGCCAAAAAATCGAGAAGGAGACAGAGAAAGGGTGTGTTCAAGGCTCAGTGGGAGGACCCCCGATGTGGGACTTACTAATGGACCCCCTTTTAGAAGCAGCAGAAAACCTAGAGGCACACCTCCAAGCTTTCGCAGATGACCTCGTGCTTATTGCATCGGGAAAGGAAGCCACCCAGGTCCAAGAGAGAGCAAAAAAGGCACTGGAAGAGATAGAGAAGTGGGGCAGAGAAAATAAGCTAAGATTCGCAGCACATAAGACCCAGGCATTACTCATCACAAAGAAGGTGAAATATGAAAAGCCAATAATAACCTTCTGCGGCTCAATTATAACCTTCTCTGACCACCTCAAACTGCTCGGCCTTACCATTGACCACAAACTCACTTTCAAGAAACATATAGAGAATGTCAATGATAAGGCCATTAACATCTACAAAAGGATATCCAGTGCCTGCAGAGCCACGTGGGGTTTGAACCCCGAAATAATAAAGACGCTTTACACGGCAGTCGTCGAGCCCACGGTTCTGTACGCAGCAAGTGTCTGGGATTTGGTCATCGAGCGAAAAGACATCAGAAAAAGACTCGACCGTCTAAACCGTATGGTTACCATCCTGATGTCAAAGGCCCATAGAACAACATCCCTCATGGACAGCTCGGTGATCAGCGGTATAATCCCATTACGATACAGAATCGCGGAGAACGCCGAACTGTACAGAGCGAAAAGGGGTAAACCTCTGACGCAATTCCCGGATAGACCGATGGAACGCAGAGTCCACCCTTTCGAACTTCCACACCCTGCCAATAGAGAGCCATTTACCATCGGCTGGATAACTGAGGAACACGAAGTAACTAAACTGCCAGAAACTATCCCAATCCTGTACACAGACGGTAGCAAACTGGAGGGAAAAGTGGGAGCTGCCATCAGCTGCTGGACAAACTATAGAGAAACAAAAACAGCTAAAATCAAACTGGCAGATTACTGCTCAGTATATCAGGCAGAGCTCGCAGCTATACTCAGAGCTACACAATTACTCCCAAAAATGAAAGCCAAGAAAGCTGTTGTAGTCTCGGACTCAAGATCGGCCCTCCAGACATTAGCGGACCCAAACAGCATCAATCCAGTGGCAGCTGCAATTAAAAACGAAATAAGAGAAAACAAATTGGATATCAGCTGGTACTGGATTAAGGCGCACATAGGCTTGGAGTGAAACGAGAGAGCCGACCACCTCGCCAAAGAGGCAACAAAAGCCAAAACAGCTCCGGCATATGACGCAGTCCCATTAAGCGCAGTTAAATACTTTATAAGGCAATCCACCATTGAAAAATACCAGAATCAATACGATGAGGAAAGAGCTAATAAAGTCATAAGAACCTTTTTCGAAGACATAAAAGAAGCACACAAGATACTCTCCAAAATAAAGAAAGACAACATCACAGCCCAAATATTCACTGGTCACGGCGGATTTGGAGAGTATCTTGAAAGATTCAAAATAAAACAAAACTGCAAAACATGCACATGCGACAATACATCGGCACAAACGGTGCTGCATTGCATAAAAGATTGCCCTATATTTGGTAGAACGCGCTGGGAGACGGAGCAGGAACTAAACATAGATATAAAGAAAGAGAACATAAAAGAAATTATGAAAAATGAAAGAAACAGAGAAATCTTCATGAATACAGCTCGTAAAATTGTACAAGAAATAAATAAAAGGAACAAATGAACAAAAAGAAATGAAGACGTCGAAGAAGACGATCTCAGCACAAGAAGATGACCCCGGCACGAAACTCGCAAAAAAAAAAAAAAAAGTATATTTTATTTTCCCGTGTTAATAAGTAAAGATATAAGGCTGTCGGAAAATAAAAACCGACAGTTATTTGTAAAAAAAAAAAAAAAACCTAACCTAACCTAACCTAACCTAACCTAACCGGTAGTGGAACCGACTGTCTTGTATGCATCAGCAGCGTGGGCACCACCGACCACACAACCACTAGACACCTTATGACAGGCGAATGACTTCTGTCAACACATCAGTCTTATAGTTCTGATGTAAAGACCGGCGCGGAAATACTCAATCAGTGTTTACCACTACTGTGACCTGTGCGGACGCTTGCTTTTTTGTGAAAAAAATATCAAAATGCCTCAATGTAGCATTAAATGGTGCGGTAAAAAAAGCACCACGTCAAATATGAAGAAAGATGGGATAACATTTCATTTGTAAGTAACTATTTCTTTTATTTGTTTTCGAGAAACAAGAAAACGAAAAATATTTTTCGTAAGCGCGGAGTTCACGGTTCACTGGTTATGGTTCTTTCTAGCGTCTCGGGCGCATGTAACTAGTGTTGTGCATTTTCGTTATCGATGAGGTTATCTTCGCATTTTATTTTTGAAATATAGACGAAGACGCGAAGGAATGAAATATAGACCCCCGTCTATATAAGTGCTATCTATAATTATATTTACACTAAAGTTTACAACAAAAACTTCACAAAATCGTTTTTAACTTAGGTACTTATCTAGTTTTTTTTTAATTTATAATTTTTAAGCTGAAAGTGTTTGTGAGTGACTGAACTCTGAACATATTTTGATTAAAAATGTGGTTTACGTTACCTACATACATGTACATAATATGGTATTAATGATTTAAGGTATCCTCAAGATGGAAACATAAAGGGGAAGTGGATCGATGCAACCAAACGAGACGATTGGATGCCATCAAAGTACAGTGTGATTTGTTCAAGTCATTTTACAGAAGACTGTTTCATAGTAATGAAAAATCGACGGCTTGTTTCATAGTAAGGAAAAATTCCCAATAATCAATTGAATAAAACAAATATTTTGGTTAATAAGACATTAGGTAGTTTTATTGGCGAAGAATTATTTACGGACATACATTCTCATCAATTTCACTCTGACGTAACTAATCATGTGGTTGATTTAGCGATGAGTGTCATGCATAAATACATTTCTACGAGATTATGCTTCCTTACCCAGCAGAAACCTACCATAAGAAGGATTTATACCAAATTAATTCATTTTAAAAATAATTGAATTTTACCATCCTAGTATTTTAGTTTTTACCATCCTAGTAGTTTAGTTTATTTAATTTACTTAGGGCAGCATTATTAATAAAACCGCTATTTCAGCCTGCCTAGCATACGCCAACGAGATATCTCACTCTCGAGATAATTAAAAACTACTCGTCTCATAATGTCAAAATCTCGACATTATCTCGACAAAACTCTATAAAAATGTGTTGATTCGATGATAGATCTACACGAGAAAAAATGTTTGTCATGCTAGGGTCAATAGAAATGAAGAAACAAACAATCAAACATCGAGAAAACATGTAGAGTGAGATATCTCGTTGGCGTAATCTAGGCAGACAGATTTTTAACAGAGAGGATGACCCATCTTCCGTTCCGCTCCAAAAGTAGCAGCTCTGAAAGACCAATTTTTTTCACTTTTGTATGGGCAAGCCCCAGCGTGGCGTCAAAAGTTTTCCCATACAATGGTGAAATTTTTTTTTATCTCAGCGCTGCTACTTTCACAGTGAACACTCTACAGTATCACTCTACAAGGAATACGTACACACTATAAAGTATTATCACTTAGTTTTGTTACAAGCTGTATTGATAATCTTGTTACTTACAACTATCACTGTTAGTACCTAATATTTTACAGTTAGTAATATAAGGCTTATGTTTAAAATGGTTAATTAAATAAACAATAAATCGATACTTATATTATCTAAAAAGTGTTTTTTTTAAACAAAAGAACTTTGTTAATTGTTTTTATTTTCAAGCCAATTTTATTTATCGATATGTGTATCGACCGAAATATGCTATGCACATCACTAACTTTCATTGTGCCACACACATGCACGTCAATTAGCCAATCACGGCGTTGCACCCCCGCTTCGTCTACCTCAGCTAGTTGCCAGAATGCATTCAATGCGAAAAATTAAACATTAGGTGTCTAGTGGTTGTGTGGTCGGTGGTGGGCACCCACCGTGGAAAAGATGGGGGTCCAAAAAAGACTCAACTCCGTCCAACGGGGTTTTGCCCAGAAGATCTGCAGAGCATATCGAACCGTCTCCCTGAACTCTGTAATGCTGTTTTTTTTTTTTTTTCTTATAACGGCCCCTACTACGGGACCACTTGTTCCCCCTTCCAAAGGGAAGAGCCAATTTTTTACATGTTTCGTTGTATCTGGGTACTTGTTTATGTTTTATACAAGGGTATATACTATAGTATTTACAATTTATAATTATTATACGGTTGTACTTGTTCCTGACTGCTTACTTTTTTACATTTTTGCTTCTCTTGTAGTATCGCATGTCTTTTACGTATTTCTATTTTTAGTATATTTCACATTTTTCTTATTTATTTTTATTAGCATTCTTAATTTTATTTACAATTTCTACACATTTTGTTTCAATTTTTATTTTGTTTTACAATTATTTTTAACTTTTAGTACTGTACTTTTCTTCCATTTTACAATTTATCTTTCTAATATGTTATGTACATTTATGTTACCAATACACTACGCTCAGCGCGGTGTATTCGTTGCGAATTATTTTGCTTAAAATATTTATTCAATAAATAGTTCCTTGCAAGTGAGTGGGATGCATCAAGTTGCTGCATTTGGCCAACAGCAGTGACAATCCATTTACATTTATAACATGTTATACATAATATCTTATATTCTATAGTGGTATATTAAAATTTCGTTTTCCTGTTTCTCTATTTTATAATAAAATACTACAATACATATTTAGTGTCTCGCTATTTATATACATTATAATGATTTCTATTTTTAATTATATTTTTATACTTAGTCCATATATGCTCTGTTATTTTTTAGTATAACCATATATATGACAAGTTTTTTTTTTTTTTTTCATACATAGTTATATATATCATTATTACAATATAATAAATTATACACTGCGTTTTTGGATCCCTTAAACTCAGTTTAAGGGGTTTCCAAGTTGCATTCCTGACATAATATACATATATATTCTATACTTATTTATGATACATACTTATTTTAAATTATTTATATTATATTATTATTATGTGATGAATTATGGATTGTCAATGCTATTGGTCATCTGGATCGTACGCAACTGTTGCCCGTGCTATTGCATCCCACCTCATTCGCACCGGACACTCCGCGCTGAACGCATCGTGCTTGGTGTCTTTACCTGTAATGCTGTTGGCTGGGATACTCCCTCTTGACCTCAGAATACTCGAAGCATCGAGACTTTATGAGGCCAAGAAGGGAGTACCACACCCGGTGCTAAGAGACAGGGAGGTGGAGCGAATGGCTCCTGCGATTGAGGACCCACATCCGGCAGAGCAGGTAGAGCTGAGGTTCGGGTTGGTAGACGAGGACTCATATGCTGACGTGGTTAACAGCCACGTCCATAGGATCTATACGGACGGCAGCAAGATTGAGGGTCGAGTCGGAGCCGCACTCTCCGTATGGAAGGGTGAGGCCGAGACGAAGGCCGTCAAGCTTGCGTTGCCGCCGTATTGCACCGTCTACCAAGCCGAACTTCTAGCGTTCCAAAGAGCTGTAACTGAAGCCTGCAAGAGTGGAATGGCAAAGGTCGGTATCCTTAGCGATTCTAGATCGGCACTCCAGGCAGTCACTCTTAGTTCCCCTCATCCCCTGGCGGTGCAAACAAGGGCGGCCCTCCGAAAAGCTGCATTGCAGAGGTGGGAGGTCTCCTTGTTTTGGATTAAGGCGCACGCAGGGTTGAGAGGGAATGAGAGAGTCGACGAGTTAGCCAAGGAAGCCGCTCTGGGCTCGAAAAGGAAACCCGACTACGATCTGTGTCCTGTTTCATTCGTCAAGCGTATCTTAAGAGAGGATACGGTTGAGGAATGGGACAGGAGATACGAAGTGGGAGGGACGGCCGGAGTCACGAAGCTCTTTTTCTCAAGCGCTGCTGCTGCATATAAGATAGTTAAGAAGATAAACATAACACACCACACCACACAGATCCTGACTGGACACGGTGGGTTCGCCTTCTACTTGCATAGATTCAAGTTGAAGGAGTTGAGGAGACGGTTCCTCACCTGTTATTCGAGTGCCCCATTTTTGCTAGCAATAGATACGATATTGAGCAAAAATTGGGCACATCGGTGACGGGTGAGAATCTGCCTACCATCCTGGGGGGCAAGAAGAGGGATATTTTCCTCTCTTTCTGTAAGAGGATTGTGGATGCAGTTAATAAGAGACACTGTGATAAACTAAATTGTGATAATTAGTGTTAGGTTCCTTAGCTGTAGGTTTTATTGTGATAATAGGTTAGTTGAACGTTGTGCCGTACTATTTTAAACTTGACATATTTTTATTGTATTTTTATATATTTTGACATTTTAACTTGGAATTTTAATCTGGAAATTATGATATTGAATACTGTCGAATGTTATTATTTTGGAATTTTAATTTTGAGAATATAAAAATGAAAAATATAAATTGTAAATCTATCTTGTTGCTGATATTATTATAAGAAAATAAAGACAAAAAAAATTATTTGTACTGATTAAAATGTAAAATAATATTATATAGTTAATAAATCTGACGAAATGATTGTATCATAGAAATTGTAATACCGAAATAAACCCGGAAATGTACTTAGCAATAAGAAATGATGTAACAAAAGAAAAAAGTAATGAAATAAAAGAGAAAAGAATTAATAAAGATCAAAAGAAATGAAATTGAAAACAAACATACCTAATCATGTTAGGGGAGAAAAAAAAAAAAAACCTAACCTAACCTAACCTAACTTAACCTAACCTAGCCTAGCCTAACCTAACCTAACCTAGCCTAGCCTAGCCTAACCTAACCTAACCTACCCTAGCCTAACCTAGCCTAGCCTATCCATCTAGCGAGGAGATGATCGACGGGAAATCGTGTAGGATAGTACGCACCAAAAACAAATCCGTGCTACTATTCGACAAAACAACCGAAGAAACTCAATTTGCCAGAGCCTGCTCGTTCTTGTTGAAGTTAGCCGAAGCCAACGGCACTACCATCGGCCCAAGAACAATCAGTGTGGACACAATGAGCGTCGACTTCGATAGAGGAGAGGTGGCAGACTATCTCGGGTGCGTCAGAGCAGCCGACAAACACGAGATTGTGGTGTACGAAGGGAGATCCCAAGATCTGAGCTTCCTAGTACCCAACAAAGCACCCGAGAGAACATCAAGATTGACCACAGCGCAACTACAGCGAAGCCCAACAACAGGAGTCCAACCTACAACACCCTCAGAGGTGGAGCAGAATCTCGATCCCAACTCTAGACCAAATGTGCTGCAAAAAATCAGGAAAAAGATAAGCTCGCTGACAAATTGGAAAAAACCACCAACACCACAAAACACAGAACGTGCACCATCACTCCCAGGGCCATCTACTGAGACGCCGAAATCAAGCGCAGAAATCTGGGCTGAAAAGGAAAAGGAACTAAGGAAACTAAGGGCGGCTGAAAAACAAAAAGAGACCGTCATGTCGGCCAAACAACAAACATCCGCCGCAAAAGTCGACCAGCAAATCCATCGGCTGGTCACAAAGGAGAGCCAACACTTCAGGAGAGAGCCTCAAGAAGGTCTCGAGGAACAGCTGCCCCTACGACCGGACACATTCCGAAGCCCAGATACTCAAGCGAACGCGCTCAGCAGATTCACCAAAGCCCCAAAACCACCGCAGAGAACACCAATAAACCAACAACCAACAAAAGCACAGATAGGTCTGGTCAAGAGTCCAACCCTAAGGAAAGTGGTACGACAGGAAGACCATATGATCAACGCATTCCTGGAATACATAGCCGTACTAGAGGCCAATAAGACCATCAGGATCAAGGAATGCGAAGACATCATGAAGTCGTACCAAAAAGGCAAAGATGGCCTCCTACAATTCCAACTAGAGGAGGCCCAAGCCACGGTCTATAATAACAACACGGCGACCGTCCTTAGGGGACAGGACATGACTACCCACATGGCGGCGTATAGCGCCACCTCAGGAATAGTCCTCCTGGACGAAGACCGGACCAAAAGGAGAGGAAAACCCGTCTATAACATCCCGTCTCGCGACCACATCGTCGTCACCACCAGGGGGACAGAAATATGGCTGGAGGACAGGATCCTACAAACATCCCAGATCCTGTCCGAGGTAGAGCCCCCCGACGAATGGACGATCCCAGCAATAACTTGGATAAATGGGGTCCCGGGTTGCGGGAAAACGACGTGGATAGTTCAAAACTTTAATCCTGACGAAGATGTAGTTGTAACGACAACGATAGAGGCAAAGAAAGACCTCGTGGAGAGAATCCGGGAAAAGGCAGGCCACGAAGCTACGAAGAGGGTGCGCACAATAGCATCTCTCCTAGTAAATGGACCGAAGGGACTCGAAGACCTGAAACGCAAGAGGCTGCTTGTAGATGAAGCAATCATGAGTCACTTCGGATCCATAATACTGATGGCACAAATCACCAAAGCCGAGAGCCTGCTATTAATTGGGGACGTAAACCAGCTCCCCTACATAGACCGAGATAATCTCTTCGAGCTGTACTACTATCGCCCGCATCACCTCGCAGACGTCACTGAAGATCTTCTCTGTACACATAGGTGCCCGCAAGATGTCGCCATGGCGCTCAAGCAAATACACAAGGGCATCTACTCCTCAAGCAACATCGTCAAGTCCCTGGCAATAGCACCCATGACCGGGACGGAGATCCCTAAAACCGACAACAACACCTTGTACATGACTTACACACAGCTGGAGAAGTCAACGCTGAAAAAGTCAGGTTACGGAACCGGAGAGGCCTCAAAAGTACTAACAATTCACGAGGCCCAGGGATTGTGCTACAAGAGAGTATACGTCATCAAACACCAGAAGAGGAAGCTACAGCTACATCACACGGAACATCTTGTCTACTACACCGACGACACAGATGACGCGCTGGGCAAACTTATAAAGGGAGTGATGGAAACACCTGCAAAGGCCATCATGGATCACAACGCCAAGATGGCAATCAAGAACCGGGACCATACCACCATCAAAAAACTGGTCTCGGTGAAAGCCCCATGATGGCAAATGAATAGACAAAACACCGGACTGACATAAACAAACACTCAAGAAGACGACATCAGCCACCAGCAGGTGGCCAACGAGTATGCTCTCACCACCATTAGAGAGCAGATGACATCAGCCACAACCAGGTGGGTAATAAAACAAAACACAAGACTGACGACACCAGCCACCAACAGGTGGCAAAGACAAAAGATTATAAGCCTCACCCAGCGAGCAGGACCGGCATGGACCAACACCTTTAACATCCCAAAACTCCACCCAGCTTTGGTGACCCCTCAACACCCGAGCCAATGCCAAAACACCTAAAGGCAAAGGGTGGAGGCAAATCGAGAGGGAAGTGGGAAATGCCGGACCTACCCACGGGGCTCCAACAGAGGCCCAAAAGCAAACCATCAAGAAGATGACATCACCCCGGAAGATCAAAACTTCGAAGACAGCCCAGTCAAGAAGACGACTTCCGGTGAGACGACAGCAGCCATCAACCAGATGGCCAACATAATTATTAAAAACCCTCAGCATCTGAGGGTACAAAAACTATAACCCCTTCAGGGTAAATTACTGTAATTTGACGCGAAAAATGAATGTTACTAAAATTAGAATCAAAAGAAAATAAATAAAACATTAAATTTAACAAGAACACGGGCCACCTAGGCCTGTGGACAAAAAAAAAAAAAAAAAAAAAAAAAAAAAAAAAAAAAAAAAAAAAAAAAAAAAAAAAAAAAAACCTAGCCTAGCCTAGCCTAGCCAAGCCTAGCCTAGCCTAGCCTAGCCTAGCCAAGCCTAGCCTAGCCTAGCCTAGCCTAGCCTAGCCTAGCCTGACCTAACCTAACCTAACCTAACCTAACCTAACCACTCAAATTCCTGAGCGGGGGGCGTGGCGCCCGCCCAGGTGTTTTTTATGTATGGAGTTAAGCTCCTTTCTTAAAAATCTAAATTTCTCTTAAACTATTAACTTAATTCTAATAGGGCTTACTGATTATTATTCTATGTTAAATTACCTATATTATCACAAAAACCTATAGTTCTAGAACTTTTGCAAGTCGGTTAAACTTTACTCTAAAAATTTTTGTGTCTTTTCACATCTATTTTTGTCAAAAAACTAAACTTAACTGTATCTCTCGGGCCCCCGGCTGCTGGTGGTGACTCCTGGTGCTGGTCTTCGGGTTCCCTGCGAATCCAGATCGCCTAGGACACGATCTAGACTTTTGGGTCTTTCCGTTTTTCCAGCCGAACCGCTCTCAGGAAAAACACCAAAGTTTCTGCACAGCGGCTCCTCGTTACAACACACACAAATAAATTTTAAAAGTCTAGGGTCGCCGCTTTAGATCACTAAATACGGGGGTCCAAAGTTTTGGCACTTTTTTAATCACAGTTTTCTCGGGAACCGCTAGTCCGATTTTTGTTCTGCAAATTGGTATGTGTAGCCCCTGGTGCTCCGCTTCGAGTGGTGGTAGTCGCTTTCTCCCCCCGCACTTCCCCGCGCACACTTCCAAATTTCTCCTCCGGTTTTTTGGCTACTGCTCCTCACCCAGAAGCCAGAAAAATCTGGTTTTTTGGGAGCAGTAGGAGAGAGGTCTTGGGCGTCTATTGGTGTCCAGAAAGCGGGGGGTCGTCACGATAAATCGCGCGCCGCACGCGTCGCAAGGTGTAAAAACGGTGAAAAATCCGGTTTTTCGTCGTTATTTCGGGCTGGACGCGTCGGATTTTCACGCGGTTTTCACTGTGGCTTTCCTCTTGTTAAGCCCCGTCGAATGATGTATCACTCAACTCACTCACACACTTTCGGCCGCGTAAACAGATTTTTAACCACGGAGCGCGCAATTATACGTGCTTCTCGGATCACGGTCGGAGCGGAATACCTAACATAAAATACATTGTTAAAAGTATCGACATTGCGACGTTGTCGTCTAGACGATTGTAAACAATTTGTATTTAAATATCAATCGAACACATTTGCGGCCCTGAAAAGGGCCTTTTTTTTTTAATAATATCGATAATAGTACATCCGTATAGCCAGTAGGTAGGTTCAATAATAATAATAACATCAAACACCATCAGCTAGATCGGACGCAGAGATCGATGTTGTTGTGAGTGCCTAGGTCTTACGCACGTTCGCCGCGAATTCTGCGAGCGAGCTGTATGTCCTTAGGCATGATGGTCACACGTTTAGCGTGGATGGCGCACAGGTTGGTGTCCTCGAAGAGGCCGACTAGGTACGCCTCGCTAGCCTCCTGGAGGGCCATCACAGCCGAGCTCTGGAAACGGAGATCGGTCTTGAAATCTTGTGCGATCTCACGGACCAATCGCTGGAACGGCAGTTTGCGGATGAGCAGTTCGGTACTCTTCTGGTAGCGACGAATCTCACGAAGAGCGACGGTTCCGGGCCTGTAGCGATGTGGCTTCTTCACACCTCCCGTGGCCGGTGCACTCTTGCGTGCAGCCTTGGTGGCCAACTGTTTGCGTGGGGCCTTGCCACCGGTGGACTTGCGTGCGGTCTGCTTCGTACGTGCCATAATATTAACACCGAGAAAATAATAAAGAAAAAAAAAATTAACTCAACGGACGTGCGCACTCGACGAGGTACACGACTCAAATGTTAAAAATTTTTGCCGAGTCGCACCTTATATATATACACCCATACGGTCTATTATACTAATCTATTGATATTTATATAGTATAATATTATGCCGTCTCGCTCGTGTCGGGAGTCGGGCAGTCGGGCGGGAGGAGTATGCGCGGGATTTGTGTTAGAAATGAATAGAAAGAAAGCCTAGATGCAGTATTATAATCAGAGTTGTTACGAAAAAAACATATTGTTTTAAACAATGTGTTTAAAACATGTTTAAAACTTATTAGGAAAAAAACACTGATTTTTTCATCCTGTTTTTTAACAATGTTTTAAACAGCATATTAAACATGTTTTAAACAACATTATAATTGATGACAAATAAAACGGGTTCATGTTTAGAAAACAAGCTTTATATTATTATTTTTAATTAGAATTTTCTTATAATCTGAGTTAATAGTTTAATACAACTTAATCTAATTATCATTATCAATTATTATTTCTTCTCTTTCCTGCAATTGTAAATAATCATAATGTTTTGGCATTTTCTTATTGAGAGATTTAAAAACTGTAACCAATTTGGCTATTTTTTCATTGGAGAGACGGTTTCTCAATTTTGAGTGTACAATACCAAATGTGGAAAATATCCTTTCTACACCAGCTGAGGATGCTATTGCAGTGTGAACTTGGTGTGCTAGATTCATCATTTCTGGGCAAACATTATCTTTTAGGGCTTGCCACCATATCAAAGGTTGAACTTCCACCAATGCATGTTTGGTAAACAAATAATAATGAAAGGGGAAGACCTGTGCTCTATATTTAATGATAAAGGGCATTGATGAAGGATAAAAAGAATTGATATAATTCATTGCAATATTAAGTCGATCTTCATTTAAGTCCTTCCCTCTGAATCGTGGATCAATTAAATTTGCAACATAATGAGCTGGCGTTATGGCTTTTTCAAATCGGAGCTTAAATTTTTGTATGTCACGCACTGAGTACTCGTTTTGATCTTGGTCATCATCAAATTTTTTCTCTAGATCCAGCCATGTCTGTGTAACTTCACTAATTGTACAACATTCACGTTGAGCAATATCTAATGAAATTGCTATGTTTTTTAACTTTTTTAGCAGGTACTGAGCATTTACCTTCAATGTAATATCCTCAACTAGAGAAATAATGTTACTATCAATAGCAGCTCTATTTTCCAAACAAATTTTTGATAGTAGATGCCAATTTTCAAGGTAATTTTCTATACAGTTTGCCATGGAATTCCATCTGACCATTATAGGTAAGGATAAAGCTTTACCTCCAAGATGTTTGTATTTTGCGGAAGCAAAATAATTGTTTCTGAAAAATTTCACTATATTTTTAATAGAATTTGAGACAGTTGGTATGTCCAAGTCTTGGGCTAAAAGGTTTAGTAAATGTGAGGAACACCCATAGGTTAATATATCTCCATACCCCGTTAAATTCTCTGATTGAGCTAAATCTTGTCTCATTTTTGCCATATTACTGGCATTATCAGTCACAAAACTACGAACAATACACCCAAACTCTTCACATTTTTTTATAGATTCTATGGCTAAAGTTAACAAATACCCAGCAGTGTGAGAATTACCAACAGTGTCTATTGTGTCAATCAAATACACTGATCCACTCAATACATCAGTGACTGTTATACAAATTATGGAATCATTACGTATATTGCTCCACCCATCGAGTGACATGGTAACATATTTATTTTTTAAATCATCTAAGAGCCGTGTTTTCAAAGATGAATGCACTCTATCCAGTAAGTCACCACCTAACTGTTGGCGATTTGGTGCTTTATAGCCAGGACGCAATTCCTGCATTAATTTTTCAAATTCAGGATGTTCAACATGTAGAAAAGGAGTGTTGGTTGCATAAAAGAACTTTGCCAGTTGTAAATCTATCTTTTCTTTCTGAGCAGTACTAGTTTTTATGGTAAAGTAATCCATTTTTGTTTTTTTTGCCAGAGACTGCTTCTGCGAAGAGGTATATATTTTTGAATCTAAAAAGAAAATGCTTGATTTTATTATTTAATACTTGGTATTGTATTAGTAATACGTTTATAGTTGCTGTAATGAATTAAAGCAGCTAGTAAGCAAAAGTAAATGGAAGTTAACTAATTAATAATGCATCTTTGTATTATATACCTAATAAGTATGTCAAATCGTCAAAGGAAAAGTATGTAATCCATCATAAATATTATACATAAAAAAATGAATTAGGAACTTACGATTACTAGTGCTAGTACTGCTAGTAGATGGAGTCAAAGACTCATCTGTGTCTGAATTATCAGATAATGTTTGTCTATTTTCAGAATTTTTGCACAGATTGTAATGTGCTTTTAGCCTTGCCACCAGCCCAACTACCTCCTTATCACATAATCGACATTTAACTCTATTAGTTTTCATCAAACCCACATCAGGAGCATCTATGTAGTGCTTCCAAATGTCGTCTTTTTTCCGTCCACCTGTTGGTGTAAAAGGTGGAGTTGTCATGATTTATAGATGACTTCTCATTTAAAGTTGTATACAAAAGCTGAAACACTTGAGCTTGAATAAACATTAACAGGTTTGTTAAAAAAATAATAATATGAATTCTTCCAAAATTCTTCACTTTCACGCCGCGGCCGGTTATTATCGCAATGTCAACTGTCAGTGTCATTGTCAATGACAAAGAAAGGCGCGCTCCGCCAGTGTTGCCATGGGGCAAAGGAAAATAAACCCATACAGCCAATTTAATACAAATAAATCAATGTTTTAAACATGAATAAAACGTCTGCATAAAACATTTAAAAAAACATTGAATTAAACATAAAACATTGATTGAAACAAAAAAATCATATAAAACTTGTATTTATTTAAATTTTCAGTTTTTTTGCAACTCTGATTATAATACAATAATATAATATTATTAACATTATTAATTAACACAATAAGAGAAGATAAAGAGTGATATATTTAAATAGGTATTAATTTTATTTAATTTTATTCATTATTTTAAATATTTTATAATATTGTGTATTGCATGTATAATAATCATAATGTATACAGTATGTATGTATGTATGTATGTATGTATGTATGTATGTATGTATGTATGTATGTATGTATGTATGTATGTATATAATAATATTATGTATTTACTTTTCGTTGAGTAGGTACATAAACATTATGCGAAAATAGGTCTGGCCTGCTCTCATCTCAATCATCATTCAAATAATAATACTTAATAGTTAAGTAGTTATAATGCAGACCAGTGTAATTATTGATATCACATATTTTATTGTATTGTAATATACCTAATTATAATTATTATATTTTCACGTGTCGTAAAATTAGATCGAAACAGATTAATTATTGTGTCGTGCCCCGTCTGGCTGGGACAAGATGAAAAGAAATATATTGTGGCCCTGAAAAGGGCCTTTTAGTCTCTCTCTTTTCGGAGAATCGGAGGAGAAGACGAACGAAGGAATCGTCGCTGTCGTCGTCACAACTCACAAACAACATCTTCTTCTTCGCCGTCAACGTCCGTGCAACCAAATAATTATTTCTAACTTACTTGGAGCTAGTGTACTTAGTGACGGCCTTAGTGCCTTCACTGACGGCGTGCTTGGCGAGCTCACCGGGCAGCAGAAGCCTCACGGACGTCTGCACCTCCCTCGACGTGATCGTGGAACGCTTTTTGTAGTGGGCGAGACGGGAAGCCTCGGCGGCGATGCGCTCGAAAATGTCATTAACGAACGAGTTCATTATCGACATGGCCTTGCTGGAGATACCGGTGTCGGGGTGGACCTGTTTGAGCACTTTGTAAATGTAGATGGCGTAGCTCTCCTTCTTCTTGTGCTTCTTCTTTTTCTTGTCAGATTTGCTGATATTCTTTTGCGCCTTTCTGGACTTCTTCGCAGCCTTACCGCTCGTCTTGGGGGGCATTATAACCTTTTCGAATTAATAATAAAGTTCTCACAACACACACGACTATCGCGATAGCGGCCGAAGGATAGAATGAAAAATGTTCCCGCCGGAATTCTATTATATTTACTTTGCTGCCGGTACGGGCCTCGAGGTGTAGAATCGAATCGCTTTCGGCCAATAGCCTGTAAGAATAACCGTTCCCCCGACATGGTATATTCTCTGTCTCTTTCCAGCTTTATATTCATACGTAATACGAGATAGGAGCGAGGACAGCGCCAACGTGAAACGAAATATTGTACTATTTTGAAAACTTAATCCTTCGATCGGAGATTCTTGGAAATGCTATTGTATTTCCATTGTTGTCGCGATCACCGGTGCTCGTATCGTATCGTATCGTATATCGTAAGTAAAATAGCCTAATAGCACGAGATGGAGCCTTAGCTAACATATAAAAGTGATAAATATTTTAATATTAAATACATGAATATAAGAATAAGTAGACAAAATATATAAATGTGTTTTACTACGTACTAATCGTCACAATATGGTTTGTAGCATCATGTCGTCCTAACTGTCATAGATTCCTATAAGAAAAGTCAATTGGTTACGATCGTTTTTAAAGAAAGTACTTGGTGATTGTTTAATGCAAAAAGGACATTGTATTTGGGATACCGTAGATGACGTAGTCTACTATGCCCCATATAAATGGTTTGAATCAATTACGGGTTTTTGGTCCATAAATTTTTGGGCATCCACTTTTTTAACCCATTTTTTATGAAAATCGATTTTTAAAAACTCTTTTTTTTTATTAATCGAAACCCTTACAATTCAAGTTCGAGCTTTCGACGAGTTTTCGTGTTTTCCGAATTTTCGAGTTTTCCGAGTTTTCGAGTTTTCGAGTTCGAGTTCGAGTTCGACACAAAACACTACTCTCCAACCGTCTTACGGTTTTTCTATGGTTTTTCGATCAACACGAAAATCTGACGCGAGTTTCACAGTTTTTACCCATCCCACAAAAGTGCTCAACGCCGCTAAAGAAGTTTTCACTTCAAGTAAAAAAAATAAATACTGAAAGACATTTTATTAAAATAACAGTCTCTAATTATAATATTAAATACTTATTTTAGTTTTAGTTGGAACGGTGTCCTTGCATTGCTTTCGAAAGCTTGCCTTTGTCTGGCCAGTAATAATTATTATTACTCGTTTTTATAACCACAATCAGTTAATTTGTTTCTTAATTCACTTTTAATCTGATTCATTGATGAAAATCACATGAATATTATGTAGAGCCGAAGATGGATATAATAGCAAATGCTAGTTTCCTTGTCGTTTCATATTATGTTGCAGGAAGGCTTTTCCATCATCCATGTTTCAAACAGGATTTGCTATATTTTAGGTAATTGTTTTACAGTAGCAGAGTGCGAGCGCGCAAGTTGACGGAGAATTCAGGTTGTTTCATAATATTGTTTAGGTATTTTATTTATGCTAAAGCGATACAGTTAGGCAATGAGTAAGTGTAAGAAGAGCCATAATATATTAATCCTATGGAAGAGCCGCCTGCGGCTCGCGAGCCGCGGTCTGACGACCCCTGGGTCAACCTAACGTTATATTGTTACGTTTTGGTTATTAATTAGTGGTCGAGTAAGGTGTGTGTTAATAATATCATTATGTTAGTTACTTATTCTTACTAGTTACGTTTTAATTCTACTTTTACGAATATCATGTTAAACAACATGTTCAGCCGTTCTCGAGTTTTAGCGAGACTAACAAAATTTAATCCTTCAAGCCCCATAAGAGCACCGGTGCGACAGCAATATTATAATAGCATTTCCAAGAATCCGCGATCGAAGTCGTTGTATCGTATCGTCGTAATCGTAGAAATGACGATTCTGTACATTAAATATATTCAAAAAATAATAAGCGGAGGGTGTCACTACATCGCTATACAAGCCAAAAATGTGGTCAGTTTTTTTTTGTCTGTCTGTCTGTCTGTCTGTCTGTCTGTCTGTCTGTCTGTCTGTCTGTCTGTCTGTCTGTCTGTATGTTTGTTCCACTATCACACGAAAACTACTGATCCGATTTGAATGCGGTTTTCGCAGATATATTTGTCTTCTTCCAACTTAACATCTGGTGTATAAAATTTTTTCTCCCCACCCCTCTAAAGGGACAAAAGAGGGGGTCAGATTTTGTATAAGACTTTTGCTTTAATACGAAAACTACTGATCCGATTTGAATGCGGTTTTCGCAGATATATTTGTCTTCTTCCAACTTCCCCCACCAAAGAGAGGGTCAGATTTTGTATTAAGTAAACTTTTTTCTTTAATTATTAACTGTTTTACTTACTTTATATTATTAACTGTTTTTCAGACTTAACATCTGGTGTGCCATAACATTTTTCCCCCCACCCCTCTTAGGGGACAAAAGAGGGGGTAAGATTTTGTATGCTGATGAAGTAGAAATACTTTAAATGGCAAAACAACGTTTGCCGGGACAGCTAGTTCATAATATATTACTACGTAATTATTTTATATATTATATTATATATTATGTATAAGACGTATACTTATGTAGGTACCTATATTATATTATTAATAGAATATAATTATAATTAGCTCGTTAACGACGAATGAAACAGACCAGAATATTATTGTTGCATGTACCTATAACGATAACATGACGACAACAACAAAGACAGGTTCATACGAGATATATTGTGGCCCTGAAAAGGGCCTTTTGAGAAGTAGTAACGCACAGGTTAACACAGCTGTTATATATTATGTGATCACTATAATATTATTAATTATTACTGTACAGTAATATAAATAGCAACACACACATTTTAGGCCTTCTTCTCGGTCTTCTTGGGCAAAAGAACGGCCTGAATGTTGGGCAGGACACCGCCCTGGGCGATCGTGACGCCGGAGAGCAGTTTGTTCAATTCCTCGTCGTTGCGGATCGCCAGCTGGAGATGTTTAGGAATGATCCTGGTCTTCTTGTTGTCGCGAGCCGCGTTACCGGCCAACTCGAGAACTTCAGCGGCCAAGTATTCCATCACGGCTGCGAGGTACACCGGTGCCCCGGCACCTACGCGCTCAGCATAGTTGCCTTTCCTCAGCAGCCTATGGATACGCCCGACGGGAAACTGGAGTCCGGCACGGTTCGAACGGGACTTTGCCTTTCCCTTCACTTTTCCACCTTTTCCACGTCCGGACATGTTGACTGTCTGTTGAAAACGAAAAAATTCGCGTATAAAATATTAACAGTGAGCACGACGTGCGCGTCGCGGCAAGCTCCACTCGGTAATACTTTTTTTTTTTTTTTTTTTCGAATGGGTCTACGCTAGCGGCCCTGTGTGAGAGGGCCGTGTTAGCTTCGTCGGTAAGGAGACTGCCGTTTAGCAGTCTTTTGATTGGTTCGAAAGGGGTCAGGAGACCCCACGTCGCCCCCCTGTGGGCGACGTAAATCCGGATATTGGGGAAAAACGGTTTAGATTATTTAGGGTTGGTACTAGGGGTCCGACCCCGGCCGCACACGCTGATGTGTGCAGCCGCTCGCGCGCGTAGCAAAACTAACGGCGTACGACTGTTTATCGCGACAGAGTAGCTCTAATGTTCTATTATTTTAGACTGGGAGGGCCGGCCCTCCCCCCTCCCGCGTGCGGTCGGGTGGACGCGCGCGCGATTGTCCTGAAGTCGAGTAAGTTGTCCGCGGTATTGATAGAGCTCTCCGTGTCAATATCGCGAACGCGGTTAATGTTTTGGGTGCCTATACTAGTGGAATTCGAACTCGTGCCCGGGCGTGGGTTCGATTCCGTGTCAGAGTCGGTCTGTACGTCTGTACGTGTGTTCATGTTTACTGTAAGACTTCGGAGGCAACGCCGGCGTCGTCTCCGGTGTGTGTGTAACGCGGGTGCGTGTGATTTGTGTTTACGTAACTGTACACAGTGCGTTACGTATTCTGTTATCCTATCTACTGGGTCGGCTAAGATATGCTTAGGCCGTTTATAGGGGTTCCTAAATGTATTGTAATTAACATCATAATTGACTGCCTCTCTAATTAGGGGGTTGGGGTAGTCTTTGCCTCTCTCAAAGAATCTTTCTACAAGTTCTTTGATGTGGGCTTTAATAGTGATTATTTCGAAGTCTCTATGCAGGTCGATGTTCCTCATATACGCGGGTGCTCCTGTTGCCATGCGCAGGAACCGATTTTGGACTCTCTGTAGTCTATTCATCTGATCTTCACTTATGTGTGCGAAAGAGGCGCACGCATAAGTGAGTATTGTTCTAATACAAGTTTTGTATAGCTTCAGCTTGTGCCTTAAGGGCATCTTGCTGCGCGCGTTTAATAGTGCGTATAATTTGTAGAGTACAAATTTCGCTTTTCGGATCGTGATACTAATATGTCTATTGAAGGACATCGTCCTGTCTAGAGTTACTCCGAGGTATTTTACATGAAAGACTTCCGGGATCCTGTTTCCGTGCAGACTGACAGGCTTCATAGGGATGTTTGTTTTGCAAAACTGGATTGCTTTGCTTTTTTCCTGGTTGACTTCTATTCTCCATTTGGACAACCATTCACCCAGCTGGGTGACGGCCTCTTGGAGCCATTTTTGGGCGTTTCGGATATCTTTGCCGGCACAGAACAGGGCTGTGTCATCGGCGAACATGGCCCTATGCACCCTAGGGTGTCGGGGGATATCTGAGGTGTACAGATTGTATAGGGAGGGCGAGAAGACCGAGCCCTGAGGGACTCCGGCCTCTAAGTCTCTTAGAGAGGACAGTGCGCCTTCGACTCGGAAGCGAAATTTGCGGTTTTTGAGATAGTTGCTGACAATCAGCACTAAACTGTCTGGTAATCCTAACTGGTATAATTTGAAAATTAGACCTTTATGCCAGATTTTATCGAAGGCTTTTGCGATATCGAAGAATACGGCGCAAGTCTTCTGTCTGTTGTTCTTTTTTCCGAGAATGTACTCCGTTAGGCGGTGTACTTGGGCGGGGCAGCTATGGCGTTCGCGGAAGGCGTACTGCTCATCTGGGAGGAGATTTTTCTCTTTGATGACGTCTTTAAGACGTTTGAGAATTATTCTCTCATAAACTTTGCCTAGGGAGCTAATGAGACTAATTGGTCGGTAGCTACTGGGCTCCACCCGGGGTTTGCCCGGTTTGTGTATGCCTATTACGATAGCTACCTTCCAGATGTCTGGGAATGAACATCCTATTAAAAGGGCGTTAAAGATGTTTACTAGGAGTTGGATAATTTCATCGGGAAGCATTTTAAGGACTTTATTGGAGATACCGTCCTGTCCGGGGGCTTTTTTGGCATGTAAGCCTTTGATGATGTCTTTGACCTCCTCTGAGTCCACAGCTCTTAGTGGCTCCGTTGGTGGTCTCGAGAGTCTATCCTCTACCTCGCTTTCGACAAGCCTAAGGTGCATAGGGTCAATCGGGAGGGTGCTGGGCCGACACTGCTGTTCGATCGTGTCGGCCAGAACTTCAGCTTTGTCTTCATCTACCAGTGCAGGTGGACGGTTTTGTCTGACAAGTGGAGGCATATCGCTCTCCGTGTTCTTTTTTAGGGCTTTCGCGAGAGGCCAGTAGGCCACATGTGAGGGCTTTAACACGCTCAGAAGTCGGTCCCATCTTTCTGCTTTGTGTTTTTTAATTTTGGACTTTACTTCTCTTTCGAGACGACGGAGGGCTATCCGACAGTCCTCTGACGGGTAGCGATCATAGGTGCGTTTAGCCGCATTTCGGAGTCTGATGGACTCCTTTATGTCGTCCGGTAGGGGCCAGTGACCTTCATGGTTCATTGACATCTCCCGGGACGACTTTTCTATGGTCGCTACCAGGTGGTCGGTCAAGTCGGATGCGGCCGCTATAGCGGCTTCATTACTATCTATGGTGTCTGGGATTCTGTCGAGGTGAATCGATTGAAGATTTTGGATGTTATCGGCTAACTTTTTGTAGTCGATAATCTTTTTCTTTGCATTATTGAAACGGTTAGAGTTACCTATTGTAAACTTAACCGGTCTGTGGTCTGAGTTAAGCTCGGAGAGTGTCTTGGCAGAGATGTCGAGAGAAACATTTTTGCACAGCGCTATGTCTTTAGTGCTGGGGTTTTGAATTTTGCCACTTCGGCGGTTGCAGGTATCGTAGCGAGTGGGGTTTTCGGGAGCGATTACGATAAAATTGAGTAAATCGGCGAGATTAGACAGCAGTAGGTCATTTGTATTGTTAAAAACGTTTCCCCACTCTGTATTTTTACAATTTAGGTCGCCGGCTATGAACACGGCGTTGCCTAGGTTTAATAGCGCTTGTAGGTCGCTAGAAGGTAATTTACTATTGCACTTTAGGTAGGTGCTGGCTATTATAATTGGCTCATGGCCTGTCATGCTGATATGACATAATGAGACCTCAAATGCCTCTAAGGGAGGCGGCTCGAGAGGGACGCAGTGGAGGCAGCTCACCCTATGTCGGGGGATATCTGAGGTGTACAGATTGTATAGGGAGGGCGAGAAGACCGAGCCCTGAGGGACTCCGGCCTCTAAGTCTCTTAGAGAGGACAGTGCGCCTTCGACTCGGAAGCGAAATTTGCGGTTTTTGAGATAGTTGCTGACAATCAGCACTAAACTGTCTGGTAATCCTAACTGGTATAATTTGAAAATTAGACCTTTATGCCAGATTTTATCGAAGGCTTTTGCGATATCGAAGAATACGGCGCAAGTCTTCTGTCTGTTGTTCTTTTTTCCGAGAATGTACTCCGTTAGGCGGTGTACTTGGGCGGGGCAGCTATGGCGTTCGCGGAAGGCGTACTGCTCATCTGGGAGGAGATTTTTCTCTTTGATGACGTCTTTAAGACGTTTGAGAATTATTCTCTCATAAACTTTGCCTAGGGAGCTAATGAGACTAATTGGTCGGTAGCTACTGGGCTCCACCCGGGGTTTGCCCGGTTTGTGTATGCCTATTACGATAGCTACCTTCCAGATGTCTGGGAATGAACATCCTATTAAAAGGGCGTTAAAGATGTTTACTAGGAGTTGGATAATTTCATCGGGAAGCATTTTAAGGACTTTATTGGAGATACCGTCCTGTCCGGGGGCTTTTTTGGCATGTAAGCCTTTGATGATGTCTTTGACCTCCTCTGAGTCCACAGCTCTTAGTGGCTCCGTTGGTGGTCTCGAGAGTCTATCCTCTACCTCGCTTTCGACAAGCCTAAGGTGCATAGGGTCAATCGGGAGGGTGCTGGGCCGACACTGCTGTTCGATCGTGTCGGCCAGAACTTCAGCTTTGTCTTCATCTACCAGTGCAGGTGGACGGTTTTGTCTGACAAGTGGAGGCATATCGCTCTCCGTGTTCTTTTTTAGGGCTTTCGCGAGAGGCCAGTAGGCCACATGTGAGGGCTTTAACACGCTCAGAAGTCGGTCCCATCTTTCTGCTTTGTGTTTTTTAATTTTGGACTTTACTTCTCTTTCGAGACGACGGAGGGCTATCCGACAGTCCTCTGACGGGTAGCGATCATAGGTGCGTTTAGCCGCATTTCGGAGTCTGATGGACTCCTTTATGTCGTCCGGTAGGGGCCAGTGACCTTCATGGTTCATTGACATCTCCCGGGACGACTTTTCTATGGTCGCTACCAGGTGGTCGGTCAAGTCGGATGCGGCCGCTATAGCGGCTTCATTACTATCTATGGTGTCTGGGATTCTGTCGAGGTGAATCGATTGAAGATTTTGGATGTTATCGGCTAACTTTTTGTAGTCGATAATCTTTTTCTTTGCATTATTGAAACGGTTAGAGTTACCTATTGTAAACTTAACCGGTCTGTGGTCTGAGTTAAGCTCGGAGAGTGTCTTGGCAGAGATGTCGAGAGAAACATTTTTGCACAGCGCTATGTCTTTAGTGCTGGGGTTTTGAATTTTGCCACTTCGGCGGTTGCAGGTATCGTAGCGAGTGGGGTTTTCGGGAGCGATTACGATAAAATTGAGTAAATCGGCGAGATTAGACAGCAGTAGGTCATTTGTATTGTTAAAAACGTTTCCCCACTCTGTATTTTTACAATTTAGGTCGCCGGCTATGAACACGGCGTTGCCTAGGTTTAATAGCGCTTGTAGGTCGCTAGAAGGTAATTTACTATTGCACTTTAGGTAGGTGCTGGCTATTATAATTGGCTCATGGCCTGTCATGCTGATATGACATAATGAGACCTCAAATGCCTCTAAGGGAGGCGGCTCGAGAGGGACGCAGTGGAGGCAGCTCTTATAATAGATAAGAGTGCCCGCCTTTTTGGGCTCGACTTCTGTCGTTTCTTACAATTCTATAATTAGCAATTTTCGGAGTTTTCATGCTAGGTTTTAAGAACGTCTCCTGCACTAGTAGGATGTCGACTTCGAAGTTTTTGACGAATTCACGGATTTCGTCACCAGAGTCTTTAATGCCGTTCGCATTGAACGACACTACGCGTAGGGAATGGGGTTTTGTTCTGCCCGGGGAAGCCATTAATAACAGTTAGCGGTTTTTGCCTTTATTGTATTGACAAGGCGGGAGTGGGTAGCCATGGCTGCGATGGTGACATTAAAATTTCTTGATTTGATTTTTTGGGTGAACACTTTAAGTTCAACTGGGTCAATGTCTCTGAGGAATTCCGCTACGTAGGCGAGGTCCTCAGCGTAGGTGTCCTCTGTATTAGAGGTGGGAGGAGGCGCCGCCTGCGCCACCCTTTTGGGTGGGGGAGGGGGGGGTGCCGCCTTGGCTGGTGGGGGAGGAGGGGCCGCCTTTGTCCGGGGGACCGGAAGGGTCTCCGGTTTCGGCGGGGGGGGGGGGGGGGGGTCCCCTACTGCTCCACGCGTTTACGGTGGGGAGGGGGGCAGGAATGAATTTCTGCTTGGGGGGAGGTGGGGCCCTCTTGTGCTTGGGTGCACCACGCCTCTTTTGCTTAGGGGCGCATCTGCACCCTCTATAATTGGCCGGATGGCCAGAAGATTTACAAAGGACGCAGCTGGGAGGTTCGGATTCCTCGGCTGGGCTTTTTCGGGAGCACTCAGCGGTGCCGTGGTCGCCTAGGCACTTTACGCAGCGCGGTCTGGCGTAGCAGTTCCGCGCTGAGTGCCCGTAAAGTTGGCAACGGTGGCATTGCTCTTTTCTGGGGGGGCTCAACTCGTATGCCGACAAGGTGGCATACGGATTTGACATTGAAAATAGCTTTCCCCTCGGGGGTGAGGGGGTGGGTTACAAGTACCATATTGTACTTGTATTTTTTGATAGGGTGGTACATACGGTGTACCGCTTGGACAGGGAACCCCTGATTGAGGAGGTCGTCCTTGACTAGGGTGGGGTCGATTTCCTTATCGATCCCCTTTATGACGGCGCGTAGGACGCGCTCTTCCTCGAGAGCATAGGTATGGTAGCCTATTTTGCTCTCTTGGAGAAACTTTGATATTTTACGGTGGTCCGCAGGGGTGGCCACCTGCATTACGATACCGTTTGGGGTGGAGTGTGCAGTCGTGAAGCTGATACGCTTCTCGTTAAAGGCTGCGCTTATTTGGTTCCACTTTGCCTTTTCCTGTACGATGAGCGGAGGAGGCAATTTGGGGGTTGGAGGGGCCGTCTGGGATGACGGGGGGGCGTCGGTCTTGCTGTCAGTCTGCATGGGGACAGCGCGGGGTGATTCCGGTTTGGGGGCCGGGCCCTCTTTTTTATTTTTGCGTTTGGCCGGTGTGGTGGCCGGCGGGGAACTGTCCTCAAAGGAGGCGCCATCCGAGCGCTTCCTCTTCTTGGACTTTTTGGACTTCACTTCAGTGAAGTCCCCTTCATCGTCGTCCGCTTCCGAAACCTCGGAGCATTCCATCTCCGAGGTCTCGTTTTCAGCGGACGAGCTGGTTTCGGCGGTCTCCGGTAAGGCCGGCGCCGATGTTTCCTCTTCCGAGCCATCCGGTGAAGCCGGGGACTCGGAGATGCTGGCTCTAAAAATGTCCCAGGCCTCTGACGCACCTGGGAACTTGGTTTCTAGGAAGGCCAGGAATTGTATTTCTCCATTATTAATGGATTTCTCCATTATTAAAATTGCCTGGCTGTGGCTCTGCTCTCTTCAATTAATGATTAATTTTTATTTTTTTTTATTTCGCTAGCTAATTACAACCCCGCCCGCATCACGGGAGGGGAGGTGTGTATGCGCGGGAAAGCGCAGATGTGTGTGCCTCATGTCGTTCACTCTACTTACAGTTTTTAACAATCCGTTCTTCGGACGCTGGAACGCACTGAAAACACTATCACAGACACTCAACACAACACTATATCGGTGGAAAAGTGATACACGATACACGATACGCGAACGCGGCGGAACGATAACGGTCGCGGCGGTTTTAACGCGTGCGTGGTCCGCAACGAGCACGGCTGACGACGCGACGATAGCGCAGGGCGGCCGCAGCGGAGAAAACTCGAAACTAGGGACTCGATACCGCGAATCCCGAGGAGAAGACCTTTGTTTTGACCACTAATACTAACTCGTACTTGTGCGTTACGGGGAAATAGGAAGGTGGGAGGCCTGTTCATCGGACGGAATCCGAGAGCAGAATGGTTTTTTTTCCGGGTTTTTTTTTTTTTTTTTTTTTCGAATGGGTCTACGCTAGCGGCCCTGTGTGAGAGGGCCGTGTTAGCTTCGTCGGTAAGGAGACTGCCGTTTAGCAGTCTTTTGGTTTGTTCGAAAGGGGTCAGGAGACCCCACGTCGCCCCCCTGTGGGCGACGTAAATCCGGATATTGGGGAAAAACGGTTTAGATTATTTAGGGTTGGTACTAGGGGTCCGACCCCGGCCGCACACGCTGATGTGTGCAGCCGCTCACGCGCGTAGCAAAACTAACGGCGTACGAGTGTTTATCGCGACAGAGTAGCTCTAATGTTCTATTATTTCAGACTGGGAGGGCCGGCCCTCCCCCCTCCCGCGTGCGGTCGGGTGGACGCGCGCGCGCTTGTCCTGATGTCGAGTAAGTTGTCCGCGGTATTGATAGAGCTCTCCGTGTCAATATCGCGAACGCGGTTAATGTTTTGGGTGCCTATACTAGTGGAATTCGAACTCGTGCCCGGGCGCGGGTTCGATTCCGTGTCAGAGTCGGTCTGTACGTCTGTACGTGTGTTCATGTTTACTGTAAGACTTCGGAGGCAACGCCGGCGTCGTCCCCGGTGTGTGTGTAACGCGGGTGCGTGTGATTTGTGTTTACGTAACTGTACACAGTACGTTACGTATTCTGTTATCCTATCTACTGGGTCGGCTAAGATATGCTTAGGCCGTTTATAGGGGTTCCTAAATGTATTGTAATTAACATCATAATTGAATGCCTCTCTAATTAGGGGGTTGGGGTGGTCTTTGCCTCTCTCAAAGAATCTTCCTACAAGTTCTTTGATGTGGGCTTTAATAGTGATTATTTCGAAGTCTCTATGCAGGTCGATGTTCCTCATATACGCGGGTGCTCCTGTTGCCATGCGCAGGAACCGATTTTGGACTCTCTGTAGTCTATTCATCTGATCTTCACTTATGTGTGCGAAAGAGGCGCACGCATAAGTGAGTATTGTTCTAATACAAGTTTTGTATAGCGTCAGCTTGTGCCTTAAGGGCATCTTGCTGCGCGCGTTTAATAGTGCGTATAATTTGTAGAGTACAAATTTCGCTTTTCGGATCGTGATACTAATATGTCTATTGAAGGACATCGTCCTGTCTAGAGTTACTCCGAGGTATTTTACATGAAAGACTTCCGGGATCCTGTTTCCGTGCAGACTGACAGGCTTCATAGGGATGTTTGTTTTGCAAAACTGGATTGCTTTGCTTTTTTCCGGGTTGACTTCTATTCTCCATTTGGAGAACCATTCACCCAGCTGGGTGACGGCCTCTTGGAGCCATTTTTGGGCGTTTCGGATATCTTTGCCGGCACAGAACAGGGCTGTGTCATCGGCGAACATGGCCCTATGCACCCTAGGGTGTCGGGGGATATCTGAGGTGTACAGATTGTATAGGGAGGGCGAGAGGACCAAGCCCTGAGGGACTCCGGCCTCTAAGTCTCTTAGAGAGGACAGTGCGCCTTCGACTCGGAAGCGAAATTTGCGGTTTTTGAGATAGTTGCTGACAATCAGCACTAAACTGTCTGGTAATCCTAACTGGTATAATTTGAAAATTAGGCCTTTATGCCAGATTTTATCAAAGGCTTTTGCGATATCGAAGAATACGGCGCAAGTCTTCTGTCTGTTGTTCTTTTTTCCGAGAATGTACTCCGTTAGGCGGTGTACTTGGGCGGGGCAGCTATGGCGTTCGCGGAAGGCGTACTGCTCATCTGGGAGGAGATTTTTCTCTTTGATGACGTCTTTAAGACGTTTGAGAATTATTCTCTCATAAACTTTGCCTAGGGAGCTAATGAGACTAATCGGTCGGTAGCTACTGGGCTTCACCCGGGGTTTGCCCGGTTTGTGTATGCCTATTACGATAGCTACCTTCCAGATGTCTGGGAATGAACATCTTATTAAAAGGGCGTTAAAGATGTTCACTAGGAGTTGGATAATTTCATCGGGAAGCATTTTAAGGACTTTATTTGAGATTCCGTCCTGTCCGGGGGCTTTTTTGGCATGTAAGCCTTTGATGATGTCTTTGACCTCCTCTGAGTCCACAGCTCTTAGTGGCTCCGTTGGTGGTCTCGAGAGTCTATCCTCTACCTCGCTTTCGACAAGCCTGAGGTGCATAGGGTCAATCGGGAGGGTGCTGGGCCGACACTGCTGTTCGATCGTGTCGGCCAGAACTTCAGCTTCGTCTTCATCTACCAGTGCAGGTGGACGGTTTTGTCTGACAAGTGGAGGCATATCGCTCTCCGTGTTCTTTTTTAGGGCTTTCGCGAGAGGCCAGTAGGCCACATGTGAGGGCTTTAACTCGCTCAGAAGTCGGTCCCATCTTTCTGCTTTGTGTTCTTTAATTTTGGACTTTACTTCTCTTTCGAGACGACGGAGGGCTATCCGACAGTCTTCTGACGGGTAGCGATCATAGGTGCGTTTAGCCGCATTTCGGAGTCTGATGGACTCCTTTATGTCGTCCGGTAGGGGCCAGTGACCTTCATGGTTCATTGACATCTCCCGGGACGACTTTTCTATGGTCGCTACCAGGTGGTCGGTCAAGTCGGATGCGGCCGCTATAGCGGCTTCATTACTATCTATGGTATCTGGGATTCTGTCGAGGTGAGTCGATTGAAGATTTTGGATGTTATCGGCTAACTTTTTGTAGTCGATAATCTTTTTCTTTGCATTATTGAAACGGTTAGAGTTACCTATTGTAAACTTTACCGGTCTGTGGTCTGAGTTAAGCTCGGAGAGTGTCTCGGCAGAGATGTCGAGAGAAACATTTTTGCACAGCGCTATGTCTATAGTGCTGGGGTTTTGAATTTTGCCACTTCGGCGGTTGCAGGTATCGTAGCGAGTGGGGTTTTCGGGAGCGATTACGATAAAATTGAGTAAATCGGCGAGATTAGACAGGAGTAGGCCATTTGTATTGTTAAAAACGTTTCCCCACTCAGTATTTTTACAATTTAGGTCGCCGGCTATGAACACGGCGTTGCCTAGGTTAAATAGCGCTTGTAGGTCGCTAGAAGGTAATTTACTATTGCACTTTAGGTAGGTGCTGGCTATTATAATTGGCTCATGGCCTGTCATGCTGATATGACATAATGAGACCTCAAATGCCTCTAAGGGAGGCGGCTCGAGAGGGACGCAGTGGAGGCAGCTCTTATAATAGATAAGAGTGCCGCCTTTTTGGGCTCGACTTCTGTCGTTTCTTACAATTCTATAATTAGCAATTTTCGGAGTTTTCATGATAGGTTTTAAGAACGTCTCCTGCACTAGTAGGATGCCGACTTCGAAGTTTTTGACGAATTCACGGATTTCGTCACCAGAGTCTTTAATGCCGCTCGCATTGAACGACACTACGCGTAGGGAATGGGGTTTTGTTCTGCCCGGGGAAGCCATTAATAACAGTTAGCGGTTTTTGCCTTTATTGTATTGACAAGGCGGGAGTGGGTAGCCATGGCTGCGATGATGACATTAAAATTTCTTGATTTTATTTTTTGGGTGAACACTTTAAGTTCATCCGGGTCAATGTCTCTGAGGAATTCCGCTACGTAGGCGAGGTCCTCAGCGTAGGTGTCCTCTGTATTAGAGGTGGGAGGAGGCGCCGCCTGCGCCACCCTTTTGGGTGGGGGAGGGGGGGGTGCCGCCTTGGCTGGTGGGGGAGGAGGGGCCGCCTTTGTCCGGGGGACCGGGAGGGTCTCCGGTTTCGGCGGGGGGGGGGGGGGGGGTCCCCTACTGCTCCACGCGTTTACGGTGGGGAGGGGGGCAGGAATGAATTTCTGCTTGGGGGGAGGTGGGGCCCTCTTGTGCCTGGGTGCACCACGCCTCTTTTGCTTAGGGGCGCATTTGCACCCTCTATAATTGGCCGGATGGCCAGAAGATTTACAGAGGACGCAGCTGGGGGGTTGGGATTCCTCGGCTGGGCTTTTTCGGGAGCACTCAGCGGTGCCGTGGTCGCCTAGGCACTTTACGCAGCGCGGTCTGGCGTAGCAGTTCCGCGCTGAGTGCCCGTAAAGTTGGCAACGGTGGCATTGGCCGGGCATTGCTCTTTTCTGGGGGGGCTCAACTCGTATGCCGACTAGGTGGCATACGGATTTAATATTGAAAATAGCTTTCCCCTCGGTGGTGAGGGGGAGGGTTACAAGTACCATATTGTACTTGTATTTTTTGATAGGGTGGTACATACGGTGTACCGCTTGGACAGGGAACCCCTGATTGAGGAGGTCGTCCTTGACTAGGTTGGGGTCGATTTCCTTATCGATCCCCTTTATGACGGCGCGTAGGACGCGCTCTTCCTCGAGAGCATAGGTATGGTAGCCTATTTTGCTCTCTTGGAGAAACTTTGATATTTTACTGTGGTCCGCAGGGGTGGCCACCTGCATTACAATACCGTTTGGGGTGGAGTGTGCAGTCGTGAAGCTGATACGCTTCTCGTTGAAGGCTGCGCTTATTTGGTTCCACTTTGCCTTTTCCTGTACGATGAGCGGAGGAGGCAATTTGGGGGTCGGGGGGGCCGTCTGGGATGACGGGGGGGCGTCGGTCTTGCTGTCAGTCTGCATGGGGACAGCGCGGGGTGATTCCGGTTTGGGGGCCGGGCCCTCTTTTTTATTTTTGCGTTTGGCCGGTGTGGTGGCCGGCGGGGAACTGTCCTCAGAGGAGGCGCCGTCCGAGCGCTTCCTCTTCTTGGACTTTTTGGACTTCACTTCAGTGAAGTCCCCTTCATCGTCGTCCGCTTCCGAAACTCCGAGGTCTCGGTTTCAGCGGACGAGTTGGTTTCGGCGGTCTCCGGTGAGGCCGGCGCCGATGTTTCCACTTCCGAGCCATCCGGTGAAGCCGGGGACTCTGAGATGCTGGCTCTAAAAATGTCCCAGGCCTCTGACGCAGGCCTTTTTTTCCGGGCGGCTTAATTTATATTTATATCCGTCCAAAGGGGACTGATGTTGAGTGGGGATATTGACATTGTGTTGTCGCCGCGCTGGTCGCTTCGGTATTGACGAAAACGAATGAGACGGAAAATGACAACGATCTCATCTTATGTTATAATACGTCATTTAATTGGATGGGAGGAGTTTTTCACCACAGCAAAACAATAATATTTATAATAATTATTTTATGTTTCCCTGAATAATTATATTATGTGAGTAAGTAATAATTTTTATCACTAGACGTACCTAAGTACGTATTATTGAGTTATCAGTGAAATGTGTGTGTGTGTGTGTGTTTTTTTTTTATTTATTGTGCTACAGCTGTATAATATTCGGTAAGGTGACCTAGCTATTAAAACCAAATAATATCTATTATGTAATCTTTTGCATCGGATAACTTCTTAATATTCTGTGCTTACAATTGACATAATATTTTGACAAAACTGTTTTCAGGTGGAGGAGGAGCAGGTACTGGAGCTGCTTTTCTGCAGCCGGCTGCAGCAGGTGGATCGCCTGGCGCGCCCCATCGGCCTCCGTGGCATCCGACGGAACGCCGCCCCGAAGTAAAAACTAAAAGGTATGTGTGAATAGCCTGTACAAGTAATTTTGCAATTTGCGGATCAGTGTTGTTTATTTTAAACATTTAAATAAGTACATACCTATATAAAATATCCGCATTGACGATTGAAACAATACGTGTTTTAAAATATAAAACTAACCCGAGTTCATATATTTTTATGAATGCACGTATGTAAGAGTTATGTTAGCCCTGAAAAGGGCTTTTTTATTGTTAACGTGTAGGCTGCAGCTGCATGATAATAATTCATTATAAATGCAGTATGCACGAACGCACCACGGCACCATAACGTGACCTCGGTACAAATCTTCGTCGTTGTTAGACATTCTGCACAATTAGTCACAACCACAAAAACAAACAACACACGGCGAGACGTATCTCGGTCAATAATTATGACGCTTCGTCGGTCGCGCTTTTTACTTCTTGGCGGCGGAGGTGGCCTTCTTCGCTGCCGGTTTCGACTTGGGAGCGGCCTTCTTCGGCTTCGGTGCTTTAGGCTTTTTGGTGGGTGGTTTCGCAGACTTTTTAGCCTTCGATGCGGCACCACCGGCGGCCCCCTTCGACTTGGACGGAGAGGCGGCGGACGCCTTCTTGGCGGACGCTGCGGGTGTCTTCTTCTTGGCGGCGGCGGCCTTCTTGTCCCTGGCAGTAGCGGAAGCCGATTTGGCCCCCTTCGATGGAGATCCAGCCGCCGAGGATGCGGCAGATGCGGCCTTCCTGCCGCCCTTCGCCGCGGCGGATTTCTTGCTTTTAGCGGCCGCAGCGGAGGTGGCGCTCTTCGCGGCGGACTTTTTCGCGGCCTCCGGTTTCTTGGCGGACGACGACTTGGATTCGAGTTCGAACGAGCCGGACGCACCCTTGCCTTTGGTCTGTATCAACGTACCGGACTCTACGGCGCTCTTCAAATATTTCCTAATGAACGGTGCCAATTTTTCAGCGTCCACCTTGTATTGGGAGGATATGTACTTTTTGATGGCCTGAAGCGACGATCCACTCCTCTCTTTCAACTCTTTGATAGCGCTGTTGACCATTTCCGACGTCTTCGGGTGAGTGGGTTTCGGTTTTGGCTTCTTCGCAGCACCAGATGCGGCGGCCTTCGGCTTCTTGGCGGGCGTCGCCGGGGCGGGTGCCTCTGTTGCAACTGCGGTGTCGGCCATAATAATAATAATTATTATTATTATTCCTTGCCTCTTAAAATTCACACACGCACTTTAACACACGAACGAATTCTACGGCGATATCTACGAATAATGTGGAATTATCGTCCAGAGGTCGCCAGTGGTAAGTGCACGCCGCGAATGCCGTATAGAGAGCCCCTTTGTCACTAAACATTTTCTCCTATCGAGACTTGATACTTTTCACTAGCCGACATTCAAGAATGTTCATTTTATAAAATATTTATCACAGTAGTGATATATTTTAATGTGTATAATGATAGTGCATAAGATAAACTCTATATAGAAAGACGAATAATCATCATATTCGTTCATTACATCGAACTGCGTACGTTTCAAATCAATAGAGTGGTACTAGCGTACCTAGTGTTCGGTTTAAATGTTATGTTTCTTTATAAAATCAATCACGGGACGTGATTTGATCGAACAATACGAAAGTGTATTATACTAATTACGTCCTGACGGGTGGAGTGTGCAGTCGTGAAGCTGATACGCTTCTCGTTAAAGGCTGCGCTTATTTTATTCCACTTTGCCTTTTCCTGTACGATGAGCGGAGGAGGCAATTTGGGGGTCGGGGGGGCCGTCTGGGATGACGGGGGGGCGTCGGTCTTGCTGTCAGTCTGCATGGGGACAGCGAGGGGTGATTCCGGTTTGGGGGCCGGGCCCTCTTTTTATTTTTACGTTTGGCCGGTGTGGTGGCCGGCGGAGAACTGTCCTCAGAGGAGGCGCCGTCCGAGCGCTTCCTCTTCTTGGACTTCACTTCGGTGAAGTCCCCTTCATCGTCGTCCGCTTCCGAAACCTCGGAGCATTCCATCTCCGAGGTCTCGTTTTCAGCGGACGAGCTGGTTTCGGCGGTCTCCGGTGAGGCCGGCGCCGATGTTTCCTCTTCCGAGCCATCCGGTGAAGCCGGGGACTCGGAGATGCTGGCTCTAAAAATGTCCCAGGCCTCTGACGCACCTGGGAACTTAGTTTCTAGGAAGGCCAGGAATTGTTTAATAATGGATTTCTCCATTATTAAAATTGCCTGGCTTGGGCTCTGCTCTCTTTAATTAATGATTAATTTTTTACGCTAGCTAATTACAACCCCGCCCGCATCACGGGAGGGGAGGTGTGTATGCGCGGGAAAGCGCATATGTGTGTGCCTAATGTCGTTTACTCTACTTACAGTTTTTAACAATCCGTTCCTCGGACGCTGGAACGCACTGAAAACACTATCACAGACACTCAACACAACACTATATCGGTGGAAAAGTGATACACGATACACGATACGCGAACGCGGCGGAACGATAACGGTCGCGGCGGTTTTAGCGGTCGCGACAACAAGCTGTCCGCAACGAGCACGGCTGACGACGCGACGACAGCGCAGGGCGGTCGCAGCGGAGAAAACGCGAAACTAGGGACTCGATACCGAGAATCCCGAGGAGAAGACCTTTGTTTTGATCACTAATACTAACTCGTACTTGTGCGTTACGGGGAAATAGGAAGGTGGGAGGCCTGTTCATCGGACGGAATCCGAGAGCAGAATGTTTTTACCTCGTGTGTTTATCTCTCACTTCCCCCTGAGGGGAGAAATGGGTATTCGGGATCGGGGCTAAGCCCCCTGCCCGAGGGATCTGCCGCACCTCATAAAGATGAGGCGGTTCGGGTGACATGTAGAATCACCTCTGTTTCCGGCGTTGCCAACCCTTCTCGGCCCACCCGAGTCACCCCAGGCGGTCCACCCCACCAGGTGAGATCCCCAGTTACCCCGGGGAAGGCCTAGCGGAGGCTGCCAGCGACATGGGGCGATAGTTCAGGCAGGTAGAGTCGGGGGTACGCAGGTTGTTTTGCTCGGTGTGGAGTGCGACGTATCGGTGTTTTCGGTGGCTTGATTGGCGGCGGTGTGCGGAGGTTTCTCATGTTTTTAATTAAATTAATTAAAAGTGGGATTACTAATCCCACTTTTAACTGGGGGAGACATTTCGGAGTACAAATGGGGAGAGAAATTGCGAAACTAGGGCCCTAACAAATAAGTCCTAGCAAGTTGCGAAACTAATGCGAAGGTTAAATTGGAAAATAAATTAGGATCTAATTAGAATGAAAAACGGGTGGCAACCCTAATTAAGATCGTCGAGCCATAAGTCCGCGTACTTACTCGCGCGTCTGTCACCCCCTAGAGCAGAGGTTCCCAAAACTTTTTTTTCTCATAGACCACTTTAAACATTTTGCTGGATCCGGTGGACCCCACAGCTACCCCCCCCCCAATTCAAGGCCGGTCTAAAAAGCGTATTCATCCAATAGTTGGAACTTTACTTTTTTGTATTCTAAGTTTGACTCACTAATAGTTTTTAAAAAAAGCATTTTCCGCTCCCCAAAGTTTGTCTACCTCCATAATGCCATGTGAGTGCTACCAAAACAAAGCAATGTGTACTCGGCGGATCGCGGAACAATAATACGCTTTGCTATAAAATATGCTCTATGCCACAGAGCATTTATAAGCGCTCTTCTGTAATATGTAGTTACTAGGTACACAATAATATTATTATGCTTATATTTTATATTGTAGAGCCGAATTTTTTAAAAAGTTGTTATCCAGTATTTATCACCTACCCATGTAGAATACCTACCTAACCTACGTATTTAAATTTTAGAAGGCTTGATTCAATTAAACTTTATGACTTACTCCAATCAAACCTAAAATCCTTGTTGTAACCGACTTTCAATAAAGCGATGCAATATTTATTTATAGTCATTCTCTTTTATTAATTAACAACCTACAAAGAGAAATAAGATAAGAAACAACACCGTACTTCCAATACTGTCGTCTGTCAATAAGGAAGTAAGTGATTGGTCGGAAATTATAGAAGCGACCCGCTTTGATGCGAGTATCAAAGGCGGTGTAAAAGTCCGGCCGTCAGCCGCAGCGACGGCTTAGGCCTGGGGTTACATTATCCGGAATCTCTCTGGCGAAAAAATAGTGTGAAAATAAACCTAGTGTGAAAATACGGAACCCTAAAAAGGTGCTATAGGGAGCTGAGATTCAAACATACAAGCTGTGTTGCAAATGTTTTGAATATAATGATGATTGAAGCAAAAATAATATTATTACTTTCACTCTTACAAATAAAAAGAAAGTAAATACTTTATTAGTGAATAATAATTATTATTATAATCTATGAATCCTTAGATCGCGGATTCTTGGAAATCTATTGTTTACGCGGTCGAATTCGACCGCTTGGGAGTTGATAGGCTAATAATTATTATTTATTATTAATTAATTTTAGCATCTTTAGATTTTTTTAATTGGCGAAATTTTCATATTAAGTACCTATAGCTGCATAGTGACTAGTGTTTTGGTAGTCTTTTCCCATCCAATCGAGGACATTGACCGGGTTATGTGCTTAGGTCTACTCAGTACTCACTGTATAGAATTCCATGGTGCCTTCTTAACCATTCTTTTGGGCCGGAGCCACCTAAGGCGATAACTACTGTAGCATTAAGTATTGGCAGATCCTCCTCAGGTGCTGCTGCTGACAGTTACAAAGGTCAGAATAGCTTAACTGTAAAGGATGGCTTTCGGATCTTTGTCGCGAGCGATCGCGACCGACGAAAATTCAAACGAAATGTCACTTTGTGATATATAACATATAGGCGATAGGTTTCATTTTACTCTACCTACTAGCTTTTACGCCGCCGCAGGCGGCAGCGTGGGTCGCCACGCAAATGTCAGTAGAAAATTATAGTTTATATCCTATGTCATAAAGTAGCATTTTATTTGAATTTTTACCGGTCACGGTTGTTCGCGGCAAAGATCCGAAAGCCACCTTAAGCAGTGATTTCGTAAAAAAACATACAGTACTCAGGGACTGCCGCGGTAAAGCATTTATCAACTTATGCAATTATAATTCGCATACGTCTAGTCGCACGCACACAAACACCGCGCCGAAGTCGGGCAACGTCGCATGAGTGGGAGAGTGTTAGGTTTTTTCCTTACGGAATTTCTTGATTCGGTCGCCGCGCTCAAAGTTCAGTTAAAACTGTCAAGAAGCTTGTAGTGTCGTTACTAATTTATTCATTCGGTTACATTTTCCATCACGGCCTTATTGATTTTATAGCTCGAAAATCAATAGGAATTTCGGCACAAATCATATTATTTGCTGAGTAAAATCTCGTATCTACTTGGACGGGGCTAATAAAATATTTATGAGCTAAGCGGGGGTGAATTTTTCTTTAGAAATGCTTGGATTTTAAGTACTTTTAAGTATTCACTAATTGTATACAATATGTAACAAAACTAAGTGATAATACTTTAGGGTGTGTATGTGTTCCTTGTAGAGAGTTCACTGTGAAAGTAGCAGCGCTGAAAGACCATTTTTTTCTCACTTTTGTATGGGGAAACTCGTGACGCTGGGGCGCTAGCCCAAACAAAAGTAAAAAAAAAATTTGGTCTTTCAGCGCTGCTACTTTCACAGTGGACTCTCTACAAGGAACACTTACACATCCTAAAGTATTAGCATTTAGCTTACCTAGTTACACCCTGTAGAAGCGGCATTCGTAAAAGTCTGTCTTTTTGATGATGGAAAATGAAAAATCTTCAAAGTCCCATCAAAATTAGTTCAGTGGGATAAACCTAGAAGGTAATAGACGAAAAAACACATTTTTCGCTTTTTTATTTATTTATATTTACCTATTATATGCAACTTTACATATTTTAAGGCACACTTAAACTCACAACTTCTTATACCAGATCTAAAATAAGATTGTGTTTATCGATGCGGCCTTCAAAAGATAGAAAAGATGCCGTAGAAAAGATATTGCATTCCTTGCAGATAGTTATTTACCTGGCGGAGAAATAAGAACGATCCTAACAAGGATATGAAGCTTTTTAGATAGGCTATTCTTTAGCTAACTTGTACTGGGTGTATGATTACCAAAATGTAGGTCAAAATATGAAAATCAGTATACTAACAAGTGAATTAATATGAGTAGGCCAAAAACCACTGTAACAATTTTCATGATATTAAATTGCTTGCTTAATAAGTTAAAAATTTATATAAACTTTTAAGAGAGCTTCAGCCTTCAACGCCAATCTTGAACTGTGTGTGAAATATTATGTTTGTTTATTGTAACAAGCTAGGGTTGTAAGCTACGGTTGCAAGCTACGGTTGCAAGCTACGGTTGCAAGCTACGGTTGTAAGCTACGGTTGTACGCCACGGTTGTACGCCACGGTTGTACGCCACGGTTGTACGCCACGGTTGTAAGCTACGGTTGTACGCCACGGTTATAAGCGTTATGAACAAAAAGCCAGTTATCGGTTGTCACAGTAATGAGCGGCTTGACTTTTGTAGCGCAACAAAATTCGTGTGGTTGAACCTTTGAAGTGGGAATACAGGCCCACAGGGGTATTTGTTTCAATCAGTCTCTCATAGGGTCAACTCACACTCGAAGCGTCGTGACGCGTCATGTTTTTCGCCATAGCATATTATATTCATCTCTTTTGGTCTACAAGGTGTAATAAAACTAAGTGATAATACGTTAGGATGTATATGAGTCCGCTGTATTGATTTCAGTGTGAAAGTAGTAGCGCTGAAAGAGTAACTTTTTTAAAACTTTTGTATGGAAAAATTCCTGACGCTTGGGCGCTTGCTCATACAAGTCATTCAAAATGCTTTTTCAGCACTGCTACTTTCACAATAATCTCAATATAAGGGACACTTACAAACTCTAAAGTATTACTGTTACGCCCTGCATAATTATTTAAGTATTTCTGCTATGAAGATATGCTTTCTCTCTTCGATGCTCCCATATTTTCATATGCTTTGGTGAAAAACATGACGCGTTGTGACGCCTCGACTCTGCCCCAGCGTTAGTTAAGCCTTAGGGCCACGACTCACAGCACCGCCTCACCTTAAAGACAGTGATGTAAGTTGAGGCATTTGATTGTAGCGGATGAGAAAAAGCTAATGATTTTGCAATCGTGTCGTAGCAGCACTACTAGTTTTGATAAAATTTACTCAGTATTAAGCGACGTGAAGCTTAAGAAATAATTTATGAGAAATTAATAAAGATCCTGATTCCATCTTGATGATACGATATTATCGTCTCGTTTCTTTGTAAGCGTCGCACATATACAGAACATAGCTCACATAGCTCCGAATGAAAGCTCTTATAAATAATTGAAATACTTATAATTTTGAGTAATTAATCCATCGAGCCCCGTACGAGAACCGCTGATCGCGACAACAATAGAATACAATGGCATTTCCGAGAATCTCCGATCGAAGGATTAATACGTATTTCAATAACGCTGTAAAAGTATTTATGCTGGCTAGAAATGCCGCGTGCGGTCGGTAGCGCTTCGGTGTGAACAGACGCTTACCCCATTATTCCTCAGACTCGTTGTTTCTCGAATATTCGAGGATAAAAAGTTGTTAATATTAAGAAGTAAATGGATTCGAAGATTACTGAAATTTTACTCGGTATAATTTTGTTAGTTACATTAATTTGTAGATTTTTTACTTTTGGTTTTGCATTTAATAGCATTCGTAGCAGGATTTGCGTTCTACTTTTTAAGGTTACATTTATTTGCGTCCGCCCAAACGCACGGTTTGGTGGCTACACCGCGAGATCGCAAGTAAATGTATGTAACGATTTATTTAAATAGCGGCGTAGTCACGATGTCATTTGCCCGTCACCTCGCGATGAGGCCGCCAAAACGCGCGTTCTCGCATAAAACTCGAGCCCTCTTCTGTGAGCTTATCAAGTAATAATAATAATAACACCGGCCGGTTTAATTGAAAACCAGGCCAGTTACGCAGGAGCAATTTTTTAGTGCCCATTGCCCAAGTGTGTGCGCAGACACAAGAGCACTTTCTATTCCGTTTACTCTCATAACCCAGTGGGACGGAAGACCGACATGACTGGCGAGAGATCAGCCCCCGTAGACAAGTGGCAAAACGCTAACGCTAACGCTAACGCTAACGCTAGCGCTACAAAATGTATGGATTTGACATTAGTATTCGCTAGCGAAGCGATGACTTATGTCAAATCGCATACATTTTGTAGCGTTAGCGTTAGCGTTAGCGTTTTGCCACTTGTCTACGGGGGCAGGCACTGGACCGACTTTTTACATTGGGCATGTATCATCTTACTTGTCAGACAATCAGGTGATCAGCAGGTTTATCAAGTACTGGTATTATAGCTACCTATACCGACTGTTAATTAGACATGCTATCTTAAATCACACGTAACTCGATCTAATGATCTCCACTAATTATGTGTAACACAAGCTTAACCTAAACCTTGACATAGCGGCAACTTAATGAACTCGTAGAGCGACACGGCGGCCCATAATGACTTTCCCTGAAAATATTCCACGTATACTGAAAATTTCGCCGTCAAATCATACGTGGTGAAACAAATTATAAACGTTGGTAAATTATAAACGTTGGTGTAAAAACACACACTTTTTGCATTTATTTCTCTGCCTAAACGATTTGCGGATCCACAATCCACATATTATATGCCTAAAACTTTTTAAATTGTTTGATATTCCAAACCTTAATCCGGACTCTCCTAAACTATAATCAAAAACTAACTATTTGGTAGTTGTGTTTTATAATAATAATAATAATAATTATACTCAGTTCTTATTGATGCATTATGATTCAGTAAATTTGTACCGTAAAGTGACCCTAGTAGGAAAGTTTTGGGGTAGTTCTGATTTTTTAATTCCATATGTATTTTGGGGTGCTAAATCTGAATCTGAGGTTTGCGGACAAAATTTCGTGACGCAACATTAAAAAAACCAGAAAAAACCGTTTTTTTTGCTTTTTTCTGTTTTTTTGCTTAAAACTCGAAAACTATTAACTTTTGGTAAATGGTCTGTTTACAAAAATTAAAGTACTTGAAATTCTCTACAAATAGCAGTATTTAATTTTTTTTTTCAGACAAATCGTTCGGTTTCTAGTGCGAGTTGAAAATTGTAAATTTTTAGCAGTTTATGCAAAACCCACTTTTTACATTTTAATATTTAATTTTTATGAATGCTGTCATTTGATAAATTTCACCTGGTTTTCCACACAAGTAATTAAAAAGAAAAAAAGAAAAAAATATGCAAATTCAGTAGGTATAAAAAAAGGTAGAACTCGTAACAAAATAAAACTTAAAATCTCGTTACTTATGATCATATATTATTATGATTATAAATTATAATATGCAAAATTTATATGAGCCGTTGTCTTTTGGAAGGCCCTGGCTGAGGTTCTTCGATAATGATGAGTCCTGGTTCTGCTTGTTCTGGAAAATAAAAGTTTAAAGTTAAGTCATTTATCAAGAAGAGATGAAGATTGCAAAATAGATTGTGAGATTAAACATACCTTCCGCATCGTACTGAGGTTCTTCGATGGCATCGGGTCCTGGCTCAGGATCTGATTGCTCCATCGTCAGCGTCAGGAGTCGTTCTCCTGGAAAATAAAAAGAGGTGAGACACATATCATATATCAAGGAGAGATGAATGACTACAAAATAACTTGTGAGATCCAACATACCTCTCTCTCTTTCTTCAGTTTCTTCTACGTCTATATCAGAGCTGTCTTCTGGGGGCTCAACGTTGTTACACAGTCCTTCGCATGATGTGCATATTGGGGAACAATGGAGTCCCGCCTTCCTGCATCCTCAATTTAAGATACAAACAATACGTATCTTAAATTCAAAAATAAGACCAACATTTAAAAATTAAAGTGGGTTTTGCATAAACTGCTAAAAATTTACAATTTTCAACTCGCACTAGAAACCGAACGATTCGTCTGAAAAAAAAAAACTAAATACTGCTATTTGTAGAGAATTTCAAGTACTTTAATTTCTGTAAACAGACCATTTACTAAAAGTTAATAGTTTTCGAGTTTTAAGCAAAAAACCGAAAAAAAAAACAAAAAAAAAAACCGGTTTTTTCTGTTTTTTTTTTAATGTTGCGTCACGAAATTTTGTCCGCAAACCTCAAATTCAGATTTAGCACCCCAAAATACATATGGAATTAAAAAATCAGAACTACCCCAAAACTTTCCTAGCAAAAATACAATTCTACTGAACTATTAAAGGAGGTACGAAGGGCCATAATGTTGTCAATTTAAAGGTCTATCTACATTATCATAGTCAACTCTATGTCTATATTTAATTACATCAAATCTGACCAATAAGTTGAAGACAATTTGTTACTAAGAAAAAAAAAACTCATCTATTTAAGTATCAGTCATATAGTAAAATCTATTTTTAACTGTAAGGTCGTTTTTAAGAAATGCTTATGACCTAGTTGGTTCATCATTACTATGTACAGTCACGGGCAGATTTTGGAGTAACCTTTAGAACTACACGTAGTAAACAAATGATGAAACGGTTTATACTCGTAGGTATACAAGCTTTTTATGTAACATTATGATTATGTATAATAATTTATACAAATTGCTGGATTTAATGTATAGGGACCGTAAATTATTAAGCTTTGTTCTCAAGCAAACTCAGTTAAAGTTCAATCTTTTCGGTATAAGTAAACATTTTCTTTCCTTTTTAATTTAAGTATTACTAATATTTGATCAACCAATTATTTGTTTTTCTAAGAAATCGGTTTAAATTAATTTAGTTAACGTTTCAGGTAATAAGTAATTAATTGGAATGCCTCTGTGGTCTAGTAGTATAGAGCGTGGCTCTTGACTCGGAGGTCGTGGGTTCGATTCCCGCGTTGGAAATATGTTATTTCCAAGTTTGGTTAGGACAATGCAGGCTGATCACCTGATTGTCTGACAAGTAAGATGATCCATGCGTCGGATGGGCATGTGAAAAGTCGGTCCTGCGCCTGATCTCTCACCAGTCATGTCGGTCTTCCGTCCCACTGGGTAATGAGAGTAAACGGAATAGAGAGTGCTCTTGTGTACTGCGCACACACTTGGGCACTATAAAATTACTCCTGCGTAGCTGGCCTGGTTTTAATGAAACCGGCCACCGTCACCGAAACCGGCGTGGGAGCTATTATTATTAATTAGTAAGCGTAAAGAAAAAAAATCTAGAGATTTTAGTGCAGGTAAAACGTTTGCATCTACATAATTAATATAATATGTTTTTTGTACGCAGACTGCATAAACACTCATACCCTTTTACCTCCAAACCTTTGAATATTCGTATACCTTTGAAATGCCCTAGCAGCTTGACCGGTATTGTGTCTTAAGGGCAACTGCGGGCACTATTTAGGGAAAACAAATAAATAAGGGAGTTCTATACGCGAATATGCTATATCAGGGATTCCCAAACTGGGTTCCGTGACGTCTTTAGTCGCCAAAACTTGTAACTGGCACGTAAAACGTGTTGTCGTTCATGCTCACTTTGGAACCCAAAATTTGGGTAAAAGAGAATGTCAGTCGATGATTATCAAACTCGACTCTTAAAATCGGTCCAGAAGGAGTGTGACAACAATCATGGTACTTAAACACTTCTAGTGTACTTAAATATATTACATTATATTACATTTTGTTATTTTTCATATGTCACCACGGTAACAAGGGAAATATAAATAATCTAAAGAGAAGTATATTCAGTATTTAGTTGGGAAGAACTCATCCCTAACTATAGGGTTCTGTTGGTACATTCCCCAACTTAGGATGATGTAAAGGTTCAATTCTCTAAAGTTTGAGAATATCTGGATTATTGTTTCTATATAGCTTCTTGGACTGAACGTTCCTTCTAATCTAATTTGCCATAATTTCTTATCCAATTCAAAAAATTCCCCCTGTTTCAGGGAGTTTCAAGTTTAGAACGGCGATGATTGATCGCCGAGTTAATGACGTGGTACACGGGTTTGCGTTTTATCAAGTTTACTCGCCTGTGGAGCCCCGCCTTAAATATAGCCTATGTCCGATACGACTATAAATTTTAACAATAGCACCTAAATTCAGTTCCATAAATAACACGAAAGGTGTGGACGCGATGTTCGAAATTAGAACTCGACAATAAAAAGGTTTTAATACAAGATTTCGAATTCCGAATAATTTTTTCTACAATATTAAAGTTTGCTATCTGAAGCTTATAGGTGGGAAAATGCCTTGTTTTTGATTGATATGCTGGACTTTATATATTATTATTTATAGCTTCGCAGGCTATTAAACAGCTGAAACATTTTTATACTCGTAGAAGCCTTTTTATAATCCCCATACTTCAACAAAAATTTGAGTAAAAACCGCATTGAAATCGAATTCGAACTTTAAAAATTGCATGTGTACAGGTGTGAAAAGCGTAAGGTTTCCTGACGTATAATTAAAAAAAGACGGGTTGCACTCCGGGAGTGCCGGCAGAAGTGAAAACTTGATTATTAACGTTGTGCATTTTTTAACCCATTTTTTATGAAAATCGATTTTAAAAAAATCGATTTTTTTAATTAATCGAAACCCTTACAATCAATTCGAGTTCGAGTTCGAGTTCGAGTTCGAGTTCGAGTTCGAGTTCGACACGAAACACTACTATCCAACCGTCTTGCGGTTTTTCTAAGGTTTTTCGATCAGCACGAGAATCTGACGCGAGTTTCACAGTTTTTACCTATCCCACAAAAGTGCTCAACGCCGCTAAAGAAGTTTTCCCTTCAAAAAACAATCGATTGTTCGATTAATCGATTTCGATGTTACAACACTACTCTCTAACCGTCCTACGGTTTTTCCTCGGTTTTTCGATCAGCATGAGAATCTGACGCGAGTTTCACAGTTTTTACCCATCCCACAAAAGTGCTCAACGCCGCTAAAGAAGTTTTCACTTCAAAAATACAGTAGTAACTAGTGTCACAGAGTACGATTAATAGAGTACTAGTACCTTGTCTTCACATTTATACTGTTTGTTGCTTCTTCACGCATAGACCGCTCGACCGATTTTAGTAAAATTTGGTGTGGAAATACTTTGAGTATCAAGAAAAGACATATAATACTTTCTATTCCGGAAAAACGTAATAAAATCATTTTGGCGCAACGGAGTTGCGGGCGTCAACTAGTTAAGGCTTTCTTTTAAATATCTTTATTACATAAAATGATATTTACTTAAAATTAACTTTGAAAAACAAGTTATAATCACAGTAAGTAACAAAATGAAAAATGTTCGTGAATCCCAAAAGAATTTAATATTATGGAGCATCTGGTTCGAGTATAAAATATATCTTTTATGTCCCCTCCCTAAGCTGCTTAGGATATTTAATCGTCAGGGGACGCAAAATGAGTCCGGCAAATCTTACATATTCTTTTAAAAGCTTTGCCTCGTACAAATCGAAGATATAAAGGCTTTCTATGAATATTACTATTTATGTATAAAAATCTAAATGCAAACAACACTTAGTACACTACAGTATAATACTATCAGATTTAATGACGTTATTTTCATACTAGTTTCATTTAAACCTGTTTAACATCCCGTCGATCGTGGCAAAACGAGACACAATAGCTTTTTCATTGTTATCGCGGCCGGATGTGACCGCTTGGGGCTTCATGAATTAAGCGCCAAAAGGGACACACACGCATAATATTTATTCTCTTTTGCATTTACAATAGGTAAATACTACAGACATAATTTGTGGTAGGGTTCTTCTGAGTGTGTGTCCCAGGGCGCACTTGGATATGTCTCCGCGTAAAATTTTATGACAACCTGTAGGCGCGAAAAGGTTTGCATTACTCATGATTTGACACCAGTGTGTTATGACAGGTCATGTGCGGTAAACCAAGATGTATATAAAAATAATAGAAATATCCATCGCAAAGGTCGAACAGACGGCAGTACTAGCACATACAGTAAATAATCCGAACAAAACCCGATATGTCGCCCACGCCTTATCAGAATATTGATAGAAAAGTTCTTTCTTTCTTTCTTTTTCTTCTTTTTTGGCAACTTGACACAAAGGATGTGTATGTTGTGCCACAGACAAGGTAAAGAGAATATGGCGGGAAAACCATATTCCTCCTATTATAATTTTCATCATCGTTTTCATGTATCGTCAGGTCTAAAGTCTAGTCAAAGTCTAAGTAAAAGTCAATACAGTCAAGGAGTCAAGTCGGTCGATTCAGTAAAGTGGTAGACGCTTTACTGAAACTTTCGATGGAGTTTTGGAGGGAACACAAAATAGCACGTTTCTGGATATTACATCACTTTCCTACACTTGTGCATGAACACGAATATCTAATGGTTAATATTCTACCAATATTTCACACTAAAAACCCAGTTAACACAATTTTAGGAAAATAATATAAAAACACAACAGCACCTTTTACATTCCCGGCAAAGCTCCATAGAAAAGTTGTCAAATGCCGAACAAATCTTTTTATTTACTATATAAGCTGGTGCGGCCTCTCACGTACAGTAATATTATGTCCTATTCTTAGATTAGGGTCTCTTATTAATGCCCCTATATAGTAAAATAATAAAAAAACAGTTCATAATAATTTTAGTCAGTCGACGTTGTATAAGCATTTATGCATGACCATGTAAAGTTTTATAATTCTAGCACCAACCGTTTAAATTAAATAGGAAACTAAAGACGGAAAAATATATATCACGACAAAACTATATTATCATTTATCCTAGACATTCAAGGTCTTTGTTCGTTATATATCATGACAAAACTATATTATCATTTATCCTAGACATTCAAGGTCTTTGTTCGTTATATATCATGACAAGACTATATTATCATTTATCCTAGACATTCAAGGTCTTTGTTCGTTATATATCATGACAAAACTATATTATCATTTATCCTAGACATTCAAGGTCTTTGTTCGTTATATATCATGACAAAACTATATTATCATTTATCCTAGACATTCAAGGTCTTTGTTCGTTTTATATCATGACAAAACTATATTATCATTTATCCTAGACATTCAAGGTCTTTGTTCGTTATATATCATGACAAAACTATATTATCATTTATCCTAGACATTCAAGGTCTTTGTTCGTTATATATCATGACAAAACTATATTATCATTTATCCTAGACATTCAAGGTCTTTGTTCGTTATATATCATGACAAAACTATATTATCATTTATCCTAGACATTCAAGGTCTTTGTTCGTTATATATCATGACAAAACTATATTATCATTTATCCTAGACATTCAAGGTCTTTGTTCGTCATGTGACTTTTAAAATGAGCCAGATAAGGACAAGCAGTCCCTGTATTTTTATTACAGGTTTCGACTTTCAAGTCCGAACAATGGACACAATATTTAATTGATTGTACTGTCGGTTCTTGTTGGAAAATGTTGAACACTAATAAAACACAAATTGTATTTTATTAGTGTCCGAACAATGGAATCCCAAAAGGTCTTCCACTTGTGGAGTCTTGTATGACAGACATTAGTGCCAGGACAAACACCTAATTATCTATAGATCCTACTTAATATAACAAGTATTTTATCAATATCAGCTATATTAATAAAAATGAATTTAAATTTTTCTTAGTCTCGCTAAAAATCAAGAACGGCTGAATCGATTTAATTTTAGTATTGAAATATTCGTGGAAGTTTTATAAGGTTTATAAGGGAAGTAATAAGTTCACCGGGTCATCAAGTAGGTAAATATTAAAATTTAAGAAACACAAATTAATTATTAAGAATAGCTGTTTAGTTTAGTTTAGTAGAGATGGATGGACGCTCAGTGATCGCGGCGCAGTATTGCTGCTTGGACGTATCGACAGTTCTGTGAGTGTTGTTCAGTGATATGGGATTGCTATAATAATATAAAGTAAGTACTATTACTATTTATTAAATTTTAAAAATAGTTTATTAAACTTTGTTGTAATATTTTTTGTTGATTGATAAAAAGTTGAATAAACTTTTATTCTAATGTAATAAGAAAAAGTAAACCAATATTTTAAATGTTTAAATTGTTGATATTTTATTGATCTATTCATTAATAAAGTTAAAGGATTTTCTTTATTGAAATTAATTACACTAAATACCATTTTAAAAAATAGTTTTACTTTTATTATAATAATATAACAAGCACTAGCATATAACACTTTTATGAAATATACTAGCCGTCTCGGTGAACTTCGTGTCACTTAAAAACCTTCCCTGGACTTCAAGGATTATTTTAATTTAAGACTAAAATATTAGCCCAATCCGTTCAGCCGTTTTCGAGATTTAACTTACGAACACAATTGAAAATCCATTTTTATATATATAGATAATTCTTCTGTCTGTTGTCTGAACACAAGAACATAGTACCTATGTTCTTGTGTTGATACGTATTATTTTTAAAGTCGCTGGAAAGTTTTTTAAATACTTTCAATTCTACCTTAAAGTTTCATTTTATTACCTTATACCTCATACAACAAAATATTTTCAATTTAGAACTACATTGCTGTGCCTTTTATACTAACTTTGAATAAACATTGTTGTTTTTATGACTCATCCATTATTCTAAAGCGCAGCTTCTCTATAAAGACTTGTATTGTACTTTTATACTCTGTAAAATAAAGACAATGCTTATTACAGTTTACTTCCATTATTTATTACATTGTATTATTTAATTAACATGGAGAGGTTAAGCCTAGAGTGCATATAATATGGTAAACCGTATACAGGATATAAAACTAATGATAATACTTAAAATATGTGTGTTTGTGTCATAGTATTGAGTTCACTGTGGAAGAAGCAGTGCTTGCTGAAAGAGTTGTTTTTCTGTTTCTATGGGAAATACCACAGCACCATGAATTTGCCCATACAATAATTAAAAGAAAAAATAAATCACTTAAAGCGCTGCTAATTTAACAGTGAACTATATACAAGGGACAGAAACAGTAAATACTTACCTAAAGTATTATCACTTTGTTTCTAATGGGTAGACCTTTGGTTCGCACTCCTAGAGGGTGCAGGTTCGATCCCGGGTGGAGGCGTGTACCAATGAGACATTTTCTGATCTCAAGTACATAATACGGACGCTCATAGGGTGAAGGAAAACATCGTGAGGAAACCCGCTCATAGTTGGTCCCAGACGTATTGACTAGTTCTTTCCTCTGGACTAGGCCGACAATGTTGCGAGAATGCCGTATGCGCTTGGGCAACCATACGGACATTCAAATCTTGTCCCAGGCACTACAGTGTTTAAGGGAGTGGTTACTTCGCTCTGAAAATACTGTATAAATTTGCCTTGTTTTTTGTGCACCTTGTATATAAATGAGTGTGTGAGCAAAACATAGTCAAGAGCACTGACTATGTTTTGCGCACACACTCATTAATACTGAATCTGCCTGCAAGTACTGATTTGCCAAAATTTGTTTCTCGCACAGGAACCGTAATTTTTTGGAATAGAAACAATCCTATGTACCTTCTCCGCCATTAAATATATCTTTTCCTTAAATTAAGCATGAAGAGAAATCAGACCGATAGACACACTTTCGCTTTTATAAGTATGGATAATGTAATTTTTTTCCATCAGGCGAAATGTTTGCTCGTTTTTTTATTAAAAAAATACTGCTAGAGAACAAGAGGTGGCAGGTCGAGAATTCCGTTCACATAAACGCTTGAATAAAATAATTTGTGAAAAACTTCAAACAGCTGCTGCTACCACAGTATAGGTGTAATAAAGTAGACCATCGTTGCATAATCAATTATGTGATTAATCCTTTATTCGTTGGAAGTTGTAGTTAAATCTATCTATACTATGATTAAATGAATTCTAAATTTTGTTAGTCTTGCTAAAATTCGGGATTTGGCTAATTTCATTCTTGATATATTAGGAGAAAAGTGATACAAAGTTGACGGTCATCTACTAGTTATTATGGTGGTGTAATGGCTTAAGTTCACAATAACAATAGAGATTCCCGAATCAGCTACAGATATTAGATGCGTGCGTGTATGCGTGATTTCAGAAAGCTTAAGAGAGAAGAAAAATGCAGTTTTACGACTCACGCGCATGTAATATCGTCTATCGTCTTCTTACAAAAGCTGGATTTTGAAAACACGCCTAAAATACGCTACTGTATATTATTGTATTGTGGAACTACTATGAATTTTCATAAAAGTTGAAATTCAATAACTTTTTGAAAGAACTTGAGCGGTGCGCATTTAATCGTTCGTTTATAAAACATTTTGTGTTAATGTAGTAGACGCTACTACGTGAATAAAATGGTGTTTTATAAGTCTAAACATTATTTTATTTAATAAGTTACTTTGAATTATTTTTGCAGTTAGGTCCCATTTATTTTTCAAAAAAGAACTTTATTTAATGCTAATAATAAGTTTGACTATGAATTTCGATAAAAATATAATATCTTGCAGGCCATAGATATTTACGGCAAATAAATAACACGGCAACTGATATCTTTTTTAGGCGACTTTCTAATAAGTCACAAAAAAACTAACTTTGCAGTGATTAAATATTTTAGAAACTATTAAACTAGACAAGCAACAAAAGGCTAGGATCAAAAAAACTAAAAAACGGCTGCTACTGTAAGGTATCAAATATATCAAGCGGGATCAGTGTAAAACTGGTAAAGGTATTATAAAACCTAATGTAGCGATTAATTTTTCCGAGGGGATATCAAACTTTCTTCAATGGCAACTATTGGCTTTCATTATAAAAGTACACATTTGGCAGCGATTATTAGGTAGCTTTAAAACTGAAAATTGGTATTATAATAATGTATTTGGATATTGGAATATTGTTTACAGATTCGTAAATTCTTGAAAAAGGCGGCAAATGCGCTCGTGTGTCTGAGCAGTGCGAGGGCTGCGGAGCATTCATTCTTAATGAAAAGACTTAACAGAAGGCCTACTTAACCACGGATACGGAAGTGGGGGACGGGGAGGCGTAGCAAAACAAAAAAAAAAAACAATTCAAAAAGTCCAAAAGTAGGTTAGGTTAGAACTTAGACCACAACACAGAGGGAGCCGAGCGAGCGCAGCGTGCGTGCTGCGGCAGCAGCCGGCGACCGTTACGAAATAAAAGGGGGGATCAGGAGGCGCAGCCCCCCGCCAAAACAAAAACAAACACAATCCAGAAAGTCCAAAAGTTGGTTAAGTTAGAACTGTGACTGTGCTGCGGCAGCAGCCGGCGACCGTCACAAAACACGTTGTAGGTTGGGTTAAAGGCGCTAAAAAGTAAGTTACTCAAAGTAAGTAGGTTCATTTAATCCTGAGATTCCCAAGGGGTGCAAGTGCACCACCTGGCGCCCCCCTGCTGGCGCCCATGATTAAATCAACACAAATTAAATTAATCGATTTTTATTGACTTAGATTAGTTTTCCGTTCGATACATAATTTTTTCACTCCCTTTTGTTACACTTAAGATAGTCAAGAAAAAATTAAATAGACCAAGAATAGTTTTTTGCATGTCACAATTTGGTTTATTTAGATCCCAAAAAATGTAGCCAAAAGAATTTTTTTTGAGATCTTGTTTGTATTTATATCAGACCTTGGTCAAGTTTGTAGACGACCCCATTTAAGAATTTATGAAAGCCTATTTTAACTTTTTTATCCGCCAATAATTTGTCGACTTAGAAGAAATTCAATTGCCACAAAAGAAAATAGATAAAATTTCTATAAAACCTCAAAACTCATTAAAAAGCCACCGCTTTCTAGTTAAAATGCTACCTAAAATTAGTCGCCAAAGTAGTTTATTTACTATCCATTTTCAGTTTTTTTAAGACCCGGAATGGTATCAATTTGTCGCCGCGTTAAATACATGCCGATATTTACTTTGGCGTAGGCGTCTACGTATTAGCACTTTGTAGCTACGACGTAGACGCCTACGCCAAACGTAGACCCACAGTAGCACACAGAGCTACGCCACGTAGCACATAGCTACGTCGTAGGCTTTACGTAGCATAATATTGTAGACCTACGTGGCGTAGCAGGTCGTAGCATCTAGTTACGTCGTAAGTCCACCGTAGCTCACAGAGCTACGCCACGTAGCACATAGCTACGGCGTAGGCTTTCTTTATTTTTTTTATTTTTATTATATCCACCGTTATTAGGGCTTGTTGCTTGCAATATTATAGAAAGAGAATTAAGGCCGCATACAACGAGGATTACTGAAATTTCATGTTTTTATTTTCACTAGAACTTTGACCAGAAGTAATTAATTATAAGCATTTAAACATTTATTGTAGGTTTGTTACGTTCCTTGCCAAGGTCCCAGTCAGCTTAGAATTTTGATTTAAATCCATTTACTATTAAAAAAAAAGAGTAATAAAGAATGACATTTTCAAAATTTTATTTCGCCTAGAATTCAGTGAAAGTAAATGTAGGAAAAAATATTTTTACACAAAAATGTTTCAATTATGATTTTGAAGGTTAGGGTCAGCTTAGTTTTTGATAAATAGTAACAGTAATAAAAATAAATCGTTCCGATTACAAATTCAAACAATTTGTTGATTTGCAATAGCAATTTGCTTTTAAATATTTGCCACAGCAATTCCACAGGCGTTTTGATGGATAATAATAATTGAATGACATCAGTCAAATCTGTCTTTCAGGGACTGATTATCTTTTATAGAAAACCTAGAGTATGTTCACAAATATATCCCAGTATACTGGCCAGAGCTCCATAGGCCTAGAATCGCCGTGGTCCCATACCGTTGATTCGTTTCGAAATATTTGCCAGTGCATTGTCGAATATATTGTGTTTGTTGTGATGTGATAATAATACGTCACACTTGTCTTGCTAGTGGAATACCAGTACAATACAGTGTCGTAAGATGACGTCTTGATCACTGGTCAGTAAACTGGGTTTTATTTCGGAACATATGCAATATGTTTGATTTACAAATATTACAATATTGTTTTGTAACCTAATTATTTGGTGAGAGACTACCTTATTAGGTATCTTATTGATATATATTTAATAATTTACATTCGCCAAACGATCATTTATACGTTTTTGGTAGGTTTGAAACTCATAAATGCAAATATTACAGCAGTCGGATAATAATGTACAGAGTGCCTCAACAAAGAGACAGACATTTAAACGGATGTCTCAAAACATTGTAAAATGATAATAAGTACTTATATTAAACAAGAATTTTATTGAACATGTCCAATCCATAGCAATGGAAAGATATAACATCTTAGCACTGGAGTAAAATCGTAAATCTGCACAAGAAATCGTTAAAAATAATATTATCAAGCGGATAGATCCATATTCATAGTGACACCATGATTTTAGTATGATATGATATTATGTTAAACTATAATTTTATCGAACATTATATCCATTCTTTACACAAAAAATAATGTTGATCGAAAGTAAATACCCTTAAACCTTATTTGATTTTATCAAAAATATAATATTTTGTGGATAAAAACCACGACGACACTTAAAAGTAGAGAGCAAGAAATTATATTTTTTAATTATTATTAGAGAGAGAGAAATTATATTTTATGCAATTATTATTTTTTTGCTCACGACAATCTGGTGCAATTCTTTCAAATTCTTCATTAAATGAGGGATGTTTGATGCTATATAGCCGTAGAGTCTTTCGTGTCAAATGTCGTGTCAGTCATGCCTGTCTGCTATATAACTGTCTATTATGACAGCTATATCGTGACATGTGGAAGCTATTTCGTGACATATGAAAGCTGTTTGACACAACAATTGACAAGATAGACCCTACGGCTATATAGCGCCAAACATCCCACATTGTAGTTTTCATCATTAATTAATATCAATGTGATTGCGGCAGTTAGTGTAAAATAGTTGGTAGCGTTATATGTTGGCTTTTTAATAGCTTACAATTAGCCTAAACAATTGTTAACATTAGAGCCACTGTTATGCTTTTAATTAAATAAAGAAATAAAATTAGCCAAGTGCGAGTCGGACTCGCGCGCGAAGGGTTCCGTTATCCGTAGTAAGGGTACCTATAGAGCAAAAAAGGCCAAAAAAATTTGTTTTTGTATGAAATCCTACTTCGATCATTTATTATTATTAATTTTGTTATGAACTAGTTGATGGCCGCTATCTCGTTGGAAATTCTTCGAAAAATCGTTCATCGCGTGGGAATCGTAATTTTTTTCAGGATAAAAAGTATCTTCGGTCCTTCCTTCACCAAATTTTATTAAAAATGGTTCAGTGGTTTAATGATGAAAAGGTGACAGACAGACTATTCTAATTTTAGTATAGATTATTATTAAAGTTTAAATATAATGATTCTGAATTCTAAATTTTTTTCTATTTGTTGTTATGGTGACAACAAAAATACAATATAATTTCAGAAAGTTTCAGCTCTCTAGCTACCGCGTTACTTGATATACAGCCTGGAGACAGACAGACGGATAGACAGCAAAGCTAAGACTTCCCGGACCAAGGGTCTCTTTTGGGAACAGATTCCTAAAAACGACAAAGAAAATATGAATATGATCTGCATAACTATAATGAGTATAATCCACTATTCATTAAAAACTTGTCCAGCAGGTCAAAAACGTTACCTACCTCTATTGAAAGTAGAATTATCGTTTTTGAACTTGTGGAGGTTGTTATAAATAAATATAGATTCCAGGTGATGCTGCAGCGTCAGGTACAACTCATCGTCATGGGTCTACATCAGTGGTTCCCAACCTGTGGGTAATTACCCCCGCGGGGGTAAAATAGCTATTCTAAAGTGGTAACGGAGGTGGTACCTAAAATAGATGAATTGGCAGAAAAAAATTATAAACTGTACGTTTTGGAGAAAAACAGTTAAAGAATACCCTATCATTGCAGACAGAGATCTGAAAATGTTGGTACCGTTAGGTACGGTATTGCAAATAACCACCAACAACAAAAAATATTTTAACCCTTCTCATTGTGGTCATAAAATAACATCCATATCTGGGTTTGAGCCAAAATAAATGTACCTTAGCGATGTCCACCGCCTTCAACCCATAATTGTGGCTATGTTTATTGTATTAAACATGTTTTTTTTTTTATTTTTTAATTACACTGGACCATGTATAGTAAAAATTAGATGTCCTTTTTACACCAACATGCATAGTTTTTTTTACATAGTAATTTATATTATTTTTAATTTTTTTGTCCATACAAATGAAACATGTCCATTTCACTACCTCGTTACGATAATAGCTCAAAATTTCCAAAATTTCTTAGGAAGCTTAGGATTAGAATTTTATAAAAGGTTCGTGTAGTACCTGGCCTTCTCTTTTGTTGATATTTTACCACCTAGCTTATCAAATAATAAAAATAAAAATTGTTTATGAGAGCATCCTAGATTTCGCCCTTTGAGAAACAATTTGTGAGAAACGCTATTTACACCCCTGTAGAATTATAGGAACTACCACTTCTCTACATTTTTTAAAGCTAACAACATGTGACATCATTTATTAAAAAGAAAAAGTGTCAGTTTCCCTCTGTGTCTTGTTGTGTTGTTGATTTTATTTTGGTCGTCCATGTTTTTTGTGAAAAATTCCTGTGAGAAACGCACTTAACATCAAGAAAATAATTAATATTTTTGTTTATTATTAGTGCAAAGCATTTTGATAGTAAAGTGATCCCGATACAACAGGGTCACGCTTTTGTAGCATCCGATTTTTAGCTTATAATCAAATAAAGTGATTTAAAAGTTGCATGTTGGCATCATGTTACATATGCCTGTGAGAAACGGTCGAACAAAAATGTTAAACTAAGGCACGTTTATACTGGTCATATTTCTCACATGACCGTTTCTAAAAGTATTTAATTATATTCACATTTACGTACTTTTTTGTCTTACATAAAAATGACCGGAATGTGATATATTTTTACCGGACTTCAAAAAAAGGAGATTCTCAGTTTGTATGTATGTATGTGTGCATGTTTGGCTGAGATTATCTCGCGTTTAGGCTGAACCGATTTTAATGTGTTTTTAAAAAAGTATTTGTTACATATCGAAGAAGGTTCAAAAAGTCAGTCAAAAGGTTGATTGTTTTTTGAAGGTGGTTTTATTTTAAGCCGACTTCCAAAAAAGGAGGTGGTTCTCAATTTGTCGGATTTTTAAAAATATGTTTTTTTTTAAACGGGCTTTGGCCCACCACACATTCCCACCACTGTATCTCCTGTGTCGCCAGGATCGACAGCGGCATCCAACCACGAAAACCCTTTGATATGATCTCAGGGAGCCCGAGGGACATGCTAATACTGTCTTGGGACCCGCAACGAAATTAATCAGAAGAAAATAGGAGGAGTAGGAAGATTCCAATTTCCCTCCCCATAAAAGCGGGAGACAGCACAAAGTTGCAATGACCGAAAGTCAAAGAACTTAAGGGGGAGCACCACGGAAATAAGGTTAATACTTGTGACTCCTAAGCTAAAGCTAAGTTAATATTGGAGTTTATTGTGTTTGACTGTTGCCAATAATAATTGTGGCAAAAACGCTTGAAGGCACGGAAGTTCCTAGCGCTGTCCACGAGATCACCGTAGTATGCGACTCCAGATGTACAGAATAGGTTGTTTAGCATAGTAGTTCTTTCGTCCTGCCAGAGACTGCACTCCCAGAGAACATGATGCGCGGTTTGTTCAAACATGTTGCCTTCGGTCGAGCACTCGCACATGGGTAATGCTACTAGTTTAAATCCGTAAAGTTTGGCCTTAAAATTTCCATGACCGGTCAGGAATTGAGAAACGCAGTGATCAATATCCATCCAATGTTTGGATAGCCGTTCACGAATATTAGGGAAAAAATTATAAAGGTGTCGCCCTTTGGTGGAACAGTCCCATCGTGACTGCCATTCGGAGATTAGGCTATGCACAGAGTTTTCGAAAGGTTCAAACAATCTTGCTATTTTAATTTTATCGCGAGCGCTTAAAAAGAACGGGTTGTCAATGTTTTTTTTATGATAGTACATTGTCGCACGACGCTGAATCTCAAGGTCAACGGGTAAAACTCCGGCTAATACAGGTAAGGCTTCGGTGCTTGTGGTCCTGTAAGCTTTGCATAAGAATATAAGAGCAAGACGTTGGCTTTGTAGCAACTTGCGACGAGCCGCGCCGATTGTTGCTCTGTCGGCCCACACGGGGGCCCCGTAGCAAATGCTGCCTAGGTAAGTAGTAGTGTAAACCAATTTTAGGGTTTTGAAGGAGAGGCCCCATGTCGACGTAGATATTTTGGTAAAGGAGTAAAAATTGCGCTTCGCTTTCTCACCGGTTTGAATTATATGTTCTACAAATGTAAATTTATTTTCCAAGTAAAAACCAAGATAACAGAGTGACTGTTTGCGTTTAACGTTAATATTGTCAAGTTTAATGCTAGGGGAAGATATAAGGGACCCTTTTAAAAGAATTTGGTAAGTTTTATGCGCGGCGAATTTCAGGCGATTACGTTTACCCCAGCTCGATATTAAATTAAGACTATCATAGGCTTTAAATTCAATTTCGGAACGTGAATTTGCATGAACGATGAGAAAACCGTCATCGGCGTAGCCAACTAGTACGCACAGCGGTGGTAGGGGAAGACTTAATAAATCATCAAATCCGAAATTCCATAGTTTTGGCGAGATAACAGAGCCCTGAGGGCAGCCGCATGTTAAATCTTTGGCGTGTGTACAATGGCCAAGTCGAAGCCCGCTGCGGCAACTGCCAACAGTTTGGGCACGTCGCTAAATTCTGTCACGATCCTAATCCTTGCTGCTATCACTGTGCCGAAAAACACAGCTCGTTTTCGTGCCCCAACAAAGATAAAGAAAATTTTAAGCCAGTTTGTGGTAGTTGCCAACGTTATAAAAAACCTTCCGACCACCCCACGGGCTCCCCAGACTGTCCAACATATAAAAGCAAAATGGAGCAACTTATTTTAACTACTAGGTATGGATAGTTTAAATATAGGACAGTTAAACCTCCATAATAACAAGCACGCGACTTTAGAATTAGAAAAGTTAGTTTCTGACCACAATTAAGACTTAGTACTTGTTCAAGAACAATATCAACTCGCGTCGTTTCGGTCGAAAATGATACAAATTAATAACTTAGCTCGCGCGGGTATATACACACCTCAGTCTAGATTTTCAGTCACGGCCTTAACTAACCTTTCGACGTCGCATTGTGCGGTAGCCGAGGTATCGTGTCCTCAGTTTAGACTATACGTTGTAAGCTGCTACTTCCAGTACGCGGATACCGTAAGCCCCCATTTACATCAACTTCGCCGCGTATTACAATCTCTCGCGGGTGATAAAATTATTATTGGCGCCGACGTCAATGCATCCTCGCCCTTATGGCACGGCCAACTTAGGTACACTGACCGCGACCGTCGTACCGCTGTAGAAGACTTTATTGCGGAGTTTAACCTCCAAATTCACAACACCCCCGATGCACCACCTACCTATAGTAGCCCAACGGGCGAATCGTCGATTGACGTCACGCTATCCAGCGCGTACGTCCAGATTAGGCATTGGCATGTCCTTCCTGATGCGTCATGTAGTGATCACCGCTTATTGGTGTACGAGTTTTCTCGTGCGGTCCCGAGTGTAACCGTAGTCAATTCTAATGACAATAAATACAACGTAAAGAACGGCGATTGGAATTTATTCCGCTCCCTCATTACCGCTCATGCCGGAGACTTCACTCGGCCGGATTTAAACGTCGATGAGTGCGCGGAAATTATGACAAACACATTTGTTTACTGTGCCGATGTAGCCTTGGATCGTAGACCTCTTAAAAAAGATCACAACTGTAAATGGTGGAACAGTAACCTTCTTAATCTTCGTCGGGAATTTAGAAGGGCCAGGCGCAAAATCAATAATCTTCGTAAATCTGGCCACGATCGTTCGGATGGTAATTACATAATTAGTTTGAATAACCTACGCATTTCAAGGTCACGCTATCGCGCCGCCGTTACGTTAGCGAAAAATAATATGTTGAAGAATGCCGCGAATAGACTGGATAAAGAGGGCCCCTGGTCCTCTTTATACCACGAGCTTAAACCCGGTAGTAGTAATGAGCCAAGCTTTTTCTCAAATATTAAAATTAACAACTCTTACATTTGTAGTTTAGACGAAACGGCGAAGGCATATCTAAACGTTCTCATCCCAGACGACGAGCCCTCCTTGGATGATGAACACCACCGCGACATTAGGAGTAGAATGCTAGACCCCATTCATACACCGGCCTCAGATTTACCAACTTCGGAGGAGTTTAGTAAAATAGTAAACCTTTTGCCTATAAAAAAATCTGCGGGCGAGGATAAAATATCGAATATTATGATAAAACAAGCGTGCTTAGCGGCCAGTTCATCGATTCTACATGTTTACAACAGATGTATCGCAGAAGGTATATTTCCAAAAATTTGGCGCACCAGTTGCTTAAAATTAATACCTAATGCGGGAAACAAACCTCCTGACGACCCAAAATCTTACCGTCCGATAACGTTACTGCCTTGCGTAGGTAAATTACTAGAACGTCTCATCGTACCTCGCCTGCTACCCGGTGGCCCTAAATTTCATAGTCATCAGTTCGGTTTCACCGCCGGGAAATCGACTGTTGACGCGGCTATGGAAGTAAGAAAAATAGTAAATCTTTCGGAATCTAAATACGTGGTCGCCATTTCATTAGATATCTCCGGCGCGTTCGATCATGCTTGGTGGCCGATGTTATTATTAAAACTAAAAAATCGAGGTTGCTACTCTAATATTTATGCCATAATACGTTCTTATTTTTTTAACGGTCAAACTAAGCTTCGACTTTAAAAGTATGTTCTTCAATTATCAGACGCCTGAACCGATTTGAAAAATTCTTTTTTTGTTTGAAAGGGTATACCTACAGATATACTTTACAGATGGTCCCGTTGTCACCAAGTCTCTGATGATGGAAACCTAGAGATATCGAGTGCGACCCTCAAATTTTATATGCACGCACCCCGTGTTTTCAAGTATTTAATTAAGTTGTTCTGGTATTTAAGTCTGATAGCTATCATGTCATGGAGCTAAGCTGATGATGGAAGGTCCAATTCCTAAGAAGTTAGGAGTTAGGGTACAACAACAACATAATATCTATATGAGTATACGTATACACATTATATTGGCCTAAATATCTTCCTTAGACTAAACACAAAATATCATGTACATATTTGAATCCTATGTTTATTCCTATACATCTAAATCATAATTCATAATATGTCATAGGTACCTATTTGTTCATCAGTAAAAAGTTACCTATGTGAACGCATCTTTGTGAGAAATGTGAGAAACGTTTTTGATTTTTGTGAGAAACGTGAGAAATGCTTCTCACAGGAGTCATGTGGGAAAGGTACATTTATTTTGGCTCAAACCCATCTACCAGTACCTAGTGAGCAATCTGACGATGATGAATTATTATTGCACTTTTGAATCAACTTTACAGAATTTTAAATCTATGTACATCGGTTTAATACTTTGGGGCATGAAACTGTATGTGTCCCTTAATATAAGTAATACTTTATTTTGTTAAACATTGTATAATCAATTATATCATGTATTATTATGAGGAAATACTTTTTTTTTCATATTCGTGAGTACAGAACAAACATATTAAATTATTACAGAATTTTATTATAATACAAAATTAATTACATATTCCGTTTATTAGGTTGTGAACATGGCCTCTCTGTTAATCATTACTCTGTATGTCGAGATTACCACGTGATCACATCATTTCTGAAAATATTAAAATCGTCGACGGCTTGTTAAGTAAATATCTACCTTTCGAGCGCCATCTATTGAGCTAGTTTGTCTCAAATTCTAAAATTTCAGTGGCCTATAATCCCAATTTAATAATTACTGATATAACATCTACAGATGTTACAATACTATGCCAACGTATGCCAACGGCGTAGGCTTTACGTAGTTTAATGTAGACCTACTAGTGAGCTAGCCCTAGAACAATTTTTTTTGTGATTACTAACAAGCAAATTTTTTGTGAGTAGCTACATTTTGATAAGACGAAAAACATTTTTATTTTCGAAAAATCTCGAAAGTGGTACCTAACAGAGATAGAAAGGATTTCATACTTTGACGTGATGGTCCTAAAATATGGATTGTTTTATTTGTAGGACAAGGTTACTCTTAAGGCCCGATTCGACCAAACTTGAAGTTCCACGAGTGTAACTATACTGAGAATAATTTTACTCCTTCAATTTACTCTAGGATGTCTTCGTTTGCGTTTTACCACGTTACTCGAAGAGTAAACAATGCTCGGTATTATTACTCATAGGTTTAAAATGAACAATGAACGAATGTATAAACTGACAAAAATGCATGTGCTATTGTTTGTATTGGAATGACTAGTACGCCATAACAATTTAATTTCATAGAGTAATACAGTAAAATGTCAATGTCAAATGCATGACGTTGACGTGCAATGCATAATTGCATACCTAAGTCATAAGTTTATTTTTCCCTATGGCATAAGTTCAATGTAATTTTTTTTTAAATCCGTTATTTTTCATAGGTTGCGTTTGTTTTGTTCGATTTAGTACGTACATATTATAATATATAGGTAATAAAGATGAGCAACGAAAAAAGAAAACGAAGTCCAAATTGGCTTCCATCAAAAAAACAACTTTTAATAGATCTGGTAGAAAAGCATATTTTTAATATAGGTACTTAATTGAAAATAAAATAAAACGGACGGCGTTACGATCAAATTCAAATTCGCGGAATGGCAAGTAATATCCATAGAATACAATAGCCGTTTTAATACAATAATTAAACGTTCCATTGCGTCGAATTTTTAGGAACAATTAAAATTAAATATGAAATATAACACTTCTTTTTTAAAAATGACCCATCACAATGACACCGACCGTAACAGTTGGATTCTTATTCAAAGGTTGACACCACAGATGTTGACACCCTGCTGTGCAACTATTCGCAGTTTAATATTTACTCCATCAAAATCGCCCGTGTATTATTTACTACCGTGTAAGTAATTTACTCTTGGATTAGAAGTTGGTAAAACGCCAAACCAGCTTACTCTTAGATTAGGAGACTGTTATACTCGGGTAAAATTTTACTCCAGTTTGGTCGAATCCGCCCTAAATGATATAACTATTAACCTACCAATATACCAAAAATCAGCTGGTTAGGGTTCCGTTTTAGGGTTCAGTAGTCAACCAAGTTTTGTTGATTACAGAACCCTAAAACAGAACCCTAACCAACTGATTTTTGGTACATTGGTAGGTTAATAGTTATATCATTTAAGAGTAACCTTGTCCTACAAATAAAACAATCCATATTTTAGGACCATCGAGTCAAAGTATGAAATCCTTTCTATCTCTGTTAGCTACCACTTTCGAGATTTTTCGAAAATAAAAATGTTGTTCGTCTTATCAAAATGTAGCTACTCACAAAAAATTAGCTTGTTAGTAATCACAAAAAAATTGTTCTAGGGCTCCCGTACTTAGGCCAAAGAGCACATAAAGCTACGCGGCGTCGCATGCAGCTATGACGTAGGCTTTACGACAGGCTAGCTAAATTCACTTTATACACAAGTTTTTATAGCTACAATAATTAATTTAATAATATGTTATAAAATGCCTATTACTTGAGTTTTCAAATAAAATATTTCTTTCATTTTATATCCGTATCATTATTTAAATTTGCCAGTGTTTCTTTCTCATTTTTGTTAGTTTTTAGCATAACAATAAATATGCTTTACCAAAAAAACCTTGTTAATAATAATATTAATATTTATAATTGCGGTAGTGTATCAAGTTTAAACGGTTCAACCGATTTAGATGAAATTTAAAGTGGAGATACTTTGAGTGACAAGGAAAGGACATAGAATAGTTTTTGCTGTGGAACAATGTACGGTTACCGCATGATAATGCGATTTTTAATGCAGTAGAGTTCGTGTCATCTAGTTGATATATTAGTCTCAAAGGGGTGTACGATAAAGGTTTTCCTGTCGTTAAAACATTCGACAAACTTTTCGTCACACGTCGAAAGTTATTCAAAGCATAAGTAACTTGTATGAAGTTATATTAGGAAGGAAATATCCTGTTAGTGACGCTTTCGGTACAGCTTGGAGCAGACGAGCCACAAGCGACACATGTCTAATGAGCCGTTGCAGGTTGAGATTTCGTGGAGGAGGGTCAAGCGCTAGGCTATGGATGTGGAGCGTAGCATGCCCGTATAAAATTTGTTATGTTTCCCTGTTAATTAACCTAGGAAGAGTAACTGACTTTTGGGGCCCCGTATAGTTGATACTAGCTGTGCTTCTGACACATATAGTAATAAGCACATCATTTTATATGTCAAAAATAAGAGATTGATTTTATAATTACCTGGATAGTAATTATACTTACATTGAAGGTTGTATTGTGTTTTCGCCTCCAAAGAATTCGCATGTTCTATAACCACATTCCTATCGAGTTCGCTTACAAATTATTAAAATAATAATAATTGCAAATTCAAAGGATCTAAAAATAATTGAGGATTCTTCTGCTTTTAATGAAAGACAGTAGGTGCAAATAATAAAAAAAATCTCGAGCTTTATCTCATAAAAATAGTTTTATTTCCATATAGATTACAAAATAACTCTTTTTAGAAATGCCTACCACAGGCTGTGAAAATAAAAAATATGCCATCAGAAGCGACCACTCGTGTACCGTCTGCACCGACCCTTATACATTCAACCCTTGCTACGGAGCAACATATTACATTCTGTGTCGTAATATCGTACGCCTTAAACGACGTAATCCCCCTAATATAAATGTGAAAGATTTTATGGGTAAATAAAATGTAAAACAACAACGTAACACGTAATAGCATGATGTTATAATTTGTATCTCACACGACGCCCGCAACTCCGTTGCGTCTTTGTATATCACGCAAGAACTGTAAATTTTTGCGGGATAAAAAGTATCCTTGATTATTTATCGGGACTCAAAGTATCTTCATACCAAAGAACAATGGCCAAATCGTACCAGGTGGGCGGTGGCGTCCCGATATGCCATTAGTAGCAAAAATTCCCTTATATTTTAAGGCATCGAAAATCATTAGAAATATGTCTTTAAATAGCCACAAAAAAAAAGATCAATATATTTTAGTTTCGTTATGTTCTGACAGCCGGCGATCATTCGCATTCGTTATATTTTTTGACTCTAGGAAAAGTTGAAATAATTAGAAACGAGATCGCCGAATATACACTTGTAGGCTACACCGCAGTCGAGAAAAAGGTAGTTCTTAAGTCTAACCTCAAAATAATTGTAAACGTTATTAGTTATTATAAAAAATCGTGGCTATTTAGACATAAATCTCAAACGGAATTATGTTTAGAGCATAAGAACAACCAAATCTAACTATAGTTTATTTTGGGACATCAAAAATAAAAGTCGAGTCCAGCTCCTATACAAATTTGGCCATGATTCTTTCAGCAAAATCGGTTTCGTGGTTTGGGCGTGAAGAGGTTGTTAACAGACAGACACACTTTCGTATTTATTTTTCGGTATTTACAGCTTTACAAGCCGTGTTACTTCACAAGTCACAAAAATGTAGCAAATGGGTATTATCATATTTAAGAACTAACTATAAAAATAAAATAATAGAAATAACTAACTATAAAGTACGTTCTCTGGACTTCTATATATTTAAAGACTCATCCAAACCGGTTCAGACTAAATAAAGAGTCATGGCCTTTGTATAGGAGCTGGACTCTGGATTGTTTAAGAAAACAATTGATTAAAATTAGTATCTTCTTGTCAAATTTCTTCAAAATAGATTAAATAGCTTAAGCGAAGATCATAAAAGTTTATTGTGCAGGAACCGTACATTTTCCGGGACAAAAATTATCCCTTGTCCTTTCCCGAGACTCAAAGTATCTCCATACTAAATTTCATCAAAATAGAATAGTTTAGGCAAAAATTATAAAAGTTTATTGTGCAGGAACCGTACATTTTCCGGGACCAAAAGTATCCCTTTCCCGAGACTCAAAGTATCTCCATACCAAATTTCATAAAAATAGACTGAATAATTCAGGCGAAAATCATAAAAGTTTATTGTGCGGGAACCGTACATTTTCCGGGACAAAAAGTGTCCCTTGTCCTTTCCCGAGACTCAAAGTATCTCCATACCAAAATTGATCAAAATCGATTGAATAGTTTAGGCGAAAATCATAAAAGTTTATTGTGCGGAAACCGTACATTTTCCGGGACCAAAAGTATCCCTTGTCCTTTCCCGAGACTCAAATTATCTCCATACCGAATTTCATAAAAATAGACTGAACAGTTTAGGCGAAAACATTAAAGTTTATTGTGCGGGAACCGCACATTTTCCGGGACAAAAAGTATCCCTTGTCCTTTCCCGAGACTCAAAGTATCTCCATACCAAAATTCATCAAAATCGATTGAATAGTTTAGGCGAAAATCATAAAAGTTTATTGTGCGGGAACCGTACATTTTCCGGGACAAAAAGTATCCCTTGTCCTTTCCCGAGACTCAAATTATCTCCATACCAAATTTCATCAAAATCGATTCAGTAGCTTACGCGCAAATCATAAAAGTATATTGTGCAGTAACCGTACATTTTCCGGGATAAAATATATCCTATGTCCTATTCCTGGTTCTGAGCTACCTCTCCACCAATTTTCAGCCAAATCGGTTCATCCGTTCTTGAGTTATAAGTGGCGTAACTAACACAACTTTCTTTTATATATATAGACTAGCTGTTGCCGACTTCGTCCGCATTAACATAGTATAATAACAAAGATGGATGATTTTCCCCTTTTTGTGGTTCCTTATAAAAAGGGTAAAAACGGGACCCTATTTAAGCAAACGTCAAACGCAAACGTCAATAAACTTTCATATTTCTAACTCAAGACATGACGGACTTTCATTGAAACTTTCTACCCCAATTTCACCTTTTTGGGGGTAGAATGGGGATTGTCCATTTTTTTTAATTTTGCTCATTACAAAAACATTTCGAGGAATCAGGTCAGTGATCGTTTTTCTGTATATAAACGAAAAAAATACCCATTAGTTACTTATATTTTTGAACAAATATGTTTAACCTTAGTTTGACCTTCAATGGCGTTAAATTAGCAATAAATTCGACCAACATTACGTTTCGAACTTTTGATAAGCTTCTCGTATCAGTTTTCACATAATGAAAACTTGCATTTGACGAACCAGCCATTATAAATATGATTGAAAGGAATTAAAACATACTGCAGAGGTTAATTATTGGCCGCCGATGATGACGTCAGAGCGAAACTTTAAAAATTTATTGAGAAAAAACTAGCCAATGAATTTCAAAATTATTTAATTTATATTCTTAAAATACCCTATTTTAACGAAAAAAAAAAATAAAAAGTACATGTGATTTTTTTTGGACAATGCCCATTACCAGAAACGCTTAAATACGTATCCATTCATTTTTAATCAGTTGCACAAAAATAAAGTTTCATGTTTCTGACTCAAGAAATGACGAAGTTTGATTCAATCTTTCAACCCCAATTTCGCCCCCTTGGGGGTAGAATTTCCAAAAACGCTTAAATAACTATCCATTCGTTTTTAATCAGCAGTCCAAAAATAAACTTTCATGTTTAAACTTTCAACTTAAGAAATGACGGACTTTCATTTAAACTTTCAACCCCTATTTCACCCCCTTGGGGGTAGATTTTCCAAAACACGTATCCAATCATTTTTAATCAGTAGCCCAAACATAAAATTTTATGTTTCTAACTCAAGAAATAATGGACTTTCATTCACACTTTCAACCCCAATTTTACCCCCTTGGGGGTAGAATTTCCAAAAACGCTTAAATACGTATCCATTCATTTTTAATCAGTAACCCAAAAATAAAGTTTCATGTTTCTAACTCAAGAAATGACGGACTTTAATTCAAACTTTCAACCCCTATTTCACCCCCTTCGGGGTTAAATTTTCAAAATTCCTTCCTTTTTATATTTTTTTCACCAAATTTCATGGCTGTAACTTTAACAGTTTTTGCTCAGCGATGATGAGTCAGTCAGTCAGTCAGTCAGTCAGTCAGGACATGTAATTTTATAAGTATAGATTACATAGATAGATATAGAAGGATAAATTATTTATGAATAATAATAAAAGAAAAAAGTGTACAGCTATATTATAGCTGTACACTTTTTCTTGAACAAAGAAGGAAATAGTTATTTTTATCGCATTCAGTTATGTGAAAACTTCTATGGGTTTTCTATGTGACAGATTTATGTCGATATTAAACAACGCTTAACTGAAATTGATAGGGCAAAATAAAAGGGCCCTTTTTGTTAGCCGCACTCGCTTGGACCCTTTTCGGAAAGTTTTGTCATAATATAAATGACCCTTGCAGGTTATTAGCATATTATACGTGGACATTGTCTGAATCGAGTAATTAATAATAATAAAACTGACCACTAACTGTTGGGACTTGGGTCCTTAATATGAGGAGGATTAGGTCGCGTTATACGTATTCTATAGCTGGCAGATTTTATATGTCACGAAATTTTTCAACTTTATTTTTGGTCAATGGTTTCTGTTAACCGTGTAAATTACTTCAATAATGAATTAATAAAACAATACAATAGAAATACAAAACAACTTTCTATAATTGTTTAATACAAAGTTGTTTGGTTCTGTATCAAACAACTGTTTTACTTTCTATTAAGTATATTGTATTTATATTAATAGCAAATAATTAAATAATCAATAATAATACATGCAGTAGTTTTGTCAAATATTATATTACTCGTATTGTAGAAAGCTGCTGCCTTATGTTTATATGATCACAAGTTTATAAAATTTCTCATATTTACATAATTATCATTACTCATTAGATTTTTTTTTTAAGTTTTAATTTTTTAATTTAGTCGAATAGGCTCCGAAACTACTAAATTGATTCTGATTAGATTATGACAATATTATACGCGTGGGATCTTATTTTGGACGTACGAAACAGCAAGAATAATCGGGCAACATAAAAATAAAAGTAAAAAATACTATTAACCCGTAACACATTATAAAGACGTGACAGATTACGGGTATTTTTTACCCCATCCGCCGGAGACCCAATATACCCAACGGGTTATGGGTATACTTCGGGTAACGAGGCTCTTGATCGCACAGATCCATCTTGTAACGGCAGGTGTGATCCGAATGACAATGGCGGGTAAATTATATTCAAATTTCGAATGCTACTTGATTTATGCGTGTTATTGTTTGAAAGCGCAAGTTCATCGTTTATGTGTTGTACTTGCTTATATTCCTTACAACGCCGAATGTTTAGATGCAGATTAGTTAGAACACATCCATACTAATATTATAAATGCGAAAGTGTGTCTGTCTGTCTGTTACCTCTTCACGCTTAAACCGCTGAACCGATTTTGTTGAAATTTGGTATGGAGATACTTTGGGTCCCGGGAAAGGACATAGGATAGTTTTTATCCCGGAAAAATATACGTTTCCCGCGCAATAAACGAATTTTGGCGCATAGAAGTTGCGGGCGTCATTTAGTAAGCTATAAATATTTTAGATAATTTAATGACACGATTGGTAAGTACTGCAGTTTTATTTAAAAACAGACAGCTTTTAAATTTGCAAAAATGAAAAATACTTATATTTATGCTTTAAAAAAAATCCACAGCTGAACATATAACCTCCTCCTTTTTGGAAGTCGGTTAAAAAGTAATCTCTCAGATAAGAATAGACGCTAAGCTCAATTTTGTAAATGTAATATTAGAATGGTGGTTTTTATTCATTGTATTTTTACTGACAACTTTGTACTTTACATTTTAACCCCTTGAAACATATTAATAATTTTTTAATAATATTTATTCAGTATTTACAATAATGGTGAGATACAAATTATATTAGAGCTACTATATTATTCTTTATTTAATTTGAATAAGTTCATTATCCTTTTTATGTGATTTAAAAATTGAGTTCTGTGTCTACTCTTTTTGCCAAGCTGTACGAGTATGTTATGTCTGTCACCAAATTACGCAAATAGTTATTTCTGATTTCTGATGAGGTCGCAGACATAATATAAAAGTGTGATGATACATGATAAACCACTTAACTTGGATTTTAGGAATGATTTTTATCATGACAAAATACTCGTCGTAAAGGACAACGTGCACAAAGGAGCATGACAATTATTGATATCTGTGACACTTATTTCCTATACTTTTCAGTGTTTAATAAATCCACATAAAAGTAGGGCAAAAGCACAATACGGCATCGCATCATTACGTCTATTGTTTCGACCGGCCCGACGAAAAAAGGCTCCCCGATTGCTCTTAACCCTAAAGCGACGATAATTTCGGGGTAATTCTGTGAAATTAGCCGTGAAAAGTGGTATCGCTTATGCATATAATAGATATATAATCTTGAAATAATATTAAGATCCGAGGTCGAGGAATTATTGGAATTATAAGGTAATTTTTGGCTAGAATAGTAGTCTTTTACATTATTATATTATGTTTTGTGTTTATGTAAAGGGACGAGGTTACGTTCAGAGAACAATATATTATTTTTTACCCGACTACGGCGAAGAAAAAAGGAGGGTTATGGTTTTAGCCTGGGTATGGATGTTTGTCTGTTCCCTCGTAACTTTAAAACTACTTGTCCTATTTAGACACATGAGGTGTTATTGGAAGCGTCTTGATTGTCCGCTGTTTATAGGCTACATGACTTTACGTAAAATTGACTATAGCGCCATCTAGGGCACTTAAAGTATAGAACAAAAAAAAAAAAATCCTGACTATGTTGTGTGGGGTATCAAATGAAAGAACTTTGTTAGCACATTTCAAATATATAAATTTTATTAGCTATTTCATACGGGTTTGCTTGCAATCACCTGATTATTGCATGAATTCATGATATCACTTCAATACAATATGAAACAACAATTAATTATATATACCTTCACCCTTGGCTGGATCTTGGGGGGGGCTGCGCCCCCCTAACCCCCCCCCCCCCTTTCTGAACATGTAGTCGCGTCGTTAGTGTTAAGTTTTAATTCTCCTGCTTTCGGAACAAAGTTATAAATTGAAAGTGAAATTATTGTACCCTAAACTAAACATAATATACTTTTTACCCGACTACGGCGAAGCAAAAAGGAGGGTTATGATTTTGGCCTATATGTATGTATGTATGTATGTATGTGGGTATGGATGTTTGTCTGTTCCCTCGTAACTTTAAAACTACTTGTCCTATTTAGACAAATGAGGTGTTATTTTAAGCGTCTTGATTGTCCGCTGGTTATAGGCTACATGACTTTACGTAAAATTGACTATAGCGCCATCTAGGGCACTTAAAGTATAGAACAAAAAAAATAATTCCTGACTATGTTGTGTGGGGTATCAAATGAAAGAACTTTGTTAGCACATTTCAAATCTATAAATTTTATTAGCTATTTCCCACGGGTTTTCTTGCAATCACCTGATTATTGCATGAATTCATGATATCACTTCAATTCAATATGAAACAACAATTAATTTATATATACTTTCACCCTCGGCTAGATCTTGGGGGACTGCGCCCCCCAAACCCCCCCCCCCCTTCCTGAACATGTAGTCGCGTCGTTAGTGTTAAGTTTTAATTCTCCTGTTTTCGGAACAAAGTTATAAATTGAAAGTGAAATTATTGTACCCTAAACTAAACATACTTTTTGAGTATCATTTGATTACCGTGTGATACCTGTACCCTTGGCCGGAACTCGGCTGCGCCCCACCAAGTTCCGGTCGAGGGTGCAGGTACCTGGAAATGTTGTCGCATCGTTAGTGTTGGGCGTGGTTCTTGAGATACAGCTTGGATATGGACAAACGGACAGGCTGATATTTTATCTTTGTGATCGGGTCCCGTTTTTATTACCCTTTGAGTAAGGGACCATAAAAAGGAGAAAATTAACCATCTCCGTTATTAGCCGCGTACTGACCATGCGAGCAGCCTCGCTGCCTCGCCCGAGCGTGCCGCGGCCGAGCCAAAAGTTGTCGGTTTTTGTCGATGCTCAAAGGCGCCTCGCACGTTTGCCGCGCACTAACACGTACTGGAGGGCAATCGCGCTAAATTTTTTCAACTGAAACGCAAATGAAACTCGGACGTTGATCGACTTTTGGAACGATTCGGTATCGCGCTAACGTTTTGACAGCTAGTTGAGACGTTACTGAACCTCAGCCCGAGCGCAAACGCTGTCAAAACAAAAAGTTGATACAATGCAACTTTTACTCGCACGTTTCTGAAACGTTTCTTATTTTGGTGTGTTAAATTGACGAAAATCGATGGAAAAATATAACATAAGCTATAATCAAATTATAATATAAGCTTATGTTTTACTTCAAAGCTGCAAAATAACACTACGGACTATTTTAGTTTGTTAAAAAGTGAATTGAATTTTGACATTACTAATTACTTCTTTACGTAAATATTTTTTACTTTTGTCACAAGTCACAACTCACAAGTCACTATTCAACACTTATATGGCCTTTGTAAAATACATATTATAGTAAAACAATATTATGAATTCAACTACGTAAATTAAAATCTCCCAAGTACTAATCATTCACATTCATATTAAGTTCTACCAACACAACTTCACCCGTGTCATATTCATCCATATGTAAATGAACAATTTGTCAATTTACCAATTAACACATCGGAAAAAATTTGTTCATATTTAAGCCAATCAAAACTAAATCAGAAGGGCGCTGATTGGTCCGCTGCAATGTCTGTCTAAAGGTCAAACGTTGCGCTTCGTTCGAGTTCCATCTAAGGTTGAGTTACGGTTGAAACGATAGCACGATACTGAAATTTGTTCAGACGCAGCGGAACCAAACCGTAACTGAACCACAACCAAAGCAGATGTGAACCTGAATTGAAACGTTTAAAAATAACGCGATTGCCCTGCTGACCGACCGAGCAACTGCGCGCGAGGCTGCCGCGGCGTGGCGGCTCGCTTGGTCAGTACGCGGCTTTATTTATTATGCTATGCTAACGCGGACGAAGTCGCGGGCAACAGCTAGTGAAACAATAAATAACTATTCATTTGCTCACTAGAACCAAATAAATTGTAAAATATCCTTAATATGGTCGTCGATCATTTGAGGAGTTGGGAAGGTTAAGAAATTTATTGAGCGAATTTTAGCCCCAAAATAATTGAAATAAAAATAAAGTTAAAAAAAAAAAACTAAAACCCGACTACTAAAACGCGCTCTAAAACGCCTACTATTATAGCAATACAGATTCATTGTAGATAATAAAATTGGGCATACATACGACCACGGCTATCCTTTAAACATTTCCATATCCCTATAAACTGTTTTTTTGTTTCGTACTTTTTAGAGCGCATTTTAGTAGTCGGGTTTTAGTTTTTTTTAAACTTTATTAAATTTTGTTCTTGTTCATTTTATTTGAATTGCTATAATAAGTGTTGTTCTGAAATTTATTTAGTTTACTAAAAATATTTTCATCTAATTGGCATAATGGTGAAGGCGACCTTAGTTCGGATCGTGTACTATAAACTAGTAAGTAGAACACGTTTCTTTGTAGTCTATATTCCAACAAGCACACCTTTTATTTTTATTATTGTATTAGTAATAATAATAACTTCCCCATCGGTTTCAGTGACGTTTAAGTTCTCAAGTATGTGCGCAGTACACATGTTTACTCTCTCTTTTTTACTTTCATAGCCCAGTGGCTATGAAAGTAAAGAGACGGACGGACGACTGACACGACGGATGGATCATTGTACACCATACACGCTACGGTTTACCGGAGAGGCCACCGGTGCAGGTATGCCTGCGCAGGTATCAGTCGAAAGAATTGATTTTCGATTTTGCTCCCTTATATATATATATATATATATATATATATATATATATATATATATATATATATATATATATATATATATATATATATATATATATATATATATATATATATATATATATATATATATATATATATATATATATATATATATATATATAATATATATTCCCATACACGTTCCGGTCTACCTGCGTAGGCATACCTGCGCAGGAAGACCTCTCCGGTAAACCGTAGTGTGTATGGCGTACACTTGTCAGACAATCAGGTGATCAGCCTGCACTATCCTTACCAAACTTGGAAAAAGCAATAATATGTTTCCAACGCGGGAATCACACCCACGACCGAGTCAAGAGCCACACTCCAAATCATTGGACCACGCAGGCGTTCTATAGTATGGGATACAAAATATTATATTTGTGGCGAGTCGTCGGGCAAGTTGCAAGGCAAGTTGCAACTTTCATGTAAACGCAGCACAGGAATCACGCCACCCGCTGACGTCACATCGCCTGATTCTCGGGGATGCTCCTACGCATCGCGTTAGCTCCGCCCACGGCAATATGGCCGCACGCGTATCGATTGCCTATTTGTCTACGCGTTGCGGCCATGTTCCCGAGCAACCCCGCTCCGACATAAAAATGGTCAAGTGGGAGTCGTAATTATTATTAATTATTTTTGGTTATAAATTGACGAATTTTGTAATGAATTTAGACATTCACTATTTTTAGGGCTTATTGTTAACTTGGTGTCCGTATCGCGAATTATTGTAAAATAGTGAATATATCGGAGTGTTTGTTTTTCGGCATCTTTTATTTATTTCCTTTTAAATTTAAATTAGTAATTTTGAGTTTTGGCAGTTTTCCTAAAGTTAAATTAAATTAAAGTAAATAGTAAATTCCTAGTAAATTAATATTAATCGTAGGTAGCTAGGTAGCTCCCCCGAGGCCCTAGCTGCCTTCATATTATTACTAGCTGTCCCGGCAAACGTTGCTTTGCCATAATATAAAGTACCTATTTCGCCCATATTATTTTATTGAAGTGACTTAATAAGTATGTTACCATAGCAACCTCTATCGCTATCCTGTCGCACAAACAATGGTCGCCGTCAGTCTTGAGTTGTAATAATTTACTATTATTTATTCAACAAATGCACTTATCAATATAAAAAGTACCCAGTAGCCGATTCTCAGACCCACTAAATATGCATATAAAATTTGGTTAAAATCAGTAAAGCCGTTTCGGAGGAGTACGCGGCCTAACATTGTGACACGAGAATTTTATATATAAGATGAGTCCGAATATAGTAGGTGGGTTATTGCGTATCTAATCGACTGTCTCCCACGTTAAAGTAAAACTCTTGTACATTTCTTCGATCTTCAAATTATTATTTATATTCTAAGTACGTTTTTGACCTTTTTACGAACCGGATCAAATTAGATAAAGCAAGTGTCAATAATTCCACGAAATTGATTTGTGGAACCGGAAGTCAAGTTTAATCAATATGGCCGACGTCTTGTTAATATTAAACGTGTATTGATTAATGTTAACAATTAGAGAATTATTGTGATTAAAGAAACAAAGTCCTTTGGATTTTTAGAGAAAACTAAAATAATCGGATTAGAGAGATACAAACTACGGGAGACGCTATAGATATGATAATTTTAGTCGAAGCAAAATGTACGGTCCCATGATATTGCCTTTTTCATGCAAGTACCAAGAAACACCTATAATCTATCCGCGATAAGAAGGGAGTGACGTCATCAACGTAATTTCAAAATTGATCAATGACGCTTCCATAATATACAGATTAATGGTGAACAACAGCTGTTATTACGTATAATATCAGGTCGTGGTCATTTATACTAATATTATAAACGAGAAAGTGTGGATGTCTGTCTGTCTGTCTGGTACCTCTATATGCCCAAACCACTGAACAAATTTTGCTGAAAGGTATAGGGATTATTTGAGTCCCGGAAAAAAGTACGGTTGCCGCAAGATAAACGAATTTTTGCGCAACGGAGTTGCGGGTGTCATCTTGTATTATAATATTATACATTATAAACACTTAAAAAATGAGTATTATGTATTGGGATAAGTCAGTCTTTGCTATTCTGTATAAACTTCATTTACGTTCAAAATGTCATTTGGATCCTCTTGTTATAATTTCATGTGTAAAATACTACCTCAACATATTTAATTTTATCATATTGGACGTAATGTGGTTTCACCTTTGTGGTAACAAGTTGAAGAATAGTTTCCAACGTATAGACTCCAGAGAGAGGTTGACAAAGGCTAAGTAATATTATTACTTGTTGCAGAACGTAGCTACTAAACTTTATTAATATAGTAAACGAACTGATTCTAGAAGTTGTGTATTATGTTAGTTGGGTTCATATTACGTTTGGAGTAATATTAAACTTCGTTTCGATTCATTTTGAGCATATAGCTCAAATAAACAAACGAAATGTGTCATTTTATTTATTTAGGTACTGTACAGGTTATTGATGAAATATTTAAAACTATAGTGGAGATTGTTAACTGAACGATGAATTTACTATCAAACAAAAGTAAACAAATAAACCACTACTTTTATAAAAAGTTTATTCACTTGTTTTACAATTACTCTGGTATTATAAACACACAAAACTACGAAAGAAACTCTAAACTCTAGCGGGCACCGGTCAACTCACTCTAACTCTCAAAATGGCGGCCGTGTAAATGTGTGTGGCGCGGGCCGCGCTGTGATTGGTTGAGCGCGGACCACGCCACCTTTTAAATTTTAAAATTTTACGCGTTACATACTCCCCCTTTTGATCTAGCGGTAACCAACGCGACGATCGAACCCTTCTAGGCCTACCTCGACCACGCTTAGGAGCTACGGGCTCAGGACATTCACCCTCGCGAGCATGGTAACGTTGAAGGTCGGAACGATGATATTTGCCTATAGTCTCATCCGGTTTATCCGGGAAAGCCAAAATATAAGTCGTAGGACTAACCTTTCTAGAAATTACGTAGGGTCCATCCCTCCTTGGCAAAAATTTCCTAGGGATGCCCTTAGACGCGTTGCTAAGACTGTGCGACTTCAGCAACACGAGATCACCAGGCTCAAGAGCATCTTCACTTCTGCGCGCAGCATCCTTATAAGACTTATGGCGATCTTGCTGCTGCTCAATAGTTTCCTTAGCCTCCTTCAAAGTACTAGCCATCTTGAGTAGATAAGGCGTTACCTGCGGTATGGTATGGATCGGAGATCAGTACGAGCATCTATAGGAGAGCGAAGCTCTCGTCCGAAAGTTAGATATGCAAGCGTCTGCTGCGTGGCTTGCGTGATGGAAGTGTTCATGGCAAACCGTATAAAAGGCAGTGCATCGGGCCACTGTTGATGATGACCTTCGACCAAGATTGCCAGTTGCGTCTTTAAGTCGCGGTTCTTCCGTTCGACTGGATTGGCCTCGGGGTGATATAATGGCCCAAGTGACTGTTTAACGCCCAGAACATACATCGCTTGCTGCATGACGTCAGTCACAAACTGGACACCATTGTCTGATATCACCCGACGCGGTACACCATAACGCAAAAATACCTGCTCAATCAGTATCTTAGCACAGCTTTCCGCAGTCGCCTCAACCAACGGGAACATTTCCACGAGTTTAGTGGTGGTATCTTCTACGATAAACACCCAACGCTCACCATTAGGGCCTTTCGGCAATGGACCGAATAGATCCGTAGCCAAGACCTCAAAACGTTGCGCAGGTACTGGAGTCTGCAAGAGGCCAACTGGCTTCATGTTCGCCGGTTTATAACGCTGACACTCGACGCAAGACTTCAAATACTCAGCAACATACCTTTTCATTCCAGGAAAATAATACCTCTGGGCAAAACGATGAAGAGTTTTCTCTACACCATCGTGACCAGCAGTTGCAGCATCGTGACATTCGACCATGATTTCTTTTCGCAGATTTGCAGGTACGACAAGCTGTGGCTCTTCGGACTCGACATCTTCGACATAGCGGTACAAGACGCCCTGAGAAAGATGGTAACCTCTCTCACTCCATCGACTACTATTAACCTCATCCTTACCTTCCAGGTCCAGCAAGATCTTAGACACCTCCGCATCAGCTAGCTGTGATTCACGTAAGTAAGTAGGTTCCCATCGCGGCGTATCGACTATAACCTGACAAACCTCGCAGCTTGAACGTCTTCGTCACAAACAGGCCGACTTAACGTGTCGGCCACGACGTTACACCTCCCTGGTGTATATTCTATGGTTAAATCTAAATCCTGGAGCTTCATCGCCCAGCGGATGAGTCGACCGCTCGGTGACTTGAGGGAAAATAACCACTTTAACAAAATTGGTGATCACTCTTTACTATGCAGGGATGACCATCTATGTACCCCCTATACTTCTCTACAGCCCAAACTACGGCGAGTGCCTCGCGCTCCGTGGTGGAATAATTTCTCTCCGCTGAACTAAGTAGTCGACTAGCATATTCAATAGGTCGCTCGTCGTGACCGTCTCCTTGAAGAAGTGCCGCACCAACAGCGTAATTGCTTGCGTCTGTCCGCAAGACAAAAGGCTTCGAATAATCGGCCTGTATGAGTATTGGAGCTTCGGTAAGCTTACCTTTCAAAAGCTCAAAAGCGTGTTGCTGCTCGGCGTCCCATGACCACTCTTTGTCCTTCCGAGTGAGTCTGGTTAATGGTTCGGAGATGCCAGAAAACTCCGGAATAAATTTCCGGAACCAGGAACAGGTTTGTAGGAATTATTTTAAATGTTTTACATTGGTAGGTACCTTCATTTTGAGTACTGCATCCACCTTTGCACCGTCCGGTGATATACCTTGTGGTGTGATAACGTGACCTAGGTAAGTTACTTCTGGCCTAAGGAAATGACACTTCGAGCGATTTGCGCATAATTTAAATTCTCGTAAACGGTTAAATACCTTTTCCAGGTCTTGCAGGTGTCCGAGGAAACTAGAACTAATTACCAGTATGTCATCAAGGTAAGCTAAAAGTGTGACATCCTGCAGTGAGGAACCTGAACGAAAACGATCGATGAGCCGTTGAAACGTCGCCGGAGCGTTTTTAAGACCAAACGGCATCCGCTTTAACCTATAAGTTCCAAATGGTGTGGTGAAAGCGGTCTTGTCTCTGTCTTCAGGGTGGACACTAACCTGCCAGTATCCAGAGCACAAATCAATCGAGGACATGTAGCAGCCGCCTTTAGTCATCTGCAGGAGGTCATCGATGCGAGGAATCGGATAAGTATCAGTTTTTGTTATTGCATTCAAACCTCTAAAATCCACACAGAATCGAAACGTGCCGTCCTTCTTTGGGACTAACAAACCAGGTGCGGCCCACGGTGATTCACACTCTTCAATGACGTCCACCTCTAACATCTTTTCTATCTCCGCTTTCATAATCTCCTTCTTAGCAGGTGTTAGTCTGTAGGGCGGAACAGCAATGGGCATGTGGTTACCTGTCTCAATGTGGTGCTCCGCATATGGAGTAGGTTCTCCCCCTGTTTGGAAGATGTCTTCGTATTGCTGCAGTAACGCCGCCAGGTCATCCCTCTGTGCTGGAGTAAGCATCATACCTTCGTCCGACCTCAAAGCGTTTGCAGCGGCGCAATCTAAAATGTTACGCAAGCCCTCGAATTTTAAAGGATGAATGACTTGAGGCCGATGGGCGAGCGACCACGTGTCGCGCCCTAAATCCAAGATTAATCGCGCCTTACGTAAAAAGTCTATACCTAAGAGGGTTTCATTGTTGTCTGCGTCTGGAAAGACAACAAACGATATGTTTACCGCTAAATCTTGTAACTTAACCGTAACATCGGTGAACTTTACTGGCAAACTACGCACCACGCCGTCAGCGAGCTTAACAGACATTGCACTGTCGCGAAACGGATGATTAAGTCGTTTAAGTAACGCATACAATGTATGACCCGCAATACTACGCTTCGCGGCGGTATCGATTAAGCCCGTTCCACGGAACCCTAAAATCTTTATATCTAAAATAGGCCGAGCAGTGACTCGGGTATCAACACAATTAGCGACGACACCATCATTCAAAGAATAACAATTTGTATCAACAGACTTAGAATAAACATTGGTATCAAATGAATAAAAGTTAACATTGGTATGAAGCATACCTTGAATGCCATTATGTAATGCAATACAGTCTTGCTTACACATTGATAGCATTTCGTTACAGTGTACAATATTACTATCGACTCTATGGCCATTCATACAAGTAAAATTGCCATTATCCTTTGTTCTAAATATATTGCCGTCCTCACTAGGACAATTCGTACAAGTATAATTGCCATTATCCTTTGTTCTATTTTTAGATACATTTTTGTTACGATAAACATTAGAGGTAACAATAAAATCGCACGCGTAAAACTGATTGTCTTTAGAGTTTTTTCTGCAATTTCCACAATTCGCACGTATTTCCCGAGCACCACAACCATAACAAAATACCGATTTTTCGGTTTTATCACTGTTATCATTTTTGTTAATTAGCTTTGGACAATCGGACCGCACATGTCCTGGCTTTTTACAATAAACACAGAAAAGTTTATCTGGTCTGGACGTTACCACCTGGCTAGTAGAAGTATGAGGGGACCGCGGGAGAGCTGCAGCCGCTGTGGACGTCGCCGGGGCTCCGGGCGCGGGCGGCGCGCGACAGCTGTGGCGCGGCCGTAACGGCGCGCGGCGTCGCGGCGCTCGTGGGCACCGTCGTGGTCACACTCCGGCCAGCTGCTCCCTGTGGTGGCTTCGTCGTCAGTGACGTGGACTCCGCAAGCGACTCCTCAATCAACCTGGCCTTCTCGACCAGCTGATCGACACTCGATACTGCGTCAGGTTGAATACGTTTTCGTATTCGTCGGTCCAGCAACCCGTAGATGATGTCGACTTTGACTCGATCCTCCACCTCGTACGGCAACTTCGATAGCGTAGCCCTCAAACGCGCGATAAACACGTCAGCTCGTTCCGTCCCTTGTTCGGACGCAAACACATTGGGAAACAGTTTATAAGCGGGTCGCGGGGTGCCGTACATGGCTCTGAGGCGGTGCAGGGCGTCCTCCCAAGACTTGACGTCACCTTTGACACCCTGATAGAAAACAGCGGCATCCCCGGTCAGCAGCATAGGCAACCCTCGTAAGGCGTGTTCGTCACTCACGCTGGAGCACTCCTTGAAGACCAGCACAGCATCCAGGAACGCTTCCAAGGCTTCAGGGTTGTCGGAGGCCCCGTCAAATCGTGCCGTACACTTGACGAAATTGCCGCCCTGAGGCACCACTGGCTTGCCTGCCGGGATTGGAACCGGTGACTCCGTGCTACTATGAGCATGATGATCAGACGCGCGGAAAGACTGCGCGGCGATGGACTCCAAGAGCTGTCTGTTAGATTCCGCCTGTGCTCGTGCGAATGCGAAGGCTTCTAGGAATTGAAGCAGACGATCGTGCCCTTGGGACGGAGCTCGGGCGTCGCTGCCGGCCGGCATGTCTTGACGCGTCTCGTCGTCGATCTGACGATCGCGTTCACCCGCAGTTGCTTTACGCGTAAGCGGCATTGTGTAATGTCGGCACTACAAATAGGCGAACGCGTTGGCCGACGCGTTGGCCAACGCGTTGGCCCAATGTGTAGAACAGGCGTTCGCGCGTTCGCGGTAGGTATTTAGACGTTGGCCGACGCGTTTGCGAGCTTGCCGCGCGGTGTCGGAATGATCAAAAGAAATTTGTCGCAAGGCTTGCGTTCCATCCACACATAGGCCGCGCGATCAGTTCGCCCGGAGCAGCGGTGAAGAGTTCACGTTTCCTTCTTGTGGCGAATTAACATCTAACTTGACGAAATAGCGAACAACATAAGTATCGAGTAAACATTTAAATTTATTGAGTTAACTATCAGAGTAAATCTGCCTGTGGAACAAAAAATTCATATCAAAAGTGCTAAAAAATAAGGTTCTTGGACATGCTATTTTCCTCACGATGTTTTTTAGGGTTCCGTACCCAAAGGGTAAAAACGGGACCCTATCACTAAGACTTCAATATCTGTTTGCCTTTCTGTCTGCCTTTTTGTCCGTCCGTCTGTCTGTCTGTTTGTCTGTCTGTCTGTCTGTCTCCAGGCTGTATCTCAAGAACCGCTATAGCTAGATTTCTGAAATTTTCACAGATTGTGTACTTATATCTGTTGTCGCTATTAACAATTAATATACTAAAAACAAAATAAATTAAATATTTAATAAATAATAAATATATAGAATAGAATAGAATAGAATAGAATATACTTTATTGCGTTCAAGATGTACAAACATAAAATATGGTACATTCATCAAGATACATTAAGAACGCAAAGGCGGCTTTATTGCTATTGAGCAATTTCTTCCAAGCGACCTTTGGTATCTATAGGAGTTCAATAATAATTAACTTAGGGTATACTGTGCAATAAAAACTATAAGTATTGAAACTTAACAACTAACTTATATTCTAATAATACATGCCTAATAATTACATAAACATTTACATTCTAATACACGAAAAATAAGTAAGTATATTATAAACTAATAAATACTCTATAATAATCAAATAATAATATTATTATACTATAATCCTCTTATCATACCTACATGTGAGTAAAATAAAAAATAAAAAGAAGGAGAAAGAAAAAGAATTGTCATTACATTACGTCTTATTAAATTTGGGAAGTGACTCTAAATAATGTTTTTTAATTAGCGATTTAAAATTAGAAATGCTTTTAGCTTGCCTTATATTAGTTGGTAACGAGTTCCATAAAAGTATCGACCTGACCGTAAAGGACTGTCCATAAAAATTTGTTTTGTGAGTTGGGATTTCGAGAAGGAGGTTAGTCGAAGAGCGCAATTGTTTAGAATGCGATGTTCGGAAGTTAAATCGATCCTTAAGGTAAGACGGTGCCCTCGGATCGTGCAGCAAAGTGTACAAGGAGGATAGAACACGCATATTACGACGAAGACGTATGGGCAACCAAGAAAGCCTGGAACGGTACTCCGATACGTGGTCAAATTTACGCAGACCAAAGACAAAGCGAATTGCAATGTTTTGGAGACGCTCTAGCTTATTTAATTTTTCTTCAGTAAGGTCTACATAACATGTATCTGCGTAATCTAATATAGATAAAAATAAGGATTCGGCTAGCAAAATTTTGGTTTTAATGGGTAATACGTTCTTAAGCCTTCCTAGTGAGTGCCACACTGCGTACACCTTACTGCTGATCATAGAGATATGATCTGACCATGAAAGATGTTCATCCATGAGAACACCCAGGTTCCTAACCTTTTTACTAAAAGGAACTGGAGTACCACACACAAGCACCGGAGGGAGGTTCACCCAGTCAATCCTTGAGACTAATCCCTGGCTGCCAATGATAATGACCTGAGACTTATTGGGATTGATAGTGAGGCCGTTACACTTACTCCACTCACAGATTGTATTCAGGTCACTATTAAAGTCGATAACTTTACTAGGAAGATTCTCTAAGGAAGACTGAGTGTAGATCTGGAGATCATCTGCGTACAAGTGAAAGAGAGAAAACTTAAGCATTACTGTTATTGAGTTAATGAACAAAGCGAATAGAGCAGGGGATAATACGCCACCTTGAGGAACACCAGCAAGGCTAGTTGACCAACAAGAGAATTTGTCATTTACTCGAACACGCTGTCGACGCCCTCCGAGGTAACTTCGGAACCAACCGAGAACTGTAGGCGAAAAATTAAGAGCCTTAAGTCTAGCTAAAAGAATAGCATGGTCAACGCAGTCGAAGGCACAGCTGAAGTCTAGAAGGGCAAGTAAAGTGAGCTGTTTATTGTCCATAGCAGATCTTATATAATCTGTGACCTTGACTAGTGCAGTGGCAGTGCTATGGCCAGGTCTAAAACCGGATTGGAAAGTGCTAAGAAGACTGTTTTTATTTATATAAGTCAATAGTTGCTGCTGGATTGACCTTTCCAGAACTTTGGACAAGAACGGCAGAATTGAAATTGGGCGAAAATCAGTTGGCGATACGGGTTTACTTTTTTTAGGCAATGGGATAATTTGTGCCCTTTTCCAGATAGACGGGAAAACACCATTCTCAATGGAAAAATTGAAAATGTGCATTATGATAGGTGCAATTTCATTTATAATTAACGTAATCATCTTTCTGCTTATGTTGTCGTCCCCAACTGCATTCGATGAAATAGCCATGATATTCTTTTTTATTTCTTCCACAGTAACTCGGTTGAAAAGGAAGGGAGGATAATCAGGTGTAGGCGCGGAAGAGAGTAAATGTATTAATTGGGATTTAGAATTAGGATCAAGAGGCGTATTGTGGGAAGTGAATTGGCTATTTAGGGCATTAATATCTATGTTGTTCAGAGTTGAGGAGGAATCATTATTTCTACCAACGCCTAGGGCCTTAAGGAATTTCCAGATTTTGGCAGGGTCACTTTTGTCAAGGGAGGAGTGAATATGGCGTCTTTGTGCATCTCTAACAGTCTTGTTGCAGCGATTTCTCAATTTTAAATACCTCTCACGGTGCTCGTCTGTGCCACTTTTTTGTATTTAGATTTAGCTACATGTTTTTGTGCTATTAATGTTTTGATTTCTTCGGTGAGCCAGGGTGCAGGAAGGTGTTTTATTTTTAATGGCCTAATCGGAGCATGTTTGTCAAAAAGTTCAACAATTTTTTCATTGAAGAGCTCAACCTTCATGTCAATATCATCAGTCTCGAACACATTGGACCAATCAATTTTTTGGGCATCCTCTAAAACTAAATCCTGATTTATTTTGTTAAAGTTACGCTGGAATTTAATGGTAGGTTTTACCTTAGGTGGTCGTATATTATAGGACAAGTAAATAATATTGTGGTAGGAAAAAATGTCTGCCGAACATTGGCCTCCTTTGGTGACATAGTTAGGCGAAGACACCACCTTTAAATCCAGCAGAGATGGTGAGCAACCTGGTGCATAGTGGGTAGCCTGAAGTGGTATCATGTGTAGGTTTTGACTGTCAAGGATAGCTTTAAATTTTCTGGATCTACTGTTGTCCTTAATCATGCAAGTGTTGAAATCCCCCATAATTATTGTATGTAAGTAAGTTGGTGAATGCGCTTCCAGGATATTTTCGAAAAGAGAGAAATAGTTTATATGTAAAGAGGGACAGTAGAAGACTCCAATTAGAATTTTGGTGTGGTACAGTGATAATTCTGCGAGAATGTACTCGAGATCACAGGAGGACTGATCGGATGTTGCTATCACTTTGTAAGGAATGTGAGATCGTAAATAAATAGCAACCCCACCACCAATCCTGCTTACTCGGTCATTTCGTATTAGTTGGTAACCAGGTAAACTATAACTAGTTGAGGGAAGACAAGGTTTTAGCCAGGTCTCTGATACTAGGATGGCATCTATACTCAGTGACTCGAACGAAGCAAGCATGTCTGCATAATGGGCTGGGATGCTTTGAGCATTAAAGTGGATGACATTTAAGTTCTTTTTCACATCATCAAAGGCAGCTGAAAGCGTATCATTAAGATTAAGTGAATGTGTACTGTAGAAGCTATCATCGTCAGATTCGCTAGAAGAAAAAAAGAAGTAGTCATTCATATTGTCATGTTCATTCATGTTCATGTAGGGTTATTCACTATTTATTCTATAAAATTCTATAAAATATAATATAAATAAATAATTTAAAATAATATTATAAAAATATAAACTTATATTAATAAAATAAAATAAAATAAAAATAAAAATTATTCCAATACACAATCTATTTTTGCTATGTAAAGCAATTTGCTTTATATGATTTGTGATTACATGCAATACCACCAGTGATAGCAGAAGCAAAATATTTAAACAAAGTATAATATAGCTTTATCTTTACCACAAGTTTTTTTTCCACATCGGTCACTGTTGTCAGTTTTCATCATAACAGGTGACAACTGACAACTCTGACAAGTGAGTTTTGGCGGGCATGTGAAAGAGTGCTGTTGTGTTTTTGTATTATTTTCCTAAAATTGTGTTAGCTGGGTTTTTAATGTGTAATATTGGTAGAATATTAACCATTAGATATTCGTGTTCATGCACAAGTGTAGGAAAGTGATGTAATATCCAGAAACGTGCTATTTTGTGTTCCCTCCAAAACTCCATCGAAAGTTTCAGTAAAGCGTCTACCACTTTACTGAATTGACCGACTTGACTTCTGTGACTGTATTGACTTTTACTTAGACTTTAACTAGATTTTAGACCTGACGATACATGAAAACGATGATGAAAATTATAATAGGAGGAATATGGTTTTCCCGTCATATTCCTTACCCTTTTACCTTGTCTGTGGCACAACATATATTAATTATTAATCATGATAATTATAATTTTAAGGTACCTAATAATTATTATATATAAAAAAATAAGTAATAAAATAATTATATTTTTTTAATATTATAAAATATGTAAAAGTGAGTATATTTCTTTGTTTGTTACGTTTTCTCGCTTTTTACTCATTGATTTCGAGAATACCCTTTAAAAACTTTTTGTTGTCCACATTTATAAAGTAATTATAAGCTGTGAATAAATATACAGCTGCAGCTGTTAGCGACTCAACATCCATTTTGAATCCGTCCGCACATTGGCGCGATCCAAAGCATACTGAATGACCTTCCAATGTGTGGATTACTCACAAGCACCGTTGCAAGCGCACCGCCAATGCGTGGGCCAACGCGTTGGCAGTGCGTTCGTCTATATGGGGAGGCAGCATAAGAAACTGTATTTACCAGTATTAGCACAACACAACAACAGTCACTGTTCACAGTTCACACAAAGTTTACGCGACACTTTCTGCAACAAAAGTTTCGTGTTTCGTGGCCCAAAGTTGGAGCGCCATTTATAGTGGAGATTGTTAAGACGTATCTGAATCTATTAAACAAGAAAACAAATAAACCACTACTTTTATAAAAAGTTTATTCACTTGTTTTACAATTACTTTGGTATATATATATAAACACACAAAACTACGAAAGAAACTCTAAGCTCTAGCGGGCACCGGTCAACTCACTCTAACTCTCAAAATGGCGGCCGTGTAAAAATGTGTGTGGCGCGGGCCGCGCTGTGATTCGTTGTGCGCGGACCACGCCACCGTCGCTTCAGTCGCGTACATTTTAAAATTTTACGCGTTACAAAACTAGATATCACCCGCAACAACGCATCCTTTCCTTTCCCGGGACTCAAACTATCTCCATACCAAATCTCTTTAAAACCGGTTCAACACACTTTCGCTTTTATAATACTAGCGGCCCGGTACGTGCTTCGCTACGTATAAAGTGAAATAATACAAAAATCAGATTGAACATCGATTAATGAAAAAAAATAATTTTAACTTAATATGAATTCTTGCTTAGGGTCTTAAATTACGTTGTCGGGGTGCATAAAAATAATTCAAATTTGAACTCAATTTACTACACAAAAAAAACAAAAATGCATGTTTCATCGCCAGTATAAATTTTCCAAGTGCTAAGATGCTGGGCATCAAAAAAAGAACTTAAAAACACTCTAAAGAGTAAAAGCAATAATTGCTATAAGCTGATTTTATGCAAGAGCGTGTCTGTTGGTTTGAAAATAAGATTCGTTGCGAAGAATATAAACTCAGAAGAAATAATATAAAATGTGTGTTCCCAAATAAAACCCAGCACACTGCCAGTGCTCAAGACATCTAGAATCAACGCCATGCTGTTGATTCGTTCCAAAATATACGCCAGCTCATTGACGTATAAAGAGTGTAACTAAACAAAGTGTGATCAAACTTTAGGGTCTATACGTGTCCCTTAAAATATAGAGTTCACTGTGAAAGTAGCAGCGCTGTGAGACTATTTTTTTTGTTGTGTTCTGTATGAGCAAGCGACCCAGGGTCGTGAATTCGCGACAAATCCATGACGTGGCTTTTGTATAAAATAGTACAAAAGTTTAAAAAAGTTCCTCTTACAGCGCTGCTACTTTTACACCGAACTCTACACGCCCTAAATAATTATCACTTTTTTTTGTTACACGTTGTATAATATTATGATTTTGTTGGTATGTCATTACAATACGTCAGTATAATATGCCGTTAGATACATGCCATCTTGAGCACAGCGATACACTGGTTTTTATTTCGGAACCTAAGCAAAATAATGAGCGTAAACGAAACAATTTGAAGATGGAATCCCTAGAATAGTTGAAACACTTGTCAATTCCACCGACTAGGATCGCGTTTAATTGCATAACATTTGTGAACTGAATAAAACTTTGGTCTTCGTTCTGTTCTCAACAGAATTTATATCTTTTATCACTTTTCAGGTGTGATAATCATTAAAACTTTAAAACTATTCAAATAAAGGTACATAAAAGACGGGTTGCACTCCGGGAGTGCCGGCAGAAGTGAAAACTTGATTATTAACGATGTACATTATTTTTTTTAACCCATTTTTTATGAAAATCGATATAAAAAAAAAAACGATCGTTTTAATTAATTAATCGAAACCCTTACAATCGATTAAATTTTTAACCCATTTTTTATGATAATCGATTTTTAAAAAATCGTTCTTTTTAATTAATCGAAACCCTTACAATCGATTAAAAAATATCGACAATCGAAAAAAAAACAATGGATTGTTCGATTAATCGATTTCGATGTTACAACACTACTCTCCAACCGTCCTACGTTTTTTCCTTGGTTTTTCGATCAGCATGAGAATCTGACGCGAGTTTCACAGTTTTTACCCATCCCATAAAAGTGCTCAACGCCGCTAAAGAAGTTTTCACTTCAATAATTATTATGCGTCAAATGTAATTTCTAAAATGCTGTTATGTTTGTTTTAATAAAGTACTAGACGGTGCCCGCAATTGCTTTTCGTCAAATTTGTTATTTACGTTAAAATCGTACTTTATACCGGACAAAAATTATTTTATGTTAATAAACTTTCTAAAACAGGTTCAATGGCATTAGCCAGAAGACGTTTATAACGGACAAATAAAATCACTATCGCGATTTCAATAATTTAATTTAATTGTTTAGTGTAGATTAATCGCTGTTTAATCTGTCACTGTCACAAAAAAGTCAAAGTACGAACTCAAAGTAAATAAAAATAATAAATACACCTGGAATTCTTCTGAAATACAGCAGACAGTCTGATGGGTGCATTCGTGTAGTATTGCGAACAAAGACGCAGCGCTGCCTCAGTATGAACCTTCAAAAAGTCTGAGTGCCTCAATCGAGCCCAATTAGTGGCTCCGGAGCTTCGAGTACAAAAGTATGATGGAAGTAAATAAAAATTTATCCTTCGATATAAATATATGTGCAAACGCACGACTTTCTATTCATTGTGGTAGTAAAATTGGCATTTTTTTTAAACAAATTGGGGGCAAACAAGCAAACGGTTCACCCGATTAAAAGCATCTACCGCCCATGGGAACTTGCAACATCAGAGAATATTAAAAAAAGAGTTGCCACCTGCAATCTGCATCTCTCTGCAACTTTATCATTGCTGGTAGTCGCTGTAGCCAAATTTTACAGTTTACTAAGTAAGACTAATTTATAAAATTCTAGAATTAATCCATAGAAATTCCTACATAGCCACATGCTTGTGTGAAATAGTAGATTACAAAATATTATTGCAATATTTTGCTCATAAAGTGCCTTGAAATTCCTTGCTATGTTACGTGTTTCAAGTAATGTCCATTACATTGTTAGTGATTTCTTGGTCGCTCGTTTGCACCGAAACTACACAATACGGACATGATGAAATTTCATATGAATATTTGCGAATATTAAAGCTGTAGAGCGGACTATTTTTATGTTTTGTTCGATATCCCTTTGATGTCGGTCTTTTGTTAAAACTTCTATGTTCTGGGTTATGCTGGACTCTTACGTAGGTATTCGCCCTTTGTCTAATATTAAAAATATTTTACATAGCTATGGCTCTATATGTAACATATTTTCTCTAATATAAACGTAGTATTATAACTTCTTTCTTAGGTTGTTTATTTGTCGGCTAAACCGTCATCTAGTGGTAGAAATTTTAATGAAAACAATCTATAACAAAGCAGTGAATCTGATAATTCTTGATGTAAGATATTCTTGTAGCTCGGTAGGCGGTAACTTGAGCATATATTACAAACTCAACACCAACTTGATAATCTCTACTATGCTTATCGATGCATACAAGCTTTTAAAGTGGGAGAACTATGCTAGGCCATGACTGGGCTGCAAAAACCAAACTTTGGTCTCACAGAAAACTGGTGTAAAATAAAGCTTATGTTTTGTTATTGCCGGTTATAGAGGTTTAGAGTAGTAGAATTTTGAGAGTCAGCTTGCAACACTAGAGGACTTACACGTGTAACATAATATAGTGGTGCGAGGGTCATTGAGCGGATTGCCTACCAATTGGCAATTACCATCAAGTGATGCTGTTTGCTCGTTTTTAAGTTCATAAAAACTATAGTTTTACTTCAAAATTCCTAAAAGCGACGACTTTATTATCTAAATTATATTTTTGTTTAAACTATTTGTTTGTTCTTTTTTTATCTAAGTTAACGTTAATAGTTTTTTTTATTTCATCACTACCACTCAATGATTCGGAATCATATCTATCCATTACTTTTTACGATGGGAAATATCTCGTAACAGGAATCTTCGATAAGCCTTTAAAATATGTCAGTGAGGTGGGCGGGTGACGTCACGCAGCCTGCTTCTAAAATACCAAGAAAGAGAACTTGAAAACATTTATAATTAAATTTACTAACAATTATTATTAAATCACCTTGATGTTTTCAATTGGCGTTGAAAACAATAGAGTAAATAACAGGGAGAAGTAAAAATAGCAAAATAAATAAGATCTGCTGTAATAATGTATCTATTATTTACTTATCCAATCTTTTCAAAAGAGGGATAGTTATTGTTTTGATAGTCTAGGTATTATGAGGTTATTTATTAATCCTTCGATCGCGGCAAAACGAGACACAATAGCCTTTCAATTGTTATCGCGGCCCACTTGGGCCTTAGGGCCGGAACACAAAAACACGACACGACGTCGTACGACGTCGTGTCGTGTTTTTGTGTCCCGGTCCTTACGGGAGTTGAAGCGTTAAATTACAAATTACTATTCTCACTGGGAAATAAAATGTCTCTAAAATTGCTAATTGTTTTAGCACAGCTTTAATTTAATTATCATTTCCGTACGCACGTAATATTTTTTTATTCACCTAAAAGCTCTTTAAAACTTTAAGGATAAGACAGATCGATTGCTAATTATAGCTTTAAATTAGCATTTGTAGTCACAGTTCTTATCGAGTGATAGCGGTCGGCAGCTAATGGTGGTGGCCGCACGCAACTCACAGATTATATCGTTTGCTCGTAATTTCCGTTCAGGCGAAGGAAGTACTGTCTTGAGACAAAGATCAATAAAGTTTATTAGCCTTTATCCGACTGTGTCAGGACGGTTCTCTTTTTCTGCCTGGAGGGATATACTTTTCGAGTTGGTTTAATATTATTTCTTTTGAACTCTACTACCTTAGATTCCTTACCTAGGGGTGATTACCAAAATTAAATTAGCTATGTTTATTACAGGCCTCTTCTTTCGTCTCACCGAAGGCGTTAGGTATTGTGCTTGTTAAAGTAATACTTTAACAGCACAATAATACCTTAAATAGTTTTAAACAATTTAAGGTAATATTATTTTAAAAGCTATTTTAAATCTGTATAGTGAATTTCAACATTAATTAAAAAAAGTAAATGTTGAAATCCGCGATATTTTAAAACTGTATCGTGGATTTCAACATTTACTTATTTTTTATGTAGTTTCAATAATTAGTAGCCAATGTATTCGAACACATTGACTACTATAATTGCCTTGTAAGAGAAGTAATTTTTTACCCGACTGCCAGGAGGGTTATGTTTTTAGCGCGTATCTTGTATGTATGTAATATTCTTCATTACCTTGTATCTCCAGAACCGTTAAAAGGATTTTCACATTTGAGGTATCGTTAGATTTGTCTTAATAGCCCAAGTGTTCTTAGATAGGTGACATTAAAAAAAACAAAATGGCGGATGTTAGACGCCATATTGTGAGGTAAAAAAAATAAAAATTCTGCCAAGCATATCGAGTGGGATATCAAAATAAAGGATTTTAAACACCGATTCTAAATATGTATATAAATTGCAGTTTTTATATTTAATGAAACGATAAAAAACAAAAAAAAAAAAAAACAAAAAACCCGCCTGCATGGATAACTACGATTAGAAATTAACTGAAAATACTGAAACAAGATGAAAATTCAATGATAAATTAATAAAACAAAACCTTTTATGTAACCTTTTATTTGTTTCCTATCAGCTGTAGGAAATACTGTTTAGGTTCTAGATTAATCAGAAGTATTTTCTATTTTTTGCAACAAAAATATTATTTTACCGGACTTTATGTATTTCGTAATTCGACGATGGTGGTAAAACGATGATACTCAAAATAATTGTATTTCAAAAGTATACAATATGCATAATATCCAAACAAAATGTTAAAACATAAACGCCTGAGGGTTTTTGTTCGTTTTGCTCGAAATGTTTTTACGAACAAGTTGCGTTCACAATATGAAATTGAAGTAAAATTATATTTTGGAATTCATCTAAAAGCCTTATACGTGTCATTGGTATGATGATAATAATTTATATTACTGTTAAATAAGTTGTCTGATAGTTAAAACATTTAAAACAACAAATAAGTAGAGATTCCCTTGAATAAAATCCTACAGGTATCCTACATTTTCTCTTATTAAAAGTAGCTAAAACTAACGCGTGGACTATTAATTATGGTAAATTTCATCAAAATAGGTCCTGTAGTTTCTAGCTACTCAGTCAAGTCATTAAAATTAAACTCGCTCAAAACAGAGACAAGTTGCAAACGTGTGCGTTCGCCCGATTTAGGTGACTGTATGGAGATGGGCTATCTACTGTACAGTATTATATTGTGACTAATTCTTGTGATTATATTGCATTTGTAAAGGTACAGGCTAGGCAGGCAGTATCATATTGTATATATCAACTTAAATTGAGGGAAGTCAAGAGCACAATTAATATTTCATCTTGTAGGTTCATATCTAAAGGGAAAAACAAAATGCGAATACGTAATTTACGTATTTTGGCCTTTTCCAAACACGCAAGATGAATGTTACAAACGGACAGGTAATTTCGACGATAAGCGTGTTACCAAACCGAAAATGTGAAACAGTCTACCTATAATTTTTTTCAATGCAGGGGGTGATTTTGTTCTAAAAATAGCATCCAGTAGATGAAAATAATATAGTGAAGCTAGATAATGCCCGCGACACTGTTGCGCCGAAATTCGTTTATCGCACGGTAACCGTTCATTTTTCCGGGATAAAAAGTATCCTATGTCCTTTCCTGGGACTCAAAGTATCTCCATGCCAAATTTCAAGAAAATCGGCTTAGCCGTTTATAGGGCGTGAAGAGGTAACAGACTGACAGACAGAGACACTTTCACATTTATAATATTAGTATGGAAGTATGGATAGTGAAACGAGATAACGTCCGCGATTCCGTTTCGCCGAAATTAATTTCTCGTACGGTAACCGTACATTTTTCGGGATAAAATATATCCAATGTCCTTTTCTGGGACTCAAAGTATCTCCATGCCAAATTTCAGAAAAATCTGTTTCGTGGTTTGGGCGTGAAGAGGTAACAGACAGACACACTTTTCCATTTATAATATTATACATGAAATTTTATTAAAATTAGATGACGCCCGCAACTCCGTTGCGCTAAAATTTGTCTATCGCGCGGGAACAGTACATTTTTTTTCGGGATAAAATGTATCCTATGTCCTGTCCCGGGACTCAAAGTATCTTCATGCCAAATTTCAGTGGTTTGGGCGTGAAGAGTTACGAGACAGACAGACATACTTTCGCATTTATAATATTAGTAAGGACTAAGGAGCTGCTTTACCGTTTTCTATAAAGCGATTTATTTGATTTTTTTGCCTCTATTTTACTTTAAATTTACCCGGTACATGTTGCAGAAGACAATTAAACTCAGAAAACGTGACACGACCTTGAAATACTCTGACAAAGCCCCACTTCATACGAACAATGACAAATATAAGTCGATCATTATAATTGAAATTGGCTATAGTTATAACTACTCAATCATTGGCCTAGTCATCATATTATTACGAGTATATTGGCACTTTTTGTGTACTACTCGTATAGGTATTCAGCCCATCGATATTCGATATATCCTTACAGATTCCATACTAATATACTTACTTAATATTATAAATGCCATATTGTGGCTGTTTGTCTGTTACCTCTTCACGCCCAAACCGCTTGACCGAATTTGCTGAAATTTGGTATGGAGGTATGTACTTTGAGTCCCGGGAAACGAATAAGGTGCTTTTTATCCCAGAAAAATGTATGGTTCCCGCGCGATAAACGAATTTTGGTGCAAAGAAGTTGCGGGCGTCATCTAGTTTTGATTAAAACGTTATTTTATTTATTTATTTTATTATTAATTGGCACTTAAAACTAAAACTCAAATAAAAAAAAATCAGTTTCAGTTCTACATTGATGTAAAAATATTTTATTCTTTTTTTATGTATAAAGCTTCTAACTTAATGCGGTCCATACTATACTTTCCAAGTTTCAACGTGAAATACGGACTGACATAGAGACATGAAGAATCCATAAGAGTTCTGTATTTTGCCATTTGCCTACGGAACCCTAAAATGGCGTTGGGCATTACTTACGTTTCTTGGAGTTTAAACCCGGATTAAATTAACTATAATCAATAAATAAATGCGTGTGGGGAGGTTGGGCGAGGTGGCTGGTGATCAATCACCGAGTCAGGGAGTGGGTGAAGCCTGGCCCACGGCAATATACTTTATAAACAGTATTTTAAGTTTGTACAAAATATGGACGAAGCACGAGCGATACGTCTCGGATCTCGGCGTGCAACAGTCGTTAAATATATCGCACGGAGTGTTGTCTCTTAAATAGTAACTAAACGAATATTTTCAATTAAAAATCACAATTACACTCATTTACGTAATTTTAATTTAAAAAACACAGATCGTCAAACAATATTCCTTTATCATGGAAACCTTTGAAATGTCTTCTTTCCAAGAAAAAACATCAAAATCGGTTAATAAACGGTTTATACAGTTATCCACGAACAAATATTAAAAAAAATGTATACGGCCGAATTGAGAAACCTCATTTTTTGTACTTGGTTAAAGACTACACAGAAACGCAAATATTGAAATGCTCACCGCAAAGCTGTAGGTATTTTTTTCCAAACAAGCGTGGAGTTAGACTACTGTATGTATGTAGTACCGTGCCTTGGTGAAGGCGCCATAACGGTACGGTTTTCATTAGAACACTTTTTCCCCAAAAAGGTTTTTGATCTTAATCTTGTCACGTAATGTCAGAAAGTTTTCCGAAAATCGTCGGAGATTTTTATTTCCCGATTGGTCCCACACCTGCTAATGTGATTCGGGAACATTTGAAAAATGAAGTGAAAAAATCCATGTTTTTAGTGAAATTTCGTATGGGTGGATGGACGGAAGTCACGAGTCTTTTTCTCGAGGAATAATAATTTACAGATATGCTATTACTGGAACCTAATGAAGATCAAACCATCAGTTAAATTGAATTAACTGATGGTCTTCTCATTTCAATAACCGATAGTACTATAATAATTTTTATTATACAGTATGCACTAGATGACATCCACAACTTTGTTGCGCTAAATTTTGGCTGTCACGCGGGAGCCATAGATTTTTTTGAAACAAAATGTATCCTGTGCAAGGACATGCATACTTTGTGATACGGGAAAGGTCTCTCGAACTATCTGCATACAAAATTTTACCGAAATGTTCAGCCGTTTAGATGTGAAGAGGCAACAGCGACGCTAAAATGGTCACATTTAGCAATTCCTCTTAATCAATTCAGCAAATGAATTGTAAAAACTGTCAAGCTGACGAATGTCAAATTGTACGCACTCTGCTTGCAATTCATGTCTAGTAATTAGACATGAATTGCAAGCAGAGTGACCATTTTGCGATTAAAAAAAAACGAATCATATTATGATTCATAATAAGACCCTCCAAAGCTTTTAGCCCCGCAGAACAGACAGAAAACACACTTCTAGCGTTAGAAGATAATCTTCTTATTATCTTCACGTACCAAATGACATGTACACTATAAACTACGAAAGCACATTTATCGTGTCTGGTGGCCATTAAATATTTTATGAAATCCCAATCAGTAGTAAAAGCAATTGGATCATGCAAGTTGTATTGGAGAATATTCCTGTAAAACGAAAAGAAAAATTAATTATTGAAGAGTGAGTGGATGAAGTAGGTAACTAAAATTTTTATACGACATAAGAACTTGTTTTTCTCAAAACTCATTTTTTCTTATAATTTGAACAAACTTTGTAACTTATTTACTTCATCATCTAGCTAATGCATGCAGCTATGCATAGAATTGGGTAGGTATTTGAAAAAAAATCCGTTGTCTGTAAAGTCGGTTTACTGACTATAGTTAAACGTGACAACGTCATAGCCTTAACCCCCAGTGGCGAAGCCTCCATAGAACACGATTCCTACCGGCTTACCTTGGCCAATTTTAATATATACATTTTTATTTTTATTAATAATTATAGCTTACCCCGCTTCCTACAATTTCATAAAAATAATTCGCCATGTATTTAAAATCACGCAAACGCACACATACCCGTTTTTACGATCGCACTCAAAACGCGTACGTACTGCTCCGGTGGCCGGGGAACTCGCTCAAAACATCGGGAATCCAAACATTTGAAATGTATGAAATTCACGCACACATACACATTACTACTACATGCAAACGACTCGTCGATATTGTCGAACAACAAGCCGATCCCACATAGCCTACCTAGTCTTTATTTGTCATGTGTTAAGGTTTAGTTTCGCATGTTTCGCTTTAAAAGATTTCGTCCAATCACAACAGAGCTAATTGCAGCTGCGGCCGACCGGCGCGTGCTGTCATTTCAATTCACAATACAATTATATTACGCGGTCATTTGCACTCATTTTGTACTGTTATTATTGTAATATGCAAAATTTTGTTTATTAAGTTAGTGGGCTAGCTTGATTGTAATGTTATATAGTTTAAAAGAATCGAAAGTAGTGAAACTTTACTTGCCAAGTGTTGTGTTGTGTTTTTGTTTGTTACATCGTAAAGGTTGGTTTGTTTTACTTACTTTGAAATTAGTCGTGACACGGTTAGGTGAGAAATGGTAGCATTAGTACAAATTGACTGTTGTCTTACGGATTACCTATTAAATGACTTAAATTCGTTCTATTAAATAACGACGACAGACGACAAATAACAAAATTAAACATTTAGGTACGTATTTCTGCTGATATTTCTTTGCTACTAGCTTTTGCCCGCGATTTCGTCTGCGTGGACTTCAGACAGGTAGCCTATGTTCCTTTCCATGTTTGACATGGGATGCATGCAAAATTTCATCTAAATCCAGTTTTTGCATGATTGAGTAACAAACATCTACACTGGCAAGTCAGGATTCACTTATTTTTGGTGTGTGAGTGTGAGTGACGTGTGCTTAAAACGGCTTTTTTTAAAGCCACTTTTATCATACTCGACATGCACTGTTCATATAATACCAGTGATGTCATGTATGGTGAAGGTGGTGAATACTAACAACACTAACACTGCATGCAACGCACACAATGCAAGCAAAGCACCCTAGTAGTTATGGAAAAGGTAAACTAACACACTTAATACAGGTATGTAATTTATTGCACGTTTTTTTTACAAGAATTGAAATTTTGCTTATTCACGAGTTAGCCGTTTTTTGGTCCGGCTTTACCTTTTTTTTTTTTCACCCCACGCCACTGTTAACCCCTCAGGTAGTTATGTCTATTGTGCCTCAGTTCCGAGAAAAATCTATGAAAAAAAGTTGGCAGGTCAATGTGCAAAAAAAATGGCGCCCGGCCTACCCTCTTTGTAAAATTAATGTAATATCCTTACATATAATCCATATTTTATGTTTGTGTGAACTACATTATAATATATGTTAAATTTTCTATCTATCAAGCCATCATAATATACTCGTAGTATTTAGTCCGATGTGATATTAGTTTCTCAATTATAAACTTTCGAAACTATAATTAGTGACTTGTTCGTCGTTGATAACGTCTTATAATTCGATATGGGCTGCGCGCCCGAAAAACATGACAGTTCATGCGGCGTTACCTCGCTGACAGCTCTGAGGCGTTCCATTTACACTCTCAAGTCTCTCAACAACCGTAAGGCCCACCTGGGCCGCGCTCTTTGTTTCGATTATATTACGTATTTCGATGACTTAGAGAATACTTTTTTATGAAGAAGTTTGGTTAGTTATGACCTTTGATACATTGACCACACTCTGAATGAAAAATAAATAAACAATCTGTGAGCTATAAGTATTATTTCGGCTATTCAAAATTATGCTCTATTTCCTACGTGTCAAGGTATGACTTAATATATGAAGAATAAAGTATTCGTTTATTTCTTCTGAACAAGTCACTAATTATAGTTTCGAAAGTTTATAATTGAGAAACTTATATCACATCGGACTAAATACTACGAGTATATTATGATGGCTTGATAGATAGAAAATTTAACATATATTATAATGTAGTTCACACAAACATAAAATATGGATTATATGTAAGGATATTACATTAATTTTACAAAGAGGGTAGGCCGGGCGCCATTTTTTTTGCACATTGACCTGCCAACTTTTTTTCATAGATTTTTCTCGGAACTGAGGGATTAAGGCTATGACGTTGTCACGTTCAACTATCGTTAGTAAACCGACTTTACAGACAACCGATTTTTAATGTACTTTTCAATAGTATACGGCAATATTAACCTTATTTCGTTGACGTTTAAGGTCAAAATTGTTTGCACTAACTAAAATGCCATCTACGTAGCTAAAGTTTTTAGTAAATCCACAATAAACCGATGCTCCTATGACTCGAAATGAGAAATGTCTAAAGTGCCCGTTTTGTTTATTGTAAAATAAACTCTATTTTAAGTATTGAAGGTGTGTTTTGGTTTTCAGTTTTAATAAATTTAAGGCTTGTTTGGGTTTAGAAGTACGCGTCCAATCAAAACATTCGTTTGTTAAACAATTCGTAGTATGTCAGTTCTACTGTTTTTGTTGTTCTGTGGTGAAAATTAACATTATGACGTCACACGCGCTCGGGTTAGTGGGAGAGCTGTCAGTTTTCAGTATTTTTATTTTGAAATAACTTTTGAATTATTGCGAAAAAAAATAAAAATAATATTTTGTTATAAAACTTAATGTATAATATGATCTTAATCCATCTACCACAAAATTTTTTTTTGTTCAAATACCCAATTCATATTTTTTGATTTCTAATCATTTTCCAAATCCTAAATCCTCCATTTATGTCAAAAAAGTTTTAAAATTGTAAGTTACCCACTTCGTCCACTGATGTCTTCAATTATGTTCTATATTTAGTAAAATACCGACCCGAGAACTCGAAATTCCTGTAAATCCTTTGATCTGATAATTTTAATTAAACGAAGACCATTGATATCTAATGCTAACGACCGACATATTTTAATTACTTAGCTGTAATATAGTATTTGATAGAGAAATGCAACGAATTTATTTTTTATTAATGAAATTAATGTTAAATAATTATTCAATATTTTTGGGTTGAACGTTAAAGTTAATTATTATACTATTTATATCACAGTAATGTTTCTTAGTTCCGATGGGAACTACGGCCTACGCTGTCCTCTACGCCGTAGCTGCCTCCACGTTGTCTACGAGTAGACATTATAGATTTCAAGGCGGTCGGATCGGATTGATCGCAGGCCGATCTGATCAGATTCGTATATCTACGAGTCCGGTCAGATCGGTCTGTGATCATTTCGACCAGATCGATCAGCCTTCCCTTGTTATGGGGCCTTTACAAGTGATTGTTTTTAATTGTACCTTAAGTTTAAGCTTCGTTTCTTGTTCGATTCGATCTGGATTTATTATAATACAATCGATTATAATATTGCTGATGATCAATGATAATCATTAATCACTGATTAATTCCCAAATCTCAGAAACAACTGCATCTATATACTTGAAATGCGTACGTTAATTATAAAACGTAACGTAAATTTCTCTCTATCAATATATATTTCACAGTTGAGAGTGGGCTGTGCAATTTTGCTGTGTTTTCTAATAAGTATTACGATCCCGGAAGACGATTGACTCAAATGAAATTGAGATTTATTTAATCATTGTATATTTATCTGATATTTAGCTAACGGAAAACACGATTCACTTATTTTGACTCGATAGTTTTATTTTTCGAAATTATGAATCTTTTTGGGCATTTCAACAAATATCTGTTACACTTATTGAGTTACTATCATTAAATAATTTGCACTACTACAATCACACACTTTATAAAATAATAGCTAAAGGAAACATTATTATTGTATTTAGTTTTTAAGTAATCATCAAAAAACAGTTTTAGGACTTGCGACCTTTACTTTCGTGCTATAATGCGGGAACCATCGTTACGCGATATTGTTCACTATTAGCTGCAGCCTAAAGCACATTGCCCGGGAGCACGATTCATGGAATTATTGTATCACGATGGAGGATAGCGTTGTGTGTAGGCGGGGCTAGCGTTTTCACAGTAGGCTCTTAATATTATAAACGTGAAAGTTTGGCTGTCTGGCTGTCTGTCTGGTACCTCTACATGCCCAAACCACTGACCCACTATTGCTGAAAGGTATGAAGATACTTTGAGTCCTGAAAAAGAACATAGGATACTTTCTACCCCGGAAAAAAGTTCGGTTCCCGCGTTATAAACGAAATTTTGCGCAACGGAGTTGCGGGTGTCATCTTGTATTATAATAAATACATCTTCATAAAGACTTAAGATACGAGTATTTTCTTGAGATCAGTCAGTCTTTGCAATCACATAATATAAGTTCCCATATAAACGCCCAAATGTCACCTAGATCGCTCTTGTTATAATTTCATCAGTTAAATACTACCTCAACATATTTAATTTTATCATATTGGACGTAATGTGGTTTCACCTTTGTGGTAACAAGTTGTAGAATAGTTTCCAACGTATAGACTCCAGAGAGAGGTTGACAAAGGCCAAGTAATATTATTACTTGTTGCAGAACGTAGCCACTAAACTTTATTAATATAGAAAACGAACTGATTCTAGAAGTTGTGTATTATGTTAGTTGGGTTCATATTACGTTTGGAGTAATATTAAACTTCGTTTCGATTCATTTTGAGCATATAGCTCAAATAAATAAACGAAATGTGTCATTTTATTTATTTAGGTACTGTACAGTCATTGATGAAATATTTAAAACTAGATATCACCCGCAACAACCGTATATTTTTCTGGAATGATGAGTATCTGTCCTTTCCCGGGACTCAAACTATCTCTATACCAAATTTCATTAAAATCGATCAAGCGGGTACGATGTGAAGACGTAAAAGATAGACAGACAGACGGACACACTTTCGCCTTTATAATATTAGTATGGATAAACTTTTTTCACAGTAGGCTCTTAAGCTCCATCCCTAGTGGTAAAACCGGTGTTGGAAGTTTGTACGACAGTCATTTTTGAAGCAAAGGACTTTTTAGCAGGAAATAAATATTCAAAAAGACAAACCTGTTTAGAATTATAATATCATTAACTAATTTCAATATCACGTAATTCAAAATCTTTATACAAAAGTTGTGCCTGTCAATGAAATTAATGCTTATTACGGAAAGCGATAAAAAGGGAAACGGCTGATAAAATAAGACTCCGGCTTCCATTTTTAATTATCATTATGAGCTCGTCTTAATGTGTTTGGAAATTAATTTTCTTCACCATAAACATGTTTATTATGGTTATTGTTTTTGGGTACTTTTCCAACATGCAACCACAATTTTGTTTTTTTATATAAACACTCATACGATTCTGAGATATTTAATGATAAATAAACTTTAATTTAATCAAGAGTTTGACAAATAACGTATATGGCTTACATCAAAATCTTCATTAATTAATTAACGTCCCCGAGTGCGGCACATAAATGTTTAATAGTTACTTACTTGACGTGTTAAACATAAAAATAATGAAGTTTTTGTCAAAATTTTCACTAACGTAAAGTGAATTCACCAATCATTATATCTTTTTAAATGTGTCCAATAATATCGCAGGCAATTAACATTTTTTATGTAAGTACACTTACCTAAAAATTATTTTTTTTTGTAAAAATTATTATTTTAAGATGTCCGGACACTCAGCGCTAAGAAAGTATTTCTAAAATATTTAACCTGTCACGAGAAGGCAAAGCTTGACTATGAAGCAGCTGGAATGTGCATTTATATTAAATTATATTATTTCATAACTTATTACCATGAAATGTGAAAGAAAAGGTTTATTTTTAAATAAAACATCGAGTTCTTATTTGAATTTTAACAAAAAACTACCACACTCGTAACGGCAAAAACAAACTCGATCGGGTGCACTGTCATGAAATTCTGAAGATTTTCCTATTCATGATAATAGTAGATATATTTATAATAATAATCAGTGTACAATAAATATTTGTGGGCTTAGTAAGATATTAATTTTTTCTAATTTCTATTACATTCTACGCAAAACAATACATATGTGACATAGAATTTTAAAATTTGTCTAAGCTGTATGTACGTTATAAAAACGTAGAAAATCAAACGCTTAAATCTCAAAGGAAATGAATCATAAAATGTGAGTAAAAAGTGTAAAATAAATTTTCCCGCCGCCGCCTTTGAACAGCGAAGATGGATTAATGTACTCGCGACAAACTTGTATTTTCACAAGCAACAAGTACTAAGTTTTATACAATATCATCCTGAAACATCATCATCATTTAATCTGTCCATCGCGGATTCTTGGAAATCTATTGTTATTCTATTGTTGTCGCGGTCGCCGGTGTCCTTATGGGGGTTGATAGGTTAATGTCAATCATACATTAAAATATTTAAATGTTAATTTCTCACACGAGATAAGGAATAAGGAAACAACATGTTGGGAGCGATATTATAAATATATGGCCGCTGTTAAGCATTTGTGTATCAACCCACAAAAAATTACGTATTGAGTTATGAATGGAGTCTTGCAAGTTGTACTTTAGATCATAATAATAATAATAATAATAATAATATCTATGGACGCTTCACACCACGTCAGTCTGGCCCCGTGCTGAAGGACTGAAGGACCTGAAGGACTTGTGTTACAGGGTACCAGACAACGGAAATATATTTAACGAGCTTATGCCCGGGGCTTCGCTCGCGTTAAGAAGTATTATTATATACAAACTTTCATCCCCTATTTGAACCCCTTGGGGTGGGAATTTATTAAAATTTTTTCTTAGCGGATGTCTACGTCATAACATCTACCTGCGTGCCAAATTTTAGCCCGATCCGTCCAGTGGTTTGGGCTGTGCGTTGATAGATCAACATGTCAGTCAGTCACCTTTGAGTTTTATATAATAAATATAGATACTTTTATACTATACATATATTTAAGATTTTTATTATAGTCCGCGCGGAACTAGTTGGCCGCGCCTTAGGTATGTGAGCGGTGGGACGGAGAGGCGGGGGCGCTTGATTTTGACAGTTCTAGCTAGTTTGGACAAAACGCACACGAGATTGCAATAGCAAGATAAGTCCGCCGATAAAAAGACAATCTAAGGAAATACTATTTAAAGTGCATAGGTTTTTAAAAAACGGAAAGCCGATGTCAATAATTTAGAATATAAAACTGATCAATTGTCTTTAAAATAATTTATTCTTTTCAATAATTAAATAATATTATTGTTTACAATATCGCGAGATTTGTCGTCACTGTCTAATCTCATGTGCGTTGCGAGCAGCAAGCAACCCGCCCCCTCACCCCCATCCCTACCTAAGGCGCGGCCAACTAGTTCCGCGCGGACTATATATCATACACATATCTAAACAAAACTGCATTCATAACTCAACATCAGTTTTTTATACACAAATGCTTAACAGCAACCAAATTATATCCTATTCCTTATTAAAATGTAAAAGGCTTAGTAAACTTAATCACCATTTACATACCTTCTACTTGAATGTTCTAAAAAAAACTTAATGTTACTATTAATATCTCTGGTTAATAATAACAATCTTCTCTTCAACCGATTTAGCTATATTTGGTATTGAGATACTTTGAGGCCCGGGAAAGGACATAGGATACTTTTTATCCCGGAAACATGTACGGTTCCCATGCGACAAACAAATTTTGGTGCAACAGATTTGCGGGCATCTTCTAGTTCGTCTATAGTTGCTCATATCATAGACGAATGTGCTCTTATACACGATCGTAATAGCTTGAATTCTCAACCATTCACAATACAAAAAATCGGCCAAGTGCGAGTCGGACTTGCGCACGAAGGGTTCCGTATGAATGAATGAATGAATGAAAATCCTTTATTGCACCAAAACAACCATGACATATTACAGAACTTATGAACTATTGAGTAAAAAGTACAAAAGGCGGTCTTATCGCTACAAGCGATTTCTTCCAGACAACCTATATAATTATAATATTATAGGAACAGTAGTAATAGATGGTTGGTGACTACATAAACAGCAGCAACAGAGTGATTTTTCCTAACATATAAGTATATTACAAATACATACAATATACATACATATAACATATACATATACAATATATAATTATAATTTATACATACATACTAAAGAATATATATAAATCATTATAAATCGGCCTAGCCTGTAACAAAAGCTAACGGAGGAAACATCTGTACCTGTGACTTGAAGTTTGTTCACAAAAAGATTCACAATTTTTTGCTGAAGATTCTCCTTGTCTTCTGGGATGCCATGAATGAGCAACATCTTCTTTCTGCGTGCTGTCTCCATTTTATCCAAAGAATCTGCCAACAATTCTACCTGGGCTTGCAAGCTCTTCAGCGCCTGAAGTACAAACTCCTTGAAAATATTGAAGTCCGATGACAACTTGGATGTGGGGCTTACTGAGTGTGGTGCAGAATTTTCAAGGTCCTTCTGGAAATCTGCCATTCTTGAGTTAAACATTTCGGTCATATCCATGATTGACTGCTTAATTGACTCCATTTTGTGACAATTTTAATTGTTCTTGAAGAAAAAATTTTTATGATGTGATAGTGATGAAATTAATGTGAAAAACTGTTGTGAGATTATAAAAAGGGGGCGCAGGTAACTTTTAATTATTACTACATTAGGATATTTACATAAACACTCAAATATTATATTAATTGAAAATAAATACTATCAGAGCACATAAAATTGCGTCTGTTTTTTTTGGCCGCCTACCCGCGAAAAAGGACCATTAGAGAGCGAAAAAAAAATAGTGTTTTTTTTTGTATGGGAGCCCCCTTAATTATTTATTTTATTTAAATTTTATTGTTAAATTTTAAAGTACAAATATAATTAAGGATTTAGTGAATATTACAAGTGCCTACCTGTTGCTATTATGGATAACGAGCAAAAAAAGCCAAAAAAATCACGTTTGTTGTATGGGAGACCCCCTTAAATATTAACTTTATTTTGTTTTAAGTATCTGTTATTATAGCGGCAACAGATATACACAATCTGTGAAAGTTTCAGAAGTCTAAATATAGCGGTTCTTGGGTTACAGCCTGGAGACAGACAGACAGATGGATAGACAGACGGACAGACATCAAAGTCTCAGGTAATAGGGTCCCATTTTTACCCTTTGGGTACGGAACCTTAAAAGCGTGCAGAAATGTTAAAAAAATCGGTTGTCTGTAAAGTCGGTTTACTGACGATAGTTGAACGTGACAACGTCATAGCCTTAACCCCTCAGTTCCGGGAAAAATCTATGCAAAAAAGTTGGCAGGTCAATGTGCAAAAAAAATGACGCCTGGCCTACCCTCTTTGTAAAATTAATGTAATATCCTTGTACTGCATTTACACATTCGCGTTCACCATCCGCCTCGTCATCGATGAAGCATTCGACGAAGCATTCGTACACGAATGCTGTCGCGAGCTACCGTTCACACATTCGTGGGGTGATTCATTTTAACATTCGCACACGAACATGGAGGACGTGTTTGATATGATAGCGACGTTGAATAAAAAATATTATGAAATTTATGATAGCAATATTTTGGGTTCCTAATGAGCTCTTCTTTTTTGTAAAATTCTAGGAATTCTAAAATTCGCCCTTCACTCCACTCCATTTTTATAACATAATAATAATAATACTAAATACTATTAATTAGTCCGTATTGAAAACCAAAATATATTTCCTTATTATAATATTAGCCCGCCAAACTGCATAATAGTTTGTCGGCGGCGATATAATATTTTTGTATAAGTATGTTACATAATATGTTATATCTTAAATTATGACTTAAGTTTACACAATGATACACGTATGTGGCATTAGTAAGAAAAAAAGAAACGACTGTAATAACTAATAACATTATTATAATAATAACATGTAACATTATAATATACAGTTATACACTGTACTAAATAGGCTAATTTTCAGTACAGTGTACTTGAGTCAAATATGTATGTTCAGCTTTGTATACGTCCTGTAGGGTCGGGCGCTACCTGTCAACTGAATGCAGGCGAATGTGTAAACAGTAAGTTCGTATTTGCTATTCGTGCCCTTTGATTCGCGTCCGAAAAACCGCTCGCAACGCGAATGCCATGAATCGCGAGGCGAAGTGCGAGGTGAATAGCGAGCGCCTGTTTACACATTCGTGTTCGTTATTCGCCTCGTGATTCGCCTCGCTATTCGTGCGAATGTATAAATGCGGTATTACATACAATCCATATTTTATGTTTGTGTGAACTAAATTATAATATATGTTAAATTTTCTATCTATCAAGCCATCATAATATAGTATTTAGTCCGATGTGATATTAGTTTCTCAATTATAAACTTTCGAAACTATAATTAGTGACTTCATATATTAAGTCATACATTGACACGTAGGAAATAGAGCACAATTTTGAATAGCCGAAATAATACTAATAGCTCACAGATTGTTTATTTATTTTTCATTCAGAGTGTGGTCAATGTATCAAAGGTCATAACTAACCAAACTTCTTCATACAAAAGTATTCTCTAAGTCATCGAAATACGTAATATAATCGAAACAAAGAGCGCGGCCCAGGTGGGCCTTACGGTTGTTGAGAGACTTGAGAGTGTAAATGGAACGCCTCAGAGCTGTCAGCGAGGTAACGCCGCATGAACTGTCATGTTTTTCGGGCGCGCACCCCATATCGAATTATAAGACGTTATCACGTCAATATTACACACTACTCGACTATTATTGTAACTGCGTTATTTTTGGATAACCAAATACTGCCAAATGTCATCGGATTATTTTGGGAAAATAAACATAACCTTTAAGGAGATTTGTAACATAAATCAAGTAAATGTCATGATATCCCTCATGTTCGCGCCGTGAGCGTTGTGGGTGTCGGGTACTTAACTGAAGGGTAAGGGAGTATACTGCCAACATAATATCGTTCAATTTAGTTTGATGTAGATCAGTGTTTTTCAACCTGTGGGTCGCTACTACCCGCGGATCATACAAGGGTCAGGGTACACATAATAAAAAGGTCGAAAAACACTGATGTAGATGTAAGTTAAATAAGCTATAGTGATATTGCCACGCAAAAAATACGGTGGCAAATTACTTACGTCTTTTGGTTAAAGTTTTTTTTTATCTTTACACAAAATAGTTAAAACACAAATTATGGATTTTTAAAGGAAATTATATTGTGAGGAAACTTATGTTACAAAATATAATATAATATTATAGCTACTTATAAGTAGGTTAGGTAGGGTCGGTTTCAATTTGCTGTACGCCATTTCAAAACAGGGGCGGCATGAATCGCTAGACTAATATCGATAGAAAATTAAACTTATAGACTAGGTCATAAAGTGACATTTTTTTTCGGTCGCGGTCGCGGCAAATATCGGAAAGCCACCTTTAAGACTGTTCCACACGTACCACAATTACACCACGTGGTCGGGCGTATGCTTTGTTTTAAAATAATATATGAATCGGACTATTCACACTTACCACATTTTGCAGTCGTTATCAACCGCGTGAGTGATACAGATGATCACATTTTGAAGCGAATGTGTGGGTCAACCCTATGAGCCATCTCGCTCAACATTTTAATCTCAACAAAAGTCACGTCAATGTAGTTCGAATAAACGGCGAGAGGCATAAAGTTTGTGTATTCGGTTGAAAGGTTGAACTCGTAACTTCGGTGTACTGAGTAGTTTCGTATTCTTTTGTGCGTCCCTGTTTGTTTGAAACCACCCCGAATCTCTTATTTTGAACAATAAAACACCTTCTATAATATGACTTCAGTCACTACTCACTCTTTAATTAAACTTTGTCTAAAGTTCCAAACTCAAATTATTTTATGTCCATTAAATGTCAAATCAACTCAAACTGTGTCATTTGACATATTTTGACATACAAATATATTTTGTCTTTCTTGCAACCTGCCCATAATACCTAGCGGAATAGAGAAACAAAAGCCTGAGCAAGCGAGATGTCACTATCAGTCACACTCCGTGGTAAAAAGAGACGCACAGTGTTTTAGAAATCCCCTAAATCGGACATGACTAAGTTAATGCAATGAGTCGATGGCGTCTTATATTTCAAATGCAAGAGTAGAACTCCCGTGTGCGCATTTTACTTCGTTTTTGAGAAAATCAATTTTTAAATTGGTCATTTTTTGACTCCCTAAAAACGAAATTATTTTATTTAAATTATTTGCGAGGGTTTGTAAACTTGCTACCCAGCTGATTAGATTAATCATTGAGAGACACAAATATTGTACTTTATTTCATGCCTACAATTCAAGTAGTTCCTGAGATTTTAATGTTTTTAAATATTTAGACTTTATTTTTTTTTCTCCTTTTCTATATGATTTTCGCACCTTCTGTCCATACTGAAAAGTACTTTCGTTTAGTATTTACACTACAATATTTTTATTTTTTGTGAATCGCGTCTCATACCAGAGATTTACGAATTTCTAATTTTTATTCGCGCCTTAAAAAATTTAAGAGCAAAGTTTCATCAAATACTATTTTTTTTAAATAATCAGTTAAATAAAAAAAAAACATTTACAATTTAAATTTTTTAAATAATTAGTCAAATAATAATCACTCAAATAATAATAATAATAAATTTATAGTGTCGTTAATATTATTAACGACTTCATCCTCCTCCATTTAAATAAAGTCTAAATATTTAAAAACATTAAAATCTCAGGAACTACTTGAATTGTAGGAATGAAATGAAGTACAAAATTTGTGTCTCTTAATGATTAATCTAATCAGCTGGGTAGCAAGTTTACAAACCCTCGCAAATAATTTAAATAAAATAATTTCGTTTTTAGGGAGTCAAAAAATGACCAATTTAAAAATTGATTTTCTCAAAAACGAAGTAAAATGCGCACACGGGAGTTCTACTCTTGCATTTGAAATATAAGACGCCATCGACTCATTGCATTAACTTAGTCATGTCCGATTTTGGGGATTTCTAAAACACTGTGAGACGTGTGATACATGACAGCAGAACCATTTTTTTCATCTGTTTGACGTCCAGTCGGCACTAATCGGCACGTTGACAATTTAATCTCTTAGAAAGATGCTTGTGTATATTACGTAAACAATTTTTTACACACAGACGTAAATCAATTTCGGTTTCGTTTGACAGTTCGAGATTGTTGCTCTATTCCGCTAGGTATATTAACTTTTCGAACCTGCCTGTAACAGACAGACAAACAGACAGACAGGGTGGCAGACAGACATACTTTCGCACTTATAATATTAGGAAGTATGAATGTGGAGTATATTGGAACTCCATTGATATATAAACAGGTACTAGATGACGCCCGCAACTCCGTTGCGCCAAATCTCGTTTATCGCGCGGGAACCGTACATTTTTCTGGGACAAAAAGTATCCTATGTTCTTTCCCGGGACCCAAAGTATCTTCATGCCAAATTTCAGCAAAATGGGTTCAGCGGTTTGAGCGTGAAGAGGTAACAGACAGACAGACAGACAGACATACAGACGGACAGACAGACACACTTTCGCATTTATTTATAATAATATATATTATATACAGGTACAATAACGAACTTCAATATACGAGCACTCACGACCGATGTCAATACGCGATACATTTGGAGAACACGGTCGGCTACGTTTTCATTTATATTAGCTTTTGATATAATTAAACTTTATTAACAATATTAATTCATACTAATAATATAAATACGAAAGTGTGTATGTCTATCTGTCTGTTATTTCTTCACGCCTAAACCACTGAACCAATTTTGCTGAAATTTGGTATTGAGATACTTTGAGTCCCGGGAAAGCACATGGGATACTTTTTATCCCGGAAAAATGTACGGATAAACTATTTTTTTTTATAAAATAAGGGGGCAAACGAGCAAACGGGTCACCTGATGGAAAGCAACTACCGTCGCCCATGGACACTCGCAACATCAGAAGAGCTGCAGGTGGGTTGCCGGCCTTTTAAGAGGGAATACGCTCTCTTCTTAAAGATTTGCAGGACGTGTAAGTCGGTATTTTGGCGCAACAAAGTTGCGGGCCTCGTCTAGTTAAACTATATTATTATGAATTATTATTAATATTAATTTATTATTAGACTGGTTATATGGCGTTGGGATGACATTATCATGGGGGTGTGTTGTAACTTTGTTTACAGCTGTCTATCAAGTGACAATTTACAAGAGCTCCCTCTAAACATAATTGAGAGCGCGCCATATAAGATCAATTTTCTAACAGTATACAGGGTGTGAGAGAACTATGTGCTAATACTTTTGGGTGTGTATGTGTCCCTTATAATTTTATAGAGTTCACTGTGTAAGTAGCAGCGCTGAGAAAGCAACTTTTTTGTGATTTTGACACCTGGGGGGTGTCATGGATTTGCCAATACTAAAGCTATCATTCTGTTTTCTTACACCCTGTATATATTCGATTGTTGAATATTGACCACATATTCAACAATCGACCTGCCATGTTTGTTATATAGGTTGAGGATATATAACGACCTAGTTCGTAAGAAAATATTGTTTGACATGTTGTACGTTATATTATATCCATACTAATATTAATATAAATCCGAAAGTCTGTCCGTCTGTCTATTACCTCTTCATGCTTAAGCCGATGAACAGAATTTTCTGAAATTTGGTACGAAGATACCTTGTGTCCCAAAAAAGAACATGGATAATTTTTATTATGTGTCACAATGTTAGTTACCGTACTCCTCCGAAACGGCTTTACTGTTTCTTACCAAATTTTATATAATATCTATGGACGCTTCACACCACGTCAGTCTGGCCCCGTGGTAAGTACCTGAAGGACTTGTATTACAGGTACCAGACAACGGAAATATATTTAATACTTTTATACTATACATATATTTAAGATTTTTATTATATGATACACATATAATACACATCCATGACCCAGGAACTTCATAAACTTTTTGTTCCGTCGGCGGGACTCGAACCCGCGACCTCCGGCTTGAGCTGCCAACGCGCTCACCACTGCGCCACGGAGGTCGTCTTTTATATGCATATTGAGTAGGTCTGACAATCGGCTACTTGGTTCTTTATATATTGATAAATGCATTTGTTGAATAAATAATAGGGAATTATTACAACTCGAGACTGACGGCGACCATTGTTTGTGCGACGGGACAGCGATGGACGTTGCCATGGGGCATGATGACATACTTATTTAGTCACTTCAATAAAATAATATGGGTGAGATACTTTATGTGGTTAAACAACGTTTGCCGGGACAGCTAGTATTAGTATGGATGGAGCACCTAGATCTAGCACAAAATGTTAGGAGCGTAATACCTGTACAGTTTGCATTTTGCATTTGGAAATCTTAAGCCTCTTTGGTGTCCACTTGAGCTTCGTCGCTTATATACACGTTTTCATCAAACTATCAAATCGATACGAATATTAAACGACGTTTACAATAAAAATATACGCTTGATTAAAAAAAAATCTCAGTATTTTATTTATTTTATTTCAGATAGCTGGGAAGTATTTTATTTAAATTACGTATTAGTGTGATAAATGATAATATTATAGCTACAAACCTCAAAACTCAATTACAATGTAAACCATATAATTTTGAATATAGACTAAGTAAAAAACCTTAAATGAGAAAATTAAGTCAAGTTTTATTATTTATTCATACTTATTATATAAATACTCGTAAGTATCACATACAAATGTTTAAGTATGAAGCTAAACAGCAACTTAAAAACTAAAAAGTACTTATACAATTACTTGGCTAAAATAATTTGTAATTTGTCGAGGTTAGAAACAAATAACCATTCAGGTAATAAAAATAATGTTTGTCCAGAAAAGCCATTCTTGTACGGTCCATGGGAAATGTCCTTCTGGAGATATATTTTTGGCGCGAGCGCTATCGGGCGCTCCGGGCAGTGTGGGACGCGACCTGTTGAAGTGAGGTTGCCAGTGGAAATTCGCGCGCGAATGGAACGTTAAATTTGAATTTTGATTTTTTAAATTGTGTTTATCAGTGGCCAGTGTTTTTAACAAAAGGATTTTGGATTAAAAAAATAATAGGTAAAATAATTTTTTTTTATTACCTAATTGCTGTAAAAAATATTTACGACCCGTTATATTGCATACCCGTTCTTTGTCGAGCTTTATGTCTGAATTTTCTACGTCCATTTTTTATTTTTGATTGCTTATCGGGTTTCTCGGTAGTGTTTTTTGCTTTTATAACTTTCAATAGAAAAGGTTTGCAGAGTAAATAGTTTCCGGTGAACTTTAAATCCGCTTAAAGAAAAAATCAACACACATTGCTCCCAGGGAATAAGGATAAGATTGAAGAAAAAGTTATTTCATAACAAAAACAACAATTAATTTTAAGCTTAAATGAAAAGGATAAAGTAGTAAAATATATAATTAATTTTGTTGACTAAACAAGAGATAAAAACTCTGTTTTAATGAGGAACAATCTCAAGATTATAAGTGTCTTCTCAAAGCTAATCGAACTTCAACGATAGCGGAGATTTACCTTAATTACTGTTATCTGTATAATGCCCTTTACAGAGTAAACTCCTTTATAAACAAGATTTTTTTCCAACAGTATCAATAAAGTAAGTTCTACGGAAGTAAGTAGCATTATAATGAGCAAGCAGATGGATCACCTGATATTTTATGTGATATTTAAATATCTAATTATTTAGGAAATTGTAGATACGAAAAAGAAAAGATGGCCGATGTGGGTGCTTACTTAGTTTGATTGGATTAAGTTTAGTCAGTATTGTAAATATTTTAATTGAAACATTTTTTTTATTTTGACTTGAGAAATTGCTTTGCAGACTTGTATGATCTCCAGTATCCAGCAGATTGCGAAACGGTATTTTTGTCGAAAAAAAGACCTGTAGCTGCTAAGAATAATAAAAATATGGTCTTTGACTCACATCTAATCACCTTCTAAACAGTGCTTATAAATTAAAAACATCTTATAAATTAAATTCTAGAGCTGAATGCATTAAAATGTATGCCGCGATTACTGAGGCGAGGCCGCATTAAAACCACACTATGCGACGACAGCGATACGACGCGACACTTTCTATAGATTTGACGCGACACTAACATGCATTTCTAAAGTATGGACTTGAAATCTGTCAAATCCATACAAATTAAGAAATGCATCTTCGCGTCGCGGTGCGGTCTGAATTGACCCTAATACGGCTTACCTCATACAATTTCAACCATGAATATTTGGCCGTGGCATGCCGTCTCGCGCCGCTGCAGTCTAGTGTCGCGTGCTGTCGCACCTTTATACGTCTACCTTTCGCACCTATTCTCATTAGGGTTTTTGATTGGTTTATGCTAGCCATTCAAAATGCTAGTAAATTGACAAATTCCTATCAATTTTTTTTATCACTTACATTTTGTAACAAACAACAGCTGTGAGTCTGTGACACGGCTCCTAAAAACCCGCCATTTAGTAAAGAGCGGGAAGTCTGAATGTTAATTGTCATAATTGCCGGAACTGTTGCTCACTGACAACGACGTTTGAATAGAAAAAATGTTCGCGCCATTTTACAGGTTTTCATAAAAGTTAGTCCTATTTTTAAAATATTTTGGCTGATGTCAAACGGCGTATCGAGACACGTTACATACGTATTAAATTCCGTGCTACTTGCAAAGTAAACTCTATACAGTGTGTAACAAAAATAAGTGATAATACTTTAGGGTGTGTACGTGTTCCTTGTAGAGAGTTTACTGTGAAAGTAGCAGCGCTGAAAGGCGAATTTTTTTTTTCACTTTTGTATCCAGGGCAAGGGCCCGAGCGTCACAAGTTTCCCCATACAAAGTGAAAAAAAAAAATTGGTCTTTCAGCGCTGCTATTTTCACAGTGAACTCTCTACAAGGAACACGTACATAGTACACACCCTAAAGTATTATCACTTATTTTTGTTACACTCTGTATAAGGGACACGTACACACCCTAAAGTATTATCACTTATTTTTGTTACACTCTGTATAAGGGACACGTACACACCCTAAAGTATTATCACTTATTTTTGTTACACCCTGTATAAGGGACACGTACACACCCTAAAGTATTATCACTTATTTTTGTTACACTCTGTATAAGGGACACGTACACACCCTAAAGTATTATCACTTATTTTTGTTACACTCTGTATAAGGGACACGTACACACCCTAAAGTATTATCACTTATTTTTGTTACACTCTGTGTAAGGGACACGTGCACACCCTAAAGTATTATCACTTATTTTTGTTACACTCTGTATAAGGGACACGTACACACCCTAAAGTATTATCACTTATTTTTGTTACACCCTGTATAAGGGACACGTACACACCCTAAAGTATTATCACTTATTTTTGTTACACCCTGTATAAGGGACACGTACACACCCTAAAGTATTATAATATAATCACTTTGAGTACGAGAAGTAGGTACGAGTACCTACATCAATTTTATACGGTTATTGTGCATCTTATCACGTTTCATTTTTGGTTTGAACTAATTGGGCGAGCAAAGTTAAGTCAACGTAGATCTAATGATAAAATGTATTTACATTTTCTTATTATTCCAAGTTACAGAAGCCATTAGCGTTCGCTTTGTTAAGGATATTCTGTTTGTTACTCTATTTCTAGGATCTAGATCAGTGGTACTCAACCTTTTTTATACGGGCCACAAACACTTTTTGGTCTTGGTGTCGTTCTTAATACAAGGTGTGACAAAACAAAGTGATAGCTGGGTGGGGAAAGTGTATGTGCCCCTTGTAGGTTACCATGGTGCTTTTTGTGATTTGTAACAAGAGCAATTTTTTTTTTTGTGATTTGTGTGGGCAAAGCGTCATGAATTTCCCAAACAAAAATTACTCATTCAGCACTGCTAATTTCACAGCGAACTCTATACATACAGGGAACCCATACACATTACACAACCTCAAATGTTATGACTTAGTTTTGTTAAACTCTGTATATCTTTAGGATTAAGATAATAAAGTTATTCAAAATTAGCGACTTAAAAGTAAAAAAAAAATCGGTTGTCTGTAAAGTCGGTTTACTGACGATAGTTGAACGTGACAACGTCATAGCCTTAACCCTTCAGTTCCGGGAAAAATCTATGCAATAAAGTTGGCAGGTCAATGTGCAAAAAAAATGGCGCCCGGCCTACCCTCTTTGTAAAATTAATGTAATATGAAATATCCTTACATATTGTTACGGATACGGACACGTGGTGCCATCTAGCGTCGGACCAGCGAACTGACGAAGGGAACACAGGCAACATAAATCCCCTACTCGATACTAGATGGCGCTAGGAGTAAGTACCTACGAGTAATTTCTAGAGATATCTCATACTTGTTTACGCATATCGGGTTTACTCTGGGATGTTCCGGAATTTTCTGAGATTCGATCCGGCCCGTATAAATAGTCGCAGCCTGCAGCCGGCAATTCAGTTTTATCTGAGCGATCTTCGAGGCGACTTCGAAGTGAGAACAAGTGATCAATAGTGAGTGACAGTGATAGTGCTTAGTGTTTGGACTTAGTGCTTAGTGTTTGGACTTAGTAATTAGTGTGACCTAGAGTTTGTGAATAAAGTCTTCAAGAGAGTCACCAGGTCTTTCTCTCCGAATCCTCGAACCCTAGCACGTAACAACTGGTGTCAGAAGTGGGATTTGGAGATGCCATTGACTCCGAGAGAGGACTTCAAGGGGAGTGTCAGGACAAGGGCTCAGCGAGCTGCTGCCATTGACTTCGAGAGAGAAGTTGGAGGTGGGGCTGCGGAGGCCACACCCACTGGGGACCAAGCTCCGCCCACTGCGGGGCAGGCCCCACCCGCTGGCCCCGCCCACCAGGCTCCGCCCACTGACCACGCTCCCCAGGCTCCACCCAGTTCGGATGAAGCCACGCCCACTGGCTCCGCCCACCGGGACCCGCCCACTGACCACGCCCCCAGGGTCCACCCACTCTGGACATGGCCACGCCCACTGGCTCCGCCCACCAGGCCACGCCCACTCAGGCCACGCCCACTGGCCCCGCCCACTGGGCCCCGCCTGCTCAGGCCCCGTCGACTAGCTCCATCCATCCTGCCACGCCCATAGTTTCTACGGCCCCTCAAATGGCTCCTCAATTGGAAAGCATAATTGGGTTAATTCAGGCTTTGCAGGAGTCACAAGACCGCAAGTTCGGGGCGTTGCAAGATTCTCAAAGGGCACAAGACCGTAAGCTCGGCGCTTTGCAAAAGTCACAAGAGCAACAAAAGGACCTTCAAGAAAAGGCGCTTCTGGCTATAAAGGATGTCAGTGACACGGTGACAAAGCTTCGTAAAGATGTCGACGTAATGGACGAACGAGTTACCGGGTTAGGATTGGATGTGGAAAATGTGAAAACCGGCCTCACTGAACTTAAGAAGAAAGTAGTGCGCCTGGAAACCACAGGAGTGGCGGTGTCTAGTGGAACAAGGACCAAGAGTTAAAGTGCCACCATACGACGGTACTACTTCTTGGAACGCTTATCGTCAGCAATTCCAGACGGTTGCTTCTGCCAACGGATGGACTGACGAACAATGCCTGACCGCTCTCACTGTTGCGCTCAGAGGGCAAGCTTTGTTGGTCCTAGAAGCACATACAGGAAATGGGTTCCAAGACCTGATGGAGGCACTTGAATCCAGATACGGGGAGCGACACCTGGAGCACGTGTTCTGTGCTCAACTTCGTGACAGAGTCCAACGCTCAGGAGAGGGACTACAACAATGGGCGTTGGAAATTGAAAAACTTGTCAGGAAGGCACACCCAGGAGCCGACGCCAAGATGGTTGACACGAACATTGTTCAAGCATTCGTCGACGGAATCAGGGACCTGGAAGTCAGAGCTGCAGTGAGGCTACGTCACCACACCTCGCTAAAGGAAGCGTTGGCACATGCCTTAGAGGTCGAGGCTGTTCGGCATGACATTCGGCAGACCTATAAAATCCGCGAGGTGTCTGAAGAAGTCAAGGAAGTTAAGGCTCCTATAAAGAAAAGTTTTGGAGCCATGTGCTACAAGTGCGGCGAGAGGGGCCATCTTCAGCTCAACTGCTCGCAGAAGGAGACTCAGATGGCAAGAATGAAAAGGCTCGAGGAACAAATGGAGGAGCTGATGAAGCAAGGGGCTTCGTCCCCCCGCCCGGGAGCAGGGAAACGAATAAAAGCCAGGACTAAGGGGCGAGTGCTGGCTGACGCGGAGGAAGCCCCCATAACTGTTATCTCCCAAGCATGCAGCGGGAATAGTCTTGTGATTCAGGGGACTATTAACAGGACGGACTGCAAAATGACTCTAGACACAGGAGCCTCTAGAACGATAGTGAACCTAAATCTGGTAAAAGCCGCAAGAAGACACAAGAGGAGAATTAACTGTCGGCTCCTTACTGCCTCCGGTCAGCCAATACCCGTCCTGGGGGAAATGTCAGTTACGATTAATGTAGGGGGTTACTCATACCCTCATGACGTTATCGTGGCTGAGATTATGGATGATTGCATCTTGGGTTTGGATTTCATGAAGAAGCACAACTGCAGAATTAATGTCGCTGACGGAGTTTTCAAGTGTGGCGAAGAAGAAATTTTCATACTTGGAGGCGCCTGCGGGAAAGTCGCATGTGTAGAGGAAGTTATTATGCCTGGACGAGCGGAAGCTAGAGTGCTGGTGAAACTACCGCCAGCTGGAAAGAAGAAGTCAAACAGATGCGTGTTGATCGAAGACACACCTACCAAGACATCAGCGCAAAAACTGATGACGGCGAGAACCCTTGTTAGTGAAAGCAGTAACGCTGTGGTCAGGGTTTTGAATTTTGGTGATCACGAGATCTGCTTGAACAAAGGTGACGTCATTGGAAAGTGCGAGGAAGTTGTCTGGATGAGAAAGTGTAGTTCAATCACAGGCTCAGACTCAGCAAACAGCAGCAACTATGGAATAGTGACCGAGCTACTCGATGACTGTAAGAGTAATCTGACTTATTCGCAGAGCATGAAAGCTAAGAAGTTTTTACAACGCCACGCGAATATCTTCTCCAGACAGGAAGGCGACCTTGGAAGAACGTCGATGGTTCAGCACAGGATAGATACCGGAAGCGAGAACCCAATTCGTCAACGAGCAAGACGGATACCCATTGCAAAGGAAAAAGAAGTTGAAGGCCTTTTGGAGGACATGAGAAGACATAAGATTATTGAACCGTCTGCAAGTCCGTGGTGCTCACCTGTTGTGTTAGTGAAAAAGAAAGATGGCAGCACAAGATTTTGTGTGGACTACAGGCGTCTCAATGATGTCACTAAGAAGGACAGCTATCCATTACCTCGAATCGACGACACTCTGGATACCTTGAGTGGCATGAAATGGTTCTCGACCCTGGACCTGAAATCGGGATACTGGCAGGTGGAAATTCATCCAAAAGACAAGGAGAAGACAGCTTTTTCCACCGGTAAAGGTTTATGGCAGTTTAACGTCATGCCCTTTGGATTGTGCAACGCACCTGCCACATTCGAGCGACTCATGGAGTGTGTACTGGCAGGCTTAGTTGGAGAGGCTTGCTTAGTCTACTTGGACGACGTCATCATTGTTGGCCGCGACTTCGAGGACCATTTGCGAAACTTAGAACGAGTTTTCGCCAAAATAGAGGGGGCCAAGTTAAAGTTGAATCCGAAAAAGTGTCGTTTATTCAGGAGTAAGGTCAATTATCTCGGCCATGTTATCTCCAGTGATGGAATCCAGACGGACCCGAAGAAACTGGAAGCAGTTCAAAATTGGCCAACCCCTAAGAACAAAACTGAAGTGCGGGCATTTCTCGGCCTATGCTCCTACTACAGGTGTTTTGTTAAGGGACTCTCGGAGATAGCCAAGCCATTACATCGGCTGACAGAAGATAAACGACAGTTTATTTGGGACGAGACTGCTGAAGATTCTTTTCAGAAACTGAAGAAACATCTGTGTGAAACACCAATCCTGGGGTATCCACAACCTGAAGGTCAGTTTATAGTCGACACGGACGCAAACAACACGGCCATTGGAGGGGTGTTATCTCAAAAACAGGGTGAAAGAGAAGTTGTAATTGCATATTTCAGCAAATCTTTATCTAAGCCCGAGAGAAACTACTGTGTGACAAGAAAAGAACTCTTGGCTGTTGTAAAGACGTTACAACATTTCAGCAAATATCTCATCGGCAGACAGTTTTTATTGCGAACTGATCACGCAGCCTTGAAGTGGTTACTGCAATTCAAGAACCCAGAAGGCCAAGTAGCTCGATGGATTGAACAACTCCAGGAGTATGACTTCAAGACGGAACACCGCAGCGGAAAGGCGCATGGGAATGCCGACGCACTTTCACGAAGGCCGTGCTCAGAAGACTGCAAACATTGTGTAAGCAGGAATCTAATGAAATTACATTAAAATTAACGAAAACAAGTCCTTTGGGTCCATGGGAGAATGATGCTATGAGGGAGGCTCAATAAAGAGATGACGACCTTCGGCACATCATCACATGGAAAAAACGGGGTGACGTAAAACCAACCTGGAGTGTGGTTGCATCCACTGGCGCTGTCACTAAGGCGTACTGAGCGCAATGGGACAGTCTGATTCTTCAAAACGGAATACTCTACCGGAAATGGGAGAAGACTAACGGCAAAGAGTTCCATCTTCAGATAGTTGTCCCAAGACCGAGAGTACCAGATGTTCTCCGTGAAATACACGATGGCGTATCAGGAGGTCATCTAGGTGTCAAGAGGACGTTAACAAAAGTGCGAGAACGATTCTACTGGTTGCATTGTCGAGATGATGTGCCGGATTGGTGCCGCAAATGTACTACTTGCGCTGCAGTGAAGGGACCTCAAACAAGGAGCCGTGGGAATCTGCGCTTGTATAACGTTGGCGCACCGTGGGAACGAATTGCAGTTGACGTAGCTGGGCCATTTCCTGTAACGGAATTGGGGAACAAGTATTTTATGGTTGTCATGGATTACTTCACCAAATGGCCCGAAGTGTTCGCCATACCAAACCAGGAAGCTACAACAGTTGCTTCTAAGCTGGTCGAGGAAGTGATATCTCGCTTTGGTGTGCCTCTAGAAATCCATTCCGATCAGGGCAGGAATTTCGAATCGCAGGTCTTCCAGGAAGTGTGCAGAATTTTGGGAATGCATAAAACGAGGACCACCGCGTACCATCCACAGTCTGATGGAATGGTTGAGAGATTTAACCAGACCCTTGAGAGGCATTTGGCGAAATTGGTAGATGACAAACAAAAGGATTGGGACAAGTATATACCGCTCTTCCTTCTGTCGTACCGTACCGCCGAGCATGAGAGCATAAAAGCTACCCCGGCGTATGTCAATTACGGTAGAGAACTGTGAGTACCAGTAGACCTCTTAACAGGAGGGTCACCGGAGAAACCGAAGACCGTACAAGACTATGTCTGCGATTTAAGGGAAAAAATGCGCTATATACACGCCATGGTTCGGAAAAATGGGTTACAGTCAAGTGAGAACATGAAGACCAGATACGACCGGAAGTCGAACACGAGCGGCTTCGAAGAAGGGACACTGGTGTGGCTGCATAACCCAACTCGCCGAAAAGGGAAATCTCCAAAGTTGCAGACCAAGTGGGACGGCCCTTACAAAGTGATAACCCGATTGAATGATGTGACTTACAGGATTCAAAAGCAACCAAGAGGGACATTCAAAGTGGTACACATAGACCGTCTGGCGCGTTACCATGGCAGTAACAACGATGCTCGGGACGAGCATCGCTAGGAGGGGAGTAGTGTTACGGATACGGACACGTGGTGCCATCTAGCGTCGGACCAGCGAACTGACCAAGGGAACATAGGTAACATAAATCCCCTACTCGATACTAGATGGCACTAGGAGTAAGTACCTACGAGTAATTTCTAGAGATATCTCATACTTGTTTACGCATATCGGGTTTACTCTGGGATGTTCCGGAATTTTCTGAGATTCGATCCGGCCCGTATAAATAGTCGCTGACTGCAGCCGGCAATTCAGTTTTATCTGAGCGATCTTCGAGGCGACTTGGAAGTGAGAACAAGTGATCAATAGTGAGTGACAGTGATAGTGCTTAGTGTTTGGACTTAGTGATTAGTGTGACCTAGTGTTTGTGAATAAAGTCTTCAAGAGAGTCACCAGGTCTTTCTCTCCGAATCCTCGAACCCTAGCACGTAACAATATAATCCATATTTTATGTTTGTGTGAACTACATTATAATATATGTTAAATTTTCTATCTATCAAGCCATCATAATATAGTATTTAGTCCGATGTGATATTAGTTTCTCAATTATTATAAACTTTCGAAGCTATAATTAGTGACTTGTTCAGAAGAAATAAACGAATACTTTATTCTTCATATATTAAGTCATACCTTGACACGTAGGAAATAGAGCACAATTTTGAATAGCCGAAATAATACTAATAGCTCACAGATTGTTTATTTATTTTTCATTCAGAGTGTTGTCAATGTAACAAAGGTCATAACTAACCAAACTTCTTCATACAAAAGTATTCTCTAAGTCATCGAAATACGTAATATAATCGAAACAAAGAGCGCGGCCCAGCACCCTGAGAGTGTAAATGGAACGCCTCATGAGAGCTGTCAGCGAGGCAACGCCGCATGAACTGTCATGTTTTTCGGGCGCGCACCCCATATCGAATTATAAGACGCTATCACGTCAAAAAACACGACTTCAAGTATTTTGCCGGTGAAATTCGAAATGGTTTAACTTTACACGGGCTACAGATAAAGTCCCGGCGGGCCGCAGGTTGAATATAGCTGATCTAGATACAAGTTTACAATTTACTCGAGTCTCCGAGTCGTATTTCATGAGATTTTTGCCAGGAGAATAATGAATATTTCACTTCCATTTTATCTTATTGTAATATTATTGTAATAATTATTATTGTAATATTTATTATTTATTATTGTAATAAGACGTAAACTGTAATAACTTAAATAATGACTTAGTTAACCCATCAAGCCCCATAAGCTCACCGGTGAGCGAGACACAATAGAATAACAATAGATTTCCAAGAATCCACGATCGAAGGATTAAATTACTAGATGACGCCCGTAACTTTGTTAGACCAAACTTCGTTTATCGCGCGGGAACCGTACCTACATTTTTCCGGGATAAAAGGTATCTTATATTATTATGAGCTTTCCCGGAACTCAATGAATCTTCATACCCATGCAAATCAGTTCAGCCGTTTAGGCGTGGAGAGGTAATAGACAGACAGATTCGCATTCATAATATTATTAGTATGGATTTCGTGTTTGTTTGTGAAGATTGCTAATTAAACAACAATTTTAGCAATCATTATCCTGTTACTTAACATCAAGGCGTATTTTCGGCATTTTTCCTGTTCGTATAAAGTTCAGTCTTTTTCCACCTTCGGTAGGATCTTTATTTCGAAGATATAAGGGCCAATTTCATAGAAAAAGCGAGGCAAAATAACCCTGAACGGACTCTACTCGTAAGGGGGTGTCTATGAATTACGTGAGTCGTTACCACCGATTTTCTGAACAAAATAAATAAATCCTCGCCTCCCACCCCCACCTAATCTCACGTAAGATTATACTAAATGTAGTGAGTTGAGTTAGTAGAGATGTCATCATTAAAAATGTCTTGTAATAAAAAAAAACTTGACAGCCCAAATTGTGGTAGAAAAAATTTCATACTTAACTTTTTCTGACGCCCGTAAGAGGTAGTTTTTACACCACATGAGATGGTGAGAATTAAATAAAAACATTTCTATTAAACAAACAACGAAAAAACAGCTAAAGTTTAGAAAAAGACAGAAATACTAATAACATAACATAACGCACTACATAATATAACATTCAACATCTAACTACATGGCCAACATTAAACAAAGCTTTATGGCTATGCAATGTTTTGCTGGAACCCCTAACCTATAAGTATCTTGCGAAATTTGTGGACGCCCCCTAAGCCGACTCCTCGTGGAATGATAATTTTGTACATTACCGACATATGGCGTCGAGTATACACAATAAATCAACAACTTCTTTTCATATCTCTTTGTGCGCGGATTCTGGTTATTTTGAGTTGTTTTTTATTACTTGCTGATGTCTTTCCGTAGGCATTTCGAATGCAACACGTAGGATTTGAGGAAAATTCGGTTTCAAAATGAACAGGTAGGTACTTACTCTTTTTTCAAAAAAATATTTTTTGTCTAGTCACCATCATAACTAAACGCACTTAACGCTGTCACTTGATTAAAAAAAACTAAAATAACTATCGTCAGCGTCATTTTAAGCAGTTCATTATCATTCACACTCACGCCCCCATGACAAAACATTCACGTGCTAAAAGATCCTTGCAGGTCTGTTGGCAAAATAACTAAATTAAAAAAATAAATAATAACCAACTACATGACGCCCGCAACTCCGTTGCACCGAAATTCATTTATCGCGCGGTAAGTGGTAACCACTAACCACAATTTTTTTTAATTTTTCCAAGGTAAAAGTATCGTATTACTCGGGACTCAAAATATCTCCATCAAAATTGGTTTAGGGGTTTAAGCGTGAAGAAATAGCAGACAAATAGACACAATTTCGCATTTATTAAGTACGGATTTCAAAAGTATTTTTTTTAACGGGCTTTGGCCCACCACACATTCCCACCACTGTATCTCCTGTGTCGCCAGGATCGACAGCGGTATCCAACCACGAAAACCCTTTGATATGATCTCAGGGAGCCCGAGGGACATGCTAAAGCTGTATTGGGACCCGCAACGAATTTAATCAGAAGAAGATAGGAGGAGTAGGAAGTATTATATACAGTTTTTATTTCAAAAGTATGCCACTTTGTTAAAATTCTTCGACGTTATGATAATTATTTATTTAGTTCCAAGGTTGAGGGCCACCCAGTAATTTCAGAGGGTACCCACATTACTTGTGTCTGTCTGAAAAGACTATTTATTACGTCCTATTTTTTCTCTAAGAAGGTTAATCCTACGAAATACAATTTCTCTCGGTAATTAAATGAATTCTAGTCGCTTTGGTATAGCGGATAATTAGAAAGACGTGAATGTTATTTTGATGGATAATAATTGCTACTCCTATCTTACTGGTCTATTAATTACAAGGTGATGCCCGTTGCGCAAATTCTTTTATCGCTCAAAGTATCTCCATATCAAATTTCAGCGAAATCGGTTCAGGGGTTTGGATGTGAAGAGATAACAGACTGACAGACATATTTTCGCGTTTAATAGTTTGGAAGTGTGAAATATAAACATCAAAACTCTACTTCTAATACATGAATACATACTCAATACGTACATTTATAGTGGACAAGTTGGAAAGCCAACAAGGCAATATTGTCCTCGGTACTAATGGTCGCCTCTATAGAACCAATTAACTAAAAGCAACTTACGAGAGGTAACTCGGTGCACTTATGTCATAAAAGTCCCCCTATAATGCACTAAGAGGTTAAAAGAACTAAGCACATAAGGGAAATTGCTTTTTACTAAGCACTTTGTTATACGTCTGTATAAAAACTCTAACACATTTACTTATATCTTTAACTAGATGACTAGGTGAACTACGTACCACTTCCCTCCTAATATAAACCTGGACTTCCACGAATCAGCCAAACCGGTTCAGTTCGAGTAATAGACGAGACTACTAAAACTACAATGTTTTTAGTTTGTCAAGAAAAGAATAGACGTATAAACCTTATTAAATCAGGATAAAAATGTGCAAAGTGATAACTGATAAATGATAATATTTTAACACCTTCACTGCGGCAAGTAAAATCTTAAACCTTCGTCTGGTGCGGCGGTGGGCCAAAGTGTGCCCCCAATGATTTTTCCGCCAGTGCGGGGTAGGCTTTTCTCGACCCACCAGCACAAGGTTAGATTAAATTACTATAACTTTGCGAAAACATAATGCAGGTGTACAGTTTTTGGACTGTTGGAATAACCTTGAACCCAACTACTTTAGATTTGATTCGCCCTGGGATCTGCCGAACAGGAAATGAGAAATAAACCAGGGAAAGTGGCGGGCCGATATCGACCTGAACCGCACTAGAAAGTATTTTTAGTAGAGATGGGAAAGACAAAAATAAGGGGATATCGAAAATATATATTTTTATTAATATATTTAAATTCCTGTCTTTAAAACACAAAGTCCATTTTTGTTTGCACATTCTGCAGTATGTTTAATTTTTTTAAATTTCTTTTTTGACTCGGCACTCCTCATGGTTTTTCCCGGTTTTTATATTACCCTGTACAATTTCGCCGTTTAACGCTCATCTCAAGGACATGATCTTTTGTTTCCTGCTATCGTGCGTTGCTAATTTTATAAAATGAATAATTATTGTATTTTAAAAAGATAAAACCGACTTTAAAATCGTACGTAATTGAGAATCAAAATTACCTATTTTAAACACTACTGAACCGATTTTAATGAACAGTATTCACGAAGTTAAACAGTACCCAGTACAAAAAAAAGAATTACTTTAATCGGACTAGTAGTCCCGAAGATGTGCAAACACAAACATAAAAACATACATGAATATGTATGTCACTTTAGTTTGTCACATTTGTTCAGATGCTGATAATATAGACTTAAACATATCAAAACTAGGCAGTTCTGAAAATAATACATACAATATACAGGTTGAATTGATAACCTTTTTTTGAAGTCGGTTAAAAAACGCAACGTACGTCAGCTACGACTTACGATAGATTGCACATCACTAACTGGCGAGGCGGACGCTCGGTGCGGTATCGGGTCGCCAACCGCCTGCTTGTACGGCGGGCCGCAATAGGCCCACTGCTGCACTGAGTTGATTTTTGACACCTCCAGTGCGTGGTAGGCCGATAACGACCTGCCATATTTTTTTTATAGGAAAGACCTATAATTTTGAACACAATCTCAAATATATATTTTCCTCTGTCGTACCTTTACAAACACCTGAGATAATCGTTCCGCACCGAGTGAGAGAACATAGTTTTCTTCGTCCGCACCAGCTGAAATTCCACGCCAGGCCGATTTCGGCCTGCCCCGCAGTGAAGGTGTTAAGTGTTAAGCGTTCTCTGTGGTAGTACAAAGAGAAAAACCACCTTTTGAGCGAGGTTACGTTTAGAAAATTTACTCTTTCTTGACAGACTGAGGAAATACAATGTATACGTACTATACGAATAATATAGACAAACATAAAAAATAATAATAATTGCTGGCTATCAAAATCAATTTAAATATTATGTTCATAATTGTTAAGGACAATTAATTGAACCGTTATTATTAACTTGACTGGACGCAACAGTTGAACAATTTCAACGCCATTGTTTTTCATTATCAATTTAAAATGCAAACGAACAAAGGGAGCATATTTTTGCCGAACTTTTACACAGTCGTTTCATATAACGATCCTTTCTTTATTGTTATTTATCAATTATCAACCTCTACCAATATAATAAGTGTGTATGTAAGTTTGTAACGCTTTCACGAGAAAACATCGCAAACGATTATAGTGAAACTTTATAAATGCGAAAGTGTGTCTGTCTGTCTGTTACCTCTTCACGCCCAAACCACTGAACCGATTTTGCTGATTTTTTTTCAATATTCCACGGACCACACATAATGCTAGTTGAGTCGCGGGACTAAGTTTTAATATAAATCATTTATTATTTTAAAGTGTTTCTACGTGCAACACAATTTCGTTGCGCAGTAATCTGTCTTACGGCAATGGTACATTTTTCAACAAAACAAAAAGTTTAGGGCCTAAGTAAAGTATCTCATAACGGTTTAGTGACAACATTTTATTAAAATATGTTGTGTAAAATTATAAAACAAGTCTATACTTATAAAATTACATGTCCTGACTGACTGACTGACTGATTCATCATCGCTGAGCAAAAACTGTTAAAGTTACAGCCACGAAATTTGGTGAGTAGGGTAGTTTTATTAAGTAGACACCCACTAAGGAAGAAATTTTGAAAATTTTACCCCGAAGGGGGTGAAATAGGGGTTGAAAGTTTGAATGAAAGTCCGTCATTCTTGAGTTAGAAACATGAAACTTTATTTTTTGGGTTACTGATTAAAAATGAATGGATACGTATTTAAGCGTTTTTGGAAATTCTACCCCCAAGGGGGTAAAATTAGGGTTGAAAGTGTGAATGAAAGTCCATTATTTCTTGAGTTAGAAACATGAAATTTTATGTTTGGGCTACTGATTAAAAATGATTGGATACGTTTTTAAACGTTTTTGGAAAATCTACCCCCAAGGGGGTGAAATAGGGGTTGAAAGTTTAAATGAAAGTCCGTCATTTCTTAAGTTAGAAACATGAAAGTTTATTTTTGGACTGCTGATTAAAAATGAATGGATAGGTATTTAAGCGTTTCTGGTAATTCTACCCCAAGGGGTGAAATTGGGGTAGAAAGTTTCAATGAAAGTCCGTCATTTTTCTTGAGTTACAAACATGAAACTTAATTTTTGTGCTACTGATTAAAAATGAACGGATACGTATTTAAGCGTTTCTGGTTATTCTACCCCCAAGGGGGTGAAATTGGGGTGGAAAGTTTCAATGAAAGTCCGTCATTTCTTAAGTTAGAAACATGAAAGTTTATTGACGTTTGCGTTTGACGTTTGCTTAAATAGGGTCCCGTTTTAACCTTTGTATAAGGAACCACAAAAAGGGGAAAACTATCGATCTTTGTTATTATACTATGTTAACGCGGACGAAGTCGCGGGTAACAGCTAGTCAATATATAAAACTAACACTTGTGTTGAAAACAGTGGCGGGGCATTGATGTGGGCAACTGGGCAAGATGTATATTTTGATGACGCAAGATGACGGATTTTGTTTTTTTGATACTAAAACTTTTATATTTAAATATTTTTATTTATAAAAAGAGTATCAACAATTATTATTAGTCAATCCTTAAAAAATTCTCGTACGGTCCAAGGGGCCTCGCGCCCCGTGAGGCCGAGGGCGGCTGCCCACACTGCCTTACGCCGCCTCTGGTTGAAAACATACACTACATGTAACCCACGTCACCTGTTAGTGTCTAAACACACTAGGCTGAATAACGCCGACGTAAATTCCGCCGCGCTTACGCCGCGTATCAAACGCATACAAAATACGGACGGAACGCGACAGACACCGAAATTCCGTCGCGAGCCGAATTTCCGTCGAGCCGAGTCGAGCGTAAAGTTCGGCAGCGATTCGGCGGTAATGTTTTGTATAGCAAACACTATACGCGACGGAATTATCAAAACCGAACATAGCAACTCCAACCTTCACTCTAAGGCGTTAACGCACACATTACATCAGAGAATTTTAAATACTCACGCGCACGTTCCGCAACGGAAATTATTACGCCGCGAAATTTCGGCTCTTCGCGTAATTTATAGTGTGTCGCATCAGACGTAAGCGGCTGAACGTAATTTCGGCCACGTAAATTATGCCGACGTTATTAAGCCTAGTGTGTTTAGACCCTTAGACCGGCGAGGGCTCTCGACCCTTGTCTCGTTAATCTTCTTAATTTTATCGATTTGTATTGGAACCTTTAGTGTGTGAAATAAAACCTTTTCTGATTGGAGGTTTCAATCACATATTGATTATGATTTAATGAAATACATTTAGGTCAAATAAATGAAGGTAGCTGGTACTGAAAATGGTAGAATGAACTTGTAAAATTGCGTCGAATTATTATAAATAATCACAATTTTTGCACTGAAATAATAATTATTAGGCATATTTATACGTTTGAGGACTATAATTAATGTATAATAATTAGCTGTCCCGGCAAACGTTGTTTTGCCTCAAAAAGTAATTTAGATTTCGCCCATATTATTTTATTGAAGTCACTAAATAAGTTTGGCACCATCAACCATGGCAACGTCCATCGCTATCCCGTCGCACAAAGTACAATGGTCGCCGTCAGTCTCGAATTGTAATAATTTACTATTATTTATTCAACAAATGCACTTATCAATATAAAAAGTACCCAGTAGCTGATTCTTAGACCTACAGCTAAATATACATATAAAATTTGGTAAAAATCAGTAAAGCCGTTCCGGAGGAGTACGGTTACCAACATTGTGACACGAGAATTTTGTATATAAGAAATATTGTAATTGCTCAAAGTAAAGTCTTTTGTACGGGAAAAAATAAAATAAGCCGCGATAAAATCCGTAAAATTAGTCACACTTACAATAAGTAGGATCACAGTATAAATATCAAACAGTTAGAGTAACTCAGCTATCTTTGAAATCAAATTCAACATCTGGATTCTATGTTATTGCCATGCTACTAATCTCTACAAGTTTGGCGTTTGTGCATTTTATATTGCATTGTTATTTTTAATGCTAACTTGAACATGGGTTCGATTTTGGGTCTATTATGAAAATTGCTTACTTTATATTGTTTATATTATGGTAGAATGGTGCTACAATTCTATATTTATAGTCGCAGAGCCCACTGATAGAATATTCGCGTGTTTCGGCTCATTAGGTTTTTGTAAGGGTCAAAATAGCCATTTATATTTATAGCGAAATAATGACAGAAAATTGATCTAAACACTTGCTCCTTTTATATTTTGAATAACTAGAATAAAAGGAGTAAAGATTGATATAAAAAAAATCCAAACGTTATTTTTTAATATTAAACAATAGTTATATGGTGTTATGATACCAACTTGCGTTCTGTTCGTTTACCTTTTTTAAGGGGCTATTCTGTCCCACTACTGGGCAAAGGCCCCTAGCTCAACAGGTTGTCTGAATTTTCTAGTACTATTAAGTACTAGCTGACCCGGCAAACGTTGTTTTGCCATTAAAGTATTTCTACTTCATCAGTTGATACAAAATCTGAACCCCTGTTTGGTCCCCTTAGAGGGGTGGCGGGGATTTTTTTACACCAGATATTGAGTTGGAAGAATACAAATATATCTGCGAAAACCGTATGCAAATCGGATCAGTAGTTTTCGAGTTAAAGAAAAAAGTTTGATACAAAATCTGACCCCCTCTTTCGTCCCCTTAGAGGTGTGGGGGGAAACATTTTTATCACCAGATGTTAAGTTGGAAGAAGACAAATATATCTGCGAAAACCGCATTCAAATCGGATCAGTAGTTTTCGTGTGATGATGGAACAAACATACAGACAGACAGACAGACAGACAAAAAAACTAACCACAGTTTTGGCTTCTATAGCGACGTAGTAACACCCCCCGCTTATTATTTTTTGAATATCTTTAATGTACAGAATTTTCATTTCTACAGTTTTATTATGTGTATAGATTTATTTCTTAATTTTACAAACTCACTTATACAGATGTCATGTGACCAACCATCAAAAGAACTTCTGTATTTTCCCACGACAGAACAGAATACGTCTGTCATAATTAAATCATTTATCAGATTAAGTACAGCATTAAGCTTTACCTCGTAGCCAAATCCCGGCAGACCAGCGGCGGTTAAGTAAGAAAAATCGTTTGCGCCCCAGGGCTCCAAAATATACTCGCAACTCCCGGCCGCGAACTTCGAGAAAAACTTGTAACGTAATTTATTAGAGCTGGTTGTTTTTGTAATTATTTTAGGTGTCGGCTCCTGGACCATAAATTTTGTCGCGGAAATTTTGTAGGCTCTACAAGGTGTTACAAAACTAAGTGATAATGCTTTAGGGCAGGGGTTCCCAAACTTATTTTGTCTAGTACTGCCCACTTTGCCCCAGATGTTATTAAATTACAAATCACCCCCTAAGCCTCTACACAACGCCCCCATTTTTTTCTGGGTCCCACACCGCCCACTTTTAGAACTGCAGCGCCCACAGGGAGGCGTTATCGCCCACTTTGGGAAAGGCTGCCTTAGGGTGTGTATGTGTACCAACATTTTTTTTGTGACTTGCATGGCAAGCGCCCCAGCGTCACCGGTTTTTCCATATAAAAGTGAAAAAAATGTTGCCCTTTCAGCGTTCCTACTTTTATCATGAACTCTATACACGGGACTCATACACACCCTAAAGTATTATCAATTAGTTTTGTTTCACCCTGTATATTTCTATTTCCTTCTACTGTATTTCTTCTCCGTGATGTTTGTGACACTAATTATGTTTTCAACCACATCCCTGCATCAACAATATTATGACCGACTTGTTTGCTTGTGCATTTCCTAATTTTCGTTAATTGGTGATTTCAGATTTGTATAGTCTGGCTAACGAGAGTTTAACCCAGCATTGACATGGCATTGACTGGAACATTATTTTGATGTTGACATTTGGAGTCTATGATGAATATGGTTAAAATTTCAAATTTCACGATCTTGATACTAGGTCATGATTATTATTTTATACTCTTTTGATTTTTCATACTAGACATGTTGTTTTTAACCGACTTCCAAAAAATGAGGAGGTTATATTATGTTCGGCTGTGGTTTTTTTTGTATGTTCAACGATTACTCCGCCGTTTGTGAACCGATTTTCGAAAATTTTATTTTGTTGTATTATTTTCACTTCAATTTGGTACCATGTTCACAAAAGTGGTGACCTGATGATGGGATCCATGAGTAATCGAGGGAACTCCTCGAAATTTATATGAAAACGTATAGTGATTTTGGTTTCATGAGAAGCATCCTAAGCATATACTACCAAAACGCAAGATTTTGCACCAAGGTATACTATGGTTCCGAAGATACTAAGAGAACTCCGGATTCCTTATAGATACAAGTTTGGGGGTTTAGGCGCTGTTTTAAGAACTGAAAGCATATGCTACTATACAAATTACATTCATCATCATCATCATTACCAGGTTCATGGTCATATTTGGTTATATTTTGTTATATTCAATTTTGGTGACATGGTCATGGTCATGTCACCAAAATTGAACATAGCAAAATATTCAACCTTATCCCCAGAGCATAAGGCACACATTTGACATTACTTCTGAGAAGTAAGTTGCTTCGATAATACAAGTAACATGCTAGTGCACTGTCAAGTGTCACACTTAACAATAGCGGCCACGGGCGGCCGTCGACTTCTCAAGCGATACTATGTATTACAATAATAAAGATAAAGTTTAAAATCATATGACACTGAAAGCCTCGCCGCTGCTATTCCGGTTTGGCGCGGCCCTAGCACGTGTCCACTTCGATTTTTTTTAATTTATTGTTTAAAATTATTATCTGCAGCTGATATTATATTTTGTAAGTGTGACTGTTAACAAATTGTAATAAGATACGTAGAATAATATACAGGTGTATTATTCTACGTATTAAGTACGCGATGATTTTACTAGGTTACTAAAAAGAGTGAAATTATTATTTTTAACAAAAAATTAAAACCGACTTCCAAGGTAAAAACAATAATAACATCCTTATAATATGAACTAAAAAGTATTAAATAATTTTTCCTATCTCATGGTGCCTTTTTCCGAATTCGGCTAAAACTCAACTATTTCTGTACTCAATCTTCATAATTTTGAAGTCGGTGCCAGTTACAAAATATGTTTCAAATATTATGGCATCTGGATTCTGCTATGTCTGGTACCGACTTCAAAATTATGAAGATTGAGTACAGAAATAGTTGAGTTTTAGCCGAATTCGGAAAAAGGCACCATGAGATAGGAAAAATTATTAAATACTTTTTAGTTCATATTATAAGGATGTTATTATTGTTTGGAACCTTGGAAGTCGGTTTTAATTTTTTGTTAAAAATAATAAATCTTAATAAATTGTATTGTTATAAAAAATAAGAAAATGTGGGAAACAGGATTGTGACCTAGAGGCTACAACCCACCCCATATTTAGAGTCTATTAACTAATTTGATTACAGCAAATATTTTTTGATACCATAAAAATATTTTTTGAATTTGCCGCGTTTTGCTAGGTTAAATTCTCGTTGGCCAGACTACATATTGTTCAGATTTGCAGACATTAATGTAATCCCTATATAAAATCGTGGTTTATCTACGAAACGGCTGGACCGATTTTGATAAAATTGTGCTTATTCGGCATTTCGGACAAGTGTTCAACATCTATTTTTCACGCTCGAAAAAATCTATATCCCTTGAAAATCTGCGTTTATTATCCAAAGAAAATTTACCTTCACGGTTCTAACAAACAACAAATATTAATCGGTATCTATAAATTCAACGATTATTCAAAGTAATTTTAATCACAAAATCAATGTTGAATTTAATTTAAACGAGCGGACAGCAGCTAATGAAAATTCAGGTCAGTCCGGACGATCCTAGCGCTGAGGTCAAGGGGTATGAACAAACAATAAATTATATTAATAACTAACTGCTGACCGCCAAGATGAATCTTTAAGAAATATAAAGGTGTATACAAAATATAATGTGGTCACCATAATTTGTTTGCTATAAACATTAAAATAATGCTTTCCGCCACTTCTTCGACTCAGTAATAGGGACCAATGTTTACCCTTTGGTACGGAACTCTAAAAAAGTATCAGTTTATTGCCATTTTCAAGAAGGTTTCATTTTGATATTTCTAAACATGTTTTATTTTTAATCATAATACAATTAATAAATGTCCAAAAACATTATTCCTGGCACGTTTTTGTTTAAAAACATTTAAATAATTTTCTTTTGTTTTGTTTTTTGTCGGTTGAACTTAAATGGCTCGATATGCCTGCTACATTAGTTTTTCACCTCTGCTCGCTCCCGTACACCTAAAGTACCTTTTATTTTTAGAAAAACAAAAAGATAAAAGCATTAAACCTTTTTGCATATCTCGGTAGCATTATCACGCGACCCCTCACAGTGTTATCACTGAGGTAATGTATTCAGCCTGATTCTGAAGATAAGATAACGTGATACATCGCTGTTATTATTGTGCTTATTGATTTTCACGAAAAAATGTGGTAAAAAACTGTACCCTCCATGTTTGTATCTAATAAAAATCACGAAAAACAGAGTTCGAAAACGTATCTTCTTACGAATAGATACGTTGTTGATACGAAATGGTTGTTTGTTTATTCGGCCATCGGGCAAAAATACTGCAACTGTTTGCTCGCTATAAACTGTGTTTTTGTATGCCCGGTACCGAATAAACTATTGTATTTACGAATGATGTTGTCTCAATATTGATTTGCAATATTTATTTGTAAACTTTTTTTGCTTAGTTTTACCTGCCCACTCGATAAACGTTGTTTTTTTTACTAATACACAGTCGCGGATTGAAAAAAATAATCACTCTTGAATTTCAGTTTACTACAAAATTTTCTTGAAACGCGACTTAATTCAATGTACTCGTACCATTAAAAAGAGTGTTGAAAATTATATATAAAAAATATATCTCCAAATACTCCCTGAATCTAAATTTAGAACACAAAATTTAATTTTTTACGGAACATATTTAAATTGTTATCCCGAAGGTGACTGACCTCGTTTAGAAAATGAATAAAAAATATTTTGATATTCGAAAATTGTTTTTGTCATACGAGCAGATAGCGATCCTTGGTTCTTATCCCGTCATAAAGTAATAATATGATAATATTCCACTATTTAGATACAAAACTTCATCCATCGGTTGAACTATCGGAAGCATGAACTTTTATGCCTCGCCTCGTGGCTTGAACTCTAATATTACTTTATAACACGACTCAATTTATTAGCTCCGAGACGACTATTGGCTTTCGTATTAAAAGCTCTATCTTTATATCGCACAATATATTAAGTTGATATTAAATTATTACCTATTACCGTGGTCCGTGATGGGCAACATGTGGCTATGAGTGGTACGTTATCTTTATGGTGCCATTAACTCGACTGGCATAACCATACCTTTATGTAGTTGTAGTTTCATACTTTTACATTCTTTTGGTTAATTTAGTTTATTGATATCGGTTGTAGTCACTAATCACTACTCTATGCTTCGCGTACTACTACGTATCGCTACGGTTGGTTATTAACGCTACAGTCGGCTACTTACGCCATGTGGCACTACGGTTGGCTTCTTTTGCTACGCATGGCTGCGTTGGCTTCTATTGCTACGCAGCGCTACATAGTGCTATGATTGGCTACTTACGCTACGTAGCACTACGATTGGCTTCTTATGCTACGACGTAGCGCTACGGTTAGCTCTAAAATATGGCCAACGAAATTGTTATTTTTTGTCTTTATCATTATATAAATAACTGAATGTTATCTAAAAACACTCGTCAACGATAATAATTATCGTTTTATCAAAAACCCATTTACCGCCGCTGTACCCAATTGGGTACACATACAAAATTAAGGATAGTTCAAAAGTTTGTGGTATCACATCTCAGTTTTTTATTTTATATGTTTGATTAAAGAAAAAGATTCAACATTTTTAGCAAATTAATACTGGCAACCAATATTTTTAGTCATAAGATAGGTTTGAAACTTACAGTTTTGCGACCTGCAGGAGTAAGCTCATAAATTCTTTCTTTATTTAAATCGCATATTATTCAACCACTTTATGTGTTTGTTTTTTTATTCAATACATTGTTATCTACATAATAAATAACAAGTTAGTGGTAGATTAATTATTGAAATAGACGGAAAAATTGTGATTCAAACACTACTGTACCTAGTTGGGTACAATGGCCGAATCCACTAGCAAAACTTTCCTTTTTTCAGAATTTTAAATATTGAGTTTGACTAATTTTAACATCTTATATCGTTATGAATACTAATGGAAAGCTATTTTGTGCTCCTTTTGTAAATAAAATTATCATATAACATTCAGAAAACTCATAACATATTGTAAATGTCCGCTCTCTTATACATTTATTTGTCCTGAAATTACAGACGTTGTAGACAGAAAAATGCAGGTAAAATAGCAGCTAAAAGATTTGACAATAGCTAAACCTTGTAAGAGGAATCTATCTTGTCAATAACAATGAAGCTAGTATCAACTAGAAGAGATATTATAATATCTACAAAATTTGTCATTTACAAAGTGTAATGGTAACATAAGCTAACATAGACACTCCTTCGTAAGTAAGAAATATGACTCCAAAAATCACCCTGTATACTTTTTACTTCTTATACCTATTAGTGGATATCAGGAACGAAAGTTTACTAGCTTCAGCTACAGATACCACTACTAATTATGAGAAAAGACGGAACGCAAATCACCTCTTTGGGTAAAGATGATGATGGATTTTATTTTCTTATTTGAATTATGTTTCTTCTTTTGTTATTGTTAATGATTAGCGTTTGCATTGACCACTTACGACTCTTGATGATATCATGGTTTACATTCTCTTTCGATGAAACATCGTAACATTTCACTTGTGTCAGAAAATATAATGAAAAACGAGGTTATACTCCTCGTCAGTCTCTAGTTTACCTCAAGATAGTATCGATGACTACCCCAAAAATGTTTCTATATAGCTTCAAAATGTAAAACATCATACAGGAGTTCGTTTTCAGTGCAAAAAATGTAATAAAAAAGTATGTATCAAGAAAGTTAGTTCTAAACCTTATCACACCTAAGTACCACATAACACGCCGTTGTACCTAACTGGGTACACCCCCCTAAAGGGGAGAATTTTATTTTTTTAAAATTTTTCTTTTATTTTTCATTTAAGTATTTAACATATAAACTGCAGATAAATTCAAGTTTTGTTAAAAAATACTATTGGTTTCATTTTGGCGGTTAATGGGTAATAAATATTATTTTCAAAGAAAAATCATAAAGTAAATTATCTTTATCTAACTAATATAGTAAAGTAATAATAGGAAATTTAGCTTTAAGCGAATTTTGCCTTACGCGCGCTGCTCTGATACCCTATTGTAACTTGCTTTGTTGAGATCTTAATTAACTTATGATAGAAATACTTAGAGTTTCAGGCGCTTATGCCTCACGTGAGCCCCTTATATACCTTCTGATTGTCATAATGTATCATTTAATGTATATCAATAATGGCAACGTTGTGATGATAATACCATATTTCAACGTTGGGTCCTGATGAATAAGCTAAAGAAAATTATGATTGTCACCATGATTACTACATCTATCTGCACAGTATGAATAATTGATTGTGATGAATAATATGCTCGTATAATAACACATTCGTGATTGCCTTAGGTCCATTTTGAAAGCCAACGTGAAGAGGGCAGCATCTAGACATAATAGGCCAGTCATTAAAGCCAAAACCCGAAAGAAATTAGTAACTTGATAAAATTTTAGGGAGTTGTTAAAGAAGGTAAAATAACTTACCGAGTGATTTTGCTCCGTATGTTGCTAAACGCTGCAAATTTAATACACGTTAGAAAACGGTAAGAACAACCTAATTCCAAATTTGCAGCGTGTTACTAATTTTTTTACCCCTGTTATTAACAAATTTTATTGTTTTTTAATAATAAACAATGTTCCGTGTATTGCAAAACGCTGCAAATTTAATACACGTTACAAAACGGTAAGAACAACCTAATTCCAAATTTGCAGCGTGTTACTAATTTTTTACGCAATGTTATTAATAAAAAACCTTTTTCACCCCTTTTCAACCCTTTGTGTACACCCCAGAACGCTGCAAAATCACACGGTTAGTTATTTTACCTTCTTTAACAACCCCCTAAAATTTTATCAAGTTACTAATTTCTTTCGGGTTTTGGCTTTAATGACTGGCCTATAATTGGTGTTTACAAGAAACGTGAGAAAAATAAAACTATGAGTGATAATTATGAATTACGCAAAAATAATGTTCAATAATAATTATTAAAATTTTAGGGAAAATAGACACAAATAAAACAAAACGAAAAAAAATACTCGTGTAATTCACGTCAATGAGAACAGTTTTGCGTTTACGTTCAACAACGGGCAAGAGGATTAATTTTCCCTCGATTCGATTAAGGCGCGCTTCAAATACAAAGCTTATCCCACAAGACGCAGGAAAGGAAATCAAATTAAACCAATAGAAGAAAAAGGTAATATCACAAGAAATATGTACCGAGGAATCGAATTAAAAGTTTTATACGAGAGATGAATGAGAACGAATAAAAACTTCTCCGGATTCTATTTAGAGTGTTTGTATGATGCGCGCTTTATAACTCAAGTACACGTATCAAAGTTTTACTCCAATCATGAAGATTTTAAACGAAATAGTATACTTACCTTGGAATATATGTCTGTAATATGTTATTACTTTCTATGTTGCGCTGTTAAAAATCTTTTTAAGTAAAATCATATGTAAATATTTTTAAGCCTATCCTATATCTTTACATTTTTTTTTTTTTTTCTAATACTTTATTCACTTTATTACAATTGGTTTACAGTATACATTAATACGCCAAACTGTACTAGCAGTTTGTAGGCGTTCCGCTCAAACACAACTTTCATGCAATTGCAATACAATGATAATTACACAAAAAATAATAGGTACTAACAATAATAATTACGAACTAACTAAAAGTGTGATATTTGTGTGTGTGTGTGTGTATGTGTGTGTGTGTGTGTGCGTCGGTGTGTTTGCGTGTGATAATGAGACTACATTTTTTTTACATTTTTTTAGTATATCCAAGCATTTCTTTTAGTTTTTGTTTTAATTTCTTTTTACAATTAATTTTTTTTTTCTCTCTTAATAGCTTAAACTTATTACATAACTTAGGCACTATATACTTCCTGGTTCTTTTTCCATAATAATTATTTACTTTTATTTGTTCTAATTTTCCCTTTTTTGACTCTCTAACACTATATTTATGCATTATCTTTATTTTAAATTTATCACTATAATATGTTTCTATCGCTATTAAATATTTAACTTTTTCACTTACTGGTATAATTTCACATTCCTGGAATAGTTTACAATAGTCGTCTTTGTATTTATTTTTTGTTCTTTTATCTACCATTATTTTTAAAAATCTTATTTGTATATTTTGAATTTTTTCTATGTACGTTTTAAACGCTAACCCATAGCAATTTAGTCCATAATTGATGACAGACTCCACCAGAGCATAGTAAACCATTAGCAGAGTACGTTTATCTAATATTATTTTTAAAAGATAAAATCTACTGAGTACTGACATAATATTATTATTGTCTGAATCTAGTTCAAGATCGCTCTTATATAATTTTTTATTGATTTTCAGAAAACTGACAGCTTAAATAATGATCTATATTAGTATGCTACGATCAGTGCCGAAAATATATTTCTTATGAGAGTAGGTGCCACTTTATTTTCACCGCCCTATGTACGAAATCTGTCGGCCCCTAGGATGCTGCCCCTAGGCCGCAGCCTATACGGCCTATTTATAAACCGGGACTGGCTACTTAGTAAATATTGTGTGCTTCTTTTGTTGCAGGTGTGAAGTGCAGTGTTATGGTGTGTGTAGTGCAGCGTAGTGGAGTGTAGTGGAGCGAAGTGCGGCGTAGTGGAGTGTAGTGAGGTGTAGTGGTGGTCGCGAGCTCGCTCGTCGGCGGCCGAAATGCCGCTAAGTTGACGACGGCGGTAGGCCGCGCCTCACGCCGCTCGACCTATAAAACTTCAGGTAAGATGATCAATTGCTTTCAAATTACTAAGAAGATAGACAATTAGTTTTAGGCCCGTATAAATAGTCAGTACTTAAGATGCGACCCGGTCTCAAGACGCGGTTCGGCGGTCCAAATTTTGACAACCAACCAATCACAGAGCCTGAACCGTGTCTTGAGACCGAGATGCATCTTGAATACTGACTATTTATACGGGCCTTAGTCACACTGGAGAGATAATTTCAAGTGTCATGCCCCTTACGACCATTGAATTTGTATGTATTAAATTGTTCTATTTTATAAAAAAAAAACGGAAAAAGAATTATGGTACAAAGTGTTAGATATTTCTCGGTTGTACCTTTTTGGTAAGTAATTTGAAGGGCTATAAAACTATCACTGGGAAAAAACAATCAAACAGGTACAAACATGTGTGAGAATACTGCCATTTATGTGTCCTACACATTCATACTGTACTCGGCGAAACATGGCGGTAGCGGTCATTGACTCCCTGTCAAATGCTTGTCATTTTCTGTAGTCTGTACAAAGCCGCGATTGACATCATCTGACACTTCATTTTCAATCGCGGTTTATATAGAAAAGTATAAGTTTTTGACAGGGAGTCAATGATCGCTACCGCAATGTTTCGCCGAGTACAGTATAGTAACTGACTTATGATTAATTGTATTTTAAAAAGGCTTCATCGTCCACAGTTTAAAATATAAGTAAATCTTCCATTAACTTTAATCACGCAAATCCAGTAGATTACGCCCGAGTAGTTCTCGATGAAGGAATACATTATCTGAACGTAGGGCTGGCACTCGTGTTTTCGTAATAACAAACTAATAAAAGGAGTGAAAAGAAAGGAGTAAAAGTCCCGATAGATGTATAAAGAAACAGCAAAACAGGCAAACATTTACGCCACGTGGTAGAAAGAGAATAAGGATGATATATTTTTAAAGGCAGGAGGTCACGCCGCACAAGTGGTCTACTCTCCATTCTCTTAGGAGTTTTCTATCAAGTCACGTGTCTTGACGCGTGTTTTACATTTTAACCCATCCCAAAACAGCGCATAGCTCTGATAAAAAGTTATCAACAAAAATAAATATAATTTGGCAACCCTATCGTGGGCCGTGGCGCAACAGGCGAGGACGATATTGGCGACACGGGGCATTACCATACATCACGCCCACCACTATATTGCAACTTTATTTTAAACTTTTAGCTCTTCGTTGTTACAGTTCAAGTACCATCGAGGAAATTGATTCCTAGACAGTTGACAGGCCTACGTCGTTTGGTCGCCTTTAATGTCGATTCAATGTTAGCTGTGATCGGTCGGATAAGTTTGACTTAACACGACCAAATTTCTTAGGTCCCCCATCCGCCTAGGAATCAACTTCTCTGATAGCACATCTTTCAGTCGTATTTGCCCAATAACGTACCCATAATTTTTAGTGATACCAGCATCAAAAATTGCTTAGATTTTTGACATAGAACACAACCTAAAGTTACAACTTTTTCGTTACAGTAACAACACCAGCTGTAACTTTTAGTGATACCAGCCTCATTATTATTGCTAAGCTATAATTTGACATAATATAAGTTTAGTTAGTATAGAAGACCTTAAGTAAGTTAGCACTTCATTGTACAGCACCTCTAACTTTTAGTGATGCCAGATCCAATCAATGGTTCTATATCAATGCAATCTTGACATAGAACCCAGCCTTAAGTTAGCTGGTGTCGTATTAAAGTAATAAAAATTAAGTACATGCATAACATTACGGGTACCAGAAAACAGAATAATGTATACGTATTAGTAACTCTAATACTTGAAACATATTTTATGCTTTAGATTCATAATAACAACGGCAAGGGAACATAATTACAGTACGTTCTGAAGTTTAACGCGGCTCGTAAAGTCGCCCATAATACAACCACACCATAAACCGATCTTGTCATAATGCCGCCGCATTGATAACAGTTTTTATGACTCTTATACGACTCATATCCAAATATTTTAATGGAACCTATATAAATGCCCTATACACCATTTTAATTGGTTTTCGTCTAAACATATTAGGAGACATGAAGTGGGTAACTAACATTTTACAACTAAGAGAAATTATGGAAATTACACATTTCCTTATTAAAATTTGAACAAACCTTGTTACCTTCCTACTTCAGCATCCAGCATAATAATATATATCTACAGGGTGTAACAAAACTAAGTGATAATACTTTAGGGTGTGTACGTGTTTCTCGTAGAGAGTTCACTGTGAAAGTAGTGTGTTCACTGTGAAAGTGAAAAAAAATTGGTCTTTCAGCGCTGCTGAAAGACCATTTTTTTTCACTTTTGTATGAAGAAACTCGTGACGCTGGGGCTATTGCCCATACAAAAGTGAAAAAAATTTTTGGTCTTTCAGCGCTGCTACTTCCACAATGAACTCTCTACAAGGAACACGTACACGCCCTAAAGTATTATTACTTAGTTTTCTTACACTCTGAATATCTATAGAAGCCAAATTTTTTACATTAAATCGTTTTCCCGGTCCTGAAGCCTCCATTTATACAAAAACAGACAATTTTCAAATTGTTACCCACTTTATGATATTACTGAATTTTTAGCAAGGATTTAGTGCAGCAGTTTCCAAAATAAACAGTACAGTGTTCAGTGCACAGTGTATCGTGTATATTATGTTGGTTATGATAAAGCAGACCTCATAGAGGAGACAAAGTGGGGAGAGTCTGCGGTTGTATCCGACGGCGCTAGCGAACAGATTGCACTGCACGTATCTGTAATGTATTACAACACTACTAGAAAGTTCTGTAATGTTACAATGTTTTCTCGTAACTTTGGTGCATATGAACAATTATAATATTATCACCTATTATTACATGATTATTACACAGTAATTCTAAAAAAACATTTTCAGAATTCCCTGTAAACTGCTGAACCGATTTTAAAGAAGCTTGCTGTATTCCCTAACTTGAACAACACCTATTACAACAAAAGAAAGAATCACTTAAATCGGACTTGTAGTTCCGGAGATATTATGCGAACATAAAAATAAAACAAATTACATATATTATGCACTTTTATAATTTAGCACATTTGTTCAGACGATGATATAGATTAATATATTATTATAGAAACCGGGCAGTTCTGGAACTATTACATGTAAAATCAGAGAAGTTGATTACTAGGTAGATGTAGGACCTAAGTAATTTGGTCGCGTTAAGTCAAACCTATCCGACCAATCACAGCTTACATTGATTTGACATAAGCCAAATGACATAGGCCCATCAACTGCCCAGGAATCAATTTCCTCGATGGTACATACGGGTCGAATTGATAACCTTATTTTTTTTAAGTCGTTTTAAAAAGGGACTCTCTTGCGCAGCTGCCCTGGTTTCAATAAAACCGGCTTCCATCGCCAAAGCCTGTATACAACGTTACCGGTTAACGTTACACTGTTACCGGTTTAAGTAATTCTTTCTTTTATTGTACTTGGTGTTGTTCAAGTTAGGGAATTCTGCAAGTTTCTTTAAAATCGGTTCAGCGCTAGTTTTTGAGACCAGGATTTTTTAAGAAGTTATTTTTAACCGATTTCAAAAAAAGGAGGTTATCAATTCGACGCGTATGTAACAGTATGTAATATTTACAGAACTGCCCAATTTTTGAATATGTTAGTCTATATCAGCGTCTAAACAAATGTGCCCAAAAGTGTATGTATGTATGTAAATATGTATGTATGTATGTTTTTATGTTTGTGTTCGCATATCTCTGGAACTACCATTCTTATTTCAGTTATTCTTTTTTTGTTGTACTAGGTATTGTTCAACTTAGGGCATAGACCATAGTGCAGGTTTCATCAAAATCGGTTCAGTAGTTTTGGAGATAGGAAGTTTTAATTCTCAATTACCTACGTACAATTTTGAAGTCGGTTTTATCTTTTTAAAATACAGTTTTTTAATTTGCTGTAATAAATTATGAAAAATATGATGTACTTGCAAACGTTTTACTGATGGAACACTGCAAATTGTTTCTTTGTGTGGTGTAAATAGTTAGATGTAAGCTTGTTGCTCGAGTTGGCTTGTTCGAGAATTCCCCTTCCTACTTACTTCCACTCTATATCCCTTCCATTTACCGTACAAATAGACTGAAAACTGTTTGAAAACTAACTCCGCTTTCTATAAAAATAAGTTTTCCAAGTAGCTGTGGAGGTATACTTTGTTGATGCTATTTATATTTTAGTTTTTTAAGAATTTCGATTGCTTTTTCATGATACTCATTTGCAATATACCGATGATTTTCATATTATTAACTTATTACATAAAGATATATAAATCTGATTTAATTGTTAGTGCAATGTAAAGAAGACTCATAATAAGTTTCTAACGACCTCTCATAAAATTCTTTTTTTCCAGATTTTATTTCCAGATTTATTTCCAGAGATTATTAAAAATACACGAACATTTCAACAAACAATTAAGTATAAAAAACATTATTGTCGTACTTTAACAAAGTTAACGTTTTTCAATACCTATTTTGCTGTGATTGGACAAAGTTATAAAATTTTACTGAAAAACAAAAGAAAGCGTTCAGATTTTATAACCTATCAGTGCGGTCTTTTATTGCTGGAAGTACATTGCAGCCACACCGTGTTTAAGCGATCTTATTACTATAACAATAAGGTTAAAAATGTACGTGGTTTTGTCGGCGACTATACTATACAGCCCTTAACTACAGTTTAAAAAAAAACTTGAAAGTATATACCAGTACAAGCAAATGACCCATTATATTCGAAATTTAGTGGGGAAATCGGTTTTTCTTATCCAAAACATCCTAAATAGTAAATATTATTAAAAATGGCTGCCAGTCGTTCTGAAGAATTTTTTCATCGTTGGTTTTGTTTACATCGATAGTACGGGTCCGACAAAGCTTACTTTTTATTACTGTAAACTTCTTTTTTTGTTTAAGATTATTTAAATGTTTAAAATTATTGTTTTAAATATATAACAAAATAGCTATGACGCGGACGCCCGCACCTCCGCCAACAATCAACATTCGTCGTTTATTTTCCCGGGATAAAAATTATCCCATGTATTCGGGATTCAAAGTATCTCTTTACCAAATTTTAGGGTGCGAAGAGGTAAAAGACAAACAGACACTTTCAAATTTCTAGCTAGATGACGCCCGCAACTCCGCCAAAATTCGTTTATCGCGCAGAAATCGTTCATTTTCTCAGGATAAAAAGTATCCTGTGTCCTCTCTCGGGAATCAAATTGCCTCCATACCAAATTTTTGGGCGTGAAGAGGTAAAAGACAGATAGTCAAACTTTCGTGTTTTTAATATCAAGTATCTCCATATCCAATTTTTGGGCGTAAAGAGGTAAAAGACAGACATAATTTCGCATATATTAGTATCCGGGATGTTTTCATATAACGTTCGTGGTGTGTAGGTTGGTACGGAGTGTCAGTAATGTGTTATTTTACGGTTTGGGGGACGCTTGTTGTAATGGTTTTCTTTACGACTAATTGACGGCTTCTTTATAGACGTACTTCGGTGAAGTTGGTTAATTAAATGTTTTTACTGGGGTATATAAAACACAGATATTTGGAGAATGGAAATCTAAGTTAATTATAATAATTAATATCCGAAACTGATTAATTAGCAGACACCGAAACCAAACACTCGGCATATGACCAAAACCGTGGCTAAATCCACGATATTGTATGTGTATGAAAAGTTAAGTCCTAGGACGCGGACAACCGCTGGTAGAGTTGCGGTGGGTTGATCGTGCCCGTGACTGTACCTAAGCGGTGAGTGGAGCACCATGGGGTTTTAGTGGGTAGATCCTCGGAGAGTACCACACACCCCGGCTGATGTCCCCAATTCGCCGGAGATGCGCAAAGCATATTTTTCTCATTAAAAAAAAAGGATGTTTATATTACTAGAAGCTGATGCCCACAACTTTTTTGCGCCGTAATTCGTTTATCACACGAGAACTGTTAGATAAAAATTGGTTCTCCTTTCTCGGAACTCAAATACTCACCATATTTCATTAAAATCGGTTTAGTTCAGTTCAGTTTGAAAGTAAGCTTTTATGATCGCAAAAGAGTTGACTGCAATTGGAAAATCTTCACAACATTGACAGAATGCATTGCCAACAATACAAAGTTAAGAATGCATGAAATTGACTCTGATACATCGCGTCGGAACTTCTTAGATGGTTTCATACTTCAGATTCTTCAGAAATAAATTTAAGTTACTGTAGATCATTCCACACCCTGACTTTTAAAATCTTTGGTCTCTTGTTATTTGATTTACGGTCAGTTTACATAATATGCAGCGAGACGAGGCGAAGCGATACAATTTTTAAATGAGCCATTAAAATCTGAACTTTATTTACAACACCAGATTAAGGTACACAGTGAATAGATTTGCTTTGCGGTGCTGGGCTACCTGTTCCAGTTTTGAATGGCCCATTAAAAAAAACAAAATAAACTGTCAAATTGATAAGCCTTCTTTTTTGAAGTGAAGTGAAGGCGTCACAAATAGTCTCGTTACTTTCGACGTAAAACGGTTTCGTGGTTGGCCTCTCAGTAAAAACTAAAAATTGACATAACGCATCACTAACTGTCATGGCGCTTGCGATGCGTACATATCGCGTATCAAATCCCATTTATTTATGATTTCTAACTTCGCTATCGAAACTAGCGGATGTGTTTTGACTAAGAGGCTGTTTCATCACTTCCTGATAAGTGATGGATATGCTATCCGCAACTTATCTGATAGATAGTGTATATCTGTCACATAACTTGTAGAAAAATCCGGCACTTATCAAAAGTGGTGAAACAGGCCATAAGAGTGCTTACCTTTAATCGTAAGTTGTAGGTTAAAATATTAAGGGGAGGAAATCGGCCCGCGTCCGGGGATTAAAGCTGTGATTCCACTTACCCCACACAATCACGGTATAATCTGGAAACGCATCATTACCTATTCCAATTTTGAATGGTCCATTTAGAAATATATCACATCGTCTCCTCATGTTGCAACGTAAACTGACCCTTAATCGTAGGTCGTAGATATATTAAGGGTATTAGTGATTCACATAGCTCACCTGGCATGGATCCTGCGTGAGCCCGGCCCGCGTCCGGAGATTAAGGCCGTGATTCCACTTACCCCACACAATCACGGTATAATCTGGAAACGTAGATGCATTTCATGGTAGACCGAAATTCAATCTCTGGATTCATTTTTTTTAATTCCTATCCGATACCATTTATAGACGTACAGGGCGTAATAAAATAAAGTTAAAATACTTTAAGGTGCGTGAGTCCCTATAGAGTTCACTGTAAAAATAAATGCCCTGAAAAGTGTTGCTTTGTTTATGCTGGTTACCGATGTACTTATTAAACTTACAGCAGTAGTAGTAGTAGGAATGTTAATTATTGCCCGTTTAATCAGGAATCCAAATTATTGTAAAGTCAGACGCTCACAAAGTTTCAGGGACAAATCTATCTAATTTGTAAGCAGGATAATAGATCGCTCTATGGACAGAATTTGCATTGTATTAATCTTTTGCTTAAAATTCAGACCAAATAAGGTAAAGAGAGACTTTCAAACAACGTAACGCTAATTCTATGTTCATGGAAATAACTAAGCATGCGCAGAAGACAACGTGAAGTGGGATCAGCACTCATACAATTTGAAAGTGTCGTTTTGTCTACGATTCAAAACAATATTATAAATACGTTTCATTAAAATCACAGCGAAAACAAGAGACAATAGTGAACATTTTCTCTGCAGATTTTCATAATGCACAAAAGTTTTCTGCGGCAAAGAGATCGCAAAATAGTTGAACAATCACGCGATATATTCTCAAACAAAAAATACTTTAAAGTTCAACAGAGCAAACGATGCATGCGATGAAAGTTTCAGCAGTTTTTTTACTTTCAACTTTGCAACGATCGGGATTTAGTAATATCGGATATAATGTAATTGATAAGTTTTAACTTTTATTAATGGTTTTACAAATCTGGCTATGTTTTTTTGAGTCTGTCATACATCGATATTATAAAATAATCGGCCAAGTGCGAGTCGGACTCGCGCACGAAGGGTTCCGTACCGTTATAGAGCAAAAATAGGCCAAAAATTGCGTTTTTTGTATGGGAGCTCCCCTTAAATTATTATTTTATTTAAATATTATTTTTAATTATTAAAGTACACATATAATTATGGCTTTTGTGAAAATTTCAAGTGCCTACTTGTTGTCATCGTTGATACCGAGCAAAAAATGTTTGAAAAATTACGTTTGTTGTGTGGGAGATATTTAATTTAATTTATTTTGTTTTTAGTATTTGTTGTTATAGCGGCAACAGAAATACATAATCTGTAAAAATTTCAGCTCTCTACCTATTACCGTTCTTGAGTTACAGCCTGGAGACAGACGGACAGACAGACGGACAGACGGACAGACATCGAAGTCTCAGTAATAGGGTCCCGTTTTTACCCTTTGAGTACGGAACCCCAAAAAAAAGACGGGTTGCACTCCGGGAGTGCCGGCAGAAGTGAAAACTTGATTATTAACGTTGTGCATTATTTTTTTTAACCCATTTTTTATTTTTATTATTTTTATTTTAATTAACCGAAACCCTTACAATCGATTAAATTTTTAACCCATTTTTTATGAAAATCGATTTTTAAAAAATCGATTTTTTTATTAATCGAAACCCTTACAATTTTTTTTAACCCATTTTTATGAAAATCGATTTAAAAAAAAATCGATTTTTTTAATTAATCGAAACCCTTACAATCGATTAAAAAATATCGACAATCGAAAAAAAAACAATCGATTGTTCGATTAATCGATTTCGATGTTACTACACTATTCTCCAACCGTCTTACGGTCTTTCGATTAGCACGCGAATCTGACGCGAGTTTCACAGTTTTTACCCATCCCACAAAAGTGCTCAACGCCGCTAAAGAAGTTTTCAGTTCAAAAATCTTGGTTTATTTATTGCAGTAGACTTTTTTGTTTCTTTAAGAACTGGTTTTTGTCTATTATCAATAATAAGATAATAATTCTTTGCTCTCCTTTCTATCTCAATAAAAACATACTCAGCTTAAAAAAAACATAATGCTCTAAAATATTATATGTCGGAGTTTTAATTGTATTCTGTATCTTACTCAAACTATGCACAGAGCTGTAATAGCTGTAATTATTGGAAAATTCCACCCACAGGGTTAAATAACGCCATCAAGGTGCAGGCACTGTGCAGGAGCATTCCACAATCTAGATTCTAGTCTATTATAAGGTATAACACTATCAGAGAAAAAGACACATTGACAGAAATGGTGGTGCATAACCTGTGGCTCGAGTTAGTGGGTTCGATTCCTTTCGTAAAACTGACAAATTGCTTTCAAGTTTGGTAGAATTATTTGGGAAATGCAAGCTGATGTGCCGATTGTCTGACAAAAAAAGACGTTCCATGTGTTAGATGGGCCAGTAAAAAAGATGGTCTCTCCAATGTTGTCCGTCATACGTTTTTAATTTAAATACGTATGTGGTTAAACTAACATTTTACAACATAAGGGCTACTTGTTTTTTCCCTTATAATTTAGATATCTTATTTACTTCTACTGGATATAAATATCTGGCTATACATAAAATCCCCATTTATTTTATTTCACATCATTCTCCTGATGCCACGGCTTATGCAAAAAACGTCAATTTTCAATGAAAATCCATTTCCATCCAGTCAATTTTTCATCCACCTACGTCTTTAAGTACCAATCTATATCTATACATTATTATAAAACAAAGTCGCTTTTTTCCCTCATGTCCCTTTGTTCCCTTTAATCTTTAAAACTACGCAACGAATTTTGATGATTCTTTCAGTGTTAGATAGCCCATTTATTGAGGAAGGCTATAGGCTTTATTTTATCACGCTAAGACTAATAGGAGCGAAGAAATAGAGGAAAATGTGGAAAAAACGGGGAAAATTATTTGAAAGGGCTAACTTGAACGCGCTAATTTCAGGAACTACTGGTCCGATTTGAAAAATTCTTTCAGTGTTAGATAGCCCATTTATTGAGGAAGGCTATAGACTATATTTTATCACGCTAAGACTAATAGGAGAATGTGGAAAAAGCGGGGAAAATTATTTGAAAGGGCTTATCTCGCGAACTACTGGAGCAATTTTTATGTTATTTGGCACAGATAAGAAGTAGACCACGTGAAGGATCATAGGCTATCGATTTTAATAATTTTTTCAGTGGCTATATATTTTATACCCGTGCGACGCCGGGGCGGGTCGCTAGTGATCGATAATTCGATGTCGATATTTTGCGCGATCATGTTTATAATTTATTCATCATTTTGTGTTACAAATATCGCCAACAAACTGAAATGCAGTTTAGCGGTTTTTAGGATAAGGATATAATGTTGTAAAATACTGGAATCTAGACACGCGGTAGCGTGTCAAGCCAAGTTATAAATACTTAAAACAAAAATCATTGTACAACATTAGGATGGGATTTTAGAACTACATTTTTCGCTCTAATAGTCCGGTCTAATTAGACGCAAAAAAATCGTAACCTCGGAATAACTCGCATAGAGCTGAAAATTGGTATAGACGTTAAATACACCATACAAATAAAACCTCAAAAGTCCCCGGCGATCCTCCTTGTGCAAAATTTTTTATTCAAGGTCAAAGGTATGAAATTGAGGTTTTTCCTGTTTTTTTTCCAAACTATACATTGTATCACAAAATTAAGTACGACAAGAGTGTAGATCATAGAATTCTCTACAAAAAATATTCAGACACTTTTTTCATACGACTTACCATTTCTTATAAATGGCGGGCTCAAAGTTTGGGAAAATCATATCTATGCTTAAATTATAAAGCTTAAGAATTTGTGGAACTACTGCTTTGAATTGAAAAATTCGTTTTTTGTTGAATATTCTTATTTATCGAGGGAGACTTGAGCTACATAACATCACGTTGGCACCAATAGGAGCAAAGAAACAGAGGAAAATGGGGAAAAACGGGGAAAATAATTTGAAGGAGCTTATCTCACAAACGGCTGAAGCAATTTTTATGTTATTTGGCACAGATACAGAATAGGCCACGTGGAGGGACATTGGCTTTTTTGTTTTTCAGGAAAATTTACGGTTTCCGTGAAATTTATAATTAACGCGGACGGAGCCACGCTTAATATCTAGTACTACATACTATAGGGTTGTTTGAAAAAATTAAAATGTTCTCGGTCTGACATACTTCTGAGTGACTTGCAAGCGTACTGTTGCTCTTCGCGACTCGAAAAGTTTAGATTATAAGTCACGCAGAAGTTTGTTTGGCTGTGAACAGCCCTCGTATGTTGTAGTACAAGAAGTTCCGCTCCGCCGTGTTAATTATGTATTTCACGGAAACCGTACATTTTCCCGAGAAACAAAATAGCCTATGTCCTTCCTCGTGGTCTACTTTATATCTGTGCCAAATAACATAAAAAATGCTTCAGCCGTTTGTGAAATAAGCTCTTTCAAATAATTTTCCCCGTTTTCCCCCATTTTCCTCTGTTTCTTTGCTTCTATTGGTGCCAACGTGATGTTATATTGCTCAAGTCTCCCTCGATAAATAAGACTATCCAACAAAAAACGAATTTTTCAATTCAAAGCAGTAGTTCCACAAATTCTTAAGCTTTATAATTTAAGCATAGATATGATTTTCCCAAACTTTGAGCCCGCTATTTATAAGGAATGGTAAGTCGTATGAAAAAAGTGTCTGAATATTTTTTGTAGAGAATTCTATGATCTACACTCTTGTCGTACTTATTTTTGTGATAAAATGTATCGATTGGAAAAAAAAACAGGAAAAACCTCAATTCCATACCTTTGACCTTGAATAAAAAATTTTGCACAAGGAGGATCGCCGGGGACTTTAGAGGTTTTATTTGTATGGTGTATTTAACATTTTCAGCTCTATGCGAGTTATTCCGAGGTCAAATGTTTAATTTTCCCGGGTTATAAAGAGAAAATGAAATTGAGAGCGAGTTTGTACTTGTCGTGTATAGCAAGTAAATTAACTTCACGTTAAACTCTTTTGTTCGTTCAAAGCTCACTTAAATTAAGCTTGTGTACGTAACTTGTTTGTGCAAACAAAATTGAAAATAGGTAAAGTATCTAATGAATATGCCGGCGTTAATTTCATCAAAATATGATCAAACTCGACGAAGTCCGCAAATCCGTTGCGCCCACAGATTATAGAAGTAAGAGATATGTTATGTGGGCGTGGCACATGTCGCCAAATTTAGCCCATGGGGGCACTAGTTGTCAGTCACATGTAAATCGCTCCACGGCTTACACGTTGTACTTCGTTGTAAATTGTGAACAAAATGCCGACTTGTGCAATAATTACGTGCAGAAATCGCAGCGAAACTTTGAATAAAAAAATTTGCGGGATCACCTATCACAGCCAACTGTAATTTATACGATTTTTAATTTAAAAATCAATTATTCTTCACGAAAAATATTCGCCGCTACACCGCCATTTTCAGGCCGCTTGATGTTCCGTGAACTATCAAACTAAGGCACTAGTGATGTGGTGTGATGCAGATTTTGGTATCGATATTTTTATCGACATTTTTTATGCGGTTGCGTTATTATCTACACCAATATTATAAAGCTGAAGAGTTTGTTTGTTTGAACGCGCTAATCTCAGGAACTACTAGTCCGATTTGAAATTTTGAAATATTCTTTCAGAATTAGATAGCTTGTTTTTATAAAGTAATAAAAGTTAATGAATCTTTTTTTCGTCATTTCAGTATATGTTGTTTCCGTTACTTTTGAAGTTTTAGTACCTTACTTTGACGGACGACTGGCGAAGACTAAATTGATCCTGCTTTTTAAGCCAAAGGCTTCCCGCTTAAAACAAATATTTGTGTGCACTAAGATGTTTCTCTTGGTTTTCTGTTGTATCTTCTATAAATGTATGAAAAAAATCGTTCAAGTACAAGTTAGTACTTGAACGATTTTTTACCTAGGCGAAAGTTTACCTAGGCGACGACTGGCGGGCGTCGTCTAGTGTTTCATAAAATTCAAATTTAAACACAAAAAGGTAGCAAAAGCTTCAAGCGATGTTAGAAGACATACCAGTACAACTAGAAACATTTTAATATACCTTTTACATGGAACTAATATAATAAGAATGTAGAATACATATTCTAGTGTAGCGGGGTTTGCGGAAGCATATTATTTCCCGTTTTACATCTGACTCAATTGTGCATACATTGCGGATAGACGTTTCTCGTATGAAGACATGAGTGAAGTGGGTAACTAATGATTTGAAAACGGTCGTTTTTTGTATAAATGGAGGCTTAAGGACCGTGAAAATTGTCTATACAAATAAAAATAAATTTTAAAATTTTGTTAGTCATACTAAAACTTGAGAATTACTGAACCAATTTAACTAATTTCAGTCTTAAAATATTCGTGGACATAATAATTACATTAGGAAGAAAGTGATACGAAGTTCACTGGGACAAATAAATGTGGATTCTGTGCATAGATATATTAGCTGGAATGATGATGTAGTACCTATCTAGGTAAGTTACAAGGTTTATTCAAATTATAGAGAAGACAATATGAGTAATTATTGCTCTTATGTTCTAAAATGCTAGCTAGAATTTAGCTAGAATGTAAATGTAAAATATTAGTAAGCTTATGTTAGCTAGAATGATGATGAAGTAGACAAGTTACAAGGTTTGTTCAAACTATAGAGGAAAAATATTTTGTAAATGCTCTTATGTTGTAAAATGTTAGTTACCCACTACATTTACTCATGACTTCGTATATTTTTATTTAAACTTAGATCTTTTCCGTGTCTTTGCTATGGATTGAAGAGGCTTCGCTCTTTGTTGGATTTTAATTTACTTTGAGCTCGATGCTAAAAGTGGAATATGCTTTATCAATAGTTTTTTGCCTTTTGCTTTGACCGTGTCATAGCGTATAGTCAGAAATATGTTTTTGTGCTTTTTATTGTTTCATATTGAAGTATGTTACTTGGACATTAACTAACAATTTTACAATATTACGATGATAGCCAGCATTCATAAATTGTTCTAAATAATTTGTGTCGGTCTGTTTAGCGAAGTGATGTTTAGTTTAGCATGCTTAAGGGCCCGTTCTTCCAAATTCACGTTTCTAGAATTAGTAATTTTTAAAGAAAGCGTCATTAAAAAAAACTGAAAAATATATAATGTATAGATACGTCTTTTAACTAGTGACTTTTTTTTGATAGAAACACAATACAGATAATTTTACTCGATAAAAAAAAATCCGAAACAACCTCGATTTTAAAAACATTTTGAGTTTTATAGGACTTACAGGGACTCAATCAAAAAATAATTTGGACAGTTCGATTACTATTAAAATTTTACGGGGAAGTGATTGGATATATGTTTAGTTATAATATTTTTTATCTAAGTAAAAATGTTTTTTTCTCCTATTTCGCCCTATCATGGACGCGGCGAGCGTCGTAACCGCCACCGTACAAGGCGCGCTGATATGAATGTTATTTTAATGTCATTTACGTCGATATTCGCACTGACAGACATCGACCTGCTAAATTTGGGAAAAACGTGCCCTAACAGCTGTGTTTTAGATATTTGAGATTGGGGACTTTATAGGATAGTTTCCTTCGCGGTAAAATGTACGGTTTCTACGTTACCAACTGATATATTAAAGTAGTGGAACGCGCGTCTTATAATTTACACGATTTTCTAAAGGTAAAAAAGGGAAAGGTCTCCAATATTTCGTTCAAGATGACGCCCGCAACTCCATTACGCCAAGATTCGTTTATCGCGCGGGAACCGTACATTTTTCGGGCTGGAATGTATCCTATGTCCTTTACCGGGACTCAAAGTATCTCCATACCAAATTTCAGCAAAATCGGTTCAGCGGTTTGGGCGTGATGAGGTAACAGACAGACAGATACAGTTCGCATTTATAATATTAGTATGGATTATAATATCAACCCGCAAAAATAATATAAACATTCTACAACTTGGGGGACTGCCACTTTTTAAAACATTTTGTTAAAATTAAGATATGACAATAAAGATTTGTATTTGTATTTGTACTTACGCAATAAACAAATTCGGGCGAGGTTTCTCCAAAACATGATAAATCACATGAAAATAAAAGTCAATTTCGTCACTAACTCGCCAAATGAGCCCGCAAAGCTTTTATTTGGGCCACCTGTTGGCTCCACCCTCCCCACCCCACGAAAGCTCCGGCCTCCGACTAAGCACGGATTAATATGAACCCCGAGCTTTGTAAGTTCGTCGGAACTTTAATAGCTAGTCTCTCTGTTAGATTCCAACGTATGTTTTAACTTGTTCGACTTTTTGAAATACGAATGTTATTTAAAAATATTATGTTTATTGAAAATGAATTTTTTCGCTTATCGTAAATATGAAATTTCCTCTTTACGTTCTAACCGTAGAACTGATCGTGATGGGCCATTTTTTGAATTGCAGGTAATAGTAATTGTTTTACACAAAAACGTTATAGTACGGGAGCCCTAGAACAAATTTTATTTTGATTACTAACAAGCTAATTTTTTGTAAGTAGCTTCATTTTGATAAGACGAACAACATTTTTATTTTCGAAAAATTTTGAAAGTGGTAGCTAACAGAGATAGAAAGGAAGCTGATTTTTTGTATTCTTGATAAATTAATTATAGTCATATAATTTAAGAGTAACTGCATTGTACTACAAATAGAACAATCCATATTTTAGGACAATCAAGTCAAAGTATGAAATCCTTTCTATCTCTGTTTGCCGATTTTCGAGATTTTTCGAAATTAAAAATGTTGTTAGTTTTATCAAAATGAAGCTAGTCACAAAAAATTTGCTTGTTAAGCAATACAAAAAAAATTGTTCTAGGGCTCCCGTACTATTACAATATAATATACTGATCCCATATAAGGTAAGCTTTCTGGTATGCTATCTACATAATTCTTGTATGTAAAATGACTATTTACTACTAATATTAAAATTCGTTATTATATGCAAACTCCAAAATATAATTAACAATTAAACAAACTCAGTTAGATTAAAATACACGTTAGCAATATTATGTGTGTAGAGTTGGGGAGTATGAAATTGTTTACAGAATTTTTCAATAACGGTAACTGTATATTGGTTGCCGCCCGAGGCGATAATAGAGTTTATATCCATTTAATAATATCATGTCTATATCGTTTTATACACAGCTTATGCCCGCTACAGATGATGCTATGTAACTCCACAGTTCCGTCTCAAAATACATAAGAGGCTTAAAGATGACTGAGCAATGTAAGGCATAAAAAATCGACCAAGTGCGAGTTGGACAAGGTTCCGTACCGCTACAGAGCAAAAATAGGCTAAATTGTGTTTTTTGTATGGGAGCCCCCCTTAATTGTTTAATATATTAAAATTTTATAATTAATTATTAAAGCACAAGTACAGTTGAGTATTTTGTGAACATTTTAAGTTACTATGTGTTGCAATTATTGATATCGAACAAAAAATAGCAAAAAAAATCACGTTTGTTGTATGGGAGCCCCCATAAATATTTAATTTATTTTATTTTTAGTATTTGTTGTTATAGCGGCAACAGATATATATGTCGCAGGCGGATTGTTTATTTAGCCGTATTACATTACGGCTAGCCGTTTTAAAAAACGGCGCCGTTTTGTAATGCGGCGGGTCGACGTTTAGCCGGATTGAATGCGGCTGAATAAAAAACCGCCGGAATGTATTCGGCGCTATACGTCATTCAATACGGCTAGCCGTAATGTAATAAGGCTAGAGACTAGTCGCCTTTTTGACAGTTTCAGTTTCGTTTCTTAACACTCGTTTTGAGTTATCTCCCTTAAATTTTATTTTATGTTACCTTTGTCGTTTTGTATACCAAAATTTTGTAAAATATTACCTAACCGTAAATACTTACGTATACTAGGCAGTACCTTGTGAATTGTGATTTATAATATTGAGCATAAAAATGTCTAATGCCAAATATTTTATTTAGCTCGTAAGTAACTATCATAATTATATTTGATTGGTAAGGAATATCGTGAAAACAATCAAGAAATATCTATTAGATTTTTCTAATACTATATTCTATTTTCACCATTGTTTTATTTTGCAATCATGGTCACCCTATAACTTAAGTAGGAGTACGATGCGGCTAAACGTGGGCCGCCTTATTGAAGAACGTATCGCAATTACAATCCGGCTAAACGTCGACACGCCGCATTACAAAACGGCGCCGTTTTTTAAAACGGCTAGCCGTAATGTAATACGGCTAAATATACAATCTGCCTGCGACATATATACACAGTCTGTGAAAATTTCAGAAGTCCAGCTATAGCTGTGGTTCTTGAGTTACAGCCTGGAGACAGACAGACAGACAGATGGACAGACATCGAAGTCTTAGTAATAGGATCCCGTTTTTACCCTTTGGGTACGGAACCCTAAAAAACGAGTTGAAATTCGAAAGTGCTGGCAAGAGTAAAGACGAAGCAGTGTCAAAACAAAACAGCAGACCAGGCATACTTTTTCACCCGTGGTAGTAATTAGAAGTTATCACGTCCTCTCCTATTATCCATCTGTCGAATTGCTACCAAAAAAATTTCACGTGACGCAAGTTGATCCCAAAAAAAAATTCTTCCTCTCCTACGCCGAGCCGGCAGTCTGTTCTCCCTTCTTTTTATGAATTTTCGAGTAGATCAGACGCGAGTTTAACACTTTCTTCTGATCACAAAAATGTGCACAACGCCGCTTAATTAGTTTTCAGATCGTAAAGATAGAGACAGACAAAATGAAGTTTGCAATCGAGAACGGTCCCCGGAGAGTTTGAGAGTTGCTGTAAGCTGCACCGAGTTGCTGTAAGTTTCTTCAAGTTGCTTGAAACTTCAACCTGTCGGAAGGCTGTCAAACGCATCTCTAATCTCTATATTATGTGATTGACGTTTAATCCTTCGATTGTCGATTCTTGGAAATGCTATTGTATTCTATTGTTGTCGCGGTCACTGGTGTCCTTATGGGGCTTGACGGCAAAGACTTCTATTTATCTATTTGATTGACGGGTTAATAAATCCGTATTAGGCATTAATATTATAAAATACATGTAATACCTATAAGCTTTAATAATATTAATTAGTATATTTTAAGCTTTAACTAAAACTACTCAACTGATTATATTATTTCTAATAATAAAAATGTACATTTTTTTGCAAAATGTGTATAAATAATAAAGGTAGCTTCTGACTCAAAGTGTATTTTTGCAATTATTTTATTTATTTACTATGGCAACAAATTTTGATTCAGAAGCTACAATAAAAGGTTATATTAATTCCTCTTTTCTCGTAAAAGCCTAACAAACTTACACTCACATTAACATATTTAGTATGGACTACTTTCGACCATAGGGAGATCTATAATAGTTCTACTTGAATACTAAGCATGGCAAGATTTCCTTTGGAAATCTAAATGCGTTCAAATATTGAAACGGTTGACATTATAATATTCAGTAAGGGTGCTACAGAGCTATATAAACTGTTTAATCCTAATTTCAATGCTTCATTAGGTAAGCTCTATTAAACTAATAGTCTGTAGTATTCAAATAGTCAGTATTCAATTTTACGGTTATATATACGACGTCACTGATATTTCCGACACCAGAAATTAGTGCCAAAATAATCCATACTAAATATATTATAAATGCGAAAGTGTGTCTGTCTGTCTGTACCCTCTTCACGCCCAAACCGCTGAACCGATTTTGCTGTTTGGTATGAAGATACTTTGAGTCCCAGTAAAAGACATAGGATACTTTTATCCTGAAAAAATAATTACGATAAACAGATTTTGGCACAACGGAGTTTTGGGCGTCATCTAGTATAAATTATAATAGAGAACTAATTTTTTGAGCTGTTATTTAAATATTCGAGATGTTATTATGATCAGTTGAAAAAATTATTGAGCAGTTATTTAATTTAATAGCGGTTGATTAATTATTGCGACAGTAAAACATGGACAGTAATAAAATATCAATTGGACGGTTATTTTCTCATACAATGTCAATTCTAAAAATAATCGAATCAGTTCAATTACTGAACGAGCGGTAAAAATGATGGAATGGTCAGTAAAAATGATGGAATGGTCAGTAAAAAAGATGGAATGAGCGGTTCGATAACGTAAGTAATATGTTTCGAATTACGTATGTTTAATAAAAGTTTATATTATTACTATAAAAACCTGCTCTTATTATACAATAAGTTAATTTTAGCTGCTACTAAGCAAATTATGTGGTTGTTATTATTTGTTTTTATAATATTATGCCATTTTGATAAAGAACCTAAGTATGTTTCGAATTACGAATAAAAGTTCCTATTATTTTTAATTTAGTTTTAAATTCATTCATTTTGTTTCTTAAAATTATGTTTTGCAATGTAATTTTTACAGGCGTTTTAATAATTTTTATTTTTGCTAATTGGTAGGCGGTAGTCGATATATTCTTGTCTCGTCCATTCTTTTATTGCATTGTAATGCTGTTCAATTGTTACAAAACTGATATACAAAAGTTCATATAAATTGCATTTTATTCAGTATCCTCAAAATAGGATCAAAACTAACTAAATCCAGTTTCAATACGAAACATTCAATGAAAGTAAAAGTAATTTAATTTTTCATCACCAAGTACCGTCTGTCCGTCCGTCCGTCCGTCCGTCTGTCTGTCTCCAGGCTGTATCTCAAGATTATGTCTTAGACCACAACACAGAGTCTAACGCCCGGTTTCTGAAAGGTCTGTCAAATCACTGATCAACTAACACTGCTGTTAATTTAGCATGGATGTCAAATCAATTTGAGTTTCTGATACATTGATCAGCCGAAAATTAACTAATCTATGATCATTTTTAATTTGACTAGCGATTTGTTTGTTTTCGTTCATTACTTCACTATTAACTATCAAAAATGCCAATAAAATGTCAAAAGAATGAATTGCAGACTGTCATTGCAATCAAAAATGTTCTGGGAATTTCAAATCTGATGCTTTCTGAAACATTGATCAGACGAAAATTAACTAATCTGTGATCATTTTGATTTGACATGCGATTTGTTTATTTTCATTCATTTGTCAGAATTTTGAATTTCAATTCTTCAGGCGGTATCTATTCCTAAATTCTTTTTCATTATAGAAATGAAATTGATTATAATAAACATTTTTTTAAAATAAATCGAGTATTGCAAATAAAACAGTTTATTTGCATAATCAACGTATTAATTACGAAGTTTTATTAAAACTTCATAATAAATGTGTTTACAAACCTTGTAGTAACGTAGGTTCAAAGAGAAAATGTAGATTCACATAAAAAATCAATTGAATTCATAAGTTAATTCACCCACAATTACTGATTAGTTGACACAGCTTTTGACAAACGTTTAATCTATGATCACGGCTTGACAAGCGTTTCGGAAACCCAAAATGGCGGTTGACATATCATTCTCAAGTCAAATTGAACAGCCATGTCAACTGACGCGCTGATCAAATTAAACTAACTAATCATGCTTCTAGCAACCCAATTGGTACTTGACAAGAGATTTAACAGGCGATTAGTTAATTTTAGTGTTGATCAGCCTTTCAGAAACCGGGTGTAAGTGTCTAAACACTCTAGGCTGAATTACGCCAGCGTGATTTACGTGGCCGAAATTACGTTCAGCCGCTTACGTCTGATGCGACACACTATAAACTACGCGAAGAACCGAAATTTCGCGGCGTAATTTCCGTTGCCGAACGCGCGCGTAAGTATTTAAAATTCTCAGATGTAATGTGTGCGTTAACGCTTTGGAGATAAGGTTGGATTTGCTATGTTCGGTTTTGATAATTCCGTCGCGTATAGTGTGTTGCTATACAAAACATTACCACCGAATCGCTGCCGAATTTTACGCTCGACTCGGCTCGACGGAAATCCGGCTCACGACGGAATTTCGGCATAGTGTGTCGTCTGTCGCGTTCCGCCCATATTTTGTATGGATTTGAAACGCGGCGGAATTTACGTCGGCGTAATTCAGCCTAGTGTGTTTAGACCCTTAGGGCCGTCTTAGGGCCGGGACACAAAAACACGATACGACGTCGTGGGAATCTACGACGCGCGTCGTAAAAAACCACGACACGACATCGTACGACGTCGCGTCGTAGAAACTCATCGTTGAATTTCTACGTGAGTTTCTACGACGCGACGTCGTACGACGTCTAACGATGTCGTGTTAGGGCCGGGACACAAAAACACGACACGACGTCGTACGACGTCGCACGACGTCATGTCGTGGGAATCTACGACGCGCGTCGCGACACGACATCGTACGACGTCGCGTCATAGAAACTCATCTTTGAATTTCTACGTGAGTTTCTACGACGCGACGTCGTACGACGCCGCACGATACCGTGTCGTAGCTTCTTACGACGCGCGTCATAGATTCCCACGACACGACGTCGTACGACGTCGTATCGTGTTTTTGTGTCCCGGCCCTTAGGCTGGTATAAATAGTACTTAAGATGCGACCCGGTCTCAAGACGCGATTCGGTTCGGTGATTGGTCCGAATTTTGACAGCCAACCAATCACAGACCCTGAACTGAGTCTTGAGACCGAGATGCATCTTGAGTACTGACTATTTATACCAGCCTTAGTTTCGCTTTATAACGGTACGGAATCCTCCATGGGCGAGTTCGACTTGCACTTTGCCTATTTTATTTTATTTTACTACCTCATTGTTTAAGGCGTCGCCTGGATAATTTGGCTGTAGCAATATAGATTTTTCTCAGCAATGACTAAAGCTAAGAAATTAAAGTTCATTGTCAGTATTCATCATGTCTTTGTCTTTGAATTACCCATAGCATAACACGATTGGTCAACTTTTATAACACAGAATAATTAATCAAAAAGACCTCTGTAAAAAAATGGATTCCTATTTTGCCAACAGAGGAGAGTGATTTAAGCTTCCAAAATTTGTACATAAATTGGTTCAAGCATACACTCTAATTTGCCCATAGCTTATATGAAATATATTTATGGTTTTTAAATTACGCGACAAAAACCATTTTGTCGCTTACGCCCTTTCCATTTTTTGCAAGCAATCTAAAGGGCCCCCGAGACGATCAAACGGTTTGATTCAAACATTACGTGTTTAATGAAACCGTTTGATGTCGGTTTGAACGGTTGTCAAACGGCATTGCGCATTTGGTTCAGTGCGCCGCCATAATTAGATGTGTGTGATGCAGACAAGATTGCTCTCAAACTTCAAAATCCAGTACTAAACTAAGCCGAGTTTGTTCAAACGCACCGGAAGTCGGAACACGATCAAACACAAACACGGCGCGTCAAACACAACAAAAATATGAAATTTCATCAAAAGAGCTTCAAACACGTAAATGTTTGAAAAACCGTTCAAGATAGCTTTGTAAACGATCAAAATGGTTTGAGTCGAACCAAAATTTACGTGTTTGAATCAAACCGTTTGACCGTCTCGGGGGCCCTTAAAATATATCCAACACGGTTTTTTACTTTAGCGCGGAAAACTGCTTAGAATGAGATTTCTTACTGACAAATTCCGATTTGTTACTGACGTATAATGACGTAACCGCTCATTCATTCATTTTTACTGCTCATTTAATTATTTTACTGTTCAATAATGTTTTCAATTATCCATTTCATTATTTTTTACTACTCATTTTTGTTTAATTTACTGCTTAGTTTTAACTGCTAAAGTAGTTATTGAACGTGCCATTTATAATTTTTAACTTACCAAAACTGCTATTTACAACTGCCCCTTTAAATCAGTGCCTTATAATATACTAGCCGACCCGATAGACGTTGTCCTGTGTCCTGTCTAAACAATGATTATTTAATTCGAATTGGTATAATTAAGAAAAAATAGATTAAAATTAGTATATCCATGCCCATCAAAATAAATTAAATAGTTTAGGCGAAAATCATAAAAGTTTATTGTGCGGGAACCATACATTTTCCGGGACAAAAAGTATCCCTTGTCTTTTCCCGAGACTCAAAGTATCTCCATACCAAATTTCATCAAGATAGACTGAAATTTAGGCGAAAATCATAAAAGTTTATTGTGCGGGAACCGTACATTTTCTTTTTTGTGGACAAATTATTTGTCTGTGAAATATCTAATTTACGCGGGCGAAGCCGCACGGAACGTCTAGTTTTGTATAATTAATAATTTTGTAGTTTTAAGTAAGTATTTGTAAGTACATTTTTATTCTTTTTGATAATTAAAAATTTTACGACTGTGATTTTAGTGTTAGGTTAATTTTAATTTTTAAAGTTCTATGTGTAATTTAATCCTTCGATCGCGGATTCTTGGAAATCTATTGTTTACGCAGTCGAATTCGATAGTATGTTTATCTCCTAACTAGCTCAAGCAAAGTTCTGAAGTCAAACTTTCTGCTTTCGACTTTTCCAAGCAGAATCATTCGTTTACTAGGCTACTGCTAAAATATCATAAATGTTTTGTCGGTTTTTGTGTATTCTGTATACAATCGACAATAAGCGACACAGTGAGTCACAATAAAACGTTTAAGAGGTTTTCTCTCGCTGATAAGAAGGGTTTTCCTAAGGGATATAAATATGTCCAAGGGCTTATATTATGTACTGAATACGGTTGATAAGATTGCTAGTAAATGTATGGTAGAATTTGTCTCTTTTATAAAAACATTTGCCGCTTTTACTTATTCTCTAAACCTTAAACTTGTGAAAAACTATTCAAGATTCGTTGTCTATGTAAGTACTCTTAACACTGTCTATATTCCTTTAATAAATTCGTATATTTATAATAGCTAACTTTTAAGCAATATTGCTTGTTGCACAATAATTGCTTGTCAATTTAGCTGTCAGCAACACCGCCTTAACCGAGCCCTAAACTAATGAACTGTCCATCGATTTACCCGCCATCTCGTCAGCGTGTCAATGCAGCTGACAACACCCGACAACACCCGACCCGACTTCCGTGGGGTGGGGTGTTGGCTTTTTGACGTTTTGTTCTTTTCACTGGGCTCTTACTTTTTGTTATATGTGGTTTATTTTTAGTACGGGAGCCCTAGAACAAATTTTTTTTTGATTACTAACAAGGTAATTTTTTGTGAGTAGCTTCATTTTGATAAGACAAACAACTTTTTAATCTGCGAAAAATCTTGAAAGTGGTAGCTAACAGAGATAGAAAGGATTTTATACTTTGATTGTTCTATTAATATTAAATATAGATTGTTCTATTTGTAGGACAATGTTACTCTTAAATGATGTAACTATTAACCTACAAATATACAAAAAATCTGCTGGTTAGGGTTCCGTTTTAGGGTACCGTAGTCAACCAAGTTTTGTTGGTTACAGTTATAGTTCTATAATTTAAGAGATTCATTGTCCTACAAATAGAACAATCCATATTTTAGGACCATCAAATCAAAGTATGAAATCCTTTCTATATCTGTTAGCTACCACTTTCAAGATTTTTCGCAGAAAAAAAAGTTGTCTTATCAAAATGAAACTACTCACAAAAAATTTGCTTGTTAGTAATCAAAAAAAAAAATTGTTCTAGGCTAGGGCTCCCTCAGGCTCCCTCACTATTTTAGTTACACCCGCTACAAATATACTCTAAAGTCTAACGGCTGGACTCAGACATATTTTTTATTTTGATTATATAACTGACATTAATTTAATTCAGAGCTTCACAGCAAAATATATGCAGCTTATGCCAATATATCCTAATTAAAGGTAAATATTAAATAATCATTTAATACTAGTAAACGCCCGCAGCTCCGTTGCACTGAAATTAGTTTATCGCGCGGAAAATGTGCATTTTTCTGGGATAAAAAGTATAGAATACTTTTCCCGGGGCTCAAAGTAGCTCCATATAAAATTTCAGCTAAATCGGTTCAGTGGTTTTGGCGTGAAGAGGTAACAGACAGACAGACTACACTACATATTATACACACTTCACATTTATAATTTTATTACGAGCTTTTGCCCGCGGCTTCGCTCGCGTTAAGAAGTATTTTTATTTACAAACTTTCATCCCCTCTTTAACCCCTTGGGGTTGGAATTTATCAAAATTCTTTCTTAGCGGATGCCTACGTCATAACATCTACCTGCATGCCAAATTTCAGCCCGATCCGTCCGGTGGCTTGGGCTGTGCGTTGATAAATAACCATGTCAGTCAGTCACCTTTGAGTTTTATTAGATAGATATAGATTCGGTATATACCTTGCGTAATTTCTGGATGCCCCAACTCAACCATTTGTCTGCAATAATAGACAACGCCAAATAATGTTCATTGAAATACATCGTGTTAGCATTGGCTTTTATGAAAAGTGCCCGTATCTATTGGCCCCGGACCGAACGCGCGTAATGTATGATTTATGGGCACATTTTTAGAAACGGAAAGAATTCCCGAACATTCTACTAATATCGGTGTACTATCAGAGAAAATATTTTAGTTTTGATCCTTTCGGATGAAGTTGATATGAATTATGTACTATAATCCGACCAAATTACAATCTATCATCTGCCAATGAAAATTTTTCTCTGATAGTATGTTATTATATTTTTATGATTTCGTTCATTCTCTATGGTCTATTGGGGATATATTGTAACCATAATACTTCCCAAAATGTATCTACTTAATTACTAAAACTGAAAGTTAGACAATTAAGTACTAAAAAAAAAAAATTCCACACAGTTTTTGCGCCAACTATAATTTCATATAACCCCTCCAAAATAACGTGACCACTCCCAAATTTCAAGCTTTTCGCACCTGTCTACCAGTCCAGCCAAAAACCTCCACCTTACTGAAACTTATAATTAGACTTATTAAACTAATCAAGTCTAACTACTACAAGTCCTCCATTTTACGGCCCAAGAAAATGAAACTACACGGACCTTCGAGATAACAGTAATGACGTCACCGCTAATTCAGCCTTTACGACGCCGATAACACAGCTACATGTTTGAATATATTACTCAAATATGTTTGATATTCTTAGATTAATGTGCTATTAGATAAATTGATTCATTTGATGGCGGATCTACGTACTGTGGTATAATAAGGTGGCTTTCCAATCTTTGCAGCAACCGACATAATATAAGTCTAATATCATTTTTTGTGTTTAAGTAATAAAATGAGTAAATAGCATTAACAGAACAGAAAATAGAAATAGAAGATAAGTGTGTAGACATAGGACAGCATAAATTGTATTCGGAACATGAATCCCTCGAATAAAAATCAGTGACAAGAGCATTTCAATAAAAAAAGAAAATTATTTTTAATAAAATAAGGAGACAAATGAGCAAACGGGTCACTTGATGGAAAGCAACTACCGTCGCCCATGGACACTCGCAACATAAGAAGAGTTGCAGGTGCGTGGCCTTTTAAAAGAGTATACGCTTTCTTGAAGGCTTGCAGGTCGTATTGGTCCGGAAATACTGCTGATGACCGAAGTCTATTTCTCTGACAGTACATATATTTTCAGGACCATAAAGAGTCAAAATGACTTTAACTGTAATCGCTACTCTCTTGTCCTTGCTACACCACGCAAGCCAATCCTAAGTGCGACAATTTCCTTCCCAAATAGCTGCTTACATTCTTACACGAAAGTGGAACACGTTACTGACTTAAAGTGGGCGCGGAGTTGAATATTTTCTGTGAGTAGGTAGATATTAAATTAATGCTAGAATATAATATTATAAAAGAAATAAAGTTGTACCATATCTACTTATATAATTATCTATCTATATAATAATATATTATCTTATACTAGTGACCCGCCCCGGCGTCGCACGGGTATAAAATATATAGCCACTGAAAAAATTAATAAAATCGATAGCCTATGATCCTTCACGTGGTCTACTTAGATTATTATCTGTGCAAAATAACATAAAATTTCTCCAGTAGTTCGCGAGATAAGCCCTTTCAAATAATTTCCTCCGCTTTTTCCACATTTTCCTCGATTTCTTCGCTCCTATTAGTCTTAGTGTGATAAAATATTGCCTTCATCGATAAATGGGCTATTTAACACTGAAAGAATATAATGTAATGAAAGAATCATCAAAATCCGTTGCGTAGTTTTAAAGATTAAAGGGAACAAAGGGAAGGGAAAGGGGAATTCTCGTGTCACAATGTTAGTTACCGTACTCCTCCGAAACGGCTTTACTGATTTTTATCAAATTACATAATATGCATATTTCAGTAGGTCTGAGAATCGGCTACTGGGTACTTTTATACTTGTTATATAAAAAATAAGTGTGGAACTCGGGGACTGCCGCGGCACAGCATTTTTTATCAACTTATTTAGTTATAATTCGCATACCTCTCACGCACACAAACACCGTGCCGTCTGGCAACGCCGCACCGCTGTGCCGGTCTGAGTGAGTGTGTTAGGTTTTTTCGGCGGTCACAGCGCTCAAAGCTTATCAAATAATAATGCACGTAAATAGACTATTTTATGTATACTTAGGTTACTTTAAAAAAACAAAAAACGTAGAACGAATTTAGAAACACCGAAAAAAAAGGTGCTTAAGTACTTCGTTTCGAAAATAGTGTTTTACTTAGAACGTATATTCTGTTCCCACGTTTACAAAAATGTTGCAACTTTTACAAAGCATTGACACACGTGTATCAATAAGTTTTTTCTTTAAAGTGTACATAGTAAGAGTCGCTTATATTTTTGAGAATAATACTCAATCTTGAAACTTTGGATACGGTTCGGAGCAACACGTTACCCTGTATAATTATTTGTTTTGTCAAAACATCAAACAATTTAAACGGAAAAGAAACAAAGACGCATTAGTAAAAGAAAATATTTTTTTGCAAAGTTTATGTAGAAATCAACATAAATTCTACGAGGGAGTTTGCATTTAAAAGGCTTCTTAACAAAAACAATTTCATATTACAAAGAAAAACTTTACCTTACTTTACCGGGTCAATAAGTACGTCGCTTACTAATTATTGTTAAACCTCTAACTTTATCATTAAATTACATTTCAATAAAGCTAGAGGGGAAATAAAATTTAATTGCTCTATTAAAATAAAGATATACTTAACATCTTTTGACTGTTTCGTTAAATTAATAATTTTAAATTTAATACGTTGCGTCACTTCTGGAAATATGCTTCCGCTATGTAAAGTGTCTCTTGACAGATAGCTGTATCATACAAAGTTGTAACACTCACGCCAGTTCCTAAACTTACGGCCCCAAGATAATGTCACCTAAGTATCGCAAGATCCTTTCAAGATTATAAAGCATAGGTTCCGAAATAAAACCCAGTATACTGGCCAGTGCTCAAGACGTTAAGGGCCAACCCACACGTACCACAACCACACGATATCGCAACGACAAAAAGTCGTCAAGCAGTGGTTACGTGTGAATGGTGTCGCTGCAGCTTTTTGTACTTGCGTTGTGGTACCGATAAAATACCGACATGGTTGCGTTGTTGCCAGTGGTTGCGATGTGGTTACGTACGAAAGCCAATGAAACGGAGGAGGGGAAGAGCGCGGGCGGTGTGCGCGCACTGTAATTGCATCGACGCAACGTTGTGGTTGCGATGTGGCCGGTATCACACAAGTGGTCGACAACGACTGCAAAATGTGGTACGTGTGAATGGTCCAGTTCATTTACAATCTATACATATAATAAATCTGTAGAAATATCAATTCTGTACATTAAAGATATTCAAAAAATAATAAGCGGAGGGTGTCACAATATCGCTATAGAAGCCGAAAAGTTAGTTAGTTTTTTTGTTTGTCTGTCTGTTTGTCTGTCTGTCTGTCTGTCTGTCTGTCTGTTTGTATGTTTGTTCCGGCATCACACGAAAACTACTGATCCGATTTGAATGCAGTTTTCGCAGATATATTTGTCTTCTTCCAACTTAACATCTGGTGTATAAAAAAACTTCTCCCCACCCCTCTAAAGGGACGAAAGAGGGGGTCAGATTTTGTGTAAGACTTTTGCTTTAACACGAAAACTACTGATCCGATTTGAATACGGTTTTCACAGATATATTAGTCTTCTTCCAAATTAATATCTGGTGTATAAAATTTTTCCCCCCACCCCTCTAAAGGGACGAAAGAGGGGGTCAGATTTTGTGTAAGACTTTTGCTTTAACACGAAAACTACTGATCCGATTTGAATACGGTTTTCACAGATATATTAGTCTTCTTCCAAATTAATATCTGGTGCATAAAATTTTTCCCCCCACCCCTCTAAAGGGACGAAAGAGGGGGTCAGGTTTTGTATAAGACTTTTGCTTTAACACGAAAACTACTGATCCGATTTGCATACGGTTTTCGCATATATATTTGCCTCCTTCCCCCCACCCCTCTAAGGGGACCAAAGAGGGGTTTTGTATCAAACTTTTTTCTTTAATGGACTTACTTCATATTATTAACTGTATTTTCCAACTTAACATCTGGTGTATAAAATTTTTCCCCCCACCCCTCTTAGGGGACAAAAGAGGGGGTACGATTTTGCGTCAAAAATGGCAAAACAATGTTTGCCGGGACAGCTAGTATGAAATATACGCCCGACCACATAGTGTGGTTGTGGACTGTGGTACGTGTGGGTTGGCCCTAAGTATCCGACGCCATATTGTACCGATCTGCCACTATAAGACAAGTGTGACGTACTACATACTAATTATTCTAATCAACCCCAGTCCCCAACATTAACGTAGTCTCTTCCTAGTCGTATCCTCATGGCTGAGGGACGTGACCACCAAAATTAGTTCATTAACGTAGTATCATACTCGAAATCCGCCGACAGAACAAAAAAAAGTTTTAAATGTTCTTGGGTCATGTCAGCCATGAACTCATGACTCATGGATGTGTATAATTTTATATATATATATATATATATATATATATATATATATATATATATATATATATATATATATATATATATATATATATATATATATATATATATATATATATATATATATATATATATATATATATATATATATATATATATATATATATATATATATAATAAATGGAAATAATAAATGTAAATACCAAATAATAAATGGAAATACCATTGCCTGGTACCCGTAATGCAAGTCTTTCAAGTCCTGGCGTAAAAGTGTTCATAGATATTATTGTTATACAATATGGCGTAGATTCTAGACGTCGTATGCAATGTCCAGTATACTGTGTTAAATTTTTGAACCTACCCAAATTGTTAGAAGATAGCGCTGACGCAACAATCTTAAAACGAATGTGTTTATCGATCCACTCAAAGAAACGCTATCGTTTGCATTTCGTCTCTGTGATTCGTGAACCTGTATTTCTGGAATTAAACCAATTTTCTGTATTCCCCTAGAGCCTGCGGGCATATGTCATAGGGTATTGTTATTGATCATTTACATTTAGATTGTCAAAGTTTGTCCATGGGGAACGCAGGAACTATTATAGACTACTACTTGACGTGAGCTTGCCTCTCTAGTCCAGTCTGCCAATACAGATGGATTGGCAGACCAAAGGTCTATTTTTGCACCGAAGCTTTTGGTACAGAATTCATGCCCTAATTTTTATGGCTACAAGTAAAAAAATACCTAAGCTGATAATTTTAAAACTGTAATATGGACTAAGTATATTTCGAAATTGACTTAAAGTTTTAAATTGGCAATTTCGGCAGCAGTTTTTGCACGTTCCCAATAAGAAGGTACAATAAATCATTGCTTAAGTCTTTAATTAGTTAGAACTTAATTCTAGTCAATCGGTTGAAATGTTTAATCATTAAAATATTCCAATGTTAAGAACATTATTAAATTGCTGTAACTTTTTCGAATTGGACGATCAAAAACAATTTTAAAACTCGTTTAATAAAGAAATAAACGGTCGTGAAAGATTCATTTTGATCGCATCGATGTTTTAAAAATAATATTTTTATGATGAAATGCTTAATTATGATTTATCGGAAACATGATGGAGATTGATTGACGCGTTCTGTAAATATTTTACTGACTCATGGATGTATTATATTGCTATAACTGTAACTAAAGGAAAAAGCTATTTAATGAATTGTTATGTATAGGTCACATAACATGTTTTTTATCCACGCTAACGAACATAGTATTATTATTGGGCATAAGTTTTTATGCCTGAAAAATTTATAGTTTTTATGCTATCTAGAAGATTTTCGGCACAATTAAGTGAGCGATACTTAAAAATAAATTTGGTTGCTATGAACTCGAGACTTTGATTTTAGTTGGATTTCAAATGCTATGCACCAAAGGAGTAAAATTTACTGTAACTAATAAAGGCAAAAAAAAATATTATGGTATTTTTTAAAAAATAGGCATGGAACATTCTATTTGGCTAACATTGTGTTTAAAGATAAGAATTTTATATGTCAAAATGTTTGTGCCTTATTTTCTTGCCGAATTTACACAAAAAATTCGGGTAAGCTTACTTTGGCGTAATTTTGTGATAGAATTATTATTTTACCAAATCAGAGTTGAACATATTTAAGGTTGTAAAGATTTTATCATTTGTTTGTTTGCGCTGAATATGTTTTGAAAATGTTGGATCGATTTTGATAAAATTTGGAAAAAATAGAGAGCATTATAATTTATTGAAGCGTGAAGATAATTATCTCTTATACATAGGCTGCTATTTATGTATCCGGAACTGGCCACTTACAAGAACAATATTTAAAAAGTAATTACAACATTTGAAAATAGAAGTCTTTGGTTGAAGAATACATTTTGTTTCATGTGACTGTCAATTATTTTTCCATTGTGGCGTCATTTTGAAAATTGCGTGTCTTCATTTGCCATGGATTTAACGCGTGAACATTTTCGTGCAATGATTTACTACGATTTTCGGCGTGGGCTAAATCAACAACAGTGCTTTATTCAACTCACCGCAACTTTTGGAGATGAAGCACCATCAAAAACCACTGTTTATCACTGGTACAGTGAGTTTAATCGTGGGCGGTCTATGCTCACGGATGAAAATAAAGAAGGTCGCCCAAAAACAGCTGTTGTCCCACAAAATATAGATGCTGTGCGGGAACTAATAATGCGTGATCGTCATGTTACATATCGCGAGATAGAGGCGTCCTTAGGCATAAGTATGACGAGCATACATAATATATTACACGAACATTTTGCTGTAAAAAAAATATGTTCGCGTTGGATTCCGCACAACTTGACAATCGATCAAAAACGGGCTCGTGTCGATTGGTGCAAAAAAATGATAAAAAAATACAACCGTGGTACGTCAAAAGCCGTTTATAATATCTACACAGGTGATGAATCTTGGATCTATGCATATGACCCCGAAACTAAACAACAGTCAACGGTGTGGGTGTTCCAAGATGAGCCGAAACCAACAAAAGTTACTCGTGCAAAAAGTACTTTGAAGCAAATGGTCGCCTGTTTTTTTTGGAATTAATGGACATGTGGCTACAGTGCCATTAGAGAATCGTAAAACGGTTAATTTTGAATGGTATACGACCATTTGTTTACCAGAAGTCTTTGAAGAAATAAGAAAGGACAACCGACAACGCAGAATCATATTACATCACGACAATGCTAGCTGTCACACCTCAGCTGAAACAACTCAGTTTTTGGAGGGTCAAAAGATCGAATTGACTGGTCATCCGCCGTACAGCCCTGATTTGGCACCTAACGATTTCTTTTTATTTCCATACGCGAAGAACAAATTACGTGGTCAACGTTTTTCGAGCCGCGAAGAGGCTGTTGATGCGTTCAAAATGCACGTTTTGGAGATACCTCAATCAGAATGGAAAAAGTGCTATGAAAATTGGTTCCAGCGTATGCAAAAGTGTGTCGATCATCGCGGCGAATATTTTGAAAAGCAATAAAACCATATTAAATGATATATGTTTGTTTCTTTTTTTAATTCCGGATACATAAATCTCGTACACAAGAAGTTGACTATTCTCGATTAATTTTGTTTTTCCTTAAAATAAGCGTATCAGCTCGGGAAAGGAATATGGCTAAAAAAACTATGAAAACATTACGAGAAAATCCATTTTTTAATATTAATATAATTGCGAAAGTGTGTCCGTCTGTCTGATACCTCTTCGCGGCCAAATCGCTGAACCGATTTTGCTGAACAGAATACGATAGGCTCGGGAAAAGACATAGGATATTTTTTATTTCGGAAAAGTAAACGGTTACCGCTCGAAAAAAAAATGAAGGCGCAACTCCGTTGCGGGCGTCACCTACTTCACCTAATTTCTGTATATTTGTGATTGCGAGCAACTAATTAAATATAATAAAGCCTTTGTTTAGTAATCAGCTGAAACATATCCCCGTTCGGGATTCAATTAGGCGGCGTTATAATGTATTCATTCCCGCACCTGTTGGACGTGATCCTATCCGGGAGTAATTAAACCCGCTTTATGTACGCCGCCTTACTATACTCTGGGTACTTTGAGAAAAGGTTTATATTTAGGATCAAAATTTAGAAGGGTTTTTTTACTAAATGGCACAGATAAAAAGTGGACTACAAGGACTTTTGCAAGTTGTACGGTGTTTGCTATGTATTCTTTTTTAAGTAATCATTTTTTTTTTCTATGAACGCTTCACACCACGTCAGTCTGGACCCATGCTAAGTACCTAAAGGACTTGTGTTACAGGTACCAGACAACGGAAATATATTTAATACTTTTATACTATACATATATTTAAGATTTTTATTATATAATACACATATTTAATACACATCCAGACCCGGGAACATTGAAAAACTTTTTGTTCCGTCGGCGGGATTCGAACCCGCGACCCCCGGCTTGAGCTACCAACGCGCTCACCACTGAGCCACAGAGGTCGTCAAAATCATTAATTAGTATACTTACAGAAAAGTTTATTTTTCATTTATTTTTATTACATTATTAACATATTTATTACTGTACAAGTAATTACAGTGCGCCATAAACCGGATCAGTTTATCTGGGCACTAGGCTCTATCGCTCTATATTATAGTGCTTCGTGACAAATCCTTTAAATGCTGACACTATGATTATCCAGCATTTTATATCACACTAGTGTTTCCAACAGACGTTGGCCTGTGTGATAATATTTCTGAATCTAGCTGATATGTTAAAAAAAAAAACATGTTGCACTCGGGGACTACAGCAGTAAAGTTATTGCATACCTAGCATTTTTATCAACTTATGCAATTATAATTCGCTAGGTCTAGTCGCACGCACACAAACACCGTGCCGGAGTCTGCCGAACTGAAACGACGTTAAAAGAAAGACAACGCTGGCCCGCGATAAAACCTATTGCAATATCTTATAAAGATAGTTGCAATAATTGTAAGTTAAATAATAAAATATGTTGCTTAATTAATAGGGTGGGCCACGAGTGTATGAGTTTTTTTTTTTTTTTACTTTTTCTTTCGGGCACATTGCGGAAAATGTGCCTATTGATGACTAAAAGACATGTGCAAAATATGGTTTTGATCTGACTTCATCTTCTGCCTCCGGATTTCGTTTAAAAATTTGATTTTTTTGAAAATCTATCCATACTTGTAAGACACTACAGAAAGGTTACATGCATGCAAAATTAAAGATTTTTCGAATGAAACACATATTTAGGAGTTGTTTAACATTTTTTTTATATGAGACATTCAAATAAGAGTTCAAAAAGTAATAAAAAATGTATGAATTATAACAAAAAAATAATCAATTTGCACAAAAATCTTGCTTGCTATCGAATTTGGGCATGATTCGTCGAGATTCAATTTGAGCTTTTATGTAACCCTCTCTAGAGCTCGTTGTGCTTAACTTAGCTGACGCTTCTGTCACAGTCTTCACAGCTCTTTCCACTGCTTGTGAGTGGCATGGCAGACGTAGCAGAGGTATATCACCTTCTCCTTTTTGCTCAATAAACTTTTTGATTTCTTCAGTAGTAATCATTTTTAACAACGGTGGGCTGGTGATTTTTCCTTGCCAGTCAATCAGTTCGATGTACGATGATGCATCGAGATTTATCGAAGGTATTTGGAATAATCTGAGTAGGCTTTCCTCGCTGCTACGAGCTTTCAGAATGCGACGTGCCGCTAGCTCTCGTATATGCTGTTGCGTGTCGGTTAACATTGACAGAAGCAAATTTTCTGGATGGGCAAAGTAGCCATTTCGTTGGATCACTGGGTCTACTACAGCCTTTAGTTGGTCAGGCAAGTACCTAGTGGCAGCAATCAGTTTGTGCAGGTGTCGTGCTCCATCTTTGCAAGTTGGATGCGTCTTTACAGAGAACCAAGTCGGCGCGTACGCTTTGACTACAAAAGTTGCCAAAACTACCAACTTTTCACAAGGAGATATCGTAGAGACATACAAACGCATCACTCTGTTTGCACGAGTCAGCCACCTTGCGTGGGACATTTTCCCAGGTGATTTGTTCCCTAAATCTGTAGGGAATTCACCGGTTATCACTGCCAACACAATCTGGTACAGATATTTTTGGTCAACGCTTAACTCTTCGACAGTTACATCAGGCAGCTCCCCGCGAATCGGTTGATATTGAACCACAGGTCTCTCTTCACAGTTTTCCAACAGTTTCCCGATTGGCCCAACAAATGTTTGTGGTCCGGAAGTTTTTCCATCCATGTGCTGGAATAAATGTCGAAAGGGCAATTCATTCATGTGAAGGAGACAGACGATCCACTGCAGCGGTCTATTAAAGCGTTTCTCTAGCAGACGAATAATTCCTCCTTGCCTACCAACATTAACATTGGTTCCATCGCATCCTACTGCTACCAAATCATCTGTAGAAATATTTTTCTCCAGGAAATAGTCGACAATTGATTTTTCAACACATTTAGAAGTTCCTGATACTGGTGATATGTAACCTAAGAACTCTGTTCCCGGTTCTTTTATCAGGGAAATATGCTCTTCAAGAACAGTGCTTTTATAGATTTTCCCATTCTTCTTTGATAAGACCAAAGTCTTATCTTTTCTTCCGTCAAAGTACAGAGCAGGAACCGATGAAACTTTGGCGCGCTGTATGGCGCACTTCCTTGAGAGTTTGCGCTGGCGGCGAATCTTATTTTTGTCAACAACTTCAGCAGTGGTGGGCTGTAATACTGCAGAAACTATAGCCGCTGCCGCCCTATCTGAGACTCCGAATCTGTCGCATGTCTTTGCAACCAAATCATAGTTAACTTGTTTCTTTTCCAAGGGTTCAGTTTTAACTTTCTTTGTCGGTGAATCGAAGTTGTCATCATGTTCTGATGCTGTAGTGCTTTCTGACTCTGATGGAGACAAAAGTAAACGATTTTGTGGTCCATCATATGGCTCTGACAGCAAACTTGACTGACAAGCTTTCCGTTGCAATCCCTTGTTCATTTTTGCTGTAGCAATGGTGTCGACTCCACCTATGAACATTTTTCTAATCGATCTTTGATCAATTAAGAAGTTGTGCTCTCTAGCAGGTACTTTCTTCTGTTTTGGACAAGTACAAAGTGTAATTTCAACACATTTGCAAGTGGAAATATCAAACAAAACTTTACTGGCGTCACGGAACTCTTCCAATTTTTTTGTAGGAATTTTTGGATGAGATTTAAGAATATTCTTGCATTTAAGATGATATGCCTTCAACATCACCTTGATAACTTTCTGCTGAACAGTAGGAATAGAGGCTGAAGTCCATATTTCAGTGATTTTCGGAACAACTATAGCTTCAATCTCCTTGTAGGTAGGTTCTTTCTTGGTATTTTGGTCCGATTTCAGTTTGTGGCGGTTCCACTCGTAACATTTCATAATATCTTCGTATGTTGGCAACATATTGGTTTTTAAATCGCACGGATTACCAAAAAGGGGACATTTCCACTTGTTTCTGGTAGAATCCATCGTAAACTGCACAAAAAATCACAGCACATGCGTCACCTTGAAAGACAATGGCGCGACTGAGTAAATGAGCCACGCGCTGGAATTCCCCTCTCCCCCGCACCTCATCAAAGCACAAATTGTTAAAGTAAGTACCTGATTCGTTATTATTCCTTACATTTACTATGTGTCCGATTTATTTTGATACCAAGAACTGTAAACTACTTCATATTACGTAGCATTTCACCTCACAGAACTTACCTCTAAAAACTCGAAAATTCAAAACTTTGACCCTGATCCGGAGGCAGAGAAACTTATCATATTAAGATAATATTTTACACTCGTTAGTATAAGCCCATTTCACATCTTTTTGCCGATGTGCCCCATCAAAAACAAAAAAAAAGTGAAAACGGCCCACCCTATTAATTAAAGGTACGTAGAGATGGATAACTTTTAACGTAGACTGTCAAACTGGATAAAACTACGTAGACTGTAAGGAGCGCACTAGACGATCATGCAGTTTGACATGCGTTACGTGCTGTCATGCATGCATGATCGTTTATTGTATTGATTGATGCGAATGACATGCAAACTACGTGCTGTACATTTATTGACAAGTTGTTTAGTTTTTCGTCCTGCAATATGTGCAATGTGCATCACATGCAGACATGATAGTTTTGCGATCGCCATTCATGCAACAATTAATACTGTCACGTAAATGCATGTCACGCTTTATACTTATATCCGACGCTACAGCGGGCTAATGAAATATTTTATGTTTAGCAAGAAATTCCGCCGGCAAGATATTTCCCGACGAATAAGGTTAGTCTAATTGGGCTGGTCAACATCTGTAAAACTCGACGACAATTTTCCGATATCCTGAAGACATTTGCGAACTTTTTTTATTAGGTATGAGAATTATGGTGTTGGTAATTGGTAAAAGAATCATGGCCAAATTTGTATAGGAGCTGGACTCGACTTTTATTTTTGATGTCCCAAAATAAACTATAGTTAGATTTGGTTGTTCTTATGCTCTAAACATAATTCCGTTTGAGATTTATGTCTAAATAGCCACGATTTTTTATAATAATTAATAACGTTTACAATTATTTTGAGGTTAGACTTAAGAACTACCTTTTTCCCGACTGCGGTGTAGCCTACAAGTGTATATTCGGCGATCTCGTTTCTAATTATTTCAATTTTTCCTAGAAGAATGCGAATGATCGCCGGCTGTCAGAACATAACGAAACTAAAATATATTGTTCTTTTTTTTTGTGGCTATTTAAAGACACATTTCTAATGATTTTCGATGCCTTAAAATATAAGGGAATTTTTGCTACTAATGGCATATCGGGACGCCACCGCCCACCTGGTACGATTTGGCCATTGTTATTTTGTAACTGCTATCTGTAGATTTTGACGTAATAATATTATGTGTAACATAATTATGTGATAAGATAATACTTAAGAATGTTAATAACATGTCTTGTCACTTGTCGTCAATATAGAGTAGGTATGGAATATAAGTAACATAAAAACCATGGGCCACATTACTAAAATATATACTTACATAAATTATAAATATAAAAGTGTATCTGTCTGTTGCCTGTTCACGCCCAAACTGAACCGATTTTGCTGAAATTTGGTATGGAGATAATTGAGTCCCGGGAAGGGACGTAGAACTTTTTAACGGAGTTGCGGGCGTCATCTAGTAAATAATATGGCCCAAACTACGAAATATAATATCAACGCCTCCGTGGTCCAGTGGTTCAGAGCTCGGCTCTTGACTCGGAGGTCGTGGGTTCGATTCCCGCGTTGAAAACATGTTATTTCCAAGTTTGGTTAGAACAATGCAGGCAGATCACCTGATTGTCTGACAAGTAAGATGATCCATGCGTCGGATGGGCATGTAAAATATCTGTCCTGATCTCTCGCCAATCGTGTCGGTCGTCCGTCCCACTGGGTTATGAGAGTAAAGGAATAGAGAGTGCTCTTGAGTACTGCGCATACACTTAGGCACTATAAAATCACTCTTGCGTAGCTGGCCTTGGTTTCAATGAAATCGGCCACCGTCACCAAAACCGGTGTGGGAGTTATTATATCACTCATAAATGTTTACTTAGTTGATCGTCATAAAATATTCGGTACCTTTTCCGACATAATAATATACTCAAAGCAACTCCCACACATTTGAATGTCAGATAACTCTGAAAGTGATAATCGAAGATAATGGTATTGAAATCGATCCTAAAGTAATATTATCATTTACCACGAGCGTTCGTAAATATGACTTTTCGATCCACGCGACAAGCGACCGCAACCAACAATAATTTTAATGAGGAAAGTAGAGTCGCCCAACTGTGAGGTGTGGTGTGCGGGATGACATCTACCACCGCTTGATGGAGTGTTCCCGGAACGCAAACTTAAGAGGACAGCTGACGTACCTTCCTATAAAGTGGCATTTTAATTTTCGTCGGTCGCGGTTGCTTGTCGCGTGGATCGTAATGTCACATTTAGATGCGTAATAATTCCGAATACGTCATGTAGCTTTTTAACGTTCAACGTTCGCTGTTTTATACGCATTTGCTTAACTTGATAAAAAGCATTTATTTTACGTTTAATTGTTAATAATTTATTGCTCGTTAAATGTCTGTATGTACAATCTCTGTAAAACACGTTTGTATAATATATAAGTAAAATAAAACGAGTAACATAAGTTGATGATAATACTAACATAAATAACCAATTATTGGTGATACTTAATGAAATTAGTCGTATTTTATTAAGTATTATCACACAATCGTATGTTGATGTTAGTGCATATCTCATAGAAACATAGAACCCAAAAGTAACTCCTTTGGTACTGCTAGACAATACTATAATACATATAATATAAATAAATTTTATAAAAAATATAAGGGACACAATGTGCATCACAAACATTTAGAGAAGAGAAATTGAACAATCAGGGTAATTCGTAGGCAGACGACTTACGTCATTTGGTAGCGTTATGTCAATTCAAAGTTAGTCGTGATCTATTGGCTGGTTTTGACATATTATTGCTATTTGATTGGGTTAATTATTAACCCGATCAAATAGCATATCAACTGATCAACTTCTCTGATAGTACCATCAGGGTAATTAATTAAGAGGCTAGACTTACGTTATTTGGTCGCGTTGTATCAAGTCAGTCTAAATAGTTGTCACACTGAACCTTTCATTCCAGAATACTTGTACTTCCCCACAAATTCCAAGGGGAATCCCCAGTGATGATGATACTCAGTTATTACTTAAGTAAATCTCTTAAGAGCATTTATTCCGGAGGCCGGGGTTTCGGCGATATTGCGTTAATTTTCAAGATGGAGTCTAAATCCTTACAATTGCAGAATGGAGTGGAAGAACCAGGCAAGTAACAGTAAAAAATGCTGTTTTTGCATAAATCGAGGCTTGAGGGCCGACAAAATGATTTGAAACAAAAAACTGTTAATTATATGTGTAACCAGATACATAAGCCAGATGATGAAGTAAACAAGTTACAAGGTTTGTTCAAATTATAAAGAAAAAATGAGTAATTTTTCTTATGTTATAAAATGTTAGTTATGTGGTTCTTCCACTCACGTTTTCAATTACGACGGTACACCAGCTCGTCTGGGGGAAAACAAAGAATTGAGGTGATTATTCAACTTCCGCGTTTTATTACGATGTTTGTTTGTAATCCATACTAACAAAGTATGTCTGTTTATTAACGTGAAAACCGCTAAACTGATTTTGGTAGGTATGGAAATACTATGGTTCCGGATAGGATCATTTTATTATGGAAAAATGTGCGATATCCGTGTTGTAAAATATTTGCACAAAAAGTTGTGGGCAACATTTGGTATGAAAATTGATGTACCTAATGTACCATCGAGGAAATTGATTCCTAGGCAGTTGACGGACCTACGCCATTTGGTCGGATCATGTCAATTTTTTTTATGAATAAACGAGCAAACGGGTCACCTGATGGAAAACAAGAGAAGAGCTGCAGGTGCGTTGCCAGCCTTTTAAGAGGGAATAGGGTAATAGGGGAGGGTAGGGATGGGAAGGGAAGGGAATAGGGGAGGGTAGGGAAGGGAATACGGTAGGGGATTGGGCCTCCAATGTTAGCTGTGATCTATCGGCTGGGTTTGACATAACGCGACCAACCTACGTAGGTCCCTCATCTGCTTAGGAATCAACTTCTCTGAAAAGTACAACACGTTATAGCTAGTTATATTCAATTATTCAATTTGATGACGAATTTTGTCGCTGATCATTTTTCTTTCCGACGTTTCGGCTGCTTTTCAGCGGCTGAACGTCGGGAACGTCACGTCGGGATAAGAAAATAATCCATACTTAATAAATGCGAAAGTCTGTCTGTCTGTCTGTCTATTACCTCTTTACGCTATACGTATAGAGATACTTTGGGTCCCGGGAAAGGACATAAAAGATAGTTTTTATCCCGTAAATATGTACCGCTTAATACATATTTCCAGGTAAATATGAATTTTGGCGCAAGATGTGGGCGTCATCTAGCACGAAGTATTATGTGTAATACACGCGTAAACTTAAAAAATCATTATGTAGTTATTTCGTAGACTTTCAATATCATATTTGATCTTGAAGTAGAAAAATAAGCAGACCCTATAAGATTTTTACAAACATTCACAGACACACAAAATGGAATTTACTTGGCAATTTTTTAATTGCGTTCCGTTCCGCTTCTGTATTTATAGAGAAAATAATTTATGCGTCGCCGCTGTTCGCGCATTGAAAATCGTTTAATGTCAAATTTACGGGAAGACAATTTAACGTCTCAATAAAACGAGCGATTTTTGTACGCCGACGTAAACGACTCGGACAAGGTCATTTCTACTAATTAAGTCTGTTTCAGTTTCAATCTCAGTCTATCACACTCGCACATACACGATTAATGAAAAAAAAGACCAATTGCTATGAAAAAAATATTTTCGAGTTTCAGTTTTAACTTTTTTCTAGTTCAACTCCGAATTTTTTTTTCTATTTCTGTGTCTTAATATCTATCTTAATGTAATCTACAGAATACACCTATTTACCAAGTTTCAACAACGGAGAAAAATGGCTGACATATTACGGACGCGGACGGGCAGATAAAAAGACAGACATGTCTATAAATTCCGGTTTTTTGTTATTCGGTTTCGGAACCTTAAAATCGAAGTTCTAGGAGATTCACCCTTAATTCTAGGTTCAACACAATTGGTCGGCTGTGTTGAGCTGTGGTGTGGGTTAAACACAAGTTCGTGTTAGTGGCGGATACGTGTCGGCTTATTCTCACGGGTGCATTTTATTGATACGACTAGGAACACCATCGTTTAGGAAAAGTTAGGACGTTTACATGAAGTAGCAACTTTAGGCTTTGTTATAGAATTGTTCTTCGCTGAGTAAGCAACTGTACCCAATGTATCCCGTTTATTGCTTCTGGGAAACGTAGACGCCTACGCGTAATTTTCTTCTTCCTTCCTAAATAAGAATATTATCCTTTTTGATCAAGTAAACTTATATATAACTTATATTATAACTTGACGACCTCTGTGGCTCAATTGGTTTAGTGTGTGTCAAGCCGGGAGTCGCGGGTTCGAATCCCGCCGATGGAACAAAAATTTTTCAATGTTCTTGGGTCATGGATGTGTATTAAATATGTGTATTATATAATAAAAATCTTAAATATGTGTATAGTATTATTATTATCATTAACAGCCGTTAGTGTCCCACTGCTGGGCAAAGGCCTCCCCTGCCTCTTTCCGCGTGTCTCTATTCTTCGCTGTATTTGGCCACTCCTTGTCTGCAGCGTCTAGCTCGTCGCGCCACCTTTTCTTGGGTCTGCCCCTGTTTCGCCGACCGTTTGGTAGCCACTCTGTAACTAGACGCGCCCATTTGTCCGGGTGCATGCGGGCGACGTGCCCTGCCCAGTTCCATTTTAAGCCAGCCGCTTTCCTGCCCACGTCCATAATCCTCGATTGGAGCGCAGTATAGTATAAAAGTATTAAATATATTTCCGTTGTCTGGTACCCGTAACACAAGTCCTTCAGGTACTTAGCACGGGGCCAGGCTAACGTGGTGTGAAGCGTCCATATATATAAAAAAGACGGGTTGCACTCCGGGAGTGCCGGCAGAAGTGAAAACTTGATTATTAACGTTGTGCATTATTTTTTAACCCATTTTTTATGAAAATCGATAAAAAAAAAACGATCATTTTAATTAATTAATCGAAACCCTTACAATCGATTAAAAAATATCGACAATCGAAAAAAAAAACAATCGATTGTTCGATTAATCGATTTCGATGTTACAACACTACTCTCCAACCGTCCTACGTTTTTTCCTTCCTTTTTCGATCAGTATGAGAATCTGACGCGAGTTTCACAGTTTTTACCCATCCCACAAAAGTGCTCAACGCCGTTAAAGAAGTTTTCACTACAAAAAAAAAAAACAAACTGAATGACGCCCGCAATATTTATGACGCGGAAATTGTACCGTTTTTTACCGTCTTTTTCGGTTTCTCAATTTATTATCTCCATACTGAACTAAATCGGTTTAGCCGTTAAAGCGTGAAGAGGTGACAGAATGACAGATATAAACAATTTCGCATTTATAATTATCACTTAGGATTTAAATTATTGTAATTTATGTATACAGTATAACTATTATTTTCGATTAGGTGACGCCCGCAACTCCGTTGCGCCAAAATTCGTTTATTTTTTGGATGAAAACTATCCTTTGTCCTTTCTCTGCACTCAAATTATCCAAATTTCAGCAAAATCAGTTCAGCGGTTTTGGTGTGAAGAGGTAACAGACAAACAGACAGACACACTTTCGCATTTATAATATTAAAGTATGTAATTTAAAAAAAGAATGCTTGTGGCATTTAAAAATAGAATTAAAACAAATTCTTTGTAAGCATTTAAATGATTTAAGACAAACTCCAAGAACAATAAATCTGCTTTCAGCTCGCAATTCCGCCCGCGGGTTCATCGCGAGTTTGATTGTCTACGGATAAGTTCGATAAGCCTCGATTTGAAGTAAATAGAAATCGGGTCGATCGGGAGGGGAGAATGGGGGCTCAACAGGTCCCCGCCATAGTAACCGTTGCCTCCTTAGATGCTCGATTCAGGATTATTTTGCCCCCAAATCGGAGGAGAAGTGAGCTTTATGTCGTGGGAATAAAGGCGGTATGAGCGTATGGGGAGGCACGAATTATTTGAGTGAATTATCCTGTGACGTTACTCCCTCGTTTTCCGCAGTAAAAGCATTTATGATTTAATTGAATTTTTCATGAAGGTGGTGATTGCTTAAGCCTTTGTTTTCTTAGAGTCGTTTGATATGATTTTATAACGTGATAATACTTTAGGGTGTGTATGTGTCCCTTATACAGTGTGTAACAAAAATAAGTGATAATACTTTAGGGTGTGTACGTGTTCCTTGTAGAGACTTCACTGTGAAAGTAGCAGCGCTGAAAGACCAAATTTTTTTTTCACTTTTGTATGGGGAATCTCGTGACGCTCGGGCGCTTGCCCATACAAAAGTGAAAAAAATTTTTCGTCTTTCAGAGCTGCTACTTTCACAGTGAACTCTCTATAAGGTACTACTCTCTATAGGGTAATCACCCTAAGGTATTATCACTTATTTTTGTTACACACTGTAGAGAGTTCACTGAGAAAGTAGCAGCCCTAAAAAAAAACATTTTTTTTTCACTTTTCTATGGGGAAACAAGTGACGCTGGGGCGCTTGCCCATTCAAAAGAGAAAAAAAAATTGTCTTTCAGCGCTGCTATTTTCACAGTGAACTATCTACAAGAAACACGTGCACCTAAAGCATTATCACTTAGTTTTGTTACACCATGTTGAGAGTTGAGTAGGTATACATAATTATATTATAATTAAAAAAGTATTAATATGATATTTTCATATCGCTAATCCATATCGCTAAATTAAGTTCTTCAAAGTTTATCTGTAACTTTGAAGAATGTACAATTGTACATGTTCTCCGCAGTAAAATGTCTCTGTCGGGACTCACAGAATCTACATAATATCAAATTTCATCAAAATCGGTTTCACATTTATAATATTACTTTATTACACGGAAACAACTATCCCATTTTCTTACCTAGCTACTCTTATAAACTTATATTTTCAATCAATTAATTCTTATTACGGCACGGTAAGGGTCTTCGATAACCTGTTGAAGCGGCAAATATTGCAATAACGGCACGGAAAAACTAGAAGGAACCTCCCTATACACATTCGTGCAAACAAATATGAGGAATATGAGGAATTGAAAGAAAGCGGCTAGGTGATTACGTATTTTGCGATAGCTAAAAACAATCCCTACTATACTCCACTCGGGCTAACTTGTCGCTAGCGGTCATTGACTCCCTGTCAAAAACTTGTCATTTTCCATATAAACCACGATTGACAATGAACAGATATTGTCAATCGTGGTTTTATATGGAAAATGACAAGTTTTTGACAGGGAGTCAATGACCGCTAGCGACAAGTTAGCCCGAGTGGAGTAATATAATATTTAGTTAATGGAATCAGGCGTTACTTTGCGGAAATCCATAGCTTAAAATTTAGTTTGTTATTATTTTTAGCAATATTCCGCGAAATAAACTTCCACCTTTGAGTAAATGAGTGAGTGTACGCATAGGCATGCGTACAGCACCTCCCTCCTCCCACACTGCCTATGCGTACACTCGCATGCAAGAACTTGCAAACACCACCACCACACAAGCAATAATGTTGGCAAATCCGTGCAAGGCCCCTCACCACCATGCAGGTTGAAAACCTCGACGCGCGTTTCGCTCCAACACCGGAGCATCCTCAGGATGTGGACTCTACGAACAACGTCCGTCAAGTGCCGCCACCGGCCAAAACACCGCCTTTTATACCCTATCGAGCCCCGCTACTACCCCCACTACCCTCACCAGTACCCCCGAACATATTAATAAGCGGTGACGTAGTCAAGCAAGTTTGGTCATTCAACAATGCAAATCTGTTATTTTTCTTTTCTTTTATGATCTCTAATTGTTCCAACACGCTCAGCCGAAAGCCTTTATCGCATTTATGTAAAACTTTATAGGAATGGCCATCGGGCACGGTATGATTCCTACCGATGGCCATTCCTATAAAGTTTTACATAAATGCGATAAAGGCTTTCGGCTGAGCGTGTTGGAACAATTAGAGATCATAAAAGAAAAGAAAAATAACAGATTTGCATTGTTGAATGACCAAACTTGCTTGACTACGTCACCGCTTATTAATATGTTCGGGGGTACTGGTGAGGGTAGTGGGGGTAGTAGCGGGGCTCGATAGGGTATAAAAGGCGGTGTTTTGGCCGGTGGCGGCACTTGACGGACGTTGTTCGTAGAGTCCACATCCTGAGGATGCTCCGGTGTTGGAGCGAAACGCGCGTCGAGGTTTTCAACCTGCATGGTGGTGAGGGGCCTTGCACGGATTTGCCAACATTATTGCTTGTGTGGTGGTGGTGTTTGCAAGTTCTTGCATGCGAGTGTACGCATAGGCAGTGTGGGAGGAGGGAGGTGCTGTACGCATGCCTATGCGTACACTCACTCATTTACTCAAAGGTGGAAGTTTATTTCGCGGAATATTGCTAAAAATAATAACAAACTAAATTTTAATATAATATTATTAATGCGAAGCTGTGTCTGTCTGTTACCTATAATTCACGCCAATACCGCTGAACCGATTTTTTTGTAATTTGGTATGGATATATTTTGAGTCCCGGGAAAAGACACAGGACACTTTTTATGCCGGAGTTGCGGGCGTCATCTAGTTTTATATATAACTAAAAAGTACATATACTCAACTTACATAATATATTTATTATTACAGACTATATTTATTGACTTTTCCAACGTGTCAGACAAAAGAGATGTTGACCTTGTATGGTTATTCTCTGTATAAATATTTTCATTACTAAGGGGTCTATCGCCAGTCTGAATATAATATTACTGCAATATTTTGACGCTAGAGTTCAGCACTAGCACAGAGAGTAGAAGTTTTGTTCGACGTTTGTCAACGTGTTTGTCGACGTTGTGTTATGGCGTGTGCAACGTGTCGGATTTTGGTTGGATTATTTACTGTATGTGCTAGTAGCATCTTCTGGTCCGATTTTTGCGCTAATGTAATCCGTAAAATATATCGTGTTAAACATTAATTTAAGGCCGTGTTCAGACCAAACTGACTATACGCCGCTGAGTGTGAGCAGGCTCACTGTGAGCCCCAGTGCGAACGTGAAAATCATACAAAATATACGGTATCGAATGTCCGCGCCTACTACGCCTAGCGTAATGGCGTATATTGTCCGTTAGGTGTGAACGAAAAAGTGAATATGTATGGAAATACAATAAACTGCATAACGCTCGCTCACATTCAGCGACATATAATCAGTTTGGTGTGAACACGGCCTAAGAGTGAATCTCCTAGAAAATTAACTTTAATTTTTTGAAATTCAAAGAATGAAAGTTAATTTTTAATCAGCTACAGCAATTTTTTCTTGTAAAGCAGTTAGTTAATTCCTTACTGACGGTATATATTGTAAAATATCTCTTATCTTTCTTACTGAGAGCACAATATTGTGCAAAGACATAAGCTTAGTAAACATTTTGCTCTCACACAATATTTTAATCTCGGTTAAACGCTCTGATGTATGTTTTATATTTTTAATAGGTACTTTTATTTCATGAAACATGATTTTGTCAGTTCAGCCCCTTTTCCACCCACGTAATCCGCAAACATTATAATTAATTTCGTTGAAATCCTTTTAACTGTTTGGACGTGATAAAGCGAGCTAAAATTTATTTGTTTTGTTATCAAAACGTTTGATTTAACAACGGGAGTCAGTAATTATTGTGGTATCTTCAAAAGTTATGCTAGTTAATTTTTTAATAGGTTTCCTGATCCTAATGAATAAAGCTCAGAGAAGAAATCTACAGGGTGTAACAAAATAAAGTAATATTTTAGGTTGTGTATGTGTCCCTTATCTTATATATTTAATTTCTCGTGTCACAATGTTAGTCCGCGAACTCCTCCGAAACGGCTTTACTGATTTTTACCAAATGTTATATATGCATATTCAGTAGGTCTGAGAATCGGCTACTGGGTACTTTATATATTGATAAGTGCATTTGTTGAAAAAATAATAATAAATTATTACAACCTGAGACTGACGGCGACCATTGTTTGTGCGACGAGATAGCGATCGACGTTGCCATGGCGACATACTTATTTAGTCACTTCAATAAATTAATATGGGCGAAATACTTTATTATTATGGCAAAGCAACGTTTGCCGGGACAGCTAGTATTATTATAAAGGTATTTAGTATTTTTTGTATGGGCAGCTATTGACTCGTTTTAAGGGAGACCTCTTATAATTATAGAGTGCACCGTGAAAGTAGCAGCGCTGAAAGAGTAAATTTTTTTGTGATTTGTATGCGTCATGAGTTGCACATACAAAAATTAATAAAGAACTTTATATAAAATATTATGTCTTAACACACCCTAAAGTTTTATCACTTTTTTTAGTTAAACTGTGTACATTCTTAGGATGTAATTTTCGATGGTATGCCATGACACGTTATAATATTAGTATTTTATTAATAAAAAAAAAAACCCAGAATAATCTCGTACCAAAAACAATTTCCAAGAATTTCTAAATTATTAAACCAGCCATTAAAATAGAAGTCTTATGATGCATTTCAAAATTCAAATATCACTTATTTTAGAGACGGTATTACATTTTGTTGCAAGATTTACTCGAATGGAGACGAGAATAATGTTATTTTATGATAGAATTTTACCATTCAAACACCAGCAGAATTGGTTTAGTTTGCCTCACTTCAGCCGCGTTTCGGTCTCATGTATAGTGGAACATAATAATAATCCTTTAAAATATTCACATTCATTCATTTTCAACTCTCGCTAAAACTTTTCACATTTTATTTTACATTTAAAAGCCATTCAAACAACTTCAGGCGAATATTTTGTGAATGTCGTCGTTATTTTTATGTGTATTACTAATTTATTCGACCAAAAATACGTAATTAATAAATCAAAACATCTTATTGATAGGAATTCATACCTAATATTATACATGTGAAAGTGTATCTGTCTGTTACCCTTTATACCCAAAACTCTGAACCGGTTTTGTTAAAATTAAGATAAGTACTTTTTATCTAAATCTTGAATTAGATAAAAAGTATCTTAAATGACCTTTCCTGTAGCGCTAGCACGGCGACCAGCGGAAATGCGAAAGTATGGACAAACTGTGGAAATAAACCTAAGGTGCCGTTCCGATCTTTTTTCGTTCCGAAAAATTCAATTAAAATGCTATTTTACGACAGACTATAGTTACAAACTGTGGGGATAAACTTAAGGTGCCGTTCCGATCTTTTTTAGTTCCAAAAAATTCAATTAAAATGCCACGTTATGACAGACCTAAAAATTGAAATAATATCCTACATTATGACATATACTATAGTCTGTCATAAAGTGGCATTTTAATTAAATTTTTGTCGGTCGCGATTAGCCGCGGTAAAGATCGGAACGGCACCTTAGGTTTATTTCCACAGTTTGTCCATACTTTCGCATTTCCGCTGGTCGCCGTGCTAGCGCTACTGGGATTCAAAGTATCTCCATACCAAGTTTTAGCAAAATCGGTTCAGCGGCTTGGGCGCGAAGAGGTAACAGACAGACAAACACATTTTCGTATTTATAATGTTAGTATGGATTGTGCAGACAGTACAGTTTCTAGTTTTCCGCTTTATAATATCGCAATGAACTTTTTTCATCAAAGCTTACAAGTAGACGTTCAAAGGCGGAACTTCAAATCGATACGCACTTCAAAGTATGTTCAAAGTAAGTCCGTAATATTTCCGAGAATCTCAGATTATTCATTTCATTTTTAATATCTTGTTTATATTAATCGTTTGAATGTTTGCTATTTTGTAACTAGTTGTAACTTGTAGAGTATGTCGCCTAGTTACACTCGAAGTATAGGTTCAGCTCGATAGCAGAGGCAGCGTTAGACGTGGGCGACGTAGGCCACCGCCCACGGCCTCTCAGTCCACGGGGCCTCGCGCCCTTGGACTGCAATATTTTTTAAGGATATATAAAATGTAAGAGTATCAAAAATTGGCGTAACAACAAATTCTTTCTCTCATCGAAATCCGTCCTCTTGCGTCATTCATTATAGGTGGTCAGGGGCCTCGCAGAATATCACTTGCCCACATCAAATTTAGGTCTTGCCCCGCCACTGCTCGATAGTACTTTATTGTGGAGGTGAGTGATTATTGAATCTGTAAAACGTTGATCATCATTATAATCTCTCAAAGTCTGATAAATACAAACAAACTTTATCATAATAAACTACATAATATATAAATATAATGATGCGGTTAAAGGATGGAGTGATGAGTATCATAATAATGTTATAAATTAATCATCGTACCTGATAATAATATTATCATAAAAGTGAGTATTTTGTTTGTAACACTTTTACACAAAAACTATACTTAACTGTTCATCGTGAAATTTAGAAAATAGAGTCAACTACAGGAAAGAATATAAGCTACTATAATTAAGGACATGAGTGGAAGAATCGAACAAGTAACACATTTCGAATTTCGAGTAAATCGCGTTCAAAGTTTTGAAAAAACTTTTTATGATTTCTCATCACAAATCAAGTAATGGCTTTTATTAATTGTATCAGGAGGTGTAAATATCTTCCGTTTTTAATATTATGTTAAAATATATATAAAAATTCTCCATTCTAGGATAAATTAAGAAAAATGTGAAGTTGTTCGGTTCTACACTTTTATATGCAACAAAATCTGTAAAGACTGTCATGCATGAAGTAAACAATAAACATAAATCACTTTTTTTTATTGAGATGAAACAAAACTCAATTGAAAAGACAAGAAACTCACGGCCAAACAGACAGGCCAAAAAGAAATTTGGATTATACTTTGGAAATTTAATTGGTATCCATTACTCAGTAAACGATTAATGTGTAATGTGTGGTCCTCCATTACACATTAAAAAAAGTAATGAGTAATGTGAATATTCACATTACTCATTACAAAAAAAAAATAGTAATGGAGTATCTTACATTGCCATTTTACTAAATATTGAGCCATTATCGGACCTTCATTGTCTATTAAATGCAAAGAATGAGTAATGTAAAATTTGTCCATTACATTACTATTAAAAAGTATTGTAAGTATAGTGGAAGACATCGAATTATGTTAGTAAAAAAATTATTAGGATGGTATAGTTAAGGAGTTTTTTTTTTTAATTTTGATGAGTATACAAACTATTACCGAGTAATAAGGGCGACAACTATTTTCATATTCAGGAGAACAGCGAGGGTACCGCACAAGTACCTTCGGGCAAGCAAACTTTCAAGACTTCACCAACATCACTCTCGTGAAACTTGCCCCCCCCCCCCCCCCCCCTGGAAGAAAACTCCACGGCTCATAACCCTGGTCCTGGACCTCCCGAGTGAGGGCTCATTTTAATCTGGACGATGAGATTCTACAAATTGGCCCCAACATAATTCCCAAATTCCCAATTCACGACCAGGGAAGAAGAAATTTTCAAAAAAAAAAAATTCTCAATTTTGAGGCCAGGTTCGTATAGAGGGGAAAAATCCAGAAAGAACAAGCCGAAGAACCCCATATCCAAAACAAACAGTTGCCAAGTTATAAGCACTCAAACTTTGACATTGACAGCTCGGCAACTGTCAAACGTCGAACAAAAGCGGCCATAACTCCGCTTCCAATAGGCCTAGAGGAACGGGGTTTCTTCTAACATCAAAGGCAGCACCTCGGCTACCCCCTACCTGAATTTGAACTAAATCAGAGACATCAATTTTTTTTCTCAATTCTAAGGCCAGAATCGAATGAGGAGAAAAATCCAGGAAGATCAAGCCGAAGAAACCCATATCCAGGACAAATAGTTGCCGAGTTACAAGCATTCAAACTTTGACATTGACAGCTCGGCAACTGTCAAACATCTTACTAAAGTAGCCATAACTCCGCTCCCAATAGGCCTAGAGGAACGGGGTTTCTTCTAACATCAAAGGCAACACCTCGGCTACCCCCTCCCCGAACTTGAACTAATCTACTACTCTACTACTTTTTTATCTGAATAATGTGTACGTTCTATATGGATACCTAATATTTACCCGGGAATACCCACTCTTTAAACTTTAAAGGATTGTGCATTCAAATCTTGTTAAAAAAATACAGTTGTACTTAGTACTTTTTATCTGAATAATGTGTACATCTATCTATAAATCTATAAATATATATAAAACTCAAAGGTGACTGACTGACATGGTGATCTATCAACGCACAGCCCAAACCACTGGACGGATCGGGCTGAAATTTTGCATGCAGGTAGATGTTATGACGTAGGCATGCGCTAAGAAAGGATTTTGATAAATTCCAACCCCAAGGGGTTAAAATACGGGACCAAAGTTTGTATTTAATAATATTAATAATACATTTTAACGCGAGCGAAGCCGCGGGCAAAAGCTCGTTCTATATAATATCTATGCCTTTGACCACCTTTGACCAATAGAATAAAAAAAAAGTCGACATATTGCTTAAAAAAGTAAAATATTCAAGCGATCTCCCGTAATACAACACATATAATGGCTGTTACCCGCTTCTTGCATAGTCATTTGGACGAACTTTGTAACTTACCTGCTTCATCATCTGGCTTACTTTGTAAGTATACGTAAGATTCAATTTTTTTTATTGCAAATCATTTTCCAAGTCCTAAAAGCTACATTTATGCAAAAAAACGTAAATTTTCAAAAATGTTACTTAACTCATTCTTCCACTCACCTCTTCAATTAGAACTGGTAAAATGCACGGTTGCGTGGGATTTTAAAAGTAATCAGGGGGTGCCCATTTAGAACAACATACAGCTAATAGACAAAATATAAAAGACAGGTTTCTGGCATCGTCCTTATGCAACTTTAATATATTTTTACCCACCCCAAAAAGTGCGCAGCTCTAAAGAGTTTCTAATTTAAAAATCACTTTTTGTTAACCCGGAAAAAAGACTCTCTTGTCCTGCTAGTATTTTGTAACACAAAAGTATCGACATGTGAATCAATATTCATTAATGGAATACCATAAAATGTAAGTCCATTACATTAAAAGCCATCGGCCGGTCAGCTGACCACAAGGCCATTTCAGTTAATTAATGTTTATATGTTAAACATACTGTACGATATTACAATTTCCAGTGTACAATCATCATATTTTTACCCCCTTATTGATGAAAAGGTATCGTGATCAGACATACTTGATTTTTTTATAAAATAAGGCGGCAAACGAGAAAACGGGTCACCTCACCTGATGGAAAGCAACTTCCGTCGCCCATGGACACTCGCAACACCAGAAGAGCTACAGGTGGGTTGCCGGCCTAATTGATGAAATGATTGATTTTGCCTTTGGGTAAATTGTCCCATATGAGTTCATTAAAACTGTAATGCCAAGTTTCTGAGGTCATTGATAGGAGTTTAGTTGACGCCAAAAGGCTAAACTTTACAATCAACATCTATCAGAAAAAACATATTTTGTTAAAAAACAAATTATATATTATGTAAAAAAAAATAATAGAAAAACGACATAAGATTTCTTTACATAAAAAGTAGAAATAACACAACTTTTAAGGATCATGGGATACAAAACTTCCAAGTCCCTCCCTACACAGTCCATATTTTTAGGGTGCCGTAGTCAACAAGGAACCCTTATAGTCCGTCTGTCTGTCTGTCCGCGGTTTCGCTAAGAGACTATAAGACCTACAAAGCTGTAATTTGGCACGAATGCTAAGTGCATTACATTAATGATGGCGACAAAATGGTACATGAAATCTTAAAAAAAAATATTTTTTTATGGTACCTTCCATACACATCAAGTGGGGATGAAAATTTTTTTTCGCGTCCAGCCCATCGTGTGGGGTGTCGTTGGATAGGTTTTTTAGAAATATTATGAGTATTCATAGATCATTTTCCGATTTAGGGATCTGTTTGTAAAATATTATGTTTTAAACTGGAAAAATTCGTTAGAGTCCAGTGTCCCCCCCTTCTACCAGCTAAACGGTTGCTTCTGGAAATATGAAAAAATTCACGGGAGTAGGAAATAATATGCTGAATTTAAAAGGAAAACTATCACAGCTACGAAGAATTCATAAGTTTTTGAGTAATAGTCGATCAACTAAAAAAATATATTCGGCGAAGTAAAGGGGAACTTTTCGTTCAAATTCCTTTGTACGTAACTGAGATGATGTTAATGTAAAACACGTTATAAATGTACATTCATTGACCATACAAAAATTATCAAAAACTAGCGGTACTGCGGAACCCTATATTGCGCGTGGCACGACACGCACTTGGCCGGTTTTTAGTCCTAAAGTACCAAGGAACGTGAAGCATAATTAAAACTCCCTAGTACAGGACAAAAGACTATTGTGAGTGTAACTCTCACGTGCGACGAACAAAATGCTCCCGCCAACAAATGACGAACTCTCCACGATTGCCTGCTATAGCAGGGTTTCTCAACCTTTTTCATGGTACGATCCCCTTGGTGTAAAAAAAATTCGCGACCCCTTTGCTTTTTTATCATCATGTACTAGATGACGCCTGCAACTACTACAAAATTCGTTTATTGCGCAGGAACTGTACACTTTTCCAGGATAAATGTATCCTATGTCCTTTGCTGGACTCAAAGTATCTCATACCAAATTTCAGCTGCTTGGGCGTGAAGAGGTAACAGACAGACATACTGTCGCATTTACAATATTAAGTAAGTATGATCTCGATATCTGGCGACTCCGCAAAAGCTGTGCGATTTGCGAACCCCCAGGGGGTCCCAACCCACAGGTTTAAAAACACTGTCGTATAGATATGTTTTAAGGACTCCAGTTCGTTGCATTAAGAGGACTGAGTGTTAGTTTTACTTAACTCTTAAAAATTAATTGTATCTCAGCAAATGATTTATTTATTTATTTACTAGCTGTCCCGGCAAACGTTTCTTTGCCATATTATAAAGTATATTATCGCCCGTATTATTTTATTGAAGTGACTAAATAAGTATGTCACCATGGCAACGTCGATCGCTATCCCGTCGCACAAACAATTTACTATTATTTATTCAACAAATGCACTTATCAATATATAAAGTACCGAGTAGCCGATTCTCAGACCTACTGAATATGCATATAAAATTTGGTAAAAATCAGTAAAGCCGTTTCGGAGGAGTTCGTAGACTAACATTGTGACACGAGAATTTTATATATAAGATTAAACAAACTTATCTACTATTACAGGATAACCCAATACAGAAGATAGTTATAATACGAGCTGTTGCTGTTTGCCAATCAAACAAAAAAGTAACAAAATATAATAGTTCACGTCGTCATTCTTAATTCCACCAGTTTTTGCCACTTCTCAAGAGAAATAAGATAAAATAAGAGCCTGTTAGCACCACTTTCTGATATCACCATATTAAGGAAATTCCAAACTAACACAAATTAAACCTTTTCTATACGCACAGAAAACCAGCACTTACCTATCTCATTAATATTGTAGTCGTGTTCACATTTCCTCAATCCCCTTTTAGCCGTGACGTAGACATAATTACAGTGTGAACCAAGCGGTATACATCATGTGTAATAAATTTTCAATGTATAAACAAAAACATTTACGAGCGTCGCGTCAGCGTACTATTATAGTTCCACCGTTCCAATGAGTTTTTTACTTCTTTTAAATATCTTGAAGGTTACTTAGACGATGTTTTAGGATTCATCAAATTGGGGCATAGTCGAAGCGACGCGTCATGTTTTTCGCCAAAGCTATATAGCTAGTATAGTTATTGTATTATTTTATTAATTTTGTTATTTTGATTCAGTATTTTCTGCTAAGAACGAGACTAAGAAAATTAAAAATGAATTTAAATTTTGTTAGTCTCACTAAAACTCGAGAACTTTTTACGGCAGAATTTTGGCTAATTTTAGTGTTGAAATATTCGTGTAAATCCTGGGAAGGTTTATATTGGGAGGAAAGATAATATACGAAGATCACCAGGTAGCATTTTAACAGTTGACATGGGAAAGAATCGACATACCGACAGATTTTATCGACAAAATGGCGGATTTCTATTGTCTAATAACTGTCACTTTGTCTATTCTTCCGTAGAAAGAAACCGTTTGTATGTATTATGGTGACCATGCTACGCCTGAGAGTGAAATTCGTATCTCTTACCTAAAATATCCCACGAGAACTGCTCATTTTCCCAATCACACAAGCAATGCCATAAACGGTTTAAGCGCTACATAAATCGGTATGGTAATATTTTTATAGGAAGTTTTAGTAGCCGACGAATTGCAAACATTCAGTCAGAATGTTTGCTCATCTTCTTACCCTTTTGAATAATAAAACCCAAGTGGCGTTCTTTTTAGTTTATCCGACTTTTACGACAGTACACGTAATATTATATTTATTACAGTTGGTAAGAGTTAAAGTCACCTATACTGTACTCGGCGTAACATAGCGGTAGCGGTCATTGACTCCCTGTCAAAAAACTTGTCATTTTCTATATAATTTTTTTTTGACAGGGTGTCAATGACCGCTACCGCCATGTTACGCCGAGTACAGTATAGTGAGAATAATTACTCTTAGATGGAAATTGCATGGAAACCGTACATTTTCCTGAGACATTTATCTGCTCCATGTAGGGGCGCAATTTCTAGTGGTTCAACGTCACTGGCCACTTGCCGTGGCATCCCGGTGACGGCCGGTGTGGAATGGTCCTAAAGGTGGTTTTCTGACCCTCGCGGCAAACGACCGCGACCGACAAAAATTTCAAATAAAATGCCACTTCATGAACTAGGCTTTATTCTTCTAGCGACTGCTAGAAGAATAATATAGCCTAGTTTGTGGTGCGCTGCTTTGTGGTGGCGCAGTATGAAACCTATAGCCTAGTTCATAAAGTGGCATTTCATTTGAAGTTTTGCCGGTCGGGGTCGGCTACTGCGAAGGGGTCCTAATGCAACCTAATCCTAAAGCGTTTTGCGCTGACGATTCACAACAAACTTCTCTATTAGATATACTTTAGCAGTAATATCAGAAATGTTCATTTAATTGACCAATGTTGGCCAATTATTGAGGTATAATTAACTGAGTACTGTAAAACTCACTCAGCTGTGAGCTTCGTATTAATTTAGGCCCAACAATTCATAGTCACATGGTGATATTAATTACATATTATATTAGTACAATAATAGTAATTGTGATGGCATGGTAAATATTTTTCAACCAATTTTAGTTGCTACAAAATGATAGTTTTCTAGTTGCCTATATACTATATATAGGAAGTGACCCTATGGCCGTTTGTTTACCGCCATCTGTATTAAAAGTTTTTCTCCTATTTTTAACCGACTTTAAAAAACGAGGAGGCTATACGTTCGGCTGCGGATATTTTTTTTGTCTACTCATTACCAAAGTCAATCCACTAGTTTCAGAACTTAATATAGCACATTTAAGAATTTTAAACACACTTAAAATGTTACTCTTTCTATTCAAACCCGAGTTTAGAGTTTATTTAGCCATCTCTTAGCCTTTTCATTAGGGCGCTGATTATTTTTGTAATTATAAGTTTTAATTACATGTCATGAGCAGAGCCGGGCGGCCACTATTTAACATTTCCTATCTTAATTATGCACTAGGATTAGGATTAAGCTTTAAATAACAAGATTCCTAAGGGAGTTATGTTTTCAAAGACGAAAATGGGACGGTAAATAAGACCTTTGAAAAGTTAAGTAAAAGCTGTCTAAAGACGATGTAGACTTTTTAAGAATTAATAGTCCGATCTAAGGCCGCGTTCACACTAAACCGACTGTGAGCCGCCGAATGTGAGCGAACGTTACGCAGTATATTCACTTTTTCGTTCACACCTAACCGACAATACGCTATTACGCTAGGCCTCCGCCTCCGTGGTCTAGTGGTAGAGAGCGCGGCTCTTGACTCAGAGGTCGTGGGTTCGATTCCCGCGTTGGAAACATGTTAAATGTTAGTATTAAAAATATTATTTTGTTTTATGAAAGCAGGCAAATTGTCGTTGGAATTGAAAAAGGTACAATCAGCAGAATACTTTTTATAATTTCGTTTCAATAGAATATAATTATTCTGCAATATTTTCACGTTAGAGGCAGCACCAAACAAAAAAATTTGTTCAACATTCTGTCAATATTTTGACATGAGCAACATGTTAGATTTCGTTGGATTATTTAGTGTGTGTGCTACTAGCACTCTCTGCTCCGACGTTTGTGTAATATTTCCTATTCATTTTATTAATTCATTAGATTTTCAGTTGGTACGCCCAATTTCGGACTTTTTTTGAAATTTTATCTTTATTGCATAACGTTGCCTAGTTGACCAATGAACAACACTGTTATAAGATAAACTCTTGCAATAAAACTTTAAAAAACTTGCCATATTAAGATACTCACAAAGTTATTGTTAAATGTATTTTAAAGCAACTATATTTCCATGATATTCATGTGGTTTAGTCATCGGATATTATGCCGCTGATGTACGCACGGAGTACGGTATTGCGAATGGGAGGGCGGTGAGTTGTGAAATTGTTTCCGTCACATCTGTCATACTGTTATGTACAGACAGCATTTACCATCGAAGAAATTGATTTGTAACAGGCAGTTGAAGGATCTACGTCATTTGGTCGGCTCATGTCAATTCAATGTTAGCTGTGATCGGTCCACTGACCTCCATTATATAAGTACCCCTTTGAAATTGATTTTGACGACCTCTGTGGCTCAGTGGGTGGGCTGTCGGTAGCTCAAGCCGGGGGTCGCGGGTTCGAATCCCGCCGATGGAACAAAAAAAAAAAGTTTTCAAAAAGTTCCTGGGTCATGGATGTGTATTAAATATGTTTATCATATAATAAAAATCTTAAATATATGTATAGTATAAAAGTATTAAATATATTTCCGTTGTCTGGTACCCATAACACAAGTCCTACAGGTACTTACCACAGGGCCAGACTGACGTGGTGTGAAGCGTCCATAGATATTATATTATTATTATTATTATATTATATTATAAAAAAAAAAATGATAGCTATTTTTTGTGCCTATTTGAAGCGGAATCAGCGCCCCTAATGCGGGGGAAAAGAAGTAAATCTGACGTAAAAATGACGTTTGAAAGTCGCCATATTGGCGCTGATAGCAGTAGTGGGAGTACTTGGAACTAATACTAGTTTTTACAACCAATAGCGACTAAGCGGCCATTTGCAAGTTACGTCAGATTTAGTTCTCTTCCCCCGCATTGGGGCGCTGATTCCGCTTGAAATAGGCACAAAAACCAGTGGGGTATCATAAGTCTAGCGTACTTGTATAATGGATGTCAGTGGATCGGTCAGATGGGTTTGACGGAACGCGACCAAATTACTTCGGTCCTCCATCTGCCTAGGAAAAACTTCTGTAATCATCACAACTTTAAGATATCTCGGCTGATGGGTAAATTAAATGGAACCGACTGAGCACAAAGTAACCTGTTCTATGATTTTCAAATATGTACTGATTGACTGCATGTTTTTTTTAATTAATCCTTCGATCGCGGATTCTTGGAAATCTACTGTTATCGCGGCCCACTTGGGCCGCTTGGGAGTTGATAAGTTAATTGTATAATTTATAGGGCGGGCGAAGTGAGCCCTAGTATATTCCACAACCTTTACATTTAATTGTAGCGTGATAGTTTTTCCGTAAAGGTACACTTTACGGAAAAACTATCATGCCTATTGATTTGTGCTTCAACGTAGTATTTTTTATTTAGATAGATATGTGTTATCATCAGTAAGTCAAGGTGTGACGACGCGAGCCCTCACAAAGCTCGGCTTTTAGCTAGCAATAATTATTATACGGTTGAATTGAGAAACCTCCTTCTTTTTGGAAGTCGCGGATAACTTCACCGTTTGTGAACCAATTTAAATGATTAATTTTTGTATATGTTACGCTCGAAGACCGAAAACGCTCACTGAGCGAAAAAATGGCTCATAACGCGTTGTGGTAAGAGTGAAACGGCCACGACGCGAATTTCGCGTCATGGCCCTAGTGAAAACGGCCACGACGCGTTCTGGTAATCACAGAAATACCACATTGCGAAATTCGTGTCGTGGCTGTCGTGCTATTCGACCACAACGCGTTGTGGTAATCGAGAAAAGCCATGACGCGTTCTGAGCATTTAAAAACAGCCGCGACGCGAATTCGTGTTGTGGCCCTAATGAAAACGGACACGACGCGTTCTGAGCATTTAAAAACAGCCACGACGCGAAATTCGTGTTGTGGCCCAAATGAAAACGGCCACGACGCGTTCTGAGCATTTAAAAACAGCCACGACGCGAAATTCGTGTTGTGGCCCTAACGAAAACGGCCACGACGCGTTCTGAGCACAGGACAAGGGAAACTTTTTGTCTAGGAAAATTGTACGGTTCCCGCACAATATACTTTTATGATTTGCACGTAAACTATTCAATCGATTATCGATGTACGGGAACAACTATAAACTGAAGTCCACGCGGACAAAGCCGCGGGCAACTGCTTGTAATATTATAATTGCGAAAATGTGTCTATCTGTCTGTCAGTCCTCTTCACGCCCAAACCGCTGAATCGATTTCACTGGGTATTAGGGTACTTTAAGTCCCAGAAAAGGACATAGGATACTTTTTATCCCGCAAAAAAAGGACGATTCCCGAGTCAACTAGTAGTATTATACTTACTGCGGCGCAGCGACCCAAATTGAGCCTTGGCCTCTGACACAAGCACACGCTATTTCTTCCGATCCTGTTAGTAGTATTATACAGGGTGCAATTAAACCTACCGGCCAATTTTTTTGGGGCTTAGGTATCATTAAGAGAGTCCATTTAACCAAAAAATAGGGTGTTATTTTTTATACAATAACATATTTTATCCCACTTAAAATCATTGCGGGGTAAGAAGGCACGCGCTGGCGACGCGTAGTGTCCATTAATTGTGGTGTTTTTTTATTAGGAAAACTTTAGGAAGCTATTTTTCAACATTTTAATACTGAGTGATTATAAAAGATATTTTTAACAAGGATCAATATTCAATATATCGAAATTTGGCGGGAAGGTTTATTTGCACCCTGTGTAGTTAAAAAATTAAAAATGAAACAATATTAGTCATTCATTGATATTACTTTATTAAAAAGTATATATTTAAGGTAACAAATTATTATTGAACACAAAATAATAGTAATCATAATTATTATTATAAATTACCTATAAATAATTATTTGGAATTTTTGGAAGTAAATAATTTGGAATTTCAATTTCAAGCTATTGAATAGCTATTATCGCTGGGTTTCGGCGCGGTGTTCCATTCCAAATCAATAATTTGAAATTTCCGTAACAAAAAAAACTTAACAACACCGTTTATCTTCGGCATGGTGTTAGTGTGCGTGCTACAAATAGTATAAGTTGATAAAAAATTCTGTGCAATTGCTTTACCGCGGCAGTTACCGAGTGCAACATATATTTTTATAACAATTTAAAAATCTTCAAGTAGTAACAATATTATTTAACACAAACAATAAGGATCTTCCAACAAAAACTATTTAATAAAACTTAACATAGCAAAATTGGATTAATTTATTTTTATTATCTCAGCTTAATTCATACAGATTCCAATGACATAGTTATAATATGCATCCCCCATAAGGAATTTTAGAGTTATCGTCATTTTAACGCGTAACGCGTGAACATCCAGAAGTAGCCCCAGAGATGCGCTTTTTTTTTCAATATGGCCGCCACAGCGTATTGGTGTATTTTGCGTATTGGTGATCAATACCCTTCAGGTATTGATCACCAATACGCAACAACAATGTACGTGTATGTGTGTTTTCCTAGGCAGTTTGCGGACCTACGTCATTTGGTCGGATCATGTCAATTCAATGTTATTTGTGATCTGTTGGCTGGGTTTGACGTAACGCGACCAAACTACGTAGGTCCTCCGTCTGCCTAAGAATCAACTTCTCTGATAGTACTTAAATTAATTATAGGCTGCCTTCACACTAGCGTTTGTCCAGCGTAGGCGTTCGAATTCTATGAACGTATGGTAAATGCTCAGAACGCGTCGTGGTCGTTTTCGTTAGGGCCACAACACGAGTTTCGCGTCGTGGCTGTTTTTAAATGCTCAAAACGCGTCGTGGCCGTTTTCGTTAGGGCCACAACACGAATTTCGCGTCGTGGCTGTTTTTAAATGCTCAGAACGCGTCGTGGCCGTTTTCGTTAGGGCCACAACACGAATTTCGCGTCGTGGCTTTTTTTAAATGCTCAGAACGCGTCGTGTCCGTTTTCATTAGGGCCACAACACGAATTTTGCGTCGTGGCTGTTTTTAAATGCTCAGAACGCGTCATGGCTTTTCTCGATAACCACAACGCGTTGTGGTCGAATAGCACGATAGCCACGACACGAATTTCGCTATGTGGTATTTCTGTGATTACCAGAACGCATCGTGGCCGTTTTCACTAGGGGCACGACGCGAAATTTGCGTCGTGGCTGTTTCACTAGTACCACAACGCGTTGTGAGCCATTATTTCGCTCAGTGAGCATTTTCGGTCTTTGAGCGTAACATATATATTATGTTACTTTATAGTTGGTCCCATCACCCGTAGTACAAAGGAAATATTGTTTGAAATTGTTTTTCAAACAATAAAATATTATTACGTTGGTCGAAGATAATATCGCTGAAGACACTATTGGGCTGATAAAATATATTCAGAGGCTCACCGAAGCGTGGTAGGTAATTTTTTCAGTCGGTTGGCTGGAAGAAATTAGCATGGCCGCCCCTAGAAATTGCAGATTTCGCTGACAATGAAATGACGAGGATGAAATACAACGTCGTATGGTCGTAAATACATTTTATTAAATTTAGGGTTTTTATTTAAATTAACATTTTTTGTTTTATGTAAGTAACTGTATTATAAAAATGCGAAAGTGTCTCTGTCTATCTCTATCCCTTCACGCTTAAACCATTGAACCGATTTTGTACATTTGACTCCCGGGTTAGATGAAAAATGTATGGTTCTCGCGCGATAAACGAATTTTGGCGCAACGGCGTTGCTGGCAACATCTAGTTAGTAAAAATCAATAAAAAGGATCTTCCTTCAAAGCAATGAGCGTATTAGTAAAAATGTTACACGAGTGTGAAGTAGGGTCAGACTGGGAGAGCCCTTAGTGTCACTTACCTGTCACACTAGAGCCCTTAGTGTCACTAACCTGTCACACTAGAGCCCTTATTTATTCTTGTTTTATTTTGTACTATCTGCCCTTCTAAGGTCCACCTACGTGAATAGAGTATCTCAAGGGAACATTATATATTTTTTAAATATTATAATGTTTACTAGTGTAGTAACATTTCTTATGCAATAATTTAACCAAAAAAGTTTTTTGGTTTTGGTGTCATCAAACTAAGCTAGAGTCAAATAAAATAATATTATATTAAATGAACTCTATAATATATCTCTTCCTTTCACTATCAATATTATATTTATTAGCATTATCCATACTAATATTATAAATGCGAAAGTGTGTCTGTCTGTCTGTCTATCTGTCTGTCTGTCTGTCTGTCTGTCTGTCTGTCTGTCTGTCTGTCTGTCTGTTACCTCTTCACGCCCAAACCACTGAACCGATTTTGCTAAAATTTGGTATGGAGATACTTTGAGTCCCGGGAAAGGACATAGGATACTTTTTATCCCGGAAAAATGTACGGTTCCCGCGCGATAAACGAATTTTGGCGCAACGGAGTTGCGGGCGTCATCTAGTTTTATATATAACTAAAAAGTACATATACTCAACTTACATAATATATTTATTATTACAGACTATATTTATCGACTTTTCCAACGTGTCAGATAAAAGAGATGTTGACCTTGTATGGTTATTCTCTGTATAAATATTTTCATTACTAAGGGGTCTATCGCCAGTCTGAAAAAACCTTTAAGCTGTCTGGAAAAACATGAATTCGAAAATCGAATTCGCTGGCGCAAACTTTTTAATAGTTTAAACGGTTAAGTGGCTCACAACATGGAACTATAATGCCGGTCAATAGCTCCGATACAAGTTATAATGAAACTAAAACTTTCATTCGCGATTTGCCTATATAGTAGAGTCCCTAGCCAACACGTTTTATATATCGCTTCTAAGAATCGCTTAAAACTGTATGGAAATGTCATGACATGAGTCTTATGTCGACTTAATATTATCGAAAGTTTATGTCAATTAAGTACATACAATTTTGGTTGACGATTCTATAAAGAAGTGATGAAGAAAACGTGCTGGTTGCCCTCAGTAGCTGTGAACGAAGTTCGACTTAAAATATTTTTAATTCCTAACCTACTTTATGACCAAGAAGAATCCTTAGAAAATGAATGTTTATTAAGAGTAGATCTATCAATAAGATATTTAATGCAATATTTACACGCTAGACTCCGGTTTTTTTTTACCGTCTTATATCTTTGTTTACCGTATATATACTAATGATGCCTCTAGCAAAGACTTCTATTTAAACTGAGGTAGACAGGCCATACGCACCAAATGTTCCGCCGTTCCAATAGAGCTAATTCACACCGTTGCAGTCAGTGTTCACTGGCGCGCTGTACGCGACGGTCGTATGCGAGTGTGTACGGTTAGCAAAGAAATATTTAAAACAAACTTTGTTTTATTTTCATATACTTACTAAATTGTAATCAAATGGCAAAATGCTATCTTGCGTTTAAACAAGATTTTGTAAAAATTATACAAATAAATCTTCAGGGATTACCTTTCACATGTAACTATCATAGTTGTTCACAATAGATGAATAATTTTTACCTGACTACAGTAAAGCAAAATGTAAGGGTTATGTGTCTCACAGGCTATGTGTGTGCGTGTGCGTGTGTGTGTGCGTGTGCGTGTGCGTGTGCGTGTGCGTGTGCGTGTGCGTGTGCGTGTGCGTGTGCGTGTGCGTGAGCGCGTGCGCGTGCGCGTGCGCGTGCGCGTGCGCGTGCGCGTGCGCGTGCGTGTGCGTGTGCGTGTGCGTGTGCGTGTGCGTGTGTGTGTGTGTGTGTGTGTGTGTGTGTGTGTGTTTGTATGTAATATGTATATGTTACCGTTAATTTGCGTAAACCAGTTAGCTGTTAGAGATTGACGCGGTATTCTGCAGATTATCTGGGTGAGTCAGTTAAAGTGCAAAAATTTGATTCTATTCTTACATAGAATCAAATTTTTGCACTTTATTGCACTGCCCGATATTCTGCGATTCATATATCTGCAGAATATCGGGCGACCGGCGCAAAATCGAAAATCAGTTCTTTCGAGTGACACCTGCGCAGGCATACCTGCAGGTGACCTCGCCGGTAGAACATAGATTTCCCGCCACTTATTTGACACTGGCCATGCTTATATTGTCATTCTGTCTACTCTGCTTATATAGCCGAAGCGCCATAATAAAAAAAAAGAAACAAAAGATAAAATATTCAATATTAACTTCAATGTTGTTGTTGTTGATGTTACTCAATAAACAATAAACTTCATAACAAAAAAAAAACTAAATTTATAATTTTATGCAGTCAGTACTTGCGGGCGTTTGTTTACCAGTCTTTCGGGGAGTTACGCTTGCGTTCGGTATGACGAATGCCATAGGCCTGCATCCTTGTCACTCTTGTTACAAACTAATATTGGCATCTCGCACTTGACTACGTAGAACTTATAGTTTATGTGTGTGTGTGTGTAATGTTTTGAGTGTATTGTTTTAGGATTGCTTTTCAAATGACATTTCGTAGAGTACGGCACGTCTACCTCAGTTTAAATAGAAGTTTTTGGCCTCTAGAGGCATCACTAGTATATAGACGGTAAACAAAACGTTTTGTTCGACGTTTGACAACGTTTATGTCAATATTCTGATGTGACGTATGATGCAACATGTCGGATTTTGGTGGGATTAATATTTGTTTACTGTATGTTAGTTTTTATTATTCGTAGCTGTATGTGCTAGTAGCGTGCTCTTCACCCACCTTCGCGCAATATTCCCTATTACATTATATCAATCAACAAGTCGCATTTTTGACTGATCGGCTATTCTTTTGGTTTTTGGTTAACTCATAAAACTCTTTCCTATAGGTATATTGATTTTCGAATATTATTCCACGCTTACTAACATTCTTAGTAAGCAAACAAGTGAAAACATGTCGAATACTGTTGATTCACCAAATACGTCACTCAATAACGGAGCCCCCCCATACAAATTCAATTGAAGACACGAGAAGATAAAGTGGGTAAGTAACATTTTGTCACAAAGAAAATAGGCATGATGACTATATTATTTTTCTTATTAGTAGGTAATTTAAAGACCTCCCAAAAATAGAAACATCGGTGAAAGGACTCTGATATCTCAAAAAATTACCAAGATATGACAATTCAAACATCTCATAAAATAGACCTGCCCGAAATGCTTCATACAAACTGCTACTCGATTATGGCGTCACCGAAGAGTAGCTTGTAGGCATCACGGGAGAACTTTGTTCGATAGCTATATTATTAATTGTAGCGTTTATGAAAATGGTTTCATAACAAAAGTTGCTTTAATCCTTCGATCGTGGAAAAACGAGACACTTGTTATCACGATCACCGGTGCTCGTACGGGGCTTGAATTACTTAATTGGTTAATTTACATAAGTTATCGAATGGTAATTACAAATATAAAGAAATTTAATTTAAAAAAATTCGACTTCGATATCCAACTTTGAAGGAGCACAACAAAAAAAAAAATATAAAAGATATCAAGCTGTGGAAACACTTATTTTTTACAGTTATTTCTTTATTTTAATAACAAAATTCGCTAATCTTTGACCTTACTATCATCCCTATTACTCATTTGTTCCCTTATTCCTTGAAGAGACCTTGTAACTTACCTACTTCATCATCTGGCTAAATAGAATCCACATTTTTTTGATTTCGAATAATTTTCACGGTCGAAAGCCTCGATTTATGCAAAAATACGTCAATTTGCAAATTGTTAGTTATCCACTTCAGCCACTGACGTCTTCAATTCCGGAGTGGATTTGTACGAAATGCAAAGTAGGGTGCCCACCCGACCCAGAACATTAAATTTATTTATATAATTTGCAAATAGAGTGATTTCGGCTGCGCAATCGGTTCTTGTATTTGACGTGGAATTTGAAAGTGATAATGTGCTGAACTTTATGTGGACCATAGATTTTGAAACTCAGGATATGGCAGATATATATTTTGAAATCAATCGTTGCTGAAATCATGTTACTCAAAATATGTATCAGAAACTGAAAATGCCATAACCCGCGACCCTAAGAAATTCTGGTCCTATATAAAAGAAAAACGTGCTTCCATATCTTCTTTACCCTCCGAGATGGTATTGAACAATTCTGTGGCCAAATCTGGAAGTGATATATGTAACTTCTTTGCCAAGCAATTCTCCACTTTGTATTCCCCGATTTCGTCTAAAACTGTCTCACAACCAACTGACGCGCAAACATCGGCTCAGAGCCCCCTTTCTACAATACAAATATCTGAAACTGATATTTCCAAGACGCTTAAATCACTTGATCCTAGTAAGGGTGCTGGACCTGATGGGATACCACCAATTTATATAAAAAAATCATATAAAAATTTAACTCTACCATTAAAAATTATATTCAACAAGTCATTACAAACATCGTATTTTCCAGACGCTTGGAAGTCTGCAAATATACTTCCTATATATAAAAAGGGCTCAAAAAATAATGTCAGCAATTACCAACCCATATCAATATTGAGCACATTCTCTAAGGTATTCGAAAGCCTGATCTGTCCAGTACTAACCCACCACGCCAAATTTATAATATCCAAGGATCAGCATGGTTTCTGTCGCGGTCGCTCCACGGTTACAAACCTTTTGAATTATATATATGACGTATCTAAGTTTCTGGACAATCAAAACCAAGTAGACGCAGTATACACAGACAGCAGTGCATTCGATAAAGTTGATCACAAAATACTAATTTCTAAGCTATGTGCTTATGGAATTCAAGATCCCCTGCTCTCGTGGTTCCGGTCGTACCTCATGGATAGAGTTCAGGTTGTAATAGTCAACGGCCATCGTTCAGAATCGTATGTCGCCTCTTCTGGTGTCCCTCAGGGTTCCCATCTTGGCCCAATCCTGTTTTCGTTATTTATAAATGATATAACCGCCAGACTCATCTTTAGTAAATGCTCTCTGTTTGCGGACGATCTAAAAATATATAGGGTAATTAAATCACCTCAAGACCGCGATTTGCTCCAAAGAGATCTCGACTCTATCGAAGCATGGTGTAACAACAATAAAATGTCCCTAAATGCCTTAAAATGTACTCACATTAAATTTAGCCGCAAAAGAAAACCCATAAACATCTACTTTATTCAAGGATAGCAATTACAAGAGGTTAAAGTCATCAGGGATCTCGGAGTCATGCTAGATAGCAAATTATCTTTCATTGAGCATCTTGATCATATAATAAGTAAAGCGTGGACGTTACTTGGCTTTATTAAACGTAACACTAGAGACTTCAGAAAGGCAATCAGCATTATAACTATATTCAATGCCTTAACCCGTAGTACACTAGAATATGCTTCTGTAGTCCGGAACCCCCATTACAAAACACACATTCAAAGAATCGAGAGGGTGCAACGTTCATTTACACGTTATCTTTCAAAGATAAGACGTGCCCTTACAGAGCAAGCTATGAAAACATTTTAATATCTACTCCCTTGAGTGTCACAGGTTGGTGTCTGACCTATGCACCCTGCACAAAATTGTCAACAATAACTTTGACTCAACGAGTCTATTAAATACGATCAACCTATACGTACCTAGATGCCTTCCCAGAAATTCCGTAAAAACTTTTTCAACCAGTCCTGCTAAAACCAACCTAGGAAAATACTCGCCCCTAAACCGACTAACAGACTCCTAGAATAAATTTGCTTCATACGATATAGATATTTTTCATGAGAATCTAGATAAGTTTAAGAAAAAATTATATTTGTTAATTAAGGATAATGATAAATTTATGAGTAAGTAATTGACATTATTGATGTGGTTATATTTAATATTAATTTAATTTATCGCGTATTGTTTAGGTTTAATTTAGTTTAAGTTAGTTCACATTGTATTTTAATTCTCAATTTTTGACATTTCCCCTAAATTATTTGTGCGTATTTATCTTATTATTATAAGTTAATCTAAGAACATTTAATAAATTTAAGCTTTAATTCTATTGACATTTACTGAATTTTGTTATGTTGACATGTAAAAATAATACTTTTAATAAACTATAATTCATTAATTGTAAATGATATTAATGTAATTTTATATTTAATGTTAATGTGAATCATGTAAATAATTGTGTCTTGCTAATAAGTATTTCTGATAATTACCGCACGGAGAACTATATTAATTGTGAATGCTGTGTACACCTCTAATTAACTTTTGCTTTAGAATAAGTATACCTGTAAAGAAATAATGTAATCTTGTAGCGATAAGTTGTTGGTGTATCAATTTAAATAAATAAAAATAAAAAAAAATCAAAACCTTCATGCCAATTAAATAATCTTTGAAGTGATTTTGTTGTTTGGTACTTTGGGTTCCGGGGAGAGTCATAATTTGGTCGCGTTGCGTCAAACCCAGCAGACTACGATTAACATTGAAGTGACATAATTCGACCAAATGACTTAAGTCCTCCATCTGCTAAGTTGGTTGGCTCACTAAATTGGCGCCTACACAGCATATTTTGTTGCGTATGAAACTATAGCAAGCAAATATAAGCAAGGAAATAAAAATGACATCGCTAGGAAATAAAATACATCGACCGCATAATTTAATTGAAATTCTATCATCTTCGACAATTCTATTATCGAGCTGCCAGCTGCGAGGAGGCTCACATGAAAAAATATTCTCATCCCGCGAATGTGTAATGGCAGTTTTCGAACAATAGACAGAACGAACCAGTAGGCTGACTTTAAACAAGCGGAATAATCGGCGCGTTGAACCACGTGGTACCGCTGCAGCATACTATGAACGGCTGGCAATGCGTTAACCCTTCCGATATTATGACATACGAGCTTTTGCCCGTGGCTTTGCTCGCGTTTAGAAGTATTATTATATACAAACTTTCATCCCCTATTTTAACCACTTGGGGGCAGAATTAAACAAAATGTTTCTTAGCGGATGCCTACGTCATAATATATACCTGCACGCCAAATTTCAGCCCGATCCGTCCAGTGGTTTGGGCTGTGCGTTGATAGATCACCATGTCAGTCAGTCACCTTTAAGTTTTATACAGTGTGTTTGAGTAAACACCGTTATCGTTAGTTTTTAGGACTAATGTTTGACCAACACTCTAACTGGAAAGCACATGTTGACTATATTTGTAGCAAGCTTGACAAATTCGTCTATGCACTTCGACGCTTAGCAAAGACCGTAGCAAAGACCGCAGCTCTTTGTGCATATCATGGATATGTGTCGTCAATCTTATCTTACGGTCTTATAATGTGGGGCAACTCTGTCGAGTTTGATTCAGTTTTCAAATTGCAAAAGAAGTGTATTAGGGTGATTTGTGGTGTAGGGCCGCTTGAAAGTTGCAAACCCTTATTCCAGAAACTGAAATTACTTACGGTGCCTTGTATGTACATTAGAGCTATGTGCATCTTTGTCAAAAAGCATCCAAAATATTTTATGCAAAACAAGGATAACAATGTTGCAAAGAGATCACAACGTTATCCCAATAAATTAATCATGCCCAAATGTAGCAGCACAACGTTTCTTAAAAGTCCTTATTCTATGGCTATTAAATTCTATAATAACTTGCCAAAAGATTTAGAAAAACTGAGCTTAACTCCTTTTAAAAGAAAACTAAATGAATGGCTTTTATATAATTGTTTTTATGATGTAAAGGATTTTTTCGTTGGTACTTATTTCTGACAGTTCTCTATTATTGATTTTTTTTTTTTTTTTTCTTCTTTTTTGGCAACTTGACACAAAGGATGTGTATGTTGTGCCACAGACAAGGTAAAAAGGTAAGGAAATATGGCGGGAAAACCACATTCCTCCTATTATAATTTTCATCATCGTTTTCATGTATCGTCAGGTCTTAAGTCTAGTCAAAGTCTAAGTAAAAGTCAATACAGTCAAGGAGTCAAGTCGGTCGATTCAGTAAAGTGGTAGACGCTTTACTGAAACTTTCGATGGAGTTTTGGAGGTAACACAAAATAGCACGTTTCTGGATATTACATCACTTTCCTACACTTGTGCATGAACACGAATATCTAATGGTTAATATTCTACCAATATTACACACTAAAAACCCAGTTAACACAATTTTAGGAAAATAATATAAAAACACAACAGCACCCTTTTACATTCCCGGCAAAACTCCCCTATTGATTATTGACATATTGTGACATTTAGTCATGGTAATACCTCTACTTCTTTTCTCCACCTTTTAGATTAATGAAATGACATTTGCATACTATTAATTTAGTTGAGTGATATGATCCTATATATATTCTATTATGAAGACCACATTGTACATTTCACTCTGGCAAATAAATTATTATTATTATTATTATTATTATTATTATTATTATCCTTGAAACCATCAAATGAGCCCGTCAAAATGAACAACTTTTTATATGAGAACAATGCTGGAAACTAAAAAAAAAAGCCGTCTTCATACCCATACGTATTCCCGGATCGGCAATTTGTATGGGTATGAAGAAAAATTTTTTTGAGTTACCAGCACAATTGTTCTCATAGAAAAAGTTGTTCATTTTAACGGGCTCATTTGATGGTTTTAAGGACAACGGTGTTTACACTAACATCTTGTATATTTAGATTATTACGTCGAACGGCCTGTCCACGTCTCCACGTCACGAGTTCACGACGTCGTCAACGTGGAACGGTGCGGTAACGTGGCACGGTACGTTGACGTGATGTGAAAATTTACGTCAACTTAACGTGAAAATGCGCGTCACGGTGTAGCAACATTTTACGTTTTTTTTCTTAAATCTCTCTCTCCGTCTTCTTAACAATAGTAGAAGAAGAATACGTATTGTGCGGTCCATATCTAGATAAGTAGTGAATAGAGTTTTGGCGGGCATGTGAAAGAGTGCTGTTGTGTTTTAAAATTATTTTCCTAAAATTGTGTTAGCTGGGTTTTTAATGTGTAATATTGGTAGAATATTAACCATTAGATATTCGTGTTCATGCACAAGTGTAGGAAAGTGATGTAATATCCAGAAACGTGCTATTTTGTGTTCCCTCCAAAACTCCATCGAAAGTTTCAGTAAAGCGTCTACCACTTTACTGAATCGACCAACTTGACTCCTGTGACTGTATTGACTTTTACTTAGACTTTGACTAGACTTTAGACCTGACGATACATGAAAACGATGATGAAAATTATAATAGGAGGAATATGGTTTTCCCGCCATATTCCTTACCTTTTTACCTTGTCTGTGGCACAACATACACATCCTTTGTGTCAAGTTGCCAAAAAAAGAAGAAAAAAAAAAAAAAGTAGTGAATAATGTAGCAATTTTATAAGGCATGGGTGACGTACAATGTTGCTACATCGTGACAAGCATTTTACGTCACGTTGACGTAAATTTTCACGTCTGCACGACAACGTACGGTACGGTGTCGTGACGTGGACATGTGGACAGGCCCGAACGTGTAAATTTTGAGAACACTTCTAGGTAGGCCTACTGGTTCGTTCTGTTATTGTGGTTTCCGTTAAATTAAATGTCACTATCTGTTTGTGACGTCATCGGTTTTGTGCCACAGTTAGGATATGTGACTACTGGATATCGGCATATGAGTAAAAATCTTGTGATTCAAATTATTCTTTATTATACACACAATAATGTAGCAGCGAAGAAATATTGATTAGTAGGCAGTTGACAGACCTACGTCATTTGGTCTGATTATGTCAATTCAATGTAATTTGTGATTTGTCAGCTGGGTATGACAAAACGCAACCAAATTACGTAGGTCCGATACCTGCCTGAACTACGTCTTATCCCATGCTTAGTATATATACCTCTATACTTAATACTTCAAAGATTTATCTTATAAAAGTAAAAAAAAGTTAAGACTATAGCATCGTTCTTTCGGATGTATTGAATGTACTCGAAGGGTAGTTTTTAGGGTTGCGTAGCCAAAGGGTAAAAACGGGACCCTATTACTAAGACTTCGATGTCTGTCCGTCTGTCCGTCTGTCCGTCTGTCTGTCACCAGGCTGTAACTCAAGAACGGTAATATCTAGAGACTTGAAATTTTCACAGATTATGTATTTCTGTTGCCGCTATAACCACAAATACTAAAAATAAAATAAATTTAATATTTAAGGGGGGCTCCCATACAACAAACGTGATTTTTTAAACTTTTTTTGCTCGGTATCAATGATGACAACAGGTAGCCACCTGAAATGTTCACAAAATACTCAGTTTTATTTATAGTTTAATAAATAACAATAACATTGAAATAAAATTAATAATTAAGGGGGGCTCCCATACAAAAACACATTTTTTTCCTATTTTTGCTCTATGGTGGTACGGAACCCTTCGTGCGCGAGTCCAACTCGCACTTGGCCGATTATTTGATTCGTAGCGAGTGTAGCATTTAGAGAAATATAAGCTCAGCATCGTAGCAATAAAGCGAAACATCTTAGTAACGTAAGCATAGCGTCGAAGAGACGAAAGCACGGCATCGTAACGACGCCGTAGCAATTCGTAGCGGCGTAGTAACTTCGTAGCAATACAGCGCAACGTAGCAACGCCGTAGCGACGCAATTTTTCGTTGTAGCGATGCAAGCGTTTAACGACTTAGCGTTTATACGGATGGAAATAAATATTTAGCAACAAGATGACGCCCGCAACTCTGTTGCGCCAAAATTTGTTTATCACGCGGGACCCGTACATTTTTCCGGCAAAAAGTATCCTATGTCCTTTCCCGGGACTCCAAGTAGCCCTATGGGGCAAATTCCAGTAAAATCGTTTAGCGGTTAGGCTAGGCATGAATAGGTAACAGAGATACAGACAGACACATTTTCGAATTTTTTATAATATTAGTTACATGTCGAGGGTCACCATATTATTTATGTGGGAATATACGTGGAGGCTGCAAAGGAAGATCTTTCGACCAAGCGAGGTGGTATGCTCGGTCAGGCCGAAGCCCACGCCCATGATTGATTTCAGCTGTTATAAATATACCAACGCACTTAGAAAACTTTGATAGCGCAATGCAGCTGGAATGTGGCGTTAATTATTTTGGGTACCGCAACAGAAAAATAATAATTAGTGCGTGAAAAAAAAAGACGGGTTGCAGTCCGGGAGTGCCGGCAGAAGTGGAAACTTGATTATTAACGTTGTGCATTATTTTTTTTAACCCATTTTTTATGAAAATCGATTTAGAAAAAAATAAATAAACGATCGTTTTAATTAATTAATCGAAACCCTTACAATCGATTAAATTTTTAACCCATTTTTTATGAAAATCGATTTTTAAAAAATCGATTTTTTAAATTAATCGAAACCCTTACAATCGATTAAAAAATATCGACAATCGAAAAAAAACAATCGATTGTTCGTTTAATCGATTTCAATGTTACAACACTACTCTCCAACCGTCCTACGTTTTTTCCTTGGTTTTTCGATCAGCATGAAAATCTGACGCGAGTTTCACAGTTTTTACCCATCCCACAAAAGTGCTCAACGCCGCTAAAGAAGTTTATCTTCAAAAATCGTAATAGCCAATAGGTCGCCTCTACGTGTTCAGTGACCAAGCTATACGTAACTATGACAATTCCGAACCATTGTCACAATATGTTAAGTCATCAATTAAATACCTATCCGTTATGTGTCCGATAGTCACACTTCATAAATCATGCCATAGACAGTTACAGTGTTTTGATTTTAGTACATCGCGGCTGATTTTATGTTGAACCTTTTAGATCTATTTTTACCCGTAATAAAGTAAATATATGATTTATCTCACTCCTGATGTAATTTCAAAGAATGATGAAAATACAATTATTTTGACGAATGAAGAAGAAATCATTTATGATAATTCTGTAGGATGGGTTAAGTCCTCGGTATGGAGTTTACCGTGAAACTTTTTTTAAAATTTTTGTATACGCGAATTCATGCAACGCTGGGGCGATTTTTTGGCGATTTTTCAAAAGTCGTTGAACAAAATTAGTCGTTCAGAATGGCCCGCTAAGTCAACCCCTTTTGGTTTACTATACCACTTTTGTAATATCCTGTATTATACATACTATAAAGGTGCGCTTATACGGGCAACTAAAATTACTCAACTCCAGTCAATTCTCGTGAACTTTGAAGTCACGACTACATCAAGCAATTTGCGGCAACAAGCAGCAATATTGAGTGATGTGGCCATCGAATATTTGAGCGATATGACATTGAGCGATATGAAATAAATTGCTTCATATTGCTCCACTAATTGCTCCAGATCACTCCATTCGTGTCGCCGAGCAATTATTGCCGTAATTAGCCGTGTAAGCGCATCTTAACAGTTGTATGCCTTGCCGTATCTGATACGCTACAAAAATGAATCGACAAACAAGGAAAAGTCTTTAGTATTTGCATGTGTTATAATTGGTAGTCAATTAAAACGGTATCAAGCTTAAAATGCACTGTTGTGAACCGTTGTAGACAGTATACAGGGTGTTGCACAAAGGCTTCGTATATCCCGAGCTAATGGAGCTGTAATTCGAGCGGTTGCGGCCGCTATCAGTAATCTATTTCATTACCAGCCCATCTCGTGTCCGACCAGACTAATCAGGGCCAATATAAACTCCTGTGTACATTGCTGACCGCGTTTGTGCTAGGCTTGAGTGTTTTAGTCGCCGTTATACGGTGTTAGATGAATAAAACACTATAAATATGTAAAATAATAAAAATAACTAAGAAAAGTAAGAATTATTTCATTACCAGCCCATCTCGTGTCCGACCTAACTGTCAATCAGGGCTAATATTAAAATTCCTGTATACATTTGTGACCGCATTTGTGCCGTGTTTTAGTGATATTCGCCTTCCGTTGTACAACTTTAGGAGAAAAATTACTAGAAATACGTAAAATTAGAGTCAAAACTAAAAAAAAGTAAGACATATTTCATTACCAGTCCATCTCGTGTCCGACCTGACTAATCAGGGCCAATATAAACTCCTGTATACATTGCTGACCGCGTTTGTGCTAGGCTTGAGTGTTTAATTCGCCGCTGTAAAGCTTTAGGGTTTAACACTAGAAACACGTAAAATAATAGATAATAAATAAAAAAAAATCATTACCAGCTCCTGTTTGACCAGACTAATCAATTCAGGGCGAGTTTGTGGTGTGCTTAAGCGTTATTTGCCTACCGTTGTTAAGCTTTAGGTGAAAAATTATACTAGAAACAATAAATTTAATTAATTTATTGTTTCTAGTATAATCGTTCTTAAGACCATCCTATCGTAATCTATAGAAATAAATGTTTGTAAACTATTTTTTCTAGTAATTATCTACCAGAGTATATTCAGACTGGCATAAGAAGAAGGTGTTTTGTTCGCGTTTTGGTGTTTTTTCAGTGCAATACCATAGAGAACCAATATTTCTGGTGGCCTTCCAGTTTTATAATATTACGTCTTATTGTCATATTGTCAAATCAAAAATATTTGCAATATTTTATTGTCTGTATAAAATCATTAAGTAGGTAGTTGCTTATTACACGTATTTTTAAAGCAAGCAAATTATAGGCACCTCTTCATCGTCACTTTCACTATCATTGTCAGTCTGTAGTTCATCATGGTTTTCATCAAGAATCGATTTTCGAGACGGTGTCAATTGATTCGTTGCTGAAGTGATGACTGATGACTTTGAGGGCAAAGAAAGTTGATGTGACTGTCTACTAATGGCACTATTTTTATATCTACTTTTCCACTTTTCTCCGAAAGCCTGAGAACTGTCTTCTTATACCTCCTGCTTTCTTCATGCTTGCAGAACGCTGTCCTTTATATACTTAATACTCTTAAAATAAAATGTTTTAAGCCTAAGTTCCCTAATGAAGGAGGAAACTGGACTTTCACTAGAGTATACACTATTGAGTATCTAGTTATTAATGCTATTAAGTATATACTTAAAAAAGTACCTAACAAATCCATCTAAAAACCTTTTTGATTACTTTTAGAGTAATTGTTCTTCAAATGATTTCAATTCCTAAAAAGTATTTGTGATAATAAGTCTATAGAATAATTTAACTACAGCAGCGCTTTTAACAGACCAAACATAACAAATCAATTTGCTCTTAACTCAGTGTAATGAACTAGTAAAGGTTTTAAAACAAGGAACACTACATATTTTTTCTATTAGAAACTTAGTTCTTATTCAAAACCATGTATAGAATGCCAATGTCTATTATGTCTATAAAAAAGCCATGATTAGTACTCCTAAAGCATAAATAGATTTTAGGCGTCTGAAGTGTGCAACTTGGGTGTGTCCCTTGGCAAAAGCCATACGAGGAGTCCAAGTTCTCTATTTCTTGTGATCTTCCTGGTTTTACAGACCAACTACGCCAAAGGTTTAGCAAAAGTTAATACTCTAATCCATTACCAAAAACCCCATCACCTAATAGCAAAGTCGAAGTCTTAGACACAATAGGTCCGGCTAAGCCGCGAACAATGGCGTGGATAACGACGATATAAGGCTTTCACGGAGTACCAATTGAGACAGGAATATAACGCATAGTCTAAGAGCGAGTGTTCCGCAGACTTACAGTAAAGTAGCAAACTCCATATTTATTTATTTATTTTATTTTCTTAGAAAAACTTACAGCATTTTAAGATAACAGTGCGATACACGTTACACAGCGATATGCCAATTAGAAGGTTCCACTAGTATATAATTAGTTACACTTAAATCTAACATACGAAGCATCGAATCATGACAAACACAACATATTATGACTAAAATAAGCTACATAAATTTAAAACTGTTAACTTACAATAAGCAACAAAGCTTATTAAACCACAAGAAAAGGATTATATGTGAATTCTAAACAAGCGCTTACTTGTTATACTATAATGCCCTGGGTATACTGTTTCATCTATCGTGGATGCAATGGGCATTCCCCATTGCGTGGCTCCGCCCGTGAGGAATTTCCCGGGAATATCAAAACGGCAGACATACTGAAGTAAATAGAAGTAAGAAGAAGAAGAAGACAACTTTACAGTTTTGAAAGTCAATATTTAAGCTACACTCGAAGGTTAACCCTCGTTGAAAATAGTGAATGCCCATAATATTTAGTATACCTGGCACTAAAATATTAATTTAGATAATATTATAATATTATGGAGTTTGCTACTACGAGTATACTGCTCTCTCTCTCCTCTCTGCGGACCCCTCTGTTCAGTCTAGGAGAGGATATTGTATTATGTGTTGCATTTCGCACTCAACATATGTATGCGTCCGCGTGCAATTAAAATTTGTTTTAGAGAACTCATCAAATTATCCTGCGTCCCATTTATGTATGACGTGACATAAAATTTCATTTACCAGTTTTTAAAATATATTTAGGCCTGTTTCACAACTTTCTGATAAAGTTCCGAATAGAATAGAATAAATTGACAGATTCTTCATACTTGATCTGTCAAGTTAATTGGTGGATAGCCTATTCGTCACTTATCAGGAAGTGGTGAAACCTAGGCCCTTAGTAATTTAAAGCTGTGCGTCCACCAGGTCGGAATCGGAGCGTACTGTTACAACGCACAAGGATTTTGGCTTTTTAAAAGAAACAATTTTTGATTTTTGATGCACACGTCTAGCGCGGTTGGATACTGGATGCAGAGTGTGGGACTGGGAATGCAACCGAAGCTGCTACACAAAGGAAATGCTGGATAGGTAGGAAAGGGGCTGACTAAGGGATGTTACATACACACTAAAGCTATAACACCTCCCCGGGGGAATAAACTTCAGGGGCCTATGTTCCTGAAGTTTAGAAAAAATTAAGAAATTTAAATATTGATTCTAATGCTTGGTGAGGGTATTTCACGTGAAGGAGTTTTCGTATTGTTAGGTGTGACTATAGAATTTTCATCTACATTTCTTTTTGAATCAACTGTGTCGGAAGTAGCTGAATCTGGTATTTATTTATAGCATTAGTAGTATTTTGAGGTGATTGAAAGGGCCTAGGAAAACGATAGGATAGACGGTGCTCTTTAATGTAAAAATATAACCTGATTACAAAATAAGTACACATTAAAATTAACATTACAATTAAAACAATTGAATAATGGGTCCCATATTTTATTATTGGTTGCTGATTTAAGCTTTCATCTGTTTCTTTCAATAGGGAATTAAATTTAGAATTGGCGTCTGATGTAAGAATGTCTAAATCAACATTCTTAAGTGTAATAGGGGACTCATCACGGACTTTAGGGATCTTATCTAGAATACAACAAGGATCCTTAATTATATTAAAAGTAGGGTGAAAAACTGTAACATTAAGTTTAACATCAGCGTATCTAGGTATTAATTTTGTATTTTTACAGAATGCTACACAATTTTGCGGCACCTTCAAGATGCCTGTACCAATTACATCTAGCTCTATGATCTTTTGGTCAATACAGTCTAGATAAACTTTAATGTTTTCGGATTGTACATATATCCAATTATTATCGGAAATCGGTTTCCATACGTTGAGTATTCCACTAATAGAATCGGTTTGACACTGCACTGGTAATACACTGATAACTTTTGACATTAATTCACTTTCATAGCTGGGGTTTGCACTTGTTGGGGAGACGGTCATCACATTGCAAATGTAGTCGTTGACGTCGATTGCCAGACAGTCCGTGAGTGAATCGAGTTTACAATATTCTGATTTATCTCTGGTCATTGCGATAAATTTACTACTGGGCCTAATAAGACTAAAAGTGTCTGGTTTAACATCATCATGCGGCGTTGGTAATGCTATATTATGATATAGATCATACAGTTTAGGGGACACCAAAGGTAATCTTATTACAAATACTATCTTAGTGTTTAGGCTAAAACAACTTATACTAGACACATTTAATAGTTTATAAATGTTTCTTAATTCTAAACTTAAAGGTAATGTAACGTCAGCTGGTAGGTGCCTATAGTTGTCGACGAGCTCTTTATACAACTGTTTTGGGGGCAAAATAGCTGGATGTAAAATGTTTCGGCTACCAAAAAGAATGGCATTTGTAATATCTTCCATTTGGAAAGACAGTGTTAGTAGTGACGCTTCCAGATTTGTTAATATAGAATCAATGCTAGTTTTAAAGTTTAGTTCCATAGAATTTTTTGAAATATTTTTCATCTTTAGTAAGAGGTCGTCGACAGCTTCAGTAAGACTAATTTCATTGAGCTTTATTTTAAAAAGTGTATCGTTAAATTTTGACAAAACTGAAGTTGTAACCAATATGTTTTCTTTTATCAATAAACTTAGTCTTTTTTCGTTATCCTGTACATCTCGTATGGCGTTATCGTATCTGATAGCGTCATCTTCGTTTAAAGTACCAAATACTGTTTTAGACAAAGATCCTACGGCACCTATCCAAGCACGTTTAAATCTCTTATTACTAATAAGATGTGAAATGGAAGAATATTCCGAAACAACATCATTGTATCTTACACTCAGTGGCTCCAGAATATTATGGCATTCCAGGTCTTTTATTGTTTCAATTTGAACTTGGTTACATAAAAACCGTACTGTACCTAAGATTGAGTTAATGGTCTTAATGTTCGGTTCCATATATAATATATCATAAGGTGTGATAAGATCTAAGCGGCCAACATTGATCTTGAGTTCGCCAATTGGATCAAAATATATGCCCGGACTCGTGTCGATTGTCGAATCGACACGACCCGTCGGGGTAAACTCCTGAAGAGCGTGAGCCAGTATGCTGTAAGGGAAGATGATTGCTTCCGTTAGGTATTTCCTTATCGACTAAGGTAGTTAAGTATGTATAATGTATAATAGGTAAGTAATATATATTATATTGTATAATTTTGTATAAAGTGTAAATTAAATATGTAAATAGTATAACCCTTTTCTTTTCTTTTTCAGGTTTTCAAGTTGGAGTATCTCCTTGGATCTCTGCAAGTTTTACTTCGTCATAATGGTGTTTAGCATGACGTCTGTTAATTAGTAGCGACAATGTGTGATTGCCGTGTATTTTAACTACCTTGTACGACCCTTTCCAAACAGGAGATAGGGCTTTTCTTAGTCTTAAATGATTTTTGAGATATACGAAATCTCCGACTTTGTATTCTACTGGGCGAGTATGCGAGTCATAGTAATCTTTTGATGTTTGTTTAGACTTTCTAATATGTTCTAAAGCATTTTCGTGGGAATATTTTAAACGGTGTTGCAACATTTTAACGTATTCCGGGTAGGTCGTGGATGATGTATCGTCGTAAACTGATGTCGGGATGTGGGCTTTGTGTCCGAATAATAATTCATAAGGTGAGTAATGCGTAGTGGAATGTACAGCGGTATTATATGATAATACAGCTGTATATACGTAGCGAGCCCAATTGTCCTGATTTTCGTTAATATATGATTTAAGATATTCTTTTAAAGTGGAGTGCGATCTCTCCAGAGCACCTTGAGTTTGGGGATGATAAGGAGATGAGAAAAGATGTTTGATTTTGAACAGTTCACATGTCTTACTAAATAACTCTGCAGTGAAATTTGTGCCCTGATCTGTGAGTATGCGCTTGGGAATTGCGAATAATGAAATGCAGTGTACGAGACACTCACTGGTTTCTTCAGCGGTGATGCTCCGCATCGGATATGCTAAGCTAAATTTTGTAAGGTCGTCTTGCATCGTTAGAATATATTTCAATTTTGCAGGGCCGCATTCGGGAAGAGGTCCTACAATATCTATTGCCAACCTTTCGAAAGGAGATGTTGAAGTAGACGTAATAACCATGGGTGCGCGATTAATTTTTCTTAAGGCCTTATTTGTTTGGCATGATGAACAATTTTTTACATAATTTTCGATATCGCTACGCATGTTTGTCCAGAAATACTTTTCTTTTATGCGACTAAGCATTCTGCTCTGCCCTAAATGTCCAGCAATAGGAATATCGTGATTTTCTTTAAGATTTTTTTGGATTTCAGATGGAACAGGATAAATCAAGCTATTATGGTAAATGTGGATGGAAATATTTGTTCCGTCGAAAATGTGACCAAGTATATTATAGATTTTTACAAACGATATCCTATCAAAAGGGTTTCGGAAGTCTGTTATACTAATATCGTTTACGGTTGGGTGATTTATCATTATTTGATCTCTTATAGTTTTAAGCGATTTGAATATATCCGGGTAAGTGCAAGAATCGAAATGGTGTACTTTTGTAAACAGGAAAATATATATTTTATTATTGTATTCGAGTGACAAATATTCAAATAATGTCTTTTCGAGTTTTTCGAAGTCGTTGCGTATAGATGCAGGACAATTGTTGATAATTTCTTGGACGTAAGGTATATTTTCGTCCATGTCTATTGAAGTTGGTATAATTATGATTTTATAATTGCTTTTCAGGATGCTGCTGTTATGTTCTAAAATTCGGGTGTTAAAAGATCTAGAAGGTGATTTAAGGAAATTATTATAGGTTTCATCCGGTGTTGTTGACCGTTCTTGAGGTGCAGAAGGCTGTTCCGAGTGATCAGTTGGCACCAAGGGAGCGTGACTAACTACAGGGCTATCGATTTCGGGTTGTACAGTAGTTTGTCTACTGGTTGACGGTTGTGGATCAAATGTCAAATTCAAGTCAGGGTTAAGATTGTCAGTTACAGGATTTTGAAATTGCTGATTTAGAGGATCGGATTCAACCGGAGTAGGAGGATTCAGTGGTGAGAAGTCTAAGTCTTTTTCGTCTATTGGGCTAAACGTTATTGTGGTCCATTCATTATCATCGAAAACGTCAGAATATGGCTCTGTAGGGGGTATAGGATTGTTATTTTCAGTTGGTGTAGGATTTTCAGGATATATGGGATTAACTGGATATCTTGATAGGGCGTCCGCTGCTGAATTGAGCTTTCCTTTCCTATACACTATTTCATAGTCGTATTCTTCGAGCTTGAGACGCCATCTCTGTAATTTGCTGGACGGATCTTTATGATTAAAAAGCCATTTTAAAGGCCTGTGGTCAGTGACTATCTGGAATTTTTGTCCATACAGATACGGTCTAAACTGTTTACAACCAAATAGGATGGCTAGCAACTCCTTCTCTGTCGTACTATAATTACTCTCGCTCCTGTTAAGGGTTCGAGAGGCATAGGCTATGGGGCGCTCTTGACCTAAGGGGCCTTGGGAAAGGACAGCTCCGAGAGCATAGTTTGAAGCGTCTGTTGTTAGTATAAAGGGTTTGGTATTGTCGGCATAACATAGGACGGGTGCGGAGGTAAGTTTATTTTTAAGTGCTTCTAGGGCTAGTTGCTGTTGGTTTTCCCAAATAAAGGGCTGATCCTTCTTTAAAAGGTTGGTTAGAGGTTTAGCTAGTTTCGAAAAATCTGGGATAAATCTTCGGTAATAGGATACTAAACCGAGGAAGGATTTGACGTCTTTAGGACTTTGCGGGATAGGAAATTCGACAACAGATTTGATATTATTCGGGTTTGGCTTAACGCCATCTTCTGTGATAATGTGGCCTAAATATAAAACTTCACGGCGCAGGAATTCGCACTTGTCGGGTTGCAACTTCAGGTTAAATTTTCTTATTCTTTGAAAAATGAGTTCTAAATTTTTAATATGTGATAACAAGTCGTGAGAATAACAGATAATATCGTCTAAATAAATAAAGCAACGTAAGCCTTGCAATCCGGAAAGTGCGTTATTCATTAGTCTTTGAAAGGTTGCCGGTGCATTTTTCAGTCCAAACGGCATCCTTAGAAATTGATAGTGACCTTCTGGTACAGTGAATGCAGTTTTGGGTTTGTCTTCTTCATTTAAAGGGATCTGACGTGGAAAAGTAAGTACTTTGACCCAGTTGGTCCAGGATTTCAGTAATTTGAGGGATAGGATATGTGTCACCAATAGTCACGTCGTTTAGCTTCCTGTAATCTATTACGAATCTCCATTTTTGAACGTTTGACGCATCTAGTTTCTTTGGTACCACCCAAATCGGGGAAGACCATGGTGAATTGGATGGTTCAATTATATTTTGATCCAACATCTTGTTGATTTGGTTACGGACTTCTGCTTTATGCACCTCAGGAAACCGGTAAGTTTTCATGTGGATCGGGATGTCGGTAGTAGTTTTAATTTCATGTTTAAGAGCATTTGTGCTGTGAGCTTCATTAAGGTGTGTAATACGTAATTGTTGTAGAACTTTTTCAGTGCGTTTTGTAAAATTAGGAGGTGAGCTACTTAAATGATTTACAGAGGCAGTATGATAACAGTTTAAATTATTGGATTCTATCGGTATTATTTTTAAATTAAGGTTTGAATTTAGAGTAACTTTTTTTTCTGAAAGATTGACGACGGACAAATTTATTCTGTTATTTTGCTTTACACTAACAACACAGTTTGCAATTAATAAGGAGTCAGAATTTTTTTGGTCTAAAATAAAACCTTCCTTTATTTCAGGATTCGATACTGAACACTCAATAGTTTGTTCGGTCCTGGGTGGAATTAGATCTGCCGGTTCATTGAAATTTAGTTTTAGTGATGATTCTCCGATATAAAGTAGGTCCTTGTTGTAGTCTATGTTACAGTTAAGAGCATTGAGCATATCTGACCCGATAATACCATCATAAGGTAAATGGATTTTATCAACAACGTGAAATATGTGTGATACGGAGGATTTTTGGATTTTTAGCTTAAGTTCAAAATGTCCATTAGTAAGGATAGGATTTTCAGAGGAGTCGATGCCTTTGAGTTGTATAAATTCTTTTTTAAGGGATGGATGAATCTGTAGGCAGGAATGTTTAATTAGGCTTACGGATGAACCTGAGTCTACAAGCAAGGATATAGGAAGCTTGGATATAGAAGTTTCGACTAGTACATAAGGTAAGAGCATAATGCTTGGGTCATTAGTGATTTCAAATGTTGACAATATTTTATTTTTTTTGATTCAGTGAATTATCAGTAATCAAGGAGACTTCAGTTTGGGGCTGGTTACCCTGTCGCGTGTCTCTAGAGGATACAGTGGATGATTTAATACTTTTATAAATTAAGGAGTCTTCAGTTTGGGGCTGGTTACCCTGTCGCGTGACTCTAGAGGAAACAGAGGATAATTTATTATTTTTATTAATTAAGGAGTCTTCAGTTTGGGGCTGGTTACCCTGTTGCGTGACTCTAGAGGAAACAGAGGATAATTTATTATTTTTATTAATTAAGGAGTCTTCAGTTTGGGGCTGGTTACCCTGTTGCGTGACTCTAGAGGAAACAGAGGAAACAGAGGATAATTTTGTGCCGGTTTGAAGTTTTTTAGGTCCCGCACGGCAACAGGACGAGACGCTTATACGTTTTTTGGTCCGATATCGACAGTGTCGTAGCCTTCAGTAGGGTTAGTGTCTTCGACGGAATCAATTTCGGTAGGTTCAGATATGAAATTAACCCGTTGCGATCTCGGATTTTGATTGAGCCTAAATCTTTCATTATTAAATTGACGCTTCCTACATTCTTCTAGAGTGTGCCCGGGTGCCTTGCAGTATCTGCATATGACCTCCGACCCACTGCTTGTTTGATTAGGTTGTGGTGATCGCGACTGCATATTATTACGATTGAATCTAAAGGCTGGTTGGTTGCTAACGAAATTACCGGGGTTTGGCTTAATCATTCGCGGTCTTTCCGGTCGCGGTTGCGATTGAGAATTTTTATAAATAAATTGTTGGAGTTTTTCCTCGGATATGGCAAAATTCACTGCTTCGTTAAGAGTACGTGGTGCTTTGCACCGGACGATGTTTGAAATTCTCGGCGTGAGACCCATCTGGAAGTGATAGAGTGCTAGTTCCTCCATCGCAGCTGTACGACCTATCATTTCCCTACTTTTATTTCCATGGGCAATTGAAATTTCTGTTAATAGTTGTGACAAACACGTTTCTACCCTTAGGGCATATTGGCTCACGGGTTCGTTAGTTTGCTGTCTACATTCTTGCAGATCGGTCAGTAAGTGGGCGTAGTGTTTGCGCTCACTAAATTGCGTCTTCAAGAATTCTTTAAGTTGCGCCCAATTTACGAATTCCTTAATAGAACATGCAGTTTGTGCTCTCCCTTGTAATTGGCATAAAATGTATTTAAATATAATATCTTTTTGATTATCTGTAGCGAGATCGTGGGCATTGCTACAATTTACTAGAAAAGAATTTAGTGATTCCCTAGCACCGTCGTAAGGCTTTATAAATTTTAATAATGTTGATAAATCTAACTCTACCGTAGGTGCAGCAGTGTTTTTATTTTTTTTCTGGGACCTAGTGACCGGTCCGGGTTGGGAGGACGGACCTGATTCGTCATCTATGTCATTCACATTTATTTCAGGTCTTTCAAATTTAGGGCTAGGGGCTCTAGATTCCGACATCTTAAATTATATTTAATAGAAGTTAGCTGTAATTTCTTTAAAACAAGACAAAAATATTTCTTAATATTAAATTGCAATGACCAGAAATAGAATAGTAAATCACTCACAGGAATCTGGCTGCGGCGATGCACCTTATCATGTTTAGACTGGAGCTCGGCTTATCTCGATGCAGTCGTCGGGCTCGGCGGGTCAGGTTTCTTCGGCGAAATGGACGACGTATTTAAGTACGATTAAAGTTCGAATATTTCACTAGACTTTAAGTGTGCAAGAATAGGAATAATTATTTTTTATGTAAGAGTTCGACTTGTGGTTGATTGGAATTAGCACTTTCACGAAACACTTTTCACTGGATATAGGATACTGAGGATTTAGAAGAGTTTTCGGAAGACGTTTTCCAGGGACTTTTAAAATCCCACCGCTGCCACCAATGTTACAACGCACAAGGATTTTGGCTTTTTAAAAAAAACAATTTTTGATTTTTGATGCACACGTCTAGCGCGGTTGGATACTGGATGCAGAGTGTGGGACTGGGAATGCAACCGAAGCTGCTACACAAAGGAAATGCTGGATGGGTAGGAAAGGGGCTGACTAAGGGATGTTACATACACACTAAAGCTATAACAGTACGGTGCGGACGGAGCGTCGTGATTTATAATTTGTCTGGCGCAAATAAATATATTCGCTCTAGTTAGATTAGGTTAAAATACGGCGATCGTTATCAATAATATGGACTCATAAAATTTACGAAGGTCTTTTTATATAGATATTATGGCTCACAACTCACAAGTCAAAACATATACCCACCACTCCAATGAAATTAAACAGAAGAAGATAGGAATAAGAAGTATTCCAAGGGCCATATCATATTGGCGGTTTGCGAGTAAAGCAGTTGCGCAGCGTACACGCTGTGGATTAGCGACGTATTCGCAACGCATTTGCGTCGCCCGCTAGATATATTATGGGCGCCGCGCAAGCGCGCTCCAGAAACTGGCTTTTTGATTGAATTGACATAACTCGACCAAATGACATAGGTCCGTCAGCTGCCTATGAATCAATTTCTTCGGTCGTAACTCGTACTACCCTTGTATGTTCTTTTTTGTTTGGAAATAAACAAAACACATTTTTATCAGGGCGAGCGAAGCGAGCACTAGTATATTATCCCACAACCTGTACATTTTGTGGTACACTTTACGTACAAACTATCACGCCTATTGATTTGTGCTTTAACATAGTAATTTTTATTTATATTATGTACATGTATTATCATTAGACGGCCAAGGATTTTTATATGTAGACGTGTTATCTTCAGTCAGTCAAGGTGTGACGACGCGAGCCCTCATAAAGCTCGGCTTTTAGCTAGTTTATTTAATTTTTTAATTGTTGTTTCAGGATGCTCGGCGGCGTGGGAGGGCGGCACGCGTCAGTGCGGCGGCGCGGCAGCTCGCCGGGCGTGCACCGGGCGTCGCCGCCGTCGTCGCCGCGCCCGCTGCGTCGCCGCCGCGCCGCGCTCGCCCTCTCCGACCACAAGACGTGCGCGCTCATACACACGCGCGTCAAGTTGGGGGACATCATGTGAGTTCATCAACTTATTGAGCAGTGAGATGGGGTCAGTTCTGATCGCAACGCGACGCGTAGATGCCATGTAGATGCATTTCAAATTTTTTATGGATTTGACAGACGTCGATTGCGTGCAAATCTGTCAAATCCATTCAATACAGAAATACATCTACGCGTCGCGTTGCAGTCTGAATTACCCTTATGAGTAGGGGAACCATTCACACTAGCGTTTTTTTAGCGTAGTCGTCGTGCCACCGTTCGCAACGCAACCTTACACAACGTCGACGCTGGCGCTAGCCAGCGCCTAAACGCACTGCTTTAGTACAGTTGTCAGTCAGTACAGTTGATTGAGTATACGGCCAGAGGCTGTATGTTGTCAACACTGGCACGACGACGACGTTCAAAAAACGCCTAGTATACCCACACAGTGTGTCTAACAAGTTGATAAATCTGCATCGTGCCTTATGAGTACCGTGAGCAAAAGAGAATTAGGCCTTAGAGCAGTGGTCCCCAACCTTTTTTTCATCCGGGCCACAAACCCGTTTTGATCTTAGTGTCGCGGGCCGCAACAAACATTTTATAGGGTTAAATAATTACGTGCTTCAAAATGAATGATTTGAAAGTGGAAAAAATTACACGACTTTCACGATGACTTTTACATTGTTTTGCCGGTGGGCGTGAATTTCAAAATGGTTTAACATCACGCGGGCCACAGCCCACAGTAAAGTTCCAGCGGGCCGCATGCCGCGGGTTGAGGATAGCTGCCGAGTGTGTTCAGACAAATTATCTGTACTTACGCGTTTTAAATTTTAATAATGCATGTTTACATTCTGCACAAATTTTATTTAAAGCCTACAAATACGAAACCGTAAAAAATGATTATGAAGGTTATTTAATACAGATACAGTAAATATCAACAAGTGATAGTGAGTACTAGCTTGCTAAGTTTTAGATAGGCACACAGTAAAGTATTCAATCAGGGTTACTAATTACTATTGTATAAATAGATGAGTTGAATGTGGTTGTCGAAGGTGCACATTTTTTATACATTTTTGACAGCCGCACGTCTTATAATAATTACTGTAACAACTTTAATTAGGCGTCAGGAGTTATAAGGTAGTCGTGCTGAAATATTTCCCACTGGTTTTGACTTATTTCAACGCGCGTCGTTATAAAGCCGACTTGTTACATGGTTGAGTCGTTTTCTAAATGTAGTCAACTGTAGCGGGCCCTTTACAAATCTTGCGACAATACATTGACATTCAAATGCTATTTAGGGCCATTCAAGCGCGCATCACACGTAGACTGTTCACTTAGAAGTTAGAAGGGCATTGTTCACTATTACAATAAAATGTGACAAGTTACACAATATAGGTAATACAATAACAATACCGAATAATTTTAATGTAACTATACAGACTGTAACAAAACACAGCGATACTACGTCTTTACTCTTTAGGGTATGAGACCCCTGTATAGAGTTCACTGTGAAAGTAGCAGCGATGAAAGAGTATTTTTTAGCAATTGTATGGGAAACTCGTGACGCCGCATAAGGTGCTTGCCCATACAAATCACAAAAAAAAACGATTTGTATGGACAAGCGAGCTAAAAAAAGTGTAAAACTAGCAGCGCTGATTCTTCAGCGCTGCTAGTGAGTACTTTTACAGTGAACTATATATTAGGTGGGATGCATACACACCCTAAAGTATTAATTATCAATTTGTTTCGTTACACCCTGTAGGTATACTCCTTCTGGTAAGTATCTTTTGCGCTGACCGAGTCATAAATATCACCGTTTCTCTATCATAAACACGAAGAAAGAAAGGGATAACATGAATTTTATACCTAGGGTTACACTGATCTACATTTTGATATAATATTATGGGTCCAAAACATAATATTTCGTAAAACTACAAAAAGACACTTCCGATACCGGGAATCGAACCCGAGCCTCCTGGGTGAGAGCCAGGTATCCTAGCCACTAGACCATATCGGATACTGACAATATAACGAATTCATAAAAATATTAATATTATGATCGTTCATAATAGTCAAGATAACAACCATTATCAGGATAATAATAATAATATTCTTATCAGCAACTTGTCTGACTTGATAGAAATAGATATAAGCTTTGTCCACACTGGGCCTTTTTTTGTTCATCAAGGGCATGCATTATAGCGCAGTCAACAGCGAACGTGAGGTATGCCCGTGATGCGCGTTGAAATCGTAGCGCTCGCTATGACACTTTTCTTTCAACGCGGGTGGATTTTGACGCATTCAATTATTGAGGCAAACGAAAGTTGAATAAAAAGAAGCTGACGAAAATTGAAGATGAAATTGCATAATGTGGACATAGCTATATGGTAATTTTGCAATAAATCCCTCAGCCAGTTTTATAGGAGTCATAATAAAGTTAATGACTAGATGACGCCCGCGATATTGTTGCGCCAAAATTCGTTTATAACGCCGCACCGTACACTTTTCAGGAATAAAAACTATCCTATGTCCATTCTCGGGACTTAAATTATCTCCATACCAAATTTCAGCAAAATCGGTTCAGCGGTCTCAGCGTGAAAAGGTAACAGACGGACGGACAGACCGAAACTATAACTCCTTGTTGACTACGAAACCTTAAAATGAATAAAAAAGTCGCCAATTTTGCTTTATACGCCCTCTTATTTCACCTCAAGTAAATTTCTTGCATATAGTTTTATCGACTTTAAACTATAAAATGATTAGCAATCAGCATTATGCTAAGCGAGTACAAAACCCGGTCAAGTTGAGGTCGTTATAACGACATAAACCCATTTTTGTGTGGACTAACTTAGACCGTGATTGATGGAGACGGTAAGGCTCAAAACACACCGGAATGGCAGCGGTGAGGCGAGCAGTTTTAGTGTCATATGATTTTAAACTTTATCTTCATTATTGTAATACATAGTATCGCTTGAGAAATCGCCGCTGCCGACGGCCGCCAGAGGCCACGAGCGGCCACGAGCGTCCACGGGCGGCCGTAGATTTCTCAAGCGATACTACGTATTACAATAATGAAGATAAAGTTTAAAATCATATTATGACACTGAAACTGCTCGCCTCGCCTCTGCCATTCCGGTGTAAATCGGCCCTAAGACGCCAAAGACGACTGACGGTACAGATGTAAGCGGTTATAGTACGGGAGCCATAGAACAATGTTTTTTTGATTACTATCAAGCAAATTTTTTGTGAGTAGCTTCATTTTGATAAGACGAACAAAATTTTTATCTGCGAATAATCTTGAAAGTGGTAGCTAACAGAAATAGAAAGGATTTATACTTTGATTTAATGGTCCTAAAATACGGATTGTTCTATATGTAGGACAATCATGTTACTATTAAATTATGTAACTATTATCCTATCAATATACAAAAAATCAGCTTGTTAGGGTTCCGTTTTAGGGATCAGTAGTCAACCAAGTTTTGTTGATTTGTTCTAGGGCTCCCGCACTATTAGGTTAGATACCTAATAGTAAACGAAATTAGGTAAACATATTGTTTGGAAATACTAATTACGTATAAACTTTCGGCGTATGAATGTCAGTTTGGTGTGAACGTAGCATTCAAAATACGTGTGGCACTTAGAAACTGGCGCGGTAAAGCTACTTATTGAATAGCATTTTTTATCAACTTATGCAATTATAATTCGCAAACGTCTAGTCGCACGCACATAAACAACGTGCCGAAGTGTAAGGTTTTTTCGTTACGGAACTTCTTGATTCAGGCGCCGCGCTTAAAGACCACGATAAAAGCTATGCATTAGCTTAATCTTATATATAAAATTCTCGTGTCACAATGTTAGTCCGCGAACTCCTCCGAAACGGCTTTACTGATTTTTACCAAATTTTATAGGCATATGCAGTAGGTCTGAGAATCGGCTACTGGGTACTTTATATATTGATAAGTGCATTTGTTGAATAAATAATAGTAAATTATTACAACCTGAGACTGACGGCGACCATTATTTGTGCGACGAGATAGCGATCGACGTTGCCATGGCGACATACTTATTTAGTCACTTCAATAAAATAATATGGGCGAAATGCTTTATATTATGGCAAAGCAACGTTTGCCGGGACAGCTAGTATTACTATAACTTCATTAATGCCCGGTTTTTGACGTCTTTAGACTTGAGTATAATATTATCTATTTACTTATCGGGGCTTTTAATTGTTTTACGAAAAATGATAACCAATACGAAAACGCTATTTAAAAGGTAAACTTCAATTAAAACCCCAGAAACTCCGTGTAGACTGGTTGTTAAAAACGTAAAAAATTAGGCGTTATATTTTGTCAAAAAATATGAGTTCAGTTATAGTAGTAGCTATTTCTTAGAAACTGAACATACGGTAATAAAAGTTAGCTGCACTACACTGACTCTTAAAATGCGAATTAACTTTTCACCTCCCCTACATGAACTTTTAATTCTTTGGTGTTACCGCCACCTATGTGACACCTTTAGTACTATTCATGACATTTCTCGGTTCTATTTTCAAAAATTCTGTTTTAGTGAAATTCCGACAGGTGGTCTTGTGTTTAGACAGCGAAACATAAGGCCATCTGTCGGAATTTTCCAGAAATAAGTGCCACGAAAGTCACGTAGAGCTCTACGCTTGTTACGCCACTCCGTCCTTTACAACGCCATCTATCGAAAACTTTGGTAAATTACTTATTTCGACACGACAGGCCGGGTTCTTATCTTAGCATGTAATTTGAAAACAGCCCTTATTTCTGTGACGTCATCTATATAGAGATGACGCTCAAAATTCGACAGATGGCGCTACTGGTATGAAAATGCAGAGATTGTGAGTTAGGCCATTCGATTTATTTTCAATAATTTTATTAATTTGATAGTGTTTAAATATTTTTTTAACTCTAAGTGGCGTTTTAATAACAGATAATAAAATTAATTAACCAAATTATCATATAAAAAAATAAATATAAGTAAGTACTTACCTTAACAACAAAAATCTGAAAAAATCTTTATGAAGGCAAAAAATCTTTACAAATTGAACATATAATTACTAGTCAACATAGGTTCAACCAAGTTTTCTAGAATCGTGTGGATTTCGAACGTGATTTTGGGGCAACAAACTGTCAAATGTTCGCCAAGTGGTGTAAATGGAGCTCGCTTTCTGGCTCCACGTGGCCAGATGCCATTATTGATTTCCGGCGCGGGAAAGAGACGGCGCCATATCACAATTTGTTGCACTATTTTCCGACTCGCTCTTTCGCCAATATATGACCTATTTTTATTCCCTATATTAATACAGCCTAAGTAATTAGGTGAAAAGTTTCGTTGACGATGTAATCTAAACGATATTTTATTGTGAGCGGTTAAAGCCCGCTACGATTAAGTGCCTCAAAATAAACAGTTTTCATAGTAGCCGTATTTTCGTACGATTTCTATGAGAATTTGTTAATATTTTGTAAGGATTGCTTTTGCTAGTGATTTACGGAGGTTCATAGGTAGAGACTGTCTTCCTAAATACACATAAAATGTTTGCAATATCTTGTTAAGCGGTACATAAAATGCGTTTGAGGAGACATTAAAAAATAAAATATAATAAAACTTATAAAAACTCTTCGTTAACGTATTAAACTATGCTATAAGGTTCTCCAAACTCAGTTTTAGTTTTAATCTAAATATAAAAAAAAGGTATTAACGAATATTATGATTTATGTTACCAATTTAAATATTATTAGCCGCACAAAATAAAAAAAACATGCTTTGCTTTCATTTAATTTTAAATAATTAATTCATGAAGCCCCAAGCGGCCACATCCGGCCGCGATAACAATGAAAAAGCTATTGTGTCTCGTTTTGCCACGACTGATGGGTTAAACGGAGTACTGCAATTTCTTAACTTGAAAAGATAGGAAACCTGCGTTTCATAATAAATTATCTGGATGACACAATAAAGGTGCCGGTTGGCAGCAGGCGACACGAAGCAACCGCAGACGACGTGTCGCGGCGACACTACTGGTTTCGCGTTGCGTAGGTCACGACGACACGTCTGCTGCAACTTCATGTAGCCGGCTTCCAACCTGTATATTATATAGACAGACATTCTTACACATGATATTAGTATGTATTACCCGGCCAGCCCCCACACTCGCTTCTTGTATCAGTGTGTAACTGTGTTAGCCTGTATTAACTACTAGCTGACAAAGACGGCTACTCAGACCCAAACTACTAACTGCATTTCATTATTTGCATATTGTTCTGTTTTGATTATGTGATCTATATTATATTCTATAGTAGACATAAGTGGGAGAAGTGGGTAACTAACAATTTGTCGTTTTTTGCATAAATGGAGGCCCTACTCTTTATGGCCGGGAAAATGATTTTAATAAAAAATGTGGATTTTAAGAATATAGCTATGTATATAAGCTAGCTTGCTAACGCCTCCGTGGTACAGTGGTTTAGAGCGTGGCTCTTTAACTCAGAGATCGTGGGTTCTATTCCCGCGTTTGAAACATGACGTTATTTCCATGTTTGGTTAGGACAATGCAGGCTGATCACCTGATTGTCTGACAAGTAAGATGATCCATGCGTCGGATGGGCATGTAAAAAGTCGGCCCTGCGCCTGATCTCTCGCCGGTCGTGTCGGTCTTCCGTCCCACTGGGTTATGAGAGTAAAAGAAATAGATAGTGCTCTTGTGTACTGCGCACACACTTGGGTACTTTAAAATTACTCCTGCGTAACTGGCATGATTTCAATATAACCGGCCGCCGTCACCGAAGCGGGCGTGGGAGTTATTTATTTAATAAGCTAGCTGATGAAGTAGTTTAGTTAAAAAGTTTGTTAAAATTATCATAAGCGAAAAAATGAGTAATTGCTAGTATGTTGTAAAATGTTAGTTACCTACTTCACCCACTCCTATAACTACAATAATTAATAACTAATTCTAGATACGATTAAGTTACCCACAAAGCTTACGCAGAAATTCGATTACGCGGCAGCTGTGAATTTTACTCGATAAAAATAACTCCCACACCGGTTTCGGTGACGGTGGCCAATTTTATTGAAACCGAGGCCAGTTACGCAGGAGTAATTTTATAGTGCCTAAGTGTGCGCAGTACACAAGAGCACTCTCTATTCCTTTTACTCTCATAACCCAGTGGGACGGACGACTCACACGACTGGCGAGAGATCAGGCGCAGGACCGTCTTTTTACTTGCCCATCCGACGCATGGATCATCTTACTTGTCAGAGAATCAGGTGATCAGCCTGTATTGTCCTAACCAAACTTAGAAATATCATGTTTCCAACGCGGGAAATCTAAGAGCTGAGCCCGATAGTAAAATAGGCTAGAATCAATAATATAATACTATGTTTTCCCCGGGACGCCAGCAAAATAAGTATGAATTTCAAACCGACTCGGAAATCGTAGGTTCAATTCGTTGGAAAAAGTTGTTTCCAACTTAAGTGAGGATAATGCAGGCTGATCACATGATCGTCTATTAAGGTAATCTATGCGTGGGATGCCCAATATTGCATATGAAAGGTCAATCTTGCGCTTGATCTCTCTCTAGTCGTTCTCCGTTCCACTAGGATATAAAAGTAAAAGAACGATGACAGTAGAAAAAAAACTTGAGAGGTGTCAAGGGACCCGAATGGAACGAAGTTATTTCTTATGTTCAAAAAATCTGTATAATATACATTAATACTCAAAACAATTATTATAAAAACGCCATCCATTGACGCCCAGGAATACTGACAACGCGTCACTGTTTATTCTCAAAAAAACGCCATCTAGTTGACGCACAGGAATGCTATCAACCCCTTCTGCCCCTACCATTCAGGTACTAATAAAAAAATGTCGTTAAGGCCGTCCCCCGAGCAAACGACCTTGGCCATACATTTGCCGCGTTGCCGAGATCACGCCAAAACCCTTTTTTTACTTATCTTAGTTCAAAATTGTCCTAAAAAAATTAAAACGGGGAAAATGTAGATTATGATATTGTCGATCTGTTGGCGTGAGTTTCAAATAAAAGTAATTTATAAATCCTAAGGAGATGCTGAATGTATGCTTGAATTTTAATAAATTGGTATTACTTTGGAAGCTGATATCATGAGTATAATAAACAAAAATAGAAAATTTAAAACGGGGAAAGGAATGTTGATATACTGAAAGATTATTGCTGTATTTTTATTATAACTTTGTAGCTTTCAGATTATGAGTTTGTAAGGCTTTAAATACGGTAAATTACGGAATCTCCGTAGGGAGTGCCCTTAAGTACAACTTTTTCGGTCTAGCCCCCTTTCGCAACGTGCGATAAGGAACTCCGTTCCAATGCGTGTGGCAATCGGGAACTGCCGCGGTAAAGTTATTGCATAGCATTTTTTAACTACTTAAGTATGTATGTGCAATTATAATTCGCATACGTCTAACATAAACAACGTGCCGAAGTCTGCCGATTTTTTTTTATTTATTAATAAACTATAAAGAAAATACAAACATAAACTTAATCTAATGCAGTGTAACATAAACCATTACTGGTTTTTCCTCACACTGCCATTCGTCTTCGACAGCTCTTTTTAAACAATAATACTAAGTAGTGTTCAAACTTTAATCTAATAGGACAATTTATGATACTAATCTATACATATTATAAAACAAAGTCGCTTTTTTTCCCTCATGTCCCTTTGTTCCCTTTAATCTTTAAAACTACGCAACGGATTTTGATGATTCTTTCAGTGTTAGATAGCCCATTTATCGAGGAAGGTTATAGGCTATATTTTATCACGCCAAGACTATAATAGGAGCGAAGAAATAGAGGAAAATCTGAAAAAATCGGGGAAAATTATTTGATAGGGCTAACTTGAACGCGCTAATCTCAGGAACTACTGGTCCGATTTGAAAAATTCTTTCAGTGTTAGATATCCCATTTATTGAGGGAGGCTATAGGCTATATTTTATCACGCTGACTAATAGAAGAATGTGGAAAAAATGGGGGAAATTATTTGAAAGGGCTTAGCTCGCGAACTACTGGAGCAATTTTTATATTATTTGGCACATATAAGAAGTAGACCACGTGAAGGATCATTGGCTATCGATTTTAATCATTTATTCAGTGGCTATATATTTTATACCCGTGCGACGCCAGGGCGGGTCGCTAGTTAAATATATGGTCGCTTGTTAAACATTAGGGCCCCAACCCACAATGTTTTGTTGTTAAGTTTTGAATGCACTCTTGTTCTAAAATCTAAATCATCTAAAGAACATATAGTTTTAAATATCTAAATGGCGAACCAAGACACACCACTTCGTAGGTTACCGCACCGCTATGCCGGTCGGAGAGGGGGGTGTTAGGTTTATTTTCATTACGGAATGTCTTGATTTGGTCGCTCAAATCTCGCGATAAAAGCTATATTATTATACTATCATATGCAATAGCTTAAAATATTTTTGATGAAAAGTTATTAAAATTTGTATCACCATGAATAATTATTAAGTACAATTAATAATTAACGACCAAACTGCAAAAGTTATTTATAGCGACGTATCCGCATAGTAATTTAAAATATTATCAACTACCGAAATTTGTGTATGTGCATATAATTATATTTTTGATGTAAAAACTTCTTAAGTACACACACACACATACACACACTAGCACATACGAGAAAAATGAGTTAAAAATGGCACTCGTGCTTTTCGTAACAAAGGACACGTGACTGCTATATACCGCCAGTGGGTTTTCACTTGACAAACTTATTCGATTTCTACAAAGAGCTGATTTCGCTACAGTTTTCAACTTACGTAAAGGCGTCGCAACACCGCCTTTTAAAGGTACAAAAATCAAATAGTAATTAAAAAGAAACAATGCATTCGCGTTTGTAGGTCATCGGCTTTGTGCGCTGTTGGCACAGGGCGGGACGCGGGTAAATGCATGCTCATACTGGGTGTGACTTAACGGCTCCATAAAGATACTTTGTGTCGCACCCGTACTTCGGAACGGGGTTGTGTATACCGTTTAAAAATATGCATTCTTGCCCTTTATTTATCTATTTATATAAAAATGGATTTTCAATTGTGTTAGTAACGCTAAAACTTGAAAACGGCTGAAGGGATTGGGCTAATTTTAGTCTTAAAATATTCGTAGAAGTCCAGGGAAGGTTTTAAAGTGACATGAAGTTCACCGGGACAGCTAGTTTAACTATAACAATATTCAAGCAATGCGTAAGCTACACAATGTTTTGTTCTTGTCTGTTACATTGGGAAATGCACTTGACAGTCGAGATTAAAATACAACAATTAGTAGCAGGTAAAAGTATAGAATTAAGTGGACTAATCGTACACACCAATTAGGTTAAAACTAAACGCAAAAACAAACAACCTAAGCTTTCCAGTTACTTACAATATTTATTTCAATATTTTGTAACAACTGCAAAAAGATGAAGTAAGATGTTATATTTATGAATAATACTTATTACGTTTATTTCGCACTCAAAAACAATACTGTAAAAATTGACGAAAATTTTCTATATTCCTGCCTTTTGATTCAAAACACACATTTGACAACTTGACGCAACTTGACGCTCCCGCTTCGCAGTCGCTTGGTCGCGCAGGTTTGAACAAAGCATTATTGATAGCTAGCGCATTCCATTTACATTATTCCAACCCGATCCAATCTAGCGCTTTTTTGCAAAAATGCATTCCGGTGCATTCCAGTTCCCTATTGCTCCAATAATAATATAGTGCTGGATAAACCAGCTACCATGATATTACAGCTGAATAATTATAACCTTTTGGTAAATTAAGCCGCGTAAAAGTGGGTAACAGGGTTACATTAAGAATGGTGTTTGTCTCCCTGCAGTTAACCCACTGAGCTTAACTGTGTCACTGTATTTCCATGTGACATTGGTTACTGCAGTATTTTGATCGTTATAATGCGTATATCACAAAAATGCTCCGCAATAAATGATTCTGAATAAGGAAAATTTGAAATAAGAGAATGTAGAGAATATGTTTTTAATTGGGTTTACGAGAGCCTTACGCTTTTTATTTTTAGTCTATTATTGTATGAAAAAATTATAATTAATGTTAGGTTATTTCTCATAGAAACAGAGAAGTCAAAAGTAACTCTTTCAGTGCTGCTACTTTTAGGGATAACTATTTATTATTAGGGGCACATACTTACCATTAACTATTATCAAATATCACATAGTTTTTCACACATCCTGCAAACCTTCAAGAAGAGAACGCATTTCCTCTAAAACGGCCGGCAACGCACCTGTTTTGATGTTACGAGTATCCTTGGGCGATGGTAGTTGCTTTCCATCAGGTGACCCGTTTGCTCGTTTGCCCCCACTTTTATATAAAAAAGTACGTCTAAACCGTGTATACGTTTATGTATAAAGCGCACCTGACTCCGTTCGTCCCGGTTGAGCCGGAAGCCGTAAAGTTCGCATGTCTTGTATTATTCAGTTACTACTCGGCGCAACTCGGCCAGAGAAAAACTCTAAAACAAATTGCTTGCTGAATTGTTTATACTTATTTCCTTAGTCGGCTAAAGGATTTACCTATCTGTTTTTAGCTGATTAATTTTAAAGATGATGGACATCTATATTTCGATACCACAAATTATATTCACACTGCAAATACAATAAGCCTTGGTTCGATGTGTTTGAAAAGTAGCTAGATGTAAAAGCTTAGATCTCATAAAAACAATCATAAGTAATTCGAAAATATTTGTCAAACATACATTTAACTTTGTCGAGTCGCAATTTAATGAAGTATACGCATTTTGGACTCTCACTGCCGTACTCAGAAACATATTTTATTAATCACTTAACTTTGACTTAAAAAATGTTGACACAAACGCATTAGTTTTCTTTTACACCCTTCATTAAATTAAAGTTAAGTTATAATTGAATGTCACAGTGTGGAATAGTTAGTCTCATATAAAAGAAGAAAACAACTCTATCTAGCGTAAAAACTTGAGTTTACATGAGAGCCAGTATAGGACAAAACATCACGACTTAAAAAATGTTGACACAAACGTATTAGTTTCCTTTAAAAATCTTCATTAAATCAAAGTTAAGTAATAATTAAATATCACAGTTTGGAGCAGTTAGTCTCATATAAAAGAAGAAAACAACTCTATCGAGCGTAAAAACTTGAGTTTACATAAAAGCCAGTATAGGAGATGAAGAAAACAACACGATCGACAACGTAGAAAATCGACTTTAAAAGAACCAGTATAGGAGATGCCATTACAAGGAGTATTTACGGGAGACCAAGTCCCTTGTCCCGTTTCTGGGTCCGTGGGTCGCGGGGGTCGCGGGTCGCACGGCCATTGCTCCGCGCCGTTACTGGGTCACGCTACTGCAGCCATGTTTCCATTGTATTACACTTGAACTCTGTAATTGGGGCGGTTTTTATTGGTAATGACTTTTTAGAATGTTTAATCGTTTTTTAATTGTGTTAAAATAAAAGATAAGTTCGCAAATCCCACTTAAACTTTGCCATTGTGTTCAAATTAATAGTACTTACGTCTTTTTGCACTATTCTATTATTTAAAATATGGGGAACGAGAGACATATTGTAATTCTAGATGACGCCCGCAACTCCGTTGCGCCAAATTTCGTTTTCGGGAACTGTATTGTTGTGTTCTATGTATTGTTGTGGTGGGTAAAATAGTGAAAAATGAAGAATTTTTAAACTTAAGATTACGACTGTAGAAATTTGAGTTCCTTGCCTTATTTTTTTCATTGTTTGCTGGTATCAACGCAGCTTTATTAACAGAATTGCGTACCAGCCACCTTTAGGGTCAATTCTTACCGCAACGCGACGCGTAGATGCATTTCTAAATTTGTATGGATTTGACAGATTTGCAAGATGTCTCACGCAATTGAAATCTGTCAATTCAGTACAAATTTAGATCTAGACACGCGGTAGCGTGTCAAGCCAAGTTCCAGCATAACACAATGGCGAGCAGCACCGTGTGCAATATTACACGAACCATTCGCAGGTACTTTTGACCCTCTCATAATTCAGAAACTATTTCACATAAACGTTTCAAATTTGGCTCAAGACTTGCGAGATAACTACATGCTCAAATTTCATGAGCACAGCTCAAACGGTTATTAAGATATTAACGTCCGAAAATCTACATTTTTATCACTGACTGACTGACTGACCTATAGATATTATGCATCTACGCGTCAAGTCGCGGTCTGAATTGACCCTAAGCGTTAGTTTACATTGAAACGTGACGCAGCGATACGATGCATTTTTAAATGACCCATTCGAAACTGAATTTTAGTAACTACAAGAGAAGATACAAATTGAATTGACAGACTTGCCGCCCACGGTGTTGGGCTGATGTTCTTTTTTAAATTTCTCATTTAGATAAGCATCGCATCGTTATATCGTAATATGAACTGACCCTTATGGGTAGCTAGTACGCAGCTCTTTTGCTGCGTCGCTCTTTGCGTAATATTTTGAATCTATGAGGTAGCTTCTCTTCTCATTATGTTTTACCATACTGTCATACTTTCTATAAACTAGACCGCGGCTTCGCCCGCGTAAATCAGATATTTCACAGACAAATTAGTCCACAAAAAATAGCCTATGATCCTTTACGTGGTTTACTTCTTATCTGTGCCAAATAACATGAAAATTGCTCCAGTAGTTCGCGATATAAGCCCTTTCAAATAATTTCCCTCGTTTTTTCACATTTTCCTCTAGTTTTTCGCTTCTATTAGTCTTAGCGTGATAAAATATAGCCTATAGCCTTCCTCAATAAATGATGAATGATAAATCTAACACTGAAAGAGTTTTTCAAATCGGATCAGTAGTTCGTGAGATTAGCGCGTTCAAACAAATAAACAAACAAAAAACTCTTGCGCTTTATAATGTAGTAATATTAGTATCTAAGATATTAAAGTTTTTAAGGACGCATGGATCATTGTTACTCTATATTATAAAAAACTATTATAACTATTGTACAGATTTTTATAAAATTGGCCATGGTTGCGTTTCCACTGAAGCGGAGCGGAGATTAGCGGTGCCCGAATTAACCAATCGTGATATTCCAGCGGAATGACAGCGAAGCGGAGCGAATATTTCGAGCATGGTGATTGGTCAATTCGGGCACCGCTAAGCTCCGCTCCGCTTCGGTGGAAACGCAGCCGTCTTAGCACAAGCTATCAATGAGGCCGGTCAGATTTAACGCACGCCAACCTGACGGGACTCGTTTTGTGTTTGAGTTCGATTCGATCGGCATCCCCATATACTGGGATATCTTTATCCTGAAATAGTACAAATATATTAAAAAGTTTTCTCGTGTTATATCTATGGCGGGTTACGGGTGAAATAAAATTAAAATATGACTAAAGTATATTAAAAGTCATATATTCTTATCCCCGTGTTTTTCAGCATCATCTGAAAACATTAAAAATCAAAAGTTCAGGTTTCTTTCATAATTCAGTATAAATAAGCAACGAGATCACGTAATGACAAGTGACCTGGTAACGGTCCCAAAAGCCGCGGTGATGCAGCTGCGAGCCCCAAGAATACTTTTATTGTATGCAGTCCGCTAGTTATGTTTTTGTTTCGGTTAGGAGGGTTGTACACTGACAACAGATGCTCGTATTTGACTTCTCCGTATTTTAAAGCGCGGCTTTTAACTCGGAGGTTGTTTAATGTAAAGATCTGGTACGAGTAACATTCATTCCTATAGAAACCTTTACTTAACAACCTCTTTTTACTAATAGTGTCAACTGAGGATAAATTAAAAAAATATCAGATTTAACGTTAAACATGATTATTTAGAATTTTGTTCTCTTGTATTTCTCTTCATGTTTCTCTTGCTGTTTTTTTACAATAAATTTTTTTCGTGTTAAAAGGTGTTGTTTTAACATGTTTGGTCCTTCTCGAGCTGGATAATGAAAGTGTAATAAGTGCTAAAAACTATTAGTGTAAAAGGCTAAGTGCTAATTTCTGCGAGTTGGTAAGATTAGACTGTAAATATTAACTTTGATTTCGTGTACCGGTGAGCTTATCAACCTATATGAACTATTTTACAAACTTGGACATTTAGACAGTGTGTAATTAATTTTGGACTAATGTTACTTAAACTAAAGTGATCACAAGCATTATTTAGAAAGTGGTTTGGACTAATACAATTTCGTTACGTGAACATTAGTGATTACTTAAACTGAATTCATAAACGTAAACAATGGCTCAACTTTGTGAATCGCTACAAACGTTTACGGAACGTATTTCTAAGTTGCAAATTAATACTAAAAAGACGTCTAAATCAAGATACACACTTGGCTATCTACAAACACGATTAGAAACATTAGAAAGTTTTTGGTCTAAGTATCAAACTCAATATGAGATGGTTGGCTGTTGAGCCAACCATCTCATATTGAGTTTGATAACCGTTGGGTTACGAAAACTGAACTGGAGGAATTACAGTTTGATGCCGAAAGTCTATACGAAACAACTGAAGACATATACCTAGAATTTAAGGGAGAACTAAAGGATTATTTGTTGCAGTTTTCGAGAGGTCAAAGTCAACCACAATCACATAATAGTACGCAAAGTTTATTAGTAACGAATGATGGCGAGACCACTTCGATTAGAACTAAGTTACCTCCTTTATCAATTCCAAAGTTCGACGGTAATTATAACGATTGGACAAGTCTTAAAGATTTGTTTAAGGCTCTCGTACATGACAACGTGCATCTAACGACGATTGAAAAACATCATTATTTAAAAACGATGTGGTGTTACCCACAATTCGCCTAACATTCCTGCATCGCGCTATCGAAGTTTTCTAAGCGCGTCGGTATATATACGACAGCTGTGATGTATCATGTGGGCTTCGGCCTGACCGGGCATAACACCTCGCTCGGTCGGAAGATCTTCCTTTGGCCTCTACGCATTATTCCCACATTGGTGACCCCGACGTGATCACGTCGGGGTCACCAATGTGGGAATATGAGTGGAGGCCAAAGGAAGATCTTCCGACCAAGCGAGGTGGTATGCCCGGTCAGGCCGAAGCCCACTGACGTCATTTCAGACGTTGTATATATCTTGCCGTTCTCCGAAACTTCGATAGCGCGATGTAGGATTGTTAGGCGAATTGTGGGTACCGCCACAACGAGTTTATCGGGAGAGGCAGAACAACTTCTAAAACATTTTGCACTCACGGAGGCTAGTTACGATAAGGCTTGGAGCACACTTGAGAGTAGATACAATAACAAACGTATAATTGTTACCACAATAATTAGCCGCCTTTTAAATCAGAAGAAGATGAACACAGAATGGTTTAAAAGCTTAAAGGAAATTTTAGATACCACAAAGGAATGCATGAATTCTCTTGACAATCTCGGCGTGGATACCTCCACATGGGATGCAATTATCGTGCATTTAGTTGTATCCAAATTAGACTTAGAAACACACAAACAATGGGAACAGTCACTTGGATCATCTCAAGACATACCCAAATTTACTATTTTGTCATCATTTTTAGAAAATCGATTTCGTTCTATGGAGATGGTGAATGTTACCCATAAAAAAGACCAACCGCAGAAGGACTTAATCAAAAATTATACAACCCAAAGACCAACAAATATAAAGTCATTTGTCACAGAAGTAAGCACCAAATGCACTTATTGCTCACAGAACCATTATATTTGTCATTGTAAAGAATTCACCGCATTAGACGTTCCTCAACGTTAGGATTTTATTAAGAATAATGGCATCTGTTTTAATTGCCTTGTAAAGGGTCACTCAGTTAATGCGTGTAGGCAGAGCACCACCTGTAGAAAATGTAGTCGACGACATCACACTCTGCTGCACTTCACAAACCGTAACAAGATCACATTAGTGCCGGAAAGCGATGCTGCACCACACAGTCCTGAAACAAACCAAAGCACATCAACCGTCGCTTACAAAGTTGAGGTTGGCAATGACAATGAGGAAGTAATCTTGGCGGTTGCCAAGATTACACGCCGTTCCTCGACTTAACTGCAATCTGTGCGGTTGCACAGATTGCAGTTAAGTCGAGGAACGGCGACACGATGATTTTGAGAGCATTGATTGATCCGTGTTCGCAATCAAACTTTGTTACTGAAGCGGCAGCTCAACTGCTCAATCTAGAGCGCACTTCAGTCAGCGGAAAAATTACTGGCATATCATCTATACCGCTGATAATCAAGTCACAGGTTACGTTGAACTTTCATGCCGTAAGAGATCCATCACACATGATCACAGCTAAGGCGTACGTCCTTAGACGAATAAATTCGAGACTACAATCACAAGAGCTCCCATCGGATACCTGGCCTTCTTCTGAGATTTCGGATCTTGCGGATCCACACTTCCAGAAGCCAGGATCTATCGACGTGCTATTAGTCGCAGTCGTATATTCACATATTATTCTTGACGGAATAATAAAACGTAATGAGTCTCTGATCGCTTTAAACTTAAGACTGGGCTGGCTTGTAAGCGGCGAAGTTACGCAGTCTGGTCATAAGTCACACAAGGTAGTTGTTATGCACACACAAGTCGAAGTCGATCAGTTGCTACGTCAGTTTTGGGAGATCGATGAATATTTACCAAACGTGAAGCCTCTGTCAAAACCTGAAATACAGTGTGAAGAGCATTTTAAGAAAACTCACACTCGAAACACTGATGGTCGATATGAGCTTCGCTTACCCTTCAAAGACGAAGGCGCTCCGAACTTAGGCAACTCCAGACAACTTGCCTTGAAGCGCTTACATCAGATGGAGAATAAGTTTAAGCGAAGACCCGAGTTTCACGAAGAATACTGCAAGTTCATGAGGCAATATGAATCACTCCGTCACATGGAGGTCGTCCCTGAAACAGAGAAGCAGAATAGAGCTTATTACCTTCCACATCATGCTGTTCTTCGTGAATCGAGCCTCACTGCAAAATTACACGCGTAGTTTTTGACGGAAGCGCTAAACCTGTAAACGGAAATTCACTTAATGATGAGCTACTCATCGGCCCACCGCTGCAACAAGATATACGAGATTTGGTAACACTGTGGAGACAACATAAGTATTGCCTAGTAGCCGATATGCAACAAATGTACCGACAGATACTTATCTCGAAGCCAGACACAGATTACCAGAGAATCTTGTGGCGTGAGTCATCGGAAGACCCGATTAGAGAATATCGGTTACTTACCGTCACATACGTCAGTTCATGTGCTCCATATCTTGCCATAAGAACACTTCATCGACTTGCGGACGATGAACGTGAAGAGTTTCCTGAAGCTGAACTTCTTAAAACTGATCTCTATATGGACAGAACAGAAGAAGATACTCAACGGCTTCAAAGTTGCTTAACTGAACTGTTTAAACGTGGCGGTTTTCTTCTACATAAGTGGTCATCTAATAGTGATACGGTTTTAAATGAGATTCCCGTTTCGCAAAAAGCCTTAAAAGGTTCAGTGAATATTAAAATGGATGATTCGGTGAAAGCTCTGGGCATAGCCTGGAAACCACAAAGTGATGTATTCGAACTGATAGTTAACTTACCTCATGACAACGACGTTGTTACGAAACGCAGTGTGCTATCTGCGATCGCAAAAACATTTGATCCTCTTGGTTGGCTAGCACCTTGCGTGGTTGTGTTTAAAATGTTTATGCAGAAGTTGTGGCTAGCTGGCCTGGACTGGGACTCTGAACTTCCTGAAGACCTGAAAACTGAATGGCAGAATTACCTGACTAATTTTGAGCATATGCAGGCCATTCAGCTTCCACGTTGGTTAGGGATTGCTAATAATGTAAAAATTGAATTGCACGGCTTTTGTGACGCCTCTTGCGCCGCCTACGCTGCGGTTATTTACATCAGAGTCATCACGGACAATGAGATAAAAGTAAGTCTTATCGCAGCTAAAACAAAAGTCGCTCCCGTTAAACAGATCTCATTGCCTCGTCTTGAACTTTGTGGGGCAGTCCTATTGTCTAAATTGATACCATCTGTCAAATCTAGTCTGAATATTAATGATAATTCTGTATTTGCCTGGACAGATTCCACAATAGTTTTGTCTTGGTTGCGTAAAACTCCAAATACTTGGAAGCCATTTGTTGGTAATCGCACTACCGAAATATTAAATGTAACGAATAGTAGTCAATGGCATCACATTAAGTCTGCGGATAATCCCTCGGACTGCGCCTCACGCGGTATCAGCCCTGTTGAGCTGAAGCAGTCAGAACTATGGTGGGAAGGTCCAGCCTTTCTTCGCGAGTCTGTTGAGCAAAACCGAGAGCAAAGGTTAGTTACTTGTGTACTTCGGAACCTAATGAATGTGCTATGTATCTCAATAGATATTCAAGTTTACTCAAACTTATACGTGTGACTGCTTATTGCTTTCGATTTTTACGTCTATGTAAAGATAAGGTTCTCAAAAATAATGATGTGAGAAAATTATTAAAGTCGGTGGACGTCTTGTAAATGATCAAATACCACCTGATATGAAGTCTCCTATAATTTTACATCATAAATGTAACTTAGCGAAGTTAATTGTAATTGATGCTCATTTGACAACACTACATGGTAGAAATTCGCTCACATTAAATGTTGTCCACAAAAAATACTGAATTCTCGGAGCAAAAAACTTGGTAAAAAAGATTATAAGATTATGTAAATCTTGTTTTACCCAAACTGCATGAACTATGACTCCGTTAATGGGTAATTTACCACAGTACAGAGTCAATCGGTCACGCCCGTTTTTGACCAGCGGCGTAGACTTTTGTGGTCCATTTACGCTGAAACTGTACTCTGGTAGATGCACCAAAACATGTAAAGCTTACATAAGTGTGTTTTTATGTATGGTTATAAAGGCTATTCACCTTGAACTAGTTAGTTCGCTATCCAGTGCTGCGTTTTTAGCAGCTTTCAAACGTTTTACTTCCCGACGTGGGCATTGTAAAGACCTCTGGAGTGATCGTGGGACTAATTTTATAAGCGCGTCCAAAGAATTAGACCTCGCGTTCAAAAACAGCAAATCAACTGTCGTTGACGAAATCGCCCAACTGGTAGCTAACGACAGCACAACATGGCATTTCATTCCCCCTGGTGCCCCTCACTTTGGAAGATTGTGGGAGGCAGGAGTTAAATCCGTAAAAGGACACCTGAAACGCGTCGTAGCCGAATCCTGCTTAACATTCGAAGAGTTTGGCACTCTGATCACACAAGTCGAGGCTTGTGTCAATTCTCGGCCTCTTACGTTGATTAGTTCTGCTGTTGATGAACTCCCGTTAACTCCTGGTCATTTTTTGATCGGCGAAGCATCGATTACTATCCCTAAAGAACGCTTCGTGGATACTCGACCCGATTATTTAAACCGATGGCAAAAGGTGCAACGTATGGTACAAAGTCTGTGGAGACGTTGGCAATCTGAGTATCTTACTATGTTACAACATCGATACAAATGGTCCCAGAATCACCCCGACATAAATGTTGGTACGATTGTCTTAGTGAAAGATGATCGTTTAACTCCAGGTAAATGGCTTTTGGGACGAATTGTGGCGAAGCATCCAGGAGCAGACGGTGTAACGCGTGTAGTCTCCTTGCAATTTAAGGATCGTGTGTTTAAGAGACCAGTTACTAAACTGTGCCCTCTGCCTCTAGCTGCTTCAGAGCCTTAGTTAAGTATAGTTTATAGTCTTGTTTTGTTTTTTCTCACTCTATTTTAAGTTAATGTGTAGATGTTCGTATCTTCCACAGTTAAAGGACCTATATAGTCCTTGGGCCGCGGTATATTTAATGTAAAGATCTGGTAACATTCATTCCTATAGAAACCTTTACTTAACAACCTCTTTTTACTAATTGTGTCAACTGAGGATAAATTAAAAAATATCAGATTTGACGTTAAACATGATTATTTAGAATTTTGTTCTCTTGTAATTATTTCTCTTGCTGTTTTTTTTACAATAAATTGTTTTCCTTTTAAAAAAGTGTTGTTTTAACAGAGGTTGTGGGATGGCCAGCCACGTAAGAGTGATTTTTAAGGTTTTTTAAATCGCCCATTGTTTTAATTACGTTGGAAATATCATAACATTTTTTCAACGAGGAAAACGAACCCACGACTTTCGAATCAGGACCTTAGATCTAAGCCACTGAAACACGAAAAAGTATTCACGGGTGCATTCAAAAACATTAAATGTGAAAATCATAATATTTATTAAATTAAATCTGGGTAGGTAGTTATTAAAATATCTCTCTGAGTACGGCTGTCAGTTTATAAATAGTACTCGGTGACTTCTTGGTACAAATGACTTCATATTATACTCAGTGACTGTGGGAATATGACACGAGGTGACCGCAAACTAGGAGGACCCAGCGAGGTGATATGCCCGGTCAGATTAAGAAAACTTCAATAGCGCGACGCGGGAAAGTGGCGCTGATTGTGGGTACCGAGGTGACCACCCGCTACCGCCACATGACTATGTGGTACTAAGTGACTACATAGTACATGATACTCTATAACTCAATGGTGAGTGTACATCCTCCCTTATCCAGTATCGCTTGTCTTCACGTACAAAGATATAGCCGGTACGCCGTGCACAAGTTTTTGTTCAAACATTTTACATCATCGAAGCGTACTTAAATCAGGTATTTTGTTGCTGCGAGAATGCAAGCCAATTTTACTTTTTCTTTTATTTTACTGTTATTTAAGTACATAAGCTTAGAATATTGCAGTATTGTAAGTATGATTTTTTTTGTATTTATAACAAATCTAACTAGTGCTAATACTTTAGGGTCTATATGGGATATAAGATACTAGATGACGCCCGCAACTTCGTTGCGCCAAACTTAGTTTATCGCGCGGGAACCGTACATTTTTCCCCGGATTTTCCCGGGACTCAAACTATCTCCATACCAAATTTCAGGAAATCGGTTCAGCGGTTTGGGCGTGAAGAGGTAACAGACAGACAGACAGACAGACACACTTTTGCATTTATAATATTAGTATGGATAAGGGATTATATAGAATAAGAATAAGAATACTTTTATTTTCAGCATCACACGAAACATCATAATAATTAAACAGTATTCAGTGGTACAGTTATTATGACCTAGTTTCTTTAAATAAATTATAATGCTGTGTGATGCCAAAAATTGGTCCCAGCTCAGCAAACGCAGCAAGCGAGGCCGCTGCACTGATATTCTGCGGGGGCCAATGAGTGGCTTCACAACACTAATAAACTAAAAAATAAACAAATAATAATAATGTACAAGGAACCATATACAGGGTGTCAAAAAAACGCTTCCGATAACTTCGTGGGGTTATTATAGGGCATGAGATATATCCATTGGTGCAAGTAATTTTCTTTAAATCGCCAGTTTTTAAAATAGTCAAAATTTTCAACACGCAATGTATAACGCTGATGTAAATGCGCGATAGTATCGCACGCCAGTGGAGCCCCGGGCCGAGTCAGCCCCCACGCGCCGCCCGGCCCGCGCCGAGTCCCGCGCGCGCAGCCCTGCGCTAGACAAAACAGCTGATCGTGGTGTTCCCTAGCCCGTAGGTAGTGAATAAACCACCAATATTGTAATAACTATTAGATAACATAATGTTAGAATTTATTAATTACCGTTTCTTAGGTTATTAGTTTATTACTCCAAAATACTCAGTTTTTACTTCCGGCCAAAAAGGAAAAGAATTCATAATTCACATCCGAATCAGGTTGTAAAAATACAATACACAGTTACTTACACCTATCTATGGAAAAAATACTTGATAACATGTTCACTGACCTGTGATCAGCTGTCTGCTTTTATGAAATGCAGTTCGAGCTGTGCTCCATCTAACTCAATGTAGATTGCAGAGTTTTTCAACACGAAACAAAAGTAAACAGGAGACATTCCAATTCTTTAAACACTTTTTACTGCACTGTTTAAACCGCACTATCGTCTATCGACGACGACGCGATGTTCACCCCCGTTCCATAAAGGTTTACGAGTATTAAAAGTTCATTCACATTTCATCGCACATTCATCGGACACGTATCATGTCACGGCCCGTTATTAATTACAAACATAGAAAAAATATTAATTACAAACATCCATAAAATTACAAAACTTAAACAAAAACGTCACAGTACACAGCGCGGCGCGTGTTTACAGCCGACTGAACAAAATTGAATAAAAAACTTTGTAAAATAATAGGGATGTATCCCTGTGCATATTTTGAGTTATCGCTAATTTTTATCGATAAATCGTATTGTTTTACATACGAGTACGTTTTTATTTGTAGTCAAACTAAAAATAAGCAAATACCTACTCAATGTTAAGAATAGCGACAATAATTAAAAGTTATTTAATTACTTAGGTATTATTAAAGTATTTTCATTGCGTACGTAGACGCGCATAACGCGTGCCATGGCTTATCAATCACTTTATCACGGTAATGTCGGTATCGAAATTATCGAATGCAACTTGACTATGTATCCCGATAAAAACTTTCTGAATTTATAACCTCTTAATAGAGTTAATTTTAAAAATGAGAATAGTAGACCTACTAAATAATAGTTATAATTTTTATTATTTAATGGTAATTTAAATATCGACTACATCGTTTTGAATTTATAGGGTACAACACTTAGATTGTCCTTGAAATGGATTAGCGACACGTGCGTCGTGCACCTACAGAGCGGCCGGCGGCGCGTGCGGCGGCGCCTTTGACGTTGCCGCCAAGCGGTCTGGTCGTCCCGTCGGTATCTTTGAATTTACCGAAAGTCGATACATATTTTTAAAGACGATTTTCGCATAATTAGACTTTAGTTCCAATTTGCATCTTGAGGTTGAAGGTTGTCCGTTGAGTTATGTTTAATTAATAAGCGTATTACGATCTTTTTAAAACGTATTATTGTGATAACTAAATGTGTAAAATGTAAATTAATTAACTATTATTTCTTATTTGTTTGCGTTAAAAAAATAAGACGTGTCGTGTAAGATATCGTGTAAAAAGAGATGGGTTGTTATTGGTGGTGTTATTGATTGGTGATATGGACTATTTTCAAAATGCATAGAGAGCACATTCAAAAATCAGAATTCAACATTTTTCACGTAAGTAATTAATTGCTAGTTTTTTCATACTGTATCGTCTGTAGTAGATAAAAAGCGATAATTGCAGATCTAGGTACTGTCCATCCACAATCATCGTTCTGCATAACACGGAAAATGTGTTATTATTTTTTTGTTTAAACTTTGTGTTGTGTTAGATTTCGTGTAAGAAACGTGTTGTTGTTGGTGGTATTATTGCTTAGTGCTAAAGAATACTTACAAAATGCATAGAGTCTAGAGAAATAAGAACACTTTAAGAACTTAACATTTTACACGTAAGTTTATTACCATAGTTTTACGTACGGAAGTTTTCATGCATCGTCTGTAATTTCGATAGAAAGCCTGACTCCTGAGATTGCGGAAGACGGTGCATCCGCATATCACACAAAATCGGTTTTGTTCCTTACGAATAACTTTTTAACTAATCGATAAATAAGTTGTTACTCATGCTCAGAAAGTTACTTACAGTTTTGTACATGAGTAAGGATTAAAGTTTTAACCCATTAAGGCCCATACGAGTACCGGTGATCGAGACAACTCTAGAATACAATAGCATTTCCAAGAATCCGCGATCGAAGGATTAAATTAGCCTAGGTAAGAGATCATAGGTCAAAGTTCTGAGTTACTTGAGAGAGTTGAATGTCATGGTACTTGATAGGTTGGAAAGAGCATAAGGTTAAAAACTGCCGCGACCGTACAGTATGGTCGTTTACGACCTTATGTTATTAAGCGCGCTACTTTTGATATCAATGACTCGCGTCATTTGCATTACGTATCGGGATAAAAAAAATAAAAGTAAAAAAAATATTTTAAATATTTTTTGTAAATGGTTTATCGTTTTGTCTAAAGGTTATTTATTATAAAAAATATATAAAATTTTTTTTTTGAAAAAAAAAATTAAAAAAAAACATTTTTGTAATCAGAAAATGTAGTATAATAATACCCCAAAGTTATCGGAAGTGGTCTTTTTACACCCTGTATAGATAGAGTTCACTGTGAAAGTAGCAGCGCTGAAAAAGTAACTTTTTTCACATTTGTATGGAAAAATTCATGACGCGGGGGCGCTTGCTCATACAAATCACAAAAAAAAATTTGCTCTTTCAGCACTGCTACTGTCACAGTGGACTCTATATTTAAAGGGATACTTACACACCCTAAAGTATTATCACTTATAGTCCGCGCGGAACTAGTTGGCCGCGCCTTAGGTAGGGACGGGGGTGAGGTGAGGTGGGTTGCTTGCTGCTCGCAATGCACATGAGATTAGACAGTGACGACCAATCTCGCGATATCGTGAACAATTATATAATTTAATTATTGGAAAGAATAAATTAAAGACATTAGACAATTGATCAGTTTTATATTCTAAACCCGCTATCCCCAACCCGCGGCCCGCAGGCCGCATGCGGCCTGCCGGGATTTTATTTGTGGCCCGCCGCCCGCGTGATGTTAAACAATTTTGAAATTCACGCCCACCGGCAAAATAACGTTAAGTCTAAATATCATTAATAATATTATTAAATATAATATTAAATCTTTAATTTTGAAGAGAGTTATTTTTAACCCTAAAAATTTTTTGTTGCGGCCCGCGAGTCGCGACACCAAGACCAAAACATGTTTGTGGCCCACATGAAAAAAGGTTGGGGACCACTGTTCTAAGCTATTGACATCGGCTTTCCGTTTTTTAAAAAACGTATGCACTTTAAATATTATTTCCTTAGATTGTCTTTTTATCGACGGACTCATCTTGCTATTGCAATCTCTTGTGCGAAGCGCCCCTGCCTCTCCGTCCCACCGCTCACATACCTCAGGCGCGGCCAACTAGTTCCGCGCGGACTATAGTTTTGTTACACGTTGAACCACTGTTTTTTTTTTATTTCGTTGCATTTTTTTTATTTAAATGCAATTCAATGTCATGAGCAAGCGCCTCAACGTCATGAATTTGCCCATACAAAAGTTAAAAAAAAACTCTATACTCTATAGCACTGTGACAGTAGCAGTGCAGAAAGAGTTTTTTTTTTTAATTTTATTATGAGCAAATTCATGACGCTGATGTCATGAATTTGCTCACAATGTCATAAGTCCGTATGCCGCATGATGCATCCGGCATACGGACAACAGCCCGTAAAAAAGTAGAAGCCAAAATAACTCTCTCTCAGCGCTGATACCTATACAGTGAACTTTATTTAAGGGACACATACACACCCTAAAGTATAATCACTTTGTTTTGTTACACCCTGTATAAGGGCGCGTTCAGACGTGCGCGTTTTCTGCGCGGGCGGATTTAGCAAGCACCGCGTGTTTTACCAAAACTGGTTGGTTGGCTTTCGCCCACCTAAGGTGATCTTTACATCAATCTAATTTGCCTTTTACCGACTTGGTAATAAATTATGCTGTATTTTCTATGGCAGAGAGTGGGTTGTCGCCCACTTAGTAATGGTGCTCCCACACCGCCGTTAGAAAATGTTTGTAAACATTTTCTAACTAAAAAACATTTAGTAACAAATGTTGTAAATTGTTACATTTTGTTAGGAACTGTTACATGTTATAAGTGCTCCTACACTAATAGAAAATGTTTACCAATGTTTACTAACATGTTATAACATTTAAATCTGGTGTCGTCCCTCATAAAAGGTTTACAAACAAAAGCTAACACAATTTGTTTTATTTAGTTATAGTTTGTTTTGCTACAATTTGTTAACTTACGTTTACTAAACATTTTCTAACATGAAAACATTTTTAACATTTTTTAACATTTGTGACTAAATGTTTACAAAGTTTACTAACGTTACTAAACATTTTCTAACTGCGGTGTGGGAGCACCATAATAGCACGCGGGGGACGTAGTACTTATAATTATAGTAAAGAACTATTTCACACCCAGTTCATATTTTTAATCAGAATAAGGAGGTATCATCCAAGTTCATCATCATCAGTCACAAAATACTAGAATTCTAGTTTTTTGTAGTAGTAGTCCTACTAGATGGGTGTCATGTAGTAGTCTAGAATTTTAGTAGCTACTCCGTCGCGCCGAAATTCGTTTTTACGAGCTGTACATTATTCCGCAACATTTTCTATTTGTTTTCCTGTCTCTTAAGAATATCTCCAATCTCTATATCAAACTTTATCTTCAAGTGGATAAGCATGAAAAAGTACTAGACATAAACAAAGACAGAGAGGCAGATACACTTTATAATATTATTTGTAAGGATATTAAGGACCACTTGCGCTAATCCCAGTAATTAACGTTAAACATGTGTTAAAATATCATTTAGTTCATTTTATAAATACAAGTATGAGATGAGATAACCTGACATTTAACCCAGGATTAAACTTAACTAAAACTACCCCCAGTGGGCCCAGCCAAAAGCAACAAAACTTTTTAGTATTTCCTAAATGTTAAGGCTGTTATACTTTTAATTTAGTTCCACATCGTCTCAGGACATAGGCGTAGGCGTAAGTACTAAGTAGCCTATGTGTAAGCAACATTTATCACGAGCCCCGCCCACCACTCGTCACTGACTTCGCCAAACTTTACCCTTTTGTTTTTACTCGGGCTTTCAAAGGTTATCTTAAACAAATACAAAACATTTTAACAATAATGATTATATTTTCGTTAAAAATATTGTGCAACTTTATATAATATCTCTTTTTTAGTTGCTTTTATTGCATTTTTTTTTCATATCAATGTAATGGATTATTTTTAAGTCAGTCAAAAATAATGTATTGCAGACAATTGTTTAAATATGTAATAAAAAAATATTTAAATGGTGGGGGAAAAAAGTAACATTATTATTTTTAAGGTTCCAATAGAAAGACAGCTGTTTAACAATTAACTCCAGTTCGTCACATAAGGGCCCCCACAGACTGCTGACTTTAAGTTGGCCGATAGTTTAACAAAATTGGGGTTTCAGTATGCACAGTACAAACTAAAAACAGTTTGAAGATATTTAACAATATTATCTGCCAAATCCTTTATTGAGCGCTCCTCTTTACATCTTCTTATAGATTTAGACCCGATTTCACCAACGACTGTTAAAGCTAACGCTCGAATTAGTATCACGTTACCTCTTTCGTTTTTCTTATGAATGAAAGAGCAGACATGACATTTTAACAAGCTGTTAACGCTAACAGTCGTTGGTGAAATTGGGGCTAAGCATTTGACAAAACAATCGGCTGACTAAAAATCTGCAATTTGCGGGGGCTTTAAGAATCATTATGGTAAAATTATTTTAAGATGCGCTACATTTCATAATTCACAGTAACAAAAAAGAGCAGTCTTCAACTTAGGTAGGTCTACGACGTACCGTAGTAGGTCTACGACGAGACGTACGTACCACACCGTAGTAGGTCTACGACGTAACGTAGCATGTCTACGACGTGACGTAGAGGCGCTACGACGTGGCGTAGCCATGCTACGTTTGTGTGCGTGCACTCAATTCGAGTATACGACGATGGTCGATCTATAATTATTGTATAATAATATTTATTATGTATTAATAGCTTATGACTGTTATAGAAATCTAGACTTAAATAATGTTAAGTTAAAGTGTATTTTTAGAACAAGTAATTAGAAAATACTTGTTGTTATTTAAAGTGTTCAGTGACATGTCCGACGTTGGCCCCCGGCCAGACCAGTGTACTACGCTATTAACTACACTCTAGTCATTTCATATAACGCCGTTTGAATAAATTGTTTATTAATAAAGTAACTATATTTGGTCGGAAATAAAATAAATATTAACTATAAAGATTGCCAGAAAATTGTTTTAACAGCAGCTGTTCGTGTATTTTTTGTTTGTTAATTAAACAATAATTCTTATTTTATACGGTACTGTTTTACGCATTACAATATAGAGTTATTAAGTTACTGTAAGATGTAGTTGTGCAAATGTTTCATACTTTTACCTACTACGGTAGTTTCAAAATACCGTTACTCATTTACTTAAGTGAAAATAAAAATTAACAAAGATTCCAACATTTTCAAAGTATTTAACAACCTTTTCATGAGTTAGTTAAATTTTTAATGAGCTATCAACACTCAATAAACCTTATTCGATTACGAGGGGAAATAGTAATTGATAACGGGCCGATGTTCGCTCGGGCTGCTGTCACTGTGTCCTCGCGTGCCCCGATATCGCGGTGTCCCGCGACGTCGCCACGTATATTGTTTACGTTCGAGTCGGAATAAAAAGTGTCCCGTGAATGGGCCGGGCCATAAGGATGCAGGCCGAGGATCGAGACGAGCGGACAATCGATATACATGTGTCGTTGTGTGGGCGACGGCCGGCGAGCGGTGCACGCGGTGCAGCGGCGGCGTGCGCGCGCAGCGGGCGCGGGGGGTGTGGGGGGTGCGGCGGGCGGGCGCCAGTGGCGTGCAGCGCGCGCCGCGGACGCCCGCACCGCAGTGTCGAGCAGCAGCCCGCCATGCCCGGCCCGCGCACATCCCGCGCCGCCTGACAGCATGGCCCACCCGACCGCCAACACCACACGCAGCCACGCTCTGACCACGGTACGACCGGCGATCTAGCGCAGTGATAGTGTCTGCCGCGGCGGTCGATCGCCCGCAGCCCGCCGGGAGCGCGAGCGGCGGCGCCGAGCCCCGCTAGATGGCGCCGCGCGTCGCTCCTGCGGCGACCACTCTCCGCCCGCGCCCCGCCGTCGCCGTCTTTTGTTTCTGGTCGCTCCCGTCCTCGTATGTAAAATACTAGCCCGGGGGTCCGGTGGAGCAGGCCCGCGCGGCGCCGTCGCCGACGTCAGCGGAGCCCGCCGGCCGCAGCCGCCGCGCCGGGCGCGAGCCCGACCCGCTCTACCCTGTTCCGTGTGCTCGCCCGTGCCAAATACGTTACATAAATCGAGCGTCCTGTGAATAAGATTCGGTCAATAGTCGAGTCCCGTGCGGTCCACGATGGGGCGACACGTCGGGCTGGGGTTTGACGTGTCGACGTCGGCCAGTGTTTGGATTCCGCTCGTGTGACTCGCACGGGCCGACGGCGGCCGCGCGGACTCGCGGAGGGTTTCGGTTTCGTTCGAGCTAAATGAACGGTGTTATTTCTAAGGAAATGAAGACAATAGAAGGGATATTCGGTAACGGATTCATTTAGTCGGAGGAGCGCGCCGTCGTTGCGCCGCGCCCATGCCCGTAACTCTGGTGAGTGCTAGGTTGTAAGACTTCCGAGCCGAGCCGAGTTCGCTCAGACCCCGTGCGCTCCGTAGCTGGACTTTCTTATATAATACTCGCAGAATTATCACTAGCCATGGGAGCAATTATATAATATGTTGTTGGACCGCGGTGTCATCTGTTCTTGTGTATCAAACACCAAACCCGCTTCATGTTATGTCATTGACATAACATTAGGATATTTATAGTATGCGAATACATTATGTTCAATATATTATAGTGTCATTTGAACCTTATTTTTGAATAATTTGTATGCTCCGAATACCTCTACATTTCAGCCAGCCATTATTTTGAGTTCTCCGTCTTGCTCTATTTAATGAATTGAAATGAGATGGCAACCTGTAAAGAAATTGATTTTTCAATTCATAGCGACTAAAATTATAATAACGGCTACAAATTCTTACAATTTTATATTGCAAAATTTATATTAATTCTTTCCTTCCATGTACATCAATTTGTAATAACCTCTAAGATATGTTACTAGGTAGTTTATATATAGCTCTTATAGTATTATTCGTAGTTACTAAGGTTTATTTAAATACACGTTTTTGATTGAGGTACTTTTACAAATGGACATTTAATTATACTATCGTCACCTTGTCATCACAATTCGATCGAGTGAAAAACGGTTTTACACATTTCGGTGGTAATTACTTAAAAGTGTACTGTACGAATATGTCCTTAAGAATTCATAAACTAATTCCAAATAAAGTAGGAAAGTGGTTCTGCTAAAGATGATTTCCGTGCGCGAAGGATTGCGTACAAAATGACTAGAAAAAAAGCTGAACTCTATAAACTAGCAGTTATTGCAAGAAATACCATGAATTTGGGTAAAATATCTGCAAATTATTTTTTTTTTTTTTGTCAAAAACTGGACAAAATTAGTTGACCTTATATGAATTAAGTATTTTAAATATATGAGTAAAGTAGTTTAAGTAAAGTATTTTTCGCATAGTATAGGCATCGCATAATTTTACTTGGCATATTTATTTAATTTGATCTATTAAAGTTCAAACGAGGAATTGAGGCAAAAAACTACATATCAATAATGTAAAATGTTAAAATTTGTATGAAATTCTGTGCCCCGTTATTTTTTGAATTACTTTTGCTGTTTATGATATTTATGATTTTTCTCTCAGAATTTAGGAGATACTTTGACTTGAGAGTAGGGCACTCTCAAGTCAAAGTATCTCCTAAATTCCTAAATTAAAGCATTAGTTTATGCATGTCAAGGTAACATACAATCAAACTGTCACCAGCAGTATTTCCGGACCTATACGATCTGAAAACCTTCAAGAAGAGAGCGTATTCCCTCTTAAAAGGCCAGCAACGCATCTGCAGCTCTTCTGATGTTGCGAGTGTCCTTGGGCGACGATAGTTGCTTTCCATCAGGTGACCCGTTTGCTCGTTTGCCCCTTATTTCATTAAAAAAAATCTCATTTACATTAATGACTATGCAAGGTCTGATTGTTTATATCTATTATCTGGCGATTGGCACTTTAGAAAACGACGGCAGTGGACACTAACAATAGGGAATATCAATGCAAAGGTCGCAGAAGAGGGTGCTAGCATATACAGTAAATAACAATCCGACCAAAATCCGAGATGTTGCACACAATATTGCCAATAACATTGTCAAACGTCAAACATAACTTTTCGCTTACTGTCTATGTTGGTGCTGCTCTAGCGTGAAAACATTGCAGTAATATGACCTGAGAATTATACGCTGAGTAGGAGTATTTTGTGTATGTCTAGTGCCTATCTGTATACTTAAGCAAAATATGGCAGAATAACCACATTTGTTGGATGGGAGTGCGTTATTTCCAGGCATTACACAGGCATTTCAAACATAAAAATACTTTTAAATTGTCGTTTGGTCTGTTTGCAAAAGCGGGACAATTTCGGCCTCGCAGGGGACAGCGGGACAGACTGCCTGAAAGCGGGACTGTCCCGCCCAAAGCGGGACTGTCCCGCCCAAAGCGGCTTAATAAATACTATAATAGGCTTCCGGAATAAAAACGATAAAATGTTTACTCTTAAGTAAATCAAGGTTTTCATCTACTTTTTAAGTTGTGACCGTTTTAATATTTAGAACTTCATACATAGTTCGTGTCCAAATCGCCTTGACATAAAAACTTGGAATATTTTAGTTGTAATAACTTTATAAAGTAAATAGTATTATTACTTGAATTATGAGTATAAAGTTTATCTACACATCTTATTTTATTATTAAGTGGTAGGTATAAATTATAATACGTTTTTCAGAAAATTTAGAATAAAACATAACTATTTTTAACATAATACATATTCTCACAGCAAACAGAATTCTATCTTTTTGGTGATAAGTGAGAATTCAGATAATTTAAAACTTTCATTTACCTATACCTAAACTAATATCATAAGTAGGTAATGTCTCTATATTGGTATTTTAAGTATGTATTTAACATGTTCAGAAATAATTGGACTGAATAAATACGTTTTATGTTCAGATATCACAATATTTTATTATATCCGTCCATAAAACGTATTGTTGGACGAACTATCATAGGAAGAGAAATTACTTTTAATCTAGGGATGTACAGTTCCCATGGCGAACATACTTACGTGGACAGAGGAGTGGACAGGCATGCCTGCCTCATTTGGCATGATTTCTTTTGTCATCCATACTTAATATTATAAATGCGAAAGTGTGGCTGTCTGTCTGTCTGTTACCTCTTCACGCCCAAACCGCTATACCGATTTTGCTGAAATTTGGCATGGGGATACTTTGAGTCCCGGGAAAGGACATACGATACTTTTTATCCCGGAAAAATGTACGGTTCGCGCGCGATAACCGATTTTAGGCGCAACGGACTTGCGGGCGTCATCTAGTTTGACATAATCGTTTCTTGGTGTTCTATGTACCATCAGAAAAATGGATTTATTGGAAAATGACGCATATATTTTGAAAGGAATGACAAGACCAGCCTGCCAGATCAAGACTAGCATTGACTTAATAAAACCTGACAAAATAACGTAAACCCTTCATCTGTATATGGTTCATTTTCTTTGATGGCATACGTAAGTATCTCTTACGCTTACTTTGCCATAATTTTATACTAAGTATACAGCACATTACATTCAATGTAGTTAATATACCTAATGAGTCAGTGGTAGCATAGCCCCTTTGTGACTATTTCCAGAAAAGTGGGCGGTATATTGCTGCGAATAGCCATAGAGGGGTATTATTAATAGCTTTTAGTGGGATTTCCCGCCTATACTCTTGGGAATATAATATACACGACGAATATTATGACAGTCCTTATATAGGACACTAGATGACGCCCGCAATTTCGTTGCGCCAAACATCGTTTATCGCGCGGGAACCGTTCATTTTCCCGGAAAAAAAAGTATCCTATTTCCTTTCCCGGGACTCAAAGTATATCTATACCAAACAGCCAAATCGGTTCAGCGGTTTGGGCGTGAAGAAGTAACAGACAGACAGGCAAATAGACAGACACACTTTCGCATTTATTTATTAGTATGGATTTAACTTTTAATATTTTTGTAGATGACGCCAGCAAGGATATAATATAAGATATGATTAACTGGCAGAAAATGATTTAAAACGTTAAGTAAGCCCTATCAGGATAATCAAATTATAAGCAGATGGCGGAACTACGTTATTTGGTCGGGTTACCTACGAGTCAGATGACAGAGACTAGCATTGACATACCTGACCAAATCTCATAGTATGCAGTTTGCATTATGTCAATGAATTAATTTCTAGGGCTGATTTTTCAATCGTCAAATAAATTTTACCAACGGAATAATATTTGGCGTTTTGACAGATTTTATATGGAGAAAGTGTGAAAGTGTCATATTTACTTTTTAGGTAAAAGTTATCTGACGATTAAAAAATCGGCCCTCAAAGTGGACTAGTTAAATTGGACTAGTAAAGGTTCCTAACCTTTTTTGAGAGAGTGGCATAACCTTTGATAAAGGGCCTTTATAACTTTAATCCTTCAGGCCCCGCGCGAGCACCGGTGATCGCGGGAACAAAAGAATACAATGGGAATTCCTAGAACCTCCGATCGAAGGATTAAAACGTATTTAGCCGCGTACTGACCAAGCGAGCCGCCTCGCTGCCTCGCCCGAGCGTGCCGCGGCCGAGCCAAAAGTTGTCGGTTTTTTTGTCGATGCTCAAAGGCGCCTCGGACGTTTGCCGCGCGCTCACACGTACTGACCGACCGAGCAACTGCGCGCGAGGCTGCCGCGGCGAGGCGGCTCGCTTGGTCAGTACGCGGCTTTTGAGGATGATTGGCGGTTCCTCTTTTGTCTAATTCTCAGGGTATGTTCAGATAACAAGTGCTCGCGTTTTGATATTAGGCGTTTCTACTACTACATACATATTACATACATTTTATTCAGACCATACATAATGTACCAACGCGTTTTTTCGCTATTACGTATGTATTTGTAAACGCGCGTTGAGCGCTATTCATCTGAACATACCCTAATCTATAAAAACAAAAACGAATTTTTAATTCTGTTAGTCTCCCTAAAACACGAGAACAGCAGAATCTATTTGGCTAAGTGTCTAAACGTACACTAGGCCGAAAAAAATTGGCCGAAGTATGAAGAAGTAATAATGATTTAAAATACATTGCACGCGTAATCATGGTTCTACCATGATTACGCGTGCAATGTATTTTAAATTACCGATAACACACAATGCCGAAATTACGTCGCTTTATATTGTATGCGTTTGACATTTGCTGACATAATCATGCCAAACTTCGGCCGCGTATTTTCGGCCTTACCTAGTGCAGTTATGTCTATTGTGCCTAGTGTGTTTAGACACTAATTTTAAAATATTCGGGGAGGAGGAAAGTGATACGAAATTCACCGTATCATGTTATTTTTTTTAGGTAATTAGATTGGGCTCCCTGACTATAACATTTAAAAAAGTTTAAATAAAAACAATTATTGTAATAATGGAAAGCGTATAATGAAAACAATTTTATAACATAGAAATGTTAGGCTGAATGCCGCCGTGAAATTTTAGGCCACTCCAGAATTAGGACAACCGGAGAATTGGGTCAGTTAAGAATGATAGTCTGGTAGTCAAGAAAGGCTGTACAAGAACATTGTTAGCTTAGTGCACTTTTCTATTCGTTAATTTTCAAAAGGAATAAAAAGCCTATGTTTAGAGCGTGGATTTTGACGCGGAGTTCTCGATGGAAAAATGTTGCTTCCAAATTTTGTTAGGACAATACAGACTGATCACCTGATAACTGATTGACCGACAAGGATGATCCGATGCGTGAGATGGGCATGTAAAAGTCAGTTCCGCGCCTGATCTCTTGCCAGTTATAATAATATAATTTAATAGCTCCCACACCGGTTTCGGTGACGGTGGCCGGTTTCACGGCCATTCTCCGGTTTGGCATTATTTGCCTAATTACCGTTACCATATTTTTTCTTCGTTGGTTTGACTTAAACTCATTAAAATATGAAAGTAATGAAAGATACCAATACAATAATAAATTTGGCGTGGTACAGTTCATTATAGTTTTTTAGATAATAAGACTTAAAATTTTTATGGGTACGGTAATTAGACAAATGTAAAAGTTTATGTAACGGCATTTAGAAAGCATTATAATTCTATCTAAAACATCATACAAAAACACTGATTAATAAGTTGCACATGTATAATTGTCACAAAAGGGGTAGAATTAACGATGTCCTATATAACCATAACCTGCCAATAGTGAAAAATAGACACTTTCAAATAAAATCTGAAAAAATGAGAAAATAACAACAAACACTGTTTTAATCGGTAGATATTTATTAAGATCCAGGTACGATGAACCTAAAAATAATTTTATTCTAAATCTCTTTGGACAGAATAGCAACTCAAATGTAGCTTACAGCTTTTACAGCTCGAAATTTACTTATTTTTGTTTTCTCGTAATTTTACAAGTTCGTCTATATTTATGAACACTTATTTCTCGATTTTTTTCCATTTTTTTCTTTTCTTTTTGTCTTTTGTAATAAGCACTAAAGTTTAACTCATTTCTTTTTTGAGTTTTCTTCCGCCATTTTGTTGGAATTTCGCCGATAAGCAGTATTTTCTTTTATTAAGTATTCTCTTTCACTTTTTCCTTTGATTTCTGATATAAAACTGGGTAATTTCCAATTTTTACTAGACATTTCCAAGGAACAAGCCTTCTTTTCTCCAATTTCTTCTCTGGTCGTTCCCATCCAAAAAATATATATAATTTTATGAATACTCAGCATGTAGATATCTAAATATTATATATATCACAAAGGGACTAACTGACATAGTGATGTATCAACGCACAGCCCAAACCACTGGACGGATCAGGCTAAAATTTGGCATGCAGGTAGATGTTATGACGTAGGCATCCGCTAAGAAAGTTTTTTTATCAATTCTACCCCCAAAGGGCTATGAAACTTTGTCAATTTTAAACTGATCGGGCTAATACTTTCTATGCATAAAGTTACTATGACGTAGGCATCCCCTAAGAAAGGGTTTTGATAAATTCTACATCTAAGGGGATAAAATAGGGGATGAAAGATTGTATATAATAATACTTTTTAACGCGGGCACAGCGCGGGCAAAAGATAGTATTATTAAAGACTCATTCATGATAATAATAATCTATGAAAACCGTGAGAAAACTTCAATTGATAAAAAAGTACTTATCAGTTTTTTATACAACGGTAATTAGGGACATATGGTAATTAGTAAACGGTAATTAGAAAAAGTTAGATTTTCTTGAAAATTTTGAAAACCGACACAGTTTGCAAAAACTAGCTTACGGCAAAGTACGTAGACGAAATAACTTTATAGATTGACATGATCAACGTACAATCTAACTTAAAAATCAAGTAGCAAAATAAAATAATGGTTATTAGAAAAGTTCGAAACCAAAGCTATGGTAGTTAGATACTCACGTGCTTCAACGGCGGCACACTAACATTAACGACGTGGGACCGCTAAAGAGTCGTGGCACACGCTAGGGAGAAGTGACTCGTGCACTTGTAATGTGCCGAATCCTGTTATTTTTGGGTGGGTACCCGAAAATAGAATGCGTTACGGTAATTAGAACTTTTGATAGGACAAGCGATTATTTCATGATAACTATTTACAGGCTGAGCCTATTGAGTCGATATTTTCCAATGCGATAACCAATGCTTATGAGCATTTAAAAAGATGAATAGATCAAAGTAAATATGTACGTCATAAAAATTACAAGCAAGTTTCGAGATCAAGTTGGCGTGGGGACACGTTACGGTAATCAGAAAAACACGGTTTTTGAACATGATTTAAATTAATTTAGTCTGAATTACTTAAATTAGAAGCCTGTGTTTAAGTTTGTAGCTAGTTACGGATGCTATCTACCGTTTAAAAATATTGCATACTTGAAGAAGATAATATTACAGAGTATACAAGCCCGGGACACTAAAATTTTGCTCTCCGGAGAATGGCCGTTCACTGAAACCAGGCCAGCTACACAGGAGTAATTTTATAGTGCCCAAGTGTGTGCGCAGTACACAAGAGCACTCTCTATTCCTTTACTCTCATAACCCAGTGGGACGGACGACCGACACGACTGGCGAGAGATCAGGCGCAGGACCGACTTTTCACATGCCCATCCGACGCATGGATCATCTTACTTGTCAGACAATCAGGTGATCAGCCTGCATTGTCCTAACCAAACTTGGGAATAACATGTTTAGAAGGCGGGAATCGAACCCACGACCTCCGAGACAAGAGCCGCGCTCTACACCACTAGACCACGGAGGCGTATAATTTTTATTATTAATATTGCCACTTTTGTAGTTTATCCGTTCTACTGAGTCATGAAAGTAAAAGAGTGAAAGTGCTCTCGCCTCTCTTGTATTGTACATACACACTAGGGCGCTATAACATATTAATTCGGTTGCGGTGACCCGTTTCAGTGAAACTGGCCTCCGTAACCGTAAAACGTAAAATGGCCCGTTTTTAGGGTTCCGCACCCAAAGGGTAAAACGGGACCCTAATACTACGACTTCGGTGTCTGTCCGTCTGTCTGTCTCCAGGCTGTATCTCTAGAACCGCTATAGCTAGACTTCTAAATTTTTCACAGATTATTTATTTCTGTTGCCGCTATAACAACAAATACTGAAACAAAATAAAGTTAATAATATTTAAGAGGGGCTCCCATACAACAGACGTGATTTTTTACCTTTTTTGCCTGATTTAAATAATGGCAACGGGTAGGCACTTCAAATTTTCACAAAATCCTCAATGAAATGTATTATTTAATAATTAATAATAAAATAAAAAATTAAGGGGGCGCTCCCATACAAAAAAACACAAATTTAGGACTATTTTTGCTCTATAACGGTACGGAACCCTTCGTGCGCGAGTCCAACTTGCACTTGTTTACGCTTTCGTTACGATATAATGATGGGCAATATTATGTTTAAATATATTAATATATTGTTAAATGGACTGTAGGTTTTTGGTTGAAATTAATATTTAATAGTTAATACAAATAAAACACAGAAATAAGATCTAGTTGTCTGTGTAATAAAACACTTCTTGCACTATTTACACTATGTTTATCTACTAATTTGAAATATTAATTTTATCCACACGACAGTATTAATTTTAATACAAATCATTATTGGTGTTGTAATGTATCTACATAAATAAAAAAAATACGAATGGCTAAAACTCAAAAAACGGAATCGATTTTGAGTTTTGAATCGATTTGGCTTATTTAGTATTTAAATATTCGTGTAAGTCCAGGGAAGGTTTATGTTAGAAAGAAAAATTATTAATGTATAGCCAAAATGAAATAATTTTCAATATCGCTAATGTACGCTTATGCTTAGCCCAGTTGTGTCGAATATAGGCCAATACACACGAAACTTTGGTTTCCAGTGAAAAGCTTTGTTGTGCTGTCACACTGTATATTAATATGTTACTATTTCGTATTGGCTGCTAAATGTAGCTATTTTAGTGACAAAAATAGCCCTATTTTTTTTGAAAATCACTAGCCGATCCGATATTTTGCTATACAAGCTTGGACGCTTCCGCGGTCCAGTGGTTTAGAGCTTGGCTCTTGACTCGGAGGTCGTGGGTTCGATTCACGCTTTGGAAACATGTTACTTATTTCCATATTTGGTTACACACAAGTAAGATGATCCATGAGTCGGATGGACATGTAAAAAGTCTTTCCTGCACCTGATCTCTCGCCAGTCGTGTTGGTCGTCCGTCCCACTGGGTTATGAGAGTAAAGGAATAGAGAGTGCTCTTGTGTACCGCGCACATACTTGGGCACTATAAAAATACTCCTGCGTAACTGGCTTTCGACAAGTTTCAATGAAACCGGCCACCGTCACCGAAACCGGTGTGGGAGTTTATGTTTATTTATTATACAAGTTTTAGGAATAGCTTTGAGAGCCTCAAAGAAAGATACTCTAATCTAGCAAGGAGTTGTTATTTCGGAGGTTGAAATGAGTTATCATTTCAACCTCTGAAATGACTGGAATATGTTAACTTACCAGAACCTCCAACAGACTTCAGACTGATAGGCGCAATTTAAATTATAAGATCGAACTTAAGAGGGCGAATAAAGTAAAAAAAACGACGCGGAAGCCGGAACCAGCGCAAAGTTAGTCTTTTCTTAATTCATCATTTCAAAAAATATTTCTTCAAAATATGAAACAATATTCTAATTACTCACTAGAAATGATTCCCAAGCAACACGATAAAAACTAGGCCTTTGTATCCGTTGTGGATGATTTAATACAATATTTTCAGAGCGAAGCAACAACACCTCAAATACTGTAGTGCCTGGGACAAGATTTTTAAATGACCGTATGGTTGCCCAAGCACATGCGGCATTTTCGCAACATAGTCACCCTAGTCCAGAGCAAAGAACTAGTCAATACGTCTGGGACCAACTATGTGCGGGTTTCCTCACGATGTTTTCTTTCACCGTACGAGCGTCCTACTTATTATGTACTTGAGATCAGAAAATGTCTCATTGGTACACGCCTCCACCCGGGATCGTACCTGCACCTTCTGCGAGTGCGAACCAAAGGTCTACCCATTAGGCCACGGACGCTCTCCAACACGATAAATTGATGCAATAATATAGGGTTCTGTTTGTAATTCATTTGTTAAAAAATAATTTAAAAATAATCTGTCCAGGTTTTTTTTGGCAAACTATTCTTGATATATTTTCTAATATACTAAATTTGTGGTAAAATATTGTTCATTTATATTATCAGCTTGGTGAAGGTCGATCTAAGTTCGGATCTTAGACCAATAGGATTGTGAGATATTTGGTCCAATCCAATGTTACTCCTGGTATAATATCTATGGACGCTTCACACCACGTCAGTCTGGCCCCGTGGTAAGTACCTGAAGGACTTGTGTTACGGGTACCATACGACGGAAATATATTTAATACTTTTATACTAATACATATATTTAAGACTAGCTGTCCCGGCAAACGTTGTTTTACCATTCAAAGTATTTCTATTTCATCAGTTGATACAAAATCTTACCCCCTCTTTTGTCCCCTAAGAGGGGTGGGGGAAAAATTTTATACACCAGATGTTAAGTTGGAAACAGCAGTTAATAATATGAAGTAAGTCCATTAAAGAAACAAGTTTGATACAAACAAAATCTGACCCCATCTTTGCTCCCCTTGGAGGGGGGGGGGGGTGATTTTTATACACCAGATTTTGAGTTGGAAGAAGACAAATATATCTGTGAAAACCGTATGCAAATCGGATCAGTAGTTTTCGTGTTAAATCAAAAGTCTTATACAAAATCTGACCCCCTCTTTCGTCCCTTTAGAGGGGTGGGGGGAAAAAATTTTATACACCATATGTTAAGTTGGAAGAAGACAAATATATCTGCGAAAACCGCATTCTAATCGAATCAGTAGTTTTCGTGTTAAAGCAAAAGTCTTATACAAAGCTGACCCCCTCTTTCGTCACTTTGGAGGGGTGGGGGGAAATTTTTTTATACACCATATGTTAAGTTGGAAGAAGACAAATATATCTTCGAAAACCGCATTCAAATCGGATCAGTAGTTTTCGTGTGATAGTGGAACAAACATACAGACAGACAGACAGACAGACAGACAGACAAAAAAACTGACCACATTTTTGGCTCCTATAGCGATATAGTGACACCCTCCGCTTATTTTTTTTTAATATCTTTAATGTACAGAATCTTCATTTCTTTAGTTTTATTATATATGTAGATTTTTATTATATTATACACATATTTAATACACATCCATGACCCCAGGAACTTTGAAAACTTTTTGTTCCGTCGGCGGGATTCGAACCCGCGACCCCCGGCTTGAGCTATGGCATGAACGATTGATTAATAGATCTACCTCAGACAAGCACAAAATTTTAACAAAATCGGTCTATCCTTTTATCTATCTGACTATCTATAGGTACCTACTAATGCTATAAAGGAAAATATTTTCCTAAAAGAAGTTAATATTAACTTTTTTTCGTAAAACACCAGTTTTGTAAAACTATGAGATTGATTTTAACGGGCACAGACTCGTGTAGACTACGAGAAAGAGTACAGGGTTAAAAGTATATGTTATGTATTATATAAACTTTTTACTGCAGGGATATACAGTTGTCGCGTATATTTTCTATGTTTATCTGTAAAGGTGGCTCTCGGATCATTGCCGCGAGCGACCGCGACCGACGAAAATTCAAACGAAATGCCACTTTATGACATAGGTGATAGGTTTCATTTTACTCTACCTACTAGCTTTTACGCCGCCGGCGGCGGCAGCGTGGGTCGCCACGCAAATGTCAGTAGAAAATGATACTTATATTCTATGTCATAAAGTAGCATTTTATTTGAATTTTTACCGGTCGCGGTCGCTCGCGGCAAAGATCCGAAAGCCACCTTAACGCTTCAACCAGTTACAGCCATTAGCAGACCCAGATCAGGATCTCAAAAGATATTCCCTTCCTCTAAAATGTTTTATGTACCCCCGGAAACTACAGGCTGAAACCGCGCCTGGTTATGATAGCATGATAAACAAATTTCTGCGAGGAACCTCTAGCAGAATATAAGGTCTGTATAGTGAGGTATAAATATTATAATGTAGGTGCTGTAAAGTCAGGTAAAAGTGCTGTATAGTAAGGTACAATCATAAAAATATAAGAGCTGTAAAGTGAGGTATTACATAATTGATGTATAGTAAGGTCTTATACAGGGTGTAACAAAACTAAGTGATAAAACTCTAGGATGTGTATTGGTCCCCTATATAGAGTTCGCTGTAAAAGGATTTTTTTTTGGTTTAATGTTGCTCTTTCAGTGCTGCTTCTTTTACGGTCAAAACTAACTCATCTCTATTATATAAGGGACACAACACATCATAAAGTATTATCATTTATCACTAATTAGTTTTGTTATACCTTGTATAAGTACTGTATAGTGAGGTACACCTAATATAAGTGAGGTATAAATCACGCATCGGCGCGAGAAGTGTGAGGTGCGACGCTCTCAGAGCTCAATTGTACAGGATGCTCCTCATTTCCGATACAGATAATGCCAATTCTCCATCACTCAATTACGTTCGGCTTCAAAACAACACTCGGTGTGATGACTGATGACACAAGGTCAGGCAGACCAAAACGTTTGGTGAAGAAGACCGACAAAAAAGGAGGTCATAATATGTTGGTCTGTATAACTTGCCATTGAAAGTTAAATACTCACTAGTATACAGACTCAAAAGCTTATGAGTAACGGTGGATTTCCGAACCCGCACTGCATCCAAAGGTGATCGCACATATTAGCTTTGTCCACACTGGGCCTTTTTTTGTTCATCAAGGGCATGTGTTATAGCGCAGTCAACAGCGAACGTGAGGCATGCCCGTGACGCGCGTTGAAATCGTAGCGCTCGCTATGATACTTTTCTTTCAACGCGGGTGGATTTTGACGCATACAATTATTGAATATGCCAAACGAAAGTTGAATAAAAAGAAGATGACGAAAATTGAAGATGAAATTGCATAATGTGGACATAGCTATTTATCAACAAGCACGCGCCGTACGCGCCGCATTTTGCGAACTATGCGTTCGGCGCGTATGATTCTGACAAATGTGCGATCACCTTAAATCAAGAAACTACTTTCCAAATTTCAAATTTGTAGGTGTTAAAGTTTATGAAATTTCGTGATATTTCGCTTTTATTTGTTAAGTAATAAGTTAAACTTTTGTTTTTAAGTTATTATTAAACCTTACTGCACGATAGACACCATGCCATTAACTTTTCATACATATTATTTTGACTGTTGTTAATGTCAACTTGTTTAATTTCTTATCGCTTTGCACGATATTCATTTACAAATTCAAACCTTAAAACTATAGGTATAAGGGTGGATTTGTAACGATTTTACCATTCGATTTTAATTTCCCCTGTTGTGGGCTCCGGTATTGTGCCTGCAATTATCGTATTGACCTAAATAATATTCCAGTAATCCTAACTCTTTTCTCGTTTCTATTCTCATTTGATGATTTCAAGCTTTGAATTTACCTTTTTGTTATGACTATTTCAATTAGTAATACTTCTTTGTTGGAATAATGATTGATGAAGTCCATATTATGACATACTGCAAAATAACTTAAGTAATAATCAACAGAACTGGCCCTTCACGGAATAAATAAAACTTTATCAATCTCAATGTAAAATCAAAATTTTAAATGCAATGTTTACATAAAATGCCTACTCAATTGGATTGCATACTACTGCCTTTAATAATAACAATAATAACAAAAAAATCGGCCAAGACTCGCGCACGAAGGATTACTGGCGTACCATTAAAGAGCTAAAATGGGAAAAAATTGTGTTTATTGTATGAAAGCGGGGTATATACAGGTTGTTAGGTTTAACACCGTTATCCTCAAAACCATCAAATGAGCCCGTCAAAATGAACAGCTTTTTCTATGAGAACAATGCTGGGAACTCAAAAAAAAGGCCGTCTTCATACCCATACAAATTGCCCGGATCGGCAATTTGTATAGGTAAATTCTAACATCCTGTATTATATTATATTTAAATGAAAATGTGTTATAAATTTTGTTAGTCTCGCTAAAATATGAGAACGGCTGAACCGATTTTGCTAATTTTAGTCTTGAAATATTCGTGGATGTCCAGGGAAGGTTTATACAGTAAAAAGTTTATGAGTTAGGTGGTGGTCAGGTTCAGGTCAAAGTTCACGGGTCATCTAGTTTTGAACCTAGTTCGAAATATATTGTGAATTGTCACTGTCCTGAGTCACATGTCACTGACCTAAAAACGATGACGAATAATATTTATCAAGAATCTGAAATCAATATGCAAACATGCAAATTAACTTTCAATGTAGGTCAGCAATTGGAAGTGATATTTGCTCTGAACCTGGGGATTGAAGTATCAAAATATCGACACCCAGGTTGCATTTCCATCGACGTCTATAACATCTAAGGATATCGCAATACTAATAATCACGTTTTTTTAAAATTGAATGCCATATTTCAAACGTTGTTTATCGTTGCGTAACGTTTATTTGCCCCTAAACGTGAGAATATTCTTAGAGCCTTAAATAAAGATATTTTGGAACCTCCAACTTTCAGACAAACTTCGACAATGCGATTCAGTATTGTCGCAGTTTTATGCATTCCAACGTTATTTCGGATAATATGTTATATTAAAATGGTGTACTTAAACATAACGTGGCAGTTAGCCGTTAGGTATAATAATTACTATTTAATTTTCGAGAATTAAATACTACACCTATTAAAGTTTTAAGTTCTTGAGACTTATTATTATTTTGCAGTAAATACTTTTAGCAGAGCATAAATTGCAGCTTACAACCCATTGAATATATTGTAAGCAATCGCAATTCTGAGTATGGATCGTCAATGACCAGTAAATACTCTGGGTTTTTGCGATAAAATGGAAGCATTTAACTTGATGAGAATCGGATATAAACTATTTATATTCATTTAATGTTAATATTTCATTGCGCTTGGTTGGCAATCATTTTGAAAATTAAAATGACTTTGGTGGGATAAATAAATTAAATTAATTAATTAACTGTGTCATATTGTAAAAAAAATATTTTGTTATAGAATAGGCGCCAAACTGTTGGAAAATTTTGATACAGATTCAGCACAAACAGAAAAGTTGTGTGCATTCACTATTTTTATTCGGGTTGCCAATATTATCTTGTAGACCTCTTTATAATTTATTTACATAACAGGATATTACTGCAATGTTTACACAGTAGAGACAGCACCAAGATAGAACGACGTTTTCTGTTCGACGTTTAACAACGTTTCTGTCAATATTCTGATATGACGTGTGCAACATGTTGGATTTTGGTCAGATTATTTACTGTGTGTAAATAATCCGTAGTAGCATAGTATGAGTAATATTCTTAATTAAATTTTATTTTCGTCTAGTTGCTAACTACATTACATAATATTCATAGCGTTTCGTTTCGATGAGACCTAACCCTTAGGGACTGTCCGCACTGCGATTTTTAGCCGCTCGATATTTTATTCTTGCGAATTTATTCATAATATAATGGCTTCTACAGATTGCGCGAACCCGGTCTGCAGACCGCATCCGTGAGGGACGCGGTCTGTCCGTGAGAGACAAATTTGACAGTTTGACGGTTCGTCGTCCCGCTACACACTACACGAACCTCGTCCGTCAAACCGAAATTACATTTGTAAATTTGTTTTCGGATTTTAAACTCTATTTAATTGCAATAGAGTTCCAAATGCCCAAAAGCTTCATTTTCGTAAAGTGTTACTAATTCTGAAAGAAATAATTTCCCCACACTGTATTTGTATAACTCTGGCCGCTGGCGTGATACAAAAGTCACAGAATAAGATGTTTTTGTGAAGAGTAGAAAGGATTTTGATGCTGTCCATTAATTTGAATTTTATTTTTGAGAATATTATATCGATTGTAACATTATTGTAACTTGTATCTAGAAGTGGTTTTAATTATTATCGTGGAAAATATCCTTAGTTTGCAATTAAAATTTTGGTTGCATTAGAGCTGGATCGAAAATATTAATTAACTATTCAAGAAAAATTAAAAGCACAGCTTAAACTAAAAACAAATTTCGAGAAATGTCCAAGGGAAAAAATCACAAAATTGTATGTGGAGACAAGAGCGCATGCATAAAAGAGCAAAAAAATTATTTAAAAAAAAAATTAGTAGTGAGTGTACGCATGCCTATGCGTACACTCACTCATTTACTTAAAGGTGGAAGTTTATTTCGCGGAATATTGCTAAAAATAATAACAAACTAAATTTTAAGCTATGGATTTCCGCAAAGTAACGCCTGATTCCATTAACCAAAAAAATTATGTAAAAAAAACCAATTTAGCGGTAAGAACACCTTTATTTTGTACGGATTCTTTTATCGTTTTTCTTCTGTAGTTTAGTTTTTGTACAAATAAAAAAAATCTATTCTATTCTAAAACCTCAATTATTTTAAAAGTAAAGACAGGAGCCGTAAGTAATGTTAAGTTTTGCGTTCAATTTAATACAATAAATATTTTTCTCATATTATATAGGCAGATATTTGTTAAATTGGCAGTACTAAGCCCACGTGTCAAATTTGACGGTTCGCTGCGAACCGTCAAAACTGTCAAATTCGTACGAAGTGAAGTAGCTGCATACGAGTTTGACAGCTGTCAAACTCGCCTACGCCTATCTTCACTTCGTACCGGGTACGTCCGTCTGTAGAAGCCATAAAGATTCTTTGTGTTACAGATTTGCGGACAGGCTCTTAGGGGACAGCTTGTGCCTTTAAAGTTTGTGTGAATGGATGTTTGTAGCTCGTGTAGGAGATTTCGCGGGGCAGTCGAGGTTAGCGTTGACGTAAAATAAATGATCCGTTATGAAAAATTAATAGACACCGCACATTCGTAACCTTTTCGCTTCGTGTTTTTAAATACTAGAAATATGTTACACTTTCTGCCGCACACAGAGACGAATGTTAATTACTTAACTGTAATTTAAAAGAATATTTGGACATAAAGCCTTATCTGTCAAACTCTTCATTAAATTGAAGTTTAATCATCATTAAAATCTGAGTGCGGCCCTAGCAACCCACCCCGGCTCCGCACGGGTATTAAATATATAGCCACGGAGAATCAAAAGCCATCTTAGCGTGATAAAATATAGCCTATAGCCTTTCTCGATAAATGGGCTATGTCGCGAAATAGCTCAGCTCTTTATATTCTAAATTACTCATTTAAACACTTTATTAATATTTATTTTACTCTTTACTCATTACACACACAATTCACAAAATTTTTCTCTACAAAAGCAGACAAAAGTCATCATTTTAGAATATGTCACATTTCAAATACAAAGAAAAATAAACTTACAAAAAAGTTAAAAACGTTTTAGACAGGCTATCTAACACTGAAAGAATCATCAAAATCCGTTGCGTAGTTTTAAAGATTTTAAGGTAACAAAAGGACATGAGGGAAAAAAAGCGACTTTGTTTTATAATATGTAGATGCAAAATCATACTTTTTGGTAGTATCTATCTAGATGCTACCAAAAAGTATGATTTTGAAGTAGGGTACATCATGGTCCCGAAGGTCTCGTGCTGAGAGAAATCCTAACTTCTTATACCGCTAGATACTAGTTTGGAGATCTTAGCGTTGTTTTAAAAACGAAAAGTATATGTTACTATGTAAATCACATTTATCATCATCACTACCATTACATGCATCATCAAAGTATGATCCTTTTATTGGTCCTTTTCATAGTCTACTAGCTGTCCCGGCAAACGTTGCTTTGCCACAACATAAAGTATTTCGCCACGTAGTGATTAATATTCTCTTTGATTTCGCCCATATTTATTTTATTGAAGTGACTAAATAAGTATGTCGCCATGGCAACGTCGATCGCTATCTCGTCGCACAAACAATGGTCGCCGTCAGTCTCAGGTTGTAATAATTTACTATTATTTATTCAACAAATGCACTTATCAATATATAAAGTGCCCAGTAGCCGATCCTCAGACCAACTGAATATGCAACGCATATAAAATTTGGTTAAAATCAGTAAAGCCGTTTCGGAGGAGTTCGTGCACTAGCATTGTGACACGAGAATTTTATATATAAGATTATTATATTTTAACCGCGGGTAACACGATCAAGTGTCTCCTCGGTATGATAAGAATAATATACAGATAAAATTACCTAAAAGCGCCGTATAGGTACCTAACATGCGATCATTTAAGCCGAAACCACCTTTAAACATTTGGCATAATATAATGAGCTTTTGTATAAGTAATTAATATCCGAAATCCCATACAAAGTGGCAAAGTTAGGTATAATATATTCGTCCGCGCGAACGAGCGGTTTGGCCGCTACTCCGCGAAATCGCAAGCGATTGTATGGAAATAACAGCCCGACCGCGTCGCTATTTAAATAACGCCTCCGTGGTCCAGTGGTTAAGAGCGCGGCTCAAGAGCCACGCTCTTACCACCAATCGGATCGGATCTTACCACAATCGGAACCCACGACCTCCGAGTCAAGACTCGGAGGTCGTGGGTTCGATTCCCGCGTTGGAAACATGTTATTTCCAAGTTTGGTTAGGACAATGCAGGCTGGTCTGACCTGATTGTCTGACAAGTAAGATGATCCATGCGTCGGATGGACATGTAAAAAGTCGGTCCTGCGCCTAATCTCTCGCAAGTCATGTCGATCTTCCGTCCCACTGGGTTATGTGAGTAAAAGGAATAGAGAGTACTCTTGTGTACTGCGCACACACTTGGGCACTATAAAAATTACTCCTGCGTAACTGGCCTGGTATTCAATGAATCCGGTGTGGGAGTTATTATTATTATTTAAGTGGGCGACTAACCCTAAATTTTCGATTTTATAATTCATTTTTATACTTGAAAATAAGCCCCGAATAGTTTCTTTTTGTAAAATTAGATACTACATTATATTTTCAACAATTCGATCTGAGCTAAAACACGATATCTTAAACTTTTCTCGATAGAAAAAAAAATCACAAAGATGCATCTAATTTCCACGAATTTTTCATTTATTGCCATAACCGTGCATTGAACTAAGTTAATATTTTAACACATTGTATAAAATTCTATCATTGAGAAACCGACCTAGCGGATTTTTAAAATGTTGTATATTTATCGAATTATTGGTAAAAAAAAACTAATTTGACGATGAATCCGCGTCGTCCTTTTTCACCTGGCATATGAAAGACGGGCGTGAGTGTGAAGAGAGAAGGACGATGTTTGATTTTTTGGGTTAGTCGCCCTCATCTTTACAATTATTCCTTGTGATCTCGCGGTGTAGCGGCCGCTTGTTTCCGCGGACGCATATAAATCAAGTCTTAAAATACACGGTTCCTAAAACAACTTTAAAGGTTTCCCGCACACGGGCCACTGGCCACAACCACAAAACGCCGCCACCGGCATGTTTCCTGTAGTTTTCATAAATTTTTTGACGCCAGTGGCTGCCATACGCTGCAACGATTCACTTTACGACCAATATACTACCTTAAAACGGCGTTTGTGGCTGTCGCGTGTGGCCTGTGTGCTGCGACACTTATTGTGCGTACGAAGCCGCAAGGGAAATCCATAGTTTAAAAGTTAGAACATGAAAGTTCTGCTGAACAATCTGTAGGTATTATAAGTTCTCAAAATCATCTAAATTCTAAGCAAACCCATAACTATGTTTTTGCCTCGAGTGCCTTTTTCCGTGCTGCATAATATAGGTCTACCTTACTTCAAAAATCTGTGGGTCTACCAGAATCTGATGCCAAATTTCGACAGCAGATTTTCGAAACACATCCTTAATCATTTGATAAATTTATATATAATTGCGTATTTCACACACAAAATCAGCCGCTATAAGGAAAAAAGGATCAAAATGTTTTATTCCAATTACCCCGGTATTACTACAGTCAATTTACTGTCTCACTTTTTCCATCAGACTCTGGTACACCTATAGTTTAGTGAGCAAGCCAGAGCGATAGTAAACATGTAACTAATTAGTCAAACTATGAATATATGATTTTATTATGTTCGCGAAGATTGCGTAAGGGTTTATTCATGAGTCACATCCCAGATTTTGTTGGAGTATACAATCGAAAATACTGTAACAGTAATAGTATGTAAATATTATAATCAACAACATACAGGGCGTAACAGAACAATATAATATACTACATATACTCGTAATTAATTTTTATCTTTTATTTTTAACTTTAGTAACCAACCAAGACTAATTTATATTAAGCACCTATTTCTTATATAAATACGGTCGTGAATAATTTGCACTGCATTACGTCGGAACACGTGGGTTAAAAATCACGGGGTGAACTAGATTTTTAACCCCCGGGAATAAAAGCGCACGTGTAAGTTACACGTGGCGGGGGGAATAACAAGCAACGCAGCGCTTGTTACAGGCATAACATTTGCGAGCTAAATGCCGTGCACGTTGACATTACAGCTCCAGCAAAATATTGACAATGATAATAATATTAAATAGCTCTTGCACCTGCGTAAATAAAGTGTCACACGAAAATCGCGCGTTTACGTGAAAAAGAAAGTAATATTTGTCCTTGGTACCGGTGCCGGTATTTTCTTCAGTAATACCTCTACCTCCTGGGGGAGGCCTTTGCTCAGCAGTGGGATAGTATAGGCCAGCCTTTCCCAAAGTGGGCGATAGCACCCCCATGTGGTCGCTGAAAGTCTAAAGGGTGTGGGACCCAGAAAAAAATGGGGGCGTTGTATAGAGGCTTTGGGGGGTGATTTTTTTCAACTGGATGCATTTTAAATTGAAACAAAGTGGGCGCTAAAACACAATTTGTTCTCAAAGTGGGCAGTAGTAAGTTTGGGAACCTGTGGTATAGACTAACAAAAAAAAAAGACGGGTTGCACTCCGGGAGTGCCGGCAGAAGTGAAAACTTGATTACTAATGTTGTGCATTATTTTTTTTAACCCATTTTTTATGAAAATAAATTTTTAAAAAATCGATTTTTTTAATTAATCGAAACCCTTACAATCGACTAAATTTTTAACCCATTTTTTATGAAAATTGATTTAAAAAAAATAGATTTTTTTAATTAATCGAAACCCTTACAATCAATTAAATTTTTAACCCATTTTTTATGAAAATCGATTTTTAAACAATCGATTTTTTTTAATTTATCGGAACCCTTACAGTTTTTTAACCCATTTTTTATGAAAATCGATTCTTGAAAAATCGATTTTTTTAATTAATCGAAACCCTTACAATCGATTAAATTTTAAGCCCATTTTTTATGAAAATCGATTTTTAAAAAATCGATTTTTTTTAATTACTCGAAACCCTTACAATCGATTAAAAAATATCGACAATCGAAAAAAAACAATCGATTGTTCGATTAATCGATTTCGATGTTACAACACTACTCTCCAACCGTCTTACGGTTTTTATGGCAGTGCAAACCAGGGCGGCCCTCCGAAAAGCTGCGTTGCAGAGGCGAGAGGTCTCCCTGTTTTGGATTAAGGCGCACGCAGGGTTAAGAGGGAATGAAAGGGTTGACGAACTAGCCAAGGAGGCCGAGCTGGGATTGAGAAGGAAACCTGACTACGATCTGTGTCCTGTTTCATTCGTCAAGCGTATCTTGAGAGAGGATACGATTGAGGAATGAGACAGGAGATATGAAGTGGGAGGAACGGCCGGAGTCACGAAGCTCTTTTTCCCAAGCGCTTCTGCTGCATACAAGATAGTCAAAAAGATAGACATCACACACCACACCAAACATATTCTGACTAGACACGGCGGATTCACCTTCTACTTGTATAGATTCAAGTTGAAGGAGGATCCGTCGTGCCTGTGTCAGCCAGGAGTTGAGGAGACGGTTCCTCACCTGTTACTCGAGTGTCCAATTTTTACTAGCAATAGATATGATATTGAGCAAAGATTGGGCACATCGATGACGGGTGAGAATCTGCCTGGCATCCTGGGGGGGAAAAAAAGAGGGATTTGTTTCTCTCTTTCTGTAAGAAAATAGTGTGTGCCACAAATAAGAGAAATTCGAGTATGTTATTGTGATTCTTTAGCTGTGATATTAGGGTAGTTAAATGTTGTGCTGTATTTTTCTTGTTTTTAATTTTGACATTTATAATTATTGTTATCGGAATTTTATTTAAGTATTTGAATTGTTAATCGTTAGTCGTAGTTAATTTAATTGGAATTATTTTATAAGAATCTTATATCTAGGAATATTTTAATGCAAGGATAACAACAAGCCCTGAGAACGTTAGGGGATGAGTATTAATTAAAAAAAAAACCCGTCTTACGGTTTTTCGATCAGCACGAGAATCTGACGCGAGTTTCACAGTTTTTACCCATCCCACAAAAGTGCTCAACGCCGCTAAAGAAGTTTTCACTTCAAAAACCTCAAAATTAAAATATAAAGTCTAGGCTCGAAAATTGGCTCATTTGATGAATTCCATTATAGCACTAGTTGACGCCCGCAACTCTGTTGTGCCATAATTCGTTTACCGCGCGGGGACCGTACATTTTTCATGGATAAAAAGTATCTTAAGTCCTTTCCTGGAACTCAAAGTGTCTCCATACCAAGTTTCAGCAAAATCGGTTCAGCGCTTTGGGCGTGAAGAGGTAACAGACAGACATCAGAAGATGTTTGTGATCATTTACAACTTTTTTTTAACAATGATTTATTTGGAGTCATTTTGCATAAATAGGATAGCAAGATGTTAAATCTTTGGTTATCATTTTATATTAAACCGCTGAACCGATTTTGCTGTTTGGTACGGAGATACTTTGAATCCCGGGAAAGGAATCAGGATACTCTTTATCCTGGAAAAATGTACGGTTCCAGCGCGATAAGCGATTTTTGGCGGCGAATTTCGTTCGTCATCTAGTAATAGACTTTTGTCAAAAAAACTTAGCAACTGGGCATATGTGTGGCTTCCTATAGTCTGTTTAGGTTTAGACTAGTCTAGTTCGTAGATAGTATGTCAGTAGGTGAGTAAAGGATTACAAGGTAGCAGCTTGACGCGTGCGCTTATATTATACTAGCTGTTGCCCACGACTTTGTCCGCGTCCACGTCAACATTTTTTTTTTCGTAAAAAAATATATCCTTTGTTACTTCTGACACCTCCAAGAGTATGTTTCAAAGTTTCATGATGATTCGTCAAGTATTTTTTGCGTGAAAGCATAACAAACATCCACGCTTTCACATTTATAATGTAAGTAAGGATTATTGCAATTATATTTAAGTCAAAATTAATTAAGGTGGCAAGCGCGTGGCCTTTTTAGTCTAGGTGCTATCTGAAAAATGTTCGCACTCTGTTCATAATTTATCATTCTATTCATATCGTAACATCACTCTATTCGTATTGTAACAAAACTATTCTTTATGTCATGATTACGATAATATTATTATTATTTTTAACAAAAAAAGTAAAACCGACTTCCAAGGTAAAAACAATAATAACATCTTTATAATATGAACTAAAAAGTATTAAATAATTTTTCCTATCTCATGGTGCCTTTTTCCGAATTCGGCTAAAACTCAACTATTTCTGTACTCAATCTTCATAATTTTGAAGTCGGTACCAGATATAGCTGAATCCAGATGCCAGAATATTTGAAACATTTGTAACTGGCACCGATATATATAACACAGCCGAACATATAACCTCCTCGTTATTAATATATATATATATATATATAACGTTCACGACGGAACTCCGTCGCACCAAAAATTGTTTATCGCGAGGGATGCTTATATTTTTCCGGGATAAGAAGTAACCTATATCCTATTCCGGGACTCAAATTATCTCTTTATGTTCAGCGGTTTGGGCGTGAAGAGGTAACATACAGACAGACGAACTTTCGCATATAATATCAATATAGAAGATTTCAAGTTATTTATCGTTAAATTGTATCGTCTTTCACATTCGCTGGCGGTGGCTGGTTTTATTTAAAACAAAATCGACGCAGAAGTGATTTAAATTATAGTCAGGACAATTAAAGGTGGCACCAGCGGTCATTAACCTTTCTAGTCTAGGAGCTATGTGAAAAATAGTCGCACTGCATTCTGTTAACTTAAGAATAAAATTGAATTCTTGTAAAGAAACTGACTATCATATTTTTTTGGAAAATATCTTGGCTACCTCTTCGTATGATAAACTCCAAAATATGAGTTTGAAGTGATATAAGTAACGCATACTGTGTTCACATCGTGTATGCGAAATACCGATATCACTCAGACTAGAAACATCTGTCACTTCATTAATTATCAATCGTGGTTTGTATAGAAAATGACAAGTTTTTTGACAGGGAGTCAATAACCGCTACAGATGGAATTCTGCGATTTGAGAATAGCCAATTATGTGTTCAGTAAATAAGATCATTTTCTCTTGCTTTCTTTTCATAACCCAGTGCGACTGATGAGTGATGACCGATATGACTGTCAAACGATCAGGTGCATTTTTTGACTCGAGCTTCTTCTGATCTCAAGTACACAATACGAGCGTCCGTATTGTGTACTCGAGATCAGAAAATGTCTTATTGGTATCCACCCAGGATCGAACCTGCACCCTCTGCGAGTGTGAACCAAAGGTCTACCCATTCATAGCCCATCAAAGCCACGGACGCTCTTTCTAGCTCTATTATTACGACAATAACTGGAGACATATTTGGACATTTCAATGTATATCAGCTATCTAAATATTAACTCAAAGGTGACTGACTGACTGACATAGTGATCTATCAACGCACAGCCCAAACCACTGGACGGATCGGGCTGAAATTTGGCGTGCAGGTAGATGTTATGACGTAGGCATCCGCTAAGAAAGGATTTAGATCAATTCCACCCCCAAGGGGTTAAAATAGGGGATGAAAGTTTGTATAATATAATAATTAATAAGGGAAGCCGCGGGCAAAAGCTCGTCGTTCTATACTATACTGTATTTCGATGGTCTGCAGTTTAGACGAATATGCTTAGTTTATCGCTTGTATTGGTCCATTATAATGTGTCAGCGTGGAGAGGCATAAGGACTAGACGTTCAAGTGTGTGGCGGCCCTAGGGCGTCCTGTCTTGGCCTACATCGCCATTGTACGTGGCTAAATGCCAACGGTTTTTAAATTATACATACCGAGTGCACTGCTCCACTAACTTACTCTGTTTTACGCCTCATTTTGCGCTAAAATAATATTATTTTTTATTAAAAATACGCTTTTGATTTTCAACACAATGAAATCTTTTGTTGTGTATTCGTCAGGGTAAACGCACAATAACGCCTCAAGCGTTATTCAGACCTATGTGCGTTTATTTTGAAAAAAAAATTAGAAAATCTAATCAGGTATAATAGTTAAACAAGCATCAAATATTAATACAATATACATTTTTAGATATTTTCATATTACTGTATGATATTATGAAGACATCTAATGTAAAATAACAATCTAGTTTCACTGTGCGTTTTAAATAAGTAGCATTATTTATTAAAAGTTGGTCCACGGGGCTTCCTCCACGTGAAAATTCACATTATATCTAAAATTGTTATATTATACCTTCTTCTTCAATCTGATCTGAGAAACGCATCAAAATCTGTCGCCGAGTTTTAAAATTCGTAACAAAATAAAAAACGGAAGGCTTCTTTGTTTTATCTATGTATAGTCTGATTAGCAAGTGCCATTTTCGTCAAAACCTGATCTCATGCACCGAAAATTATGATTTTGGTCTCATTTGATTAGAAATACCATCTAGAACATTTTATCAAAATTCCAAGAGGGGCTGAAAAAAAATGCAATAGTTATAAACAATTAAGTAAACATAAAAATAAGGGTTTGGTTTTTTTTTAATATTTCAAAAAAGTATTTAAGATAATCAAAATTTGAAAATAGATCCCTAAAGAGCAGGAAATTTCCTAAAAAAAATCTTAGATCCTGGAACCTTACCAATAATTCTTATAGCTTTAAATGAGCGGCGAAAGTAACGGTAAAAACGCGTAGTTCGGGTTTCGCGTGAATTGCTGCAATCTGCCACGCGAACTAAAAAGTATATTTTAACTGATTAAGTATTAATATAAAGAAATAAAAAAATTGGGTACTAAGTAGACATATCAATAAACAATAATCCGTCAACAAAAATAAATTATCACAATTTCTTTAAATGTTATGCTTTTGTTCATTTGTTAATAGTCACCATTTTAATATTAACATAAAAACGCTGATTATTTCTAAACAAGAAATCTAGAAAATTTTATTATTCTTTTGAGCTACTCTTAAAAGGGCTTAGAAGAGATATCCGGTGGAAAAATTCAATAATTTTGATTTTTCACTTTTTTATGAACAATCAAAGGCATTCATGAAATTTTCATGCAAATAAAGCAATTAGGGTTTTTTCATCAATAAAAATGATTATTTAAATTTTATTAGTTATAAATATAAAAATATATATTGTTATCTGACTTCTAACAACAACAAAAAAAAATAATAACAATAATTGGATACAAAAGTACCGTAATTGCTTTATTTACATGAATAATTTTGAAATGCTTTTGAATGTTAATAAAAAAGTGAAAAATAAAAAAAAATGAATTTTGTCAACGGGAATCTCTTCTTAGCCCTTTTAAGATTAGCTCAAAAGAATAATAAAAATTTCTAGATTTCTTGTTTAGAAATAATCAGCGTTTTTATGTTAACATTAAAATGGTGACTATTAACAAATTAAGAAAAGAATAATAATTAAACAAATTGTGATAATTTATTTTTGTTAACGGATTATTGTTTATTGATATGTCTATTTAGTACCCAAATTTTTTTATTCCTTAATATTAATATTTAATCACTTAAAATATTTTTTTAGTTCACGTAGCAGATTGCGGCAAATCACGCGAAACCCGAACCACGCTGTTTTACCGTTACTTTCGCCGCTCAATTAAAGCTATAAGGATTATTGGTAAGGTTCTAGGATCATGGATTTTTTTTTTTGGAAATTTCCTGCTTTTTAAGGATCTATTTTCAAATTTTGATTATCTTAAATACTTTTTGAAATATTAAAAAAAAAACAAACCCTTATTTTTATGTTTACTTAATTGTTTATAACTTTTGCATTTTTTTTTTCAGCTTGTCTTGGAATTTTGATAGAATGTTCTAGATGGTATTCCGAATCGAATGAGACCAAAATCATAATTTTCGGTGCATGAGATCAGGTTTTAACGAAAATGGCACTTGTTTACCAGAGTAGTAGTGATGATACACATATTGCATTTGATTTTATTAAATAGTATATTTCTAGGATTAAAAATACACTGCGAGAAGTTAAAAAAATGCGAATCAAGTTAAATAAGTTTCAAAATAGATCGTTGCGATATATAAATAAACAGTAATATTACATTAATATATTATAAAAAAATATATAAAACAATATTACCCCAGCTAGAGTGAAAATCTGCCCGTTTCTCCTTGAACGCTATCCGTACTTCAGCCCGGTGCTACGCGCTACAACGCCGTAGCGCCGTAGCGAGGCGCTACGAGATCGCTACGCCTGCATATTATTGCTATATTATACTTTGCTTCTATTTGCTTTTAAGGCTATATGTTATATTTTATGATAATAATTTATGTATTTTATATTTTTGAATGTTATTTAATAATGTTATTTATAGTAATTCACCATCGATATAAGTACAATTAAGCCAATAAAACCTATCTTTTTGTTGATACTTATTATCATTTTTTTTTTCTTTGATTGAGGTAAATGTCTTACAAAAATACAGTGACGATGTCTTGAGTGAAGATGACGAGACGGACGCGTGACGTCACCACCGGCACTCTGCGGCTGCGGCTATCGATCCGCCGGAGTGTCGCCGTCTCGCTCCCTCCTATCGCGATTTTATAGCCCTCTCATTCACGCCCGCTTCGAGTCTGAAAGCTTATGAAATACGCTACTAATATTTATTTTAAGTCAACCGTTCGGCTCGGCACACGTGCTTATGTTAACTCTATTTATTTATTTATAATTTAAGTTATACAACAGTTTGCCTTTTAGTTTATAGTTGGTATGCACTTAGAGATTTACAGTCGCGAAATTTTAACACTCGAAATATAAAGTAGGTTTAAACGTGAGTCATGACATGCTTTTTAATGAATTTATCTACTTAAGCGGATATGGATATATTTCATTATACACTTATTACTTACTTTTTAAAAACTGATAATGCGAAAGTGAGACTTGATTGGCATTTTAAAATATTCTAGAAATAATTATTATACATTATCTGCAATGTAATTGATAATATAAAAATTATATGGAACATATATTACTCTTAAAGCTCACTTGACGAAAAAAATAATTAGACATTAGTATTAACTACCTCTACATTATTAAAACTTCATAATATACATTTAATTTGGTTCAAATGTAATCATTGTTCGCGGATTAAAGGAAAATTTATCTCTCCATTAAAATATGATAGTAAATATTTTATTGACATTTAAATTAATATGGATATTTTAAAAGTAAATCAAAGGGTTGAATAATCATCCCATAATAATAGATGATTTTATGACATTAGTAGATGGTTACCGAAACTTCGTAGCCTAAAAATAATGTTTATTTTACAGAAACAATAAACATATTATTATACATTCCCAGGGCTAAAAGTATCTTTATACCCTTTACCTAAATCAGTACAGTAATTTAAAAAAATCAAACTGAGAAAGAAATAGACTGCAAATCATTTGAAACTTTCGAATGAAAGATTCTGAACTGTATTTTGTTATTGTATCTATATGTGAGACAAATACAATATAAAAATTGTTGTACATTTATTAAAATATTAAAAATATATATACATCGTGTAACGAAACAAAGTGATAATTCTTCAGGGTATGAATTGGTCGACTATTTTTAAATTATTTTATGGGGAAATTCATGACGTTGGGGCATTTTTCATAGAAACATAGAAGTCAAAAAACTTTTTTAGCACCGCTACTTTCAAAGTGAACTTTATAAAGGGACACACATTACACACTCTAAAGTAATATCACTTTGTTTTGTAACATCCTGTTTAATACGGTAGCAAATAAATATAATATATCATTTCAAAAATTATGATTATGGCTAAAGTCTAAAATTCCCTGAATTTGGATGTGCATCCGTCGTAAGTGCGCGTAAAACATGTCCTTGAAATCATGTCGCCCACTTCGCTATTGCATCGTTTTGTTGCGGCGTGTTTTCTGATTTCTATTATCTCGCAAGATGTATACTGCTTTTATATACGGAGCGTGCGTAACGAAAATTCTGCGAACCTGTGCCGCCAATCCGTAACTTGTACCCATTAACTTGACAACCTATAGTTCTTACACTATACCCACCCCTACTATGTTTACATTCATATCAAAAACTATCGAAACGTAGTCAAGGAAAGTAATAGACTGGCAAGTTATGGAAAATAATTTATTGTAATCAAATAAAGCCACACGCGATGTTGCATACGAGCGTGCGGGGATATTGATTGGCCGGACGACCACAAGGTCAACACTTGCCCAAGGATCTGGGACACGCTACTGTGACGAGTTGCTGCTAGTGGTGACGTCACTTGACACTTGTTTTTTTTTAATACTTAAAACACAGTCATTTTGCAAAAGGTATTATTTACGTTATTGGGAGTTTTTATCGTTGCCACCTCCAAAAATAACGTATATTTTTGTGGCTTCAAACTTTATTAAACGTTGTTGAAAAATATTCTTAGGCCGTGTTCCACCTACAAGACAACTGTCGCAAAAAGTGTCTGACAGTTTGTCTGACAGCAGCTTGCAAGTGTAAACCCCGTAGCAAGTGCTGTCGCAACAATTTGTCAAGCGCTTCCTGCGAGTAGTTGCGACAGCATGTCTAAACATGTCTGCGAGGACTCGCGACAGATCTCGCTGCGGGTCACCGCAGATATACGGTCTAGTTTCGTATGGCATTTATCCGCAAGCTTCTCGCACGACATTTATTGCAGCAATAAATTGCATGAATTTGTATGAAATGTAAACAATATTGTAAGAAACTCCCGCAAGAATTCCGCGAGTTTGCTTGCAGGTGGAAACACGGCCTTAGTACATTTAGATATTTGAAGCGCCTTAAGTATAGTCGCAATTTTTCGGCAAGCGCACTTTTTTGTGATACTAGAATGATAAATAATGAATAGCTTCTAAGACGATTTTGGTAGACCGTATCGATGCCTGTCATTGAACCGAAGCTACGCAATTTTATAACGCCCGAGTGTCACAATAATTATCATAGACATGCTTTTTATGGAACAGAGATTGTCTATGTCTATGATACTCGAAATACATAAACACGATTGGTGAGAGATCAGGCACAGGACCGACTTTTACATGCCCATCCGACGCATGGAGCATCTTACTAGGTTATCGGCCTGCAATAACATTGTGAAAATCGAACCTATGAACTCCGAGATCAGCCAAGTTTTAAATCATAAGAACGTCAAAATGTATGTAGGTTCGTAGATTCATGGTAGACATGTACAATTAAGATGACCAGGGTCGTTCTATTTTTTCGGTCCTATTTGGCCATTTTTGTAGAATCGATTTTTTTTAAAGATATTACGATAAAATTTTGTATGTAGGCTTGTGTACGTATACTTACTGTAATCCCTGAATTGCCTTAATCTGCTATGTATATATACGCTACAAGTAGATGGATGGTAATGATGCAGTGGACGGTAATGAAAAACGATAGGATGGAAATGGGAAAAATTGGATGGAAATGAAAAACACTAATAAAACACACTTTTCTTGCACTTTTTCCACTATATTAATGAAATGAAAAACGGTTCTATGGAAGCGAAAAAAATGAAAAGAGTTGATGTTAGTTGAACATAATACTTTAATCTTCTAAAATAATATATGATATATTATATTTTAATTTAAGTCTAGGATACTTGCAAAAAAGTTTTAAACAAAAATAATATGACACTTTTGTAAAAAGTAGAAAAAAACATAAAACTTAAGATAATACTTTCTAAAAAATGTCAACCAAACTTTGGTTTTTCTAGTTGAACACAATCACAACTCCTTGTACTTGACTTAAGTATTAACTGGCTAGATATATTTAGGAAAACAATATTACATACAAGAAACAGTTTTACAATATCACAATCCTATGCCATTTAGCGGACACTAGTGTTAGTAAACTTTAGAACATAAGATAACAAAAACAATAACACTTTTAACATTAACAAGTGATAAATAAAGTTATGTTTAGTAACAATATTATGTATTCTGAACTTACAACAAATATTTTTTTAAATTCTTTAAAAATAGTTCAAAAATCTTAATTAATATTATGTTTAATCAGTCATTTGTAAAGTACTAGTAATAAGTAGTAATTTAAAGGAAAATATTATACCTGATCTTAAAAAATCACATTAAGTTTAATTATTATGAGATCAACATTTATAATATATAATATTATTCCAAGTTATATTTTCCATCAATTTTTTCCAATACAACTTGTGCTCGTCGGCTCATTGAAGGCTCCAGAAGCACATCTTTGATAGAGCGTAAATCTACAGTATCTAAATCATGTTCAACAGGCCATGTAAAAGACAAATTTTTTACGTGTCTTAAAAATGTTACTGTATATTCATTCTCTTGAATGTCAGTGACTTGCCCTGTGTAATTTTTATACTTTTCTTTCACTTTATATTCTACAACTACCCAAGATCCAATAGTTATTATTTTCTTAGGTTCTTTATCAGATGTTGAATTGTTATTTTGTCCGTGCAGAATATTTTCTATATCTTTAGCTTCACACTGAAAAGCAGACTGAGAATTACTGGCTTTCTTGACTTTATTTACTTCTTTTAAGGCTTCTTGTTGTGCGTCATTTTTTAAGTTACCGGTAATCTCACATAACATATTATAACCAATTGCTTCATCTGTTGGTTTACTGTTATCTACCAGTTGATAACCTAATTCATTACATGGGGGCTTAATTATAGCCTGAGATAGTATTTTAATTCTAGATGGCTCTGCTGCAGTGGCTCCTGGGAAATAATTTGAGCTTGAAGCTGAATATATTGAAGGATTCTTACGAAACTGCCTCAGGTCCTTCCTTTCTTTAGGCACATCACTCTCGCGCTCACGTATTGTAGACATTTCGTTAAATACACTCAAATCTCCTAGATGTTTGTTGTGCTGACAAGGAACAAAGCTGTCTCGACATGAAAAACAACTCATTGATCGAAATACTACGTTACAAGGAAAATCTGATGACCATAGCACCTGGTGAACTTTTGTAGTCCCTTTAAATGCAAGGGATAACAAAAAATTCAACATTAGCAACGTTCTTCTGCACTACTTCGACGAATTCTTCAAAAGAACTTACATCTCCTCCATATTTTACATGTCCGTCTGCGGTTCTCTTTACCACTGCACCAACCCCATCAGGAGCTCCTTTGCCATGTCCGGCTTCCAAAAATGACCAGGTTACTTGGCGAAGTGTCGGAAACTGTTCCTTCAATTTTGTCAGCATAAAGAAGATGTATCTGTTGCGGTATTGGCTGGAAAGGGAGTCTGACACAAAATGAATAGTAGTTAGCGATGGAACTAACTTTTGTGCTAACTCTATTACTGGTGTTAAATGTGCCCAAATAGCAGAAGCTTCGTGATTGAGACATTGACTCATAGAACAAAATGATTTAGTTGCTTGAGATTTGTATTCATCTACATAATACATTACGCCTGTGTGTAGTGAAACTTGTCCTCTACTACCGCCGAAATGGAAGGATTGAATTTCCTCGTGGTACTTAAGGCAGAAGTTCTCACTAAAGTCAACGTGGCATATTACTTCGTTTTTGCTCCAAGGTTTTCTTTAAGATCTTTTATGGCAGTGTACTGTGCGACTATGATTCTCTGGTGTTTGAAGAGTATGTTCAATAACAGCTCCAGCTTTTGTATTATTTTTCGGGGACTATTTTCTTGTTTTTTCTTTATAACCACATTTTTGAATAGTTATTTTCCATTTTTAGCCGTATATTTTTGTTTTTCGGAAATCCATTCGTAGTATGTTATAGGTTCACTGTCATTAAATTCATTATAGTGCAGAACTCGTCGGTTACACGTGTGGCAGGACCTTCCCAGTCAATCATCGGCTCGTGAGTCGCAACAGAGGCTTTCCAACACTTCAGTGACTGAGCACTCGTTAATTATTTGTGCCTTTTTTAAGGATTTTATTAGAAGCTCAGTATTGGCGTGAATTCTGCATTGACAAGTGTCTCTTTGGTTATTTGGATGGACTACCCAGAATGGTCGCTATCTGCAAAAGACAGAGTAGCTAATTTGCTTACAATATTTGTTGTGAAGATTTTTTAAATTATCTGCGAGGTATTTTTTTTTTTGTTTTTTTACTCCACCTCTTTTAATGTATTTTTTTTCCTGCGGAAATCTGGCTGTTCAAGTCTTCGTCAAAAAAACTGTGCACTTGCCGGTTTAGTTGAGTTATTTCTTTTCTTTTATTTTTTTCTGAAACAACTTTTTTAAGTGCGAAGGGTAATTTCGAAAAAAGACGATGTTGTTTAAATTTCTCTTTGTTTATAGTGCTCTGAGCAAGGTTTCTTTTATCTTTTTTATCGCAGCTACTATAATTTTGGAAAAAACCTTTGGCTGTATTTTCTGTGAAAATCAGCTTCTTTTTAACTTCTTCTACTTTCTTTTTGTCTCTTGCTTCTACTAATATTTGATCAACTTTTTTTCCACTGTATCTTTTGATTGTAGAACTTTGGTTTCCTTCCTATATTTACGCAGTACAGCACATTCATATTTTAGGTCCATTAATTCTTTATTGATTTTCATGTTGTCGTACCTCATTCGTCGTAATCTTTGACTTAACATTTGAATAGTTTTAGTATCACTCGACGGCTGATGCGACATAGGCGTTGTATCTACGGTTGAAACTAAATCTAATGGATCTGTAGACGGTGGGTTATGGCTGGGTTGATTTTCATGTTGTTGATCCTCTTCAAATTCACACTCTGGCGGGGAGTTTTCTACAAGGATGCGTTCAATGTTGTTTTGATCTTTTTTTCTATTTAAGTAATTTAATGAATTTTTCTTCCAGCGACGTCGCTGTTCTCTCTGCTCTCTTGCAGATATTTCTTTTATGCTCAATACGATCTTTTTTTCATTTTCATTAAGATATCTTTCTCTTTCCTTTTCTTGGTAAATTCTATAAAGCTCAGGGTTGTTTTTTATTTTCTGATATTTATTTCTCGTCCGTATCCGATCTTTAGCTAACTTTTCCTCCTTCGTAGCTTTTTTATTTGTATTAGCCATATTTATTTGGCGAATACCTAAAAAAAAAAGAAATGCTTATTAACACCGTCATGCAGTATCCAGTCGAAACAAACACATACCTTCTCTACACTCAATCAATAATAAAACAATTGAAATAAAAAGAACGAAACATTATTTTTCATTTCCATCCAAATCTGTCCATTTCCATCCCTTTTAAAATCGGAAGGAATGGATGGAAATGAACTGGATGGAAATGAAGTTTTGGCAGTTAATTTAAATTTTTGCCGGTTTCTTATATTTTTCAAGGCCATGCGACATACCTTTAAAAGGTGTTTCGATAGCCTTTCCCACAATGTATTATTAAAAGCACTATTAACAGAAGTAATTAAAATAGGCAAGGGATGGTAATGAAGGCTTACCTGTGACAAAACGAGAATTTGGAACTTAAAATTAAACTTTCTCCGAGAAACAATGCGCACGTCATTCCACGTTAAGAGCACACGGCAGACTGGGGCGCGGGGGACGCGATACATGTTTGGACGTGCATCGACAGATGCGGATTTGGTCAAAAATATAAAAACCATTTGCTTGGGTGGAAACGAAATTTTTCGCGTGACAAAATTAAAATGTCCGTTCTCTCAATGTTGAAGATGCACTAGGTCATCCTTAAGTTTAAAATGTGAAATCTTAGTATTTAAGTTAATGTAAAAGTACAAAACATAACAACATTACTTGCGAAAAGTCTTAGGAAATGGTGTCTATACCTAGAAAACTGGGATTGTATGGTAGATGGAAGTGAAATTTGGGCTATTTGATGTTTCATTACTTTAAAATTAATTATCTTATGATAATAAGCAGTATGTGGCAAAGTAGATCACCATAGACGTAACATTTTGAAAGTATTTGATCGAGAAATATAATTTCGTAAATATCGAATTTTGATCTAGAAAGCAAATGGGACCGAAAAAACAGAATCACTCCACAGCCTTATTTTACAATCCATCAAGATAAATAATAATATAGTAGGGGAGGGCAGGGTGCTATTTGTGTAGTCACTCGAGCGTCATGGAGACCTAGTAGGTCTTTTACGTTAGGTAAAACTGATAAAAAAATAATAAGAGCGTTTTTTAATTTTAGCGGTAGGTTCAGAAACTGCAGCCATTTTAAAGTTTTGAAAAAGAAAATATATTCAAAAAATTTCTTATTTAGGTAAATTGTAAATATATTTTAGACAACAAGGACTAAATCATTTAGTTTTGTGCAAAATAAAATATCTGCGAAGCTTAGTTAGGAAAATATTAAGCTTTATTTTTTTATATTTTAAAATGTCCCTATAGGCTTACCTAACCTTTGAATCGTCAGTGCTTTATATGGAAGCTTCTTTTGGGTATACTAAACGTCCCCTATCTTAATCTGACAGATCCGATAACATTTCAATATTTAAAAAAAAATTAACCCACCACGTGAGAAATCTGATTTCTATACCGTGATAACTAGACACATGTCGGAAGCCTATACAAGCTTAATCTGACACGCTCGAGCTACTCCCGAAATCCCTTCTTCCCCTCCCCAACTATAAGATGAACGACTAAAATGCAACCGAAAGGGCGTTTTCACACTGCGACGATAACGACACGACACGATACCACAGAATAGATAAGGGCCACCGCACATATTATACAATTTCAAGTTGTGCATTCAATACTAAGTGACAGATTAGAATTAGGAAAACATCATTGATCATACCTTGCATTTTAAACTTCGATATTATCCAGATAAATTTTAATGAAAAAATCCAGATAAAAAGGTGATAATAATCCATATTTCCATACTAATATTTTTTTATTATTATGTGATTCGGGGCCGTCACGATGAAGTTCTCCAATTAAATTGTGACACTACGCAATTTAGTTTGTACGATAGTCGGCCAACTTGAAATTGTATAATATTATGTGCGGTGGCCCTCTATTCTGTGGTATCGTGTCGTGTCGTTATCGTGCAGTGTGCAAACGCCAAATGGATACAAATCACGATTGTAGTGTGTAATAATAGTGACCACACGCTGTAACTTGAGACATGTGTCGCATCGTCTGATACGTTACAAAAGTGACCTGCTAGACAGAAACAAAACATTTTATAAATGGAAAATCATTATACACAGCGTGGATTTATTTGTAAAGAGCTAATGTCTCTATACTAAAATATTTTGACCCCTCATAAGCTTTGTTTCTTTCGTTGTTTGCATTATTTATCTCATATTGTTGGCCATGCATTACTTAAAATAAAGACAATTACTGATAATTTATTTAGAGAGGTTATCAGAGATGACAAAGTCAATACTATTATAATCTGTATGTGACTGTGTATGGCTCGTCAGTCGTGTCGTGTAGACCTCAAAAGGGTACACAAATATTATTCACAAGTATATATTTTTGGTATACCTGTATATACTGTCTTTAATGGAACTTGTACGGTAACGTAACTTCTTAATTTTAACTTGTACCCAATTAAGAAAGTTTTATAAGCTAGCTCTGTAATGGTACACTAGATATTAACTACCCGTCACCGTACATCTTGCAGTCATAAAAACTATAATAATAATGTCTTTTTCCTTGATTCAAAATGTTTTTGTTTAATTTTAACGGGACTCGCTTTCGCTTTGTTTTAAATATTTTTTATTAAAAGTAATGATAATCATTTATACCACATACTGCGTTTAGACAAAATAATTGAAGACGTGAGTGGAAGAATCGAACAAGTAACATTTGGTAACATTCGGACAATAACTAATTTTTTCCCTACGAATAATAAAAAACTACGGAAGAGTAACTCCGTCAAAAAACATGCTCCAAAATACTTGTCAAAAAAGTGTACCTTAGGTTCACTTTTCATACATTAGGTGACCTTGAGCGGTATAAAGGCTGACGTTACATGACAGTTCGAATGGAACCAAATTTAAAACTGTATTAGTATGGGAGTTACGTTTCCTGGTTTTATTATTCGTAGTTTTTTCCCTAATTATTTTTATAAAACTTGTAACTTATCTGTTCGAGACTGTATTCGCCCATAGGTTTTCGCCGCTGGCTCAGATCGGACTCGAAGACCGAGGCTACACCGGTAATCTTGCAGAGCGGGGGCGTAAATAAAACACACGAGAGTCGAGGAGAACATTGCTCCCGAAACGCACCTCGCTTACCTGGCTCGGGCGAATGCCATATAGTAAGCCGCTCCGATTCGCATGTTTTCTGTCTCACTTTTGCTATCGGAGACGGCTATTTTTCCCCTATTTTCCCCATTTTCCGTGAGCCAGGTAATTAAAACGCGTTTCGGGAGATTATTTATTCATCGTTCCACAATATGTACCTTAATCTAAGTATCACCACTTATATTTTAACGTAATTATAGCTAAGTAAACATAAAAGTTAATAGAATTTGCACATTTTTACACACAATTTTCTTAATATTTTCCAAACTACATATGTTACACAACTAATTTTTCCTGTATTTATTAGATAACTTATTAACTTATTAAATTAACTATATTTTATCTCTTAGGGAGCCACAGATTTAACGTAATTTACTTTTTAAAGTCTATTTGTAAAAACACTGATTTGCACTGAGTCTATTTCTCACATTTCACTTTAATTAGTTTATATGCACTCACTATACGTTTTTCGGGAGCGAGGCCGCTGTCCTCAACATTATCTATTTCATAACCTAGTTAATGTATCTGGCAACACATATAATCCATAGTGTTTCTATTTCAAATAATTTTTCCGGCCCTAAAGCCTCCATTTAAGCAAAAAAAGGGAAGTTTTTTCATGTTACTTACCTTATTCTTCCACTCACGTCTTGATTTCTATGTTGAAAAGTGTGTAAAAGAGTTGTGTGTTATCAAAATGACCAATATTCAGAGCATTTTATATGCACAGTGCAGCCAAAAACGGTTGATATTTGCACAGTTTGCACTAATTAACCGACTGTGAATTTATGCTACATACTTATTGCGTTTAGACAAAATAATTCTATGTTGAAAAAGTGTGTAAAAGAGTTATCAAAATGAGCAATGAGCATTTTTATGTGAACAGTGCAAACCATAAAGTTATTATACCTAGCGGAATGGAGAAACAAAGGCCTGAACAAGCGAGATGTGACTATCAGTAACACTTCGTGGTAAAAAGAGACGTGTGATACATGACAGCAAGATTAATTTTTTTCATCTGTTTGACGTCCAGTCGGCACTTATCGGCACGTTGACAATTTAAGTGTATACGTTCACAAATGTTTATACACAGATGTAAATCAATTTCGGTTTCGTTTGACAGTTTGAGATTGTTGCTCTTTTCCGCTAGGTTATTAACTTTATGGTGCAAACAGCCAAAAATATTTGATATTTGCACCAATAACCCACTTAATTTAACGTGAATACACAGTAGCGCTCTTAAGCAGTATATTAAGCTTTGATGTGCCTTAGTAAGTGTGTCAGTAATAACTCGGCGCGAAGTAGGTTATGTTATGAATTAATGCGCCTGGCTAAGTTAGATCGTCGTTGTAAGACAAATTCTAATCCGGAAAAGGTAAATTTTGATTTAATCTGATACTTCCATACTAATATTCATACTTCCATACTAATATTATAAATGCGACAGTGTGTCTGTTTGTCTGTCCGTCTGTCTGTCTGTCTGTCTGTCTGTCTGTCTGTCTGTCTGTCTGTCTGTTACCTCTTCACGCCAAAACCGCTGAACCGATTTTGATAAAATTTAGTATGGAGATACTTTGAGACCCGAGAAAAGACATAGGATACTTTTTATTCCGGAAAAATGTACGGTTCAGCCGCGATAAACGAATTTTGGCGCAACGGTGTCGGGGGCGTCAACTAGTTACTTTAAATATATTTACTAGATGATGTCCACAAATACCGTTGCGCGAAAAATAGTTTATCGCGCGGGAACCGTACGTTTTTCCGGGATAAAAAGTATCCTATGTCCTTTCCCGGCTTTCAAAGTATCTCCATACCAAATTTCAGCAAAATCGGTTCAGCGGTTTGGGCGTGAAGAGGTAACAGACAGACAGACAGACACACTTTCGCATTTATAATATTGGATAATATCATAATACCGTTTGTGAGTGTATCAGTTTTTACTTCTTCACGCAAAAATATAGATAAGCGTGAAATATCACGCTTATCTATATTTTCGAAAAAAAAAGGTAAAAACTAATAAGTTTAAGTTCTGGTTTAATGTTACTTTCTATCTAAAAGTTATTTTCTGGCAGCGGACATTTTTTGCACAAGTTTAATGAATAACGGATATTAGACGCAACGCACGTGCAGCTCTTCTGATGTTGCGAGTGTCCATGGGCGACGGTAGTTGCTTACCATCAGGTGACCCGTTTGCTCGTTTGCCCCCTTATTTAATAAAAAAAAAAAAAGAAAGGACCTTAAAAATATAGAGGTTATATTATGTTCGTCACATATAACCTCCTCCTTTTTGAAAGTCGGTTAATTAAAACAAAGACTACTATAATTGCACTCAACTTAAGCCTCGCGACTTATGAATTTGTTTATTTTTACATTTTTATTTTATTTACCTATTTATTGGGGATTTAAGAAAATTGTCTAGAAAAAAAAAGGTATATAGGTTAATGGTTGGTTAAGATTAAAACTGAGCATTTTATTTTAATAGTTATTTTAATAACGAATTTGAAGGCCGAAAACGCGTTGCGATATTTCAGTCTCCTCATTTCTATTGTGTAAGTCTAGTGGCAACTTATTTTGTAAATTAATCCTGCGATCGCAGATTCTTGGAAATGTTATTGTATTCTATTGTTGTCGCGATCACCGGTGCTCTTATGGGGCTTGAAGGATTAAGTAAGTAAATAAGCGTAAATTCAGCACTTATAATACTGTGTCATAATATAGCTGTTAGTTTTCTGAATAAAATAAAATAAATAAATAAATAAATAATAATATTCGCCGAAAATTATGCACGTATATTCAGCTGCGGATATTCTATCGCGTAATTTTTATCTCGCTCTGTTATGGAGTATTCATCAGCGATATTTAATTATTACTCAACTTTCATAAAAAAAAAACTATCAAGCTATTTTTTTGTAAATAGCTTCACTTTGATAAGATGAACAACATTTTTATTTGCGAAAAATCACGAAAGTGGTAGCTATCAATATACGAAAAATCAGCTCGTTAGGGTTCCGTTAGAGGGTTGACTACTGAACCCTAAAACGGAACCCTAACAATCAGATTTTCTGTATATTGATAGGTTAATAGTTATATAATTTAAGAATTACAAATAGAGCAGTCCATATTTTAGAACCATCAAGTCAAAGTATGAAATCCTTTCTATTTCTGACTAGCTGTCCCGGCAAACGTTGTTTTGCCATTTAAAGTATTTCTTCTTTTGTCCCCTAATACGGGTGGGGGGAAAAATTATATACACCAGATGTTAAGTTAAAAAACACAGTTAATAATATTATGAAGTAAGTTCATTAAAGAAAAAATTTTGATACAAAATCTGACCCCCTGTTTGGTCCCCTTAGAGGGGTGGGGGGGATTTTTATACACCATATATTGAGTTGGAAGAATACAAATATATCTGCGAAAACCGTATGCAAATCGGATCAGTAGTTTTCGTGTTAAAGAAAAAAGTTTGATACAAAATCTGACCCCCTCTTTTGTCCCCTTAGAGGGGTGGGGGGAAATATTTTTATACACCAGATGTTAAGTTGGAAGAAGACAATTACATCTGCGAAAACCTCATTAAAATCGGATCAGTAGTTTTCGTGTGATGCTGGAACAAACATACAGACAGACAGACAGACAGCCAGACAGACAGACAGACAGACAGACAGACAGACAGACAAAAAAATTAACCACAGTTTTGGCTTCTATAGCGATGTAGTGACACCCCGCGCTTATTATTTTTTAAATATCTTAAATGTACAGAATTCTTATTTCTACAGTTTTATTATATGTATAGATAGCTACCACTTTCGAGATTTTTCGCAGATAAAAATTGGCCCGGGAGCCAGGTAAATTTTTGGTCAATGATTTCCTCCGGGGCGAAACTTTGTACAATGCAAAAGAGACTTATACTATGAATATTAGCGACCGTCAGCTGTGACTCCGTGGGTGGGGTGGGCACTGGGCAGTGGCAGCCTCCTACCCATGAAGAAAAAAAATTTCAGTCATTTCCTCTCATTTGAAAATTTATCAGAGTATAGTTTATGCAGTATTTTGAAAGAAAAACATAGTCAACTGACGGTGGATTATACGTCAGCTGGCTCCTTGAAAATGAAAAAAATATATATTTTCAATGATTTCCTCTCAGCTAAAAATTTACCTGGTAATCGTTTATAATATGCTACTATGAATGAAAATTAATGTCAGCTTGCTGTATCTTAGTGGAAAGTTTGTCAGCTGGTACCTTGAAAGGTGTAACGCAACAGCATAATATCTATACCTACTAAAACTTATCAGCTGATGACTTTTCCACTGACCTACAGCTAGCTGATTTTTTTATTGTTTACTAGAGTATTTTAACAATACTCTGATAAATTTTCAAATGGGAGGAAATGGCTGAAAAAAATATTTTTTTCTTCATCTTTGGGAAGCTGCCACTACCCACCCCACCCACGGAGTCGCAGCTGATGGTCGCGAGTATTCATAGTATAAGTCTCTTATTCATTTTACGAAGTTTCGGTTGGGAGGGACTTGGTCATGAAAATCTGTCACTGGCTCCAAAATGTTGTTTGTCTTATCAAAATGAAGCTACTCACAAAAAATTAGCTTGATACTTAATCAAAAAAATTTTGTTCTAGGGCTCCCGTACCTACTATAATCGAAGTAATAAGTGTACGGCAGTTAGTTTGTATAAAAATAGACTCGTAAGCTTCGATTGAGTATTTAGCGATTCCCTTTGAGCGCGCAGTGAAAACTGTATCGATGACAGCTCGGTCATTTTTGTAGGGAAATTGCCCCATATCCGCCGCCCACGAGCCCCGATCGGCTCGTGATTGACAGTACTATTTGCTCCTGGATTTGTGTTTGAAGCAGGAATTCCATGATTGACACACACAAGTTGGGTTTACAGAGAGGTTTTTAGTTTGCTACAATTTTGATCAAAGTTTAAAAACTTTGATGGATGACAGGAAAAGCGTCTTTATGCACTGAGATTGCAAATAACACTTTATTGATTTGGGAATACCTACGCATTATTAATTTGGGAATACTTCTCTACTACTATACTATACTATACTATACTATACTATACTATACTATACTATACTATACTATACTATACTATACTATACTATACTATACTATACTATACTATACTATACTATACTATACTATACTATACTATACTATACTATACTATACTATACTATACTATACTATACTATACTATACTATACTATACTATACTATACTATACTATACTATACTATACTATACTATACTATACTATACTATACTATACTTTTATTACCATTGAACATTTTTCATCGTTATCTTACCGTTCTGTTTTAACAAGTTCTTCAAGAACTTACAACGGAGCCATACCTACTGACGTGGTATGAAGTTTCCATAAATTATTATTATTATTATTTATATTATGTTTATACATATAAACCTTATGGTGCGCAAAGCAAATATACGCATTTCATTTTATTCGAGTTTCGTTTGTTTACATTAGATCAAAATAGACGGAGTGTAGGTGCAATACGATAACATCGAACAGTATACTATGAAGATAACAACGTAAACAATTATTATAGGGGATAATAACAAAATATCTTATCAGCTAGGGCCTGATAACGAGTGTTATTAAAGCTGCAATACTATTTATTATACTGTGCTTTATAACAATGGCTCCCACACTGGTTTCGGTGACGGTTATTGTTTTGCATTGATGGAAACTATTTTGGTATTACAAGGAACTGTCACTACTGTCAGTTAAGGCCGGTTAACACGTATTAAGTAGTTAAGTAGTAAGTAGTAACTAAATTCTAATTATTGTCATCTAGTTTAGTACTTACTAAATTTTAACTTCCTACTTGCTACTAAATTTTGTATTTACATGCAATTAACAGCTTAAAATTAAGTTAAAATTTAGACAACTACTTCTCAACTTAATACGTGTAAACCAGCCGTTACAAATTCGACTTCTTTACGAATGTCACTTGCTCAAAAGTGACAGAAGTTTCGTGACTGACTTCAATTGTCATGGCTGTGACTGATAGATAACCTACCGTGTAGAGCGTGACTGACGGTTGCATGAAGCTGATTGACGAAAATCTGGATATTTTGATTTTTGCTTCATGCAACCATCAATCACGAATTTTGAGTGAGTGTTGTCACATCTGACAAAATTGTAAAAAAAATTAGAAACGTATACCTTTGAAAATGTTGGGTTTGACTGACATAAAACTGAAGAGAATTGAGTGACCGTCTACCATTCGTCAGTCCATCAGTCACCATCAGTCAAACATAATTCATGATTGACGGAATTGACTGTCGCTTGCATGAGCTTGTAATGGATGCCTATCGGCTATCACGGTGCGGGCCAGCACAATCTCTCTATTCTTATTATACTCTCTCTTCTTTACTCTCATAGCCCCATCGCTTTTCGTCATGTCGAATTATCTGTCCCACTAGCTATGTCCACATTATGCAATTTCATCTTCAATTTTCGTCATCTTCTTTTTATTCAACTTTCGTTTGGCATATTCAATAATTGAATGCGTCAAAATCCACCCGCGTTGAAAGAAAAGTGTCATAGCGAGCGCTACGATTTCAACGCGAGTCACGGGCATGCCTCACGTTCGCTGTTAACTGCGCTATAGCGCATGCCCTTGATGAACAAAAAAAGGCCCAGTGTGGACAAAGCTACTGACCGACATGGGTACCGGCAGGGGAGTGCCAGGTGGTGCACTTGCACCGCTTGGGAATCTCGGGATCAACAGGAATTATTGAAATAAAAAGCATTTTGTAACCCTATAACCATGCCGTACAATGATAAGTTGTAATGTTTCGGCACTAAATGTATTTTGTTGACGTAAATAGACAGTCAATATTGTTCGTAAAAAAAACGGTTGTCTGTAAAGTCGGTTTACTGACGATAGTTGAACGTGACAACGTCATAAGCCGCGTACTGACCAAGCGAGCCGTCTCGCGCGGCAGTCGTGCGCGGCAGTTGCTCGGTCGGTCAGGACGTGGCTCGCCCGAAGCAAACGCATGCGTTGCCTCGCCCGAGAGTGCCGCGGCCCGAGCCGAGCGTTGTCGGTTTTTGTCGATGCTCAAAGGCGCCTCAGTACGTTTGCCGCGCTCACTCAAGACGGGAGTGTTTTGCCTCGTTTATTCGTTGCGTGTTAGGACTTTGCGTCATGGATAAAGAGCAGTGTTTTAAACTAGTACAACTATATGGTGATTATAGACGACTTTGGGATGCGCAATGTCCTGATTACACAAATAGGGGACTAAGGGAAGATGCATGGAGAAATAAGCCAGGAAATGAACCTTCCAATAGCTGAATTATGGAAAAAAATTGAGTCTTTACTAGGGTCTTATAGGAGGGAAAAGTCGAGAGAAAAAAAAAGACGGGTTGCACACCGGGAGTGCCGGCAGAAGTTAAAACTTGATTATTAACGTTGTGCATTATTTTTTAACCCATTTTTTTATAAAAATCGATTTAAAAAAAAATAATTAAAAAAAAACGATCGTTTTAATTAATTAATCGAAACCCTTACAATCGATTAAAAAATATCGACAATCGAAAAAAAAAGCTGCTGTCAGACAGACTGTCAGACACTTCTCGCGACAGTTGTCTTGCAGGTGGAAACGCGGCCTTAATCAGCGCGTCTGCTAAAGAACTCATTTCCCCGACTGTACATTTCTGCTATACAACTCATTTCCCCGACTGTACATTTCTGCTTAGCACAATTTTCCCCGACTGTACATTTCTGCTAAACAACTCATTTGGCCGACTGTACATTTCTGTTAAGCACAATTTTCCCCGACTGTACATTTCTGCTAAACAACTCATTTTCCTCGACTGTACATTTCTGCTTAGCACAATTTTCCTCGACTGTACATTTCTGCTAAACAACTCATTTCCCCGACTGTACATTTCTGTTTAGCACAATTTTTCCGATATTTTGCCTCCATTTTGCCCCTATCTTGGTCGAAAACCCCCTAAATCTAGGGGGAAATCCCCTGATCTGGCAACACTGTCAGCTGGCTCGGCCGTACGCCGGCCGCCTCGCGCGGCATGCGCCGCGGCAAATGTCCGAGGCATCCGCGCGAGGCGGCTCACTTGGTCAGTACGCGGCTATAGCCTTAACCCCTCAGTTCCGGGAAAAATCTATGCAAAAAAGTTGGCAGGTCAATGTGCAAAAAAAATATGGCGCCCGGCCTACCCTCTTTGTAAAATTAATGTAATATCCTTACATACAATCCATATTTTATGTTTGTGTGAACTACATCTATATATAAAACTCAAAGGTGATTGACTGACAGATGATCTATCAACGCACAGCCCAAACCACTGGACGGATCGGGCTGAAATTTTGCATGCAGGTAGATGTTATGACGTAGGCATGCGCTAAGAAAGGATTTTGATAAATTCCAACCCCAAGGGGTTAAAATAGGGGATGAAAATTTGTATATAATAATACTTCTTAACGCGAGCGAAGCCGCGGGCAAAAGCTCGTTATAATATATGTTAAATTTCAAGCCATCATAATAAAGTATTTAGTCCGATGTGATATTAGTTTCTCAATTATAAACTTTCGAAACTATAATTATTAGTGACTTGTTCAGAAGAAACAATTGAATACTTTATTCTTCATATATTAAGTCATACCTTGACACGTAGGAAATAGAGCACAATTTTGAATAGCCGAAATAATACTAATAGCTCACAGATTGTTTATTTATTTTTCATTCAGAGTGTGGTCAATGTATCAAAGGTCATAACTAACCTAACTTCTTCATACAAAAGTATTCTCTAAGTCATCGAAATACGTAATATAATCGAAACAAAGAGCGCGGCCCAGGTGGGCCTTACGGTTGTTGAGAGACTTGAGAGTGTAAATGGAACGCCTCAGAGCTGTCAGCGAGGTAACGCCGCATGAACTGTCATGTTTTTCGGGCGCGCACCCCATATCGAATTATAAAACGTTATCACGTCAAAAGTAAAAAGAAAAGAAATAAAAGTAAAATCTGCACCCCTTGGAAAATATTTCTGCCGGCGCCCATGCTGACCGATATAATCAGGTAGGAGTTAGGACCGACTTTTAACATGTCCATTCGACGCATGGATCATCTTCCTTGTTGCACAATCAGGTGATCAGTCTCAGTCTCAGCCAGTCTCAGTCAGTCACAGTCTGAATTGTTCGCAACTAAAAACTTACAAACAACTTTTTTATAGTACGGGAGCCCTAGATTTTTTTTTATTACTATCAAGCTATTTTTTTGTGAGTAGCTTCGTTTTGATAAGACGAAAAACATTTTTATTTGCGAAAAATCTCGAAAGTGGTAGCTAACAGAGATAGAAAGGATTTTATACTTTGATTTGATGGTCCTAAAATATGGACTGTTTTATTTGTAGGACAATGTTACTCTTAAATTAAATAACTAATAACCTATCAATATACAAAAAATCTGCTCGTTAGGGTTCCGTTATAGGGTTCTGTAATCAACAAAACTTGGTTGACTACTGCACCCTAAAACGGAACTCTAACAAACTGATTTTTTGTATATTGATAGGTTAATAGTTATTTAATTTAAGTTTTAATTTGAGTTAACGTTGTCCTACAAATAGAACAGTCCATATTTTAGGACCATCAAATCAAAGTATAACATTTCTATCTCTGTTAGCTACCACATTCGAGATTTATCGCAAATAAAAATGTTGTTCGTCTTATCAAAATGAAGCTGCTCACAAAAAATTAACTTGTAATCAAAAAAAATGTTCTAGGGCTCCCTGACTATTACATCGTGGGAATTGAATCCACGACTTCCGAGTCAAGATCTACACTCAAAAGTAATGGACTACAGATGCATTCCTTTGCTTAGTCGGTCGTAGCCACTGACCTCCATTATACATGGAGGTCAGTGGTCGTAGCATAGAGATAATTATGTACCATCGAGGAAATTGATTCCTAGGCAGTTGACGGACCTACGTCATGTGGTCGGCTTATGTCAATTCAATGTTAGCTGTGGTCGGTCGGATGGGTTTGACTTAACGCGATCAAATTACTAAAGGTACAATTCCGTGCATCGCGATCGATCGCGGCCGCGCACGACCTACGACTGTCGTCGGTCGCTCGCGACCATAGTCAGCGTATGAAAATGTATGGCACCGCTTCCGAGGCCCGCGACAGACGCGCGCGGCCTACGACTGTCGTAGGCCACGCGCGACCGTATCTTGAAGTTTATTATGTATTAACTTCAAGACACGATCGCGCGCGGCTTACGACAGTCGTAGGTCGCGCGCGTCTGTGGCGGGCCTCGGAAGCGGTGCCATACATTTTCATACGCTGACTATGGTCGCGAGCGGCCGACGACAGTCGTAGGTCGTGCGCGGCCGCGATCGATCGCGATGCACGGAATTGTACCTTTAGGTCCGCCATCTGCCTAGGAAATAGGAATCACAGGGCTAGCATAATAACAGTAGATATGGGAAAGAATCAACATACTGACAGATTTTATCGACAAAATGGCGGATTCCCATTGTCTAACTGTCACTTTGTTTTGTCTAACTGTCACTTTGTCTATTCTTCCGTAGAAAGAAACCGTTTCTATGGTGTCTCTTTGTCGCCGGTTAGGTCAAATTTTCATCAATCTGATCCATAAATCCGGTAAAGATTGACGAAAATTTGATCGTCTAACCCACGGATTGATGGATTGATCATATTTTTTAATAATATGAACTTTTTATAACCATCAATATTCCGTCAATCAGATTGATAAAAATTTGACCGTCTAACCGGCGACTTTCAGTCGCACTGCGCACACGATAAATGAAAAAATAATATTATAGACGTAAACACTGTTGATCAGATACTTCTACAATAAGGGAACAGCTACCAACTCTATCTGAGGAGCGAAGCTTAAACTTTATAAACTTTCATCTCGACTACGATTTCAAAACAGTATACTTAATCTTGGCTTTATTTGTTTGTTTGTTCGTATTTAATTCAGCGTCATAAACATCTAGTTCTTTGCCATAACGTTGTCTGTTTATTGCTTTCACTTGAATATAATATTACTATGCTCGAATACAGTAAATAATGTTACCAACCATACTTTTATTACTTAAAATACCAAATTGTGTCTGTTTTATCGTTTTATGTGTTACCTTCATGTTACCTTTTAAATTTAACTGATTTAAAAACGTTTAGTATAGAGGTACCTTGAATTCTGGAAAAGGACAATGGTTATTTTTTACATGTTAAATTGTGAATGATTCTGGGCGAAAGTTTAATATTTTATTAATTATAACACAATGTAGTATAATGACTTAAGGGTAGGTGTTAACTAACAGTCGTGAATCGATTTGTGACTTATTGATAGTAAAAATATTACAAAAGTAAAATACGAGAGCTGAGGGACAAGCCAAAGTATGTTTCAACTTTCAAAGCCTCGTAAACATAATATCAAAAGTGATTTGTATGATTATGACAGCTCCCATATATTTGAAAACTACGAATACCGTATGCAGCATTCTTCATCACTTTGCTCAAAACTCATATCGGGGGCGACTTACCCTAAATTGCCGATTTTATAATTCATTTTTATACTTGAAAATAAGCCCCGAATTATTTCATTTTCTAAACATAGATACTAAATTATATTTCCAAGGATCTGACCTAGCGAAAACACGATATCTTAAAATTTTCTCGATACAAAAAAAGAATTAAGATACATCTAATTTTCACGAATTTTTCATAAATTGACATAACCGTGCATTAAACTAAGTTAACACATTGTATAAAATTCTGTCATTGAGAATCTGACCTAGCGGATTTTTAAAATGTTGTATATATTTATCGAGTTATGAGAAAAAGCTAGAGATGTGCCGACTAGTCGCCGACTAGTCGGTAAAGCCGACTATCCGGCCACTTTTGTAGTCGGCGACTAGTCGGCAAAAAAGGCCGACTATTCGGCCATTTTTTTAAAGTATTTTACTATTATTAGAATGACATTAAAGAAAAACCATAACTGCTTATTAATATTTTTATTTCACAATCAGTCTTACACGTTATCGGTATTAATACGTAAGATCAAAAGAAATTACTTAAACTTTAAAGCAAACAAAACAACATAATATTAATATTAATAATTAATAACTTCTTCAACAAACATTTTAAATGATATTTATTTCTTCTTATACAAAAAAGAGTCGTTTTTATAACAAACTAGCTGTTGCTTGCGACTTCGTCCGCGTGGACTTCAGCTTATAGCGCGCGATGTCAATAAAATTGGTGTCAAATTAAGCTTTTATAAAAAAAACCCTAGTACCCTAATCAAAACACCCAAAAACAGCTGTGCACACAACTTATTTCATTTTTTAAAATTAAACTTTATTTTTGCCAAATAAAGTAAGTATATTATATTTTAGCCCCCCAATTACACAACTTTACCCATAAAATATTTATCATTGATAGATTTAAGGTTACGTCACTGCATAGATAAAGTACTGAGTTATTTAATTACGTGATAAAAAAATAACAATCGAAAAAATAGAAAACCTATTGCGAGATGATACCACCTCTTATAGAAAGACATTTGAGCAAGCGTCATCGCGATGTAGGAGACGGCACGGCGCCATCTATTATGAATTTTTAGAACTAACTTAATTTGAACAAATTTACGCATTTTCATCCCCTTACAACTATTTTTTTCCAGTTAAAAAGTAGCCTATGTCCTTTCTCAGGCTTTAGACTATCTGTGTACAAAATTTCATTACAATCGGTTCGGTAGTTTTGGCGTGAAAGCGAGACAGACAGACAGACAGACAGACAGACAGACAGACAGACAGACAGACAGACAGACAGACAGACAGAGATACTTTCGAATTTATAATATTAGTATAGATTAATATTTTAATCAAGTAGGTATCTAATAATACTAAAACAAGATTGTACCTAGGTACATGATGTACCTACATTTCACAGTAACAAAAAGTAATATCCTAGAAAACCGTCAACTGAAAAAGTAAAAACAAAAAGCAATGTACGTATAATATGATTTATCGTACATAACCTAATCGAATCAAAGTAACAATAGCGAAAAATATTACCATCTCCTTATATTTTTTAAATAACTTACGTATATTTTTTTATTAATTATGGTGTAAAAATACCAGAGCTTCTGCTCTTTTTGGTAACAAACGGTTTCTTTTCTTTTCGTATACATTCCCTGCCTCCGAAAAAAGCCTCTCACTGTAGACAGAGCTTGCTGGGCAAGTTGAATTCCTACTCCACCACTGGAATGGATCATCATTATGTTTTAGTACTGGTGAGGCACAGTAGGATTGCAGCTCATGAGCTGCGCTTGAAGTCTCATCTTGAATGTACTCAAATTTTTTTGTTGTAAATTGTTGGTAGCATTGCCAATATTTTTTGTGTGTTGCTGTTTCTATATTCACTTCATCGATGGAGTTGGTCTGTGGGTCATCTTTATCGATGTCGCTCTCGTCATCACTCATGCTATTTTTCAGACATTCTAATAAAAATTGGGACCTAACGGTGATGAGATTGTCGGCTTCGAAAAACTGTTGCTTGTATCTTGGATCTAACAACGTAGCCAGGGTAAAGATTTTGTTATTATCAACGTTAAACCTGTTCTTCAAATCATTTTCTAGCAGCTCTTTCATTTCCACTATTTCTTTGTTTTCATCATCGTAAATTTCTAGATATTTTTGTAAGGTTTTCAGGTGAGGTATTACTTCAGATATAGAAGAGCAACTTGAACTTACAATCTTGGTAATTTCTTCAAATGGCTTTAACAATTCAATGCTTTTGCTTAATATTTGCCACTCTTCAGTAGACAAATTTTCGAAATTTAGCGATGTTTCAGCCAGGTACAAAAAAACAGCTCGTTTTTGTTCCAAAAGGCGTGATATCATATAGTATGTGGAATTCCACCTAGTACATACATACGTCTTGAACAAGCTGGTGATCGGATAAATTTAGTTCTTGCTGCAATTCACGAAGTTTTGACTGAGCTTGATTAGAGTGATTAAAGTGTGTCACAATTCGTCTCGATTTTACTAGTAATTTTGACATGGTATCATGGTTTAGAGCCGTGTTGATTGCCAGTTGAAGAGTATGTATGAAACAAGGTACTCCCGTATAAATTGAATCATTAATTGCTTTCGTTACAGTTCTGCCATTTTCTCGTACAACAGCGTGAATTTTGGTCGTATTAATATCCCACAAAGTTGGGATTTCTTCTAAACAATTTTTAATATTATTGGCGGTGTGTGTTTCAGGGAAATGTTTCATTTGCAAAACTGCGTGATGAAATTTAAAATTATCGTCAAACCAGTGAGCTGTAAAACTCAGAAAACTTTCTTTGTTGTTTATGTTTGTCCACATATCAGTAGTGACAGAAATTGCAGCGGCATTCATCACTTCTCTTCGTATTTCAGATTTAGTCTCGTCGTAAAGATGAGGTATGATGTTATCTGTGAAATATTTCCTGCCCGGTATGTTATATTTCGGTTTAACTTTTCAAATCAAATTTCTAAAGCCGATATTTTCAAACATAGATAGCAGCTGGTCGTCAAGTGCAATCATTTCACCTATCGCAATATTAATGTCTTTTGATCTTGAATCTTCACGCGACCATTTTACAGAAAAACTATCTTCAATATTTTGTTGGCTTTTCTGACTTACGAGTAAACTAACATTTGAAGTTGATGGTGTAGGCTCTGACGTATGTAGTTCTTCTGCTTGGATTTGCGATTGGGTCGAATCGAATTTGTTAGAACATTTTACTGTAGAACATAACTGAGATATCAGGTTTGGATGTCGATATTTTATATGGTTGTACATGGTACTTGTGTTTGCTGTTTTTCCTTTTCCACCACGAGAAATAATCGTTTGGCACTGGTTACACTGAACTTTACAAGAATCATCGTCCACTTCTTCAAAAAATATCCATACTCGAGACTTCTTTTTCGACATGATTTAATAGTTTTAACTGAGCTTTCTCACTTCAATAAATATTAAACACTGACAGTATTATGTTCAAAGTAAAACGCTGCTGACGCTTACAATAGCAAAGATCAAGAAAAAATGCGAAGTAAACAAAACACGTTAGAACATGTTTGCAGGCGGCATGTACGACCTACCCTCCAATTAGCAATAAACGAAGCGCTACGGAAACAACCGAAAACTATGATCGGCCTGGCCGACTAGTCGGCCGACTAGTCGGCTTCTTTGCAGCCGACTAGTCGGCTAGTCGGCTAGTCAGCCAAAGTTATGATCGGCACATCTCTAAAAAAAAGTTATTTGGCGATGAATCCGCGTCGTCATTTTTCACCTGGCATATGAAAGACGCGGGGCGAGAGTGTAAAGAGAGAAGGACAATGTTTGATTTTTTGCGTTAGTCGCCCTCTTCAACATAAATAATAAAAGTACACAAACATCTTTATCATCATATCTGTTGACAAAAACCCCGTAATCCGGCAGCCAGGCCGGCGCCAGGACCAAGGACGAAGGCCTGGCGAGCGTCCATATTGATGACGTCATCACTTCGACAATCAGAAGGTGTCTACAGTCTAGGATATGATCTGTCTGACTTTGAAGGACGTTTTTAAAGCATATGAAATCAATTCAGTGATACGTCAAACAGTGGAGATATGGCTAGATGACGCCCGCAACTCCGTTGTGCCAAAATTCGAAAAATCGGTTTAGCGGTTTGGGCGTAAAGAGGTAACAGACAGACAGACAGACACACTTTCACATTAATTATAATATTAGTTTAGATTACTCAACGTTTATTGAAAGCTTAAGTCAAAATGTGCACTATATTAAAGTTAAGTAATCATTCTCGCCGTCAAACAATTAGTTTGGCGAGATCTGGCGAGATTTAACATGTAACAATATTAAGTAAATTTTTATGAATAAATATATTTAAAAAAAATTAGGACACTGGGCAGATTGGGACCACCCTCCAATAGCGAAAAGGTACATATCACTGGACAGGTCCCCTCAATAGGAACAACAATCAATATGACCATCTTGCTGTAACAACTGTCCATTTGGAGTAATGAGACTTTTTATCACTTGAGAAAAATATATTCTAAACTTAAGAAACACACTTGCTGACATGAAAACTGACACGCAAATAATTTAAGACATCATGAATGACCATAAGAACACATTGCATGTTTTAATTCAAGAATATTTTCAAGAATAGTTTTTCTTGGACCGTGGGTTTGGGGATTGGTTGGAGTCTACCGAAGCTTGCGGTTATGAATGGTTCGTACCACCGTACGTGGTTCGAAGCTTTCGTTTTACGTGGGAGAGCCATGGCTCGACCAGATAAATACCACTGACTCACAGAAAACCGGCGTAAAACGGCGCTTGCCCTGTGTTTCGCCGAGTGAGTGAGTTTACCGGAGGCCCAATCGCCTACCCTTTTCCCTTCCCATCTCTCCCTTATTCCCTTCCTTACCCTATTACCTTATTCTCTCTTAAAAGTCCGGCAACGCACCTGCAGCACCTTCTGATGTTGCGAGTGTCCATGGGCGACGGAAGTTGCTTTCCATCAGGTGATCCGTTTGCTCGTTTGCCCCCTTATTTATAAAGAAACACCATCTAAAGACCGTGGAGAGATACAGCTTGCTACAGAACAGGGCCAGGCAAGTGAAGCTCGAGCTGTAACAGTATGTCGCTAGGTAGTGGAAATGGTAAACGGCCGCTTTAAACGAGATTTAAAGCTGCTGCGGCAAAAATATTTTAATAGAGTGCTGCTTTACATGTTTGTCAATTTTTAAATAGCTGCTGCTATTATAAATCACTTTCACACACGCACAAGATCATAATATACGCCACAAAGTGGATGCAACAAACATCCTCTACAATTATGTAAAAAGCAAGTGCTTAAATAACAGGAGGGTATAATTTCAGAGAAAATAAGCTAATAAAATAGCTTGGGTAATCAAGTAGCTTGGCTAGCCGTGGGTAAATGTAACCTTTATATCTGAACTTAAAAGTCTCATAACTCGGAACGGACAGCTCTAATAACAAATGTGTCTTAGCAATTGTTGTTCCAATTCAAGAGACCTATCCGATGACATATATTTCAATGCCATTGGTGGATGGTCCCAGGTTCCATACATTTTTGCCTATTGTCTTTTATCTGGGTGATGAACGCCTGCGATGCGTTTTGAATTGGTGACGACACATAATGCCGAAATTACGTTGCGTTATTTCAACCCTAATTTCGGTTGCTTCGCTCGACTGAAATCGCCTAGTCTTTCAGCGGCAACTTATTTAGTACATAATAAATGAAAACAAAACAAGTGTCAAGTACATAGTATAAATAAAGAAATAAAACCGACTTTAAAGTTATTGTACTTAAAATTGCCTATCCCAAAAACTTGCTGTATTCCCTAAGTTGAACAATGCCTAGTATAACAAAAAAGAATTACTTGAATCGGACTTGTAGTTGCGGAAATATGCGAACACAAACAATAAAACATACATACATAGGTACTTACATAATATATACGTTGATATAAAGTACATTATACATACTTTTGAAATTTGGCACATTTGTTCAGATGCTGATAATATAGACTAACATAATATACGAAAACTTGGCAGTTCTAGAAATATTACATACATACGGGTCGACTTCATAACCTCCTTTTTTGAAGTCGGTTAAAATATTACTAGTAATAATAATAATATTTTGTAGTAACTCCTCATCGCTTTTCATGGAGGATGTCCCACATAAATAAAAGAAATATTAATCGCCAAATTTTCAATCTTCGCAAGGCATTTATCTAGGTGCAAAAATGACAAGCAAATTAGTAACTAAACTCATGCTTTTCACAAACGCGACACTCAAAATATACGTAACAACGAATACATCCCTGATATGGCTAATTTTACAGAAAACGTTATAACTTGTGAGCAATAATTGAAATATTGTATTTTTATCTCTTTTAAATACTGTTAGCACAAAAATTACTCATAAAAGTGAGTTAAATGTCGCCAGCAGCAGCAACGCACTTGCATTTCTTCTGATGTTGCTAGTGTCCATGTGCGACAGGAATTGCCTTCCACAGGTGACCCTGTCATAGTTGAATATTATCCAACTATGAGGAATTGAGTTGATACAATAATACAAAGATTATTTAAACTACGCACAATAATACATTTTAATGATGGTCCTAAAATAGGTCCCAGAGTATTTACTCAAAATGCACTTGTCAGTTTCAATAGCGAACTAAGATATCAAAAATGTATGGGATCTAACTTCGCCGTCGAAACGAAATACGATTTGACCAAGCACTCAGCATTCGTAGCGATTTTCTGTTGCTTAAAAAAAGTATTTCATAAGTGCCTATGTAATAGGTATATACTTACATACATAATACCTAATCAGTAATTTAGTAAATATCAACTACATAATATCGCCCGCAACTCCGTTGCGTCAAAATTCGTTTATCGCGCAGGAACCGTACATTTTCTGGGATAAAAAGTATCCTATGTCCTTTCTAGGGGCTTAAAGTAGGTAGGTACTTATCTCCATACCATATCTCTATCGTGGAACAACCATATTGAGCATATTAGATTGAGACTCTCGCTCCTTGACTCCCTACGTAACATCGCTCAAGTTATACCACACAAATTAAGACATACTATTTATAATGCCCTTGTAAAACCACACATCCTGCATTTAATTGAAACATGGAAAAGCTCAGCCAAAACAAAACTGTCAGACATTCATATCCTGAAAAATAAAATCATTAAAATGTTATTTTCACTACCACGACTTACTGCTACTAAAAAATCTACAGTGACACAAAAATAATGAACATTCGACAATTAAATACATTTACAACTTGTATTTTTATCTGTATGTCTAAACAAAAAAGTACAGACGGATCTTAATTTTACTTACCGTAGAGATGTAAGCAAACGTAGCAACCGACGTGCCAGTCTTCTAGTACTACCAAAAACACGCACAAATTATGGAAAAAAATATATCACATTTGAAGGAGCACAGTTGTATAATAAAATACCTTCTAACATATGAAATGTAAATTCACTCAATGTTTTTAAAATCCGGCTCCAAAATCATATAATCGAAAATATCATATAGATCAGAGTACACTGACTTGTTTGGTAAAGGCAAAAAATCGCCTTTACCAAATAATTCAGTGTTTGGAAAGGGCAGAATATTTAGACCCTCTTATTTTATCAATTATAAATAATTAAATTAAACACTGACGCTAGTTGCTAACTGACGAATGCAACATATTTTATTCTTTTGTTCTCATGTAAGTGACATATTGTAAGTCTTAATGAGAATAAAGATCTTTAAACCTAAACCTAAACCTATACCAAATTTCAGCAAAATCGGTTCGTCGGTTTAGGCGTGAAGGGGTAACAGACAAACACACAAACACACTTTCGCATTTATAATATTAGTATGGAAGTATGGATTATTTGGTCGTTTTAATATTTTTATCTATCGGGATTTGGACCACCACGCACTCCTGTAACTCTGTGTTGCCAGGATCGACAGTGGTATCCAACCACGAAAATCCTTTGATATGATCATATTATGGAGCCCCAGGAACATGCTAAAACTGTCTTGGGACCCACAAAGAAATTAATTAGAAGAAGATAGAAGTAGGAAGTATCCAATTCTCTGCTCAGTATAAAAAGTAGATAATAATATTATAATATTATCTGTGTGTGTGTAGTTATAATAATCTTATATATAAAATTCTCGTGTCACAATGTTAGGTAGAGAACTCCTCCGAAACGGCTTTACTGATTTTAACCAAATTTTATATGCATATTCAGTAGGTCTGAGAATCGGCTACTGGGTACTTTATATATTGATAAGTGCATTTGTTGAATAAATAATAGTAAATTATTACAACTCGAGACTCATGACGGCAACCATTGTTTGTGCGACGAGATATCGATGGACGTTGCCATGGTGACATACTTATTTAGTCACTTCAATAAAATAATATGGGCGAAGTTTTCGAATAATATTATTATATGTACGGCGAAATACTATATATGGCAAAACAACGTTTGCAGGGACAGCTAGTAATATTATAATATTATCTGTGTGTGTATAGTCATAATGACTATATAATTATGAATATTATGATATGCTTAACAATGTCTAATTATTGGACATTGTTAAGCATTTGTATATTATCACTCCACAATACTATTACGTATTGAGTTATGAATGCAGTCATGTTTAGATCATTTAGATTTTAGAGCAACTGCATTCATAATTCAACAAAAAAAAAATTGATGGATATGATAATGGATGGATAATACACAAATGCTTAACAGCAACCAATTAACATATTTTATTCCCGTGATTGTTCCTTTCCTTTTACTTCTTAGATTTTTGGTCTTTGCAATTGTGTGTCAATTAAAATATAATATGTGAATACCTACTTCGTATAGTATTGACATGTCAACTACAAGCACGTTGTTCATTCACGTATTCGTTCGTTAACGTGTTAGTTAAGAGGGCGACTAACCCAAAAAATCAAACATCGTCCTTCTCTCTTCATACTTACCCCCGTCTTTCATATGCCAGGTGAAAAAGGACGACGCGGATTCATCGCCAGATTAGTTTTTTCTCAATAACTCGATAAATATATACAACATTTTAAAAATCCGCTAGATCGGTTTCTCGATGATAGAATTTTATACAATGTGTTAAAATATTAATTTAGTTCAATGCACATGGCAATAAATGAAAAATTCGTGAAAATGAGATGCATCTTTGTGATTTTTTACATCTAGGTATAAAGCTAATAGCTAAACATTTACATCTTGCGATAAAATGTGAATGTTTAGCTATAAATAAAGTTTTTTTTCAAAATACATTTATCGTATCTTTGTGTAAACTCACCCTTACAGCACACATTAAAGACGTTGCAATGCAAAGCTGCAATGCCGAAATAGATTTTTTTTTAATTCATAAGTTTGGTTTGTTGTTGCTGCTGCACAAGGCAATTGTGTGTTTTAGCCCTAAATTGCAACGGAGTTGACAAACCATTTTTCCTAGAACAAGCACGCTATGACCGTGTTTGTTCTGACCGGTTCTAGATAATCTGACTGCTTTAATCTGAAAATTGCTTGCGTTAATACGGTGTGGTAATTTTAGAACTGGAATGTAATTTAAAAGATACGGTTAGTCACGTTAATTAAAGTATGTTTTGCTAAACAGGTATAAAATTTTGGATAGTTTATTTAATAAGTCTGGGTTAAGTAATATAATGCCTAAAATGAAAAAAAACGAGCGAGACAGTACTTCAGTCCGGACCAACGCCTACAACTTTACAAGGCGCAGGTTCGGCCTCATATGGAATACTGTTCTCATCTCTGGGCAGGGGCGCCAAAATACCAACTGCTCCCTATGGATCGTATCCAACGAAGGGCCGCTCGAATTGTTGACTGCCATAGTGTTTCAAACACCTTAGACCCCTTGGAATTACGCCGAGATGTAGCTTCACTCTGCATCCTCTATCGGTTGTATCACGGGGAGTGCTCTGAGGAATTGTTCGGAATTATACCACCTGCAACTTTTCGCCATCGTCCCACGCGAAAAATATACCATCCTCATCACCTTGATGAGTGGCAGTCTTCCACGGTGCGTTTCTCGCGTAACTGTCTGCCGCGCACTGTAAAACTCTGGAACGAACTGTCACCAGCAGTTTTTCCGAACCTATACGACCTGCAAACCTTCAAGAAGAGAGCGTATTCCCTCTTAAAAGGCCGGCAACGCACCTGCAGCTCTTCTGATTTTGCGAGTGTCCATGGGCGACGGTAGTTTCTTTCCATCAGGTGACACGTTTGCTCGTTTGCCGCCTTATTTTATATTAAAAAAAACATATATCAATAGTAATATTATAAATTTAAAACTGTGTCTGTTCGTCTTTTTGACTGTCTCTCTGTCTGTGACCTCTTCATGCCTAGACTATAAATTATAATGAACGGATTCTGATATTTGGCACAAATATTCTCTTCTTTGAGTCCTGAGAAATTGCATAACATATTTTTTTCATTCCTTGAAAATCGGCACGAAAAATAAATGTTAACTTGGTTGCTCACGTAATTTTCAAAGATTTCACTTTAATCCCCATGAGCCATCATCATCATCATCACTAATATATTAAAGAGGTAAAGATTGTTTTTTTGTTTGTAGGAGGTAATCTCTGAAACTACCGGTCGGATTGCAAAAATTTTAAGACCTACCTTTTCTATAAAGCTGGTATGTTCCTAAGTGACATAGGATATATTAAATTATGTAAATGATTGTACTGACGATTCTTGGTGGAAATTGATGTTGAACACAATTAAAACACAATTTTTCGTGCCCTTTTTTCACTTAAGAATATGTAGGAAACTATAGATTTTAACAAATAACATGACCGGTTTCGAAATACATCATCATCCGGTGTACTTACTTATATCCCCATCAGTCGTGGCAAAACGAGACACAATAGCTTTTTCATTGTTATCGCGGCCGGATGTGGCCGCTTGGGGCTTCATGAATTAATAAAGTGGAAAAAGTGCACGAAAAATAGTGTTTTATTAGTGTTCAATAGGCTTTATTCGTGTATAAAAAGTTGTTTTTTTTTACCTGATATTATGTCGTTCTCAAAATTCCACGCGGGCGAAACCGCGGGCGAAAGCTAGTACTTAATATCAACTATCAAGAGCCTCAAAGATAACAAGCTATAACCATATAAATGGCATGACAAGGTGCGGCGCCTCCCAGACTACGCCGCGCCGGCGACGTCTCGTCTCCCGCCTTTGGACGCGACCCAGAGTTTTTCCTCGTAGGCTTCGAGGTCACGACGATACTTGGGAAAGCCCATGCCAAAGGCAGGACAAGATTAATTGGTTATGGCGAATATTTTAACTTCTTGTTGGGTTAGCACTTTTATTTTCTTAGGCAGATTAAATTGATAAATTATTTAGGTATTTTACTTTGGATAGGATTTTGCTTAGTTATTATTATATTGTTGCCATAAAAATTTAAAACAGTAATTAACTCCTAATATTGTTTTATGCAACCTCAAGAAAACCTTGTTTTATGAAATCTACATAACATCTATGCAGCTATGGTATACCTAAATATTTATTATTACTAGCTGGTGCCCGCAACTTTGTCCGCGTGGACTTTAGTTTATGGTAATTATTATTCCCGTACATCGATTGAATAGTTTACGCGCAAATAATAAAAGTTTATTGTGCGGGAACCGTACATTTTCAGGGACAAAAAGTATCCCTTGTTCTTTCCCGAGACTCAAAGTATAAAAATAGATTGAATAGTTTACGCGCAAATTATAAAAGTATATTGTGCAGTAACTATACATTTTTCCGGGACAAAATGTATCCTATGTTCTTTTTCGGGACTCAAAGTATCTTTATACCGAATTTCCGCAAAATCGGTCAAGTCGTTTGACGCGTGATGTCGTGGCCAAGGGATATACCTAATATGGATTCATTTTTATTTATATGGATTAGCTTTAGTTTTATAATATTATGTATTTTTAATCATTAATAACACTAAAAGTAAAAATCTAAGTGATACCACGAATACACTTTTTTCAAAATTATTTAACCTTATCTAGTTTTTATGAAAGTAGTCCATGTCATTGTCAAAAAGACCCTGTCAGAATTAAAAAAATAGCACTGTCATAATAATTATCAGAGACAATATTATTTTTTCAAGTACCCTCCATCAACTTTTTTTTTTGCTGTCATCTTAATACAAAGTGCAGAGTGTTGGAGTGTACTCAGTGTTGTTTAGTGATTTCTCTTTGATAAGTGATAACAAAATAATAAAGGTTATAAATGAGTGTGCATGAAGCTCCAGCGCAATGGAAATACGTGAGTCAGTTTTTATTCGCAAAATACATGACTCAAGTCTTACTTTGTAGTTGTAATAATTACTACTAATTCCGACAATATTTTAATGTAGTATGTTTAAAATTATTTAAATGTTGATACTTGTTATTGTTAAGGTTAGTTTTGAATTCTGATATTATTTTCCTCTATGGTTCTGTTGCACTTGCGATTTGGGACAAATAACTAAGTATGTGTCTTATTCCTAAACCTATATTTAATTTTGACTCATTCGTATACCATCAGAACCTTCGAGAGATCTTAGTTTTCTTTGCTAAAATTGAATGTCCATTGTCCATACAAGGTGCCACTTACGCCAATCCGAGATAAAGTTAACCCTGCGTTGAAACAATGCCCGTTTCTATAAAATATACAAGGCTCGAGTTCTCTCGAACTTTTACTGTTATTTCCATAACAAAACATTAATTTACCCATACTATAGTGTAAGTTGTAACAGTGGCCCAAATCAATATTGCAACATAACGGGACGATGCAATGCAATGCATTTTTAATGGGTCATTCAAAATTTGTATCGACTGCAGTCTACAGTCTACACACTACACACACATTGAATTGGCAGCCTTGCTGCTTGTATTAGGCCTATCACAATTTTGAATGGCTTATTTGAATCGCAACATTGTAAACTGACTCTAAACAACGCGTAAGGGCGAAGGAAAACGAGCGTAATTTGTGAGTTGTGAGTCGCAGAATTTCGGTTTGGCAGAATACTGCTGCATTCAGTTTCATACAAAAGTCTTGTTTGATTAACACGGGCGTCATTTTGTATGAGATTTGTATGAAAATATATTTACGCGGCAAAAATTCTGCGACTCACAGCTCACAAATTACGCTCGTTTGGCTTCGCCCAAACAGTTTCAATCCATCCGAAAAAACTCGTCTATAAAATGAGCCAACACAACAATAACTGAAGTGATCTGAGATGCTCACTGTCCTTCAGTACCAGTGTCTTGACCTCATTACACCCCCCTCCCTCCTGTGGGAGTGACCATCGCTCTCAGCATCGAGCACCTATTTTACATAATGATTAAGTTAACATCAATTTTTGAAGACGTTGAATGGTCATTCAGAATCTTGTGCCATTTTCAGGCTGAAAAAAGTTTTTTTAGTTATACTATGACATTTTTCACGACGTACACTACACTATTTTAAGTAAAGAAAGTACATTTCATTGGAATCAGAAAACGTAGTCGACAGACAGAACTGATACTTTCTTATTTATAAGAAAAGATTAGAAGCGGTGAATAATATTAATATTTAATAATAACTCCCACACCGGTTTCGGTGGCAGTGGCCGGTTTCATTAAAACCAGGCCAGTTACGCAAGAGTAATTTTATAGGGCACAAGTGTGTGCGCAATACACAAGAGCACTCTCTATTCCTTTTACTCTCATAACCCAGTGGGACGGAAGACCGACACGACTGGCGAGAGATCAGGCGCAGGACCGACTTTTTACATGCCCATCCGACGCATGGATCATCTTACTTGTCAGACAATCAGATGATCAGCCTGCATTGTCCTAACCAATCTTGGAAATAACATGTTTCCAACGCGGGAATCGAACCCACGACCTCCGAGTCAAGAGCCACGATCTTAACCACTGGACCACGGAGGCGTTAAGCAAGCGGTGAATGGACAATGTTTGACACATAATATTATGAGGATACCCTTTTGTAGTAATCATACTGCGAATTTCTATAGCTTTGATTTATCATCATTACTATAGCTTTGATTTATCAAAAATCAAAGCTATAGTAATGATGGATTTAACAGTAGAATTAGGTTATAGGTAACTTACTTTAACCATAGATTATTGTTGTAACTACGTTACTAGTTACGTAACTTTAACACTGAGAATTTGCTTAACACCAATACTAGCGGTATAAAACTTCTTAACATAAATCCTTATTCCCTTGGTCACGATCACGCTTTAACGATTTGGCCGATTTTGATGATATTTGGCGCGAAAATAGACTACAGGAAAGGAAATAGGCTTCTTTTCATAGCTGAAAATGCACAATTTCTTATGCAGACAGCTAGTAGGTTAATAGTATTAGCTGGAAGTGTGTCAGTGTGACGTGCTACCGACCGCATGCAAGCGCATTAGATCAGGTAATTAACCCATACATCCACTCTAAATCGAATTGTCACCGTACACGAGGTAATAGCACTCCAATTTAGTGCCGTTGTTTAGACTATTTAGCCAGCCAGATAACATTGAAATAGTGTATTTCACATTCGGTATGTATGGTTATTCTTAACACTAAATTATCGCCCGCACCTCCGTTGCGCCAAAATTTGTTTAGCGTGTAGGAACCGTAATTTTTTTTCGGGATAATAAGTATCATACTTTTCCAGGGCTAAAGGTAGATACCACAATTTAGTTTAGTGGTTTATGCGTGAAGACTGAAGAGATACAGACATACTGTTAAGAGGTACAGATAGATGCGGATACATTTTGGGGGGTTCATGTTTCGCTTGAGCTTGAGTGTGGAAATCTGCGCAAGATAACAACAAACTTTGCATACACACTCCGGAGTCCGGCTTAACTAGAATGTAGGTATAATATTAAGTTTTTTGCTGATTGGCCGATATAACTAATGGTGGCACTTCACATGGCTATTTGTATTTGCTATTGGCTGTTTGTCACACTTGGTAAAAAGGCAAATAGGTACGGCCTTCCACACATGGATGTCAAATACCACTTTTACTTGATTTTGTATGGATTTTGTTTACTTGCCTATTTGACCCTTTTCATGTGCGTCAAAAACCGACAAAGGTACGGATACGTGTATTTGGTATTGGTCATATTTGTCAAATAGGCAAATAAGGCCAATACTTTGTCAAATATACTACTACACATGGTGATTGTTTGGCGAATACATCAAATACGCAAATACAAATAACCATATGTGAAGTGTCACCATAGGACCTCGTATGTATCTAGATTCTAGTGTCATTTGAGAGACAGCTGGTGTTTCACAGTCACGCGTGTAGGTCAGCCATTCTTAAAATCTGTTCCGCGGAGCCCTGGAGCTCCGAAAAGGCCTTGCATGGAGACAATCTATTCAAAGACAAAAAAATTGGTGGTCCGTCAAAAATGTTGCTTCTCGTGAACCGCTGGTGTAGATGTACCTACAAATAATATTCAACGAATAGACTTCTTAAATATTGCCAACTCTCAAGGGTCATTGGATAACTAGAACATGCTTTATATCTTTTAAGCTTTTTACTCACTCGATAGTTATTCGAGGCAGGCAGGCAGGATCCATTTTTAATCACATTTCTTTTAATCACTTATTAAGGGCCTGCCCTACGGAGATTCCGTAATTTACCTATCGTATTTAGAGCCTTATAAACTCATAATTTGAAAGCTACAAGGTTATAATAAAAACACAGCAATACTTAATCAACATTCCTTTCCACGTTTTAAATTTTCTATTTTTGTTTATTATACTCATGATATCAGCTTCCAAAGTAAAACCAATTTATTAAAATTCAAACATACATTCAGCATCTCCTTAGTATTTACAAATTACTTTTATTTGAAACACACGCCCATAGATCGACAATATCATAAACTCTAATTCCACGTTTTAATTTTTTTTAGGTCAATTTTGAACTAAGATAAGTAAAAAAAAAAGGTTTTGGTGCGATCTCGGCAACGCGGCAAATGTCCGTACATTTGCCGCCTTGACCGTTCAAGGTCGTTTGCTCGGGGGACGGTCTTAATGGATAGGAATAATATTAGATGTACGAGGGCTGCTATTTATGTATCCGGAATTAAAAAAAGAAACAAACATATATCATTTAATATGGTTTTATTGCTTTTCAAAATATTCGCCGCGATGATCGACACACTTTTGCATACGCTAGAACCAATTTTCATAGCACTTTTTCCATTCTGATTGAGGTATCTCCAAAACGTGCATTTTGAACGCATCAACAGCCTCTTCGCGGCTCGAAAAACGTTGACCACGTAATTTGTTCTTCGCGTATGGAAATAAAAAGAAATCGTTAGGTGCCAAATCAGGGCTGTACGGCGGATGACCAGTCAATTCGATCTTTTGACCCTCCAAAAACTGAGTTGTTTCAGCTGAGGTGTGACAGCTAGCATTGTCGTGATGTAATATGATTCTGCGTTGTCGGTTGTCCTTTCTTATTTCTTCAAAGACTTCTGGTAAGCAAATGGTCGTATACCATTCAGAATTAACCGTTTTACGATTCTCTAATGGCACTGTAGCCACATGTCCATTAATTCCAAAAAAACAGGCGACCATTTGCTTTTGTTGGTTTCGGCTCATCTTGGAACACCCACACCGTTGACTGTTGTTTAGTTTCGGGGTCATATGCATAGATCCAAGATTCATCACCTGTGTAGATATTATGAGCGGCTTTTGACGTACCACGGTTGTATTTTTTTATCATTTTTTTACACCAATCGACACGAGCCCGTTTTTGATCGATTGTTAAGTTGTGCGGAATCCAACGCGAACATATTTTTTTTACAGCCAAATGTTCGTGTAATATCTTATGTATGCTCGTCATACTTATGCCTAAGGACGCCTCTATCTCGCGATATGTAACATGACGATCACGCATTATTAGTTCCCGCACAGCATCTATATTTTGTGGGACAACAGCTGTTTTTGGGCGACCTTCTTTATTTTCATCCGTGAGCATAGACCGCCCACGATTAAACTCAGTGTACCAGATTAAACTCACTGTTTATCACTGTACCAGTGATAAACAGTGGTTTTTGATGGTGCTTCATCTCCAAAAGTTGCGGTGAGTTGAATAAAGCACTGTTGTTGATTTAGCCCACGCCGAAAATCGTAGTAAATCATTGCACGAAAATGTTCACGCGTTAAATCCATGGCAAATGAAGACACGCAATTTTCAAAATGACGCCACAATGGAAAAATAATTGACAGTCACATGAAACAAAATGTATTCTTCAACCAAAGAGTTCTATTTTCAAATGTTGTAATTACTTTTTAAATATTGTTCTTGTAAGTGGCCAGTTCCGGATACATAAATAGCAGCCTATGTACTATGTTATTGTATTTCGGCAGAATTTTCTTTTTTGGAATACTTTACTCGTTTAATGAATCCATACTTCCATACTAATATTATAAATGCGAAAGTGTGTCTGTCTGTTACCTCTTCACGCCCAATCCGCTGAACCGATTTTGCTGAAATTTGGTATGGATATAATATTTGAGTCCCGGAAAATAATTATTTTTATCCCTGATTTGCCGGCGTAATCTAGTTGATTGTGTTACTACGTTATTTTCAAATCTGGTATCCGTAACACAATTTCTTTAAGAACTAACTATTGGCTGACGTGGTGTAAAGCGTCAATAGATATTATTTTTAACTAGCCTATGTCCTAATTCCCATGTATACGGAACGTTACACAAAACTTGCCTACTTGCGGAAATGTCATTATCTTTGTAGTACAAAAGTTTCAACCCCCGTCAAGCTCAGACGCCCACGATAGGCAATCTTAATTCTTTTGCAAGACCACTACAGTAGGTATTTAACTTTAAAACTAGAAAATCACATAACTAGTAAAACTGTTATTTTCATTATTTTTAATCATCTATAGCATTTTCAAAACGGGATTGAATGAATGAAAATGAGGAAATTAATGAATGAAAATGAGGAAATTAATGAATGAAAATCCATACTTCCATACTAATGTGAAAGTGTGTCGTCTGTCTGTTACTACTTCACGCCCAAACCTCTGAACCAATTGTGCTGAAATTCGGTATGGATATACTTTGAGCCCCGAGAAAGGACATAGGATACTTTTTATCCCGGGAAAATGTACGGTTCTTGCGCGATAAACGATTTTTGGCGCAACGAAGTTTCGGGCGTCCGCGTCATCTAGTACTTTATTGCATCAAAAACAAACAGAACACACATAACATAGAATTTGGTTTCTATAGTGTAATACAGTACAAAAGGCGGTTTTAACGCTTTCTACCTGACAACCTAATTTTCTAGGGCTCCCACACAAAACTGCGTATACGCATCGCATCGCATATCTGCGACCAAACTCATATTTTAAAAAATGACATTGCGATGCGAATTCGCAGTTATGTGTGGGAGCCTTCAGGATTTACTTGCATGAGAGAAACTGATTCTAAGCGATGAACGTTGGTCCACCATCTGCTTGGGCATAAATTTCTCAGACTTTAAATGCAAAGTTTGTCTGTCTGTCACCTCTTCACGCCCAAACCGCTGAATCGCTGTGGTATGGAGATACCAAAAAAATGAATTTATCCTGAAAAAAAAGTGTACGTTTCCCGCGTGATAAAATAACAGTTGCGCAACGGACTTGCAGGCGTCATCTACGAGTAGTATACAGCTTGTAAAAAATATTTAGAAAAAATCTTCTAAACTACTAAAAAAAGTTCAAAGTTTCAATCACTTACGGATTTTGACGCGGAGCATCCTTCTTATTCCTGACGTTTCAGGTGCTTTCTAGCGGCCGTTGTCAGTGCATATCTTGATATTCATGTCAAGCGTATAGCACAAAATGCGTGCAAAATGCTGTCAAGCAGTGGTTACGTGTGAACTACAACGTAACTACAAAAAGCTGCAGAGACACTATCGCTGCACTTTTTGTAGTTTCGTTGTGGTACCGAAAAAATGTTGACGTGGTTGCGTAGTGTGACGTCGTTTTAAAACTTTTCCTTAGTTCTTAGAAGAAGTATTAGGTAAAGTTTGGCTATTTGTGATTCAATAGTAGGTACTTACAGAAAATGCAGTTCCCTCGGCATCTAAACTAGGCTGAGTCTGTATCTTAAATGCCAGTTTCTTTCTCACAAAACTAGCACATTTATTAATACTAAGGGTGGGTTGCACCAACTTACTTTAACTATAACTGTAAATTTAACTATAACTATAACTACAGTGCAAAATGTCAAATCTTTGGTTAAGAACGCCATATTTAACGATAACCATTACATAACCGCTCAAATTTATATCATTTCGTGAAAATTTACTATGGCTCACAGTGTTGATATAACAAAAAAAAAACGCAACAGACATCCGTCAAATTCCGTGGTCAAAGTTAAGGTTAAAGTTAAGTTAGCCTTAACTATAACCATAACTGTAACTATAACTACGCCTCTGGTGCAACCAACTCTAAATAGTTTTAAGGTAATACGAGACAACTATAACTGCACTACCTAACCATATAAGCTAAGGAGGTGTCGAATTGGTAAAAATAACAAGGCTCTGATATACTTTCATGACCTAAATAATACAACTGCGATGTCCCACATAAGAAAGGGGACTCGAAATCAGGCATCAGCAGCTTACTAATTTCAAGACAACTTTGTCAATTTCACTGTGAAAGCTAAAGAAATCATAAGACTTATTCAATAGAATTGAACTGAAGGCCACAAAAACTAATAGTAAAAACATAATTTACATATTATAAGCACATGTATGGAAAGCCACGGGGGTGAAATAGCCACTTATAAAACTATAATCATTTTATAATGCCAAAAGTAACGTTTAGGTATATCCATATTATATTATGACGGACAGACAGAAAGATGCCTCAACATAAACGTGACTGTATCCGTGATGTTTCAAAAGTTTAAATTCTCTAAATAGTAACTGTTAAGCCTGCTTTATACATTGGGCTAGGTTAATAAGGATTAAATAATTAAATAAATTAAAATACATTACTTAGGTCCGCTATCTGCCTATGAATTAATTCCTCTAATTAAGCCCGCTGTACACATTGGGCCAACGCTTTAAGCCAACGCATTGAGCCAAAGTGTAGAGGCCTACTTGGCCATAAGCTGGAAGGGTCAGTTCCATACCCTACAGCACTGGCTCAATGCGTTGGCCCAATGTGTACAGCGAGATTTAGAGGAATTAAATTTATTCATAGGCAGATATTGAACCTATGGTATACATTTTTTTTTCTATAATTCCTTCCCATAATATGTTCAGGGCTGTTTTTTATCTTTTATTTATATCTTTTTCTTTTCTATTTTATATTTATTATTTAAAGATATTATCATCTCACTTTACGTTGCAGTATTACTGATCCTAGCTCCGCCATGTCCTTGACATTAAACACCTCCATCGTGATTCGTGGGTATCGCAGACACAATAGATTTTCAATTGTTATGTGGCAGCCAGCTGCCGCTTGGGGATTCTAGATCAACACTAACTTGATTTCGAGTTAGTTTTTAGTCAATTCCTCGGTTAACTTTATTGCTTTTTTAAGTTATCTGAGTGCGTACGCCCAAATCGGCCATCGACGAAGATCGTCTACCATAAATATTATTTATATTGTGTCAGGTCCCACATTACAGTATGAAAGTCCTACGAAACAGTATGCAGGTCCTACAGAAAAGTAAGTAGGTCCTTTTTTAACGAGCGTTGGCCCATCACTGTATCTCCTGCCACCTGTGTTGCCAGGATCAACAGCGGTATCAAAACAAGAAAACCCTTTGATAATATGATCTCAGAGAGCCAGAGGGATATGCTAAAACTGTCTTGGGACCCGCAACGAAATTAATCAGAAGAAAATAAGTTAAAAGCATGTATAGATCCTACAAAACAGTAAATGTATAGGTCCTACAAAACAGTATGTAGATCCTACAAAACAGTATGAAGGTCCTACGAAACAGTATGTAGGTCACACAGAAGGGAGAATCGGGTGCATTACATTAATTAACATGGCGCCCCCGGGACGGTGTTATCCGATGACGTATCTTTTAATCATGCAAAATGTATTTTAACTAATTAATTTTTTAAAATTCGCTAATTCCATTTCTGTTCAATTATAGATAGGAATCATGACAGCTTACATATATTTAGCTCGTAGTCTAACCCCATTTATAATAAAAATATATTTACAATTGATACGCCGCAGATTGTGCTATCCTTATCGAATCATTGGAAACGTCGCTCGAAAGACAAAGACAAAACACTGTAAAGCTTTTTCTCTTAATAAGAAAGATATTGACCCCTTATAATATTACCTCATAAACTGGATTTATATGCCCAATTTCGAAAATTACCTAACAGGTTTATATTTATCTCTTGTGCTTGTGATTACTTGCTTTGTGCAATTACAGCGTTCACCAATCAATGACACTATTGAAACCCCCTGTTTGAAAAATCTACTAATTTAAGAGGTACGAGGAGGGTGATCGTTCTTGTAATGTATTGGATTATTTACTTATATCCATAATTACAAAGGCTCGACAAAACACAATACTGGCAGGTCTCTCGCCCATGGCTCTCGCTGTAGTGACGTGTGCCCCTTCACATACCATGAGCACGAGACACAGACAGACATATACACTAAGCACATACACTACAGTTAGCGTTTTGCCACTTGTCTAAGGGGGCTGGTCGGACTGACCGCAGGCTGGACTGACTGGACTCACACTTGAATTCCCGTATGCACGAACCAGGGCGAGATTTGTTTAACAGTAGATATTGTACAATAACAACCTGTTGCATTGATGTCACAAGATACATAATCAGCCTATAGAATGATCGGCCTCCCTGTATAGAGGGGCCTTAATATGCGTTTTCCAAGTGGATAACTTTGCTCTCCGAGCGATGGAAGGGGAAGTATCGTAAAAATCAGATACGGCGCCGTCGAGACTCGCGATTCGCTTTCCGTTCCAATCTCCTGCTGCGAGAGATATTATTTTCTTCACATTTAAATTCATGTTTAGAAGTTACTCGTGTTGTAATATAATAGTTTTTATTGATTTTTGTTGTTAGAAGGCTTTTCATATTATAATATTTATTGAATGTGTAAACGTGTTGACGTATTATATAAAATGCAAAGATTGGGCATGGTTTTGTGCGGCCGCCTCCCCACATAGGCAAGAGCACAGCCACACCTTTTGGACCCAAAACTGGAATGGACCAGTTTTTTTAATGACAACTTCTAGAAACTGCTTTGTTACGAGGCGTCACGGCGCCAATCTGTCTAGTTCAAGTTATAAATTCTGCCGGCGTCCTGAGACGCACAAGTATTTTTTGACCACGCTTGCTTCAAAATACCATGTAATTGTACTATGTATCTACATATTTTATTATGTTACAGATAAAATTCGCGTGTCACGGTGTTTGTTGCCAGATCCCTCTGAAACGGCTTTATTTATTTGTTGAAATGTTGTGTGCTTATCTTGGTTTTCTGGGATCTAAAGATGGAGGTTATACCTTTAAGGTATTCTCATTTCAACATCTGGGCCCTGATTCACAATGCGCAATTTAACTGACATCCAATCACCGCTCGCCGCGCTAGGCGTTGATCAATGACCTAACGGTAAAGATTCCGAATCCGTGTCGAACGGGAAATCGCCCTGCTGAAATGACAGCTCCATCCTCGTTCGGTCGGAGGATCTTTCTTCAAGGCTCAAGGCATACGTTGTGGCAGTATGGTCGACATATTTCCACAACGAAGTATATAATGACAAGACAACGTTTATCAACAAGTTTATTAAATACTTATGCCCCTCATTCGATCTTTGAGACTTCCAAAGGTCTTTCCCACGCGTATACGGCAAAACAATGTCAGCCAGAACAGCTTGGTAAAGTCCGCCATCTTATATTGTAACCGCCATGTTTCAGGTTGGCGGCAGCGCAGGAGGCGGCGGGGACGCAGGCTCGCGCGGCGCCAGCTGATACCATGGGCGGCGCGCACCAGCCCGCTACTCCAGGGCCCAGCTCACTCTTTATATTCTCCGACGAAAATCCTATTCGGAGGTAAATAATGTCTTAAACATGTATTTAATCTCAAATAAGTGGGCCCCTAGACGATCAAATTTATGGTGCAAATTCAAGTCATTTGACAATAAAATTTAAAGGTGGGCGCGTTGAATATCAACCCTAGACGGTCAATAATAATACATAATACGTGATATTGAACATTGACCGTCATTAAAAATTGACCGTCTAGGGGCCCGCTAAGAATGCACTAAGGTTTTTTAAAGTAGCCAGTACACAGTAGTCAATAGCCCACGATTGCCCACTGCAGGCCATTGCGCACCACGCCTGGAAATACCACCACCACGCCTAGCAATGGCTTGTAGTGGGCCAGCATGGTCCATTGTGAAGGCACCTTTAGAGTTTACACTACAAAAAATCATTCATAGTATTTTCAAACAAAAATTTCCTTACATTTTAACCCACTGTCATGCAACGTGCCAGTAAGGAAGAAATGATTAGGTATATTTTCTCCTATATTTGATTTACACTCCCAATTAAATCCAACGTTGATACTAGCAAGCAAATTGATTCATACCCAGATGGTCCTACATAGTTTGGTTGGATTATATCAACTCAACCGATAGATCACGAGTCACGAGTAATATTGACAATAATTGATATGGTAGATAACCGGACCAAACAACGTAGGTCCAACCTGCAGCTATGAATCAATTTTTCTACTGGCACATATAATTAGTAACAAATTATTTGCAAGAATTTTGAGCAAAATATATTTTATATAAAAACAACTCATTATTATATTAGGTATTTACTTCGTCCAACATCAAAATCTACTTACATACTTTTATCTCAGCACTATGTCCTCATATGGGTAAAGATATAATCTAAACCACGAAACCAGTCGAAAAACTTCTTTAAAGTCAGTAGGCATTTTGTGACCAGCTTATACCAGGGACTTTTAATGTTTCAATAAGAAAATCATACAACCGAAAAAAGAAAGTTCTTCTTTTGGTTAAAAAGAGAAAAGTAGATACAAATGCGTGTCAATTTTTACTGAAAGGGTTTATTAAATTCTTATTAGAGTGCTTGTTATTTAAATCCCTACTTTATTAAATCACTTTCTCTTCAAATCTAATAAGAATCATGTCGCTATTCATTACAGCAATTGTTCATATCACCGCTGCTCAGTAACTCCATTATTTCACGGACAGTCACACATATTCAAGGACATGTTCAATGTAATTATTTTTCTCGCACACTCAAATACAATTACTGTGAGAGTGGAAATTTGATTTCTTTGATGCATCGCTTGATCGTGTTAGTCTCAAGTCTTGATTGCTACAATTATTGACAAGTTTAGTGCGTAAAAGACTTCAATCATAGAATAGTGAACACAAATCTGTACGTTTGTAATTGCTTGTTGGTCCATCTTCGGCTAGCGTGGAGAGGCAGTAGTTGACTTAGATGATAGCAAAAACTATGCAGTAAACATTGTTATTCACTAAAACATACAGTTTAACTGCTACACTTCCACACATGGGGGTTAAACCTAATCTTGTGTTATTTATATATTACTAGCGACCCGCCCCGGCGTCGCACGGGTATAAAATATATAGCCACTGAAACAATGATTAAAATCGATAGCCTATGATCCTTCACGTGTTCTACTTCTTATCTGTGAAAAATAATATAAAAATTGCTCCAGTAGTTCGCGAGATAAGCCCTTTCAAATAATTTCCCCCGTTTTTTCCACATTCTCCTTTTAGTCTTAGCGTGATAAAATATAGCCTTTAGCCTTCCTCAGTAAATGGGATATCTAACACTGAAAGAATTTTTCAAATCGGACCAGTAGTTTCTGAGATAAGCGCGTTCAAGTTAGCCCTTTCAAATAATTTTCCCCGTTTTTTCCACATTTTCCTCAATTTCTTCGCTCCTATTAGTCTTAGCGTGATAAAATATAGCCTATAGCCTTCCTCGATAAATGGGCTATCTAACACTGAAAAAATCATCAAAATCTGTTGCGTAGTTTTAAAGGTTAAAGGGAACAAAGGGACATGAGGGAAAAAAGCGACTATGTTTTATAATATGTATGGATATAGATACTTACTAAGTATATCTAATGTTTTCGTTGACAAGTGAATAACCATTTTTTAATATTTAACCCAGGATAAGAAACGACTTGGTCAGATCTGTGTTAAAGTTAGTAGTTCCTTATAACTACCGTCACTCGTACGTACACATACACAATAGTGTATTAAATAGACCTTACCAAAAGAAAATTAATTTTCATAGTATAGTAGTTTCATATTATGTCCTCTATATTTTCTGATGTTTAATGAGAGACCACTCTAAATTCCAGGTACACAAAGTTCATTATCGAGTGGCCACCCTTCGAGTACGCGGTGCTGCTTACCATCATCGCCAACTGCGTGGTGCTGGCGCTCGAGGAGCATCTGCCCAACGGCGACAAGACGATCTTAGCTAAGAATCTGGTAAGTTATACGTCGTAAATAATACTTGCGGTATATATGCATTAAATTTTACGAGGTTTTGCCCACGGCTTCGCTCGCGTTAAGAAGTATTATTATATACAAACTTTGAATCCTTTCTTAGCGGATGCCTACGTCATAACATCTACCTGCATGCCAAATTTCAGCCCGATCGGTCCAGTGGTTTGGGCTGTGCGTTGATAGATCACCATGTCAGTCAGTCACCTTTGAGTTTTATTTAAATAAAAGATAGAAGAAGATAATGTCAATCTCCTATCTTCTAATATATATATATATATATATATATTAGAAGATAGGAGATATATATATATATATATATATATATATATATATATATATATATATATATATATATATATATATATATATATATATATATATATATATATATATATATATATATATATATATATATATATATATATATATATATATATATATATATATATATATATATATATATATATATATATATATATATATATCATAACTTTCTCGTGTGTGTGTTTGTGCACGAACTCCTCGAAAATGACAGTGAAATTTTGTATGTACCTTCGGTAGGCCTGAGAATAGGCTTTTATCTACTTTTTGTATTGTTAATAGAAATAATTTATATGGCAAAACAACCAGCTGACCCGCTAGTAAAGTTATAACTTATAAATAAGTCTAGACACTCTAGAGCGTGGCCAGTCAAGTTCAAGCTCCTAGAACTGAACTAAGCTTTTCTTCAAAAAACAAAAGATCTACCCGCCGAGAAAACTGTTGATTTGCCGGTGATTTTCTTAACTAAAGGGATTAATTTGCTATTACCACCTTGTGGCACCCGGTGCTGGTACAATTACTACCAGATAAATAACATAAAACTGTACCTATCCTGAAGCCTAGGAAAACGTAAACACTGTAACTAATAGTACACTAGAGCTGCTAATTACTGTGTCTATAATTTTTGAAATTGTAATCTATCCCTCAACTTAATTAAGCTATGTCAGACTTCAAATCTAATAAGTGGCAAAGGCAAAAAGGTTTACAAGTTTTGCTTTGATTGAGTTTTTTTCAATCAATTTCTGTACCTGTTGTATTTTAATGCAATATTTTTCTTAAGTCTGATAGTAGGTACATTAATACTGATAGTAGCGTAAGAAGTAAAGCTATTTAAGAACTTAAGTGTGTGATAGTTTTTTAACATGTATTCTTTTTGTTTCAGGAAAAGACGGAGACGTACTTTTTAGGAATATTTTGTGTAGAAGCCTCATTAAAAATTTTAGCCTTAGGTTTTGTTTTACACAAGGGATCGTATCTTAGAAACATTTGGAACATAATGGATTTTTTCGTTGTACTCACCGGGTAAGTGAACTTTATTAACTACGATTAAATCATCATCATTATTTAATTTATAATTTTTCAATCATCATACTATAATCTATTTTGAATAGCCAAGGTTGTTTCTTTCACAGTCCGATTCAGATCATTGTAACATTGCTGTAAACAAAACCTACCTGTTAGCATGAAGGTTTTATGGTTAAACTCATTAAAAATCTCATCTTCTTTGATCAGGTAAGGTTTGTTTATAGTGGTGGTACTTAGGACTGTAGGTGTGTATAGGATCGTGACTGAAGTGTGACTGACACAAACTAGGTCGATGACGATTTTCGCCGAATACAACGTGGACGTTGACCTGCGGATGCTGCGCTCTTTCAGAGTGCTCCGACCGCTCAAGCTCGTCTCAAGAATACCAAGTAATTCACAGTAATTGGCGAAAAGTTCAAATAATTTTACTGTATAGAGAGAACCTCGCTAGATTTCTTCGATGGATTTTTGAATGTAGAACAAACGCTAGTTTTGAAAATAGAACTTTAACTTTTTTAGTGACACAGACGTAGCATCGATTTTTGCCATACGCTATAAAATCGTTAGAGTGGATTTCTTTATTGTCGATGCTCAGAGTATTCCAGTTTCGATTTTTCGTGTTGCATAATAGATCCGTTGTTATATTTTGTGTGTCGTAGGTATTTTCGAATAATAAAAATAAAAAGTAAATATATAGATATAACAAGATTATTTAGGTGATTACTATGGTATAGATTAAAGTAAAAATAAAAATCATTAGAAATAATAATGTTATGTAATAATTAGAATAATACTTAGAATGTAGACTAAGCTAGTTTTTTATTTTGTTTCACGGAATATGGTTGTTTATTTTTTTAACTACAATTTAATAGCCGACTTCAACATAAAATGTCTTTTTAGTTTACTCAAAATAAATAACCTTAGTAGAAATAGGTACACAAATGAACATAGATTTTAGAGTGATCCTTACTTTTTATTACAATTTATCCAACTAAAACTAGACGAAAATTATTATAAATTACAATATTGTAACAATATCTCAAAAAAAACCTGTTGCTGACTAAGGTTTTATAATATAAACCTGACTGAATTACTTCTCTTATACAATATTAAATTATTAAGTAACTTCAAAATCAAAGAAATACCAGTAACATTTTATTAAGTACTCTAAAATCCCTTTTACAATAGCGTTGACACTCTGAGAAAAAACAATTCTTGAAATGCTTCACAATAGCAGCAATATCTTTGATTTCTTCATTTTCCCTAATTTCAATAAGTTAAATAACATTATTCTTGCAATCAGCAACATATTCCTCGCAATCAGCAATATATTCCTCCCAATCAGCAATATATTCCTCGCAATCAGCAACATATTTCTCGCAATCAGCAACATATTCCTCGCAATCAGCAATATATTCCTCCCAATCAGCAACATATTCCTCGCAATCAGCAACATATTCCTCGCAATCAGCAACATATTCCTCCCAATCAGCCCCTTGAAGTCGGCTAGCCACAAACATATTCCGGTAGAGTGTGCTAGCAGCTATAGTACCGAGTGATATGTTGGCAGTATCATCACGCAGCTGCCCGTCGCGCCCGACGTGGACTTCCGGACCTTGCGTGCCATTAGGGTGCTGAGGCCCCTTAAATTAGTGTCGGGCGTTCCTAGTGAGTTCTCGTGTCAAAATTATTAGTTTAGTACCAGTAGTGTTCACGAAAGTTGTTGCATTATTATCAGATCGTCGCCAGATTTTTTTTAGGTTGGGCCAAAGTTTTATTTTAATAGCTACTAGAGGACTGGAGAACACTAAAGGATATAATATTTTTATACAATTTACTCATATTGTGTAATATGTTAATCATCTTCATTAATGTTGCTAAAAGTATCAAACAAAATATTATTATCTAAACTAATTTATGAATACTTTGTTAAATATGCAAACTTAATGGCAGCAGAAATATACACGAGACAATCAATAAACCTACGAAATTATTAAGGTGAACATATTTCACCTTCACTTACTATCGCAAACAATGCTTACTTTAATAAATATTTAAATTCTTTGAGCCCAACTTAAACTGTTATTAGATAAAATTAAGTTATATACAAGTAATAATGCAACAACAGTATCGCAGTTTGCACGTTCACCGTAATTTGCAGGCACTTCAATGTTTTACATCACATTCGTAGATTTTATTAATACGATTTACAATCCAATTGGCTCAAATCTGATGAATCATATCATTATAGTGATCAAATTAGCATGATAAGTTTAATGATTGATGGGTTTAATGACAACCATTACGCAGGTCTCCAAGTGGTGCTGAAGTCTATCATCAAGGCTATGGCACCACTGCTGCAGATCGGGTTGCTGGTGCTGTTCGCGATAGTCATATTCGCCATCATTGGCCTGGAGTTTTATTCTGGGGCGCTACATAAGACTTGTTATAGCTTAGAAGATATTAGTAAGTATCTGTATTTTGTTGAGGATGTTTCAGGATATGATAATGTTGCTTTTACTAGCTTACATCCTAAATCTTATGACAAAGACGAAGCAAGCGAATAGACTACGGCAAGAGCCCTTCCTTGTTGTCCCAATTGTTCCAAAAATGCCGTTATTACCCAGTTCTTTTTGTGTATTCAAACTTAAAAGTACGCCCTGGAAGAGTGCCAATAAGTTGTGTTACACCAGTTGTAAATTACTAAGAAATATTAACAGAAACTAGTATTGGCCTAGTTGTGAAAACTAACTTGGTGTGCAATAGGCTGAAAGTTGGCGAGTTGTAATTCTATAAGTTGAGACGTTAATTATATTTTGTTTGTTAGCTGTATCACGCTATACTGGCATAATTGAGCGCGGTATTAGTTTAAAGTTTTGCGATTTTAATTGCTTTAGTTTGCGTTTGAATTAATCAAGCTTAGGATAATTTTGTTTTCCGTTATCTACATAATCTAATAAAAACCTTTCTTCCTGAAAGTAAATTACGATTATCGATCAATTAAGATTTATTATACATTGCTAATTAATAATGTTTTACTGTATGGTTCTTCTGTTATCAACCATTTTAACACTCTACTCCCTATTTTAGATGAAATAGTGAATGACGGTGAAATGCCGACGCCGTGTAACGCGGACAATGAGACGCTAGCCCCGTACGGTGCGTACGTGTGCGCGTACGACAAGAACACGTGCCTCGAGAAGTGGATAGGGCCCAATAAGGGCATCACGTCCTTCGACAACATCGGCTTCGCCATGCTCACCGTCTTCCAGTGCATCACCATGGAGGGGTGGACGGCCATTTTGTATTGGGTATGAGAATTCATCACGTTGTAGCTGTTTGTTACCTATTTATAACGTGTGGTTGTTGCAATCACCTTTGGTAGGACCAATGATAACCGTGCTCTAACTTTTGTCCAGTAGAATCCAAATTATTCCCGTAGAAGTGGGAACCCAACATAATAATACTTGAACTATTATTACGTTTTCGACAATTATCACGGAGTTACTTTAAATAATAATTTCTCAGTAACTATATTTTGTTAATCTGTGATTCTTGATATTAATCATTCAAGCCCTATAAGAGCACCGGTGATTGCGACAACAATAGAATACAATAGCATTTCCAAGTATCCGCGATTCGAAGGATTAATACGTCTTATCATAAGACCGGACCAATGTTTACAGTGTTATTTTTGTCTAGTAGATTCAGTCCAAATAATTTACAACTTTTACTACTAAGCATTTTTCTACTAATTTCAATAACATAAGTTATTTGCAACAATATAAACAATAGTTTTTATGTTTTTTTCAGTCTGGTCAGTGGTCATAACCAATAACTTAACTTCTAGTTATGAGTTATGACACTTATGACCCGCTAATACCAGTTATTTTAGTAACGGCATTGTCAATATTTGCCTTGAAAACTACGTTTAATATTATAATTAATTTTAATTATTTGACTATACATATTAATTTGAAACATCTGTGACTTATTATGTATGATTTATTTCAGACAAACGATGCGTTAGGTAGTACATTCAACTGGATTTACTTTGTACCTCTCATAGTATTGGGTTCATTCTTTATGCTCAACTTAGTTCTCGGTGTCCTTAGCGGGTAAGTTGCAAATATATTTTTTTAGCGCTCTTACTAATAAAATGACCTACACTATGTCCATACCCATGTATGCAATATTTTGTTCTTGTCATATACGTTAAAAAAGCCACTAGACTGATAAGGTTATATGAAACATTTAAGGCAATATTCTAGTTGCGGAATATTTTGTATATTATAAAGCTTTGATTATTATTCTGAATAATGTTGGTCTTTTTATTAGTAAGAAGCTTAATCATTAACAAGGTTTATAGAAATATACTAACACTTAGATAATGTTCAGAGAGTTTTCTAATGAAAGAGGCCGTGTTGAACGGAGGGCACAATATCAGAAAGAGAAGAAAAGGCAAAAGTTTAATGCAGATTTTACAGGCTATATAAATTGGATTACTGAAGCAGGTCTGACTGTGTTGCCAGAAAACATGATTTGTAGTAGTTACGTAGGCTACTGATGAAAGTGTTTCCATGCTAAAATATATCGTACTCGTAGTATGCTCAATAGTCGTATCTGTTTCTCTCATGTAACGAATGTTCATTATCTATTCTGGATCATTTAAAATATTTTACATTAGTACCAACAGCTAGATCATCGTCATTATTTTTGCAGTGAATTTGCTAAAGAAAGAGAAAAAGTAGAAAATAGGCAAGAATTTCTTAAATTAAGAAGACAACAAATGCTAGAAAGAGAACTCAATGGTTACGTTGAGTGGATTTGTAAAGCTGGTAAGTATTTAAAAAATCCAATTCTAAATTTTAATGGAAGTTAATATTTAAAAAATATTTATGCGACGCTAAATATTTTTACAGAGGAAGTTATATTAGCAGAAGAAAGAACGACAGAAGAAGAGAGAATGCATATAATAGAAGGTAAGATAAGACACTTTACATACATACATTCATTCATTCATTCATTCTAAAAATCGAACCCAATTTAATTTATTTTGCCTTTCTTTATAAGCAATCAATAAACGTACTAAAAGCTTAAAGAATCCTTCTACTATTTGATGTATGTTCCAGCACGACGGAGAGCAGCGGCAAAAAAGAAATTAAAAAACCTAGGAAAAAGTAAAAGTACTGATACAGAAGAGGAGGAACAGGACGAAGACTGTGGAGATGACGGTCAGTAAACTAATGATCTTTTTCTCTGTTTGTGTGTGTGCGTAGTATCACAATTTCCGAAATTACTAACAAACTTTTCTGTAGCGAAGTTTCTATCAAATCTCTCTTTTACAATAAATTCTTGATCAAATTCTTCGTGTACATAAAGCTAGATGTAATATCATTCAGCTAGGTACATTAACGAATGTTGCATGTAACTGCCTATCATATATTCTTAAAATATCTCTACGATCATCCATTTCCATACGTTCTCGTACTGTATTTGTGTGTTGATTGTTTACAGTTCCAAAGAAAAAGCAAGGTATGGGATCAAGCGTGACGCTGGTAGAATATTCCTTTTCATCTTCTAGTAGTCAAATTAGTCTAGATCTAGTCTTAGGAATAGCTACCCCTTAACGGTGATCCTATCATATTAATATTTTGTTTTTGCCGACCTTGTTTTGTTATAATATTATAGCTGATAGAATTTATACACTCCATCTGATTACTTCGTTAAGCCATACATTAAAAGTTACCATATAACGTAACATTTGAGCACATTTAATGGGGACGATACGTAAACCACCCTTAGGGATGGCTGAGTTAATAAGCGAAGAGTATCGAATAACGATTTAGTTCGAATTTCGATACTACTGCAGAGAAAAATCCAATTACTGGACTTTGATATCGTGTATGTGAATATGATATTTATAACATTTATAATATTATGTATCTTATATTGGAACTATTTCCGGATCATTAACGATCAATTTGTCCTGATTAAAATTAAATGATAGTCCTATGATTTCGAAATCTTTCGAAATCTTTCAATCTTTAACACTTTGCTCGTAAATGGTTCCATAACAATGTAGAATTTCAGAAATTAGAGTAAAGCGAGAACTTGATATTCACGCACTTTATTTGACTGTTTTTGACTTACTTCAGGTTTTCTGAAGAGCAAAACGAGATCGGCAGGAAAATGTGCTGATTTCTGGAGAGCAGAGAAGAGGTTTCGTTTTTGGATACGACACACAGTTAAAACGCAGTGGTTTTACTGGTTCGTCATAGTTTTGGTGCTCTTCAATACAATATGCGTAGCTGTGGAGCATTATAAGCAACCTAAGTACCTTACTTCATTTTTATGTAAGTAACCTTATAATTCAATTTATATTTCCACTGTACCTTAAGATCGTGTTAAGTATGTTATTTTACTATTTGTTTCATTTCAGACTACGCCGAATTTGTGTTCTTGGGTCTATTTATGATGGAGATGTGGATAAAAATGTATGCTTTAGGACCTAGGATATATTTTGAATCCTCATTCAATCGCTTCGATTGCGTTGTAATATCGGGTTCTATCTTCGAAGTAATTTGGTCAGAAGTGAAGGGTGGTTCTTTTGGACTCTCTGTATTAAGAGCTTTAAGATTGTTAAGGATATTCAAGGTAAATATGGTTTCATTACTCTTCAAATCATAATATGCTGATGATTTTTATATTAAGCGTAAAATTATATTTATTTTCAGGTTACAAAATATTGGTCCTCTCTGCGGAATCTTGTAATATCACTGCTCAATTCAATGAGATCTATTATATCTCTGTTGTTCCTTCTGTTCTTGTTCATTCTAATATTTGCTCTACTCGGTATGCAATTATTTGGCGGACAATTTAATTTCGAGGATGGCACGCCACCGACGAACTTCAATACATTTCCAATTGCGCTGCTTACTGTCTTCCAGGTAATGTATAGTTAACATTTTTATATTAGCAAACAAGAAAGCCTTCTCTTCACACATATTTTTTCTGCTTCCAGATTTTAACAGGCGAAGATTGGAATGAAGTCATGTATGATGGTATTCAATCTCAAGGTGGCATACAGAAAGGCATGATTTATTCACTATATTTTGTTATTCTTGTCCTGTTTGGAAACTACACTCTGCTGAACGTGTTTCTTGCCATCGCCGTCGACAACTTGGCGAATGCGCAGGTATATGTGACTATGCTTTCGCTTAAAGTTACCGTCCATACATTGTTTTGATTATATATAAAATATTTGTTAAATGTATCGTGATTTGTGTAAGACCAAATGTAAATAGGGAAATAGGAAAAAATTGAAAGGTAAAATCAAACGCGCCTAAATCAGTGATGTATTTATGACGTCGTGTTTACGCAAATGAGGCAATTGTATATTCAAAAGCGCTTTGCAAACAATGTTGCATTTATGTATTTTTCAGGAATTAACGGCAGCAGAAGAAGAGCAAGTAGAAGAAGATAAGGAGAAACAGCTGCAAGTGAGTAATATGCTTAACATTTACTAAATAGATGAAATTGAGAGAGCTTAGATGCTTCTCAAGTAAGACTAGATAGGATCGCTAACGTAGATTGTAAATACTGTTACAAAACGAGTTCTGTTGTAAATAATTAGGAATTGGAGAAAGAAATGGGTGCATTGCACGCTGTGGATGGAACACCATCTCGAAACAGTCAAGGGTCTTCAAGTAGGAAGGTAAAAGAACTCAGTGGAGCCTCGCTGTGCTTGACGTCGATGGTTGTTGTGGCTTAAAATATTGTTGTTTAACTCCATTAAAACACATTATTAAGCCATGTTGTAACGTGCTAGTTAATTTGTCTCTGCTAATATCATGTAACCACCATTGTGATTATCATCAAGGGCTCAACAATATTATAAGTTTTAAGTGCGTCGGTGGATCGATGTTGCTTGTGTGGGCCGAATGTCTATAAATTATTTTTTTTATATTTCAAATTTTACCAAAATTTATAGATGCTGAAAATTTTAATTTAAATAGATCATAGTTGTCAAAGTTTTTAGATTGGTCACACGTTATAAATTAATTTGTCTTTGATTATGCTTGTTATAATTGGTTATTTCATACAAATTTATTTAAATGCATGATCAATAGACAACTTAGAATTAATTCTAAATTAGTAAAATCTAACACGAGGACTTTAAATGATCACCAGTTCAAAATTTACTAACATGGGAGTCAATGGTGAAGGTGATTTCAGCCTGTTGATCTGCCCTTACATTGTGGTAACTCCGTGCAGGGTGACTTTGCAATGTTTAATTCCTTTTGAACAGATTACTCAAATTGCAGGATAAACAGAAGGAAGAGGCCAAAAAGGAAGAAGAAGAGATACCAGATGGACCAAAACCAATGCTGCCATATTCGTCCATGTTTATTTTATCACCTACGAATCCGTAAGCATTAGCCTTTACACATGATGATTTGTTTTTGGAATTAGCTATTAGAGGCGATGTAATCTCATATATACTTTTTTGTTACAGCATAAGACGTGGCGCACACTGGGTTGTAAATTTAAGATATTTTGATTTTTTTATTATGGTAGTTATATGTATGAGTTCTGTGGCTCTTGCGGCGGAAGACCCCGTAGTTGAAGAAAGTTACAGGTGCCTACATTTTAAAATACATAGTTCATTTGATCAGTTCCATGTTCTTTCTTTTTGTTCTTAGTGACAATCTACTTCGGACAATATGTCTAATTTTCATCAACCCAAACTTTTATTCGTAACTCTGTATTCTCCGGATTCAGCTAATACCTTGTCATTGTTTACAGGAATAAAATTTTGAATTACTTCGACTACGCGTTCACGGGGGTGTTCACTGTGGAAATGTTGCTGAAGATCGTGGATCTCGGCATCCTGTTCCACCCGGGCGCGTACCTGCGCGACCTGTGGAACATCATGGACGCCGCCGTCGTCATCTGCGCCATCGTCAGTTTCGGCTTCGAAATTGGGTACGTTATTTACAGCTATTTTGGATTTCGTTTTTTTTTAATATGAAAATAGATTAATCATTACAGGCAACTTTATTAAACTCATTGTTTTGAATAATTTTTAATACATTGTCTTATTTAAAGCCAATTGTAGCTTATGGTCTCCTCTAATTTAAATATATTTTAATCGATATCATTTTAACATTTATTATTGTTACAATATCATCATTTACGTTTGAGAGCTGTACGATACCTATCTCGTGAAGTTGAACCAATAATCATATTAACATAATATTTTATTGTTTCAGAGGCGTGAAAAAGGGCGCGGGGCAGAATTTGTCTACAATAAAATCGTTAAGAGTGTTGAGAGTGCTTAGACCTTTAAAAACAATTAAGCGTGTTCCAAAACTAAAAGCAGTGTTTGACTGTGTTGTGAACTCTTTGAAAAACGTCATTAACATTCTCATTGTGTATATATTGTTTCAATTCATATTCGCTGTAATTGCTGTTCAACTTTTTAATGGTAAATTTTTTTACTGCAACGATATCAGTAAGAATACTTATGAAGACTGCCAGTGAGTATAACTTTTTATTCTTTTCCTATCTTAATTTAATTTAGGTCAAAAACAAAATTAAAATGTATGTTTGTATTGCGAGAAAAGATAGATATTTTAAATAATAAATATATCTATCTATGACAGTCGTAAGAACTTCAAACTTACTGCCGCACTCAGAGATATTTAATGATAATTAAACTTCAATTTAACTCATCAAGCCCCATAAGTTCACCGCTGAGCGCGAGACACAATAGAATAACAATAGATTTCCAAGAATCCACACACGATCGAAGGATTCATGAAGACTTTGATAGATGTATAGGTCTTATGTCAAAATCTTCATTTAATCTCAGTCAAGTAGGTAATTAATATTCGTCTCTGAGTGCGGCAGTTAGCATATTATATGTTTATTTATGGCAAAATAATTAATTATTGAGTACCAAAAATGTCTTTACCTGTGTGATTTTTTACATTTTTAAACGATCATTTTTAAAATAATTATCAGATAATAGTTAATTAATCTATTAAACATGTAAAAAGTGATGCTATGATATATCCTAAACTTTTAATTTATCTGTTACAGAGGGTCGTACTTCGTGTACGAGAAAAACAGTATACTGCCTACGATAAGCAAGCGTCTATGGACGACGCAGTCCTTTCACTACGACAATGTGGCGTCGGCTATGCTCACGCTATTCGCAGTACAAACTGGAGAGGGCTGGCCTCAGTAAGTGACCACAATATCTAACTACTGTAATACGATGTAGATAGAAAATATAGTTAGCCAACTTTTATTCAACCTTATCAAGCTTTGTCAAAGTGAATTTAAAGTTGACTTTAATAAAATTAAAAAAAACACGAAGCCTAAAGCTAAGGTAAATTGAAGAAGTGTATTAAATGGTTTTTAATCTAATTTTCAGAGTCCTACAAAATTCAATGGCGGCAACATACGAGGATCGGGGACCCATACAAAATTTTCGGATAGAAATGTCCTTATTTTACATAGTTTACTTTATAGTGTTTCCGTTCTTCTTTGTCAACATATTCGTAGCCTTGATTATTATTACGTTTCAAGAGCAGGGTGAAGCAGAATTGCAGGATGGTGAAATAGATAAAAATCAGGTAACTATGATTTCTGTTTGGCAAGTAGAAGTAAACATATCCAAAACTAATGCAACAAATTTCATATTTCAGAAATCATGTATAGACTTTACAATAGACGCCAGACCATTAGAAAGGTATATGCCAAGTAAAAGAGGAAGTCTGAAGTACAAAGTGTGGAGGATAGTAGTATCTTCGCCTTTTGAGTACTCCATCATGACACTTATTGTGTTGAACACATTGTTGCTTATGATGAAGGTATGTGTGCATTTTTTATAAAAAGATAATTATATACTGAAATTAACATTAGCACTTTCATTGCTAAGGTCCTTACTCGGCTAGAGTCGGGATATTTGGGCAGTGAATGTGCTAATAATAATAATAATAATAATAATGATTATTATTATATAACTGTTAATTATATTGAGTCTAAGTACACAACATTTACCAAAGTTATAACAAAAGTCAGACATACAAGCACAATTTTTGTGGAAAGTATGTAGAGAAATTTCACTACCTCAAAGTAGATACCAAATGATGGCCGGTTTCACAAGGCACACAATAGATTAGTGTGCAAAAGTTGTATTATGATAAACACAACAGTCACTGCACTGAACCAAATTAGAAAGTAACGAAATCCATTCCTTGAGTAAAATGTTGTGATTGTGTGTAGTTTTAACAAAATGATACATGCATAATTACTTAATGATTTATACATCATAAATTGGCTTCAGTTAGTACTGCCACACACATCAAGACAAACACACAATATTAATGCTCATATCGGCGTCAGTGGAAAATTTTATGTATTGGAATGCGCCGTTTTGGAATTGAGCCTATACCTTCAAAAGTATCCTAATTTCGTTGTTTTATTTTGTGTCTTACTTTGAGTGGTCCTGTGTCTCCTCGCTTGCTGAAAACCTAATATTTATATGTAATTGTATATGTGTTTACTCGTATGCACGATATACCTCTTCCTTCCTGCACATTCAGGCACAAGATTCAACACTATTTCGTTCCGAGCTCGTGAACATCTCTTCAAGTCAGGTCCTGGCCATTCGTGTTGTTCGTGTTGCATGATTATAAAGAGGATGACTTATAATTATTATATGTTGACTATGCATGATTGATGGAACGGCCTCGTGCCAAGCAAGATTGTCAGTGGCTTTGGCCTGCTTCTCGTTTTGTCAATCGATTTAAATTAAGTTCGTTTTAATATTTAGAGGATCGTCGAGTAAATTCCACTTTAAAAACAATAGGTATATCTTTTACAAACGATAAATAATAATTAAAACTATCTACTGTTATTATATTTATTATTTTTACAACAGTACTTAATATCTACCTCTCTTATAACTATCCTTCCTTATTGCCTTTTTTTGTTAAGTTCTCCAAAACAAAACAATTGACTTACATCATCGCCATACATTCTTTACAATACCTTCTTTTCTATTTTATTTTAAACCTACTAACAATCCAATAACTATTCAATATTTTCATTGCCATGGATTTATTCTACACATCTTCACGTAATGGCAGTACTATAATCAAAGTGACCTCTACTCGGATATCCTCAAGTATTCCAATATGGGGTTTACCGGCATGTTTTCTGTGGAAACGGTGTTGAAAATCATCGCTTATGGTGTCAAAGTAAGTACACGATTAGCACAATTTCAATCGCCATAGCGGCAAGTAATCTTGAAAAAGGATTACAAATGTACTCTTTCTTATATAGGGTGTATCATACTAACTTTACATGATTAAGGGATTTTTAGTTATATTATTGCTCCCCTTCCATCGTACCCTCGACTGGTTTCTCTCTGATAGTGGTTTTAATTTAGGCCAGAAATATTATTTGCTAATTCCGTTGAGCATGTACTGCATGGCTTATTTTAATGTTTTTGTTAATCTAAATGTTTTGTAGTGACTATTTTAAGTAAATTATACAACAGGTAAGAATAATCTGCGGCATTTTAAAGATTTTTTACACAGGGAAGCAGATTTTAGTACCAGTATATTTATCGATCGAGTGCTATGTAAAGAAAATTCTGAAAATTAAAGGTAAGTAATATAATTTACTTTCGCGGTGAAGCCAGCAAAATACCTATGTGTGGTGTGGGTGAACGCATGAAAGCCTTTGCATGAAGCACGTGCACTCTCACAAGTTACTTCAACAAATATTTCACTTGAACAGATATTGGCTCAAATCGATTTCATTACAACACATATATATACACATGACACAATTTAAATTTTGGATCTAAAGGGATTCCGAAGTGAAAAATCGGCGTACACAAAATTGAAGCTAGTTTAAATTAGAAATTTGGAATTATGAGTGATACTTTAATTAGTGGAATAAAAATTTTAGTACGAATTTTTAAAAATTTGGTGTTGGTTTTGTATTAGTTTCACGAGGCTCCACCACTACTTACGGACATCTTAACCTTCACGAACATATTTTTTACGTTCTGCTTTCTCCTCGAGACTGTTTTGAAGTTAATTGCCTACGGATGTACGGTAAGAATTTATCTACTTTTCTTTATTATCACTGACGAATTAAGTACCTATTATTTTAATTAGCTCGAAATTGAATCAGAGTATATAATCGATTTCATAATATTATTAGATTAAATATTAGTATTGAAGGTTCTGAGCATTAGATGAAACACTATTATTGGACTGTTTTAAATTTTTTTTTTACTATTTTTATCACGAGTTCTTTCAATGACACAAGCGAGATCTTCAATATTAAAATTTAAACACATTTTAGACACGTATATTATATTATATAATACGTTATAATTAGATTAGTTTATACTTAAAAACTTAAGTATAGCATTTTAATATTCAATATTGACTTGAATATCATGTACTTAGATAAACTTTTTGAAAGAGTTTTGATATGCTGCTTATTTAATATTTATAATATTAAAATATTTTTGATAATTTTCATTATTAACAGTCTAGATAATATAGTAAGATTTAGAATTGCATAGATTTAAAACGTAAGAGAGATATCCTATCCTACAGATCCCTCGTGAACTAACGTAGAAAGCGTACATTTGTATACAGTTACTTGTAGATTGATGAGCTTAAAGTCATACTGTAGATATTATTCTCGCAAAAGTTGAAAATTTACTTAGTTATACTCAATTTACTTTTCTAGCTATTCTTTAATCATAAAATTTTTGACACGATATCTGTTTTTCAGAATTTTTTCAAAGATCCATGGAATACATTCGATTTCATAACAGTAATTGGAAGTATTATCGACGCCCTCATTATGGAGTTCGGCGTGAGTATTTTTGTAATATCTTTGCTTTTCTTTATTTTTATAATTGATCTCGCCAAGATCATAATTTGGAAGCTTCTCGATCTGATTTTTATGAATTTGATATTATTCTTTAATTGCCGCAAAATAAAGTATATATCCTGATTCCAGAGCGACCTCACTGAAAACTGTGCTGACATTTCCTGTCAGCAGGTAACGGTACTTGCTTTTTGCTAGGAAACCTAGATTTTTTGTATCTAATATTTGATTGCCCGTGATTTTGACTGTGTCGAAGACTGATTTACTGTAGCGCTAGAAGATGGTTGAAGTTATGGTCTCTAGAATAGCTTTTGATCTAGGAAGTGTCTAGGTCTTATCATCAAAGCATAGAACACCCTTTCGAGAGTCGTGATTGTGTTTGTAGTGTTGTTAGAGGTCAAATGGGCCAGTTTTTAACATTTCTAACGAGTATAAGCCTTAAAATGTCTATGAATAATAATATAATATTAATTATTATGTGTGACATAGTTTCATTTTGAACTATGGCTTGACTACTACAAGTTATACAAAACGTGGCGTGATTGGTTGGAAATATTGAAATTGAAGATATTTAGATTATAAGAGACCTGACAAAGTGTACGCTTAATAATTGCGATCATCGATTTATTTGAAATCACAACAACTCTTATAAATATTTTTTAAAAATATGACACAAAAACATTTTAGATTACACATTATAGAACCTTGCATTTTATACATCGATGAATCATTGATATGAAATGCGAAGAGCACAACGTTTTTTAACTTGTGAAAATAATGAATCCAAAAAATATAATAAAAAAGTGTGTCCTATGCATTAGATTAAATTGGTATTGGATTGATGTTTAAATTGTTTCAACAATACTAGAGGTTTTTCGCTAAAATAGTACCATATATATATTGCTGAAGTTTCAATTTAGATATGAGATTTTAAAAATTTGAATTTCAACTTTTAGAAACGATCGGTAGCAAAAGTATTCTTCGCTAGTTTAAAAATAGAATACTCATTTTACCCTCTTTCGAAAAATCCTTTGGCTGATATTGGTAATAAATTTTCGATTAGATTTGCTGGAGACATGAGCTTATAAAATTTCTTTCATGTGTGTTCATTGCGCTTTGTCTCATACATTTATTTGCACCTCTTAATTGACTAAAAATAGAGTTCATATACTTCTAGAACTCTAAACTAAACAAAATGTTAAATATTTTTCATTTTATTCCAAAATACTAAAATATCTTCATTGTAATTTAGACGTATCAAAGTACATAAATATAGACCTGGAAAATATTAGTTAAGTATTCACATTAGTCGAGAGTGTTTTAGCTATGTTTTCATTAGTTTTGCTTATTTTTACACTTATATATTTAGTAGCAGTATCAGGGAAGATTTTGTTTTAGTTACGTATTTAAATATGTATTTATTATTGAAAATATATTATTTATATTTTGTTTGGGTTAAACCTTAACAGCAAATGTATGAGGCTTAATAATACATTTTTAATTATTTAAAGTCGAAAAATATTCCTTAAAAACAAAATGCATTCATAAAGAATTGCTTACCTATATATCATGATTATTTCAAGAGCTTCTGGATAAACATATTTATATTGTTATCTAGAAAAATAAGTTACCTTATAAAAAAAGAAAAATCAATTAAGGAATTTGGAGACGAGCCTCATCAATGACTATTTTAAATATGCATCCAAATAACTTGGCAATGCATGTGAGCAATAATAATAAGACTGTTTTAGAGTATCAACTCTGAACAAAAGAATAATTTCTTAATTTGCTATATACCAATCGATATTTGATTGCAAAATATAAAATGTGAGGCAAAATGAACCCAAATAAAGACAAAGAAACTTGTAAAATTTCAGGAGAACACTTTCAATGTGGGTTTTCTGCGCCTGTTTCGGGCGGCTCGGCTGATCAAGCTGCTGAGACAGGGGTACACCATACGGATACTGTTGTGGACATTCGTGCAGAGCTTCAAAGCTTTGCCCTACGTGTGCCTTCTCATTGCTATGTTGTTTTTCATTTATGCCATCATCGGCATGCAGGTAGTGGAAAATATTATGTGTTTTTTACTATTTAATTTCATTATTATGAAAACTATTATTTTTTTAAAGAGCCTTTGCTGCTCCACTGCAAAGTCCTTTTGATTATAAATTATAGATAATATTACTTTACATTATGTATGTCTTTCAGGTGTTCGGAAATATAGAATTAATAGCAGACTCGGATATGAACAGACATAACAACTTTCGAAGTTTTATTCAAGCACTCATGTTATTATTTAGGTAAAGAACTAATATTGTTTGGGACTACCTATGTTCGAGTACAAATACTTACTAGGAACTGCTACTTCTTATACATTATCTAATAATAATTTATTTGTTTTCAGGTGTGCCACAGGTGAAGCTTGGCCAAATATAATGTTAGCTTGTCTAAAGCCAGCGAAATGTGATAAAGAAGCTGGCAAGCCATCAAATGAGTCGTGTGGAAGTACTTTAGCTTATGCATACTTTGTTTCTTTTATATTCTTCTGTTCCTTTCTTGTAAGTATTTGTTTTATAATATTATTATCATTTGATTAAAAAATAAATTATCGGTTTTTTATTTACGATTTGTGACGCAAATTAATTTAATTAAAATTATAATTACTTCAGATGTTGAATCTGTTCGTGGCTGTCATCATGGATAATTTCGATTATCTGACGAGAGATTCATCGATTCTCGGAGCGCATCATTTAGATGAATTTGTTAGGATATGGGCCGAATACGACCCAAATGCGACGTAAGTTTTTACATTTTAAAGGAATGTTAAAATCATAATATTATATAATTTTTAATATTTTATCTAAAAAAATATTTAATTTCAGAGGGAAAATTCATTATACAGAAATGTATGATATGTTAAAAAATATGGACCCCCCATTGGGGTTTGGCAATAAATGTCCGAATAGGTTAGCGTACAAAAAGTTAATAAGAATGAATATGCCGTTAGACGAAGAGGGGAAAGTGAATTTTACGACAACGTTGTTTGCCTTGATACGAGAAAACTTAAACATTAAGATGAGATCTGGTAAGTATTTTTACACATTAATTGAGCAATCGAAGTACTTGTGCACATTATAATAAATGAATGTTCTCAAATTACAGCTGGAGAAATGGACCAAGCTGATGAGGAACTCAGAGAAACAATAACCCACATCTGGCCACTCCAGGCAAAGAAGATGCTAGATTTGCTGGTGCCTCGCAAAGATGTACTCAACGCTGGAAAACTAACCGTAGGGAAGGTCTACGCAGGACTTCTAATTTTAGAAAGTTGGAGATCGACTAGGTTTGGGCAAACTAAACCACAGGGTGCTCCGGTAAGTACAGTTTGCATTGATTTCAGTTTATTTTTGGTTCTGATTACATTTTGACTAAATATTTTGACAGAATAGGTTTCGTAGTTACATGAAGCCAGAGTTAATCGTAAGGCTAATTTGACTTGTATTGCACAGTTTGAACTTTGAGCCAAATGTAACCCTTTGGATAGGTTTTAATTCACGATTTAACCTAATAGTAGTGTGTGTTAATTGTCCCTTAAAATTCCTTTTTGACTAGATTAAAAACACGATATAGTTAGAACTAGTTGTGTTGTCTTCCTGTGGATGTATTGTTGTGTGAACTGATGTCATAAAGTCACGCAAACCGTTGATTGGCTATAGAAATTAAAAACAACAATACAACGGCATTTTAGCATCGACTCGGTATGGGTCGACTACATTGGTGGTTTATTTTCAGGCATTCAGCGAGAATAGCCCTACGGCCAATCAGCCGGTAGTATTAATTATTTTAAGGAACGAAACTTTAACCTTTTTCTTGCACTCCTATAGACATTTTGTTTTGTTTTTCATCAACTTCTTCCGCATCGTGTTTTAATAAATTAATTTAAATATAGATTAAACTTCATTTATAAATCAACACGATGATTTCAGATATTTAAATAGGTCATACGTTGATTAGTAAAATAGAGGAATTAAAAATATTAGTACTAGATACATAGCGCACATCACTTGGTAGTGTAAGAGATTCTTGATATTGGATTAATTTGTACTGTCTATGGAAATTTATGAGGCCAAAAACGTTACCCGTCGTAAACCACAATCTACCTAGTGACCTGTCCTATAGTTGCAAAATGTACCAATAGTTTTTAGGCGAGTGTTTCTGTGTAATGAGTTCTTTTAGGTTTGACGTAGTAATAGCCATGTGTTCTGTAGATTTATTTGTCATTCTAATTATGATTTTTACCGACTTTAAAGACTTTGTTTTATGTTACGACGACTTTCTGTCCCAACTGGCACAATGCATGACTTACATCTTACTCAACTCACACACTGTTTGTCTCTACCTGTAAATTACATTCTGGCTCAGTTTGACTACTTCTACTATCATTTCGTCGCCTGATTATAAACAAATTAGTTGCTTTTGCTATGCCTCTCGCTCCACGATATATTCACTATTTACTATCGTTTATACAATTTAGCACAATCAGGGCTATAAAATCAGCAATTGTATATATATTTTTATTTATCAATAATTGCATTTTGTTATGAACTATACAATTATTGGGTATGTTCGATTTACTTGGTCTGCATAATGTCTCTGGCTTCAACCTGAATCACTATGCACATTTATTCAAATGCTTTTTGTGATTTACAGTTTCCTGCAGCAATCTAAACATATCTATTTATATTTGATGACATTGAGAATACTCGAACAAATAATACATTTTAACAGCGACTCTCAAATTCTAGCTCGTCAAAATAATTTTTACAGACACTGATAAATCCATGTTTGATTTCCCTAACAAGTGCTCTTTCTCATCTACTTTTGTTCACATTATTTACACAAACAGAAATATCACCGAAAGAGTTCAGAACTCCAGCATGGATATGTAATGTATGGGGACTTTGCGCAGACTCATGTAGGCTTGGTAGTTTCTCACTTATCAATATGGTTACTATTCCATGAAATACGGTTCTATTCCGAATATAATTTACATCAAATATGGTTACTCCATTTTCGATATGAGACATGATTTTGCGCAAACATTTGGGGGTATTGCGTGACGAGGGGTGTGCGTGGTGCAGAAGGCGTCCTTCTTTAACTGCCTGCTGGACGTGGCTGCGGGGCTGGGGCCCGGGTCAAGAGCCGGCTCTCTGAGCCACGACATTCCGACCATCACTGCCACAGACGGACATCCCGAAGACCTGCACATGTTACCGAATTTGGCGAAGAGATCCTCGACTCGAAGAAGATCTTTCAAGTAAGTTAACTGCAATCAATGATGTTAAATTTGGCGAAGATTTTGCTGTTATGTATGTGTACACCTACGAATAATAATTTATTATTCGTAGGTGTACACTATATTTTGTCAGTTAGTTTTGAATGTAATTGCTACTAGTCTTGGAATTTTTATTCGGTCTACTTCTAATCTACATTTGCTAATTTTTAAAATTGATTGATGAGTAGCTAATAAGTAACTGTTTTTAAAGTACTAAAAATTATAAGTCATTAATATTAATTTTCTATTGTTACAGGAACAATAAAAAGGTGTGTGTAAAGGTGAACATGTCCCAAATTAAATGTAACCAAAAAAATTTGTCAAGGATATTTGTAACGATGTTCCCCTTAATACAAATGAATTGTCGATTCAATGTATTAACGTAACCTGTTATAACCCGAGTAATGGTATCTGGGTACTGTTCTGTGCTTAAGTGTTAAGTGTAACCCTATAACCGATATTTACTTTGCTCTAATAGTTGGTGTTGTAATTTTGTTAGAAACGTTGTTGCGATGTGTTGTCCTAACGACTAATGTATACGATTATTTTGTATTAATTGTTGTCTTATATAGCTTAACGAGCAATAGTAGGTTCTATTTTGAGAGATTAGGGGCCTAGGCCCGTACACACTGTTATTGTAATAGAATATGTTGTACTCAAATTAATTTTTATTTAAAGTTTACAGATGGTTGTTGATGTTTAGGTAATCTATTCAGTAATAATACAGCAGCAATAAGTAGAGTTACTGTATGTGTATCGAATGTCTTAAAATATACTAGGTATAGTGAATGGTTTATTTAAAATGTGTAAAGATTAGGGGATATCATATCGATATGCCTAGACACAGCACCTTATATTCTTAACACTTACACGCTACATAATTTCAATATTATACTAGAAACAGTACAAAATGACTGAAATACTAAACTTTGAACGCATGATACCGACATTGTGAGTATGCATGAATCACTGATAGATTTAGTTTTGCATATCATGTCGGTAAGTACATTAACTTTTTAATTTCCCACGAGCACGATGCATGCAATGCAATAACCACTAGATTTGTGCATCCATGTTGTGTCAACAGAAACTTTTTGTAAATATGGGACAGTATCATTTTTAGTTCTTTTGTGACGTTTTCAAAGGTTACTTCTATTTTTTTGAGTATGCTCATACTTTTGTATTGTATAGGTTCTGGAGTTGCAAGATGTGGGTTCTCATCACGCATCCATGGAGTCATTGGAGGAGGGAAGGTTACAAGCTCCTCATGTATACCAAAATGGACATGGAAGATCGTCTAGTCTAAGGTATATTAAAATAAGAGTTGTAAGTTTTTTTAATTTTCAAAGCATGATAAGGGACGTCCAATGTTATTAATTACTTATGTTATTTAAATTATTTAAAATTTTCATCTGTACCAAATATTTTGTTTTTTGTTTTATATTCGGTTTTTGCGTTATTAGGACCGACATTTTTGTTTTATTAAGTACTTTTTGTTTTATATATTTATTTGTATTTTATAGCGTCATCGAAGAAGAAAACGAACTTACTGAAATTGTAGTAAAGGAGGGTATGTTGAAATCACGGTTGTATGAAACGACTAACTAAAATTATATTTTCTAGGTACTAACAAAACTTTTAACAACCCAATTCTATAGCGCATGTCACTAATAATATGGTCAATGAAATATGCATGACTATAGTTGTAACTACTCATGAACTGAAATGTACCGATGCCGTATATTCATAATTTAATGCAAATGACTTAACAGAACCGATAAATTTCATGATAGACGAACGCCAAGTCCGCGACGACGCCACTACGGGGGCTACCAACACGAGATCGGCTTCTCCGACACCGTCAACAACGTCGTCGAGATAGTCAAACATGAGCACCAGAGGCATGGCCGACACCGCGCGCCGCACCACTATCATCCACATGGTAGGTCACACGATTTTGATCCATCCCCTCGAAGACATAGTTGACGACCGATTTAACAAAGTGAATCTGCTAATATGCATAGCCTGTTTCTTTTCTTTTACCCTTTTATTTTTAGATTCTCCATATATTGGCAGATTTACTACTGGCTTATTCGCTAATGCAATCGAAATTGCAAATGATAATATCGAGCCTGTTAAAGCTATTTACGCCTCAGAACTACGATCATATAGTGTTCACTCATATATACCATCATTAACCATATTTATATATCTTTCATTTAGATTTAGTTTATGAAACCAAACAGTTTTGCAAACATTTTTCTTCTCATGAAGGTACTCTGAAAGTTTTGTGAGAAGTTTGGAAGATTAGCTTTAAAGTAGTTGTAGTAATTTGTAGATGTAGTTATAAGAAATTGAGACAATGCAGTGAAGCTAAAATTACCTTAAAATTAGTTGAGAAATTATTTAGATATTTACTAAACTAATAAATTATTTACGATGCTAGTTTTGTAAAATAAGTATTACGTAGACTAATTGTAGATTCTGAAAATGCTCACGTTTGCTCATTACCTATATTATTTGATTTCATTTATACTTCATCGAGCTACATTGTTCTTTCCTTTAGAGTAAGTTCATACAACGATTCTAGAAAATATTGTGTACTCAATTCGGCCTAAGTAAATTATTTGTAATATTTAATAACTGAAATATGAAATGTATTGCCTGCTGCATGCTACAATATAACAGTGCTCACTTCGGCCGCACATCGCTTTGTATAATCTGACATATGCCTGAGTGCATGCACTTTGAGAACATTACTTAATCATGCAGCATGCAAAAGCTTAAAATGTCCAGCTGTAGTCGATCTAAATTGTTCTGGATAAACCGCTACCTCGATATAGTAAAATAAAGATTGTATGTATAACACAATCGTGTCCCGCGTACCCGAACACTCGGACACATTTACTGAACCTTTCGAAAACTCAATCCTCAATTTCCGAATTCCAATCTCGCAGTCGAATCCTATACAGATCAAAACTTTTAGAGTCACCTTTATGAGCAAGGAAATGAAGTCGGTAAACCGACGGGCGTAGGGTAAAGCGTGGTCGAAGGTACATGAAGGTATTCCTGACAGCAGGGAAGGAGTGGAGAGCGCCGTATCCCACCACCAGCCTGAGCCAGCCCTCGCGATCGCCCAGCCCGCCACACCACACCTACGGTGAGACCACTCGCCACACACACGGACCGACAAGTGACAACACACCACGCTCGCCAGAGCGAGCCCCGTATCGATAAGCTCCCATACGAAACTAACACGTAGCATTAAAGTTTATAAATGAATCTAAAGTCAGTACCTTATTCAGTAACGCAAGCAGTGACTATTGATGTTAAGCCGAAATTAATGTAAATACACCCGTAGAATTCATATTCGTCGATACGATCCATTGTAAAGCAGTAGGTCTGCAGTTTAACCGACCGAGGCCTACTGCTCGATTCAAAATTGTTCTCGGTCGATGTCAAATTAGTAGCGCATGAATTGTGAACGCGGAAGCGTGGCGTTATCAATGAGAAAACTGTTTGCACATCTGTTTATTATCCCTTCTATATTTTCTTTGAAATCTTTATTTGTTCACTTCCGTCATGAGATTATCATCAGTACATGGTGGCGTTTTGTGTTCGTGCGCAGGAAGAGCGCTCAAATTATTCAAAGAGCAGTTTGGGCCCCGATAGGTGGCGACAGGGAGCGGGATAGGGAGCGCGAGTGGCGGGAGTGGCGGGAGCGGTCGGGCGAGCGGGAGGGCGGCCGGCGGGGCCGCGGCCGGCAGCTGCCCCCCACGCCCACGAAGCCGTCCACCTTACACGTTAAACAGCAACCGTTCACAAGAATTAGCCATAGCCCCTCGCACGTGAGTATACCGACACCGACTAAAACCACTGAGAAATACCTGATTTCATTGAGACCACAATATCCCAATGTCAAAAAAATCTAATTCTCAATCATTACTTATCGCCATTTACCTACTTCTAAACCATTTGTGAGTCATGTCGATAGTTGCCGAGGCTGTTCAACTTTTATACCGACTACAATTAGAAAATGGATCAAACCTAAACTTTTCCAACAGCTTTCATTAAGGCACACAGCACGAGAACCATTGGAGCCTTTACACGACGAGTACGAGTATGGCAGAGAAGTTGAAAGACTGATACATCGAGACTATAGATCTAGAGATAGGTGAGTCCACACACATTTCTTCAAATTCCTATAATAAAAACTTGAAGTACGTTACGAATTTTTTCGATCTTTGCCACTATCTTCTAAATAACATTTACCACGATGGTAGACAAAGTGAGTAAACGCCCTTTTGCACCGCCTTCATTGAGTAACCCCTGCACTTTTGGCAAATCAGACGCGGTTGGGGCACCGATCCGGAGCGCAGCGCGCGGTCGTACGAAGCGCCGCTCTCGTACGAGGCAGCGCTGGCGATGGGGCGCGGCGGCGGCGCGCGCGCGCTGCCCTCGCCCGCCGGCGCGCCGCGGCTGCCCAACGGGTACAAGCCGCGCGCGCGCCACTCGGACTCCGACGAGGATGACTGGTGCTAGCGGCGCCGCCGCGCGCGCTCCCAGCGGGACGTGCGCGCGCCGCCCGCGAGCCCCGCCACGCACGCGCACACCTTCTGACGCGCCGCGCCCCCGTGCGTGTACATAGAGACGGACGATCCTCGCCGCTCGGCGTCCCGGACGGGTCGCGATCGGTTCGCGGGCACCGAGTGTTCGAATTCTAGTATTTACAAAGTTTTGGAAAATTTAATTTTTAATTCGCTAAAATTTTACTCTTTGATTTATATTATGATAAGGTAATCGAAATATGAAACAGTGCCAGGCAACTCGTTTGCGCTAGGATTTTTACATAAAATGAAATTATTAGTCTGTATCGTAAAAGTAAACTTTCTATATTAAATTTGCACTACATAAAGTCTAAATATATCGCCTGTTGAAACGGCGTCGGCTGAGGTTCCGTCTCGCGGCGGTGGTCTCGTCGTACCGCAAGCGAGGACTCGGTTTTGTCGACGCGCCACTTGCGTTACGACGAGGCGCGGAGTCGAGAGGAACACAACGGTCTCGTTTCATGTTCAAGTTAGACGTTGAGTGAATCTAGCATTTCATCGTCGAAACAAATTAATACTAGAATTGTATAAAATATTTACATAGCGAATAATTTTTACTTAGTTAATATATACTAAATAAATAATTAAACATTTTTTATTAAATTTGCTGTCCTTCCCCCAAGTGCTTTATATCTATGTTATTTAAATTTAAATACAATTATAAATATGGATTGTATGTAAACTTTAAAGAAATATTTCTGCGTATTATTACATAAATTGTTAAATCGTGTGTAGGCCAGTCAATACGTATCTAGTGTTTTGTTACATTTGGCGATAAAGGTTGTATAGGAGTCGTCTAAACGGAAAACGTCAAAGTTTAGTGCCTACTATAACTATAACTTTACATTCGTTCAAATCAATACTAGCCACATTACATTAAAACATTTAGCCAGACCAAATGTGACAAAAACTTTTCATCCATTTTTGACTGGTTAATTGAATTTAATAGATTTTGTCGCCTGGTAAATGTCATGCTGTTGATTTAAAGTGTGTGATGTTGGATTAGATGATTTCATTTTATTTGATACTTCTACTACTTCATTTTCAAAATTGTTTCTATTTTTTTTTTTCAAATTAATTTTCTAATTCTAATCTAACATTGCACGTTTTGTGGGGAGAAGAAAGTAACCAGAAATAACAGTAGTCTTAGCGTTTAGCTGTGACCACTCGGTTACGTGCGGTAACGTAGATGTTGTTGCCGGTAAACCTATTGTATCCCTTCCCTCTCAGCCAAATGCTAGGGCTGCTACCGACATGTAATAGCAGCATAATATAATCGCCCATGGAGAAAGTATTCGAAATTGTTAAAGTATTGAAAATAATATTATTAAGGTTGTAACAATGGAAATAAATTCTATAATTAATTTCTAATTCCCGAAGATATAGCAGTTAATTAATAAATTTTTATGCAATATAACGAATCAATGTCTTAAAATATCAGAGTATAATTACATTTTTTTGTCATAAACAATTAACTCGAGTAAGCTTTGTTTGTTGGACTCGCGATAAACTTGAATGTTAAATAGACCAGGCACAAAATCCATGAAAACATTGTATTCTGAATTGGTTTTAACAATCATTGGATGTATTTCAATGTATTACGACGAACAATCAAACCAATTCAGGTGCACATAGGCCCACTCAATCCTATTCGACCTGGTAAATTAGGACTCATTGACATTCAACAAAAGCTTAGATTTCAGAATTCGAACGCGACTTTTGCATTTTCTATTTCGTTTATAGACTATACTTTTTTCTCTCATTGTTTTCTAGACAGTTTCTCGTGGTACTGACTTGCACTAGTCGCGTCTCGATGATCACGTTTCAACCTCACATCGTTGCGAGACATGTTCTACGTACTAGTACGACGAAATTGTAAATACATAATTTTCTGTGATAACATGTGGAAAAATGAGATTTATAATTAGAACTGTGTGGTTGCATAGGAAAGTTATTTATTTCTAACGCTGTGCGAATCTACTGCCGCGGCGATTGACAGTATGGGTCTTTGCATATTCTCTGAGTTCATTATGGATTGCGATTTTTATTTGACTGGTAGTTGTATTGTAAGTACTTTTATACAGATTTTTGAAAATGTTTTCTCTAATTACATAGACCAGTGCGATCTCCAAATTACGCGGTTTGAGGCGGTCTCGAATACTCAGACTTGATATTATAGCGTGCTCGCACTTGTACCGTTTAAAGTATTAATCCATATATTGTATTGTTTGTCTGTAGATCTTGTCAGAATGGATATTACATAAGACACTTTGATTGTTATTCACGATACTCGTTTATTAGAGCTTTTAAATGACTATTTTCGTTTCATATTTTAACCTCTGTTATTATAGTACAAAATATATAGTCCAATGTGTTTGTAAGTTTAGGTTGTCTGGGTTGATGCGGAGGCTCCTGATTGTGTAATGTATAAATATAATGTAAAATAACTGTTGTATTTTAAGTGTGTTAAGATTTTATAATATTATTTTGTTAAAATATGTTGTAAAAAAATTATTTAGTATTTTAACTAATAGATTTTATCAGTTATATCCAGATTTGATTGTTATACATCATTAATACCTTACAATACTTTAAAATTTAACACCTTGGCCGTGACCTTCCAATCCAGACAGTTTAAACTTACATTAATTAGCTTCAACGTGCAATTGTGAGAATCGTATTATGCATGAATAAAATATACTTGTTGCATTAAACATTTAATTTATTCGATTAAGATTTTAATAAAACATAAAATAAATATTATTTGTATGACTCGAATGTCATTCGTTTCCCTCCATAGTTTTAACTCCTAGGTGTTAACCCGTTCTCGAATAAACGGTATGTGCATAAAATGATTCTTGAATTGTGTTACTGTTTTGATATTATGTGGAATATAATCCGTCTCGTCGTAACGCAAATGTAAACTTTGCTTCGTCGTATGGCATAAAATGTTTTGCCACATGAAAAGACGGGGTTTGTTTACATTTTTTACTTCTGATGGACTATAGAGTAGTTAATTGTTTTGTTTTATTTAAGATGGGAATGAGTGTCTAATAATAAATTGTTACCTTGATCTCAAGAGTGTTCGAATTTTTCCGTGTAGTTTTATCATTTGTAAATATAGAGTTAAGTAGATGGAGCCAACAATTCCAAAATATAATATATTGACAGCTAATTTTAGGTTTGAACTTTGAAGACCACACCTTTGAATCTGTTTACATATTTTGAGGTTTATTAATATTCAAAGTACGAAAAATACGTAAACTATAAAACCCCGCCAATAAAAATTTTGATAAGTACTTTAATTTTCATACGCTACAGTCTAAAACGAAAATGTTTCAAAGTTAACTTACGAGGGGTAAAATCGGGAGAATGGAATTCACATTTATCCCATAATTCCTTTGTTATCTGTCTACTTAGCTCTATCTGTACGACTCATGACAAATATAATTATTGTTATTGTATAGATGTATGGATACTTTTGTTCTGTCATTGGGGTGTTAGGATAAGGCCGATGGACTTTCGATGCTGCGGTGCGCCGCGACCATCGCACTGTGTTTAAGTGGTGTAAATATTGTATATTGTCTCGACCGTGTCGCACGGGTCGTGTGTGAAAATGTCTAGTGATACGTTACTAGTATAATGTTAGCTAGGTAATATCGCCCCCAACTGTCCTAGAGTTTGAGTTGGGTGTCTCACTGCCTTAAAATAATGAAAATGTTTGTTGTAATAGTTAACCCTAACTACTACAAGTAAGTGACATTTCAATAATCTTTATACATTTTTGAATCGAGCACTACTCATCGCGGATTTAGTCGGTGTTCGACCCTCAATTCCAACACTCGTCTAAGCGTTACATTACTGAAACGACGGGGTTGAAAGCAAACCCAACATTCTCGCGTAACGTAGTTGTAAAGACGGGGTTAAATCGACCCCAACATTTCCACGTAACGTAGTTGTAAAGACGGGGTTAAAGCGACCCCAACATTCTCAAATAGCGTAGTTGTAAAGACGGGGTTGGAGATTGGGGTTGAACACGGAATAAGCCTCATCGTGCAATCTTTGTGCGTCCACGTAACTTTCTATCATCACTCGGCTAGTAACGAATTTAATATTGTAACTTTCTTTTTTCCTTTTTATATGCTAGTTGAGCTAGATAATTAATGTACATTACTGAAGCATCTTCTTTATACTTTACCACTATTATGAGGATCCTAGTGTCATTAGACGTATACAGAGACTGGCTACTCTTTATACGGAAGAATCACTGAAATTTTTTTTGTAATAGAGAAGTTGGAACGTTTAAATTATAGTACACTTCTTGTGCAAAATCAAATAAATTAAAAAACTAATCTGATCAATTTCAATTTATAGATGTTATGAAATTGCAGTCTGGATCCTCGTACAACAATATAGATCATTTGCCCATCTAACAATGCCGTCTTCGGGCTTTCTTTTCTCTACTGTTCTCGAGATTTCTAGAATATTCCAGTGTTTGATCATTCGCTTGTACAGCTTGCTATTATCTTGTACATTTGGCATAGGAGGTCCATCGGCGGGCACCATAGGATGTTGCGGTACGGCCAATAATTTTGCAGGATAGTGAAATCCTATCGATTATGTATTTAATAAAGAACCAAACTTAAAGTTAGTATTTAAGTAATTTATTATCCTAAAACTAAAATATACGCATGTTTTCACTATACCTACAGGTAAAGGTTATGTACAATACGAGGAGCTACTGTTTTATATATGAATTCTTGCTCGCCTGTAAAATTTTGCAGAATGAATCATATTATAAGAATGTACAATATGAATAAATGCAAAAAAAGACATTTCCTCGATCTTTGTGTATTTTTTACCCGCGCCTCGGTGAATTTACAAGATTCATTTTGAAAACGTGAACGTACCTTTAACCTTTTGAGTGACTTACTATTAATTATTACTAAATTTTAAAAGGCAGACTTTCTAAAAATTTGGAAATCTTATAAATTAAATTTAAAATAAAAACAATTTATTTGAAAAGATCACAGTAATTTATTAATAAATAATATAAGATCACATTATAATTTTGAATTTTAATATTAAATAGTGTTGTAGGAGGTTTCCGAGTCCATTTCATACTCGTTGTCTAGCGAGCTCGCATCCGCATCCGTATTTAGAGGTAGTGTGGGCGAGGTGGGTGTATCTAAACAAAACGTTTATTTTAGCATTTCGATAACGTGAACCCTTATATTATTAAAACTACTAGTGTGACTTCTGAGTTTTATAAATACATAATATTATATTGTTGACTTTCATTTCAATACAGAGTGTAATAAAAATTACAAAACAAAGTTGCAAAGTGATAATATCATGAATATACCATTAAAAGGCGTCACACACGGTGAAGATAATATAAAATATATATTATATTAGAGCATATTTTAGAATATCGCTCACCATACAAATCCTATGAAGTATGAACCATCACACACGACGAAGTTAATTTATATTTCATCATCAGTAATTCAGTATCTTAAGATACCGAGCGAATACGCAAGTATATAGACATGTTAATTATAATGAAGGATACAACGTGTTATTGAAAACATTTAAAAATGACTGACTTATGAGGTAATGACAGGATTATACAAGTAAGTAGATAAAATAGTTTATTGTTTAGTGGAACCACAAAACTCAATAATCTTGCATAAAACGTTCACTAAACACTTTTATTAACACTTTTATCACATGAAATATGCAGACCGACTCCTCGTCATGACCGAGTATAGCGGTCTAAGCTTTACACGCTTTTCACGCTTATACACCGATATGAGCGCGAGCGCTCTCTTTTAGTCGACTTACCGCATCGTTACTCGTTAGTTAGAAAGAGTGACATTATCAACTGTCAAAATATAAGGCGCCCTCCAATAGTATACCTCAATGGATAAAACTTTAGGGTGTGTATGAGTCCCCTGTATAGCAGCATTGAAAGAGTAACCTTTGTATGGGCTAATTCATGAAGCTGAGGAGCTACTACTTTAACAGTGAACTTCTATGTATATTACACACACACCCTAAAGTATTAACATTAAGTTTTTTCGTGTTTTGACCAAGATCTTCCATCAAAATTGAAAAGTAATATTCAACTCTACTCTAAAGTCTACATAAAGTCGCAGATGTATAAATACCGTTTGTTGCAGTAATTTTACACATAATTTATTACCCCCTTTATACATGTGCGACAGATACCTGTTTGCACTTACTATTAGAAGTAACAGCTTGCTCGTTAGCAGGTCCACTATTTTCCGGATTGCGCTGCTCCTCCACGTTATATTCAGATTGCCCGCTCGACCGATTGCTTGGTGTCCCCTGAAAAAAGTTTGGTATAAGGTTAGAAACAGCTTATACTCTTACTGTTAGTCTTAGCTCATCTGACAATGTCGTGCCTACGAATATTCCTTTTCTTTTAACGCCATGAAATCTTTTAAAGAACAATAAAAAATATTTTGTACATCTAGCGCCATCTGTGCATTGAAAGTAACACTTTGATGATAGTGTCTTAGAGCCTGTCCACACGGCGCGTTGCGTCAGCGTTGCGTCGTTAAATTTGTACTGAATTGACAGATTTCAATTGCGTGAGACGTCTTGCAAATCTGTCAAAATGTCTTGAAAATCCATACAAATCTGGCCGTAACGCGCGCTTCAAAACGCCCAATGTGTATCAGCTCTTAAAGTATCATAGTTATCACTTAGCGTTATCTGTGTGATGAAAGTAATACCGATGGCCCAAACGAATAAACGTGCAAGAGCTCTTACCCAAAATTTTTTTTTTTTGATTTTTCGTTTGCATGGACTATGATACACCTATGTAAATTTTTTTGATTTTTTTTTGACTTAAAATAACGATTTTATAGCAATATAAATCTTTATTGTACGGAAAAAATAATAACATAATATATCACATTAATAATAAAACATGCGCTAAATGCAGATTATTTGTTTATTTGAGTTCACCAGAATAAACGTGTTAAAACAATCTGGCGCTCGTGTCTATCTTTTCTTTTGGGTTATAACTCTTGCACGATTATTCGTGTAAAAATGCAAGCGACTTCTACCACTAATGCCTCATTGCAGATGGCGAAACTTTGAATATATTAATCACAGCTATTCTATTATCTTTTAGTAACTTTTCTTGTCTTTTCTGCTTTTGTTAAGGTTATTCGAAGCGCTATTGTAAAGTTTATCACAAAAGCTGCTGGTGAGTTGCCGGTCTTTTTAAGAGGGAATACGCTCTTTCCTTGAAGGTTTGCAGATCGTATAGGTCCGGAAATACTGCTGGTGACCGTTCATTCCAAATTATACAGTGCGCGGCAGAAAGTTACGCAAAAAAAAGCACGGTGGAAAACTGCCACTCATCAAGGTTATGAGGATATTTTTAACGTGGAACGATGGCGAAAAGTTGCAGGAGGTATGATTCCGAACAATTCCTCAGAGCACTCCCCGTGATACAACCGATTGAGGATGCAGAGTGAAGCTATTTACATCTCGGCGTAATTCTGAGGGGTCCAGCCTTTTTGAAACACTATGGCAGTCAACAATTCGAGCGGCCCTTCGTTGGATACGATCCAAAGGGATTTGTTGGTATTTTGGGGTCCCTGTCCAGATATGAGAACAGTATTCCATAATATGAGGCCGAACCTGCACCTTGTAGAGTTGCAGGCATTGGTCCAGACTGAAACACTGTCTCGTCCTGTTAAGAACAGAATCAGTAAAGTATTGTCTACAGTCTATTCAGAGACTTTCTCCTATGAATTCTCTATTTTAGACATAAGTTCGTTTCGACTCTCGATGACATTTAGCCGAGAAATATGGTGGAAGCCGGTCACCTGTACTATCATCTGCATAGCAGTAAATGCCATTGGAATGTAACATGTCATTGATCTGCCAAAACTTGTGACCTATTTGCATAAATTCTCGGGAAGCCCATATTATGATAGAAGCTTTGATAGTAGCGCTTTGAGCCAAACCCGATCAAATGCCTTCGCAATGTCCAAACTAACAGCCAATGCCTCTCCTCTTCACACAATCACCTGAGCCCAACGATGAGTTTGGTACGCCAAGAGATAACCAGCCAAGTGACCCACACTGTTTGTCGTGTTTGTCGCTTTGTAATGTCTGGGCGCCCAAGTATCGAAAGAGCTGATAATGGATTCCATTATCTTCGAGATGACGGAGGTTTTAGCAATTGGTCTGTAGTTGGAAGGATTTGAGCGGTCACCTTTTTTTGGGGATCGAGTACACTAAGGCTATCTTCTAAGAAGCCGGGACAATGCCAGAAGAGTAGGAGAACCAAAAACGACGCGTTAAGACCGGAGCCAACTCTGGAGCACACTTTTTCAACATAATAGGAGGGATTCCGTCGAGCCCACTTGACTTTTGGACATCAAGGGCACGCAGGGCTATTCACACTGAGCGCTGATGAAACCTAATATCCGACATGATGCCCCTGCATCGTGGTATGGTCGGCGGTTTTTATCCCAAGGTCATCAAGGATCGAGTTTGACGCAAGGAGCTTACCCAGAAGATCGTCTTTGTATTTTGCGTCGTGGGCCAACGATCCATTTCCTACTTGTAGGGATGGTAGGATGGCTTTAAAAAATACCCTTCAATAGCTAAGGCCAGAGACCAGAATTCACGGGTTCCCAAAGAAAGGCATTTGAGTCTCTCACAGATACAATTGACGTGCTGTTTCTTTGCCCGATTGATCTCTCTCTTGAAGGGTCTATTATAAGCAAAGTTGTACTCCATTTTATATGACTGTATGTGTCCACGCATAGACGCGAGGTATGTCAATATTTATCAACAACAACAAGAGGCCAACAATATTTACTGAACCGTCAACAAGAAAATATAAGCTAACTAGACTTTCCACGCGGCCTCGCCCGAATAAATGAGAAATTTTACGAAAACCGTACATTTTCCCGCAAAAAATAGCCAATGTTCTTTCACATCATGGTCTACTTTTCATCTGTGCCAAATAACTTAAAAATTCATCCAATAGATCGCGAGATAAGCGCCTTCAAATAATTTTCCCGGTTTTTTTCTACATTTTCCTATGTTTCTTCGCTTCTATTCATCTTAGAGTAATAATTTATAGTTTATAGCCTTACTCGATAAATGAACCATCTAAGGACGAAAGAATTTTTCGAATCGGACCAGTAGTTCCTGAGATTGGTGCGTTCAAACAAACAAACTCTTCTACTTTATAATATTAGTATAGATTTACATTTTATACCATACACTAATAAAGTCGTATTACATAAATATTGAATCAACTTCTTAACACTAATATACGGGCTTTTATCTTTACAAACATGTAAAAGCAACAAAATATACAAGAATGAGCGTGTAAATGACCAGAGCATGGCTCAGGAGGAAAAAAATATACGTGGAATAACCATGCAACATTTCACTGCACTTGTTAAAACTTGATTTATGACACGAATAAACGTGCATTGATACAATAGTGTTAACAAGTCACATATTATTCACTAGAATAATAATTTAATATGGTTTTTCTTAAATATGTACTAAACCGTTAATATTTGATTTTAAAAAAATATATGAGCTGAAAGATAATTTTTTTTATCTTTAATTTGTTTATACATTATATTAGTCTATTTATTATGTATTCAAAGTTATGTGGTTCCAAACGTTTTTTTGGCTTCCTGAAAAGTTGTCTTTTTTTCGATTGCACGTTTATTCGTTGGGGCCATCGATACTTTAATGGTAGTATCTACGTATAATAATATACACCTAGCGCCATCTGTGTAATGAAAGCAATATTTTAATGATAATGTCTTTAAGTATCATATTATGTACTTAGCGTCATATCTGTGTTGAAAGTAATATTTAAATAACACAAGTAAGTTCAAGTGATAAAAGTAAGTAAGCCGGGCTAGTTCCCACTTCCCGGACCTGTGGTAAGGTGTTGACCTTACCACAGGTCCGGACATTATATTTTTAGAATTTTTACTTGTTGAGTGTTGACTCAACAAGTAAAAATTCTGAAAATATATTTTGTTTCAAATTTACGCAAAAGCAAAACTATTTCTGACTAAATCTAACTAACATTATTTGGGGGCACGGTAGTGAACCCGCCAAGACGAGCCAAGCGAAGCTCCAGGGCATAATATTATTCGCAATCCACCATGACTCTCAACGGGCCTAAAGAAGTACCACTTTTCACTTTAACCCACCTCACTCTCCAAGGAGGTCGTCCCGCTGAGTGAAGTGCCTCTTCCCGAGGTGTCACGAGAGACGTCACTGTGTATACCACGGCCGTCGCCAGCACCCATACCTCCCACTCCCTGGTCTTCCACCTCATCTTCTGTCTCATGCTCCGAATCTTCCGTCTCGTTTATATCATCTTCCAGAAGTGACGTCACTGTACGATCCGGTTCGGAGTCACTCTGCAAATGGTCATTAAAATTATTTATTGCGAGCTTCTTTACAGACACGTTTTGATGAGAAGTAAACTTTATTTTGAGCACGCTAAAATATAAAATGGAATTTAAATGAAGATGGAGATATGATATTATTCATAACTATGCAAAGGAAATACCTCAAACATCCAGTAGGGAATATGAACATCGTCCTGCGTAGAGCAGGACATGTAGGTGTCTTCTGACAATCTTTGGGATAGTTCTGGAGCCTGAAATAAGTAAAATCATTCCTGCTATAAATATAACAAATTATAATATTAGGAAGTTAGCAAAGCATAGACGATAATATCAACGATCAAATAAACATTGAAGACTTTAGTGCAGAGAGGAAAGAAAGTAATAATAATCTAGAATAAAATAATATTTTCGTAAAAAACCAAGTACCTCATTACTAGCACGCTCTACTCTTGTTTCTGAGTCAATATTGTTCACATCCATGCGGTTGTCTTCATCAGCAGCTTTCAATATATCGACCGGCATCACTATGTCTTCAATCTACGGAATAATAGTGATAATTATAATATTACCATATTTTTCTATGATTATAATATGGCGTTTTCATATAATAAGTAATTTATTAACTTTGCTGCCAAATGTACAGTAAATTTTAAATATAACACTCACTTTTGATATATTTTCTTTGAGATCAGGGGATTGCGGCAGTGAAAAAATGGAATTACTATTCAACGAAGATAAATCTTCGATTTCGTTGTCAGCTGACAAATATTCAGAAAACTTTGAAGTAGTCGCAGATGCGACAGAAATAGGAGACAAAAACTCCACATCCTGAACGCCAGAATCTATATTCGAATATTCTATGGACTCTTTAGACGAATTTTCATTTTGGGCTATAAATATATCTGTTTTTGCACTCGATGCGGTGGGTAGAGTCAAAGTTGAAGTATAATCAGAGTTTATAGACTCTTTATCATCTGGAAATTGATCTAATTTGCAAGCCCCATCTTTGTTGTCAATAGTTGAGCACCTTGCTATGTGACTGAGAGTTTCATCAATTAGACACCTTATTTGTTCTTCAACATTATCATCTGCATCTTCTTGTACGTCTTCATCATTTCTTTCGGTTTTATCAAAGGCAGAATCAATTTCAGATGTTTGGTTATTATTTATCTCATAAGCGTTTTTAGCTTCTTTAAAATTAAGAAGTCTCGTATTGGAGAAATTAAAATCATTTGATATTTCTGTTACCTCAACATCAAAGCTTACATCAAGAGGTATTTCAGTTTCCATACTGCGAGGTTCAACATTTTCGGCCTTGGTTGTTTTCAAGCTTTTGATGCTGTTTAATTTTCGAACTCGTTTGATCCTATTTGTGTAATTTCCAGGTTTATAGTTGTCCAAACATTTTTTGGATGAATGGCCGACAATGCTATTATTTTTAATACGCAACAATACGTTATTGTTACTACAAGACGAACAAGGAATGTGTGTACTGCTGCTTGCGAGGATAAATTGCTTAGGTTTATCTACTTCAGCGCCTCTATCTTCCATCTTATCTTTATCAATTTCGTTTCTATAAACTTGATATGTGGGAATTTTCCTAAGGTAGGTAGGTTTGCGTTTAGCCGTTTGTTTGTTCCCAGAAGTTTTTAACTGTGTCTCGTCCAATTGTTTCCTCTCATTATACGTATTCAATACAATATTTAAATTAAGATTTAACTTTTTATTCGTTGAATATTTGTTGATTCTTCTCTGTAAATATGCTGGAATATAATTTTTAGTGTCGAAAATATGGCTTGTGTCGAGAAATTTTGTAACAGGCGTAGAAGTTTCCAAAGGTTCCATGCCTATAGTTGGTTTAACTGATCGGATATGTCTAATTTTTTTCTTTGCGTCACTAATATCATGACAACTATGTTTTTCTGGTTTTCTCTGTGCTACGTTTGTTGGTACTACATTACGGTAAGATATCCTCTTTTTATATTCTTTATTATCAGGAGCCGGATTACATTTATTTAACGCCTTTTCTGTAATAATAATCTTTTTCTTTACTATAATTTCCCTTCTTCTTCTGTAATGAACACGAGGTGTTTTCTTGGTCACATTTTTCGAAATACCTTTCTGCCATTTACCTTGATAGACAATATCTTCGGAATTACTGTTTCTGTAGCAGTGTACGTAAATTCCACCATAGCTTAGAGAAGACCTCTTACTACTAACTTTATTGGCATAAAACTTTTTGGTCGTATCATTATTTTCCAAACTTTGCTTCTTAAATCGTTGCTCATTTATAATTTCTTGATCATTTTGATGTCCAAGAACGTATTCTTTTCTAAAAGACTCGCAAATATCGAAGGCTTCATTGCTTGTGTTAGTACCTATAGTATTTTGGAAATCAGTAATAGATGCCTTGATCTTGAGTTCTGTATGTTGTATCTTAGGTGTTATATTTAATGCTGATAGAGCACGTGATAAATCCATCACATCATCTGGCCCACACTGGATATCTGCACTGGTGTGTCGAATGCCATCTGAAGTACTTGGTTCGTCTATATCCAGAAATATAGTTTTATAGTATAGATTTATTACATCGATCATAACATTCATAACTAATATGAACAAATGAAGTACTATACCATGCGTGAAGAAGACAGACGTAAGTTCAATATTTTCCATAACTTTGGTTTCTTCATGACAAGATACACTTTTAGTTACTTTGGATTCTACACTTTTATTTTCAGATTTCTTAATATTTGGTTCAGCATCAGTAATTTTTATGTTAGTAACTTCTTTATGTTTAACTGTTATAAAGCTAGCTTGTTCATAACAATCCATGTCACTAATGGAACTTTTTTGATTCACTTCTATCTCATTTTGACTCAAATTAAATAGGTTCATAAGGCTACTCGGTATCTAAGAAAATTTAATCAATAACTTGTATTATAATAATTTGTGAAAAGTTAACAATTTTGGAATTATTATTTCGATAAAGTACTAGTAACGATAAAGTACTCACCGGTCTAATAGACTTACACATAGAAACATAACAATTTTCTTCTTTGTGCATTTTCACTTTTTGTTGATATCGAATACTTTCATTCTTAAAGTATTTTATATATCCTGCAGGGGCGAATGATGTAAATCTTCTAATCTTTCCATATCTATTGTGTTTCAACTTTTTCTTGTGTTCTCGAAATTTACTTTGTCTTTTTCGCATAGACTTAGCTTTTATAACATTGACTACATCATTATTATTCCTTTGTAAACACTCAGTACTTTTATTACATCTCCATTTAGCGATTTCGTCACTTCTTGATAGAATATTATGTTGAGTGCTTATACACGTAGTAGTATCTGCTTTGTCAGTTTCTTTATAATTAACATCCTTCAACTCATATTCTTCAATCAAGCTATCATAACTTTGCAGAATTATTTTATTATCTGGATCTAAATGGATACAATCATTGAGTACTGATGTTTAAACACTATAATATTATTTGCTGTTTAACACTACATAATATTTTATACTAACTACTATTTTACCTGTATCATCGAAACGCATATTTTTAAAAGTCATCTCGCGATTTAAAAATTCATCATTAAAATCGTATTCAAGATTTACTATACTTTGATCGCTACCTAAAATTGTCATAAAGCATTTTATACTATACTTTAATATTGGTTGCCCTGCCTGCCTAAAAGTAGGTACTTATTGCATTTTTTATATTATGTAAGTAAACAAAATTGAGACAACTATTTGTAAAAAATAATGTTGACGGAATATAATATTTTCTTTCTTTTGTACAGATCTTGCAAGTGCGCGTCGCCCTTAGTTGTGTGAGTGACCATAATATTTATACACTTGGCTCGCTCGCTACTGACTGCTCCGTCGGGTACGCACACTAACGAAAATGTCTATTCACACTCTCAACTACAAATAAAAGCTACGCGCGCTCGTAGATTGCAAGAACTATAACTTACATGAATCCAGCACAATGCTTTCATATCTTTCCACAATAGCTTCTCTGAAAATTATTTAAGATGTTTTTATTTTATTTTCTTCAGAAACTTTATTGAGAATAATATTTAAGCTAACTTACGCCTTAAATGCTTTCTCAATCCCAATAGAAATTATGATACTTAGATCTTCCTTATATCTCTTGCCTAAAAGTTATTGCGATTATAAAAATGTAGGTAATAAATTAATAATATACACTATAGTTTGTGCGTTTTAAGATGATATGGGTGACAGTTCTCATATCCCTTTTTTTACAAGAAAACAAAAAAAAAACAAAATCTAATAAATTATATTCTCATCTACAAAAACAAATGTTTGCTATAATTGTAAATGAATAAAAATGAAAAGTTGCTAAATGCTAACTTATTAATATAAAATTATAAATATTAACTCTGAAATAGGAGTATAAAATTATTGCCACGGAAATATTTGAAAAATGTCAGATGCTTGAAACGGAACTTACGTCAATAGAGATTGACTCTGTTGAATCGAAATCAAATCGTTAAAAAAGGGCGGCCATCTTAAATCGCCGGTGTCACTCTGACACATCAGTACGAATTCGATAATTTCGATGTGATTTCGATTGCAATTCCTTTACGAAGTGATTCGATATTTTTAAATTATCGATTAATTTTTTTAGGTAACTTCCCTACTATTGTCAATTATTACCCATATCATCATAAAACGCACAAACTATAGTGACCACCTAGTCTAAGTAAATAGTTTTTAAAACAGCCAATAGTTATTTTGTCCTTACTACAAAATAATGTTAGTACTATAGTAAATATCGTAGGCTCGTAAAAGAGTAGTAGTTACTAGTACCATTAAAGAAATGTATGCTGCAAACCTACATTATTTGGTAGGGTTATGTGTCAAGTTAAGTTGGTCGTGAAAAGACTTCGGCTGGGCTTGACATAACGCCACCGACTTACGTAGGTTCGCCATCTGCACTGACCACCATTATACAAGTACGCTGGACTTATAATGATACCCTTTGAAATGACTGCTATTTTTTGTGCCTATTTGAAGCGGAATCAGCGCCCCCAATGCTGGGGAAGAGAACTAAATCTGACGTAAAAATGACGTTTGAAAGTCGCCATATTGGCGCTGATAGCAGTAGTGGGAGTACTTAGAACTAATACTAGTTTCTACAACCAATAGCGATTAAGTGGCCATTTGCAAGTTACGTCAGATTTAGTTCTCTTCCCCCGAATTGGGGGCGCGGATTCCGCCTCAAATAGGCACAAAAAACAGTTGGGTATAATAAGTCCAGCGTACTTGTATAATGGAAGTCAGTGGCCATCTGCCAATGAATAACTTTATCAGATACGTCACCTACAGCATACAATTATGTAACACATACTGAATTCTATCGCCTTCTTGCAGTCACCAATGAAATTCCTTCGTTGTTCCATCATAGTCTTCTCAGTTACTTTAAGCAAATCGTAAAACTTGTGGAGCAACATCGGTAGCGGTGGCAACCCGCCTCTCCTTGCGTCTTGTACTAGGTCGACCAGTCGGCAGACCAGTCGCTCGAGCTCAAACGATATGTCCTTGCGTTTACTCAGCCTTTGAAGACTTAGAATCTTCTGGTCGAGAGATGTGAGCAAGTCATACTCTACATGAGGGATTTATCAATTGTTTGGTAAGACATATAAAGAAAGGTATTGCTACAAGAATAAGTTTACAGCTGCGAGAAGATAGGTTACATGAACAAGTTTAGAGGCTGCGTTACTTTGGTACGTTACGGTGTAAAAACTACCTTTAAATACTGTAAGTGTCTAAACACACCATGTCGAAGTTCCGCGGCGGATATTCCGCATGATTACGTCAGCAATGTCAAAAGCATACAATATAAGGCGACGGAATTAATTAATTAGTAATTTAAAATACAATGCAGGAATCAAGCCGAACTTCCGCCGCGGAAATTCGGCATAGTGTGTTTAAACACAATATTATAATAATTAATAAAAAAAATCTAACCAAACAAATCGGGTTCCGAGAGATTTTCTAACATTTCCAATGATTGATAATCGGTGGAAGACCACTGAAAAGATAATATTAACAGAAAAATATGTCCTAAAATCGGATTGGATTTTAATTCAAACTCTACTTATATTACAGAAATTTTAAAATGGTGTCAAGTAAAACTAAGTGTATAAAAACATACAAAATAATTTTATTTGTTACAAATTATACTTAGTATGCAATTAATATCAAACAATAATAATATATACCTATATCTTAATCTCTGAGATAACTAGGACTTAGAATAAAATACGCAGTCTTATACGTGTGATAAATAATAAACATAACTAAGTACCTACTAAAATGTAATCTAAAATGTGACAGCAAAACATTGGTTACCTTACTAATAAAAACATTTACATAATGGATAGGCTATACAATATTACGTTATCCTTGTCACCGGACAATGTTTTGCCCTTGTTTTAAGGGTTTTATCAATGTAGGTACTATCAGAGAAGTTGATTCATATGCAGATGGCTACCCTCCGTAGTTTGGCCGAGTTACGTCAATCCCAGCCAACAGATCACAGCTAACATTGAATTGACATAATCCAACCAATCTACGATTTGTTGGATTATGTCAATTTAATGTTAGCTTTATTGACATAATAAAACGTCAACTGCCTATGAATCAATTTCTTCAATGGCAACGACGTCAATACTTGGATATGGCATACGCCCTCAAAACTGTAGCAATGTTTTTGCATGCAAAAAGTGTATCGAGAAAATATTGTCGTCCTTTTTGTCTTACAGTAATAGCATATACTACTTTCTCTTTCACTCATTTTACGCTTTCAATTCATATTTTACGTAATCAATGCATTAAACACGTCCGACTGTCACCGCGTCCTATGGCACACTGCTCTCAGATGAGTGAGCTCACTCATTTCGAGAGTGACACATTTTCACGCTGACGATTGTATAGAATGCCTTCTCTAAAGGTTATTCTATGTTCGATGGTACCAACATTGATAAAACCCTTGAGACAAGGGCAAAACATTGTAAAACCTATTCATCATGTAAATACTTTTAAAAGTAAGGGAAATATGGCCCAAACAACCTAATCATTGGCAGTCATCCTATTGCCAATTTAGATTTTTGTTATAAGTGTCTAAACACACTAGGCCGAAGTTGCGCAGCGTAAATTACGCCCGAAATGTCAAACGCATACAAAATACGGACGGAACGCGACGTAATAGTGTATCATCGGTAATTTAACATACATTGCGGGCGTAATCGTGCGGAATTTACGCCGCGTAACTTCGGCCTAGTGTGTTTAGACACTAAAATAGTATTTTAGAACGAAAAGGAATGCCAATAATATAATAATCGATGATGATGATTGAGTCTTAAAGTGTCAATATTTGGGTATTTTACCAAATTTAAAATTTAATTAAATTGAGAATTTACATCGGACGAGGCGACATCTATCCAATCCTTCTGTAAGTCTACCGGTTCGTTTTCTACCAGTTTTGTGTACACCACAGTATCACCGACCACTTCGTACCCATTCCATTCTAGAAGTTCCCTGAAACGTCGCAACACTGTAAAATATGTCTCGTTTTAAAGAACTATTAAGACGCTGACGACTGCCAATGACCTTGATCTCGCATCACTCTCGCACCACTGTCGATTTTCATGCCAGAGAGACAGAGATACATTTTTCGTTTGTTAGAGGAAAAAATAAATATTATGGGAAATCTAGATGTCAGAACCGGAAATTAAATCTTACAAGCTTTGGATTTTTGTAAAAGGCATCAAATAAACAAATTTTTAAAAGTATAGCTTGTATATTATTTTAGTTAGAACTGTTTAAAGTTCCTGGAAGATGTGACTTTGGTATTTTTTTTGATCCAGTAGGAATACATTATATTTTTAATATTTAAAATAAAGAAGCTTTTTCAAATACACATAATATATATTTTTTTCAAAAATCACATAATATATATTTTTTGTGCCATTATCAATGAAATATATACGTCTAGAAAACTGCACAAAGATGTCGAATTGGCAGCTGTCTTCGCCTTAAGCTAGTAACAGCAAGTGGGGCAAAGGTATCTCAGGCAAAACTGATTAAGGTCAAATAGGGCTAACTACCCAATCGTTTGCAGTAATCTTATTATTGGCACAATCAATTTTTGCCTCATAGTTAGGTGATATCAAGGGCGTCTTAGTTTTTGTAGCCGGTTTGTCGTGGCCGCGGCCGTTGAATTACATAAGATATCATACATGGCGTCTACATAAGATATCATACATTAAGTATAATTTACACAGAGCCAGTACTGGCTGCCAATAAGACTGGGAGCCAGTATTGGCTTGACATATGCCGCGTGTAAACATATTGACCTGGCTTGAAAAACTGTTCACACGCGGCATATACCAAGCCAATACTGGCTGCCAGTGTTATTTGCAGCCAGTACTGGCTCTGTGTAAATTATACTTTATGCATTCCTATTTTGCCGTGATGGTAAAAATGTGCCATGCCATGGCAAATTATAATAGTCGTAATAAGCAAATTTGAATAGTTTTCAAATGAATATTATATTCAGTTACTAGATGACGCGTCGTTGACGCCCGCAACTTCGTTGGGCCAAAATTCGTTTATCGATTCCTAGGCACATGGGGGACCTACGTAGTTTGGTCGCGTTACGTCAAACCCCGCCGGCAGATCACAATTAACATTGAATTGACATGATCCGGCCAAATGACGTTGGTCTGTCAACTGCCTAGGAATCAATTTCCTCGATGGTACCTTTTTCTTATGTCATTTAAAAAGTATCTTATGTGAAAGAATAAGACCCGGGAAAGCCCGGGACTTAAATTATTCTTATTTAAAGTTTCAGGGCAATCGGTTCAGCTATTTAAGCGTGAAGAGGTAACAGACAGACAGACACACTTTCGCATTTATATTATTAGTATGGATAATGTTATTAACTCACCTAACTTGATACTCATCATCAGTAATATGTGAGACGAGCCCCATTATGTAGCCGATAGGTATCTCAATCTTGTCGTCCTGTAGGAAACTATCCTCACCGCTCGTGTACATTAGTCGGGTTATTTCTTCAGATATCACTTCTAGAATTCTAGTTTCGTCCGATCTAGCCTGTAATATAAACATAATTTATTTACTACATTTTATAAAGTACTAACAGAGAAGTTGATTCCTAGGCAGGGCGGACCTACGTAGTTTGGTCGCGTTACGTCAAACCCAGCCGACAGATCACAATAAGGCTGTGTTTCCACTGAAGCGGAGCGGAGCTTAGCGGTGCCCGAATTGACCAATCGTGCTATTCCAGCGGAATGACAGCGAAGCGGAGGGAAGATTTCGAGCATGGTGATTGGTCAATTCGGCACCGCTAAGCTCCGCTCCGCTTCAGTGGAAACGCAGCCTTAACATAGAATTGACATGATGCGACCAAATGACGTTGGTCCGTCAATTGCCTAGGAATCAATTTCCTCGATGGTACATAACTATTATTTATTAATAATAGGGATGCGTCGTGCATCGAAGGTGCTGAGCTGACATCTCATGTCGACAATAAGAAACTTGTACTCGATTATTTACTCTACATGTGCTGCCACCTAGTCTTTGCACATTCCAAATGGTGGTCCAACATGAGTGGTCCCTCTTATGTGTTCATGTGTTCGTTTTTATAACAAAATTGAGAATATTCGTCATTATTCACATAAATTATGCTTCACAATGACAGACAGTGCATATTTTTCTTATATCAAATTAATCATAGTAACTCACCGCAAATGGATACGAATACTCCTTCATAATTTTGTAATATTTATTCCAGTACGGGGCATCTTCTCCCCAATTTATATTCTTCCAAATAGTTTCTTCTGTATCCGGGGTAGCAATTTTGGATAGGTTTCGAATTTCACCAACAAGATCCCTTGAATTGGCCAACGTGTCTGGTTTGTTTTTGGCTATCAACTGGTGTGTGGTCTTTGAAAATCTTTTAACCTGGTTATTGGTACAATTTAACCTGAAAAACAAAAGTGAACACTTTGATACTATAATAATAATAGGAATATTTATGGACGCTTCACACCACGTCAGTCTGGCCTCGTGCTAAGTACCTGAAGGATTTGTGTTATGGGTACCAGACAACCGAAATATATTTAATTCTTTTATACTATACATATATTTAAGATTTTTGTTATATGATACACATTTAATACACAACCATGACCCAGGAACTTTTGAAAACTTTTTGTTCCGTCGGCGGGATTCGAGCCCGCGACGCCCGGCTTGAGCTACCAACATAACAGCCCAACAACTGAGCCACAGGAGGTCGTCAAAAGGTCGTCAATACTTTTTTTTAAAAAAAGCTTGTAGAAATTGATTATAATTTGAAATCCATACTAATATTATAAATGCGAAAGTGTGTCTGTCTATCTGTCTGCCTGTCTGTCCTCTTCACGCCTCAACCGCTGAACCGATTTTTCTGAAATTTGGCATGGAGATACTTTGAGTCCCGGGAAAGGACATAGGATACTTTTTATCCCGGAAAAATGTACGGTTCCCGCGCGATAAACGAATTTTGGCGCAACGAAGTTGCGGGCGTCATCTAGTTGAGGTTAAAGTTTTTTGTTTTCATGGAGAAATGACATTATGGATTTTAGTTAGATGAATACAAATTACAAATATTAAAAAAAAAACTACTGTGTTACTTTCGTATATTAAGTACTGAACTTTTGCTACTGAACCTTTCGAATTTTCTTCTAAGCTACCATGATATTCTAAAATAAAATATTATAATAAATCTAAATATTAGAATTATAAAAATTCCAAAAACCTGTTCGACACATTTTCGATGTGATAGACACTTATAAGCCATTCTCTGGCCATGCGAATACAGAATGTATCTTCTCCAAACATAAGGTAGTTTCTTTCAAACTCCTCCTTTACGTCACATTGTAAATTCTTATGTTGGATAGGTGAGGATGGAGTGGAAGTTACAAAGGACACACTCTCACAGTAAGTGGTTAAAGATTGAACACTATAGGACATTGTTTTGATTAAAGCCTTATTGAGGTTTTTCTTACTTTTAAAATGATCAGGTAATGAGCTTACTGTTATCTTAGTCTGGCTTATTGGAAATGTCAAATGACACAAATACAACAGACTTTCAATAGTTAAAGGCTACAGTAAAATCCAAACTTCATTGGGAGTGCCTCCGCTGCCGGCGCCGGCTCCCAAAAATATCAGCAATGGGAACCGGCGGTAAGTAGTGCCGGCAGCCGAGACATAAAACAACGGCTGCCGGCGCTGGCACTCAAAATGGGAGCCGGCGATAATGCGCAAAGCGCTAGGTTCCAGTGCCGATACACAAATTTTAAAAAGAAATAATTATAATCTCAAATATATTCGACTTTACCGACTTCAAAAGGTGAAGGTTAGGTACCTATTTGTTCGGCTGAGGATATTTTAGTTTTTTGTGATGCATTTTCTTAGCTTAGCTTTACCTTAGCTACCTTTTTTCAGCTATCAAAAAGTAAGATTTTGCACCACATCTACAGTCATAAACCCCGTGGTATACTTCCGAAGGTACTGAACAGAACTTCAGATTCCTTAAACATGTTAGAGAGTTTCAGCGTTGTATAAAGAAGCAAATATATTGTAATATAATTATGCTACTATGCAGATCACATAATATTTTATCAGCATCATCATCACCACCATTAACCCATCAAGATTCAAGCCCCATACGAGCACCGGTGATCGCGACAACAATAGAATACAATAGCATTTCCAAGAATCCCCGATTGAAGGATTCAAATATGCATCCTTACAATATGACTATTTATGACCTTATTAATTTGTACTTTTCATAGCCTTTTAGCTCAAGACTGATGTTTTTGATCATTATTCTGTCATTTGACAAGAGATATTTGCCGAATAGGCGCCGGCAGCCTATTCGGCAAACATCGCGTGACTTCGGCAAACTTCGGAGTTCGGAAAACGGCGCCGGCAGCCATTTCAGCAACCGGCGCCGGCAGCCATTTCGGCAACTGGCGCCGGCAGCGGAGGCACTCCCAAACTTCATTATTTCCTACCTCTTGTCGAATAAAATAGTACTTAGTAAAAGAATAGTATTCGAATTAAGAAATTAAGAAAAATCTTAATAGGCAGAAGAAATTACCTGTTCTCTATTGATTCTGTCATGTCCCAGCTATCCATAGAATCACTCATGGCAGAATTAGATTCACCTGAAAAAGAAGTAAAGGTGCCAAAGAATATCTTTGATTCTGGACCAAACCAGAATATGCAGGCCAGAGAAAAAAAGTTTGGTATTTGCATGAAGCTTGAGAGAACTACCTATTATTTATAATTTTGCAGTATTTAATAGTGTTGCTAGTTTATAACAAGTAATCAAACTTTGGTGAAGACACATATTAATACGAAAGATACAAAAAATTATATTACAGGAACAAAGGTCTACCATTTAATTAATAAAGCATCTGCAAACATATTATGGCAGGCTATAAATAAAAACTTACGTTCAACAATAGCCAGGCTATTTGGACTTAGTTCAGTCTGCTTCTGATAGTTTGATGCCACAAACAAAGCTAGCTGACTGCAGCAGCCGAGGTGTGTGGTGCCCGGTGGGCCTGGCCCTATGCCTTTACAGCTCACAGAATAATCTGGATACCTAGTCACTATGTTGCTACACCTGTAAGAAAATATGCACTTAGTTTATATAAATTATTCTGAAGCTTTGAACTTTGTGTAAACAGATCTACATAGGTAATTTGCCTGACGACAACGTTCTAAAGATACTGTTAATAGAAAATATTTTTGAACACCTATTATTTCAGGATAGCCTAAAATACAGTATGAAGAAAAAATCATTTATTTATTAATTCTTAAAAAAAACTTTAGAATCAGTGAATTTGATTTATAGGCAGAAAGGTAGGCCTATAATCTTGTTTGGTTGGTTTATGTAAAGTAAGTTCATCGGTTAGGCTAGGCTTGACACAGCCTGGGCCTCTGCTCGGCCTGGGGTGCGAGTAAAACGCTCCCATCGAGAGGAGTCTGCAGCCCACTAATGGTCGATTTACACGGGTGACTAACGGGTCGATTTTAGTCACCCGGCAAGTCACCAGTCGAATCGCCTGTCCAAGTCGAATCGCCACCCCATTTACACGGGTGACTAACGGGTCGATTTTAGTCACCCGGCAAGTCACCAGTCGAATCGCCTGTCCAAGCCGAAATCGCCACCCCATTTACAAAAATCGCCTGTGATTAGTTCTTTCTGCGTGAAAATGTCGCGTCTGCGATCGCTACAGTAGTATTAGCAGCAAGCGATCGCTTGCGACTGAGTGTTTACACGGTCGATTTTAGTCACCAGCCGCATGCGGCCATTGGCCGCACGACTTTGGGGCTTGCGACTTTAACCCATGCGGTTGCGGCGGCGTAGTCGAATTGCCATTTACACGGTCGATTTTCGCCGTGCGGCGTAAATCGTGCGGCTTTAGTCACCCGTGTAAATCGGCCATAAGCAGACGTCCGCTGATGAAGTTGTGGTGTCGTACAGTTCCCGCGACTTCGTCAGAAAGCGGTGGCTAGGTGCACCGTAGAGTTTTAGTGGGTAGGGCCGCGGCACACACCATCTTCGCCCGCGGCGAGCCCATATCCACAGTGGGAGTCCCCATCCCCTGCGGAATGCGTCACAGCATTTCTTTACGTCAAAAAAAAAAAGGCTTGACATAGCCTGACCTAATTACGAATTTAATCCTTCGATCGCGAATGAAATCTATTGTTATTTTATTGTTGTCGCGGTCGCTGGCGTACTTATGGGTGTTGATAGGTTAAATTCGATTCATAGTCAGAGCAGACATGTCTGTTATCAGTATAGAATAGTATTCTGACTATAATATTGAAATAACTTACTCACCAATCATGAAACTGTTCTCTGCTCCATTCAAAAAAGTGGTCCAATCTTCTGAGTCCATTTGATTCCAGAGCTTTGAACAACTCATTGAAATCTCCGTTTGGAGTTGTGATGATAACAACCCAAGGTTTGATGAAACCAAATACATTGTGAACAAATCTCTCTAGGTCATGAGGAAGCATGTGCTCTATCATCTCTATAGAGACCACCGCATCGCTACCTAGCAGACTATAGTCTGGATCAGCCGCATTACCTTGGTATACCTGAAATAAAAGAATAATAATTTAATATGGAATCTCTTTTAAGATATATAATTCAGACAATACATAAAATGTGCCATCTAAGAATTGATTAATAGATAGAGGACTTATTTGGCTGGGTTATGTTAAGTCAATGATAGTCTAGATCTGTATGCAGTAGCTATTGATGGCATTATTTTATCTAATACTAGCTGTCCCGGCAAACGTTGCTTTGCCATAATATAAAGTACCTATTTCGCCCATTATTACTTTTTTGAAGTGACTAAATAAGTATGGTCGCCCTCAGTCTCGAGTTGTAATAATTTACTATTATTTATTCAACAAATGCACTTATCAATATATAAAGTACCCAGTAGCCGATTCTCAGACCCACTGAATATGCATTTATAATTTGGTTAAAATCAGTAAAGCCGTTTCGGAGGAGTTCGTGGACTAACATTGTGACACGAGAATTTTATATATAAGATATGGGTGGTTCTACAAAAATTGGGTAACTATTAGGGATATTTTGTTTACTGTAGTTTTTATGGTAAATTTAGACATGTTTGGGTTTATAAGATGGGTAATATAATGAATATATTGTTGCAAATCGGGACAGTCATTTTTTAAAGTAGTTTTTAAAATATTTCTATTTTTCTGAATTTGACTGCCAGAGGACTGACGAGGGTGACACAGTACTGATATATAATGCAAACATATTAGAAATATATGACACTTGTGGCATTTATTAAACGCTTATAAACTATAATTATGTCACTTTAATTATTTTAATGTATCAAGTTCTTAGTAAGTTAAATATCGAAAAATATTTTGTAATAATGTGGGGAAAACACTATCACAACCTTTATAAGAATTTTGACATTGTAATTAACATTTTTTTTACTTTTAAGTACTTTTACTTAACAGTATACATTAATAATTAATACTCGTATCAACAAACAACAGAATTAAAGTTTTCGTTTTTTGGCCATCTGTCCGTCAGTACGTCCATCTATCAATCTATTTGTCTGTCACCAGGCTGTATCTCAAAAACAGCGATGGCTAGGTAGTTTTTATTTTCACAAATGACATATAATTGTGTTGCAGCTATAACGAAAATACAAAAATGAAAACAAAATAAATATTTAAGAGGGCTCCCATACAAGAAAGGTGATTTTTTGTGCCCTTTTTTGCTCAATGTCAAAAATGCGACCAGGTAATTTTAAATACTCTAGAAATACTCAATTTTGTTCTTACTTTAATAATAAACAATAAAATTATAAGAAAATAAATATTTGAAGGATCTCCTATACAACGAATATACTTTTTTGTCCTTTTAACTCAATGTCAATAATGGCACCAGGTGGGCAATTGAAATGTTCACAAAATACTATTTTTTTCTTATTCTTTAATAGTAGATAATAAAATTAAAATAAAATAAACACTTAAAGAGAGCTCCCATACGAAAATAGCCATTTTATGGCACGAGAGCTTCGTGCTGGAGTCTGACTCGCACTTGACTAATTTTTTCAAGTTAACCGTTAGATTTTGAGGTTTCTTCATTTTTTCTTTTGCCCTTTCTCTTTTCTTAAGTACATTTTGTAATCTATGTTTTTTTTTTTTGCTAATTCAGCTTATTTGAAGAGGTAGTTTGATTCTCAGCAAGAAAGTCTTTTCAGCTTCTTTTTTCTTATTTAATATAATATTATCCTTCGGTCTAATTTGTCTTTTGTGGTAGGCGCCATTATGTTTTACACTAAAATAAATAAGCAAATGGTTAACACACCTTAATTGTTGTGATAAAAGTGATCTTAAAGAAAAAAAACATCAGTACTCTGGCAACATGTCAGTCCGCTGGCACGATTTCAGGCAAAGGACTGACGCCAAAGGACTGATGATTTCGACATAAATTTAAGGTTATAATTAAAGTTAATGTTTCTTTTCGTATTTTCTAATATCAATATGTTAATTTTTTACTAATCATAGTAAACAGTATAGAAATCAAAATAAAATTAAGATTTATAAGAAATAAACGGCTTACCCACAGTACTGAGTTTTTGACTGGCCCTGCGCAAGATTATGTCATATCCGACGAGCTAGCACTCATGCTGTAATAGTGGCAAAGAAATGCTGCAGTTCTTAGCTGACAATATTACCAACTAAACATAATTCATAGGTATTTGACGTGTTTTTGGTGAAAAATTTTGCATTTGAAAGTTACACAAAGGACTGACGAATGAAACCTATGACAAAGTTTCCCCTCTTTTTTAAAGACATTGTAAATATTTTTACATTATGAAAGTCCTGACATTCATTATTACGTACATTAAAGATTGTAATTATATATCGAGTTTTCTGAAATTAATCGTAAAATCTGATGTACCTACAGTTTCTTGATTATATTTAAATACTAAAAAATATTTTTTAGAGTTTAAATATTTTGTAGTAAATTTACTATTTATTTATATATTTTTTAGTGTTTTACTCTATTTTTTTGTGTTTAAATATTTAGTAGTAAATTTACAAAAAAAAATTTAAAACAAAAATAATTTTTTTTTGTTTAAATATTTTGAAGTAAATTTTTGTGTAGGAACCTAGGTAATCACTATCTTAAACTGAAAAATAACTCAAACATGTTAAATATTTTCATATGAGAAAATGATTTTGGAATTACGTTTGTATGAGAAATTCCAAGGGTACCCGGCCCCTTAATGTAATATCCTTACATACAATTCATATTTTATGTTTGTGTGAACTACATTATATTATATGTTAAATTTTCTATCTATCAAGCCATCATAATAATATAGTATTTAGTCCGATGTGATATTAGTTTCTCAATTATAAACTTTCGAAACTATAATTAGTGACTTGTTCAGAAGAAATAAACGAATACTTTATTCTTCATATATTAAGTCATACCTTGACACGTAGGAAATAGAGCACAATTTTGAATAGCCGAAATAATACTAATAGCTCACAGATTGTTTATTTATTTTTCATTCAGAGTGTGGTCATATCAAAGGTCATAACTAACCAAACTTCTTCATACAAAAGTATTATCTAAGTCATCGAAATACGTAATATAATCGAAACAAAGAGCGCGGCCCAGGTGGGCCTCACGGTTGTTGAGAGACTTGAGAGTGTAAATGGAACGCCTCAGAGCTGTCAGCGAGGTAACGCCGCATGAACTGTCATGTTTTTCGGGCGCGCACCCCATATCGAATTATAAGATGTTATCACGTCAAAAACTTCAAGAAAAAACTGTTGTCTGTAAAGTCGGTTTACTGACGATAGTTGAACGTGACAACGTGCCTCTTTGTCGCTCGTACCGCGCTCTCGCTTGCACTTCAAGCCCTAAATGGAACGCCTCAGAGCGAGGTAACGCCGCATATTGCGTCATGTTTTTTCGTGCGTGCAGCCGGCTGCATCGAATTATAAGACGTTGCCACGTCAAAAATTTGATGTCTCCGATTTAGTTCAAATTCGGGGAGGAGGTAGCCGAGGTGTTCCCCTTGATGTTAGAAGAAACCCCGTTCCTCTAGGCCTATTGGGAGCGGAGTTATAGCTACTTTTGTAAGACGTTTGACAGTTGCCGAGCTGTCAATGTCAAAGTTTGAATGCTTGTAACTCGACAACGATTTGTCCTGGATATGGGGTTCTTCGGCTTGTTCTTCCTGGATTTTTCCCCTCTATACGACCCTGGCCTCAAAATTGAGAAAAAAAATTCGGAAAATTCTGTTTGGGCCAAGTTGTAGATCTCATCGTCCTGATTAAAATGAGCCCTCACTCGGGGGCATTCTGGCTTGTGTATTGCGCACACAGTTGGGCACTATGAAATTACTTCTGCTCAACTGGCCTGGTTTCATTAAAACCAGGGTGCTCTTGTGTATTGCGCACACACTTGGACACTATAAAATTACTCCTGCTCAACTGGCCTGGTTTCATTGAAACCAGAGTGCTCTTGTGTATTGCGCACACACTTGGGCACAATGACATTACTCCTGCTTAACTGGCCTAGTTTCAATTTATGTGTTTTTAACTTCTAACACTGTAAAAAAAAGGATATGGGCGAAAAGCCAAAAAGAAAAAAAAAATGGAACTCCTCAGAGCTGTCAGCAAGGTAACGCCGCATAAACTGTCATGTTTTTCGGGCGCGCAGCCCATATCGAATTATAAGACGTTATCACGTCAAAAAGCAGGAAAACAGGCAAAACAACGTTTGCCAGGACAGCTAGTTAAAATATAATTTCAGCAACACAGACAGCATGCCGTTTATATTATATGAATTTAATGGATTTAAAAGAACTTTAAGGATAATTTAGGAGTGAATTAGAACTTACTGTTATTTTCAATGGGTTTTCTCTCTTCTGGCTATACCTGTCATGTTTGAGGTCCAGTGTTATGAGCAATGGTTCCAAGTCAATGCCTAGGATCTCCGTGACACCGGGTATATCCTTCAGGTATTTGATGAAGCTCATGTCATTACACCCAAAATCTATGACCTGTAATTAACACCTCCATTGTAGGTATCGCAGACACAATAGGTTTTCAAATGTTATGCGGCAGCCACCTGCTGCTTGGGTATTGATGGGTAAAGATATAATAAAATAGATAGATTTGTAAATCTAACTATGAAAACTCTAAATGTTTGGGTGGTGTACATTTAATATTTATGCATGTCTGTTCCGTGTAGTACATCTTTGATTTTTTTTTAAGTAATGGACGCTTCACACCATGTCAGTCCAGCCCGGTGGTAAGTATCTGAAGGACTTGTGTTACGGGTACCGGACAACGGAAATATATATTTAATACTTTTATACTATACACACATTTAAGATTTTTATTATATTAATACATAAGTATATATTTTAATACACATCCAAGACCCAGGAACGCTTCACACCACGTCAGTCTGGCCCCGTGGTAAGTTCCTGAAGGACTTGTGTTACAGATACCAGACAACGGAAATATGTTTAAAACTTTTATACTATACATATATTTAAGATTTTTATTATAATATGATACACATATTTTAAAACACGTCCATGACACAGGAACTTTGAAAACTTTTTTGGTCCCGTCGGCAGGATTCGAACCCGCGACCCCCGGCTTGAGCTACCGACGTGCTCACCACTGAGCCACAGAGGTCGTCAAACTAAACTATTGAAATTACTGTTAAAAACTAAACTATTGTAAATATCATAAACTTTTAATAAACTGTCGTATAGACCACCTGACAACCCGAAAATGCGTGACCATTTTTGATTTGTCAATGTGTGCGTGTGCTAGTGATGTATATTTTACTATCGATAGTATAGTATTTTGCTATCGATAGTATAGTCCGTTCGAGTTATTTTACCTGAGTTTCTATAAGAAATAAATAATATGCAACTTTGACAGATTTTGTATTTCAAATTAGGTATTATAAATTTTAATTAGCAAAAAAAGGTGACGATTGAAAAGTAGATACACATTTTCGTTTGGAATGATTTTTCAATCGTCGGATATGTTATGACATGATAGGCCTGGAGATAGTGACACAAAATTCTTTGTGATTTGTGCCAGTATGGCGGTTTTACAGGGGTATAATTACGTAAAGGCAAAAAGGAAAATGATGGTCATAGCGCTCGCACTGGCAGCCCAAACGCGTGGGCGTTAATCAAACGTGTCGGATAAATAATGAGTGTCGAACGATTTGTTCTACAAAAATGCTTGTATTTTCAGATAGTCGAAAAAAAAAAAAGTAGGCGAAAGCGTAATGCCATACTTGTCGGGTGCGGCTTACAGCCCGCCATACCGACGCGAATACGTTAATTTTAATAAAAAGATTGAACCAATAATAATAATCGTCGAGTAGCCATTCACGAAAATCACCTTGCCATACTTTTCCGACGGCGCCCAATGGCCGCCATACCACTGCAAAGGTATAAGATTTTTTTTTCGCCAAACGATTTGTGCCAGTATGGCATTTAAATTTTTGGAAAGTATTTGACAAAATATGACCGTTATTATTTTTCCCATACTTCTAGTAGGGGGAAAAAGTGCTGCCGTACTTGAAATACTTATTTATTTGACACGTTTTAAAAATACGACTGTAAGATACGTAAAATCATTTTTTACATCATGGCATCATTGTAGTCTCGTCATTTGACAATTGTACCAAAAAAAATTGTTACAGATTGTAACCATGGGGCGGGATGACTATCGGACTTGAGCAAAAAAGTGATAAAAATTGGACGACTTGTACCGGTAGGTATGGCATTTGGATTTTTGGAAATTATACGATACAATGTGACCATTATTATATTTGCCATACTTGCAGTAGACGGAAAAAGTGGCGCCATACTTGAAAAACTGTTTGAATTACGTATGAAATCTTAGGATTTTGAAAAAAATATTATTCACATTCGCTGCCTCCCACAGGTATGGCATTATCAGACTCCTATTTATGATCATACAGGGAACTATTAAAAAAAGTTTCAGGGTGGTACAAATCGTTTGGCGAAAAAAAAAACTTACACCTTTGCAGTGGTATGGCGGCCATTGGACGCTGTCGGAAAAGTATGGCAAGGTGATTTTCGTGAATGGCTACTCGACGATTATTAGCTATGCAAAAATTAGCCTGGTACAAATGGTTCAATTTTTTTATTAAAATTAACGTATTCGCGTCGGTATGGCGGGCTGTAAGCCGCACCCGACAAGTATGGCATTACGCTTTCGCCTACTTATTTTTTTTTCGACTATCTGAAAATACAAGCATTTTTGTGGAACAAATCGTTCGACACTCGTTATTTATCCGACACGTTCGATTAACGCCCACGCGTTTGGGCTGCCAGTGCGAGCGCTATGACCATCATTTTCCTTTTTGCCTTTACGTAATTATACCCCTGTAAAACCGCCATACTGGCACAAATCACCAAGAATTTTGTGTCACTATCTCCAGGCCTATGAGGTTCTTATAGGGGTAAATAATATACACATAACACGTTATACAGTTACTTATTTATTTCTCAAACAACACACATAGTATATTATATTTTATTCTTAAATTAAATACATATCATAAAATATCATAATACTTTTTATTACAATTATTTTAACCGACTTCCAAAAAGGAGGAGGTTAGACGTTCTGCTGTGGATATATTTTTTATGTATGTTCAACGATTACTTCGCCGTTTGTGAACCGATTTTCAAAATTTTTCTTTTGTTGTACATTGTATTGTTCCGAGTAGGTACCATGTTCACAAAAGTGGTGGTCTGGTGATGGAAACCATGAGAAATCGAGGTGACTCCTTGATATTCAAATGGGAACATATGGTTATTTTGGATTTATATGATGTATTTTGATTATATGCTACCAAAAAGTAAGGTTTTTCCCCATGGTATACCATGGTTCTGAAGGTGCTGAACAGAACTCCAGATTCCTTATACATACATGTTTAGGAGTTTCAGCGTTGTTTAAAGAACCAAAAGCATAAGCTAATATGCTAATTACATTAATCATCATCATCATCGCTACACCATGCATCATAACATTATGATCCTATTATTGGTACTTTTCATAGTCTTGCCGGTGATCAGACTTAGTAAAGTCAGTAAATCTTTTAAAGGTCAATGTATACGCCTTTACAATAGAATCCCAGAAAACGTTCAAAATCTTTCGTTTATAAATTTAAAAAAGTAGTCAAAGAACGTTTTGTGCCAAAGCCTATTATAAGGTCAATGATTTCCTAAACGACGGCACATCTTGGGAGTAGAATGCTGCTTGCAAGGCAACTTCTACATGACTTACAATAATAATTATGTACCTATCTATGTTTACATTGTATAATTTTTATTATTATTATTATATTTTTTTTTTAATCTTATAGTATAGTTAACAAATACACACTTCCTGCAAAACTGCTTACGCAGTTTAACTGCACGTTACAGTCTCTTTAAACTTTTAAATATCTAAATAAATATACACTTATGTTAAAAAGTCACTTCTGCTAGTGTAGCCCCAGTAGGTATCGCAATATACAAAACTAAAGCTAAAGCGTCCCCAACAAAAACTCCCTCAACATCCTTTTAAATTTACATAAATTAGGTTCCAGTCTAATGTTTTCAGATAAGCTATTTAGTAAGTATGGCAAGCGTTTTTTTAGGGTTCTGTCTCCGAAATAATTATTCACTATGGGGACCTCATATTTACTACTAGATATCGATCTGGTACCCCATTTATGCTGTAACAACGATAAGTTACAATCTCGACTGCCATGTTTGTGCACTGCTAAAAGATATTTATGTTTTAAACTCGCTGGTAAAATTTGACAAATTTTAAAAAGTTTTGTGTAATCTCCCTTACAATTATTTTTTGTTTTATCGTTCACCATTAGTTTTAGGAATCTTACTTGTAGTGCTTCTATTTTTTCTATATATGTCTTAAAAGTGAGTCCATAGCAATCGAGTGCGTAACTGATTATAGAACCACTAAAGCAAAGTATAAACATTTTAATATTTTGGTAGGTACTTTCAAACTTAAATGATAAAATTTACTCAGTAATATTCTTAACTTACTACATATGTAATCTATATGGGATGCCCATGAGAAGCTGGTGTCAATTTTAACACCTAGATATGTAATACAATTCACATTTTCAATCGGTTTACATCGACAGTTTAATCTATTGTTATGAAAGCAATCAAAAGTATGCGTGATAATATTCGGTGAATAGGTCGCAGATAAGGCGAGTGAATAATAAGTAATTTAGTTTTGTCTGAGTTTAATATAATGCCGTTATCGTGACACCATTTTACCACCGCATCTACGTCCCGCTGTACCAGACTACATGTCTTCTCGAGGTCGGTGCCAGCGCTCAGCGTGCACAGGTCGTCGGCGAACATATGACCGGAGCTGTGCCGCAGGACTCCGCACAGGCTGTTGGACTGCATCAGATAGCAGACGGGGCCACATCCCTAGCCCTGTAGTACACCGCAGTCGACGGTTTTCTCCTCACTGAGGCTGCCACCCACCTTCACGCGGTAGGAGCGCCCCCTGAGATAGTCTCTGAACCAATTTTTCAGAGGCTGCCTCAGTCCGCACTCCTCCATTCCATTCAAGAGGGTTTCCGTCTCTAAAGTTTCGAAAGCTTTTTTAAAATCGTAAAAAATTGCAACTATAATTTTTTTGTTTTCTAAATTTGTATTAATTTCATCCGTACATTTTTCCAATAGTGTGTTTGTGCTTTTATTTTTCTGAAAACCATGTTGACATTCATTGATTACTTTATTTTTTCTTAAATAACTTCCAATCTGATTTACTATGCACTTTTCTAATATTTTATCGATACTCGAAAGTATCGATATCGGTCTATAATTTGAATACTTATACCTTTCAGTCACCTCTCTTATGAAATGGGACGGATTAATGCTTCTTTTAACTTTTGTGGGAATTTATGTTTAATAACAGAAAGATTTAATAATTTTGCTATAACAGGGCTAATTTTATCGTTAATTAATTGAATATCGGACATTCGTATGTGGTCACTTCCTGGCGACTTGTTTTTGTTCATTTTAGTAATTATTTTTTTAACATATTGACTATTCACAGGCTGCCACCTCATAGAAGTGTCCGACATATTGACATAAGTGCTCCTCTCTAACCATTTTTCATTACACGAGTGCTTGATATTTTTAATTTCGGTTAGAAACGTATCAGCAAAATTATTACAAATTTTTTCAACTTTTATTCATATTTTTCAGTATCAGTTCGTCCAAAGATTGCTTGTTATTCCCTAAAAGTATATTAATTTTATCCCATACTTTCTTAATATTATTATTACAGTCTAATATAGTTTTTTTTATCGTGCTCAACATTACATTTAAAAATCTCCTTCTGGCATTTATTCCTATATTTAGTATAACATAGTCTCTTAACCATATTTTTTGGATCGTTGCACCATATCTTAAACAATCTATCTTTTTCTAGTATCATTTTCTTAAGTCTGCTATCAATCCAATATTTTTCGTTTCTTACATCTCTATTCCCTGAGGTGTTTTTTAATTTATAACATTGATCGTAAATATTATGGAAACTAGCAACTAGTGCATCGTACAATTTGAGCGGGCATACAAAACTCAACAGGTGGTTAAAATCGGTTTCTAACAGCTTTTTACTTAATAACCTATTATCAAGAACTCGCTGTCGGGCCGGGCTCAGCGCGCGCGGCGCGAGCGACGGTCCGGCGTGAGGGGAGGCGGGCGCGCGCGGCGAAACTCCCGCGCGCGCCCGCCTCTTCTCACCCGTATCAGCTGATGCAGTACTAGACGCCTGAGCTTGTTTCCATTGAACCGCTGCGGCGATTAAGTAATGATCAGAGATTTTATGTTTTATTATTGCAGAATCGATGATTGACGATGGCGACTTAACGTAAATATGATCGATGCACGATTCGACTAAATTTTCATTTAAAATTTCTCTTCTCGTTACGTCCTCAATACATTTAACGAAACCACTTTCGGCTAAAATATCCTCGTAAATTCTGACATTTTTGTCCTGTCTTTTTAAGAGGTTAATATTAATATCCCCACAAATGATTACTTTTGCTTTCGAGGGTAACGATTGTAGTAATTTTTGTAAATAGTTAAGAAATTCCTTTAATTTATTCTGATTATTATACCTCGGCGGTCTGTTAATCGAAATAACATAAATTTGTTCGCCACGCCAATCGTAGGTAATGGAAACGAACTCCGCCGCACGTTCATTATGATTTGTAAATATAGGCATATTATTAAGGCCCTATAGACCCAATTTTACATGACTTTGAATCAATAATAAACAAACAAATAGTGACTTTTAAAAGCCAAAAAAAATACACATAACAACAATGTGTATTTTTTTTTTTTGGCTTTTTTTTTACTTTTACTTAATGTACTTTGACAATTTGTGGTTCGAAACATAATATTGAAAACTTCACTCGATCAAAAATAACTCCGAAGAGGAGGCTAAATTCGAATATTTTGTGATATTTTTCTTATTTTTCATGAAGCTTATGATAGTTTTACTTTCAAAAATCATATCTACGAAAAGCTCATAGCTTAAAGAAGAATACTTTGTGGTTACATTTTGCATTGTGGTTTAATTATCAAAGAAAAAAGGTTTTTTTTCTCCTATTTCGCCCTATCAAGTACGCGACGAGCGTCGTAACCGCCACTGTACAAGGCGCGCTGATATGAATGTTATTTTAATGTCCTTTACGTCGATATTCGTACTGACAGACATCGACCTGCTAATTTTCGGGTCTATAGGGCCTTAACACGCGCTGCTAAACAAGTTCGCGAATACACTAGCACACCTCCACCCCTTCTCCCCTGCCGAGTATGTGCATGGAGCTCAAATCCGGCAATATTATAAAATGACAATAATGAGAAATTGATGTTAGGTTCTGTTATGACTAAAATATCAATGTTAAGCAAGTAAGTGTTAAGGGCCAATAAAAGTTCAGAAAAATATTTTTTAATGGAACGTATGTTTAAGTGTATAATGCGTAAGTCCTTATTATGGATAGATTGTTTCATCCAATGATCTATGTCATCGACACAAACCTGATTGACTGACACATTATTAGTTATAAAATCTAGTTGATTTATATCAGTGAATTCTAACAAGAGAATTAGATACAATAAACAATAAACAGTAAAATATTCTTTACCTACAGTGAACATTATTTTGTGTTAAGTAATTCTGTTATATCATTTTCATTATAAATGCGTATGGATTTCTCACCATCCGATTTTTTAACAAGAATTTTACCGTTTGACACCCAAATATATTTATAAATAACATGAAGTTGCTGCTTAGTGTTCCACAGGATAGCTCTAGTGTCCTTCGTTAACGATTCGTTAATATATATTTTGTTTTTGGCTGATCCTCCCGTTATGACGTCGCTGGTCACCTCCGCCGTCCCCTGTCGTTGATCCAGCCATCCTTGACGGGCTTCTGCTCCTGCTGGTTTGAAAGCAACGATGATCAGGGCCGGTTTCGCGTTTCCTTTTGCTGCGCGCGCGCGGGTAGTCGGGGCGCGCCTTACCCACTCGATGTCCGACGAATTGACTTTGATAATTTGACCGATTTTCGATACAATCTCCTTTAGGTTTTCTCCAGGTAATGGTTCAATACCGACTATTTCTATATTGTTTTTGAGAGAAGTTTGTTCGAAATCGTGTAATTTCTGTTCGAGCGCGACGTTGCATTTCTCTAAGTATACACACTTATTCTGTATGCCTGCAAATGTCTTCTCGAGTTTGCATATTTTTTCTTTCGATTTGTCATGCTCAGCTATCAGAACGTCGTATTTTTCAGAGAGCAAACTTAAGCTTTGGGTAATGGCGTCGAGATGTTTTTTAACGCCGGGAATGACACCAACTTTCTGTTGGATATCCTTTAGAATCTTTGTATAATCTTGGACACCTTCATCCTGTTCTTCTTCGTCGGAACAATCATCCTCACAGTTGTTACAATAGATTCTGGTTTTTCCCAATTTTAAATCCGCACTTAAGCCTTTCACGCAGGTACGGTGAAATGTTCCTTGACAAGGATCTTGGCACACAAAATGGGATCCTTTTTTGGGTAATGCCTTTTTACATTTTTGGCACTCCATAATATTAATACAGTAATTATGTTTTTGTAGTTAACACAGGATATTACGGTTACGTATACACGCGACTCGCGACGCGAAGTAGGTAACATTCGTTACGCGCGCTCGGGTTGACGTTCCGTGCAAGACTGTGTGTTTAGTTATGGCATTGTAAATTTTATTTTAAAAGATTAATTTATTTCTCACTTTTTTTGGTAAAATTTGGTAAAAACCCCGTGCGAGTTTCTTACGCCGGTTCTTCTCGTCGGGTTAGTTCCCGAACCGGTGGTAGGCACAATAAATATATATTTTATTTTAGATTTATTCAGAAATAAAGCAATTTTGATTTTGATTTTTTAAAACACCAACTGTAAGTTTAGAAAACCTTAAGGACAGCTAAAAATAGTAAAATTATTATTTTTAAACAAAAAATTAAAACCGACTTCCAAGGTAAAGACAATAGTAATATTATACTTAAATGAGCTAAAAAGTATTAAATAATCCTTATTCTGTACTCAGTATTTCTGTTCTCAATCTTCATAATTTTGAAGTCGGTACCAGTCCTATTAATAAGTATATAAGTTGCAGTTATACCTATTCTGTCAGAGAACTGTCTATTATATTATTGAAAGCTGCATTCAATGGGTGTTTGCACACTGCACGATAACAACACGACACGATACCACAGAAAAGAGGGCCACCGCACATATTATACAATTTCAAGTTGGCCGACTATCGTACAAACTGACTATCGTACTAATTCTAATATTCTGTCACTTAGTGCACCCAAAATATTCTCCTTTCTTTTCGCCTTCGTTTTATTAGTGCCACAATAAAAGCGTGCTTTTTACGCATTTTAACACGCACGTCGCTAGGCTAGCAACACCGTTACCAAATAAATCTAAAAGTCTGCGGCTGACAGCGTACACGATGAAGTTGTCCAATTAAATTGTGATACTACGCAATTTAGTTTGTACGATAGTCGGCCAACTTGAAATTGTATTATATGTGCGGTGGCCCTTATCTATTCTGTGGTATCGTGTCGTGTCGTTACCGTCGCAGTGTGAAAACACCCAATGAGTATCAGATACAAGTGACTGATTTGTGAAACCTTGATTTTATACTAGGTATGTCAAAAGATTATTATTATTTAAAAATAATCGTTAAAATAAGATAATATGTCCCTTTTAAGGTGATAAATATAAAGGTAAATGATTTTTATTTTAGTTTTATGTTATTGTAAAATATTGATAAGCATATCGATAAATTTGATTCAAGCACTAGCATATATGTAAAAAATTTTGATGAAAAATTTTTCTTCAAAATTTGTGTACTAATATAAGAACAATAATACCTTTAGTTACGCAAAATATGAAAGTAAAAGGGAGGATTCACAATATTTTATTTGAAATAGAGAACTAAAGACAGAATATAGCAAAAATAAACACATCGTAGCAATTAGGACATGAAGATTAATTACCTGTTAAATTTATATCACTCACAGAACAAGTTACCATTTTTATATGTAATAGTATTTGATGAAAATAATAAAGGATTTAAACAATAAATTGCAAATACCGAAAGGGCATAAAAACGATTGACGACTTTTGACGACCTGTCAAATAAAAGTGGTTACAATAATTTACATTAGACTGCCTCTCTCTTTTCATCTTGTTATAATTCCATAAAGGATTTTCTTCTCTCTCGCACTCTTTGTTGGTCTTTAGCATTATAAGTTTATGGTAAATTAACCCAGGAAAATTAAACATTCAACCTCGGAATAATTCGCATAGAGCTGAAAATTGGTAGAGACGTTAAATACACCATTACAAATAAAACCTCAAAAGTCCCCGGCGATCCTCCTTGTGCAAAAAATTTTATTCAAGGTCAAAGGTATAAAAATGAGGTTTTTCCTGTTTTTTTTCAAACTGTATATTTTATCACAAAAATAGGTAGGGCAAGAGTGTAGATCATAGAATTCTCTACAAAAAATATTTAGACACTTATTTCACACGACTTAATATTCCTTGTAAATGGCGGGCCTAAAGTTTGAGAAAATCATATCTAATACTTATATTATAAAGCTAAAGAATTTGTGGAGCTACTGCTTAGAATTGAAGAATTCGTTTTTTGTTGGATAGTCTTATTTATCGAGGAAGACTTGAGCTATATAACATCACGTTGCCACCAATAGGAGCAAAGAAACAGAGGAAAATGGGGGAAAACGGGGAAAATTATTTGAAGGAACTTACCTCACAAACGGCTGAAGCAATTTTTATGTTATTTGGCACAAATATAGAACAGGCCACGTGGAGGGACATAGGCTATTTTGTTTTTCAGGAAAATTTAAGGTTTGCGTGAAATTTATAATTAACGCAGCCGGGCGGAGCCACGCTTAACATCTAGTACTACATACTAGGGTTGTTTGAAAAAATTGAAATGTTCTCGGCCTGACATACTTCTGAGTGATTTGCAAGCGTACTGTTGCTCTTCGCGACTCGAAAAGTTTAGATTTGGTAACAGTAATAAGTCACACTGAAGTATGTTTGGCTGTGAACAGCCCTCGTATGCAGTAGTACAAGAATAGTTCTGCTCTGCCCTGTTAATTATTTATTTCATGGAAACCGTACATTTTCCCAAGAAACAAAATACTTTTTGTCCTTCCTCATGGTCTACTTTATATCTGTGCCAAATAACATAAAAAATGTTTCAGCCGTTTGTGAAATAAGCTCATTCAAATAATTTTCCCCGTTTTCCTGTTTATTTGCTCCTATTGGTGGCAACGTGATGTTATATAGCTCAAGTCTTCCTCGATAAACAAGAATATCCAACAAAAAACGAATTTTTCAATTCAAAGCAGTAGCTCCACAAATTCTTTAGCTTTATAATATAAGTATTAGATATGATTTTCCCAAACTTTAGGCCCGCCATTCATAAGGAATATTAAGTCGTATGACAAAAGTGTCTGAATATTTTTTGTAGAGAATTCTATGATCTACACTCTTGCCCTACCTATTTTTGTGATAAAATGTACAGTTTGGAAAAAAAAACAGGAAAAACCTCATTTTCATACCTTTGACCTTGAATAAAATTTTTTGCACAAGGAGGATCACCGGGGACTTTTGAGGTTTTATTTGTAATGGTGTATTTAACGTCTCTACCAATTTTCAGCTCTATGCGAATTATTCCGAGATTACGATTTTTTTGTGTCTAATTAGACCGGGCTAAATATAGTCAAGATACTTGCAGTGATGGTTGTAAGAGAATTTATAGATTAGGTTTATTAGTACAGATCTCAGGCCAAACAATTTGGTAAGTAGTACATCTAGATTTGAGCCACAAAGAAAAGGTTACTATGGCATGGATTATTTGGGGACACAGATTATGGTGTAAGTATATTAAATATAGACTTGAGGATATTATAGGCCTTGAAAATAGCGACGTAAACAAAAGAAACCTACCTTTTCCAGCTGGCCACTCCATCTTGTATCCATCAAACAATCGCTCACTGCCGCGTATCTTTGCACGTAAACGGGCGGGAAAAATACTACTCCTTTGTTTTCATCGTATTCTGAGTACACATCATCATCATCTTCTTCCAAACAAACATCCGTTGATTTGTAAAAGAAAATATTCCTCAAATACGGCTCGAGTATTTGTTCAAACACTGCTATCAAAGATTTTTGAAACAGATACAAAGCTTGCAGAGCGATAATCATTTTTGTTACTAAACCAACTTTTATTTATAGATATTAAATTATTGTATTAAAAACAAATTACAAAACTGCTATTTGTGCATTTCGATGTCGGTAATCTTTTGTTTTTGTTTTTTTTTTTTTTTTTCCTTCTTTTTTGGCAACTTGACACAAAGGATGTGTATGTTGTGCCACAGACAAGGTAAAAAGGTAAGGAATATGGCGGGAAAACCATATTCCTCCTATTATAATTTTCATCGTCGTTTTCATGTATCGTCAGGTCTAAAGTCTAGTCAAAGTCTAAGTAAAAGTCAATACAGTCACAGGAGTCAAGTCGGTCGATTCAGTAAAGTGGTAGACGCTTTACTGAAACTTTCGATGGAGTTTTGGAGGGAACACAAAATAGCACGTTTCTGGATATTACATCACTTTCCTACACTTGTGAATGAACACGAATATCTAATGGTTAATATTCTACCAATATTACACATTAAAAACCCAGCTAACACAATTTTAGGAAGATAATACAAAAAGACAACAGCACTCTTTCACATGCCCGCCAAAACTCCTTCTTCTTCGTTGTCATCTGACAGCTGACTTGATTATTTTTTCTTCTATGCTGTCAACGTCAAAAATGTAAAGCTTTTATTATATTAAATTATTAATGTAGTTCAATCATAATATTATAATATTTAATATTTATTCATTCCGAATTATCTGTTTTTACAGTAGGTATTACACACAGAGTAATGTGGGTCAAGAGTGCGCATTTAAACTTTGATGCTTAAAAAACTCAAAATATTAATATTATTAGTTTAATGTAACAAAACTGTGTTCATTTGTAAGACTGTTTATTTGTAAACAAACTTAAACACAACAATAGTATTTTTCAATAGTTTATATTTTAAGAAACTTTACAAAACAATAACCCTTCCATTTGCGCACTTTTACCCCAGTATCGGGGTATGTGTACGCAGCACTTTGGGTAAGTCGCCGCCCTAGTGCTTGAATGGCCAATCGACCAGTGAGCAAATTTTACAGGAGACGAAGATACAGGCTTTGCCTAGTTTGGGGTCCACAGGTCAATCATAAAAATTGTAAAACGTAATTATTATGTTATGTCTTACAAAGTGCTACGGTTATTAAGATGAGACTTAGTGTGTTTAAATAAAGTTTATTTTTACATTAATTTTGCATGAATTTCTAAAATATGTAACCCTGTTTTAATTTATTGTATTATTGTGGTGGGTAATAAAAAATATTATTATTATTATTATTATTGATATTGTATAGAGTTTTCTATTCTCCTTTGTTAGGGTTTGTTCCAAAGTTGCGGGCTTGTGGCCAAACAACTTCAGGCCAATCAACTTATAATGTGTTAGTTAATAGACAAAAACTTTCTAACGATTCGACATGTGTTGAGGATTACCGCTTTTTGCATGGTGATGTATGAGAGTGGGTGCATGTTTAGTATTTTCAGGCTATTATTATTATTATTATTATTATTATTATTATTATTTGAAAGAGTTTTGTCTCGGCTTTCACCGGTAGAATGAAGCAGGTACGGGCGCTTGCCAAGTATCCTGATACATGTGAAAGATGTGTTACGATTCGTTCATAGGAAAAGATGAAGATGGGTTTAGAAAACGGCGGACTAATGAGCATGTATCTATGATGATGGATTTTTGCATTTGAATATATGTGTTTTTGTGGAGATCTAATGTTTTCAGAGAGGCGGCGAGTGTTTTCGGTACTACGCCGGTTGAAGAGATGACGATGGGGATAATTTTAACAACTTCTTGGTGCCACATTTGTCTGATTTCATCTGCAAGTGGGATGTATTTCTGTATTTTTTCGTTGTGTTTCTGTTTTAGGTTGCTGGTGTTGGGAACGGCGATATCTATAAGGTAAGGTGTTTTTTCAGGTTTTATTGTTAGTGTTATGTCTGGTCTATTGCTTAATATGGTACGGTCAGTAACTATATCATGGTCCCAGTATAGTCTTACAGTGCTATTTTCGAGGACATTACGAGGTTTATACTTGTAGTAAGGGGTGTGTGAATCTATTAGTTTGTATTTAATGGCTAGTAGTTGTTTATTATTATTATTATTACTCATTATATTTCATTTATTTATTGGAGATTGGCCAAAATTCTTCTAACATAATTATGCATATTAAGATTGAGCACAACGACATGGAGATAGTTCTCTAAAATAACGTGCCAGTTTAGTGCTTGTTTGTCCGAAATACCACCATGTTCGCTATACAGTATGTTTATTTTTTTATAAAATTATTAAAAAATGTTTATGGCCGTGTATATGTGTGTATGTATGTATACTAGGTATGATGTTTGTTTGTCCGCAATTATCGCTCGTTTGGCTGAACCGATTCTGATGCGGTTTTCAGAACAATATTTGTCACATTTAGGGTCAATTATATTGGCGCAGAATCGAAGCGCATCGAAGCGAAGTACCAAAACTGAACATAGCGTTTTCAACCTTAACTCCAGAGCATAATGCACACATTACTGGCAAATCAGAGTTGGTTGGGCGCTTTCGCGCGAATGCGCGCGCCTTTTTAATTTCTCAGAAGTACTTAATGTGTGCGTTAACGCTTTGGAGTTAAGGTTGAATTTGCTATGTTCAGTTTTGGTAATTCGCTTCGATTCCGCGCTAGTTTAAATTGACCCTATATGTGACAAATATTGTACTGAAAACCGCATCAAAATCGGTTCAGCCAAACGAACGAACGAACGAATTGGTCCGCAATTATCGCTCGTTTGGCATACATACATACACACATACATAGAGGTCAATCTGAGAACCTATTTTTTTTAAGTGGGCTTAGTCCTTCGATCGGGGATTCTTGGAAACAGCATATTGTACTGAAAACCGCATCAAAATCGGTTCAGCCAAACGAGCGATAATTGCGGACCAACATACATCATACATACATACACACATACATAGAGGTCAATCTGAGAACCTATTTTTTTTAAGTGGGCTTAGAATAGTAAGAACGGATCATGGCTTAGATGTGACAAGGTAATAAATTATTTATTAAGTACTTACTAATAATCATTCTGTATTTACCCTGTATTTACCCTCAAGTAACTTCGAACACTAAAACAAAATTGAATCAAAAGAATATATCAAGAAACTGGCAACGTACCTTTCCAAATCAACTTCGCTCAATTTAAAATCCATTTTTTCGTTGTTACAGACATTTTGAAGCATAGAAATTATTAAATATTTTAAAGAATCATGGCCAAATTTGTATAGGAGCTGGACTCGACTTTTATTTTTGATGTCCCAAAATAAACTATAGTTAGATTTGGTTGTTCTTATGCTCTAAACATAATTCCGTTTGAGAATTATGTCTAAATAGCCACGGTTTTTTACAATAATTAATAACGTTAACAATTATTTTGAGGTTAGACTTAAGAACTACCTTTTTCCCGACTGCGGTGTAGCCTACAAATGTATATTCGGCGACCTCGTTTCTAATTATGTCAATTTTTCCTAGAGTATTACCCAAAAAATAGAACGAATGCGAATAATCGCCGGCTGTCAGAACATAAAGAAACTAAAATATATTGATCTTTTTTTGTGGCTATTTACAGACACATTTCTAATATCTTTCGATGCCTTAAAATATAAGAGAATTTTTGCTACCAATGGCATATCGGGACGCCATTTATCATCTGGTACGATTTGGCCATTGTTCTTTGTCGTAGTAAGCAAATAATAAGTAATAAACAAACAAAATGGCGTCGCGTGACGTGCGCGTGACCTTCGAAATGCTTGACCGTGATTGGTCGGTCGCAGTGGTGGATTTACCCTAAGGCCCAGTAGGCCCGGGCCAAGGGCGGCCAGATATAAAGGGCGGCAAATCGTGCAAAAAAATTGTAATGGGTGCTTCTGCAGTCATGTGAAGCTAGTGGCAATAGGCGCGACTCTGGACGGACGCTATATTGTGATAGTGAATAATAGGTCTCAATATCTGAATCTCCATATTACGTAAATAAATAAAACGTACTGGAATCAAGTTTCATTATATTATATATTTTTGTTTTTTAACAAACGAAATTTTGGGAATTAAAGTTGTGTGCAGTAAAGATGCGTAGTGGCTTCTCAGTTATTAAAATTTTGCGCGGGTTTTTGTACAGCCAGTTTTTGGTGAGATATTAATGCCTCAAGCCCCAAGCGGTCACCGGCGACCGCGATAACAATAGAAATCTATTGTGTCTCGTTTTTTCACGATCAAGGGATTAATTAAAGCTTCCAACCCTCATCTTTCATAATATGATTAAGAGGGCGAATAAAGCAAAAAATTAAACATAGTCCTTCTCTACGGATCGGCTATCGGATTCGGACGACGCAGAATCATTGCAAAGTTAGTTTCTTAGGGTTCCGAACCGTAAAAACGGGACCCTATTACTAAGACTTCGATGTCTGTCCGTCTGTCTGTCTGCCTCCAGGCTGTAACTCAAGAACGGTAATGGCTAGAGAGCTGAGATTATGTATTTCTGTTGCCACTATAACAACAAATACTGAAAACAAAATACAAAACAACTGCAGATACCTGAAACGTTCACAAAATACTCAACTGTGTTTTAAATACTTTTCATAATTAAATTTAATTAAAATTAATGGAATAGCAAATATAGAAAATTATTATTATTATTCTACGAGAGTTTATACATAATTACATACAATTAAAAATGTATGTTACAAAAATGCAGAAAAATGTTCTTTTGCGTTTAAAGGTTACTCCGTTTGGTTACATTGGCTCGTTTCATTGTATTAAATATGTTTTTAAATATAGCCAGAATCGATGATGGCGCCATCTATAAATAGCTTGCTTTTTTCGTACACGCAATTTCCCAGCAAGCACACAACACCATTATAACAAACTTATTATAGCACGAGTCAATGTACAAAGCATTATAACCAAATCGTATATCGGCTGTATATCTTTTATACGACTCTTTTAAGTAAAATTTGCCCCCCCCCCCCCCCCTTTAGACAGCGTTGAGTTGTATAAAGGCTATTTAATAGCATTATAATTATCATATTACTTCATTAATAAAGTCAGTTATGAGCATAGGGATAAACAATTGGCATTTTTTGCGACTTTAATACAGTTAATATATAGCTTTTAAAATTACAATCTGTTATTAAAATTTCATAACAATGCTTACTGTTTTACTTCCTCTGTAAAAAAGAAAATCATAATGATTTTAAAAATATATTTATTCTGCTGACTGCTGTTGGTCGTGCAAAGTATTGTGTTGACCTGAATTAATTAAATGCAGTGTTATATCATATTATATGTGACAACTAATATTGAATGGGTAAGTAATGCCTTTATTTCTGATTGTTTTGAGTGAAATTAGCTGCGCACATCATTTTGTCGGGTGAAATATATATGTTATTCGTAAAGAATACACGCGCCCGCGCTAAAATACTATAATATAGTATAAAATTTTTAGAAAACATAACCTATAGTTTTAACAAATAAAGTAGCTTATAAAGGTATCCGTACAAAATACAAATAATTTCATTCCCTTTTTAGTCGATCTTATAGTGACTTGTATTCTTTTTGTAAGATAGGAAAAGGAAAGCTAATGGCGACAAACAAAATTTAATGAACTCTCCTAATGATACCAAAGCCCTGGAAAAAATTTGGCAAGAAGGTTTAATTGCACCCTGTATTATAGCAGTAAGCATAATTTGATGCAACAAATGCCTTTATAGAGTATTCATATTTGGATAGTGCCGATTAAAAGAATTAATATGACTTCAAGACATAATTCTGTATCTGTTTTGGTTAATAGACAAGTTGTGTGCTTGCTGGGTTTGTATGGGACGCAACAGTCTATCTGGTCTTTTTTAAATGTTTTATTTAAATGTCCATAAATATTCTAAACTAGCTTTATAAGCTAATACTTTTTGTTAAATAATTTTCGGAATCAATTAAAAATGGGACGGGTGCTGAGAAAGGGGCGGCACATGGCCTGGGGCCTACAGCGGCCAGGACTGCAAATCCGCCACTGGTCGGTCGATGGATATAGGACAAACAAGACCGGAGATGGATATTTGGATGCGTTCATTTGAGCAAAATATTCTTAACTTTGTAGAGACAAAAAAAAGGTATTTTTGAAGTGAAAACTTCTCTAGTGGCGTTGAGCACTTTTGTGGGATGGGTAAAAACTGTGAAACTCGCGTCAGATTCTCGTGCTGATTGAAAAACCGTAAGACGGTTGGAGAGTAGTGTTGTAACATCGAAATCGATTTATCGAACAATCGATTGTTTTTTTTCGATTGTCGATATTTTTTAATCGATTGTAAGGGTTTCGATTAATTAAAAAAATCGTTTTTTTTTAAATCGTTTTTCATAAAAAATGGGTTAAGTTTGTAAGGGTTTCGATTAATAAAAAAAAAAACGATTTTTTAAAAATCGATTTTCATAAAAAATGGGTTAAAAATTTAATCGATTGTAAGGGTTTCGATTAATTAAAAAAATCGATTTTTAAAAAATCGATTTTCATAAAAAATCGGTTAAAAAAAATTGTAAGGGTTTCGATAGGTTTCGATTAATTAAAAAAAAAACGATTGTCTGTAAAGTCGGTTTAGTGACGATAGTTGAACGTGACAACGTGCCTCTTTGTCGCTCGTTCCGCGCTCTCGCTTGCACTTCAAGCCTTAAATGGAACGCCTCAGAGCGAGGTAACGCCGCATGAGTCATGTTTATTCGTGCGTGCAGCCAACTCCATCGAATTATAAGACGTCACGTCAAAACTCATTTCCCCGACTGTACATTTCTGCTTAGCACAATTTTCCCCGACTGTACATTTCTGCTAAACAACTCATTTCCCTGACTGTACATTTCTGCTATACAACTCATTTCCCCGACTGTACATTTCTGCTTAGCACAATTTTCCCCGACTGTACATTTCTGCTAAACAACTCATTTCCCCGACTGAACATTTCTGCTTAGCACAATTTTCCCCGACTGTACATTTCTGCTAAACAACTCATTTCCCCGACTGTACATTTCTGCTTAGCACAATTTTCCCCAACTGTACATTTCTGCTAAACAACTCATTTCCCCGACTGTACATTTCTGCTTAGCACAATTTTCCCCGACTGTACATTTCTGCTTAACAACTCATTTCCCCGACTGTACATTTCTGCTAAACAACTCATTTCCCCGACTGTACACTTCTGCCTAGCACAATTTTCCCCGACTGTACATTTCTGCTAAACAACTCATTTACCCGACTGTACATTTCTGCTATACAACTCATTTCCCCGAATGTACATTTCTGCTTAGCACAATTTTCCCCGACTGTACATTTCTGCTAAACAACTCATTTCCCCAACTGTACATTTCTGCTTAGCACAATTTTCCCCGACTGTACATTGCTGCTAAACAACTCATTTCCCCGACTGTACATTTCTGCTTAGCACAATTTTCCCCAACTGTACATTTCTGCTAAACAACTCATTTCCCCGACTGTACATTTCTGCTTAGCACAATTTTCCCCGACTGTACATTTCTGCTAAACAACTCATTTCCCCGACTGTACATTTCTGCTAAACAACTCATTTCCCCGACTGTACATTTCTGCCTAGCACAATTTTCCTCGACTGTACATTTCTTTTTAAACGGGCTTTGGCCCACCACACATTCCCACCACTGTATCTCCTGTGTCGCCAGGATCGACAGCGGTATCCAACCACGAAAACCCTTTGATATGATCTCAGGGAGCCCGAGGGATATGCTAAAACTGTCTTGGGACCCGCAACGAAATTAATCAAAAGAAAATAGGAGGAGTAGGAAGATTCCAATTTCCCTCCCCATAAAAGCGGGAGACAGCACAAAGTTGCAATGACCGAAAGTCAAAGAACTTAAGGGGGGAGCACCACGGAAATAAGGTTAATAATTATGACTCCTAAGCTAAAGCCAAGTTAATATTGGAGTTTATTGTGTTTGACTGTTGCCAATAATAATTGTGACAAAAACGTTTGAAGGCACGGATGTTCCTAGCGCTGTCCACGAGATCACCATAGTATGCGACTCCAGAAGTACAGAATAGGTTGTTTAGCATAGTAGTTCTTTCGTCCTGCCAGAGACTGCACTCCCAGAAAACATGATGAGCGGTTTGTTCAAACATGTTGCCTTCAGTCGAGCACTCGCACATGGGTGATGCTACTAGTTTAAATCCGTAAAGTTTGGCCTTAAAATTTCCATGACCGGTCAGGAATTGAGAAACGCAGTGATCAATATCCATCCAATGTTTGGATAGCCGTTCACGAATATTAGGGAAAAAATTATAAAGATGTCGCCCTTTGGTGGAACAGTCCCATCGCGACTGCCATTCGGAGATTAGGCTTTGCACAGAGTTTTCATAAGGTTCAAACAATTTTGCTATTTTAATTTTATCGCGAGCGCTTAAAAACAACGGGTTGTCAATGTTTTGTTTCGCACGACGCTGAATCTCAGGCTAACGGGTAAAACTCCGGCTAACACAGGCAAGGCTTCGGTGCTTGTGGTCCTGTAAGCTTTGCACAAGAATATAAGAGCAAGGCGTTGGCTTTGTAGCAACTTGCGACGAGCCGCGCCGATTGTTGCCCTGTCGGCCCACACGGGGGCCCCGTAGCAAATGCTGCCTAGATAAGTAGCGGTGTACATTAATTTTAGGGTTTTGAAAGAGAGGCCCCATGTCGACGTAGATATTTTGGTAAAGGAATAAAAATTGCGCTTCGCTTTCTCACCGGTTTGAATTATATGTTCTAAAAATGTAAATTTATTTTCCAAGTAAAAACCAAGATAACAGAGTGACTGTTTGCGTTTAACGTTAATATTGTCAAGTTTAATGCTAGGGGAAGATATAAGGGAACCTTTTAAAAGAATTTGGTAAGTTTTATGCGCTGCAAATTTCAGGCGATTACGTTTACCCCAACTCGATATTAAATTAAGACTATCATTGGCTTTAGATTCAATTTCGGAACGTGAATTTGCTTGAACGATGAGAAATCCGTCATCGGCATAGCCAACTAGTAGGCACAGCGGTGGTAGGGGAAGACTTAATAAATCATCAAATCCAAAATTCCATAGTTTTGGCGAGATAACAGAGCCCTGAGGGCAGCCGCATGTTAAATCTTTGGCGTGTGTACAATGGCCAAGTCGAAGGTTAGTTTGATCATTAGAAAAGTAAGAACGTATTATGGCATAAATATTACAGTAGCAACCTCGATTTTTTAGTTTTAATTATAACATCGGCCACCAAGCATGATCGAACGCGCCGGAAATATCTAATGAAATGGCAACCACGTATTTCGATTCCGAAAGATTTACTATTTTTCTAACTTCCATAGCCGCGTCAACAGTCGATTTCCCGGCGGTGAAACCGAACTGATGGCTATGAAATTTAGGGCCACCGGGTAGCAGGCGAGGTACGATGAGACGTTCTAGTAATTTACCTAAGCAAGGCAGTAACGTTATCGGACGGTAAGATTTTGGGTCGTCAGGAGGTTTGTTTCCCGCTTTAGGTATTAACTTTAAACAATCGGTGCGCCAAATTTTTGGAAATATACCTTCTGCGATACATCTGTTGTAAACATGTAGAATCGATGAATTGGCCGCTAAGCACGCTTGTTTTATCATAATATTCGATATTTTATCCTCGCCCGCAGTTTTTTTTATAGGCAAAAGGTTTACTATTTTACTAAACTCCTCCGAAGTTGGCAAATCTGAGACCGGTGTATGAATGGGGTCTAACATTCTACTCCTAATTTCGCGGTGGTGTTCATCATCGAAGACCTCTGTGGCTCAGTGGTGAGCGCGTTGGTAGCTCAAGCCGGGGGTCGCGGGTTAGAATCCCGCCGACGGAACAAAAAGTTTTTCAATGTTCCCGGGTCTGGATGTGTATTAATTATGTGTATTATATAAAAAAAATCTTCAATATATGTATAGTATAAAAGTATTAAATATGTTTCCGTTGTCTGGTACCTGTAACACAAGTCCTTTAGGTACTTAGCACGGGGCCAGACTGACATGGTGTGAAGCGTCCATAGATATTATTATATTATTATATTATTATCATCCAAGGAGGGCTCGTCGTCTGGTATGAGAACGTTTAGATATGCCTTCGCCGTTTCGTCTAAACTGTAAGTGTAAGAGTTGTTACCAAGTTAAGTTCCTTACCAAGGCCCCAGTCAGCTTAGAATTTTGATTTAAATCCATTTACCACTAAAAAAAGAGTAATAAAGAATACTATTTTCAAAATTTTATTTCGACTAGAATTCAGCGAAAATAAACGCAGGAAAAAATATTTTTATAAAAAAATGTTTAAATTATGATTTCGAAGGTTACGGTCAGCTTCGTTTTTGATATATAATAACAATAATAAAGATAAATCGTTTTGATCACAAATTCGAACGATTTATTGATTTTCGAATGCAACGCCTGCTTTCAATATTTGCCATAACAATTCCACAGGCGTTTTGATGGATAACAATTGAATGACATCTGCAGTGAAATCTGTCTTTCAGTGACTGATTGTCTATTACAGAAAAACTAGAGTATGTTCACAAATATATCCCAGTATACTGGCCAGAGCTCCTTAAGCCTAGAATCGCCGTGGTCCCATACTGTTGATTCGTTTCGAAATATATGCCAGTGCATTGTCTTATACTTAAGGGAGATCGCAGACGTCACACTTTTTGTGTGATCGAGTCTGCGGCTTACATACAGTCGGCATGGCGCGCGCCTGCGGACTGTATGTAAGCCGCAGACTCGATCACACAAAAAGTGTGACGTCTGCGATCTCCCTTAATGTGTTTATTGTGATGTGATTATAATACGTTACACTTGTCTTACTAGTGAAATACCAGTACAATACAGTGCGGCGTCGTAAGATGACGTCTTGATCACTGGTAAGTAAACTGCAAAGAGAATATTATAATCACTACGTGGTAAACTAGGTTTTATTTCAGAACATAGGCAATATGTTTGGTTTACAAATATTACAATATTGTTTTGTAACCTAATATTTGGTGAGAGACTACCTTATTAGGTATCTTATTGATATATATTTGATAATTTACATTCGCCAAACGATCATTTATAGGTTTTTGGTAGGTTTGAAAGTCATAAATGCAAAAATCACAGCTAAGTCGGATAATAATGAACAGAGTGTCTCAACACAGAGACACATTTTGAGGGATGTGTTAAAACATTGTAAAATTATAATGATATTATTATGTTAAGCAACAATTTTATCGAACATGTCCAATCCATAGCAATAGAAAGATATACCTAACATCTTATAGTCAAGGAGCCCTAGAACATTTTTTTATTACTAACAAGCTAATTTTTTGTGAGTAGCTTTATTTTGATAAGACAAAAAACTTTTTTATCTGCGAAAAAATCTTGAAAATAGTAGCTAACAGAGATAGAAAGGATTTCATAATTTGATTTGATGGTCCTAAAATATGGATTGTCCAATTCATAGAACAATGTTACTCTTAAATTATATAACTATTAACCTACCAATATACAAAAAAATCTGCTGGTTAGGGTTCCGTTTTAGGGTTCTGTAATCAACAAAACTTGGTTGACTACGGTACCCTAAAACGGAAGATTTTTCGCAGATAAAAAAGTTGTTTGTCTTATCAAAATGAAGCTACTCACAAAAATTAGCTTGTTAGTAATAAAAAAAAAATTGTTCTAGGGCTCCCTAACTATTAGCACTGGAGTAAAATCGTAAAAATAATATTATCAAGCGGATAGATCCAAATTCATAGATACACCATGATTTTGATACGATATTATGTTAAACTACAATTTTATCGAACATGTGAATTCCATTCTTTACACAAAAAATAATATTGATCGAAATGAAAAACCTTTAAACCTTATTTGATTTTTAAAAAAATATAATATTTTGTGAATAAAAATTACGACGACACTTAAAAGTAGAGAGCAAAGAAATTACATTTTATGCAATTATTAATTTTTTACTCGCGACAATCTGGTGTAATGTACTGGTTTATTGGAAAGTTGGCATAATATAAGTCTTGTTCACTACCATTTTTCATTCTAATTTTGTTAGCAAAAATAAACAGGAGAAAAATAATATTGTAACTGCCGTACTCAGAGATGAACATTTATAACTTCAATGTATCTTAAATGAAGATTTTGGCATAAATACCATATATTTTATCTTTCTAATTCTTTATTAAAATTCTTTATTATTATCGTTTGACGCTATGTAGCCGCAGGGTCTTTCGTGTCAAATGTCGTGTCAAACAGCTACTAGAACAAATTCTTCAAAAAATCGTTCATGGCGTGGGAACCGTTAATTTTTTCAGGATAAAAAGTATCCTTTGTCCTTTCTTCACCAAATTTTATAAAAATGGTTCAGTAGTTTAAGCATGAAATGACAGACAGACTATTCTAATCTAAGTATTAAACTTTGACAAATCTAAGTATTAGTTTTGTTAAAGTTTAAATATTATAATGAGGTATTTCGTAAATATTTTAAACATTTACCGGTTGCCATTATTGATGTCGAGCAGAAAAGGCCTAAAAATCGCGTTTTTGTTTTGAATATTTCAGACCTCTTAACATATTTATTTTATTTTGTTTCTATTTATTGTTATGGTGACAACATAAATACATAATTGAAAATTTGAGCTCTCTTTAGCTACCGCGTTAATTGATATACAGCCTGGAGACAGACAGACGGATAGACAGCGAAGCTAAGACTTACTAGGCCAAGGGTCTCTTTTGGGAACAGATTCCTTAAAAACGACAAAGAAAATATGAATATGATCTGCATAACAATAATGAATATAATCTACTATTCATTACAAATTTGTCAAGCGGGTCAAAAACGTTACGTTACGTTTTTGAACTTGTGGAGGGCGGGTGTTATATAGATTCCAGAGGATGCTGCAGCGTCAGGTACAAGTAATCGTCATGGGTCTACATCCTATTTATTAAAGGTAGGTATTGCATTAAACCCAAGCACAAAAAATATTTGAACAATATTATAAAGTCATAAAATTACCTCAGCAGTGAGGAAATACTTTTTTTTCATGATCGTGAGTACAGAACAAACATACTAAAATAATACATAATTTTATTATAATACAAAATTCATTAAAGATTTCGTTTATTAAGTTGTGAACATAGCCTCTCTGTTAATCATTAGTCTGTATGTCGAGTTTACCACGTGATCACATTATTTCTGAAAATTATTGAAATCAACGACGGCTTGAAAACTAAATATGTACCTATCGAGCGCCATCTATTGAGCTTGTTTTCCGCAAATTCTAAAATGTCAGTTGCCTATAATCCCGCCTTAACCCTCAATTCACTAGGTGAAATTTACTAACGTAATTACCTTCTATGAGTCCCTGGGACCATATTTTAAATGTATGTTTTTGTGAAATGAAACAAATTTCATCAAAATTTTGTTTAACAATCTTCTTAAGTACTTAGTAAATTATAAGAATAAATAACAAAACCTACCAAACTTCTGAGATCCTCTTGAAAATTAAAGAAAATGCACTTGTCAGTTTTTAAAACCATTATACATATTTTTCAGGTTTCTCTAAACTAACAAAATATATTCTAAAAATTTAAAAGAAATTAACGTTTTTAAATCAATAAAGGTACACAAAATAAAATAAAATAAACAATAATGTATGCTTCTATACAAAGAAAAAAAACGTGCAGTGGGTTTCTACCACTATCTAAAAGCTACGTCGGCATATATTTTTTGAGCAAGTAAAACATATCGGCTTCAGACATTTTGTGCACAGATGAGCAGTTTTTACTTTTTTTTCTCTTTTTGTAGTGGCATAAATAGTAATACTTTCCCTCCTAGCTAACTTGTTTCAGGGTGGCTCACATCTTCAGGAATGTCACTTTTACGTCCAAATCTTCTTGAAGCCAGGCTACCAGAATGGAATCTGCTCCGTGTTCTCTTAGATTGATAAAGTCATGTTCTTTTTAGCCATTCTACAATTGTACAACAGAAAAATAAAGCGTACATAATTTAAATTTAAATAACGGTGAAAAATCAACATTTTAAAACTTTAATATACAAAAATAATCATAACGTAATTCACTAGTATGAGTCCCTGGGACTCACTAAATCAAATCAAATCAAAATAATTTATTCATATAGGTCACACGGTAACACTTATGAACGTCAAGATTCTGATTGGTGTAATAAATCACCAAATATGGTAGGTAAGCACTCATCCTCTCGGCGCCATGTTGCCCGCGTCACTACATGAAGGTACTTAGACGTGGAGGAAACTAGCTGCTAAGACTTTTGAATTATGGCCGTTTAAAATTTTGATGTGAGTCCCTGGGACACAGGAAGTGAATTAAGGGTTAAGACAATACTCCTAGAAATACCATTACTTAGAAATAACTCAAGTGGACTGAGTTCGTTCTAATAATATTAAGGTGGTTCGTTTTTCATACAAAAATAAAATCGGCATTCACAAGCTAAATAGTAGATATGCCTCGATATTTGCGTAGGGAATTACTTTGGGATACTTATTTTCGCAAAATCAATCGCATTGAGGTTGAGGTTGAGTTTGAGGTTGAGGTTGAGGTTGAGGTTGAGGTTGAGGTTGAGGTTGAGGTTGACGTTGACGTTGACGTTGACGTTGACGTTGACGTTGACGTTGAGATTTTTGCCTAAACTATTCAATCTATTTTGGTGAAATTTGGTGTGCAGATACTTTGAGTCTCGGGAAAGGACAAGGGATACTTTTTAACCCGGAAAATGAACGGTTCCCGCACAACAAACTTTTATGATTTTCGCCTATTTTGATGAAATTTGGTATGGAGATACTTTGAGTCTCGGGAAAGGACAAGGAATTTTTAGTCCCGGAAAAAATACGGTTCCCGCACAATAAACTTTTATGATTTTTCGCCTAAACTATTCAATCTATTTTGGTGAAATTTGGTATGGAGATACTTTGAGTCTCGGAAAAGGACAAGGGATACTTTTTATCCCGGAAAATGTACGGTTCCCGCACAACAAACTTTTATGATTTTCGCCTAAGCTATTCAATATATTTTAGTGAAATTTGGTATGGAGATATTTTGAGTCTCCGGAAAGGACAAGGGATACCTTTTGTCCCGGAAAATGTACTATTCCCACACAATTTACTTTTATGATTTTCGCCTAGAAACTATATTTTAATCTCATTATTTTGATGAAATTTGGCATGGAGATACTAATTTTTATCTATCTATATATTATCAATATATATAAAAATAAATCCACAAATAAACGAAATACCAACTTGCAACTTTTCGAGAAATTATGCGATGGCCAAAGTGTTGCAGCAGAGTTAACTAATAGTTTGGGATGAGTGCACGATTGCACTCAAAAATAAACACACTTTTTGGCAATTTGAATTAAATAATCATCGTTAAGACGGGACAACGTCTGTCGGGTCAGCTAGTAATATTATAATACAAAATCGCTTTTTTTCCCTCATGTCCCTTCGTTCGTCCATTTGTTCCCTTTAATCTTTAAAACTATGCAACGGATTTTGATGATTCTTTCATTGTTAGATAGCCCATTTATCGAGGAAGGCTATAGGCTATATTTTAGCACGCTAAGACTAATAGGAGCGAAGAAATAGAGTAAAATGTGAAAAAAACGGGGAAAATTATTTGAAAGGGCTAACTTGAATGCGCTAATCTCAGGAAGTACGGGTCCGATTTGAAAAATTCTTTCAATGTTAGATAGACCATTTATTGAGGAAGGCTATAGGTTAGTTATATTTTATCACGCTAAGACTAATAGGAGAATGTGAAAAAATTTGAAAGGGCGGACAACTGGAGCAATTTTCATGTTATTTGGCACAGATAAGAAGTAGACCACGTGAAGGATCATAGGCTATCGATTTTAATCATTTTTTCAGTGGCTATATCGCCACCTTGGGGAAGAAAGGTCGTAAAAACCAAAACCCGACTTTACAGGAGAAGCAAAAAACAAAAATTAAAAAAATAAATCGCCTGTAAAATTTTTATTTTCATATATTATTTAGCCCAATTAAGTGATATATATTATTTTTTACGGTCCTTCGTATGGTAAACCTTATTTTAATGTCCATTGCTTACTTTAGAAGTAAGCGTGGAGTTACGACCCAATTTTTTCGTAAAAATGGTTTATACGCCCCATGATTTTTTAAGATATTTCATGAAATAAAAACCACGACTATAAAATAGAGAGAGTCGTACAATCAGTAAATAGGAAAGTCCAGAGTCGTAACTGCTACAACTTTACGTACTTCACTATAAACTTGGGTAACAAAAACCATCTTGCGTAGGTGAAATAATTTTAATTACATGCAATTAATCCAATTTTATTTATAAAGTGATAGTTATTAAGTGTTTATTGATAAGAAGGTAACTATATAATTTCCAAATTACACTGTAGAAAAATTTAAAATACATATAACAAAAAACTAATCAAGTTTCTTTGTTAAATAATAAAAAGTGAACACAATGTTGAAAGTAACTTAAAAAAATCAAAACCTTAGAAGGTTACAGCTTATATTATATTATGGCGCAGTCGACTGGTTAAAAAAGCCGTTTAATCAAACAGCTATCCCTTTGACTGAACAACGCGATTCAATCACACGGCTATACGTCGTTTAGCCGACTTGTTGACGGCAACGTTCAACACTACAGCTAGATGAAGCGATAGCGATAAGCGATAGCGACAAGCGATAGCGACAAGCAATAGCGACAAGCGATAAGCGATAAAACCTTAAGAAATTATGAACTACGTCGTAAAAACCACTAATACGTTAAAAAGAAGAAAAATAATTTAAGCGAATTGGGGCGTAAAAGCCATGTAGTATCCCGGCTTACGTTCTTTACGACCTAACTACATATTTCGATATGAACACTTAGTTTGTCATTTCAATTGGATATAGTTAACTATATTATTATAATATTATTTTACAAATGATTCTTTACGAAACAAATTAGAAAAAAATAAGAAAAGAAGTAGGTAAATAAAAATACCTGTTATAATATAATAAAGTACCTACCATGGACCTACAAAAAAAGTACCTACATACTCTGTGACGATAATACTTACCTTTCACGTGTTTGATTTCCAAATTTAACAGAGATTGGAGCACTCTTCTTCTTTTAAGTAAAAAATCTAGTCGGTTATCAATCGCAATAATAAAGTAAAAACATCGCTTGTCATGCAATAACAGAATATAAATTGCACATTTTATTATTGTGTACTATTGTACAATTTATTATTAAACAATCACACCACAACCTAAACAATGTCGCAGTATTGTCGCTATCTTTTATTATGTTTAGATCCAGACCACGCCGGCCGACACCTTGAAAACGATCTATGATTTTTTCAATATAAAAAAAATATTTAAAGGGGTTTAAAGACAGTACCACCTCGCGAGTGCATTTTAAATGGGTGTATAAACTTTAGCACTAGTACATCTTCTTTGAATTATGGGCGTATAAACCAAATTCCACTAACCATATGGCTGTAAATCAAAAGTGTACCAAACTTTGGTTTTTACGACCAATCACCATTTTTTACTTTGTTAATACACCTAGCTTGCCCAAAACTTACTATATTTTACGACCCCTATTCACAGGAATAATATTTTTTTTGGTTCTTACACCGTAAATTCCCACAAAAAGACTGTTTAGACGCTGAAATCACGTGGGTCGTAAAAGCCTCTGTTTTGCGATTTGACAAAAGTTAGTAAGATAGAGCGGAAATTTTTAAGTAGGACTGCATTCATAACTCATTTTCGCCAAAATGGCTTTTACGACCTTTCTTCCCCAAGGTGGCGATATATTTTATACCCGTGCGTTGCCGGGGCGGGTCGCTAGTATAATATAATTTTAAAATTATTATGACTTTCTTTCGTTTGTTTCCTTTTTACCCGACTGCCAGGAAGGGTTATATGATATTTCCAATTTTAGTTATCAAAATCTATAAGAGATGGCGACACACGATGAACTTTAGAAAAATGTTATTATATTATATTAAGAAAGGAAGTAGGAGAAATAATGAGCGCTAAAAATAATTTGTTCTCAAAGTGGGCAGTAGACAAAATAAGTATGGGAACCCCTGATTTACCCTCTCTGAGTGCAAACTAAATATTATAATATTGTCAGTAATTCATCTGTTTCAGTTCAAATCTGCTGACCACTTAGCTATTAGTCGATAGCAATACGGAACTGATCTTAATTTCCTCTGATGCAGTTAGTGAAAGTGTTCCATTGTCAGTCAGGCGACGTTTGTGATCTACTATTGCGACAAATCTCCGTTTCTTTAAGCTAATAACAACTTTCAGATCAGATCATGTTATTGACCCTCTATACTTAACCAATATAAACCATCTAAGTATAAGTAGGTGGGTATAACTCACAAACATAGATATAAGTATAACTAGTAAAAATATTAACCACACAACGTATTTGACTTTTAATTTAATTGAGACCCGGGAAAGTACGATCGTTTTTGTTGCTAAGAAATGTACGGTTCCCGCGACCTGAACTAATTTTGGTGCAACGGAGTCGCGGGCGTGACCTAGTTATGGATATTTTTTCTTACCACCAGGACGATAGCCAAGTTCCATAGTCCATACTAATATTATAAATGCGAAAGTGTGTCTGTCTGTCTCACCGTCTATTACCTCTAAAGCGATTTTGTTGAAGTTATGGTATACATTGAGTCCCGGGAAAAGTTATAGGATATAACTACTTTTTATCTCGGAAAAATGTTCTTTTCCCACGCGATAAAAATATTGTGGCGCCACGGAGCGGGCGTCATCTTGTTAAGGATAAATTATTTTTCTTATCAGGCAATTGGAAATATGTATTAACTTTTTTGTTCGTTCCACTGTTGGCATCGAACCCACAACCTCCAGGGCGGGAACCAAGTTTTAAATCACTAGAACACGTTGACGTCTACCTTGCAGTGGATGTATGTTATAGAGTACCTATTCAGTGAAAAACAAATGATACATTTGTTTCTTCAAAGAAGGCTAATCAATTTTATCGTTTGCAATGATAATAATTTTCTGCAGTCCTTGATTTTTAAATAGGCCATACGGCCTAGGGGCGGCAGCTTCCTAGGGAGGGGGGCGGGGCGGTAGAGTCGTACATAGTTCGTACATAGGGAGGCGCGGCGGTAATAATACGGCCTTCACTTATAAAAAATATAAATCCGGCACCATGATTTACTGCACACTGAACCTGGAGGCCTACTTCGAAACCTTGCATTAAAATCTTCGGATCCGGAAGCTTAGAAATAACCTTACTCCGAAGTTACGTCGGGCTTATCGTCTTTCGTACGCACGTGACAAACTTCGAAGGTACGTGACAAACTTCGGTCAGCCCGAGCCCTGAGCTTTCGAACAAAAGTATTTCGCAGTAGGAAGCGATCCGATCACTTCTAAAACTAAAAAATCGAGGTTGCTACTCTAATATTTATGCCATTATACGTTCTTATTTTTTTAACGGTCAAACTAAGCTTCGACTTGGCCATTGTACACACGCCAAAGGTTTAACATGCGGCTGCCCTCAGGGCTCTGTTATCTCGCCAAAACTATGGAATTTCGGATTTGATGATTTATTAAGTCTTCCTCTTCCACCGCTGTGCGTACTAGTTGGCTACGCCGATGACGGTTTTCTCATCGTTCATGCAAATTCACGTTCCGAAATTGAATCTAAAGCCAATGATAGTCTTAATTTAATATCGAGCTGGGGTAAACGTAATCGCCTGAAATTCGCCGCGCATAAAACTTACCAAATTCTTTTAAAAGGGTCCCTTATATCTTCCCCTAGCATTAAACTTGACAATATTAACGTTAAACGCAAACAGTCACTCTGTTATCTTGGTTTTTACTTGGAAAATAAATTTACATTTTTAGAACATATAATTCAAACCGGTGAGACAGCGAAGCGCAATTTTTACTCCTTTACCAAAATATCTACGTCGACATGGGGCCTCTCCTTCAAAACCCTAAAATTAATTTACACTGCTACTTACCTAGGCAGCATTTGCTACGGGGCCCCCGTGTGGGCCGACAGAGCAACAATCGGCGCGGCTCGTCGCAAATTGCTACAAAGCCAACGTCTTGCTCTTATATTCCTATGCAAAGCTTACAGGACCACAAGCACCGAAGCCTTACCTGTGTTAACCGGAGTTTTACCCGTTGACCTTGAGATTCAGCGTCGTGCGACAATGTACTATCATAAAAAAAACATTGACAACCCGTTCTTTTTAAGCGCTCGCGATAAAATTAAAATAGCAAGACTGTTTGAACCTTTAGAAAACTCTGTGCAAAGCCTAATCTCCGACTGGCAGTCACGATGGGACTGTTCCACCAAAGGGCGACACCTTTATAATTTTTTCTCTAATATTCGTGAACGGCTATCCAAACATTGGATGGATATTGATCACTGCGTTTCTCAATTCCTGACCGGTCATGGAAATTTTAAGGCCAAACTTTACGGATTTAAACTAGTAGCATCACCCATGTGCGAGTGCTCGACCGAAGGCAACATGTTTGAACAAACCGCGCATCATGTTCTCTGGGAGTGCAGTCTCTGGCAGAACGAAAGAACTACTATGCTAAACAACCTATTCTGTACATCTGGAGTAGCATACTACGGTGATCTCGTGGACAGCGCTAGGCACTTCCGTGCCTTCAAGCGTTTTTGCCACAATTATTATTGGCAACAGTCAAACACAATAAACTCCAATATTAACTTAGCTTTAGCTTAGGAGTCACAATTATTAACCTTATTTCCGTGGTGCTCCCCCTTAAGTTCTTTGACTTTCGGTCATTGCAACTTTGTGCTGTCTCCCGCTTTTATGGGGAGGGATATTGGAATCTTCCTACTCCTCCTATTTTCTTCTGATTAATTTCGTTGCGGGTCCCAAGACAGTATTAGCATGTCCCTCGGGCTCCCTGAGATCATATCAAAGGGTTTTCGTGGTTGGATGCCGCTGTCGATCCTGGCGACACAGGAGATACAGTGGTGGGAATGTGTGGTGGGCCAAAGCCCGTTTAAAAGCGATCCGATCATTCGGCCGAAACATTGAAGTTTGTACTTCAGAGTAGACCTCCTGAATAGAAGGCATTATTCTTAAAATTCGCAAGCCGGCACATTGCATGACTTTTGCGAATAACTCATTAAAAAAATACTATTGCGACTTAGGATATCGCAATAATTTAAAAACTTTATGTTCGTTTTTTCGTAATTCATAACTCATCTCAAGACACGCGATTAATTTTTGGTTTATTTGAAAACCAAACCTGTTTTGTCAGTATGTAAAATGACACTACCAGTGATCTAAGATCTTTAACCCAATATGTTATCGCAAAAGAAAACCAAACTCGCTCATTGACCTTTCCTCAGAGTATTGCTTTACCAATTCACGCCAAGAGGGTACCTGGCAAACGATGACACTACGATTTATATTATTGATCATTATCGATGCAAAATTAAAGTGTTAAGTATTAGGGAGTAGTAAAATTCTTGAATAATTAATAATTATACATTGAGCGGTATTTATTCGAGCAGAGTTTCACCTTACACGTTTCAAAGTTATTTACAGAATGTCCCCATCAATGCAATATGGCTGGCATTTATACCATTTTACACAAAAGAAACGAACTTCCGGTGACAATTCAAATATAGTAAAATCATTATAGAATACATCAAAAATTAAGAATGGCTAAGAATAACTAGGTATATAATTCTAAATATTAATAAACGTACTTCTCATATTTAAGATAATTATTTACTTATATATGAGAAGAGGAAGTTATAACGGAAGTAAATGATCATCCTGTCCATTTATAACTATTTGTCAAAATCAATTACCTTACTTATTACTATTCAAAATATAATTATCACTAATTAAACTTATATAATATAGTGACTAACTTAATATACAGATTAAAATAAAATAAATATAATATTATGTAGCTTGTCCATTGACTTCCGCTAACATAAGCTTACTATATATTAGTGACCGAAGGTTAAGCGGTCAAAAATAACAATTTTTAATCCAAGCTTTAAGAACAAAGGATGCTTTTTAGCCTGGAAAAAATGTACGGTTCCCGCGCGATAAACGAATTTTGCCGGAACGACGTTTGTGGGCGACAATAATTTTGTATTGCTTTTATGCTCTGCAAGTTGCACTTAAAAAATAAAATGTTTTTCTGTTGTCACGTGTTAGCGAAGTTATCTTGAAATGTAAATGAATGTTAACATAGGTTACAACTTACACGGTCAGTCTGGGTCTCTGGCATCAGTATGATCCAGACTGGCGGGAGAGTGATCGTGTAACCGTTTGATTGAAGGACTGATCATTTTTTAGGGTTCCGTACCCAAAGGGTAAAAACGGGACCCTATTACTAAGACTTCGTTGTCTGTCCCTCTGTCCGTCTGTCTGTCTGTATGTCGCCAGGCTGTATCTCAAGAACCGCAACAGCTAGACTTCTGAAATATTCACAGATTGTGTATATCTATTGCCGCTATAACAACAAATACTAAAAACAAAATAATATTAATATTTAAGGGGGGCTCCCATACAACAAACTTGATTTTTTTGGCCTTTTTTGCTCATTATCATATATATATATATATATATATATATATATATATATATATATATATATATATATATATATATATATATATATATATATATATATATATGTGTGTACCTTAATATTAAATAAATAAAATTTTAATCATAATATTTAAATGAAATAACAATTTTGGTGGGGCTCCCATACAAAAAACACAATTTTTTGTCTACTTTCACTCTATACCGTTACGGAACCCTTCGTGCGCGAGTTCGACTCGCACTTGGCCGATTTTTGTATTATGTACTTCCCGGTCATCATTCTGGCGTTAGTCTCAGCAGACTGACGGAAGAAAGACAAAATGTATTTTTCCGACTGCAGTCATAAAAAGTTATAAGTACCTACTTGTATTTTACTTAAAATAGGAATAGGCGATAGTACCTACATGGATGCACAATATATTAGCAGTTACTAACTGTGTGATGTAAGTTAAGAAGTGTTACACGAATGTTAGTTCCGGGCTGGGAAAGGTCAATTTCATAATCAGCCAAAATAGTCAACATTATATTTTGATGTAAAAATATAAATTAGAGTGTTTTAACAATGTTAACGTAACGTAAACTACCAAAAAAGGCATTCCTGAACATATTAATATGCTGTATCGTAAATATGCAAATGTTTATGCAAGAGAGGTAAGACATAGTATATCCATACTTCCATACTAACAAAATGCGAAAGTGTGTCTGTTACCTCTTCACGCCCAAACGCTCGACTGATTTTGTTGGGTATGTTGATGTTTGAGATTCTTTGAGTCCCAGAAAAGTAGGAAACTTTTTATCCCGCAACTGCAAACATAGTTGCAGCCATCATATAGTAGGTATTAAAATATGTGACGCCGTGGTCCAGTGGTCTGGAGCGTCGCTCTTGACTCGGAGGTCGTGGGTTCGATTCCCGCGTTGGAAACATGTTATTTCCAAGTTTGGTTAGGACAATGCAGGCTGATCACCTGATTGTCTTACAAGTAAGATGATCCATGCGTCGGATGGGCATGTAAAAAGTCGGTCCTGCGCCTGATCTCTCGCCAGTCGTGTCGGTCTTCCGTCCCACTGGGTTATGAGAGTAAAAGGAATAGAGAGTGCTCTTGTGTACTGCGCACACACCTGAGCACTATAAAATTACTCCTGCGTACCTGGCCTGGTTTCAATGAAACTGGCCACCGTCAACAAAACCGGTGTGGGGAGTATTAATTAATAAAATATGTGTATGTCTCAGATTCTAAAATAAAATTGAGCTTGGTCCTACCCTACGTAACGTACCTACGTGTTAAAAGTCTCTATCATACTAAAAATCTTATATATCCGAAAACCACAAAACTCTGAAGCCAACTGCATTTGCTTATGCAAATAACTACATATATATTTATTTTATTCTATATACGCTTTTCATAGAAGGGAAAGAGCAGAATGGCGGAAATATTTTTTTTTTCTATTTATTTTACCCCGTGTTATTTTATATTTACCTGGCCTAGACATATTTCAAAGTGAGAGATATAAGGGCCAACCCACACATACCACAACCACACGACAACCGCAACCACACGACAACCACACGACGTGGTCGGGCGTTTATTTCGTATTGTAAATGAACTGGACCATTCACACGTACCACATTTTGCAGTCGTTGTCGACCACTTGTCAGATAACTTGTCAGAAGCAACCACGGCCGACCACATCGCAACCACGTCGCAACCACATCGCAACCACAACGTTGCGTCGACTTTCGTACGTAACCACATCGTAACCACATCGCAACCACTGGCGACAACGCAACCACGTCGGCATTTTGTGGGTACCACAACGCTACTACAAAAGCTGCAGCGACACCATTCACACGTAACCACTGCTCGACGACATTTTGTCGTTGCGATGTCGTGTGGTTGTGGTACGTGTGGGTTGGCCCTAAGGGTCTACATGGGTAGAGTTCGCACGTTTCTTTGTGCACATACGAAGTCACAGGCAACATCTTGCATAACAAAAAACATCTTAAAATTAAAACACGTTATGGATTCTTTATTTTATTGACCGAAAATAGCTAAAGCCTTGATTTTTGAACGCAACGCGGAACATTTCGGAAGGAAGCCTTGACGGGTCCAGATTTATTGTTATCCTTAACGAATATACTCTTCATCATTCTTCATCCGTAATCATGTTGCTGTTTTCTGTGACTAATTTAATTACTAAGATATGGCGTGTATTCTCTTCTTATGTAAGGTCTGGCTAGTTGGTGAAAATATTTTGCCTGTTGAAATTTGATATTAACAGAATGTAAAGTATTTAGTCTGTAGAATACTTAGGTGTGTACAATGTATTGCAATATCCAAAAGTCGAGACTTTGAAAAAGAGATTTTGAGGTTGTCTTGGTAAAATATATAATTTGACCTCTTACGGTCATCATTCCGCCGATCATGCGTGTATTTGATTCGACACGTGTCAGACACGCGGTTAATAGCGATCGGGGCGTATCATGATACGCGTATCATTTTGACACGCTTCGATGATACGCGACGGAGATCTGATCGGGGATCTGATCGCGCAAATGATACAAATGTGGACGCACCCTTACGGATTTTGTCGCGTAGCACTTTTCTTATTTACCAATTATCATGTTTCAGATGAAAATGTAAAGTACTTATTTCTAATTATAAAAGATGTAGACAACATACTATTGACAGAAACGTTGTCAAACGTCGAACATACCTACTTTTTATTTACTATCTATTCTGGTGCTGTCTCTAGGCTGAAAACTAAGCAGTAATATATTATTATCCTATTGTTATATTATTTGATATACATAGGTATTCTAAGAACTTACTTCATCAAGACGTATGCAAAGTCTGAGGAAGTTAGCTCTTGCAATGTTTCTTGGATTACAATAATTAATTATTTACAATTCAATATTATCCTTGTCCAATGCAATAGTGACTTGTGAGTTGTGAGTCATTTTCGAATGTGTTAGCTTTCTCGCCTTTGTCTCTGTCCGCCCACGACACATTATTCTTTGTTCTTAGCATAATCTTAGAATTTAGAGATAGATGTCGAGGACTATTTAATCCATACTAAGATTATAAAAGCGAAAGTGTATGTCTGTCTGTCAACTCTACACGCCCAAACCGCTAAACCGATTTTGCTGGATATGGAGATATTCTGAGTCCCGAAAAAGGCATCTAAGGATAAATTAATTTTGAATTGAATTGAATATATTCTAAATTGTATCTTGAATTACTTAATAGATTTTCTTACCAACCATACTATAAAACAATTATTTGTTGGGTTTAATAGCCTCACGGAAAAAAATAAATTATTTTAATGATTAACTACAGTTGTAGTAAGTACACAACTTTATTGTCAAAGCCCGACATAAACACTTGTCCAGTTTCTGAGTTATTTTGACAGGAGTTAATCTATTCACGATCGATTTTGATTGGTCAGAGTCAAAAAATGGCATAATCAAAAACGTTTGTGAAAAGACCTCTTTAAAAAAACCTTCAGAAACCGGATATAAGCAATGTTTAGAACCTCTGAGCACGGCTATTAATTTTTTATAACTTTTCTAATGATGCTAATGCTTTCGTCAACTTATTAGCGATTAAAGTTTTCGTGCAAATATCAAGGCTTCTGATTAACATGTATTATAATAATTATGCACCCCTCAAAATGTAAAGAGAATGTAGACAAAAATGTCGTCTACAAAAAGTGTACGCTATTTCATGGACTTTTTTAAAACAAAACATAGTGAACGGTTAACACACACGTGCACTGGAAAAATTCGAACGACATCAATATGCGACGCATACCTGAGTTTTTACAATTTACAGTTAAATACATATACGGCGTAGGGGGCATATTGTTAGAACCGGCAACCTGCATACGAAACGAAGGTTACGGTGTCGGAGTCTCGAGGGACCAAACCTTGGTACCGAACCTTCTAGCGGTCAAGTCGACGCCCCGAATAACTAATAGACAGAAATGTCAATTAAATAATAGTAATTACTTAATTAGTATTGTTTTATTAAATGTTAAATCACAGCTAGGTCTTCGTACCGGTTTTGAAGGCAGGTCGGGTGATGAAAAGGCGCGCACGCGCATTGCACTCGTCAGTCGTGCTGGGGTCGTCGTAGGGGTCGGTCCACTATCTAGTCAAATATTTTATTTAAAAAAAAAGAAAATAATTATGAAAGTGTTCATCGTTCTGGCGGCAGTCGCCGCTCTTGCGAGTAAGTATGATTAATATTATAATAATTATAGAATACCTAAGCTTATAGATATCTAAACTAAAGCTGGATAGTATACTTTACTTAAATATATATTTTTAACTTTTTATAAAACATCTTATCAACTTTCCACTTATTGATACATAAATATAATTATAAGTAGTCTTTACAAAATATAGAGTTATTAAAATAAATAAATGAAGAAAAGAAAAAAGCAAAGAATATGCAGATCATGATTGTATATATACCTCTACGAACTCTACAAGCTCTCAATTCGACGAAGGCTACGTGATTAGGATTTAAATTTCAAGCGTCAAAGCAATTGCCACGGTGGCAAGTATACCTGTGATGCTGCACTGAGAAACATTCATACAATGATGATTAAACTTCAATTTAATTAAGAGTTTGACAGTTAATGTATGGGGCTTATAAAATCTTCATTTAATTAAAGTTAAGTAATTAATATTCGATTTTGGCAGTTCTTCTTATCCCTTAAACCGATTTTCTAATACAACCTTATCAACCTAAACCAGAAATAAACAGTCGTCTCAGTCGAGTGGTCGCGACATTGACATTCAACTTTACAATCACATGGAAATTTATAAAAGTTGCGACTTGCTATGTTGACACAACTTTACGCAAAGGTTGGAGGAACTTTTGCAATCAATTTACATAAGGCAAGTCAGCCGAGCGTGATATTTTGAAGAAAGAATCGATTGGTCAACCTTTTTTCCTTCAGTTTCACATTCAAATGTATGTGTGACTCCTCCATACATTCACTTCCCCAATGCCTGATTTCATTCAAAGATTTTTTGACTGGAGTTTAACTTTTCAACATTGTTGTTGATTGGTTGCTTCGACGTTAGCCAATCAAAGACTATAACTAGAAATAACTTCATTAAACTTCAGAAACTTGCAATAAGATCTACTGACGAAGTGTCTATTACTTTTATCTCTACTTCAACATAATATAAGTTATTGACACTGTCTGGGTCAACAGGATATGTCATAGGAAATAGTTTTTGTAGGTCAGCTGAAATAGATCATAATCACTCTACATCGTGTGCGATTATTTGTTGCAGGTTCCATTTATTCTACAACTTCACAATGCTTATTTTCATTGTATAATTATACAAAAAAAAAAACAAATCTTTTATAATTTTAATCTCAGATACATATTAGCAGACAGCTTGTCTTATACCATTGATGTACCTAAACACCGCTGCTCCAAAAGAGGGGATATAATACCAGCCTTACATCCCCCCTTTCAAAGGAACTTATCATAGGGATTTATCGCATTACTCAGAGACATTTAATTATGATTAACCTTTAATTTAATGCAGAGTTTGACAAATAATGTATGGGGCTTGTGTCGAAATTTTGAATTAATTACATTTAAGTAAGTGCGACAGTAAGGCACTTAAATTATTTATCTAAATTCTATTAATCAGTCTAGTATCACACCGGGTCACGGCGCGACCTCTGCTGCAGATGCATCATGTTGTAACACCGCTTTCACCATTACGTCACCTCTGTTGCGATACCGTCCGTACTTCTATTGATGATTATTAGTATTGACGACTTTTAAGTCTAGAATCTAGATATTTCATAGTCGTAAGTGAAGATATAGTTACAGTTTTGATCTCCTTACTCCCATAATAATAAATATATTTACAAAGCGAATGTCGTAAGTGAAGAGATAGTCAATTTTTTATCTCTTTACTCCCTTACTAATTGCGAATGCTACGAGTATAGGTCTGCTTATCCTTGTCTCACACATTGGAAAAGTCACAAGTGTTTCAGTTAATAATTATTTGTAGCATCATTAAATATGTAACCGTGTAAAGTAGCGCCAAGACGTACGTGCACCATTTTTGTCTCGTATCAAGCTTTGTAAAGCTTGCTGTTTCTAGAGTTATAGAAGTAAGAAAAAATAGTTTAATAGAATAAGAACCAATTAATATATTATAATTTATAAGCAATCCACGTGTTTCTTACGTAAAGCTGTCCGACACGTTGCCAAAATGTGACGGCATAACATACTTAAATGCTAACCAGTACAAAATATATAATTATATTAAAATAAATAAGTTCGAATTATTGTGAGACTTAGCACCGAGTAACAAAATGAGTACAATTTTTGCGTAAGACTTTAATTGGTTTATGAATAAAATATGTAGAGTAAAAATGCTCTTAATTGAAATTTTGTAAAATATGCCCATTCCGAAATATGTATTGCCTAACATTATTATATATGTAATTTCAAATAAAAAAAAAACATTAAAGTTTATATTTATATACCTTTATTTTTATATAACTTTTAATTAAAATTTTGAGGAAATATAAACGATAGAATCATAAAGTTAAATATCAAACCAATATTTTATTATAAATATGTATATCAATCAAATATTAATAAAGGGGGTTTTGATATGACAGGTTTTTAATGTCAAAATATTTTAATAGATATTAGTTCAAATTTATTTAATTATGATATTTTTTAAAACAGGATATAGAGTCCCACTTTTGAAATAAATTTGAATACGCCTTGGCCTTGACACTCATCTATTTGAATTGCAAAACAGTTGATGAACGAGTTTTTTTTTTTTCGAATATCACACTTTACAGACATATTTTGAATAATAAGTCTGTAACCTTTTGAACTTATCAATATATTATAATTTTTAACATGCTCAGAGAATTAGATCGCAGCCGAAAAAAAATATTGTATGTTTAACACGCTTAAATTATTAGCTTCACTTGTAACTATGTAGAAAATCTTAATTTGACCCACTTTCCGGTCTTCGATTAGGATGAAATTTTGCACACGCTCTGAGTTCTGATGTCAATACATGACTAGCTAATAAACGTTATTACAAATCCAATATGGCGGCCTCCCCAAGATGGCGGACAGGCTATTTGAAATTCACCCCCATGATATGGATATCAAATGAAAGGGTTTGCTGTCAGGAATACGAAAAAATATAATAGTCACATGACTTAAATCCAATATGGCGGACATCCAAGATGGCGGATTGGCTTAGTGCGTGCTAAAAGCGTGTTTTTTTTAGTTTTTAAAACTAATATTTATTTAATTTAACTTATTTTTCAAATTTTCATATGTATACTTTTAATGTCGCAGAGTAATTTCTTGAATTTTCGAGATAATCAAGTAATAAAAAGTTTTTATCGAAATATTTTCCTTATTAAACTTCAAAGTTGTATCTGGCTTGGCCTCATTAGTTTTTTGTATGTACGCAGAGACATTACCATGCGTGTGTTATATAAGCCATTACTTTATCATTATTAATTACATAAACATTATATTAGTTGCATGTTGCGTGCGCAAATTAAGCTGTAAAATTTTAATGTGCTTTTTAATTGTTATCATTAACACAACTTTGTCTCTGTATTCTTATGTCATTGTTAGGAAAACTTAGCTTCCAAAAATGCACACGACTCTTTAAAAGGGCTCTTTTTTGTTTAAAAGGAAGAAATATAGGAAATAGAATACATATTCGTATATTTTGTTTTTTGTGTCTTACGTTTATTTAGTAAAGTTTTAGCATGAATATTGTTCCGAAATATTGTTAAAAATCTGGGGCACGGTAGCAAACCTGCCAAGATGACGATCAATAAATATTTTAATGCGTCTTGCATACTTTTTTTTTATTAACTCTTACTTACTCATATTATTTAGAGGGTTATTATAGTTTGGTGTTCATGATTTTTGTCTATTACTTTTATTTGGCACTTATGTCTTGATATGAAATAATTGGCAAGACATCAACCTTATAATTAAAGTGCGCATTGTTTTGCGTGAACCGTTCGCTGCAATTGGTTACAAAACGACCTGTGTTGACGTGACGGCTATCAATTAAACATTGCAAGATTAGAGCACGCCCAATGTGTTCGTTACATAAGCGTTGTGAAACAAAAAATCGATCGGTGACTTGGCCATTCTTATCGGCTTTCACTCCCAGTTTTTATGGACTGATGTACTTATTTGAAAATCTTATCTCTAGTTCCCATAAAGTGACAGATAATATTAATTCTTGGTTTAATCTGGTGCTATGTATTAATTCTATGGCAAGATATCATGGTAATAGGGAGGAAAAGACGATACGAGCAGGAATGTTTCTTTTGCTGATTTTATTAGATTTTATTACGGCACTGACAGTATTTTCTGATACTTTATTTTTTTATATTCTAAGCATATTGACTAAGATCATTTTAGAACCTCCATGTTGGACCATGCTAAAAACCATGTACGTACACCATGCTTGAGAAGCTACCATGCTCGCGAAGCTAACTATAGCACAATTGACTTCGAATATACATACATCTCTTAGGGCCTGTTTCACCACTTCCTGATAAGTGCCGAATAGGCTATCTGCCACTTAACTTGACAGTTAAAGTATGGAGAATCTGTCAAAAAAGTAGTGAATAGCCTATTCGCCACTTTATCAGAAAGTGGTGAAACAGACACTATTAATCTTGAATAATCTTTTACATTAGTTTATCATACGTATCATACCTGATACTAAAGAACCATTTCCTCTTCTCCAGGCGCACAGTCGTCGTTCAAGTGCCCCGCCAAGGACGGCCAGTACGAGGATGATAGACAGTGCGACAAGTACTACGAGTGTAACGACGGCATCGCCACCACCAAGCTGTGCCCCGACGGCCTGGTGTTTGACCCCACCATCCGCAAGATCAACAAGTGCGACCAGCCCTTCAACGTAGATTGCGGTGACAGGACTGAGCTGCGTGAGTATTTACTTTTGTTGGAACGAAGTTCCTTATCACGCGTTCGGCGTAAAGGGGGCTAGACAGAACGATATTTGACCTTGACACTTTTTTATTTGTACCTGCATGGCAGGGGCAGAGGGCATTGATAGTATTCCAACTAGATGAACTAAATGATGACGATGAACTAGATGGCGTTTTTTGAGAATAAACAGCAACGCGTTGTTGGTATTCCTGGGCGTCAAAAGATGGCGATTTTTAAATAACTTTTTGAGTGTATAAGTATACAGGTTTTTTGAACATAAGAAATAACTTTGTCCATTCGGGCGTCCCTTGACACCTCTCAAGTTTTTTTAAAACTATACTGTATTGTAGAGCTCCATAACCTGGGATAGAGGCCGTGTCCTGAAATACAGACTCACGCCCAGTTTATGCACCAGTCTCCCACATGAATCCAAACGATAGTATTATCATTGTTAAGTTATTCGTGTGCACGATTGTGTGTATTATTATTTGCGGTAAAGGATTTTGGTAGTGAATCTTTAAAAAAGCATTTGATGAAAGGCAATTATTATCAAGAGCCCAAAGCTCAAACGTTCGATCTTCATTCGGGACATACAGTCGGTTTTTTTAATGAAAGTCAAAATTAGGTAAAGATAGCTGTTCTACTTGCTTTACAATTTTGGCATATAGAAGTAATAATTTTGAATTCATCTTTCGTGCAGTATTGAACTATAAAAATATATTATTATTGAACCAAAAAATATATATTCAAGGCATTCTTTGTCTAATAAATATGAGATTCTTTTTGCCATATTATACATGATTTATTGGTAGAATATAATCTCTACATAGCCGTCGGAAACTATTCAAAGATAATCATTATCATTTCAACTAAAACTCCAGTTAACTTAATGCCCGATTACCGCTATAATATAATAATCGATAGATTAAGTTTCACGTATCGAAAGGCAAATACAATCTTTGGCTGGAGGCCACAGGCAACTGTGCCAGAAATGAAAGTGTCCTGGCCAGTCCTTTGACCACCTAGGTCACACACGACTGACTTTCTAGGTCATGTAGGTATCATGCAGGATGTATTAGACTAACTTAACAGAGAATTTTAACTGAGAAAATTAAGCTTTTAAGCTTTTCTAACATAAAATTCTGTGTTACGAAGTTTTTTCGATAATTTATAACTTCTTTGGTTCGGCTCTTTTTTGCAAAAGAGGAAAAATCGCATTCAAAACATTTTGGTCAACGCAATGTCATAATTTTGGCTATATGATGTATTTTAATATTATATTTAGGGGCCATAATATAAAAAAGAATAAGTAATTTTTTGAGTAAAATCACATTTAGTATATTATTGAATAACATAATTATTATGAATGATTACGAGTAATGTGAGAGATAAAACTTGCAAAAACAAATGTTTTCAAAACTGATTCTCTGTATCAGTGGACAAATCAAACTGTCAAAGCACCCGGATTTCGCTTATCACGATCTAAGTTATCCACACCACGTACGTGTACATGTGTAGTCTTCACGTAACTCACGTACTAATGCGGTACTAAGTAAATTCAATTCCGTGAAGGGAATTCAAAGTCAGACGCTTCGACCAAGGCGAATCAGTTCGGATCGTGAGACAGTTCCACTTTTCTTCGTCCGCAAAAGGCACTCACTTCCTGTACAGTTTAGGTCAGTAACTCACCAAAGTTTAATGAAATCTGGGCTATAATGATGCAACATGTGATGTTTCTGTGCGATTATTTAACTTCCAGGTTAAACTGTAAAATAGTAAAAACTGAACAGTCTGCGAAAGATACGATGATTTACAAAACTTACTTATCCCAATAGTTCTAAGATAATCTCAGTAGACACGCTAAGCAGGGTTTAATTCGCTCCAGTTTGGGTTAAAGTTATTCTTAAATTACAAAGAGACAATCTTTCTCGTTCTTAGCAAAACCCAAACTATTGGTCGGGATCTATAGGGATAAAAATTATCCTATGTCCTTTCCCGGGACTCAAAGTATCTTCACACCCAGCGAAATCGGTTCAGCGGCTTGGGCGTGAAGAAGTAACAGAGAGGCAGACAGACAGACACACTTTCGCCTTTATAATATTAATAAGTAAGTAAGTAATATGGATTTGTAATGTCAATTCTAACCCACCTTTACCATTCCATACCATATCATTGTAAACGATAGTTCCAGAGTGGAAGTCGCTGGGAGCTGTGTCACAGATTATAATACTAGTACAGCTCCCAACGCTATTTACTGAGTAATGTATATAGATTGATTGTGTTTCCCGCATTATGTAAAACTCATGTAAAACCGATTTAAGTTAAATAAATTTTATTATTAATATTATTTTCCTTCCAGAACAAGCCAAGCCCAACCACAACTGCCCGCGCCGCAACGGTTTCTTCGCTCACCCCGACCCGACAGTCTGCGACAAGTTCTACAACTGTATCGAGGGAGAGTTCATCGAGGTGCCCTGCACCGCTGGTCTCCACTTCGACGAGTACTCCGGCACCTGCGTCTGGCCCGACTCCGCTGGACGTACCGGGTGCTCCGCCGTGAACAGTAAGTTCTGATACATATACTGTACTCGGCGAAACGAGGCGGTAGCGGTCATTGACCTTTTTAGTCTAGGCGCTAAATGAAAAATGCTCGCACTGTATTTAGAATATTTAACAATAAAATTGACCTTTTATAAAGATACAGATTATTACAGACTAGCGACCCGTCCCGGCTTCGCACGGGTATAAAATATATAGTCACTATGTCACTCACTGAAGAAATGATTAAAATCGATTCAGTAGTTTCTAATTATATTCATTACTAGTTACTACCCGTGGCCCGCATTCGTCGGTACCGCCGCAAAAGCTACGTCCCGCAATTTTAGAATCTGTAATATCTTCGAAAATATTCATTTCAAATATCATATGCTGTGAACGTAGGCCATATAGATCTATATTAAATCGATAATGTATTTAAAGTATTTAATTGGATAAGGATTATTGCCGTATGGGTTAAAATCACTTCGAAAATTAGCCATTATTTAAAGTTAAAAGTAAATGACAAAAAAATATTATTATGGGATATCCATATGAGATAGACATAATATATAGGAGAAGGTGGTAATGTGGCCCCTCACTTTGTTTGTCGAGCATTATTTAAAAAATATAGGAGTCAGAAACCTAAAAAATACATTATGGGACTTCTTATTCATTTGTTTAAACATGTCTTATCAGGGAATAAATAAAACTTGTGCAGGATAATCGAAAGTTTTAATTATCAATCACATTTGGTATTTTGAGATCAAGTGATGGTAATATTGTGGCCCCCCGGGGATGTCACATTAAATGTATTGCACAAGTGAAACTTAACGGCAAAAATCACAAATGTAATAGTCACCTTTGGAGCCTCCACAGGCTACATAGCCCATTAGTCAAAAATTTGATACTGTACCCATGGCTCTCCAGCTCTGTCATTGGAACCACATTACGACCAATGTGTGGGGGCCAAATTACAATCATTGCTAATATTTAAACAAACGTACCAAAAATATTTATTAAATGTATAATTTTATATTTACCTTTTAAATTCCGTAGGAGAACAGTTTGATGTATCCGATGTTTGAACACAAAAGCCAAATATTTCTGTTTCCTAACAACTATCGAAATAAAATCATACACACTTAAAAGTTTCGCCGGTCGCAAGTTTAAACTCGATCGAATGACAATCGAACTTGACAGCCTCTGTTGGATTTGTACGGTGCTAAATTAGTAGCATGCCACGAGCATCCCGTTCCACCAAAATTATACTGGATAGCTAAGCGTTGTTAAAACATTAAAATATTGAAGGGGGCCAATATATGTGCAGGGGCCACATTACCACCTTTTCCCTGTACGATCGCGGAGTTTTCTGTAAACTTTTTGTTCCTAAAATTGTGGAAGATCAATAAAAGGAAAAAAATCTCTATTTGACAATACCTTAAGGCAGCCCCGGATCTTCAATTTTTTTAGGCGGGGCAAAAACTGAAAAATGCCGCCCCGCCTACCTACTTATGTTTATTCTCACCTTTAACATCCATTTAATTTCAGCTATCAATATGTATTATGTGCTGCCCCGATCTGCGATTCCTGCAGGCGAGCGGGAGCCGGGCGCGTATTTTGAACTATGCCTACGGGTCTCGCGAATCTATACTAATATTATAAATGCGAAAATATCTCTATCTGTCTGTCTGTCTCGCTTTCCGCTAAAACTACTGAACCAATCGTAATGAAATTTTGTGCACAGATAGTCTAAAGCCAGAGAAAGGACATAGGCTACTTTTTAACTGGAAAAAGGGGTTGTAAGGGGGTGTTTATGCGTAAATTTGTTCAAATTAAGTTAGTTCCAAAAATTCATAACAGATGGCGCTAAGAGTCGCGTACATCGCGCTAGCGCTTACTCATACGTCTTTCTAGAAGAGGTGGTACCATATTAAATTAAATATTTTGATTCTTTCGATTGTTATACACGTCTTTTGAATAACTCACTGCTCAGTACTTTATCTATGCAGACTGCAGTGACGTAACCTTAATATCAATGATATCAATGATATCAATGATAAATAGTTTATGGATAAAGTTGTGTAATGGCTTTAAAGCTAAATAAGCTTTAAAATTTGCACACACTGCACATCTGTTTTGGGTATTTTGATTTAAGGGGTACCAGGGTTTTAAAAAGCTTTTAAATTTGACATCAATTTTGTTGACACGGCGCGCTATAAGCTGAAGTCCACGCGGACTATGGAGGGAAGATGAAGGAGAACTATCTTATATGAGGGATATTTGAAAAAGTTTCCAGCTGTACGCAGTAAATAACAGAGTATAAATCCTCCAAGACTGGCGCTAGCTGCAGCAAAGGGTATGGAATGAATTTTGTTTTTTGATCATTGTATTTATCTATTTGGAATTTAAAACCTGGAAAACGATTTGAAATGAAAAGAAACTTATTTTGTCTTTATTTGTTTCTTTATCCGAGTCTAATTTTTGATTTAAAATTTACCCTGTTGCTACTGTAGCGCCAATTTAACGCCCTAATTTAACGCATTTCAGCGGACACTTTTTTACATACAGAGATAGTTCTCCTCCATCTACACTCCATAACGCGGACGAAGTCGAGGGCAACAGCTATTAATAAAATATGTTCGTGCACGGTGCAGCACGTCTCACTCCTCGCTCAGGGTATCGGTCAAGTTGATATGGCCATGAAATTGCTGTACCTACTTGTATAGCACAAGTAGGTACAGCAATTTATTTTTATATTTTTATTTCGTTGTCAAAATTAAATAAATGATGAGTTGTCCATTGGTCCGTGAAGTGTGAATTTGGCCGCCCCCTGAATTTGCCGCCCGGGGCATGGGCCCCGGCTTGCCCCCCCCCTAGATCCCGGGCTGCCTTAAGGCTTAAGCTTTTGAGATCAAACGAGCTAACCTTTTGTTTGATTCTTGTCAAAGCATTTGCGATACCAATAATTAACCAACTTATTTCTTTACAGAGAAAACCAAAGAAGGTTTCGAGTGCCCTAAGGAGCCGCCAGTTGACCATCAAGGTCAAGCCGTCGCCCACCCCAAGTACCCCCACCCCACTGACTGCCAGCGGTTCTTCGTGTGCCTGAACGGCGTTGAGCCCAGAGACCTCGGATGCCAGGTCGGAGAGGTTTACAACGAGGAGAGCCAACGGTGCGACGCCCCTGAGAACGTCCGTGGATGGTAAGTTTACCTTGTGTTCCCTACTTTGTTGCTCCTTGTCGTTCCTTCCACTTAACACCACCAAAACAACGCCACCAGTAGTGTCGAGATGAACATTTGAGTGACAGATAAATATAAATTGTGCTGCTTGAACTTAATTGGAGTTTTCATATCAACAACTAAGCAATTATGTAACATCACTAATAGTCGGTGGTGCCATAAGGACTAGAGATTCCATATGACATTACCGGCACAATAGACATAACTACCGGTGGTGTCGTTTTGGTGGTGTCAAGTCGAATGATCACTCCTTGTTGCTTATGTAACGATAAGTTTGCTAAAAAACAAAAATACATGAATACTAAAGTTGCCTGTGTGAATGTATGCTGTTTTGCCAGTCGAATCCTGCGTTTCCAACACTTAGATAAACTGTGTGGATGTAATTTTAAATCGCTGCGTTAAGTTGAGCAAATGAAGCTTAACTCAGCTGCAGTAGAAAAGCAAACTTATAAGAGTTATAAGATAAATAAATAAAAAATATTATACTGGTATGTTATGTTAACTGAGACTGAACGGTGCAATGCCGTTGTGGCCTGCAGCTACTGCAGGCCACAACGGCGGCGTCAGTTTTGACGTCTTAAATGTTTGCTCGATTGTTTTTGAGTTAAACTGTACTCGGTGAAACATGGCGGTAGCGGTCATTGACTCCCTATAAAAAACTTGTCATTTCATTGTCAATCGCGGTTTATATAGAAAATGACAAGTTTTTGACAGGGAGTCAATGACCGCTACCGACATGTTTCACCGAGTACAGTATAGTCATTGTTCTATCTTGACCAAACTATTGTTTTTGACTAAAACATTGTTCTGTCCACAGCGAGGACTGGTACAAGGACGCCGAGGAGGTCGCCCAGCCCACCAAGGCGAGATCCTAAGCTAGTGATAGTTTAAGTTACTCTAAGACTTGATAAGTTAATTATATTATAAGAAAACAACTATATTGTTTTATTTTCTACCCCCATTTGTGTAAGACCTTTTTATTACCAAGTAACAGTGGCGGCCCTAGAGGGTGGCGAACAGGGCCATCGCCTGGGGCCTCGCTTTTACAGGGGCCTCGTAAGGTACCTATTTTTTCATAAGACAAAGGGCCTCGCAAAGATCTGCCGCCCAGGGCCTCGTAAAGACCTTCCAGCCGGGGCCTAGTAATGGGTTATAAGGCCGCCACTGCCAACTGGGAATTGTATAATAAAACTACATTACACGAAACATCAAACTTATTTGGGGATTGGTCCTTATATTTAGAGTAGTTATTCACAGACCGCAAAAGAAAATATTATACCGTAGTTATACAAAATAAGCATAATATTATTACTAATATTATTCCCATAATTATAATAACATAAGCAGGAGGATCTTGAACTACGAGAAGTTGCTGGTCAAAAATTCCTGGAAAGGAAATGAAACTGATAAAGTTCTGAGTTTCACTACACTACTCTAATAAGTGATCTTAAAATGCAAGAATATTTAAAAATATACAAAGGAAAAGCTTTATAAAGAATTTATTGTCTCGACGACTCAGAGACTGTAACTTAACAGTTACTTAACTTTAATTGAATGAAGAGCTTGACAGAACTTATTAAGTATGTCAAATACTTCATTAAATTAAAGTTAAGTATCTTATCACTAACAACTCTGAGTGTGGCCGCAAAGTATATACATAATAATATGGCAAAATTTATGAGATCAGGCGGCCTTTGAACTGACAATTATTTCATGGTGAGGCCTATCGATCCGGTCGTGACCTTAACGATATAATTTTATGCTTTCCTGTGTATGTGCACGAGTCCGATCAGCTCGGCCTGATATCAGTCCGAACTCCGATCCGATCGATAGACCTCTTCGTATACGGCCTATAGCAGTGCTCTAGTAAGTCTCGAAATTAATCTTAAATAACTTAACTTCATAATTAATTAATGTGTCTACCTCTACATATATATGGCTGCCTGTCCGTTACCTCTTCACACCTAAACCACTGAACTGATTTTCATGGTATCAAGTTTTATGGAGTTTTTTATGAATCCGAACTGCCATATTATTCATGCGTTTGTCGCTCATACGGCCTGTGAGTTTAATTATTACTAAGATATTTTTAAACGCCTAAATGTTATTATCGTCGTCGCCTGTAGCTGGAATAAGGTATTCTAAAAGTAATTAAGGCTCGCATACACAGGGATGTCTACCGAATTCGATAGCACTGATTGCAGACTTACCTAGCCGCCTCGTGCACACAAATGGTAAAGCACAAAACCAGTCCAGTCAAGTCAGCCTGCGATCAGTTCCGACTCGATCGGCCTCCCTGTGTATATGCGGGCCTTAAATCCTGACCATATCATTATTATCATATTATTATCTCGAATTGACTTTCGAACGAGAACAAGAACCAGTTTGCATAGATAGTCAATTACTCAACAATAATTGTTGCCATTGCCCAAGTGATATGAGCTTAGTCACACAAAAAAATTACCGAATATATATTTTGTTGCTAGGTACCACAATACAAAGTGTACCTACTTGCTAATATACACTTTGTATTGTGGTATCTATAGAAAAAAGGGAATAACATTGCACCAGCTGTCATTGGCTTTTCTAGTCTAGGAGTGATAATTAAAATGCTCGCACTGCATTATGTAAGCTTTAACAAAAATGTATAACTCCTATAAAGACACAGATTATATTAAAGATTTATCAGAAAACCTCTTGCCTCTTGGTAACTCTTACAACGGTAATCTCCAACTTTTTTTATTTCAAAGCTTTTTATTCCAGATTCAGTTCTCATCGAGTATGTAAAATATATCGCCCTGAGACTAGAAACATCTGTTATTTCATTGTAAATAGCGATTTTTTATAGGAAACTAGCGACCCGCCCACGCACGGTTATATAATATATAGCCACTGAAAAAATTATTAAAATCAATAGCCTATGCTATAGGCCAGTCATTAAAGCCAAAACCCGAAAGAAATTAGTAACTTGATAAAATTTTAGGGGGTTGTTAAAGAAGGTAAAATAACTCACCGTGTGATTTTGCAGCGTTCTGGGGTGTACGGAAAGGGTTGAATGGGGTGAAAAAGGTTTTTTGTTAATAACATTGCGTAAAAAATTAGTAACACGCTGCAAATTTGGAATTAGGTTGTTCTTACCGTTTTGTAACGTGTATTAAATTTGCAGCGTTTTGCAATACACGGAACATTGTTTATTATTAAAAAACAATAAAATTTGTTAATAACAGGGGTAAAAAAATTAGTAACACGCTGCAAATTTGGAATTAGGTTGTTCTTACCGTTTTCTAATGTGTATTAAATTTGCAGCGTTTTGCAACGGTACAACATACGGAACATTGTTTATTATTAAAAAACAATGAAATTTGTTATTAACAAGGGTAAAAAATGTAGTGACACGCTGCAAATTTATAATTAAGTTGTTTTTACCGTTTTCTAACGTATATCAAATTTACAGCAATTTAGTAATAAATAATGTTCCGTATGTCGCAAAACGCTGCAAAATTAATACACTTTACAAAACGGTAAGAACAACTTAATTCTAAATTTACACCGAGTTACTATTTTTTTTACCCCTGTTATTAACAAATTTTATTGTTTTTTAATAATAAACAATGTTCCATATGTTGCAAAACGCTGCAAATTTAATACACGTTAGAAAACGGTAAGAAAAACCTAATTCCAAATTTGCAGCGTGTTACTAATTTTTTTACCCCTGTTATTAACAAATTTTATTGTTTTTTTAATAATAAACAATGTTCCGTATGTTGCAAAACGCTGCAAATTTAATACACGTTACAAAACGGTAAAAACAATCTAATTCCAAATTTGCAGCGTGTTACTAATTTTTTACGCAATGTTATTAACAAAAAACCTTTTTCACCCCTTTTCAACCCTTTCCGTACACCCCAGAACGCTGCAAAATCACACGGTAAGTTATTTTACCTTCTTTAACAACCCCCTAAAATTTTATCAAGTTACTAATTTCTTTCGGGTTTTGGCTTTAATGACTAGCCTACTATCTAGCCTTCACGTGGTCTACTTCTTATCTGTGCCAAATAACATAAAAATTGCTCCAGTAGTTCGCGAGATAAGCCCGTTCAAATAATTTCCCCCGTCTTTTCCACATTCTCCTATTAGTCTTAGCGTGATAAAATATAGCCTATAGCTTTCTTCAATAAATGGGCTATCTAACACTGAGAGTATTTTTTAAATCGGACCAGTAGTTCCTGAGATTAGCGCGTTTAAGTTAGCCCTTTCAAATAATTTTCCACATATTTTCCACATTTTTCTCCTCTACAGCTTTCCTCGATAAATGTGCTATCTAACACTGAAAGAATCATCAAAATCTGTTGCGTAGTTTTAAAGATTAAAGGTAACAAAGGGACATGAGGGGAAAAAAAGCGACTTTGTTTTATAACATGTATAGATGATTTAATATATTGTCTTGTCAATGACTGCTACCGCCTCAATTCGCCGTGTACGCTTTAGCAAAAATCTCCTACTGCTGTTTCAACTCGTGCAACACATTAGATGCCCATATTCACCAACCCCTAATGCTAAGTGTCCCCAAACGATATATTTTAAGGTTCATTGACTGTCCTAAAAACGCGTTTTAACAACATTTGAGGTGAACCATAGACATAATTAACATTTTGATGGACGAGTACGCTTATTGACTACTGGACATGCGGATGGATGGACGGATGCCCGTTTTCACCAACCACCCCCTTAACGTTAAGTGTCCCCTAACAATATTTAAGGGTGATTTACTGTCTTAAAAACACGTTTTGACAACACTTGAGATGAACCTTATACGTAGTTAACTTTTTGACGTACAGGTACGCTTAATGACTACCTAATGTTAGGTAAAAACTCTAAACACGCCATAGATATGCGTAAAATTTACGCGCGCTCGTAGAGAGCGCGTTATCTGTTATCAAAGTTATGTGTGCGTGTGCTCGATTACTCTTTTGTTTAATAAAATCTAGTTATTTTTTAATTGAGGTTTTACATTTCCGCGTTTTAGTAAATTCCATTTCATCATAAATGCCACGTCCTTCAGTGAATTGGTTCACTCTATGAATCATTCAATTACTTGGTAAATTTAATTTATTTAATTCATTTCCTTCTTATTAATCACGGTTGGGTATTTATTCTGATACCGATTTCAGAATACTTTAAGAGCATCAATTTTTATATTTCAGAAAATGGTGTGTCCCAACAAAATCCCGAACTATTCTAATAAGCCATAGTAAGCGCATCAAACATCATGGAAACAGAATGCTTAAGACAATTTCTTAAGCAGGGTCGCAGAGTCTATAGCAGTGGTCTATAGCAGTGGTTCTTAACCGGTGGTCCGCGGACCAGTGGTGGTCCCTGAAGGCATTCCAAGTGGTCCGCGAAGCCATACTAATAATACTTACGTGAGAATTCAGAAGTTAGTAAAGAGTATGCATGCGCCAAAATGATATTAAATTAAAATCTCTAACTTTTAGATTTTTTTCAAATGAAAAATGAATGCTAATTTTATTATTATTTATAGTTGTACTTGTTTTCTTTATCAAACAACCCTTAATTTAAGTAAACCAACAGGGTGGTCCCTGGCAAGACAAACATTTGGTAAGATGGTCCCTCATGACTAAAAGGTTAAGAATCACTGATCTATAGAGATAAATACTTTATGCGTATTCTCTACTTACCCGCAACTCCGTTGTGGGCGTCATCTAGTTTGTTCATATATAATGGCTCTTATTTATAATATTAGTTTGGATATTGTGCTTTTTTATACGAATAAATGCTAAAGCATTATATTTTTTCACTCAGCGATCAAACTGTACTATCGATTTACGATAATCAAACCAGAAAGTATGCAATTGAACGCTGGAAATATATTTCAATGTCAATAGCTTTGTCCACATTGTGCCTTTTTCTATTCATCAAGGGCATGCCTTATAGCGCTGTCAACGTCAAACGTGAGGCATGCCCGTAACGCGCGTTGAAATCGTAGCGCGCGCTATGACACTTTTCTTTCAACGCGGGATGATTTTGACGCGCGTCACGGGCATGCCACACGTTCACTGTTGACAGCGCTATAAGGCATGCCCTTGTTGAACAGAAAAAAGGCACAATGTGGACAAAGCTATTGACAGCCGGCAGCGCGCATTACCTAAAAATGTATATAATGCAATAATCGATTGAGTTACGTTATTACAACGGATAACCAATGTAACGGGAAACTTTATCATTATTTTTATTTATTAACTAGATTTTTTTTATTCCTGCCGGTCTAGCATGCGTCCAACGAGATATGCATCCAACGAGATATCTCACTCTCGAGTTTAGTTAATAAAATAAATTAATTAAAAAATCAAAAAGCCCGACTGCAAAAAATGTAACTTAACGAAAAAGAACGAAACAAGCCCTAATTCTGCCGGAGGCATCGAATCCATGTTTTAATTGATACGACTCTTACTTACGAGTTTCACGCCAGGGGAATAGAAGGTTACATAGAAAAATGTAGAAGAAGAAAGTGGTCTACAAAAGTCGGAGGCATGTCGCACCAAGTTTAACATTAATTCATAAATCATAAAATATTATGCCTCTACATTTTTCTATGTAACCTTCTATTCCCCTGTAATGAAACTCGTAAGCAAGAGTCGTATCAATTAAAACATGGATTCGATGCCTCCGGCAGAATTAGGGCTTGTTTCGTCCTTTTTCTTTAAGTTACATTTTTTGCAGTCGGGTTTTTGATTTTTTAATTAATTTATTTTATTTGCGACTTTTTAGTTGTAGTCATCTAAAATCATCATCAACCATTTCGACAATCAATCTAATAAAAAATTGAAAAACTACCGTGCTGATATTTCTAGTGTACAGGTACTATACGTAGGTAGAGCTTGTCTAACTTAAAATGACGCGCCCCTCCCTCGTATTCTCAGTACAAAATTGTGTCATTTGTATCAACTAGTGAAGTGGTGGGGCGCGTCATTTCAAATTAGACAAGCTCTACATAGGTTTGGTATTGTTTCAGTTTATGTTTCTGGTTTTAAGTACCTAATAATTGTTTTTTTAATACTTTGTCATTGAATTTTCATCTTGTTTCAGTAATTTCAGTTGATTTTTAATTATTGTAGCTATCCATGCAAGCGGGTTTTTGTTTTTTTATTATTTATCGTTCCATTTAATATTAAAACTGCAAGTTATATACATATTTAGAATCAGTGTTTAAAATCCTTTATTTTGATACCCCACTCGATATGCTAGGTAGATTTTTTTTTTTTACCTCACAATATGGCGTCAAACATCCGCCATTTTGGTTTTTTTTAATGTCACCTATCTAAGAACACTTGGGCTATTAAGACAAATCTAACGATACCTCAAATGTGAAAATCCGTTTAGTGGTTCTGGAGATACGAGGTAATAAAAAATATTACATACAAGATACGCGCTAAAAACATAACCCTCCTGGCAGTCGGGTAAAAACTACTCTTCTCATAATGTCAAAATTTCGACAAAACTCGATCAAAATGTATTGCCTTGTTAGGTTCACTAATTTCGACGACAGATCTACACCAGAAAAAATGTATGTCATTTTAGGGTCAAAAGTGATGAAGAGACAAATCATCAAACATCGAGAAAACATGTAGACAACATTTTCTCGTCGGCGCATGCTAGGCGCACTGGACTTCCACGAATATTTCGATTTTCGAGAAATCGGTCAAATCGGTTCAGCCGCTCACGAGTTTTAACTATATTAGGTACAATTTATAACAATTTACAACTTTCTTACTTATCGAAAGCTTATTAATTATTATATTAAGGAGCTAAATCTCGAAACCAACTAAATATTCACCCTGTATAGTAAAATTAATTAAATTTTCGTTATGCTAAGTCCTTATCTTTAAATTAAATTGAAAATTTGACAGCTTTCCGATAAGAATATGTCAAAATTGACACTAATACCTCAGATTTAATTTAATCTAGTTAAGTTAATCTTGCTACTTGCATTAAATTGATTCCATCTTAGAATGCTTGTTAGGTTCAGTAGGTACAAAGTTTACCTTGCACTGTATGACTATAATAATAAGGTGTAAAATGCTACAGTTGTAATATTATGTACGTGAATACGCTCAGTAACGCCATGTCGTTTATCATTACTAAATAATAATTTGGTGTTCACGACATACCGTCACCAACGAAGCGCACTTTTCGACTTTAGTTTTAAAGGGATAAGGTTGAAAAATACAAAGATGGCAACTTCTTCGGAACAACGGACGGATGGTGCGAAGGCTACGAGGACTTTCAAAACCAGTAAAGACAAAATACCCGAAGGTCAGCTTGAAATTCTTGGATAAGATTTTGCGATCCTTTTAGGGAAACAAAACGTTTCAAGTATTTTTATAGTGATGAATGATGAGACGTTATTATATCACCATTATTCTTAACCTCGTACTCGTATGGTTTTGGAGTATCATTGTATCTTAATGACAACTCAGGAATAAGCATTACAGAAAGGGGCAGTTGACATTTAACGTAACGAGGCGATGCAATAATATGTAATTTTATTGAGTACAAACTTACACCAAAATATACACATTGAATTGACTTGGCGCGCCCGCAGTTTAATAATCTAAATTCAGGGTTTCTCAAACTTTCGGCTCCACGAACCCCGGCCCTGGCCCTGTTACAATGTCCCGTGACAGCGAACCCCTTACTAACTAATGAAACTCTCATATAAGTATGTCGATGTCGTAGCAAAGGGTAAAAGGCAATTCACCGCTTTACGTGAGAGTTCGAAATACTTTGCTGGCCTAGCTGCCTAAAAATCTATCAAAGACTTCCTTTTAAATATATCTATCTATATTAATATATCTATCAGCTTGAAGAGAAGCAAAAGCTACGGACATTCCTCGTTAAAACTAGAAATTATACCTGCCAGTTATCAAGCCACCATTACGTAAATCTTGTCGCGAACCCCCTGTCGTCGAATGGCGAACCCCTAAGGGTTCGCGTACCCAACTTTGAGAAACCACTTTCGCATTGAAGATATTAGTATGGATTAGATTCTAATGCATACCAGGCCTGTCCACTCGCGCGTATAGGCATCGAACTGTAAGTACCACCCGAGGGTGGCAAATCATAAGGGACTCACAAGCGAGCGGTGACGCACGCGCAAGATTTTTCGTCGCGTATATCTACTGTATACTGATCATAGAGGAATTTAATACAATATGATACTGATTTAACCGCTGTGACAAAATCGTTATAAATCTTATAAAAATGAACAATTAAAAAAGCCAATGAAATATGTACGTATTAAATTTAAATAAGGTATTTAAATACAAATAGTAGATAAAAACTATACAAACATAGCAAATAAACCAATTTCATACAAAGAAACACACAAACTACACAGAAATAAACACAAGTTACAATGTTTAAATTGTAAAAGTTTCCTGCAATATTATAATCCAATATAGAACTACTATAAAATATAGGTTGTTTTACTGAAATTTGATATTATTACTATAAAAAGGTTTGCTATTCATACCAATAGTAATTTAAATAAAATATTTTGTTTTCTAAAAGGCGAAAACCTTGATTTCTTAAGAAAAGGTACGCGTTATGCGATAGAAAGAGAGCGCACTTGTAGGTAAATTTATCCGTAGGCAATTTAGCATTGCGCGTCGGAATTTCAACTTTATAGTATCGTAGCTTGCGTCGTTATTACTTTGAACGGGTTTCGGGAGTGAGGAATCTGTTGTTAAACTAATATGTATTCTGTGTCCATACAAATATCTTCAATGCGAAAGTGTGTCTGTCTGTTACATCTTCACGCCTTGCGCCGCGCCTTCAAACCGCTGAACTGATTTCGCTGGGTATGGAGATACTTTGAGTCCCGGGAAAGGAGATAGGATACTTTTTTTCCAGGCAAAATGTAGGGTTGCTACTTGCTGCGCGATAAACGAATATTGGTGCAACGGAGTTGCGGCCGTGTTCTAGTTAAGTAGCCGATAAGTTTATTTTATTGGAACTTGGTGAGAATTATCTCGTCTAGACGCTCTCACATTGTCACTAAGCCTTATTCGGCCAACCATTTCACTATTTCGAGATCAAACCTAACATTAACCTACATCGCGAGAAATGGAGTAAAATTCTTACGACAGCGTTAGGAAATGTGATATTAAACTTGCATTGCTGTATTTAGTAATATGGCGCGGCGCTCGCGCATTTTATTGATTCGTGAGAAGTGCGTATACGCGCCGCGCATTCCTAGTAGCATAGACTAGGAGCCTGTAGGCCCTAGCATTTGCAACGCACCTCTGTGCAAACACGCGTGCGTGTCGGGTGCGGGCAACAGCGGGCAGAAAATGAAGGGAGGGGGCTCTCAGGTATTTTGTGCCGTTGCTGAAGCGCGTTTGTATCGCCTTTGCATCGCGACTAAATGAGCGCCCCGTGTGCTGGGGCACACAGCTAGCGACCGCTTCGCGACTGTACAAACGCGCAATAGTATCGCCATTGCATTGCTTTGTTCACTGCTCTCCATTGCCGTAGCAGTTGAATAAATAGCGAATGCAAATTTGCTTTCCTAGTTTACGTTTAGTAAAAAGTGCGGCACATTATAAAGTCGACGTATTTAGCAGCTAAGTTTTGGCTTAAGTCAAAGTCGTTACAAAATGAATTGAATATTCGAATATTGGAACAGCTCGAAAGTTGTATGCAAGAACCATATTGGCGTAGAAAAAAGATCCCTAAATTAGTTTCAATTAATTCCATGTTTAAAAACTATGAAATTAAAACTGTACCTAAATTATGTATGTATTTATTAGACTCGTGGAAAAGTAGTTATGATTTAACCAAATGTATTATTACGAATGTGGAAGGAATTGTAACTTGCAAAAGATCTGTTGATAGGAATGAATTACGATTAATTTGTGAGAATTATATAGATAAGAAATACAATGAATGTTATAAATTTTTTACTGATGGATCAAGGGACGAGCGAAGGACCGGTGCAGCGTTTTACCCGCAGTACCCGCAGATAGATGTGGATATTAAATATAAAATAGAATGCAATAGTATATCTATAATGCACTGTGAACTGCTTGCGATTTATAAAGCCTTAAGGTACATTCTTTCGAAGGATTTTAATAGATGTGTTTTATTTACTGATTCAAAGAGTGCGTTGTTACACCTGGCTAGGTTAACCTCGAGTTTTCGATGTCACCCTATAGCCTATAGCATTTTAGAATTTATTAGTAATCTGCAAAAAGGTAACCGTCATATAACACTGCAATGGATCCCTTCGCACGTCGCACGAAACGAGGAGGCAGATCGCGCGGCCAAACAGGCTTTGATTGAGGGGATCGTTTATCGCTGTCTTCCCTTGCACAGTGAATTGCTAGGTAAAGTTAAAGTACAATGTCGACAATTATGGCAAGAATATTTTGATGAGCGGTCGCTGAGTAAGGGAATATGGTACAAAACAATACAATGGGAGCCTCCTCGTTACCCGTGGTTTGATAGATTATCTATGCCTAGAACAGATATAGTAGCAATGTTAAGATTGCGCTCCGGTCACATTCTATCAAACGTTTTCAAATTTATGATGGGTAAGGTTGACTCTCCAAATTGTGCATTATGTGGAACACCTGAACATGTACAACATGTATTGATGGAGTGTGGTCGGGGCGAATCCCGACGTAGTAGCCTCGGTGATGATCTTTTAGGAAATATAGGAGTCTGTAATAGTTTTCTAGCCTCACCTAATTCAAGGGAAGCCCGTATCCTACTAGACATATATTTAGATTTCGTTGTAAGTAATATTTAGGTATAGATAGTATATAATGTTATGTTGTGGTTGATTTGTTTATAAGCTTTATGGGGGTGGCATTGTCAGTCACCGACAAAACCCCTTAAATAAATTGATTAAAAAAAAAAAGTCGAGAATAAGTCGTGAAATAAAGACACGCAATATTAGCTAGGACTTGGCTGCAATATTGAATCTGCTTAATTTTGACACAGATTGTAACAATGGGCCTACGCAAGACGAAGGACGTAATTTGCAATCGATGATTTGATTTGTATAAGAAGCTCTGTCAAATATGTCTGCCTCTGACAATCCAAATGATAAGCTAAATTCCTAATAACATCACTTTAGGTACGTTTTTAGAAATCCTTAGGAATTCTTATTCTTTTGATAATAAACTTTCATCATATTCATTTATGACACTAATAACTATTATAAATGCGAAGGTGTGATTGTTCGTTATTCTTTCACGCTTAAACGGGCTCTAAACCCAATTTAGATCTAAATAATTGTAAGAGGATAGATACTTTGAGCCACAGGAAAAAATATAGGGATTATTAATATAATAATATTAGCTATTTTAATCCCTGCAAGACGATGTTTTTCCGTAAGAAAAACGAACTTATCGCATTTTTCTCACTTTTTCATTTTTTTTATCTTATTTATATATATATATTTTATTTTCATTCAAACAAAAGTAACTGTTATTTTTCTGCAGCATTTCTCTTGTATTCGGCTCTTAGTCTATAAAGCCTTAATGAATTGTCAGACAGTGCACGTACAGTGACGGAGGAAATGGGAGCGACGAATGAACTTCGATTGTTCAGTCCTTCGGAAATGTTGATGAGTTCATAATAATTATAAACTAGCTGTACTTGAAGCAGGACCGAAATCACATCCATACTAATATTATAAATGTGAAAGTGCCTCAGTCTGTCTGTCACCTCTTCACACCCAAACCGCTTAATCGATTTTGCAGAAAGGTGAATGGGCATTTTGTATGAAGTGTGTCCCAACCATTGTAACAAGTTGAGACTAGTATAAACATGTTCAAATAAGCATTTTTATTATCAATATACCAAGTTTTTTTTCTAATTGCGTTCAGGTCAAAATTTACTAGGCTTCAAGTGAAAAAAAAGTTTTTGTTTTAAATAATGTTTTAATCATACTTTATTACATTTTGCGTTACATGTAAACATAATTCTTACATTTATTATAATTGTACAGTAACTAGGCAGTAGCAGTTATTTTTTTATCGTTATTAAGAATTGCATAGTTGAAAATATGTAAATAACAAAGGAAATAATACAATTCTGATAATTGTATTATTTCCATTAGTTATTTATATATTTTCATACACATAAATAACAAAGGAATAATACCCTTAGCCGAAGTCGATATTTATAAATGTAGAAACACCAGAAGTCCTATAATAATGCGTAAGTCATCAATAAATAAAGAGGAGAGTAATAATTTTAAACATGGAAGTGAAGCACAGCTACAAAAAACTGACTGTGTCATGTCATGTCATGTCATGTCATGGCAACGCCACGAACAAAGTTAAGTAACCAGTTGTCAAGTTTAAACAACTTTGTTCGTGGCGTTGCCATGACATGACACAGTCAGTTTTTGTTCATGTGCAATAAAAGGTTTAGTGCAAAAAAAAAAACAAAAATTACGACGACGAACACGGCCAATATGGCAGCGTGTGGCGCGCGGTGGGAGCGGGGAGGGGCTTAGAGTAGGCGCACAGTCGACCGTGTGGTATTTTCCACTTGATTTTAAATTAAAATACTTTTGATTAAGTTTTATTAAATATTTTATAAAAAAAATTAAACGACTATAATAGCTTCCCTGCACAAGATACAGAGTTACGCCCATACAAAAAAACATAACACTAATTGTGATCTTTCATATTATATAGGTAAGAAAATGTTACAACACATGGGACGAAATTCGTCTTTGGTTTGGAGATACTTTAAGTCCCGGGAAAGGGAATAATAATAATATGATACTTTTGAAAAAATTTTTGGCGCAACGGAGTTGTGGGCGTCATCTAGTAAAATTATAGTTATTTTCATAACAGTATCTTCATACCAAATTTTAGCAGAATCGTTTCAGCGATTTGGGCGTGAAGTTGTGACAGACGGAGGCAATTTCGCATTTATAATATTAGTATGGATGTAATTACGGTTGTTAAAGTAGAAGGAAAGAAAGGTACACAAATATAAAGTAAAAAACATGGTTATGGTTTTATAATTTTAGCATGTAGATAAAAGTGTCTAACTAAAACAATATTCAACAATGATTCAGCGCAGTGAATAGCCAGTTCAACAGACAACAGTTACTTCTAACAAATTATAAAACCATTTTTAGCTCTTTTCATCTAAGATCTAGATCTTTATGCGGTATGCTGATAATTTCTAAAGGCTATTAAAAAAAGATGTTATTAAGATTTGAGTGAAAATTGGATGTAGCGTTAGGTTCATTTCGACTGAGTCAACTAACAAATTGCAAACTTTACAGGAGAGCGTTTGCAAGAACGAAACGTTATATTTTTAACGTCATTAAAATTACGGAAAAATAAATGATCATAGATATTTACCTATAAAAAGGCCCTTCAACAGGGCAAAATAAAAAATACATTATTTTATTATTTACTGAGATAATGTAGATATACTAGTATACGTCGATTATCTGTAAGTTGAAATTGGATCTACTACCACTTATATTTTTATACGTCGTATCATTAAATATACGTATTTCGACAGTTCTAAACCTAAAATATGGTAAAACTATTATTCATTTATAGTTTTCTTTCCTTCGGTATCGTCATTTTGCTCTCATAATTCGTTTTAGTATAAATCTTGGCAGTTGACTCACTGTACATGGATATAAAGTTAAAAGCTATTTTTGTTAAAAGTTATTTTTGTTGGTGAGTCAACTGTCACAATGTAAGTAAAATAATAAAAACATCTTTTATTTCTTAAAATTTTTATTATAATAATCGTTTTCATTCATAAATTAAATATTTTATTATTGAAAGTTCTTTATTTTTATAAAATTAACTAAGCTAAACCCCTGTAGCTAAGACTTAGGTTTCAAGTAACAAAACACAAAATATTTAATAATGTCTATTGCGTATTTCTTATTTAGTATTAAAATTTGATTAATTACTAAATAGCAATCATTTGAGAACTCTCAGTTTTAAAAAATTACAAAGGCATGTTAATTTGTACTTATTCTGGGCATTGGCACATTGAAACCGAACAAAAAGGGGATAAAATTATGTTTGCTGTATAAACAATTTTTTCCTTAAAAATTTATTTTAGGTATTTTGTTTTTAATATTTGTTGTTGCAGTGGAAAGTAGCAACAGAAATAAGTACATATTTTGTCAAAATTTCAACTGTCTAGCTACAGCGATTCTCGAGATACAGCTTGGTGACAGACAAATGATCAGATTGACCGACACCGAAATCTTTGTAATAGAGTCCCGTTTTTACCCTTTGGGTACGGTCCCTTAGTAGGGGAGCCCAAAAGGGGATTTTGAGCCATGCCCGATATGTCAGGTTAAGCTTGTATAAGCTTCGCAAATGTCTCTAGTTAGCATGGTACAAAAATCTGATTTCCCAGTTGGCGGATTAAAAAAGTTTTTTTTCCAAGTGTTGAAATGTTATACACTTGTGAGATTAAGATAGGAAATGTTAAGTATACTCCAAAGTATTTACCACGTAAAGAACTGGTGATTTAAAGGTAAAGTAAGCCTGTAGGGACATTTTAAAATAAAATAAAAAAAAACTTTATTTTTAAGAAAATAAGCTTTACGTATGGTTTATGTTGCACTCTATTAAATTGTATAGTCCTTGTTGTCTAAAATCTTATAAAGTATTACCAAATATAATAATTATTTTAAATATTTTCATAGCTGTAAACTGGCTGTAACCTCTCAGCTCAACGCGAAAATAAAAACGCTCATATAATTTTTTTTATCCGTTTTACCTAGTCTACAAAACCTACTAGGCTTCACAATACTTTACTAACTACATAGAAAGCACTTTGGGCTCCCCAACTACTTTAAATTAGTGGTTTTTTGGTCTTTTCACTCCGCGCTGACCATATGAATACTGAGTCAACTTTCAATTTGAACCAAAATGCCCGCGATCGCGTCCCGCGTATACTGGTAGAATATAACTTGACTCAGTATTCAATGCGCAAATTTAAATAAGTCAGTAGATGACTCTGTATACGTCATTTTATTTCCGGTATTAATAAAGATCCAAACTTTTTTTAAAGCCAGCAGGTAGAATATGATTTAATTAGTGTAAATATACCAAAAAGTGCAATTTGGAAAATTTGTTAGTTGACTCAGTATACTTAGGGGCAGTTGATTTAATGTAAGTATATTGTGTGCAGTGGCTAAAATAGTGCGTATCAATTTTTTAATGCTCTCACACATACCATATTGTGTAGGTTTTTAGGGTTCCGTACTCAAAGGGTAAAAACGGGACCCTATTAAGAAGACTTCGTTGTCTGTCCGTCTGTCTGCCTGTCTGTCTGTCTGTCTCCAGGCTGTACCTATCTCAAGAACCGCTATAGCTAGACTCTAAAATTTTCACAGATTGCGAATTTCTGTTGTGAAACAACAAATACTTAATATAAAATGCTCATTTAACAAAAGTGATTTTTTGGCATTTTTCGCTACATATTTGAAAGCAGATAATTCTTTATAATAATTATATTATTGAGATTATTACCCTCTGGGTAGGAACCCTAAAAACTAATTAGTTGAATTGCTTAGGCGTTACTGTTTTTATAATGTTGGCATGATATTATACGCATGATTCATTTCTGACTTAATGTTAATTGATTTTTTTTTACAATAACAACTTATTTAGGTTTCCTTAGTTAAATGTTAGTGCCTTAATTTGCAATTTACCTAAAACCTGTTACAAAGCAATACTGAGCTACCTAGATACTTAGTAAAGTTCAAAGGAAAATTCCATGCTCCAATTTCCACATTTTTAGATCGTAAACATATTATTAGGCAATAGTTTAATGTGATAAATATTTTTTATATTTAGATGATTTTTATTACTAAGTTTTGTTATTATCCTGTTCTTATTTTTAAACAGTATAGGTTATATCTATTATGGTATAGGCATTAACATTTATGGCCTCTATGTAAAGTAACATGCGTCACAAAACAGTAGACCATAAATATCCTAATTAGTTGCTCTGAATTTATTTATCACGCGAAGCCCTACAGAAAAGGATCCTACTTCACGGGACACAAAGTTCAGATTGCTAAGACATTTGCAGGTAACAGAATGACATGCATATTCCCATTTAAATACTCGTAACATTAAGTTATAATATAGATATTACAAACTCTATGTTAATTACGAATGAATCTTTCAATATCCAAAGAATCTCTTCATCCATTTAATCATTGTCATCACAATTATCCATACTATAGATACTTCCATATTACTAATTTATAAATGCGAAAGTGTGTCTGTCTATGTGCTCTTCACGCCCAAACCGCTGAACCGATTTTGGTAGAGGACATAGGATACTTTCTATCCCGGAAAAACCTACGGTTTCCGGTTGACAACGGAAAAACGGAATTGAGGGCGTCATCTGGAGTTCTTAATAATTCATTAAAAGTTAAAAAAATCTAATAATAATAATACCTATGGACGCTTCACACCACGTCAGTCTGGCCCCGTGCTTAGTACCTGAAGGACTTGTGCAGGTGCCAGACAACGGAAACATATATTTTAATACTTTTATATTACACATATTATATTTAAGATTTTTATTATATCATACAAAAATCATAATATATTTAATACACATCCGAGACCCAGGAACATTGAAAACATTTTGTTCCGTCGGCGGGATTCGAACCCGCGACCCCCGGCTTGAACTGAGCCACAGAGGTCGTCTAGTTATGTTATAGTTTAAAATAAACGCGGTAGTCACCATGAGGCTGACCGTGGTTCGAGGCGACATAAGATTTACCGACTTACCCTCAGGCGTAAGTATATTTCGATGATCGTAGATTTTTTACCGGCATGTACATTCTCTGTATATAATAAAACGTTCGCTAAAAAGGGGTGAGAGCTTTTAGATATTGGGAATATTATTCAATATCTGAAAGCTCATTTAAACTTGTGTTTAAAATTCTTTAACCAAATAATTTTTCTTTCGTAAATATCTAGAGATTTCATTATATTTACCCAGTTAGTATTTTAGCGCCTATTGTAGTTATTGGCCCAACAGGGACAACCTCAGAGAGTTGGAAAAAGTTACGTGACGTCTAATTAAATGAGCCATTCTTTATTTTGGAGAATCTTCGTGGGTCAGTTACATAAATCTACACAAACGTGGGAAGTCACAATAGAAAGATAATTTTTAATTCACGAAACATTCTCTTTACAAATAAATGCTTTCACCGTAATATTTCGCATGTATCATATCGGCGACACTGCGAGTTCAGACAACCAGCGAGCAGCAACCACAGGCAATACGGCGCAACCTTCGCCCGGAGCCGCACGTGTCCAGTTCGTTAGCATATAATATACCGCAACCACACAACCACTTGCACTCTCAACATGAGGACTCTGATACTAGCATTAGCTGCTTGCAGCTTAGGTAAGTACTTATATGCTAACAAATTTTATGTTATATAAAAAAAGTTAATTCGAAATTCGAAAATTTTCAAAAGTAGAAAGGTGGAGTAGTGTCAAAATATTTTTTTAATTTAAAGGATGTTAACTAAGGAACTACCCCTACTATTACCTACTTAAATTTATAAATTTAAAAAACTTGGTTCAAAATCATTTTTATTCGGCATAATAGGTGAAAACAAATAAAACATCAAACGTGCATTAATAACTCTATTCAAAACAACAATGCAATGCAAAATTTTCACTTTATTGTGTACTTTAGTGTTGAAAGTGACAGCAAGTAACCAAGGACGCCTCGAAAATTCCACCGGGTTGTGGCACCGCATAATACTGGTGGTTGCAAAACCTAATTGCCACAACCATCACTCTTCCTGGTTGCAGGCAACCTTAATTTAAATCTTCTTTACGTTTCCCTGTTAGGAAAGTGGTTAAAGATTGACAGCTTAGTATATTTTTATCCGATTGTGCGACGCAAAGAGGGTATTGTGTTAGTATATGCCGAACTCTGAGATAAATATTAATAACTTAACTGTAATTAAAAGAAGACTTTCACATAAGCTCCATACATTATCTGTTAAACTCTTCATTAATTTGAAGTTTAATCATTAGCTTTGTCCACACTGGGCCTTTTTTTGTTAATCAAGGGCATGCGTTATAGCGCAGTCAACAGCGAACGTGAGGCATGCCCGTGACGCGCGTTGAAATCGTAGCGCTTGCTATGACACTTTTCTTTCAACGCGGGTGGATTTTGACGCATTCAATTATTGAATATGCCAAACGAAAGTTGAATAAAAAGAAGATGACGAAAATTGAAGATGAAATTACATAATGTGGACATAGCTATTGAGTGTCTATGCACGGCAGTTAGCAATCGTATTAATAAAATTAAATACATATTCTTTCGTTTGGGACACATAAATATTAAAATATTTACAATACAAAACTTTCAAGACAAACCGAGTAAAATTTACAATTTAAAATGTCTCTAAACTTTGGAATTTATGTAATTTCAATTGTTTTCAATAGCATGTTGTACAAACACCATGCCACATAGCGATATATTATGTCGAATGCCATACATACAATTTAGTTACCGTCGGATGACATTTGACTAAATACCCAGACGACTTTTTGAAGCAGATCGTTGATATTTTGATTAGCTTATGAGCTTAATGGTTTCGAAAGCTTATTGTAATCAGTGAAAGCTTTGAATGATCTAATAAGTGCAATGGACTAACGTGAGTAGCTTATGTAATGATTTAATCATCAAATCGTGATCACACTGTAAAGTGTCAAAGCAGATGAATGCCCTGATAGAATATAAATAGGTAATCAAATAATGGCAAAGTGTATTATGTAATCCATACTTAATATTATAAATGCGAAAGTCTATCTGTCTGTTACCTCTTCACGCCCTAACTGAAAAAAAAATCGGCCAAGTGCGAGTTGGACTCGCGCACGAAGGGTTTCGTACCGTTAGGGAGATCGCATACGACACACTTTTTGTGTGATCGAGTCTGCGGCGCACACTCGATCACACAAAACACACACACACATACATTCTGCATGGCTGCGCCATGCAGAATGTATGTGCGCCGCAGACTCGATCACACAATAAGTGTGCCGTCTGCGATCTCCCTTATAGAGCGAAAATAGGGAAAAAATTGAGTGTTTTTTGTATGGGAGCCCACCTTAATTATTTATTTTATTGTAATTTTATTATTTAATATTAAAGTAAACATATTATAATCAAGGATTTTGTGAAAATTTCAAGTGTCTATATGTTGCCATTAAGGATTACGATCCAAAAAGACCAAAAAAAAAACATTTGTTGTATGGGAGTCATCCTTAAATATTAACTTTATTTTGTTTTTAGTATTTGTTGTTATAGCGGCAAAAGATATATGATAGATAGATTATCTGTGAAAATTTCAGAAGTCTAGCTATAGCAGTTCTTGAGTTACAGCCTGGAGACAGACAAACAGACGGACAGACAGACGGACAGGCATCTAGAAGTCTCAGTAATAGGGTCCCGTTTTTACCTTTTGGGTACGGAACCCTAAAAAATTTAGATACTTCGAGTCTTGAGAAAGGACATTGGATACTTTTTTCCTCAAAAAATGTACGGTTCCCGCGTGATAAATGAATTTTGGCACAACGGAGTTGAGGGTGTCATCTAGTAATTTAAATGTGCGTAGTTTATTATAATAGGTATTTAAACATGCATAACAATATTATTATGACTGCAGAAATGTGTATGCTTTTCTAACCTTACATGTGCCGAATTTGATGAAATTTGATATGGAAATACTTAAGCATACGAAAAGACAATTTTATCGTGAAAAAGTACAGTTTCCATGTAAACCAAGTTCCGTGTTCGCCAAGTCATGGGTTCAAACTTAGGATAGAATTATTACTAGTCAATGAACTTTTTATCTCGTTACTTATACCTTGAGTGCGATCAGGCGTTTACCTTGCTCGCTTGTATTGTAAAAGGTAAGTAATACTGTAATTTGTAAGTGTAGCATGCATACTTAGTTTCTTAACGTTTTGCAAGGGCAATTCTACTATTGACTGTTGTCACGGAATATCGAAACCTATTCGGAATGGTGTCAAGTAGATCGTGTGTAAGTAGCGTAAAATAGGCCGGATTCGGCAATAGACACTTTCTGCCATTTAAGCGTCGATCACACGATTCGATTTTCAGGTTTTTGCTGTTCTCGAGAAAAAGTTTAAAATGGTAAAAATTAAAAAGTTTGAGAACTTTAAAAATTCGGCCAAGCGCAAGTCGGACTTGAGCACGAAGGATTCCGTACCATTATAGAGCAGTAATACGCCAAAAATTGTGAGAAGTTCATGTTGCCATTATTGATATCAAACAAAAAAGGCCGAAAAAAATTACGTTTATTGCATAGCTTAAGGGGAGCTCTCACCACTCTTAAATAATAATTGTATTTGGTTTTTAGTATTTGTTGTTATAGCGGCAACATAAATACACAATCTGTGAAAATTTCAGAAGTCTAGCTGTAACGGTTCTTGAGATACAGCCTGGAGGCAGACGGACAGACAACGAAGACTTAGTTATAGGGTCACGTCTTTTCCCTTTCGGTACTTGCGTACTTAAAAAGATGGGATAAAAAAAATCATGCCATAAATTTTTTGCATTTTTGGAATAGTGCTTCAATAATAAACGAATTAATTAGTGATTTAATAATTACTAGAAATTTTACAGGTCTAACTCATAGGCCAGTCATTATAAACGTATACATTGTATACAAACACACAACATGGCTATATTTAGTCATGTTATCATTCGTTTATTTAGTAATACCATAAGACGTGTTAAATTGATCGTATAAAAATATTCGAATTAAGTTAAAGCTGGTAAATAATGGGAGTAAAAAAATTAGGAACAAGTTACGTTACAATTTTCGACACACGCCTATTACTAATGAGTAAAAAATGTAAACTGGCGTAAGACAATAATTACAAGAAAATTCCTTAAAACCGTTACGCAAAGTCAACTTGTTAAATTCTTTTGTTAATAGCCGTGTTTTAAAATATATAATGATGTATTTTATCATAGGCATTAAAAAAAAATACTGCGTATAAGTTATTACGTCTTATTAGTATACAGAGAGGGAGAGATGATCCTTTAGAGAGAGACAGAATAAAAGACATAACATTACTTCCTAAAATTGCGACGCATATTATGTTTTGAGTTGCGTAGCTCCGCGCAACGCATCGTAGCACTTTGAAGCGCAGCGTAGGCCGGCGTACCGCGTAGCGCAACGTAAAAAAAGCGTAGCACGTTTATATTTTTGTTTGGTATTTGAACGGAGTTCCTTATCGCGCGTTGCGCCTCGCGTGAGGCTAGACAAAAAAAGTCGTAACGACACTTTTTATTAGTACCTGCATGGTAGGGGCAGAGGGCGTTGATAGTATTCATGTGCGTCAACTAGATGGCGCTTTTTTGAGAATAAACAGCGACGCGTTGTTACTATTCCTGGGCGTCAATAAATTGCGTTTTATTTCAAATATTTTTTTTGAGTATATTATGTATATAGATTTTTTTAACTTATGAAATACTAGACGATGCCCGCAACTCCGTTGCGCCAACTTTAGTCTTTCGCGCAAGAACCGTACATTTTCCCGGGATAAAAAGTATCCTATGTCCTTTCCCGGGACTCGAGGTATCTCCATGCCAAATTTCAGAAAAATCGGTTCAGCAGTTTGGGCGTGAAGAGGTAACAGACAGACAGACAGACAGGCAGACACACTTTCGCATTTATAATATAAGTATGGAAGTATGGATCGTTCCATTCGGGTGTCCCTTGACACCTCTCAAGTTTTTTATAGATTTTTTGAATATTTTACTGGATGTTTTGAGTTGCGTAGCTCCGCGCAACGCATCGTAGCACTTTACAGCGCTGTGTAGGCCTGCGTAGCGAAAAGCTATAAATACTATTATAAATTAAATTAATAATAATTTATGATTTATACCTAATTGTTTGTTTTCAGTTGCGAGTCAAGACTTCAAATGTCCAGAGAAGAGCGGATATTATCCAGACCCATACCAATGTGACCTTTATTACAAATGCAGCAAAGGTCAGTATCGTGTATGAAAGGTCAACGCGTTCCTAGCTGACATGCCTCTAAAATGTCACTTACCTTCAATGCAACTCGAAAGTTCTAACCGCCTTTAATATTTAGACATGAGTCTACTATTGAACAATCACTATTATTACTATAATAAAAAGTTAAAAAAAACTAAAACCCAACTACGACAAAAAACGACGCTGAAAAAGTATAAAACAAGATTTTCAGAATACTGAACTGAACAAAGTTGCTAATGTAGTTGCAAGTAAATGGACACAGTAGACTCTACCAAGATGCCTTCGTTGTAAATTGACAATAATGTCATACAATACTAAGAAAGTATGCAATATTCACTATGTAGAGATACATTTTCATGTTTAGAAAACTGCAGTCACACGTTGTCAAAGTGCTACGGTAGGTAGGTATATGTAACGTGTGATTACGCTTTTCCAAACATGAAAATTTATCTCTACATAGTGAATATTGCATACTTCAGAATAGTATTGTATGATGGTAGAGCCTACTGTGTCCATTTACTTGCAACTACATTAGCAACTTTGTTCAGTTCAGTATTCTGAAAATCTTGTTTTATACTTTTTCAGCGTCGTTTTTTGTCGTAGTTGGGTTAGTTTTTTTTACTTTTTATTATTTGTACTATTTTGGTGTTAAAGTGTATTTGTGGCGCATAATATTAACAAAAGTTAAATTGATGAATTAATAAAGAAGCTATGAACGAAAAGATGCGAATTATATGCAATCAGCCCATGAATACAGGTAAAGTCACAAGCAAATGCTAGTAAGATATAAATATTCAAAATGTACAAGTAAAGCGCTTTCAAATGATTCCAAACACGGCATATTTATCTTAACTTTATTTTTTTTACTCTGTATGTTTTTTCCGCTAGAGGGCGCCATATTAGATTTTGTGAAACCCCATATAGCCTATAACCAGCGGACAATAAAGACGCTTCTAATGATATGTCATTTGTCGAATTCTGATAAGTAGTTTAGAAGTTACGAGGGAACAGATGAACATACATACATACATACATAGCCTGTCAAAATCATAACCCTCCTTTTGCTTTGCCGTAGTCGGGTAAAAATAGGCTCATAGACCATTCACGTTAAGAAGACAGTTTATAATAACACCTCATTTGTCTAAATAGGACAAGTAGTTTTAAAGTTACGAGGAAATAGACAAACATCCATACCCACATACATACATACATACATACATACATACATTCAGGTCAAAATCATAACCCTCCTTTTTGCTTCGCCGTAGTCGGGTAAAAATATGAATTAATGTAAACATAATTAGCTTAATACCGTACTTATGAGTTTTTTTTATTTATTTCACTGTCCTCCAAGCGTGAATGCAGCAACAATCTAAATTGATTGTTATTCGTTGGTATTATGAGTTATTTTATTTTTACTGTTCTATTTAAATTTTATTCTAAGAATAAAATGGATACACTATCGAATAATTTTCGTACAAGTCGTATTAAAGTGCACCAAATTCTAATCGTTGTTATTCGTTCTTCTAAACCAATTCACTTCTTAAAATTCATAATTTTGACGTAAAATCAATCAACAAAGTGAGTAAAGTCACTTGTGGACTAGGTACCTACTATATAAATAAATATTACTCAGTAGATAAAATAAAGAGACTAATGCTTTAATCATTACAAGTTATGCAACTAACGCGTATACGCAGTTCCTGTTAGAAACTGTAACCTTAATTTACTGCAGATTTATACGATTATTGTTATTATCGAATCATAATTAAAATTGTATTTTATACTTATCAAGAAAGTTTTAATTTATAAAATATAATCATAGATGTTTTGCGATTCTCAGACTACCTACTACTAGATTTACACGCAGCAAAATTTCACTCAGGAAAGTGCCAAATACATCCAAAATCAAATAATTTTAAAAAGTTATTTGTCACTTATCAGGATATTATTTTATTACTGCAATGTTTTTACGCTAGACGGCAGCACCAGCACAGACAGTTAACCAGAAAATTCTTTCAACGTTTGTCAACTATAATATTAATTATTCTGATATGACGTGTATGACATTTCGGATTTTGGTCGGATTATTCACTGTATGGCAATAAGCGCCCTCTGCTTTGATCTTTGCGTAATATTCGCTATTGTTATAATGTCAATGCTTGCAAACTCACAAGCACGTGATACGTGATTAACTTGAGATTGACATCATACTGCGAATTTAACATCTTATATTCGGAAACTGACTATACTGTACTCGGCGAAACATGGAGGCAGCGGTCATTGACTCCCTATCAAAAACTTGTAATTTTCTATATAAACCGCGATTGACAATGAAGACTAGTGTGAGATGTTTTCATTCGCGGCTTCGTATAGAAAATGACGTTTTTGACAGGGAGTCAGTGACCGCTACCGCCATGTTTCGCCGAGTACAGTATAAATAATTTTACTGTTCATACTCTCTTTTCTTTAAAAATAACCTTTCTAAAATGTAAATTAATGACATGCCAAGTTTGCTAATAATATATATTATCTTTCATGGAATTTTCCATTACACAATTTATAGGATAAGCTTTATTTAGCGGAAAGTTACTAAATTGACCTAAAGTAATTATTTATCGCTGTTTTGCATAAAAGTAAGACATAAGGATAAATTTGCGCCTATACTTGAGTTATTAGAAAATGTAAAATGTTAATCGCAAAATTAATCACATTATTCGTATGTTTTTGCTGGTTATTGCTGTTAAAATCTACAAATATTTACATAACATAAAATTGACCCTTATTAGGGTCAATTCAGACTGCAACGCGACGGGTAGATGCATTTCTAAATTTATTATGGATTTGGACTTCATTCTCGTTGCGTTTCCAAACTTTTGCTTGTCTATTTTGTATGGCTATGGCTATGGCTATTTTTGGTTGCAATTATGTGAGGCTATATTATATAATTAATATTATAAAAAAATATATGCCTTTATTAGCCCATTCCCAAAGACTACGAACAATCACAAACGAAAACAAATTAAAATGTTAAATTAACATTCGTTTGGCACATTTTAGAACCTAGATTCAGGTATTGTTTTCTATCGGAATATAGATAGGAGTAAAATTCAAAACGACACTGTAGATAGTTTCTATAATTCTCTAGTAACGCCCAATAAATCTTTGCTTTCGCTGCGTTTCTAAAAATATAATTGCGTAAGAAATTTAGTATTCAACCCGTTGTTTTGAGCACAAGGCTCTTGAGCCGATATTCTCACTTGTAACTTCTTCACGCATTAAAGATTGTCAAATATCTATAAATCAAATTAGCTTAGGCTCAAGATTACCACATAACTACGTCATACAGATAAAATATAGCATGCCCAAGGGATACCGTATTTATAAAACTATATAAAAATATGTTTATATCATATCGTTATATAATTTGTATGTATGTCAATTTCCAGGTGAAGCCGAGGAGCGACTATGTCCAGACGGCTTAGTCTTCGCTGACGAAAACCCCAGCAAGGAGCACTGCGATATCCCCTCCAACGTCGACTGCGGGGACAGGAAAGAACTGCGTAAGTACCAATGAAGAAATTGATTTCTAGGCAGTTGACAAATACCTACGTCATTTGGTCGGATTATGTCAATTAAATGTTTTTTGTCATTCGGCTGGAGTTGACATACCGCGACCAAATTACATAGGTCTGCCATAGTTTATTGAAATAATGGATGATGATGTGTTAATTCATACTGTTATAGTTTTGGTGAATATTTTAAAAATAATCTCTAGTAATCATTCGATTTTTAGGGTTCCGTACCCAAAGGGTGAAAACGGGACCCTATTCATGAGACTTCGATGTCTGTCTGTCCGTCTGTCTGTCTTCATGCTGTATCTCAAGAACCGCTATAGCTAGACTTCTGAAATTTTCACAGGTTGTGTATATCTGTTGCCGCTATAACAACAAATACAAAAAACTTACTTATACTTCAATATTTAAGAATAATATTAAAATAAAATAAAAAATTAAGGGGGGCTCCCATACAAAAACACAATTTTTGGTCTATGTACTTTGCTCTATAACAGTACGGAACCCTTCGTGAACGAGTCCGACTCGCACTTGGCCGATTTTTTGTTACTTACTTTTGTGTTCAAACCACAAACATAATATTATTATTATTTATGTTACTCGTGTATGTGATACTTATAAAATACATTTGAAATTCCAGAGGAGCCCAAACCATCGAAAGGCTGCCCGAGACAAAACGGATACTTCAGACATCCAGACCCACAGGTGAAATTCGTTAAAAACACTTTTATTCTTAGTTAAAGTAATGACAATGATGACAAAAAAAATATTTATAACCCATCAAGCCCCGTACGAGCACCGATGATCGCGACAACAATATAGAATACAATAGCAATTCTTGGAATCCCCGATCGAATGATTAAGGTGATTGCACATTTATCAGCAAGCACGCGCCGTACGGGCCGCATTTTGGAATTAATTGTAAAAAAATATGACGTGAAACTGCGCACTTTCGTCCGCACCGTACACGCCGCATTTCGTGTACTATGCGGTGCGTTCAACGCGTACGGTACTGACAAATGTGTGATCAGCTTTATACGCCTAAAATAAAACTCCATTAGTCATCTTGTGAAGTTACTAATGTTTGGTCAATTTCATACTGACATTCATAAATTAATGCTTTGTCCTTAACAATAAACAAGGCAGACCCCAATAACTTACTTTCAAAAAACTTTTTGAAGACAGCTACAATTTATTTAGTGTCATAAACTGTTTATTAAATTGCAATAATTTATTGTTTGTGGTTTGGAAACCATATTCCTTCACCTTCCCTGGACTCACGATTCATTTGAGACTAAAATCAGAAAAATTGGTTCAGCCATTCTTGAGTTATAGCGAGACTAACAAAATTAAGATTTCCTTTTTTTATATACTTAGATTGAACCTAAAAATAGAAAGTATATTCAAGAATTTAACCCTAATGTAAATACTATTCAATAATTTAACCCTTAAATGTAAATTATATTCAAGAATTTAACCCTTAAATGTAATTTATATTCCAGGCGTGCGACAAGTTCTACTACTGCGCGGATGGCACGCCGAACGAGATCCCGTGCCCGCCCGGACTGTACTTCGATGAAGACTCCTCCAACTGTGACTGGAAGGAGCTAGTGGCGAGGCAGTGCGATAAGATTACTAAGGGTAAATTGTTGAAACTTTTTGAAACCCTTGAACTCAAACTTGGTCGTCTGTCCGTCTCTATTGTTTATGTACAATATATCAACCGTGACATTGCAATTATAGGCAGATACTTAGTTAACTCATTTACATTCCAAATAGGTTTAAAACAACGTTTTATATGAAATGGTCGTGACTCTTCGGCCTTAAAATGAAATCTGACTTGCAAAATTGATTTATACCCATAAACATAATATTATAAGGCCGGCAACGCACCTGCAGACCTTTTAATGTTGCGAGTGTCCATGGGTAACGGTAAATGCTTTCCATCAGGTGACCCGTTTTCTCGTTTGCCCGCTTATTTATCTTGCATTGTTAAAAGGATTACAAAATGAGAACTTTTTTTAGTTTTCATTAACTTTGTAAGGCCATATTTTACAAAACTAAAAGACCAGTCTGGGTTAATCCTTCGATCGCGGATTCTTGGAAATCTTTTGTTATTCTATTATTATCGCGGTCACTGGTGTCCTTATGGGGCTTTGATGGGTTAAAGTTGACCTCAGGCTAAATAGCATGTTACTTTTTTCGTATTTTTATCAGATAAAACATAGCATTAAAAACCAAGGGATTACTTTTACTCATATTGGAGGAAGAAGGCTTTACAAGGGCGTTTTAAGTGGGTATTAAATTCTCTTAACCTCAACATACTATGAAATAACCCATGTCTTTTTCCCCCAGACGTCCTAGACGACGGTTTCTCATGCCCCGAAGGCGAGGTAACCGGACCCAATGGCCGCGCCCTGCCCCACCCCACATACCCCCACCCGGAGGACTGCCAGAAGTTCTACATCTGCCGCAACGGCGTCCAACCGCAGAAGGGCAGCTGCCCATCTGGCAAGGTCTACAATGAGGACACCTTCATGTGCGACGAGCCGGAGAAAGTGCCTGGATGGTAAGGATGAATCAAAAATCGAAACCAAATAATTTTTATGCACAGTTAATTTTTTACATATTTTTTCTGAACGTTAGAACTATGGTGCCTACCACCGGTCAGGATGCATGTAGTAAAGAGGCCATTGACCTTGAATTCATGGAGAGAGAAAAGAAATTTCTTTGTACCCAGCTGAGTAGCCGGTTACCCTCTCAGCTTTATTTGGCGAATGTTATATTGAATAAAAATCTGTAATTGATCCTGAACATCCATTGAAGTGATTTCAGTCAAGCTAGACATTTTTTTTTTCTTCTGCATAATGTACTGTACTATGGCAAAGTTTTAATAATTATAAATATACTCGAAACTTCTACCAATTTTTTATACACATACGCTGGATCTTTGCAGTATTAAACAGTTGTAAGATGAAATAAAATTTACGTCAATGTTAATATAATTAATAATGATTTTTTTCTTTGCAGTGAAAACTACTACGAAGGACAGCCGCTGGAGAAGAGCAAAGTTCCTAAGAAGGCATAATTGTATTTAATAAGTTAGAAATTAGAATAAATTTTATTTAAAATAATTCCCTTTTTATTTACTTGGTTTAGAAACTACATGCACTATAACATACTCCCATTTCCCAATAATGATATTGTACCAGAACGATCTCACTAGAATCCTCAATCACGCTAATGAAGTTTTCGTTAAACGGTATAAAAGTTAAACCTGAACATTGAATTAGCATCCTCTAAAGATTTTCCGAAGCGAAAAGAAAATTTATAAAGATTTTCCGAAGTGAAAGCTTAGAATTATCGAATCTAAATTGTATTAAAACGAGATTAAAATTGATAAGTTATCTTAAATCTTAGACATTCAGCCTAAGCCTAACAGTTGTGATAAGAACAATCTAGTCACGAACAGGCCACTTCCAGTTGCGTAACTCTGTAATAAACTGGAAGTACAGTGGCTATGTCTATATACGGAGTTCCACTTACATACAGACCGACAAGCGTTATGTGACGAACTGGTCACATGTCCGTAAGAAACGTGGAATGGAATATTATAATAAATTTGGTGATGCCCGTAACTTACGAGTAGTTGAGCCGAAATATATATATATATATATATATATATATATATATATATATATATATATATATATATATATATATATATATATATATATATATATATATTTTTTTTTAATCTAGACAAAAAAGGACTTTAGGAAGGAATATCAACTACAAAGTTTAATAAGCATCTGTTCAGCCGCTGCGTGAAGCGTGAAGACATACTCGTACCTACTAGACAGACAGACCGACTAGGGATTGTAATCCCGCAAAGCGGGATCCCGCAATCCCGCGGGATCCCGCGCCAATTATTAATCTGCTGGATCCCGCACCTACAAAATGCGGATCCGCATGACCCATTTGCATAATTTCTCGGGGAGCCCATATGATGGAAGCTTCAATGATAGCAGCGCTTTGTGCCACACCCGATCAAAAGCCTTCGAAATGTCCAAACTAACAGCCAATGCCTCTCCCTTCGACACAATCGCCTGAGCCCAACGATGAGTTAGGTACGCCAAGAGATCACCAGCCGAGCGACCCTTACGGGACCCGTACTGTTTGTCACTTATTAATCCCTGGCCTTCCAAGTATCGAAGGAGCTGGCCATTGATAATTGATTCGATTATATTATAAATTGGCTATAGCGATTGGTCTGTAATTGGAAGGATTTGAGCGGTCACCTTTTTTGGGGATCGAGTACACCAAGGCTGTCTTCCAGGAAGGCGGTACAATGCCAGAAGAACAGGAGAGCCGAAAAGACGCGTTAAGATCAGAGCCAACTCTAAAGCACCATTTTTTACACACAATTATAGGAGGGATTCCGTCAGGCCCACTCGACTTTTGGATATCAAGGGAACGGAGGGCTATATTTTGCACTGAGCGCTGATGAAACCAAATATCCGACATGACGCTCGTACATCGCGGTATGGTCGGCGGTTTCTGTCCCCCGTCATCTCGGGTCAAGTTTGACGTAAAGAACTTAGGGCCGGGACTACTGACTTCCATTATACAAGTACGCCTTTTATAATAGAGATCAGTGGCCGGGACACAAAAACACGACACGACGTCGTACGACGTCACGTCGTAGAAACTCATCTTTAAAGAATCATGGCCAAATTTGTACAGGAGCTGGACTCGACTTTTATTTTTGATGTCCCAAAATAAACTATAGTTAGATTTGTTTGTTCTTATGCTCTAAACATAATTCCGTTTGAGAATTATGTCTAAATAGCCACGATTTTTTATAAATATTAATAACGTTTACAATTATTTTGAGGTTAAACTTAAGAACTACCTTTTTCCCGACTGCGGTGTAGCCTACAAGTGTATATTCGGCGATCTCGTTTCTAATTATTTCAATTTTTCCTAGAGTATTACCCAAAAAATAAAACGAATGCGAATGATCGCCAGCTGTCAGAACATAACGAAACTAAAATGTATTGATCTTTTTTTTGTGGCTATTTATAGACACATTCCTAATGATTTTCGATGCCTTAAAATATTAGGGAATTTTTGCTATTAATGGCATATCGGGACGCCACCGCCCACCTGGTACGATTTGGCCATTGTTCTTTCTACGTGAGTTTCTACGACGCGACGTCGTACGACGTCGTATGATGTCGTGTCGTAGTTTTTTACGACGCGCGTCGTAGATTCCCACGACGTCGTACCGTGTTTTTGTGTCCCGGCCCTTACTCAGAAGATTGGCTTTGTCTTTTGCGTCATGGGCCAACGATCCATTTTCGACGTGTAGGGATGGTAGGGTTGGCTTGCAGAAATTCCCTTCAATAGCTTTGGCCAGAGACCAGAATGCACGGGTTCTCGAAAGGAGGCGCTCGAGTCTCTCAGCAATTCTATTGACGTGCTGTTTCTTATCCCCAGTGATCTCTTTCTTGAGTATTTCATTTTATATGTGCTGGTATTTAAATCCCGAGCAGACACTGCATTGACCCAGGATTGGTAAGCCTTCTGCTTCCAGCGAGAAGCTTTTTTGGAGGGTGAACCAAACCAGGGACGAAATCTGCCGCAAGTTGGCACTACAGAGTATGGAATGAAAAGCTTCATCCCTTGCATCACCACATTGGCAACGGAGTTGACAGTGCTAGGCAAGGCAATGATCCGATGAACCAAGTGGTGCGGTCATGGATGCTTGGTAGCCATCAGGATTTGAAGTCAGCAGAAGGTACAACAGGGAAAAATTCTGACCGTCTCCATCTGGAATTCGCGAAGGCGTAGCAACCACTTGTGTTAAGTCGTTCGCAAGGGAAAAGTCCAGACAGATCTTCCCGCAGATCAGTTTTACTGGAATTGAGCCAGTCGGCGTAGTACGCGTTAAAGTCGCCAAGTATTGTGATCTCTGCGAATGGGATCTGCTGCTGCACTAAATCTGAAGCAGCTTGCAGGTGTTTAAAGAGTCAGCCCGTCTCGGGGTCACCACTATGGGACCTATATAGGCACGCATAAACGCGAGGGTTGTCGTCGCAATCAATGCGGAGCCATAATGTTGAGAGGTCCCTGACTTCAAGATTTCTGAGGCATTCAAAGCATTTTAACTTTAAGATCTAATAAGACTAGAGTGATTACATTATTTCATTGTTATTTTGTTACAAAACAAATGTTTTTGTGGCATAATATGAGACATTTTCTATTAAAAAAGTTAATTTAAAGTAAAACATAAACCTGTAGTTGAAATTTATTCAATTTTATAACATACATTCAAACATGCGGGATCCCGCGGGATTGGCCGATCCCGCAAATCAATCCCGCGGGATTGAAAAAGGTGCGGGATTGCAATCCCTAAGACCGACATACAGATATACTTTCGCAATATAATGTCAGTGTAATCCATACTTCCATACTAATATTAAAAATGCGAAAGTGTGTCTGTCTGTCTGTTACCTCTTCACGCCCAAACCGCTGAACCGATTTTGCTGAAATTTGGCTCATGCTAAATCTCCATAGATACTTTGAATCCCAGGAAAGGACATAGGATACTTTTTGTTCCGAAAAAATGTACGGTCCCCGCGCGATAAACGAGTTTTGGCGCAACGGAGTTCCGGGCAACATCTAGTAGAATATAGATGAATGGTATACGCAAGTGCGTTACCGGTGTTTTAAAGAGTACCACCTTGATTAGCTAGTTTTTTTTTTTTTTTTTGATGCGCAGGGGAAACCCGTCATGGGTGCCCCGGGTTGGGGATGTGACTCAGTTAGTTAATGAAGCACCCCGGGGTATGTGGGACTCTTACCCACTAAAACCACCTGCGGTTTGCCTTCAGCCGTATACGGAGGGATGTCCTGGATCTGTCTTACATAGGACTCCCTCCACGACCGGCCGGTCCTCACAAAGGACCGGACTTCCACAAAGTTAGGGAACGCTTAGACAAACTAAAGCGTTCCCCTCGGCGCCGGGACTAGCTAAGCCGGGAAGGTTCCGGGAAGGTCCCATCCTGACCCGGAGCCCCGTGGGACGGAAGCTATTGGGGGTTCGCATAGCGACGCCTCCGCACTCCCGTCCTACGCCGGCGGAGCGGAATGGATGATGCGTCATCCTCCGTTCCGCTCTTTGATTTGCTAGTTGCTACTTCTTTGGTAATGAGCGATGAAAATCACTTTCCTTACGATCTGTTTTTCTCCTTTGCCCTTCTATTTTTATAAAAATCTTAACACACTAATCTCAACTCATACATTTAGCAGTATACATACGCAAGAAGTCCTAATCACATTTACGGCTAAAACTTAAACATACATCGTTCTTTTATTTGTTGAAGTTAAGTTCTATCTAAAATAATAGATAGAACTTAACTTCAACAAATAAACGAACGATGTATGTTTAATCCTTTGACAATCTACATTATATCACGAAGAATTTTATGTAGATTCTGAGCAGTCCGCCGATAATAATGATCAACAGAAAGATTTGTGAAATTTCGCTACATCGATCGATTGAGTGTAATCGGGTTTTTGCTATTCTTATTTAATAATAATAATAATAATCTTTATTGCTGATAACAATATAGGCAAAGGTACATTGTTTACATTACAGTAATTATTGTTACAATAACAATATCTTAACATTAATTTAAACAATTTTTATGCTACTAAGTACCTAAACTAGGTCACATGACCTGTTCTTATAGGTCCTTAACTTTTGTCATGTTAGCGCTCAGATATTGTGTTGTCTGTCTCTGTGTCGTGTATGGAAAATAATATGATCCTAGCCCTACGAGTAATCTTGGGATGGTAACTGCTTCCTATAGGATCCAGTTCCGCTAGGGGGTGTGAAATTAATGTGTATGGGTGTAACCCTGTGTAGCCCTAGCCCTACGATATCTCATATCTTGGGATGGAAGCTTCTCCTCTCGAAGAAGCTCCACTAGGGGTTGAGTTGTGTTTAAATGGTTGTGTGTGTATTAATTTTTGTGTGTTAGTTTACCTATATTTTAACATTTTTGTTCGAGTGGCTGGTGAAATTAACAGGCAAGTGTCAGCAGATTTTCTGTTGTAGTGTAGTCCATGGATAATAACCAATCATGTATAGTTGTTTTACATTGATGTTTGTTTTATGTAGTATGTTTAGTTTTCTATTTATTCTGTTATATAAAAAGGGGCCAGCAAAAGGTTGGAATCTAGTTAAAAATTTTGTTTTAAATTTGGGAACATCGAAAGGCTTGGGGATGCGTCTGTTGGTAAGAGTGACTACTTCTTGGTCGATTAGGGAGTGTTGGTTCAGTGCAATATGTAGATAGTATAGTTGACGTACGGTTAGAAGTCTTGAATCATTGTAAAGTTTAAAAATATGATGTCTGTAGGGAAGGCAGTACATTACTTTAAGCAAAGCTCTCTGTGCCCTTTTAAGTGTTAGTAGATTCGTTTTGTGACTTCCCCCCCATACGTTTATACAGTATGTTAATAACGGTTTATACAGTATGTTAATAACGGTTCACATAGGGTATTATAGATAATTTTTAATAAGTGATGACTAGCCGCATGCCTTATGTTTCTAAATATAACTATCAATTTGCGAATTCTTTGTGATAAATCTATAATGTGCGGAGTGAAGGTAAGAAGGGAGTCCAGTTTGATGCCCAAGTATTTTATATTGGTCACTCTTTCCAATATTTGGCAGCCACAGTTTATATCTAGTTTTGTGTTACAGTTATTTTTATGAACTACAAGAGTGTGTTTTGATAGGGATGGCTGTGTTTTATTAGTTATAGAAAATGTAATAAATTTTGTTTTATCAGCGTTCATTGTTAAAAGGTTAGCAGATAGTTGTTCTTGAATAGAATTAAATCCGATTTGAGCTTGTGAGAAGGTATCCTCCCAAGTACATCCACTGAATATTATAGCTGCATCATCTGCAAATGCCACTATTTTGCCATTAGGAAAGTGAGTATTTATTATATCATTAAGGTACACCAGAAACAGGGTGGGACCTAACACACTTCCTTGTGGCACTCCATATTCAGTGGAAATAGGGTCACTTATAACACCTAAGATCCTAACTGACTTGCCGGTCGGTCAGATAGCTTTGGAACAGTTTGAGTTGTTCATTACGAATTCCATATGATTCTAATTTGTTAAGTAGTAAAGGTATAGACACGGTGTCAAAAGCCTTCGCTAAATCTAGGAATATTGCTAAGCACTTTCGGCCTGCATCTAGTTCATTAGAGATAAAGTTTGTGAGTTCTGACACCGCATCATTTGTCGATTTACCAGTCCTAAAACCAAATTGGTTAGGAGAAAGTAAGTTGTTATGTTCAAGATAGTTAATAAGCCTTTTGTTGATTAATTTTTCTAATATTTTCGATAAGCAATTTAGCAAGGATATAGGACGATAACTTGATAACATTTTACTGTCTCCACCTTTGTCTAGCGGTATAGTAATTGATTGCTTAAGTTTCTTAGGAAAGGTCGAGGTAGCAAAAGAGAGATTGCATATATGTGTAACCAAAGGTGCAGGGGTAGGGATATTAGATTTTATTATTTTATTAGATATATTGTCCGATGGGACATATAACCAGGATGTGGTGAACTATTGATTTTTAGTGATTTAATTATAGATATGATCTCATTTAAATTTGTGTCTAATAGAACAAATGAGTTTTGCGAGTGAGTTTTTATTTGAGGCGTGAGATTAGTCGGTTGCTGTATAATTTTTTGAGCCAAATTTTTGTCTAGAGTGCTGAAATAATTATTAAATCTGTTTGCAATCTCTTTCGGATCCTTCAATTCATTAGTATTATAATAATTATTATTTGTGTCTTTAGATTTCTTATATTGAGTTAGTTTATTAATTACTTGCCAAGTTTCTTTCATGTTAGTAGAGTAAGCTTTATCAAGTTCTTTTTTTTTCATATTTTCATTTTGAAAAAGTTATTGAGTACAATTAAAAAACATAACGATTTATAATAATTATTCGTATTTATTTCTTTACGGCAAATGAACTAAACAAAGTCAAATTATTTATAATTGACCTTAATCCTTCAAGACCCATAAGAGCACCGGTGATCGCGATAACAATGGAATACAATAGCATTTCCAAGAATCCGCGATCGAAGGATTAAAGGTAAACATGCAATGTTTGGCAACGGAGTAATGAGCAGCTGTGTATTGATTTAACTGTAGTTTTAACAGTTAAATCAATACACAAAGCACGCAGTAGTCAGTCTGTCTGTCGAAAATCAGTAGTCGTGTCATGACAGCTAAAATGTGCCATTCATCTCGTGCAGTACCGCGGCATATTAGCGCCCCGGCCACGCGAGACATATGGACGATTTCGTAATAGGTGACTTGAACTCGTGCTGTATCCATAGTCTAGACTTGGTTGTAAAAGAAAAATATTTTATGTGGCGGTTCATATGACATAAAATTAATGTTATTTCTGTAAGAACCGTGAGAGAGAAAAGACACCTATTGATAGTGAACATCCAGAAATGAGAATATATTATAAAGAGTGTATATTTTCAGTTACAGCATTGTAAATTTTATTTTAAAAATTAATTTTTTCTCACTTTTTTTGGTAAAAAAGTGGGCCCCGTGCGAGTTTCTTACGCCGGTTCTTCTCGCCGGGTTAGTTCCCGAACCGGTGGTAGGCACCAGTAGTATCAACATTCTGAAAGTATTTTTTTTTAAATCTATTCAGAAATAAAACAATTTTTATTTTATTTTATTCATTTTGGATGAGGTTTAAATTTATTTTGACGGTTAAAACTTTACATTACTTACGTTTAAAGTTTTTTTTAAACTTAGAATTTTACTAAGATTTTACCAAATTCTGAAACACTATAATTATTTCCCGTGGTGCTTCCCCTTTTGTTCAAACATTAATGTCATTAAAATTCGGCTGTCTCCCGCTTTGCTTGGGGAGGGAAATTGGATATCTCCTATTCCTCCTACCTTTCCTTTGATTAATTTTCGTTGCGGGTCCCAAGACAGATTTAGTTTGTCCCTCGGGTACCCCTGAGATCATATCAAAGGGTTTTCGTGAGTAGATAGCATTGTTGATCCTGGCGACACGGAAGTAGTGGTGAAAAAATGTGGTGGGCCATTTGCCCTTTAAAAAAAGATGCTGAACATCCAGAACTAAAAATTCTCTTTTGCCTACAATATTACATTTATAAAATCAGTTTTTTCAATAATCTCCTTTTATAAATCTTAGCAAAACAAACGCGAACAATGTAAAAGTAAGCCCGCACTACACATAGATCGTAAAGGTTGCGAGTCGAGCGCGGTTGGCGCGTTTGCACCGCCAGTGTTACCGGGTTGCCGCACACGCGCGAACGTTCGATCATGACAAGTGCACACTTCGCGATTTTTGCCGCCTGCATAGCTTTTGGTAAGAACACACTTACCCCTTATTATATTATTATAAATCACTATAATTACTATTAAGATCTCAAAATAAAAATAATTTTAAAAATGTCACCTCCTAAAATCTATGTTTAGAGGTCACACGCACTAATTTTTGTAACCAGTCCACCGATATAGTTTATATCCATTCTATTTTCAAACGATTCGAGCCTGTTACTTTGATCCTTTGTAAGCCTTGTTAAGTTTAGGATACTTTCGTTGGTTTTTCAGTTAAAAAAACCATTATCAGGAATTTTGATGTTTACAAGACGTATGAAGTTGATGAAGTTGGAAGTATGTATTAAAGCACAAGTTTTATATAATTCAACTTTTTGATATTAAAGCATATGGCAAACATATGCAAGCAATATTTCTTTACTTATAACTTAGCTAACATATTATAAGTTTTAATTATGACACAATATACCAAATATCACACCAAATCAAATGTTATTCAAATACAGGTAGTAATATAATATCCAGATATACCTGTTTTATTTAACACCAAAATGGCCGCAAATTTCTAACAAACTTTGTAATTATCCAACTTGATTGATTAGTCGTTTCCAGTATTTATAACATTAGGTTTTTTCACCTTGAACAACATAATTTTATTGAAAGTATTATTAGTTCTTGCACTAACTAAGGTTGAATCACAAAGAGTAAGTTAAAGTTGAACAACAAAAAGTCCAAAGGAAGTCAAGCAGTGCCCTTGACAAGAACATGTCCAAAATATTAGTTACGTAGGCCCGTATTTTTGGTCAGTACTCAAGATGCATCTCGGTCTCAAGACACGGTTCAGGCTCTGTGATTGGTTGGCTGTCAAAATTTGGACCAATCACAGAGCCGAACCGCGTCTTGAGACCTGGTCGCATCTTAAGTACTGACCAAAAATACGGACCCTAAAGTCCACTTGCAACAATCGGGGTTATTGCTAACCTCTTGTCAATATACATGCATGCCTTCTCTTTCACACGAAGGAAGAGAAAGATAAACATGATATCGATTATTAACTTTAACCCAGACTGGCGCAAATAGTAAAAAGTACTAACACTTTATGGCGCTCTTTTATCCCAGTTGCTTTTAGTGCTCCGTTCCTTATAAAATATGTGAGTGCGAAAAATCAAAATTGATCGAGCAGAACATTAAAAAATAATTCTATTTTCTATTCCTTCCCATTTATTATATTAGTATTTATTTATTATTTTCTGAGTGTAATAATAACTAAGTATTAGAATATTAAGTCGAAAATTATTATTATAAATATTAATTACTAATTATTACATAAATATCCGTTATAGCTTACATTTGTAATAAGATCGACAATAGGCTTTAGCACACATTTTATATAACACCTTCCGGCACACTGACCTTTATTGAACGACTTTGTTAATGGTAATCGGCGGTTTTGAGTGGTTTACAAGTAAATCGTGTCAGTGGTTTCCCAATGACTTTATATAATTCATTAACCACTGACTTGATCTAGTTTAATTAATTTAAATTGGTTTCTGTGTGGTTATACAAATAGAGGTAGCAAAAAAGTTGACTTTAATTCCGTTAAGCACATGTATTAACCCTCATTTTTTGTTGAATTATGAATGCAGTCTTGTTCTAAATGATCTAAAGACTACATTCATATTCACTCAATACGTAATTTTACTGGGATGATACCAGGGCCCCAGTAAGGGCTACTGGCGCCTGTGTGCAAAAAAACAATTTTGGCGCCCCTTTAGACAAAATTGTTGGGTCCTTGGTTTTGGCGCCCCTAAAAATGGCGATTTGGTGACCCTAGAGTATGGCGCCCGTATGCATTGCACACATTGCACATATGGTAGCGGGGGCCCTGAATGATACACAAAATATGCTTAGTAGCGTCTAATTGAAATTTTTTGAACTTGATACAAAAAATTATTTGGAAAAACCTATTTTTGGCTTAATCTTTGCATCCTAATCATTTAATTTTATTCATTCGCGCAGCCAACACGCTGGTGTATGTTTTAAATGACGAAGATACGTCTTGATTATGACTTGATCATATTATGCGATAATAAGAATGACGACTGACAAGCTTATTAGCATATTAATTGATGCTTATCAAGAATCATTTCTGATATAATATTAGCTTTGACGGTTCTTCGGACTCTTATAAAGTTTCACCTACTACTTTTCTAGTTCGATTTTAATAAAATTTTGTAAGTAGGAGTAACTAAATAAGTAATAACTTTTGAGTAGGCGAAAGAAAAGTTTTTAGAATGAATACTTCGTACTACTAAATTATACGTTCTACAGTAAAATTCTACTTCTATTTATCCAATTTAAATAAATGTTATTAAATTCATAAATTACTCGAATATTGGGCTAAAATTATTCACCATTGGCTAACATTGGAAAGGGTATTTGCACAGTATTTGTAACTATTGCAATAACATACCTACAGGACAGTGATTACTATCTATAGATTAACAACCTGTAATTTGAACTAAACTTTGTTAATCGGATGTTAGGCAATAAGTAATATTGTTTTCCTATATGTTTTAGCTGACTGCATGTAGGAATTATATGTTTTTCGAACGCATGTATATTTTTTGGAAATAACTAGGGTCTAAATGGAATATCGGATTTGATTTTGAGAGTTATCATTAGAGTGTTCGTGATAGTGGATCTGTATATCACAGCCAGGTTTATGTTTTTTATCATAATTTTCTTGTCATCAATCCCCAAGCGGCAGCCGCATAACATTTGAAAATACCCACGCTTGAGAACACACAATATATATTATTATGATATTTCAAAAAACATTGCCTTGCAGTGAAAATAACATGTTATTAACCTAACCAAACAATAAAACGTTCAATTTTTATATATTACATTATTAATTATTAATTTAATAGTAGTGTTGGTTTCCCCAGTGCAGTTGGCCAATGCTATTGGAAAGGGGCCGGAACCGTCAAGGCTGTGTTTATATAAATTGTTTAAATTTTACCAACTGCCTAATAGTTTAGCCACAATATAAATATCATATCGTAAGCTAACACAGCCGTGTTCTCAAAATTAAACACACTTAGGGTGGGTTACACCAGAGGCCTTGTTATAGTTACAGATATGGTCAAAGTTAAGGTTATAGACTATAGTTAAGTTTTTCATCTTTATAATTTTTTCCCTAATATTCGTGAACGGCTATCCAAACATTGGATGGATATTGATCACTGCGTTTCTCAATTCCTGACCGGTCATGGAAATTTTAAGGCCAAACTTTACGGATTTAAACTAGTAGCATCACCCATGTGCGAGTGCTCGACCGAAGGCAACATGTTTGAACAAACCGCTCATCATGTTCTCTGGGAGTGCAGTCTCTGGCAGGACGAAAGAACTACTATGCTAAACAACCTATTCTGTACTTCTGGAGTCGCATACTACGGTGATCTCGTGGACAGCGCTAGGAACTTCCGTGCCTTCAAGCGTTTTTGTCACAATTATTATTGGCAACAGTCAAACACAATAAACTCCAATATTAACTTAGCTTTAGCTTAGGAGTCATAATTATTAACCTTATTTCCGTGGTTTAACCCTTAAGTTCTTTGACTTTCGGTCATTGCAACTTTGTGCTGTCTCCCGCTTTTATGGGGAGGGAAATTGGAATCTTCCTACTCCTCCTATTTTCTTTTGATTAATTTCGTTGCGGGTCCCAAGACAGTTTTAGCATATCCCTCGGGCTCCCTGAGATCATATCAAAGGGTTTTCGTGGTTGGATACCGCTGTTGATCCTGGCGACACAGGAGATACAGTGGTGGGAATGTGTGGTGGGCCAAAGCCCGTTTAAAAAAAATATATATATAGTTAAGTTTAAATTTAACTTTGATAGTGACTATAGAATTTGAAAGATTGATGGGAAAAAATGAACTATCCATACAAACTGACAGGAAAAAATATTTTTTTATGGCAACACTGTGAGCTTTATGTCAAATTTAACTTTAACTTTAACCGAGCAAAATTGCACGGTGGTTATCATCAAATATGGCGTCAATTATTGACTTTGACCAGAGATTTGACAGTCCACTTGACATTTTGTCATAGTTAAAGCTATAGTAATTATAGTAAGTTGCTGCAACCGGCCACCCTTAATCCTTCGATCGCGGATTCTTGGAAATCTATTGTTATTCTATTGTTGTCGCGGTCGCCGGTGTCCTTATGGGTGTTGATAGGTTAAATACAGAGACTTTCGTTTTGTTACTGAATTTTGCTACTTAAAATTATCTACATTTACCAAAAAATTATCAATTGTAAGAATCGTAGTACGCATGAAAGGGAAACCTATAGGAATTTGCTGCTGTCTTGGGAGACCTTTAGGAACTGTATATTTTGCTGCTTATGTACAGTTTCTATAGACTGGACAAATATTATGAACTATAAGACATAAATTAACAATCAAGATAATTTCAGTAATTAAACGTTATTACGAAACCAACACACCCTGTATTACTTTCACCGAGTTAAAAGTCAAAGGGCTAAGGTTCAAAACGTTCACTTGAACACTTGAACATTTCCTATTCTTGCAAAGCCAAGCTAACAATAATTGAAGATGTAAGTGGAAGAACCACATACTTAAATTTTATAACATAAGGACAATTACTCATTTTTCCCATATAATTTGAACAAACCAAAACTTATCTACTTCGTCATCTATCTAATGTACTTGGCTACACATAAAATCTACAGTTTTTTTATTTCAAATAATTTTCCAGCCCCTAAACCCTTTTTATTTTACCTGCCAATTTTTTAAATTACCTGGTTCTTCCACTCAAGTCTTCAATTATTGTACCTGAAAGAGTCTCCTTTGGCGAGTTCGTACCACTTTAATTGTTTTGCCAATAGATTTAAAATATAGTTCGTCATCCAATATATTATTTTATAATATATTATAAATAAAAATCGGCCAAGTGCGAGTTGGACTCGCGCACGAAGGGTTCCGTACCATTATAGAGCAAAGATAGTAAAAAATTGTGTTTTTTGTATGGGAGCCCCCTTTAATTATTTATTTTATTTAAATTTTATTATAAATTATTAAAGTATTAATACAGCTGAGTATGTTGTGAACATTTCAGGTGCCTATCTGCTGTCATCATTGATACCGAGCAAAAATGTTTGAAAAATCACGTTTTTTGTATGGGAGCCACCATTAAATATTTAATTTATTTTGTTTTTAGTATTTGTTGTTATAGCGGCAGCAGAAATACATAATCTGTGAAAATTTCAACTCTCTAGCTATTACCGTTCTTGAGTTACAGCCTGGAGACAGACAGACAGACAGACGGACGGACAGACGGACTGGGCTGAGCTGGGTTTTTAATGTGTAATATTGGTAGAATATTAACCATTAGATATTCGTGTTAATGCACAAGTGTAGGAAAGTGATGTAATATCCAGAAACGTGCTATTTTGTGTTCCCTCCAAAACTCCATCGAAAGTTTCAGTAAAGCGTCTACCACTTTACTGAATCGACCGACGTGACTCCTGTGACTGTATTGACTTTTACTTAGACTTTGACTAGACTTTAGACCTGACGATACATGAAAACGATGATGAAACTTATAATAGGAGGAATATGGTTTTCCCGCCATATTCCTTACCTTTTTACCTTGTCTGTGGTACAACATACACATCCTTTGTGTCAAGTTGCCAAAAAAGAAGGAAAAAAAAAAGCCCCATCTGTCAAAATCTCCATTTAACCTATCCACTCTCTAGCGGCCGAATTCGACCGCGTAAGCAATAGATTTCCAAGAAACCGCGATTGAAGGATTAATAACAGTTAAGTAATTAACATTCGCCTCTGAATGCGTCATATATGCCTAATTTTATTAACATTGTTTACAATTATTAAATTAATGAACAGTTCATTATTTAATATCATGACTACGTCTTGTTACGGATATGATTACGATTATACAATTACAGCGAATATCTCTTCCACTTATCTCGCAGCTCTCATTATCGCAATTATAACACAATACAAATATATACAGTAGCATAAGCTCAACCTAAAAATAACAAAACAAATCGCGGGCTTCAAGCCAGAAGGTCGTATAGAAAAAAAAATTAGGAAGAAAATAGATGTCTTTTCAATGTTGGGAGTTTTGGAATACATAGTTATAATACAAAAGATCATTTCCCGTTTTAGAAACCAGATCATACCAATTCATATGCAACGTAATCAAAACCATGCAAATAAGAAGACCTTTTAAAGTTACCTAAAATCAAGCTCAAATTATGTGCGTGTTCTCAATATAAGTCAGTAACTCAGTATAATCAGGGCGAGCGAAGAGAACCCTAGTTTATGCCATAATCTGAACATTTTGTGGTACACTTTACGGAAAAATTATCACGCCTATTGATTTGTGCTTTAACATAGTAATTTATATTTATAAATGTAGATGTGTTATCATCAGTCAGTCAAGCGTGTGACGACGCGTGTCACAAAGCTCGGCTTTTAGCTAGTATATAAAGATAGTCTACTGTATATTACTTACACTGCGATTATAAAGATCAGCCAGTGTAAAAACGGTGCGAATACAAAAGAGTTCAACGCGCGCGCTGCTCACTCATTTACCATGACCGTGGGTTTCATAATGATTTTACTTGTTTAATCATTAATGATTGTTAAATCATCGTTACTGATATTTCATAATGGATAATCAAGGCTTTTTAGATTAGAAGTAGAGAACTAGATTAGTAAAAAAGCAGTTTTTGCTTATTTGTAATATTTTCTGTGTCAATAATTAATGTGGGATATAAAAATAACTAAAACATATTTATATGCATGAGTACAAAACAACTTATTTCAATGGTAACAAAAACCTTAAAAAAACAGCAACTCAAAGAACATGCAATTATCATCAAAATGTTTAATTTATAATCAAAAAAGTTTTCAGTAAGGCATGATTGTAGTAATAAATAAAGTAAGCCCTAGAACAATTTTTTTTTTGATTACTAACAAGCTTATTTTTTGTGAGTAGCTACATTTTGATAAGACGAACAACATTTTTATTTTCGAAAAATCTCGAAAGTGGTAGCTAACAGAGATAGAAAGGATTTCATACTTTGACTTGATGGTCCTAAAGTGTGGATTGTTCTATTTGCAGGACAATGTTACTCTTAAATTATATGACTATTAATCTATCAATATACAAAAAACCAGCTCGGTAGGGTTCCTTTATAGGGTTCTGTAATCAATAAAACTTGATTCCCTACTGAACCCTAAGACGGAACCCTAACAAGCAAATTTTTTGTATATTGATAGGTTAATAGTTATATAAGTTAGTTAGTCCTACAAATAGAACAATCCATATTTTAGGACCATCAAGTCAAAGTATGATATCCTTTCTATCTCTGTTAGCTACCACTTTCGAGATTTTTCGAAAATAAAAATGTTGTTCGTCTTATCAAAATGAAGCTCCACATAAAAATGTTGCTTGTTAGTAATAAAAAAAATATTCTAGGGCTCCCGTACTATTATAAGAATTTGAATTTTCAAAAAATTTTCAGAGAATTGATAACTTTTATAAGATGAGTCATGGCGAACTTTAGTAATGTAATTCAATACATCCACTTAGAGCCTATAACTTGGTGATAAATCGTGAGGATTCGCGGAACATCTGGTTACGCAACCACGACTCTCCTTTTCTTCCGCACTTGTGCAACCTCCTATTTAGTTTGTGCACAAACGTGTACAATACAATAGGAATGCAACATGTTTTACATACTTATGTTATGTTTTGTGTAAAATGTAGGTAATATGTTTCATAGCCCTACACTACATACCAAACCAAAAACAGCAAAGATCATATTTTGGACCTAAAAAAACTAAAACTAATAAGTGATCTTTGAGGAGTTTAAGCTTAAAGATTTAGTGATTTAAAAATTGAATGGTTTTAAAGTTAGCCATCTAATAATAACATTTTAACTTTTAAATATAACTAGATGATTGACTCCGTTGCGCCAAACTCCGATTATCACGCAGGAACCGTACATTTTTTCGGGATCAAAAGTATCCTATGTCCTTTCCCGGGACTCAAAGTATCTCCAACTAAATTTCAGCAAAATCAGTTCAGTGGTTTGGGCATGAAGAGGTAACAGACAGACACACTTCACATTTATAATATTATTTATTTATGTATTATAAGTATGGATATTGCGAATATATAAAAACAATACACTTAATACAATACAATAAATTTCCTAAATGGTGAACTCTTAACATTTTTATTGAAAGCATTTTCATACTCTTTCCTGCACACGTACATGTAGAAATAACCACAAATTATATGACACAAAATGATAATTTCAAAATTCAAGTTAAAGCTTAAATTATTATCCTCGCTTAAGAATGTTTTTTTCCTTGATTCCATCGTAATTTGACTATCCAAAATTTCTGGGAAACCCTGTATACATGACCTATATTGTTTCAAAGCTTTAGCTTTCATTATTAACTCTTAAATTAAGACATGTCATTGGGTCCTCAAAATAATACAGCTAATGATATCCATACTAATATCATAAATGCGAAAGAGTGTTTATCTGTCTGTCTGTCTGTTACCTCTTCACGCCCGAACCGCTGAACCGATTTTGTTGTGGCATGGAGATACTTTAAGTCCCGGAAAAATGGACGGTTACCGCGCGATAAACGAATTTCGGTGCAATGGAGTTACGGACGTCATCTAGTCATATAAAATTGAGCTAAAAGCTACAGCTAATAATAATCGATTCATATTGATCTTTATAATGGTCTTTATAAAAAGCAGCTCCGTGATTTGATAGTTGTTATCATGAAGGCCGCCCGGCGCGCGGCTACTTTCGTTCGCTCTACATGCTCCAACGCCTTGTCACTTACGAAACCTCTACAGTGGTTTTATCAATGGATTATTATTTGCGAAAATTTTACAAATGTCATGATTTACAAAAAATATATGCACAAAAAACGATAAAAATTTCAAGTAGTAAATGAGATGATAAGATCATTATGGCTAAGTATTCTCTAATACAAGTTAAGCTAGCTATTTATCAGAGAAAAAACGTCAAGAACACCTACTTTCGTCGTGGATTTAAAATATATAACCCAACTACCTCATTACTCAATTAAGCATTCATTCTAAATTACTCAGTATAACACTTTCAGTTGCTTAATTGTAAAATTATTAATAATAATAGGTATATTAATTAATAAAACGAGACCAATTTGTAAAAAGTGTCGGCCGTGGAACAACCTTGAATTGAACGTAATGAGCGTGAATTACTTCATATGAACGAAATAAGGGTGTACGCACACAATATGTGTATCTGTTGCGACACAAAAATTAAAATCTTTTTAAATTTTATAAATTCCAAGGAACATAATGACATTAATTGCAATCGTTCAAAATATGTTACCAAAGAGATTTCAACTACGAATGGTTACCTAAAGATTATGTAGATGTTTCTTGACATGCTTATTTTTACACATTTGTAGCCAAAGAATATAATATATCTACAATATGAGGTTAGTGAAAATGTTATAAAATAGATGACTTGATTAACTGATAGCTAATAAAAATAATATCACTCTCCAACACATATACCATTGGATATATCAGCAAGCTCATACTTTGTCACAGTATTAACTAAAAATAACAATGCAAAAATTTACTACTTACAATTCGATATTTTATTTCATCAAAACATTACCTTCTTTACACAGCTGATGTATCAAAAGCTAACTGACGATTCACCATGATTCCTCAGTAGTAAATACCAGATAAGGTTCGTTGTTCCGGTTTAGGCGTAATACACCATGGCGCAGAGTCGCAGCGTATTAACCGGTAATTAGGTGTAACCCTAATAGAAAGTAAAAGTGTATGGGCGATGTCGTGAGTATGTTGCATCATACAGCTGTAGTCATCAGCATCAACGTAACCCGGTTATTCTATTCATAGTGTTTGTATTGGCGAACTTTGCATACTCTGAAGTACGTGAGACGTGAGTGTGCAAATTCTTTAATGAAAATGAGAAAGTGTTTGTGTTTGTCTGTCTGTTACCTTTCCACGCATAAACCACTGAAACAATTTTGATGAAAATTGTTTTGCAGGCTTTTAGTCCCGGGAAAGGACAAAGGGCAGGTATTATTACGATAAAATGTACGGTTCCAGCGCGATAAACGAATTTTGGAGCAACGGAGTTGCGGGTGTCATCTAGTATAATTCATGCTTTAAGCGAGGCAATCTTGTATATTTTAACACAATTTTCTTGATAACGGCTGAAATTATTGTCATAAAATTGAATGTAGGAATTTTTGGGTCAAACAATGTATTTAAAAATAAAATGTATTTTTCCGAGAAACTAGGGCATTTTAGTTACTTTTGTTTTTAAGTATACACTTTAAGCCATGCTCGGTTTTTAGTAGTGTTAAAACAATAATTTTCATTAATATTTTATCATATCCTTGTGGAATGTCCAAAATGGCAAATAAACATTCCTTTGATTACTATCTAATAATCCTATATCGAGTCACATTCATCTGAGTTTTTGTGTACATTTTTTGTTCCAATTCCAACTAGGTTTATTTGTACAAACTTAAGCATACAATATTACATAAATTTAAAACACAATTACTATAAAAATACAACTATATACTTAATAAATAAACACTGTTAGTAAAAACTTACATCTAAATCGGAGGCTGCGAGCAAAGTACCAATTAGGCTGGCAGGATTACCTCGTTGTATGGCTAAACTAATTCGTTGGCCGAGGTAAGCGCCAGCCCTGGGGTCATTGGATTTGTCGACCAGTTTTTTAGAGAGGTCTTTGAAAAGGGCTTTTGCGCCAGGACCCAAGGTTTCAACACCAAAAGGCAGAAATATGAACTATATAATATAAACTTTAATACTTTATAATTCCAACTTAACTATATTAATTATTCCAATTAATTGGAATATATTCCAACTTAACTAAATTAATTAGGACTTAAAATAATGAGGCAAAAATTTTAATCATCAGTATTTGGAAAATCCGGAAAATTAATGAAAAACTTGCTATGTTGATTCATTCAACTCGTCATGCATATTAACATAACTGGTATTGCATTTAAACGCATTTCATTCATATCACATATCAATGATGAATTCATAATATTTTTTCATAGTTAAAATTGTAGTAATAGGAAATATTACGCAAAGGTTTGAGCATAAGGCGCTAATAGTATATACGACAAAAATCCGATATGTTAAAGCGCATCACACACGACGAAGATAATATCATATTTTATCTTAAGATGCCCAAATATAAAATATTATAGTATCTTAAGCTATCACACACGGCTAAGATACGATAATATTAAAAATCTGTTCATTTCCTTACGAGTCTGCGTTGGTGCCACACGTATTCCTTGTTAGAGTTCTATATACAGGGTGATTGACTATGAGTGATAACTGATACTGCCTTACTTCTTGATTTGTTAGACAACTCCTCAGACGATGATTCTAATATAGAATGTGAAATGCAGATTGCAGTAGCACATTCCAAAAGGAGAAACATTTGGATAGAGCCTCACATAAAAAAGAGAAAAACCTGCGGCGAATTTAACCTTTATCAATATATTCTGTCAACGAAGAAGTTTCAGGAGTATTTCAGAAATTCAAGAGAAACATTCATTTCGATTCATGAGCTTTTTAAGCTAGCAATAAATTATAAGCCAATTTTATTTAAAATTAACCGAAATGTTACTTTTTCCCTCAAAAAGTTATTTTTCGAATGAGACTTGAGAGTATGTAACTTTCTAACATACAGCACTAGCAACACTGCATCCACTAGTGCGTCCGATCACCGATGAGCCCGCTGCCCGACACAAAAACACCCTGTATTCATAAAGATGTATATATTTCGCATCTTAAGATAACATATTAAGATACGAAATATATATTTCCATATCGCTCGGTATCTTAAGATACAAAATATAAAATATAAATTAACTTCGTCGTGTGTGATGGTTCATAGGATTTGTATGGTGAGCGATATTCTAAAATATGCTCTAAGATAATATATATTTTATATTGTGGCGGTACCCACAATTCGCGCGAATTGTGGGTACCGCCGCAATATTATCTTCACCGTCTGTGATGCGCTTAAACACGTTACAACTGTGTCACAGTTTTAACTAGTACAGCTCCCAACGCTAACTACTGAATTTGTATTGAAGTTAACATAAACAGGGTCTAATTATATATATATATATATATATATATATATATATATATATATATATATATATATATATATATATATATATATATATATATATATATTTTTTTTTTTTTTTTTGGTAATTGCCTATATGCTGGTGCTGCCTAGTGTTAAACATTGCAGTAATATAACCTACTGAAGATTGCATTTTTTTAATGTTTTAAATTACTCAAAGATTTTATTTCTTACATTTTTTTTATTCCAACGTTTCGGCAATTTTCCCGCTGCCGTGGTCACGGGTGGACTGAGGTGACAGATTGAAATTGCGAAGTTATTTTAAACTACCCGAAGATTTATCAATTTTATCATTTGCGTTCCTGTTTACGCAGATAGCAGATGCTGATTTTATATTGATCCATGTCCAACTTTAGCAAGTTGGATATTTTACGGACATAAATTTATTCGATCAAAATTCCACATTTCCATACTTACAAAAAATCTTGCATATTAGGACATTGTGTCATAGGGAATCATTTCATTTATTGATATAATAAAACCCATACTACTCCACTTAAAATAACAATAATTTTATTATCTACAACCCAACATAAAGATTAAAGACGTTCACCAAACTAGTTCATTATGATTGTAAAAATGTTAGTTGTTAATTTATTGATGAACTGGACTCAAGCGAAGTTTTTTGGACGACGTAAAAAAATAATTGTACAAGTTTAGGCCAAGTTGCGATATTGATTAAATAACGCTAAAGATGTTATGAATGAAACATTTACGTAACTAGTTAATTTTCTAAGGAGGTTTGAGTAGATATAATAATAATTCACATACGAAGATATAATAAGTTATACAATTAGCAAAAGATTCGTTTTCTTCTTCAACACAAATAATAGGCAATTATTGCGTTATTAAGATATAAATTGATGACAGGTAACATAATATGAGTACTAATGAGAGATCACAATGTAAAAAATGTTTAAAAGAATAATATAGTAGCCCAAAGCATTTCAAGCTTGATAAGTTCCTAGCCATAATTAAAAGTAGGAAGGAGTTTTCCTCGTACGAGAAAAATAGCTGTAGAAAAAGTTTTTATGGACACGAGATTCGATGTCATTACACTCAAATTATTTATTGCGCCGTGCACACGCATTTTACAAACGTCTTGTTATCAATTGTTCACAATTTTGCCGTTACGGTATAGAAATTTCTGGAATTACTGTGTACTTTTGTTTGCTTCTAGACAACTTTTATGTTTGAATGCCAAAAAACTCTAGTTTAGCAGAAGAAGGATTATTATTATTGTCGAGTATGTACGTTTATGTTTTGGCACTTTATAAGCATTAGACTTTAGACCTTATAGTCTTTCAAATTGTTTATTAAGGTGGTTCGTTTCCAATACAAAAAAAAACAATCGACATTAATTAGCTAATTTCATACTATTACTACATAAATTTATATGCACATCTATTTATTTTGCAATACCATTCCCGCGAAATATAATTAAAATACTTTATTTCGCACAGAAGTCACATTTTTATTGATTTTTTTCTACGAATAATAAAAAGTAAGGAAACGTAACTCCCATACTATTACCGTTTAAAATTTGGTTCCTTTCGAACTGTTATATGTAACGTCAGCCTTTATACCGCTCAAGGCCACCTAAATATTGTAAATGTATTGAAATGTGTACCTAAGATACACTTTTTTGTCAAGTATTTTGGAGCATGTTTTTTGACGGAGTTACTCTATGAAAAAATCAATAAAAATGTGACTTCTGTGTGAAATAAAGTATTTCAATTATATTTCGCGGGAATGGTATTGCAAAATAAATAGATGTGCATATAAATTTATGTTGTAATAGTATGAAATTAGCTAATTAATGTCGATTGTTTTTTTGTATGGGAAACGAACCACCTTAAGCACTCATAATAATATTAGTATAAAGTAGGCAGAGTGCATCACGTCGTCTAATCCCATGCTAAGTTAATTTGTGTTATTGCATAATATTTGATTTGTCTAGGTATAAAAGTGATATTGATTATGAATCAACTCAGTTGTTCAGTTAATAATAATTAGTTAGTTTTATTGCCCTCAAATTGTTTTAAACAACAACAATTTACCAATTTTTTAATTATGTGCATTTAGATTTTCACTACAATAACGGTTTAACCTAGAACATCGCACGCTTGGTTTGGCAGATTGCTGGCCAATTGGCCATCGTAGCTTGTACTCGTAACTATGAACCAACTTCACACATGACTTAGGTATTGCGTATGAACGTTAAATTATAGCTAATTAAAAATGTAGTTTGACCTGACAATTTCTTTATTACTTTGTTGGCAATTTGTTTTTATTTATAGTTAGATATACAGGAAGTAACAAAATTAAGTGATAAAACTTTAGTGTGTGTATATGGGTCCCCTATATAGAGTTCGCTGTGAAAGAAGCAGCCCTGAAAGAGAAACTTTTTTCACCTTTGCACGGAAAAATTCATGACGACGCTATACAAATCACAAAAAATTGCTCTTTTCGCGCTGCTACTTTCACAGTACTCTATATAAGGGACACGTACACACCCTAAGGGATTACCACTTAGTTTTGTTACACCCTGTATATTGTACAATATTATGATGATGATGAATTATTATAATGTTTTGTCTCGCATTGCAGTCTTAATTTTGAGTTTCTTCTTCAAACTCTTAATCAAATTGAAGTTTAATCTTCATTAAATGTCTCTACGGCGTATGGGTACGGCCATTAGACCACATAAATTGCAAATTCTTACGAAAAAAAACTTTATGTTTCAGCTCATGCAGGCATCCTCCTCACTCACGGCCCAGGCTGCCCGGAGCAACATGGCATACAGGTACAAACCTTATCAACTTTATTAGTTGTATGAGACCTTATAAAAATCTGGCAACGCAAGGTGTTGCTGCGGCTCACGAAAAAGACGGAACATATGCTGCATGCCCTGTGTCATGGCAGTATAGTTTATTCACTTTGGTTTATCCTGCTTCGCGTTATAGTATGTTAGCGCAACAGCATGAGTGCTGAAAATAAACTCAAAGTACCGCAAATACTACTGAACTAACGGTACTTATAGTAGCCCCGGATTTATAAATAGGCAGCAGCGTCCTAGGAGGCGGCAGCATCCATAAGGGGCCGACATATTTCGTACCTGGGGCGGCGGAAATAAAATGGCCAACACTCATAAAAATACAAATTCGGCACTGACTAGTACTAAGCTTTTAAGTAGTTTAAACATCTCATCTCAATTTAATATGTAATTACTAGACTTTTAGTAGTTCAAATAGCTCATCTCAATGTACCTTTTCTCATAAAGTTTACTTTTTTTTTCAGACGTACGCTCACCCTGAGAACTGCGATCAGTTCTTCCTCTGCACGAATGGTACGCTGACGGTGGAGACGTGTGAGAACGGCCTTCTGTTCGACGGCAAAGGCGCCGTCCACAACCACTGCAACTACAACTGGGCTGTCGAGTGTGGGGAGAGGAAGGCTGACTGTAAGTTGATAGCTTAATAGTGAAGAGAGCTTGAGGAGGAGGGGGTTATAAGGGCCAGTGCTTTAAACCAAAGTACAAATTGTAACTCCTTTGGTGTTGTAAATGTCCAGAATATATGCTGCGCATGGGCAAAGTGCCTTCTATCATGCAGTTTACTTGCTTGTTGCTTGGCCTAATTGATAAAATCACAATACCCTATAAAACTTCATATTTGTCTTAGGTGGTCAAATATGCCGCTTTTGAAGTGAAAATTTCTTTAGCGGCGTTAAGCACTTTTGTGGGATGGGTAAAAACTGTGAAACTCGCGTCAGATTCTCGTGCTGATCGAAAAACCTTGGAAAAACCGTAAGACGGTTGGAGAGTAGTGTTTTGTGTCGAACTCGAACTCGAACTCGAACTCGAACTCGAATTGATTGTAAGGGTGTAAATCGATTTTCATAAAAAATGGGTTAAAAGTTTAATCGATTTTTAATTAATCGAAGGGTTTCGATTAATTAAAAAAAATCGATTTTTTGCACAAAAAATGCACAACGTTAATAATCAAGTTTTCACTTCTGCGGCACTCCCGGAGTGCAACCCGTCTTTTTTTTTATTAAATAAGGGGGCAAACGAGCAAACGGGTCACCTGATGGTAAGCAACTACCGTCGCCCATGGACACTCCCAACATCAGAAGAGCTGCAGGCGCGTTGCCGGCCTTTTAAGAAGGAATACGCTCTCTTCTTGAAGGTTTGCAGGTCGTATAGGTCCGGAAATACTGATGGTGACAGTTCGTTCCAGAGCTTTACAGTACGCGGCAGAAAGTAACGCGAAAACGCACGGTGGAAGACTACCACTCATCAAGGTGATGAGGATGGTATGTTTCTCGCGTGGGACGATGGCGAAAAGTTGCAGGTGGTATGATTCCGAACAATTGGTTTTATGATGTTGTAATTTATACGCCTAAAATGTAACGCTTATTATAATATGTCTACTGTAGTGTCACCAATCAGGAATGTATAGCTTTTTTAACCAAACCATCTGAAATTCTAGTAACCCCCTACTCGACTCCCGGTTGCGAGTACCTGTTCGGCATCTATCCTGACAGCGCCGAGTGTTCCACCAGCTACATCAAGTGCGCCTTCGGCGTGCCGGAGCAGCAGCCCTGCGAGCCCGGCCTGGTCTACGACGAGAGGATCCACGGCTGCAACTGGCCCGACCAGCTTATACCCTTCTGCAATCCGGAAGGTATAAAATAAGCAAAAAGCATGGGAATTCCTTAACAGATTTACTAGCTATAGTATATCAAGTGCACGTTCGGCGTGCCGGAGCAGCAGCCCTGCGAGTCCGGCTGGCCCAACTGGCCCGACTAGCTTATACCCTTCTGCAACCCTAAAAGTATTGAGGACAGATGATTAATTAACTAGTTTAAGAGAATGGTTTCTCAGTTGCATCAAGTTCCTTTTGAGCTTACCCGGACCAATGCAGGCCGAGACTCGAGGCCGAGCACTTTGCTCAAGTTTAGTCAACGATATAAAGACTCGACTTCTATAATATTATAATAATGTGCCGTCATCACAAACAAAGAATATGGGTTTCCATATTCTTTGTTTGTGATGACGGCTTTATATAATCTTTCATTAATCCCTCGATCACCAATTCCAGGAAATCTTTTGTTGTCGCGGCCTGAGGGATTAATTCTATTTGATATTAATAAGTATTTTAACTTTTCCAGCTGTCATCGGATTCAAGTGCCCCACCAAGGTGCCGGCCAACACCCAGTCCGCCAAGTTCTGGCCGTTCCCCCGCTTCCCTGTCCCTGGTGACTGTCACCGGCTGATCACCTGCGTGGAGGGCAACCCTCGCCTCATCACCTGCGGAGAAGGCAAGGTCTTCGATGACCAGAACCTGACATGCGAAGATCCTGAGCTGGTACCCCACTGTGCGCATTGAGAGAGTTAGAGAGTTTGAAAAACGAAAACCAATAATAGTAATGAAGAGAATATACTGAATATAATATTAAATTTTGTGCAGTGTACTGCAATTATATTGTTGAATATGATATTAAATATTCTACTGTACAGTGTACAAGATCATAAATATATTTTAAGATCCTTTAGTTTGCGACGACCAGCTTATTACCATTTCAATGTCGCGTATATTAACTCTGCAGTGAACAGATTAAAAATTAAATTTCATTCACCTTGTAAATTGAATTGTTGCTGGTCAGCAAATGAAGTAATATAAAAATTTGTTTTTTTTTAATCATATTTTATCAGCCTTTTATGCTTACTTCGAATTCCGGTTATTGGTTTTCGTTTTGTGATGTTTTGTGTTTTTTATACTTCTGTGTAATTTCCACCGAAACACTTTATTTATTGAGTCAAAATATATTTTCAAGTTTACTTATTGTTACCTAAAAATACTGCGTACAAAAATATTGTAGATTTTTCATATTACCAAAATGTTGGATACTTTTGCCTTTCATATTACGGTCTACCAAATAAATATAAAAAATTGCGTGATATTAGTTACCATAGACGTATAACTACCATATTGTATATATTTTTACAAACCAGTGTAAATAAAATAAAAATGTAAATAGAAAATTTATATACGAAAATAATAAAATATTTTAAAAACTATGTTTTTTGTTTTTACTGTTATATATCCATATATTATATTATATACCTCACACTAATGAACGTTTAATTCTATACTAGCTATTTGACCGAGATTTGCTCGGTATTCGATAAAACACGAATAAAATGACATTTTCAATGACAATATATATATATATATATATGTTCATTAGTGTGAGGTATATAATATAATATATGGATATATAACATAATATAACATATACATATAACATATTATATATATATATATATATATATATATATATATATATATATATATATATATATATATATATATATATATATATATATATATATATATATATATATATATATATATATATATATATATATATATATATAATATGTTATATGTATATGTTATATTATGTTATATATCCATATATTATATTATATACCTCACACTAATGAACGTTTAATTCTATACTAGCTATTTGCTAGCTATTTGAATTTGATTATATATATACAAGAATTGCTCGTTTAAAGATATAACATTTGTAAAGGATAGGTACATTATATAATTAAACTAATAGCTGCAGGTGGTCACATAGGTCTTCCTTTCCAGATGTTACACTTTAAATCACCACCATAAAAAGTTCCATAGCTCCTAGCCTCCTCGTTTTCTTTATAGAAGCGTCGATCAAAATAAATGGGACTAACATCACATTAGTCGAATGTCTTCATAATACTATTATCGAATGTTTAAGTCAATTCCATAGCAAATCTATGGAATTGACATAAACATGGAGATTTTATAAAGAAAACGTGTTACTATAACTCAGTTCTATTACAAATTATAACGTCTGCATCGATTTTTTTTTTGAAAGGTTCACAAACTGGCTGTATCACTAAAACAATTTTATAAAATAATGCAGTAAGTAGAACTGAGTGTACATTGTACAACCTTTTACAGTGAACACAGCATGCAATATAAATTACGCTCTTACAAAAAATATTTTAAGAAGTTTTTGGTAGGTAAGCACAATAGTTATATGGAACAGGGATGTAACGGAGGTGACTATATCGGAACCGAAGTCGGAGTCGGAGTTTTCAAATTTGACTTATCGGAATCGGAACCGGAGTCGGAACCGAAGTCGGAGGTAGAGTCAAAAGTGGTTGCAGGAGAGAGGTCTGTTTTTAAGGACCAATAAAACATGATTAAGTCATAATTAACAAGTGAAAAAAATAATAGACGAAAGAACGCACATAGCAGGGGTCGGGAGGGTTTCTCGCGCGACATAATTATATAGTATGAACACAGTCTATGGTATGAACCTGTGACGTATGAACCTGTTTAGGGCCTTATCACACTGGCGATTAGCGAGCGATTTGAAAGCGACGCGACTGCGCAGCGCACACGCCGCGACAGCGCAGCGTAGTCGCGGCGGCGGCGTGGCGTGGACGCCATTTTGTACACTCGTATTTTGTATACTCCCTAGACAAGTGTGCAAAATGGCGTCCACGCCACGCCGCGACGACGCTGCGCTGTCGCGGCGTGTGCGCTGCGCAGTCGCGTCACTTTCAAATCGCTCGCTAATCGCCAGTGTGATAAGGCCCTTATTACCGTTGACGCTGGCCGCCGCGCCGCCGCGCGCCGCTTTGTTCTGCTTCGACTTCCGATTAACCTCCGATTTGAAAGTATCGGAGGCGAAGTCGGTACCGAAGGTGTAATTTTAACCGGAGGTTCTGACTTATCGGAGCCGAAGTCGAAGATTCGTAACATCCCTGGTATGGAATATAACAGTTACATAAAAAGAAACTCAACATGATCAAATAATATAATACTTCCCATACCGACATAAGTGATATTGACCGTTACCTAGACTCTAGACCACTGGTTCCCAGCCAGTGGTCCGTGGACCATCAGTGTTACGCAGAAGCGCATCAAATGATTTTAAATATAGCTTTGAGTAGCAACAAAGTAGCAACGTTAGTTAACTTAGGATGCCGACCTCTTGAAGATGAAAAAACCTCAAAAAACACAACAATTATAAAATACCAACATTTTCTTTTTATGTAATTTCCTGTTGAGTTTTTATTTCCTGCGTTAAGTGGTACCTGTAAACTAGTAAAATATAAAAGTGGTCCCTGACAAGAATAGGTTGGTAGCCCCTGGTCTAGACCATGGATGTGTTATCCGTACCACAGTTCTGTTATAAAAGTCATAGGAATAGATAAGATGAGACGATGAAAGAACTTGGAATAAAAATTGGCAACAACGCAAGAAATATCTTGCTCGTTGCTCTATATATATTCTACTCTCACAGTTTATAGTATTGCAGACTTTAACATTAAAACGTTTTAACGAAACCTTTTGATAACAAGGGCCTGTAATTTATCGGATCAGCATGGTTCCAAAAAGTGTAGATAAAATAAATCCAGATAAAATTGCAGATTTTAGTGAAAAATCCATTATTTTATTACTACAATCTGTCAGTATATCTATTTTTATGTGATTGTAGTATTTTCGGCTAAAGGGTGTGCATTGACGGAACGGCCGCTTTGAAACATCCAAAAGTATTGTAGAGGTACATTGCATTTCATATACAAAATAACCTAAATATACAAAATAGCATTGCATTTCATATCCAAAAGTATTGTAGAGGTACATTGCATCTCATATACAAAATAGCCGGCTTTCATCCAAATGAGCGTGCATATTATATTTTACGAACGTTTAATATAATAATAATTAATATATATTTAATACTTTTTTATTATATCATACACATATTTAACCCATCAGTCGTGGCAAAACGAGACACAATAGCTTTTTCATTGTTATCGCGGCCGGATGTGGCCGCTTGGGGCTTCATGAATTAATACACATTCAGACCCGGGAACATTGAAAACCCCCGGCTTGAGCTACCAACGCGCTCACCACTGAGCCACAGAGGTCGTAGTTTATGTTTTACCCTTGCTCTTTCATACACTACTATTAACCAGTTATAATATTAGGTAGGGTAAAACAATTCGGTGTGCATCCGTTGTCTGATTGCCATAACACAAGTTTTTAATTAGCATGGGATTAGACGATGTGACGTACGCTGCCTAGTTTATACTATTTTTTGCCTAATAAAGAATTTAATTTGAATTGATTTTCCTGTGACACCGGTTATGTAACCGAAGGTAAAATAAAACCAAATGCTACTAAAGTACAAAATATTTATTATCCTATCTAAGTAAATGCTCTATTCCTCCACTTCGGCTTGCTTGCCCTTGACTGGGCGCATGGGCTTGCGGCGTGAGGGCGAGCCGGCGGGCTTCGGCTTCGGCGTGGGCGGGTTCTCCAGGGCGTCCAGCTCCGCGTCAGTCAGCTGACCCTTGTACCAGTCGGCGCTGGAAAAAAACGGAGTGTTTAGTTTCCCATTCGGTAGTATTGAAAGCGAAGTAAGATATCAAAAATCTAAGAGTTTTGATATAACGTACCGCTAAGACTTCAGTTTTGAAATCAGCGGGAAACGAGGCGGGATCGGTGGCGGCTCGTTTCGCTTCTATGGGCTATCTTACCTAGTTAGGCGTTGATATGATAATATGAGTGACGATCGTTCAATCGACGTTCGGCTGAGTCATTCAATTGAATGGTGTCATTCAATGAATGCGCTAGTCATTCAATCGAATCGTAAATTAAACCAGATGACTGCGACATATATTATGATATATGGACATTGGATAGGCCTCGAAAACCGAGCGGCCCGCGGCGTATTAGACGGCATATCCATATAAATTTAAACATTGGAACTCGCCGGCGCCGCTCCCGCCCTGCTGTCCGCTGATTTCGAGACTAACCCCTTAGTGTCACGGCGCTTGTGATGCTATATGGCATCCTATATATGATAAGTTTGATTATTTTGTGATATCCAACATTTTTATAATTTCAACCTTTCCGGCGCTATCGAAAACAGTGAACGCAACATATTGTAATACGGCTAAGCACATGGGTTTGTTTGAGGAAGCAGTGAGCATCTAAAGTCGCAAAGAAGTTACTGGTCAGGTGTCGGTATTTTGGGCAGCCTAATTTAATACCTCTAGGTCTGGTGATAAATATAGGTGATCCATAATAATCCATTCAGTAAATTACCGCTAGTAATGTGACCTTGAAAAAGGTCTTGTGCAGTGTTCCTCTATTTTCGGGGGTATAAATGAAGCTCACCATTCAGGCACCTTCCTCGCCCACTCGCACTTCTTGCTCACATCGTCGAAGGCCTGTCCGAGCTTGCAGCCGGACCGGCGCGGCGTGTTGCCATTGATGCACACGTAGAAGAACTGGCAATCGTCCGGGTCGGCGTACCGCGGGTGCGTCAGCCCGAACGTTTCGTTGACAGCGGGGCAGTCGAATGCAAAGACGTCTAAGAAGAAGATAAGAGTTATTATAGCTCAGAGACCTTAGGCATTCCATTGGCCTAAATTACACGGTCAATATTATAACGATTCTAGTATCACGGGATTCACAAATAGTACTGCGATACTGCGATTCGGCCTATTACACCATCAATATTGTCACGGAATCGTGATAATATTGATGCGTGTAATACCTGCCATTCTGGTGTGGAATACGGTGGTTACCTTACACATCATGTTATATTAAAAAAGCCTGATCTCATATTTTTTGGACAGCAAGTCAAACTTTACACAGCGATAAATAATTTCAAATTATTATAGTCAATGAGTTAGTAATGTGGCGTACATAATTTGCCTATTTTGTTCATAAAGGTACAAGTTGGAAGCCGGCTACATGAAGCGGCAGCAGACGATGTGTCATCGCGACACTACTGGTTTCTATGTATTTCTATGAATAAGTGTCGCTAGCTTCGTGCCGCTAGCTGCGGAGGGTATTTCATAGAAACACATACAAGCCAGAAGTGTCGCTGCGACACGTCGTCTGCGGTTGCTTCGTGTCGCCCGCTGCCAACCGGCACCTTTATTCTCAACTTTTATGTCTTGTGTACTATACACGTACGTTACGCGCAATACCAAAGTCCACTTACCAGCTGCGCCACAGCCCTTCTTCTTCGCCTCATCAGGCCAGGTGCAGATGCCGGTCTTCTCGTTGTAGACCAGGCCGTCGGGGCACGTGATCATGTTGTACTTGCCGTCCACGCAGTAGTAGAAGATCTTGCACTCCTTAGGGTCGTCGTGCGAGAAGTACCCGTTTTGGCGCGGGCAGTTCAGGGATGGAATTGGGGTTTCTGTGGAAAATTGTTATTTGTTAACGAAATAATATAATATAATAATAATATTATAATATAATAATAATAATATCTATGGACGCTTCACACCACGTCCGTCTGGCCCCGTGCTAAGTACCTAAAGGACTTGTGTTACAGGTACAAGACAACGGAAATATATTTAATACTTTTATACTATACAATATACATATATTTAAGATTTTTATAACATCATACACATATTTAATACACATCCAGACCCGGGAACATTGGAAATTTTTTGTTCCGTCGGTGGGATTCGAACCCGCGACCTCCGGCTTGAGCTACCAACGCGCTCACCACTGAGCCACAGAGGTCGTCAAATGAATCTGGCACATATAGGAGAAGAGTTTTTGGATGAACATAATATAGTCTCTGAGTCTCAGCAACTAACAATCCATACTATTATTATGAATGTGAAAGTCTGTCTGTCTGTCTGTCTGTTACCTCTTCACGCCCAAACCGCTGAACCGATTTTGTTGGGTATGGAGATAATTTGAGTCCCGGGATACTTTTTATCCCGGAAAAATGCAACGGAGTCGCGGGTGTCATCTAATCCTTTATAAATCTGTAGCTTTTGCATAGACATTAAAAACCATCCACCTATTCTCTCAAGGTCACAAATTACAAGTTAGTTTATCTTAATAGGACTTAGATATTTTAGTGTTTCGAGAAGTAAATTTGTTATGGAAATACTATTAATGTTTTACCTTTCTTTATTAGATACCAAAAATATTTTAAATTTTATAAATACTAAAAATTATGGATGCTCTTAATAGAATTAACTTAGTTTACTTATTGGTACATACATAATAGCTACCGGGAAACAATCGGCTTCCAAGATTTTCTTAACAATTTCCCTGTTAATTAACCCTTTAATACTATGAAAATGCTTCATCATAAAAAAACCCTACATATACATTTCCTTAACAAAAACTCGCAATTACTCAATGAAATGCAACAATAAAAGTATGCACGTTGCATATTGAGGCACACTATTACAATAAATTGTGCGCCAAGGCCGCCCCTTGGAATTGGAAAGTTGTTCGGCGGCAACCTTTGCCATTATAGATGAGACCAGTCACCACGTGGTGTACGTGTGATCTAACCTTTTGTCATTTATATGATCTAAAGACACATATAACTTGAGAAATCTTTGAGTAAGAATAAAGATGTATTTCTAAGATGTGAATAAGAAAATATAAATCCTTTCTTAAAAAAAAGTGTTAATAAGGAATCATTTTTCGAAGTACTTATGTTAATGCATACAAGTTTTTAATTGCATGCAAATCTATTTAGCCTTTATTGGTTAATATTTTTAGACCTTTGCAAAATATAGGTAGCCATTACACTTTTCCATTGCAGTCTCTATTTTTCTTCTATTTTCTAATATCTAACCTTCAAAATACTTCTATTTCATAATCCGGGCCTACAGCCGAGACGTTTTCTCTATCGCTGATCAAAATATATAGAATTGAAATTAGACGAGTCGAACGTCAACGTCATATTAACGAACACTTAATGTGCTCACTCACTCCCCTCACCGCGAGCATTCACTAGTAATGTAACATTATAGATAAGTTTTTGAGCATTACATTACACGTGTAATGTAACATTTGACTTTGAGCATTCCATAGCTAGTTGATGTTAAAAGATTATATCAAAATATTACACTGTATCATAATAAGGTGCGCATTGTAATTCTCGACTCTGTAACGTTACATTATAAGCGAACGCTCCCGGTGGAACACCTTTATGTCTATTCCATACATTTAGATCAGCAATTCTTTATGTAAGCGATAAAGTAAAAGTCTTGGCTAAAGTGCCAGCTATATTACTCTAACTACTTACGCAGTTTAGGTCTCTGCGAGCAGTCGATGTTGAAGGGTAGGTCACACTTCTCCTCCTGCGGGCTATAGTCGTTGAACACCATGCCGTCTGGGCATAGCTTCTCTATGATCTGACCATTCCTGGAATGAATAGGATAGTGACATTAGTGAGGGAGAGGAAAAAGAGAGAGAAGTCAGTCAGATTATGCTAACTAAAATATAAATAAGAATTTTCTTGCAAAAACTTCGAAACGGATATATTCAAGTTCTTGATAAACACACAGGGGTTTTTCCGATAAATGATTTGTTTATATGTAAAGTGTAAGTTAATACTTTATGCGGGTACACCGTACGCTATAGGTATTGTACCTACTGCATATTGTGCACCGAAAACTTCTCTTAAATATGTATAAAGATCGGACAGATGCGTTTAGAAATACGACATTAAGAGATTATACCGTCCTCGTTTGGAGTAAAATTTATAAACGGGTCTCTTGTTCATTTGCTCGTTTAAAATTTCAATAATTATTAAGACTTTTAGTACCCAGTAGCTATCCATACCAATATTATTAATGCGAAAGTGTGTCTGTCTGTCTGTTACCTCTACACGCACAACCTGCTGAGATGATTTTGTTGAAATTTGACATGGAAATACTTTGAATCCTGGGAAAGGACAAGGATACTTTGTGTCCCGGAAAATGTACGGTTCCCGCGCAATAAACAAGTTTTGGCGCAACAAAGATACGGGCGTCTTATAGTTGGCTATAATTGTAGTATTAGATACTTAAATTTAGTCCATAACATGTACGGAATGCCAACCTTGTGTTAATACCTAGGTTTAGTCACTTGTAATGAGTAACTGAACCTAAAGTAGGCTCCCTCTCAAGGTTACGGTCAGCCCAAGCAGCCATTTACATTTCAGGTCTAGGTGGAAGATCTAGTTATTGCCTTAAATAGATGAGATGAGATTTACTTAGAAATCTCTTAAAAACATCCACAAAAATGTACGGTTAAAGACAAAGTTTTTAAAGTACTTTACCTTTTTAATATGTTCTCTTTTCTTAGATCTTATATTTACAAAGCTTAAAAGGTAAATACTAAAACGGTACTCGGTTAATGACCCCACATGACAAATGAAAAATATTGCTTTTTGGACTCCTTAAAAGGCGTACACAATTCATCATAATTCATAACAAAAGAACTGTGTTTGTTTTGTCGTTTACAGAATTAGTCATCATGATCTGCCTGGTTTCTTACAGGTTCTCTATAAAAACTCTCTTTATATAACGGAAAATTGTGACTTATATTATAACTCTAGAAATAGCTGTCAGCTTCAACCAAGTACCTTTAACGGATCTAAATACTAAACCAAATTCTATCAAAATGGGTTCAAGTTTTTTCGTGAAACAGTAAGAAACATTTATCTATCTCACAAACCTTTACTTCTATCCTATTCAATAATGAATCAACTTCTATGATAGTACAATGTACTATGTATATAAGTTGATTCATAGGCAGATGGCGGACTTATGTTATTTGGTCTCGTAACACTCTCGTTATGTCAAACCCAGGCTACAGTTCACGTATGGAGTGTAGATGAAAGGAGGACTATCTTATATGGGGGATATTTGAAAAAGTGTCCAGCTGTACGCAGTAAATAACAGTTGAAAAATCCGCCACGAGTGGCGCTAGCTGCAGCCAAAGGGTATGGAATGAATTATGGAGTGTAGGAATGAATGTAGCCGTTGGTGACAAAATATAAATTATTACTGGAATATAAATTATTACTAGAATTACTGGGTTAATACCAATATAACCTAAAATAGCTGAAATAAAAGTTGCTAAATGATTTAAAATTTACCTTGTTACTACTGTAGCGCCACCTTAGTTTAGTTTAGTTTAGCTTTAGTTTCAGCCTAATTTAACGCATTTCCGGGGACACTTTTTACATACAGAGATATTCCTCCTCTATCAACACTCCATAAGTTCACGACATTGTATTGACGTAACTTTGTCAAATGACGTAGGTATTTCATCTACCTTTGAATTAATTTATTCAATTGTACCATCGAGGAAATTGATTCCTAGGAAGATGACAGGCCAACGTCATTTGGTCGGATCATGTCAATTTAATGTTAATTGTGATCTGTCGGCTGGGTTTGACGTAACACGACCAAACTACGTAGGTCCCCCATCTGCCTAGGAATAAACTTCACTGACTTTACCTGCATTCGTAATATTTGTCGCACTGCTCAGCGTCAGCGAAGAAGCCGTCTTCTGGGCACGAGTTGGTGATTTCAGCGTCTCTCTCTGAGTCGGCGATAGTCCGCGCAGGGGGGTTCGCTGGCTTCTTACGAGGGATCCTAGGTACTTGAGATGATGCTAATACTGAAAACAATAATTTTAATACATTAGTATCCTAGATTTGATAGCCTCTTAGAATATAAATTTTACTTTGGAAAGAACTACGTATGTTATCGTATTGACCAAAGATGAAAGAGGTATATTTTTATAGGGGACATAATATTATAGGTATGGAAGACTTTTGTACTAGATGCAGTCGATACATAAAACTGTGAACGTCAGCCATCTTCTAGTTTTTATACTTGTATTCCATTACTAATATTATAAATGCGAAAGGGTATCTGTTACTTCTTCACGCCCTAACCGCTGAACCGATTTTGCTGAAATTTGGTATGGGAATACTTTAAGTCCCGGAAAAGGAGATAAAAATGTACGGTTCCCTCGCGATAAATGAATTTTTGCGCAACGGAGTTGCGGGCGTCATTTAGTTAAGTATAAAAATAACAACACATTTGTATAATTTTATAGGAAATGGACATAAATGAATAATTCCAAGAGCAGATGGTAACTAGATCAATAACATTTTACTTCAAGTTTAACAAGTCGATCGTAAACACATTAATAACCAGTGGTTTGCATTGACAACGGCACTTCCTTACACACTTGAATATTTACTCTCACGTGCACCTAAAAAGGTATGATAGTATATTATAATATACTATCATACCTTTTTAGGTGGTAGTTTAGTTTTAGTATTCTTTCAGTATTGAGTATTTCAATATCATATCCTTTTTAGGAAGGAAAAACTTTTCAATGCGTGATGTTGCTTTTGAGGAATAATGTAATGGTATTTTATACAACTGGTAAAAAAATGGCGCTTGGTGTTAGAAGTTAAGACGTAGGGATAGAAAACGATGGCCTACCAATTCATTTTAAAAACATCGGAATACATGCTATAGAAGCTTATGAGTTACGACCATTTTATTTCTTTACCAAGCCTAGCAAAGTCAAAATGTTTTTTTATTTTTTATTTTTGAAGTGAAAACTTCTTTAGCGGCGTTGAGCACTTTTGTGGGATGGGTAAAAACTGTGAAACTCGCGTCAGATTTTCGTGCTGGTGGGTTATTATGACCTCTTATTTCCAGCCAGTTTACGCCCGAAAACGGTACATTTTGGGCGTAAACTGGCTGGAAATAAAAGGTCATAATAGCCCACTTGATCGAAAAACCTTGGAAAAACCGTAAGACGGTTGGAGAGTAGTGTTGTAACATCGAAATTGATTAATCGAACAATCGATTTTTTTAATGGTTTTTTTTTTCGATTGTCGATTTTTTTTATCGATTGTAAGGGTTACGATTAATTAAAAAAAACGATTTTCATAAAAAGTGGGTTAAAAATTTAATCGATTGTAAGGATTTGGATAAGGTAATTAAAAAAATCGATTTTTTAAAAATCGATTTTCATAAAAAATGGGTTAAAAAAATTGTAAGGGTTTCGATTAATTAAAAAAATCGAGTTTTTAAAAAACGATTTTCAAAAAAAAATGGGTTAAAAATGTAATCGATTGTAAGGGTTTCGATTAATTAAAAAAATCGTTTTTTTAATAATCGATTTTCATAAAAATGGGTTAAAAAAATGCACAACGTTAATAATCAAGTTTTCACTTCTGCCGGCACTCCCGGAGTGCAACCCGTCTTTCTTTTTCTGAACGTCGTTACTACTCGTGCCTACCATCTACAACTAGGATCCATTACCCAACAGCTATCTTTATTTTACATCAGCATTCTTTGAGACCGTAGTTTTATTGTTAGAGATATAATATATACCTTAGGGAGTTTTGGTTATATTTCAGGCTGTGTATTTTTAACCAACTTTCAAAAAGGTGAAGGTTATATTATTTTCATCTGTATTTTTTTAAATAACAAAGCATTGCGTGTATCTGTGTCAGTTTCTCCGTTACCTAATCAAGTATGCGCGAAAGCTGATATTGCCAAAATATTAGTTTAGCACTTACTGTGGCAATGAGCCTTACGTATATGCGGTATGGAGCCAAGCCATCCAAAAATAAAAGAATAACAATCGCCAGCATCGATATTCTGCTATATTATGTCTATGTGAAATAAGGGTTCCTTGTTGACTACGGAACCCTAAAAACGCTGGCATTTTGAACGAGATATGGCAATAATATGATTTGAGGTTCTTGAACTTGCAAAATAATAGAAATTATAGGAAAGCGGAAATATGTCGGAGTCACAATATACATGACAACTCTCATAAAAAAACTAATGAAAAGTATAACCAATAAAACTGGCGAAAGAACAAGAATGGCACAGGACCAGCATCTGACGTTTTGTCATACTTTCAAATTAAGAGATGCAAATCAGGTACGGATTGCAGTATCTGATGTTCATCTTTGAATTTGGAAGCCGATTTGGAAGAAACCTTTTTTTCTCACTGTGGGAATCAAACTCAAGACTTCCAGAGTTAAAATCCAAGCAAGTCACTGGACCACGGCGGCGTTTATTTCCATAACATTGTCGGTAAAATGTAGAGCACATACATATTCATCGATATTTCATATTCATAACATTCTTCTGACTACGCTGCGGTCATTTCTTAATACCCTAACGGCCCTGTTGAAGTCTTGTGTAGAATACAAATGTCTGCAACTTCAATGTATTTTGATTTCAAGGTAAACAAAAAATTGAAACAAGACCAAATTAATATGTCTTTAGTTTTTAACTTTTAAATGACAAATGAGCGGAGAAAAGACTTAAAAGGAAATGGGATCAGAAAGCTTGATAAGATCAAAGATGTACCATCGATGAAATTAATTCATATGCAGTTGACGGACCCACGTTATTTGTTTGGATTATGTCAATTCAATATTTCTGTCGGCTGGATTTGACATAACGCGACCTAATTACGTAGGTCAGCTATCTGCCAATCAACTTCTCTGATAGTCCATGGTTGAAGATTGTGTTAACAATTTTGTTTCGTCTTGGACCAGTTATTTTGAGTTATTTTTGAAAGTAAATATTACATGACATTTACAACCGGAATACTAATTATCATACATAAATAATTGCTATTTATTAATGTCTAACGCGTTAAACATTATATGTAAATGGCAGAACCGGTTGCTATTGGACACTGCGATTTCAAGAATTCAGTGTTGAAATTCTAACACAGCAACGGAATAAATGATCCATGAATTGATCACTATTATCAGCAGTATCATCATTATCAGTACCACGATTTTCCTGTTTAAAGTTTGGGTATAGTAAACGTTGAACATGTCAATTTCAAACCAATGTTACATGTATGTGGTGCAACTATCGGGTGGCAAAATGCCACGGGCCCCCGACCCAAAAGGGCCCCGCCCCAAGAGGCCGTGAGGTCAGAAAGTTTTTATACATTGTTTTATTATTAACTTGACGATTTTTACTGATATGGCCCCATCAATTTGCCACGGGCCCGCCCGGATGTTATAGTTACGCCACTGCGTGTATTTTAACATATTTTCAAAAACTTTAAAATCCTTTGAAGTTTGTTTCAAGATTTGGAATAAAGGTAGAGTATTTCTGAATGTAGTGGAAAGGAATGCAATTCAGTGTATTCCAGTACCCGTTTACATTATTTCAGTAGCAATCCAGCATTGGATTGGACTTCTGGATTGGAATAATGTTAACTGGTTATAATTGTTATAAGTGATAACCAAATATAAAGTAAAACGATACGAAATAATTAAAAACAGTAATTGCGTTGCAAATATAATATTATTGATTGTCATATTAGAAAGTGATACAGTATGTCAGTATGACCGTGGCCTTTCAAGGTTTCAACACTTTCAGATCACGAAATCAATATTCAAAGGATATATTTTATAAATTAATCTGAAAACTTTATGTATCTACATTTTTATATCAAACAAAAGTCAATACAAGGTGTGATATTTAAGAGGCATGTTCTAAAAGTTAAACTTATGTAATACATTGTATGATAAGTTGTATGTATATTGTTACATATAATTATAAATTACAATATTAAAATAATTATTCATACTTTGAAAGTTAATTGAGAGTAGGTAATGAACAGTTATATAAACAACTCTTTAGTTTGGATAAAGCTCATTTTTATGTCTCTCGCTTAAAATAACATGGATGATGGAAGCGACTAGCTGGTACTTGGGTACCGGGAACTTGGTACCAGGTACTGGTTAGAAAAGGGCCGCTTCCAATCCTCGGCTAAAAGAAATATACTGTACTTTGTCAAAGGGCAAATGATTCATCTGACACCATAATAAGTAGATCAAATAAAACAGAAACAAAAGATGTTCATATCTTGCAACAGATATAGATGAATGGAGAGCAACCTATCAGGAGAACCGTTTGCTCGTTTAAAACTCACCTACGAAACACGCGAGTAAAACCGCCACAGATTTGAACGCCATCTTGCGTTCCTTTTTCAAACCACTAACTTTTTCTCAAACCGCCTGACGCTCACTCTGCGATCTCCGGCGGACTGACAATAACACTTTTTGTCCTCCATCCACACCCGTAAGCGGCGAAAGGTTACTCGCTCTCTCCCTTCCACTCGTCGATGAACTATAAGTCCGTCCCTGTCTAAGATGTCTTCGAATTTTAATCCTGTTATCGGACGTGTTCAGCAAGGAAAATGACATGTGTAAAGGTCCCGTAAGTCGTAAATATTCGGTGGATCTGAAGAAGCCGTCTATGATACGATATAGAGAAAGAACACACACATTTACGGTTCAAATGATTCTAAGTCAATAATTAATTGACTTTTATGACGACTATTTTAAATAAACAGTCAGATTTTAAATATAATCATCTTAACTATTTTATATTTAAGTCTTGCTTAACTGGCATGATTAACCTTTATGAATACAACAATATTTATAAATAGCCATAAAAATCCTTAAATTTTACCAAGAGACAATTATTGTTTTTAGCAATTAAATTACAAAACGATCAATTGAAAAATCTGATAATAATATTGCGCTAATTGCATTTGGCAGGTTTTCAAGAATGCAATACGTAGGTTTGGAAATATACGAAAGTGAACAAGTGAATCTTTATCAGTAGCAATGTTAATTGTTTCTAATTAACAGTTGGCTAAGACTTAAAAATGTAGGTTTCATGCTATTAGGCTATTGCTAATTACTAGAAGATGCGAACGATGTCGAAACCACTAGACTGGGCGTTATAGTTCAAAATGTCAAGGATGTTTGGATAAAGTTTAAGCATTGTTGTCAAGCGACTTTTAGCTTTTTATACCATTTTTTGATAGAATAATTTGCTGTTGTTTTGCATATACATTTTAACCACAGTTTTTGCATCCTATACAGGTGGACAAGGTGCTAAAAGGAGATGATAATTATTTTTAACAAAAAAATTAAAACCGACTTCCAAGGTAAAAACAATAGTAATATGAACTAAAAAGTATTAAATAACTCTTACTCTTTAATAGTGTCTTTTTCAGAATTCGTCTAAATCTCAACTATTTATGTACATACTACAGTCTTCATTATTTTGAAGTCGGTACCAGCTTATTTAATAGTGAGTTCAGTAATGTCAGAATATCTGAAACTTTTGGGACTGGTACCAACTTCAAAGTAATGAAGACTGTAGTATGTACAAAAATAGTTGAGATTTAGACGAATTCTGAAAAAGGCACTATTAAAGAGTAAGAGTTATTTAATACTTTTTAGTTCATATTACTATTGTTTTTACCTTGGAAGTCGGTTTTAATTTTTTTGTTAAAAATAATAATTTCACTCTTTTTAGTTATGTGCAAAATAAGGCTTTATGCGTAAATAACCAATACGAATGTTAACTATTCACATTATGTTACTGTAAGCGAAATTGTGGTAAACGCTTGCAGTTATCTAAGCGATGCTGCGATTTCCATATTTTTATCTTCAAAGGTTCAGGAGTTCTGTTCAGTGCCTTTGGACCAAGAGACACCTTCGTATGAAATTTCTCTTATTCGTAACATAATATGTTTAACTTACTAGAAACAACATTTTAACCACTATGAGTGTTTTGATAAACAAGGATATCCCTCGATTGCTCATAGATCCCATCATTAGCTCACCACTTTCGTAATTGTTATACAAAATTAAGATTATATCCTATACAACAACACGAGAATTTTGAAAATCGGGCCACAAACAGCGAAATAATCATCAAAAACATCTGCTTCGATGCAAAATATCACGAAAAGTACCAATAATTGGGTCATAGTGTGATGACCCATGGTATAATTATGGTTGTGATGATGATGATCAATCAAATTGATGTGTTGGCTTATGCTTTCAGTAGTTTAAACAACGCCGAAATCCCCGAACCTGTACCTATAAGCATTCAAAAGTTCTGTTCGGTACCTTCGGATCCAGGGTATAACCTGGTGCAAATGCCTTACTTTTTGGTAGCATTTACCTCAAATGCTTCAGGAAAAATTGAAATCACTATATGTTTCCATACAAATTTCAAGGAGTCCCCTCGATTCCTCAAGGATCCCATCATCAGGTCACCACTTTTGTGAACATGATACCAAATTCAAGTTAAACCCTATACAACACAAAAAGAATTTTGAAAATCGGGCCACAAACGGCTGAGTAATCGTTGAACATACAAAAAAAAAAAAAAGATAGTATGTATCTTTTTTTTTTTTTTTACCGAACGTATTACCTCCTCCTTTTTGGAAGTCGGTCAAAAAGTTACTTAATGTGTTAAGTAATTTTTGAAACTCTAGACTGGAAGATATTAAAGAATTACTAGCTGTCCCGGCAAACGTTGTTTTGCCATATAAAGTATTTCGATTTTCACCCATATTATTTTATTGAAGTGACTAAATAAGTATGTCACCATGGCAACGTCGATCGCTATCCCGTCGCACAAACTTAATAGTCGCCGTCAGTCTCAGGTTGTAATATTTTACTATTATTTATTCAACAAATGCACTTATCAATATATAAAGTACCCTGTAGCCGATTCTCAGACCTACTGAATATGCATATAAAATTTGGTAAAAATCAGTAAAGCCGTTTCGGAGGAGTTCGCGGACTAACATTGTGACACGAGAATTTTATATATAAGATAGTATATTTTTTTGCTGACAACTTCATTGGTAGCAGCAATTGGTTTTATAGCTTCTTGCGCATTTTTAATAAAGATTTTTCTCGTGACAAAAATATCTTCAATCAAACTTTGCGTATTTGTGGTGATTGTTTCATGTTTTAAGCAGCTCTCTGCTACCTACGTTTAGGAACAAAATTGCTGCGCTAACAATAGCAACACCAGCAGTGTTGTTTGCTATTTCAGATATTGATGAGTAAATAGTAAATGATAAAATAGATGCTTACCGTAAATCCATACTCACAAAATAAAATCGCTTGAGAATAGATTGTTTCTCGTGATTTTCTTAATATCTTTGAGAAATTAATACATCGAAATAGGTTTAGTAAATTGAAACCTATTCGTTATAAATAAACTTTTCCTCTTTATAACATAAGTATAGAATATAATATCTAAGACTAGTATAAAAATAAAATACCTAACAATAATAACCTCACTTTAGGTATTAGTACCTATCACTATATTTTACTGCAGATAAAATCATTCGTTTATAATTACCTTCTTCCTGACAGGTCTTGACTGTAACGTTTAAGTGTTGTTTATTTTTATTTAGAGTTAAATAATTCCTTATCTTAGTCATCCAAGATACCACAAATAACGTAAACTATTATAGTGTTCTCAGACTATTGTCGGAGCGAAACTTCGACTTCGGCGAAATGAAAAAATACGCGTGGCACTCGGGAACTGCCGCGGTAAAGCGTGCATTGCATTGCATTTTTAATCAACTTAGGCAATTACAATTCCCATACGTCTAGTCACACGCACACAAACACCGTGCCGTAGTCTCCGCACCGACCTGCAATGCTATGCTATAGCTTAAAAAATATAACTTTCAGCTTCTGTCCAAAATTCATGGTAAATTTATTTCATTTTTTACCTGTAGTATGAAAGGATAACGTCAAAGAAGATTGGTGAAATTGTGTATACTGTATAATATACAGCTGGTATAATACAGCATGGCTGGTGAGACATGTTTAATACTCGAGGACGTGATATTTGGCTATTATATTAGATGAAAAAAATATATAAAATATAATATCCATTGATCACAGAGTAAATGTAGCTTAAAGTTAAATAATATTATTTACCCCATGATAACATGCATACCTACCTATTGCAATTAATTTAAAACTGCTCATACTTGTAAAATGGACATAAACAACTTAAACAATAATTGAGATTAAATGGCTGTATATTAAATAATTTCTCATTGCTACGTCGATTTCACCTTAATAATGATAGTTCAGATCCGCTGTTATGAGTATTAGATAAAATTACTACTGAATTTCGTATTTTGTTGTTTTGTATAACAAATAATTTGAGGCTTCTTACTAAATGTAAAAAACCAAGAATTTTGTTCTGTTACATACAATTGAAAATAAAAATTAAATATTTTTTTTTACTTTAGAAATCTTTAATTTAACTAGAAATAATGTAAAATTAGTTAAATAATGTAATTATTATTCAAAAATAGAATTTCACCTTTATATTTGAACTTTTACCGGTCTCAGGTTTTAACCTTTTAAAAGACATCAACGCGTAAGTAACGTGTTGATGTCTTTTGGGCGACATTGTCACAATAATTTTATTATACATTATACAATAAACTCAATATTATTATTCATTTATTAATATTAGATAATAATTATTATGACATAATAAATATTGTGCGTAATATGTATTTATTATGCTCTTGTATTAGATTTAGATTTGTAACCTAGGCGTAAAATAATATTTCTATGAATTTCCACTTTCATTCCACTTTTATTCTTCATTATTTTTCTGGAGGATAGAATATTTTTTTCGATAATTTTACGAACCAAAAGTAAACATTTTAGCATTTTTTTAAGTACCTATTATAGTATGCTTCATCAGCTTATTATCTAACTAGCTATAACACCCGCAACTCCGTTGCGCCAAAATTCGTTTATCGGTCAAGAACCGTGCTTTTTTCGAAATAAAAAGTATCCTATGTCCTTTCCCGGGCCACAAAGTATCTCCATACAAATATATCAGCAAAATCGGTTCAGCGTTTCTGCTATGAAGAAATAACAGACAGCCAGACACACTTTCGCTTTTAAAATAATATTAAGTATGGATTAATATGGATTCATATCACAAATGACAATGATAGAAAAGTCGCGTGAGAGTCGCTTTCTTGATGAACGCGCGGTAGAAAGTTGACGTGTCGGCAGTACTTATCTCAGCACTCAGAGATTGATTATTCAATGTTCTGTTATATTATTTAATATTTATGTAATGTTCAATAATTGTATGACGTTATGTTACAAAGCCAATTCAGTTCTACTTCTTTAAGCATGACTTCTTCTGACTTGGCAAGTATAGCAATGTAGCAACGTACGTTGAGGTTAATTGTAAAATATATTATGCTACTTAAAAATATACATATAGCCGATTAAGCTAGAAACTCCTATTTTCGAAGTCGGTTAACAATAATTAATTATTGTTAACTTGATAGTACTAATTAGTACTATCAAGGGATATAATTCAGGCAGCTGACGAACCTACACAACTTGATCAAGTTATGTCAGGCCCAACAGATAGGCTACACTAACATTGACTGGACATGATCCGACTTTAGATGGATCTGCCATTTGACTTTCTGATTGACCCTTAGTAAGCGCATAGACAAAATAAAGTATTTTATTTGTCTATGGTAAGCGTTATTTTGTAAAACCCACGAATAATGAAAAAAAAAACTCCGTCAAAAAACATGCTCCATAATACTTATACATGAGGTAGTCAGGCCATACGCACCAAATGTTCCCGTTCCAATAGAGCTAATTCACACCGTTGCAGTCAGTGTTCACTGGCGCGCTGAACGCGACGGTCATATGCGAGTGTGTACGGTTAGCAAAGAAATTTTTAAAACAAACTTTGTTTTATTTTCATATACTTACTAAATTGTAATCAAATGGCAAAATGCTATCTTGTGTTTAAACAAGATTTTGTAAAAATTATACAAATAAATCTTCAGGGATTACCTTTCACATGTAACTGTCATAGTTGTTCACAATAGATAAATAATTTTTACCTGACTACAGCAAAGCAAAAAGTAAGGGTTATGTGTCTCACAGGCTATGTGTGTGTGTGTGTGTGTGTGTGCGTGTGCGTGTGCGTGTGCGTGTGCGTGTGCGTGTGCGTGTGCGTGTGCGTGTGCGTGTGCGTGTGTGTTTGTGTGTGTGTGTGTGTGTGTGTGTGTGTAATATGTATATGTTACCGTTAATTTGCGTAAACCAGTTAGCTGTTAGAGTGCAGATTGACGCGGTATTCTGCAGATTGTCTGGGTGAGTCAGTTAAAGTGCAAAAATTTGATTCTATTCTTACATTACTAGATAATCTGCAGAATATCGGGCGACCGGCGCAAAATCGAAAATCAGTTCTTTCGAGTGACACCTGCGCAGGCATACCTGCAGGTGACCTCGCCGGTAGACCGTAGCGTGTGTGGTAGCCATAAGGTTAACATGCTTAAGTCAATTTTTTTAGGACATAAACGAAGGAAAAATTTAGCCGAGAATGTGAAAGAGTGGCGTTGTGTTTTGTATTATGTAATTTCCTAAGATTGTTCTGGGTTTAATTGATAGAATATTAACCATTAGATATTTGTTATCATGCACAAGTGTAGGCCAGTGATACCACTTCCAGAAACGTGCATTTTGTGTTCCCTCCTAAACTCCATCGAAAGTTTTAGTAAAGCGTCTACCATTTTACTGAATCGACCGACTTGAGTCCCTAACTGCATTGACTTTTACCTAGACTTTGACTAGACTTTGGACTTTACCAAATAGAAAATCGATGCTAAAAATTGTTACAAGAACATAGATTTCCCGCCACTTATTTGATTGGCCATGCTTATATCGGCCATTCTCAGGAGAGCAAAATTTACGTGTCCCGGGCTTGTATACTCTGTAATATTATTTTGTCCAAGTATGTAATATTTTTAAACGGTAGATAGCATCAGTATCTATCTATAAACTTAAACACAGGCTTCTAATTTAAGTAATTCAGACTTAATTAATTGAAGTCGTGTTCAAAAACCATGTTTTTCTAACTACCGTAACGTGTCCCCACGCCAACTTGATCTCGAAACTTGCTTGTAATTTTTATAACGTACCTATTTAATTTAATCTATTCATGGTTTTAAACGCCTATGAACATTGGTTATCACATTGCAAAATATCTACTCAATAGGCCCAGCCTATAAATAGTTATCATGAAATAATCGCTTGTCCGATCAAAAGTCCTAATTACCGTAACACCTGCTGTTTTTGGATTCCCATCCAAAAATATCAGGATTTGGCACATCGCGAGTGCACGGGTTGCTTCTCCTTAGTGTGTGCCATGGCCCATCAGCGGTCCCACGTCGTTAATGTTAGTGTGCCGCCGATAAAGCACGTTAGCATCTTATTACAGTAGCTTTGGTTACAAACTTGACTAATTACCGTAATCGTTACTTTTCAATTATGTTTAAATTAGATTTTTATTATGTATATTATGTTTATGTTACATGATTTGGTCTACGTACGTTGCCCTAAGCTAGTTTTTGTCAATTGTGTCGTTGTATCGTTACGTAAAACACTACATTTGTCTAATTACCGTACCCATAAATTTTTAAGTCTCATTATCCAAAAAACTTTAACTAACTGTTTCACGCCACATTTATTATTGTGTTCGTGTCTTTCATTTCTTTAATATTTCAATGTGTCTAAGTCAAATCGTCGAAGAAAAAAAATGGTTACGGTAATGAGGAAAATTATGCCAAACCGGAGAATGACTGATATTATCATTCTGTCTACTTTGCTTATATAGCCGAAGCGCCATAATAAAAAAAAAAGAAACAAAGGATAAAATATTCAATATTAACTTCAATGTTGTTGTTGTTGATGTTACTCAATAAACAATAAACTTAATAACAAAAAAACTTAATTTGTAATTTTATGCAGTCAGTACTTGCGGGCGTTTGTTTACCAGTCTTTCGGGGAGTTACGCTTGCGTTCGGTATGACGAATGCCATAGGCCTGCATCCTTGTCACTCTTGTTACAAACTAATATTGGCATCTCGCACTTGACTACGTAGAACTTATAGTTTGTGTGTGTGTGTGTGTGTAATGTTTTGAGTGTATTGTTTTAGGATTGCTTTTCAAATGACATTTCGTAGAGTACGGCACGTCTACCTCAGTTTAAATAGAAGTTTTTGGCCTTGAGCGGTATCAGGCTGACGTTACATGACAGTTCGAAAGGAACAAATTTAAAATGGTAGTAATCCAGGGAGTTACGTTTCCTTAGTTAATATTATTCGTAGTGTAAAACTGAATAAAGATAACAATCTAGGAATACTCTGGGATGTTCGAGAAAGATGGACTCTAACATGTGAAATAAAAAGTCGTGCACGCGAACGCGCGTGCTATTTATGCTGACATCACCACTATCTTAAGTCGATCTTGAGATTTGATCAAATTGCTCTTAAGTAGCCGCACGTGCTTGGGTGCACTGACATTTAGATAATGTTAATTAATCCTTCGATCGGAGGTTCTAGGAATTCCCATTGTATTCTTTTGTTCTCGCGATCACCGGTGCTCGCGCGGGGCCTGAAAGATTAAAATGTACGTAAGTTTGTTAGTTATTCTAACATTATAGGATTCATTTAAACAGAGCTATTTCCATTCGTTTTTCAAATGAATCGATAAAATCAAACGCATGTATCATCTCATCGTGACCTGCGCAACACTACAATCAAACTTGAAAATTATATATGTGATTTGGTATTTCAACGTAGAAATTGTAAGACACATGATAATTTAATTTGTAACATTAATAATATTGTTTTCAGCAAAACCTTTTTGGTGTAATGAATACATGAATTATTGCGTAATAGAGATTCAATTACGCACATCCCCGGGACTCTATCTAATTCTGCGTGAAAAGACGGTATATTATAATGTAATAATTATGTATTGATAGTAATTAAACAAAATAAACTCATAAGTAAGTATAAGTATCAAAAAATATTTTAACTGAAATTATTTAACTCCATTACTAAGTTACTTTATATCTAAGCATCAGGAAGTGCCTTATCTCGATCAATGTATGCATCAGTGTGGTGGTATTTTGATATTATCTCAAAATATGTTGCAGGAAACTTAAAATTAAAACATTTAATTTAACATTATGACTAAGTTAGATTTACTTAGGCTTTAGGTTATTTCATATTTTTGTTACATTTTTTTTCTTATGTGCAAATTTAATAATTATAGCGGCGTTGTTCTTTTTGATGGCTGCAAAAATAATATATGTCAAATTCACTTCAGAAAATGTGCCCTAGCCAAAAATTGGTAGTAGGCATAGGGGAGGAGTATACTTCAGTTTCGTCATTAGTTTCATTTTTTCTATTGGAGTGCAACTCATAGTTTTTCCTGAATTTTCTAAAACTCCATCTTTAGAATGTATCCTCTACGAACTCTTATACTTATCTGAAAAAGCAATCAGACAAAATCGGGAACCATCTGGAATGTTCCAACAATCCCAAACACAAGGCGCATATATTAATTAACCGAAGGCTTCGAAGGTGTTGGAATAGTCCTGGCCGTGTACGCAATTAAGTGCACAATAAGACTAGAACTTTCGCCCACCGCAATGCAAAAAGTCTCTAAATACGCACATGAAATGGAAAACACGGCCTCTTAAAATTCCTTCAATAAAGAGGCATCAGATAATAGGTTGGTGCAGACGAGAAACAAGCGATTTATCGCTTAATGTAAACTGTTGAAAATATCCATATAAACCCATTTTGGCGCAACAGAGTCTCAGGCGTCATAAAAAAAACCGGCCAAGTGCGAGTTGGACTCGCCCATGAAGGGTTCCGCAGCTGCAATGAGGTTTATTTTTATGAAATCAAAATTATATTTCAGTTGATTTCATGAAAGTTAAATTAAGGTTTACCATTTATGACGTATAAAGAAAACTACTTGCTAGATCTCGTTCAACCCAATTTTCGTTGGTAGTTTTTATAGTAATGTACATCATATATTTTTTTAGACTTTGGAAGTTAGAGGGGGGGAAACACATTTTACCACTTTAGAACAGTCTCTCTCGCAAACTTTTCAGTGCTTTTCAGGTTAGGAAAAAATGATATTATAAACCTCAATATGATTTTTAAAGACCTATCCATAGATACGCCACACGCATAGCTTAGATGAAAAAAAATATTTTTTGTTTCAGTTGTACCTATGGGGACCCCTAAAATTTTTAATCATTTTTCCATTTTTGTATCAAAATCTTAATGCGGTTCACAGATTACATCTACTTACCAAGTTTCAATAGTTTCGGAGAAAAGTGGCTGTGACATACGGACGGACAGACAGACAGACGTCATGACGAATCTATAAGGGTTCCGCTTTTTGCCATTTGGCTACGGAACCCTAAAAAGCGTCATCTAGTTAGATAATACAAGTATTTTCGTTTTGAAGGGGGTTCAATCACTGCAGATTTTGCTCCTTTTATATTTATTTTATTTTGTTGATAAATAACTAAAAAATTGCACGCACAAATAATGGTAAGTATGAGTTGTATTTTAACCATTCATAAGACGGTTTGGGATCGCCGATATGCCATCTAGATTAATAAACGGCTCGTATATACCCAGTTTAAGCATTAATATTATATCAAGTATAGTAAACCTATACATCAGATACCCCGACATATTTATGAGTATGATTGACGTTCCAGAGATAGGCCAGGAAGACTTCAGATCTCAGATAGCAGACGCATGACACACGTATTTACTACTGGGAAATTGTCATGGGAATTTATTTTATGGAGAACTAGCTGACCCGGCAAAAGTTGTTTTGTCATATAAATTGTTTCTAGTATCAATATAAAAAGTAGATAAAAACCTATTTCTCATAAATCATAATATATAAGGTATTTATTATTTCTAGTATCAATATAAAAAGTAGATAAAAACCTATTTCTCATAGGATAAAAGCCTAACGAATGTACATACAAAATAGAGGCGTTTTGGAGGAGTTCGCGCACAAACACTGTGACAAGAAAATTTTATATATTAGATGAATTCGAAGCCTACGTTGATTCATAGGCAGATTACGGACCTAAATGATTTGGTCACTCTATGTCAAACCCCGCCGATAGATCACGATTAACATTGCATTGACATTACTCGACCAAATGACGTCCTCAATTTCTTTGATGGTACTAAAATCTTAGCAAGTGAAAAACAGATTCGGTGTTGAATTACGTATTCAGCCTTTTTACTGACCAACAGGGTTCAAAAGTCTAATCAACTTTCTAGCCCTGATATTAAAGCTAAAAAATTAATTCTATAGATGCAATTCTATACAACTTACATTTCTTATTTATGTATGCATTTGCATATCAAAATTGTATCACTCTAATATACCTTAAAGAAGCTTTCAAAGTAAAAAAAAAACAATAAAAAGCTCAATTAAGCCTACGTACAGCGAGCTTGTGAACACATCCTTGCTGTAGCTTTAAGCTTACATGTGTAAGTCGGCGCCTATAAAAGCTAGCGAATAAGGTTTAGCCCTGACATTGTCCTAACTAGACGTGAGCCTCAAGGACCATGCACTTTTTAACCGCCTTAGTATTGGTAGTCTCGGTCTGCGGTGGCCTCAGTGATGTTAACAAGGAGGGCAGGCAAAAGAGGTTGCTATGTAAGTAACACCTTTGATAATTTAATTAATTTCTCGTTATTAATTTTTCATGGTATTTAGATTTTTTTTTTTTGAAGAGATGTAATTTTAAAAAGATTTAATATACTTATTTTATTTCCGATAGATTTTAATACAATAATATTAATTTAAAATTTTAACTCTGACAGGCTTAATAATATAGGTTCTGAAAAAAAAAATGTATTTTTTATGTTGACGTTCTGATTTTTTTTTGTATTGAAAAATAATATGCTCTAAATGAATGTTGAATAACTTTATTCTAACTACAAATACTGAGAAAAATTATCAAAATAATATTATTGTCTATCTCAGATACGGTTCTAAGGTATAGGAGAGCAAACCACCCTTTGTTATCGTTATCCTGTGTTTATTAAGACCTTAGATTTTCATTAGAAAATATATTGAATGGCAATTACGGAATTTCTTGTAGTTTAAATTTAGTGCCACTATTAAGTATTCACCTTATGTACATATTATTAAAATTTACATCTAACAGCGCCAAAGATAATTACATATTTTCTGCTTTAGATGCAAGCTCATATTAATTGAGCTCTCATTGCATATTTTAAAAAGTTATTGCAATGATTTCTAGTGACCATATTAACCACCCTAAGAAACCTTACAGTCATTTGCCACAGTTCATTGCCCCGAGATGTATGACCATGTATATTCGTAATCTGATATTAGTGGGACGTTCGCGTATCCATTGCACGCTGCGTTCAGATGACTTATAGTCGCGCGGGACAGAAACCGCCATGTAACGTAATTTATAACATATTTGTATGTTTTATTAGTTGAGAGATCCTTGTCTGCGCCTAGGCACACAAATCTAGATTTACTGCAGAAAATATCATAAAGAAATAATTTTTATGTGCCGCGAAAGACAGTTTCACAGAAAGCTCAATTTCATGGAGCAAACATTGTTATTAATTTACATAGTATATTATGTATAAAGTAATTAATTGAACATTGAAAAGATACCTTGCTAGCGAGGTTTCACGTTATATTTAACTACATCCAATGGTCAAAGCTTTTAAGAATGTTCGATCCGAATGGACCACTTGTCTCTTAAATATAAAACGTCCTCAAATCCCTTTTCCTTCTTTAGAAAATATACAGCATTCAATCAAATTATTCTGTAACTGCAAAAAATGTTTAAAAAATATAAAAACATTTTCCTAGTCTACGAAGTACGATGCTTCATCAATAAAAACATTTTATACATATTCCAGTCTACGACGAGGACGGCAACCTGGTGAAGACGTTCGGCAACTCCCTGCACTACCTCGACCGGCAGGAGGACCGCAACCCGCTCTACTGGAGCTTCCTCAACGCGTTCATACGCCCGCTGCGGGTGAGTGTCACGTTCCGGGTGAGTTGGTGAAATTGTGTTTTTGGTGCATTTTTGTTTTTGGTGAAATTATATTTATATTGTTGTTGGTAAAATGTGAAATAAGATTTATGTACTCTAGAATTTAAAAAATCGATATTTCAATTTCTTTGAGGCACAAGGCCACGTAAATCGATGATGCATCTCAAACCCAAATAGATTAAAGGACAAAACATAATCTTACTTTAAGCGTCATAATCTTGAAATTATTAAAGCATGTAAAATGTTTGGAGGTTTAAAAAAGCTAGGTTTATCACGGGAAAACCGCACAGTTTTTTATTTCTTTTAAATCCTAGCAAAGCTGAGTTTCCTATGAACTATTCCTTGGGAGTTTGATTGCTACAATTCTATTCATACATAGTTCATAATTATTTAACTTTGTATATTTAACTTTCAGCCGGCCATTTTGAAAGAGACACCCATCGCATACATGATACCTGTATCCGATGCTGTGGTGGATCACATCAACGTCGACCCGGTGTACCAGAACAAACTCTTCATCCTATCAACCAAGGATCCGCTCGTTGAAAAAAATCCCCTATGCGAAGGGAAGAGGACTCAAATTCCTTCGCCGAACCTGTGCAATAAGTTCCTTAATTGCTGGGACGGGTGGGCTTTCGAGCAGGAGTGCCCGGAAGGGCTGATGTTCTCTCTCAATGGATACTGCGATTATTCGCATCAGGTGGACTGCCAGAATCGGAAAGTCAAAGGTAAGAGAAAAGTAATGTATTGAGAATAATATTCAGTAATTCTACGTAACTACAAAATGGTTGGACAGAAACGGATACTAACTCATCAACTCCCATGCGGCACCAGGGTGTAATAACAATTGAAAATCTATTGTGTCTGCGATTCCCACGATCGAGGTATTAACATTTTTTTCTGGATACTAATCAGCTCAAAAAGATACAAAAATAAATCAATATTTTATTCTGAATATAATCTGTTCTGTAGTAACTATGACACTGAAGATAAAACCTTTACGGATTTTGTGTCTTTTTTTTACCTGCCTGAAATACCTTAAAATGTCACGTTATTTCCCGTTGTCATTTCCCTTGAGTTTTTTCCGGTAAATTGAGCGCAATATTTTGTGTTTTTTTGTGTTTTCCCGTGATTTTGAATCCATATTTACGTCCGGTTGATAAAAAACCTTCATAACAACATATTTTTCAACAGCCACTTCGTATATCCTTTTGTAATTATTGGCAGCACTCAGAGACGTTTAGTGTCTAAATACGGTACACCACGCCGAAGATACGCGGCCGAAGTTCGGCAAGATTACACCTGCAATGAATTTAAATTACCGATGGCACACCATGCCGAAATTACGTATTATATGCGTAGCGCATTGCTGACGTAACCATAACGAACTTCGGTAGCGTATATTCGGCCTAGTGTGTTTAGACACTTAATGATGATTAAACTTAAATTTAATGAAGTGTTTGACACATAATGTCTATCATAAGGCATCATAAGGCTTATGTCAAAATCTTCATTTAATTAGAATTAAGTAATTAATGTTCATTTCTGAGTGCGGCAATATAGTTACTAGTAATTGCCCGCATTATTTCGTAGCTCTCAGAATCGTACATTTTTCACAATAAAAACAAACCATTTTTGTATACGTATGCGGGGCTCAAAATCTTCGAGCCCATCAAAACCAGTAAACGCTAAGTGGGAACAAAAAATATTTCGCATTCTTAATATTAGTACGGATTGCATTAAAAGATAATAAAAGTCTCATTGACTTCAGATAGGACATAAATTCCAAGTCAATACCAAAGACAGTGTCTGTGGGTGGTATTACTGAGCTAAACGCATCAGAATTACAGGCGATACCTCCTTATCCCCAACTACGGCTATCGTCTTCACTGTCTTCAAATCTGTTTGTATCTTTATGTGGACACTCCCCTTTATGGCATACCGCCATTTATGTAATTCCTACTTATGTTTATGGTAAGCCTTTTTGGTTTTACAGTTGTGTTTCATGTTTTATTGAGTGCACTTTAAAAAATAATTTTAGAACTTAGGTACTATTAAAGTTTTGCCTTCGTTAGAAATAGATTGAATGATATACAATATAAGTAAGATAGATCCTACTAAATGAAACGAAACAGCTTGTATAGGCTTAAAATGATTAACCCATCAATCCCCAAAGGGCAGCCGGCTGCCTCATAACAATTGAAAATATATTGTGTCTGCGATAGCCACGATGGAGGTGTTAAAATGATAATAAAATCGTATAATTTTAATAGATGTGGTCGTGTTTATCACACTAATTATGTTCTTTGATATTTTATAACATCATACATAATCATAATATGTTATTCTTGTTAGTATTGTCTGCTTTTAGTTAATAAATATTTTCATACTTTTTTTTTTCAGAAACGTGGGATCCTCAATGTTCCAGAGACTTCCAGTCGTACAGTAACAAGGCCAACTGTAACGAGTTCTTTGTCTGCGTCAACCGACACCCCGTGACGTTCAGGTGTCCAGGGGATCTGGCTTACAATGAGGTAATATGTCTTAAAAGTTCATGTATCTTATAAGTAACTAGATGACGCCCACAAGACCGTTTCGCCAAAATTCGTTTATTGCGCGGGAACCGTTAATTTTTCAGGGCTAAAAAGTATCCTATGTCCTTTCCCGGATTTCTTTATCTACATACCGAATTTTTCATTAAAAACCAGCAAAATTGGTTCAGTGGTTTGGGCGTTAAGACAGATAGACAGAATGACATACTTTTGCATTCATAATATATGTATGGAAGTATAAATATGGATATCAAACATTTGATTTAGGTACACCAGATAGTCTAATTTGCATCTACCTTATTTGGACGGGCTTTTTACCCGCCCAAATAACGTCTACCATTTTTCAACATTATAAAATAAGATAAGATCTTGAATGAATGAATGAATGAAAATCCTTTATTGCACCAAAACAACCATGACATATTACAGAACTTATGAACTATTGAGTAAAAAATACAAAAGGCGGTCTTATCGCTACAAGCGATTTCTTCCAGACAACCTATATAATTATAATATTATAGGAACAGTAGTAATAGATGGTAGGTGACTACAGAAACAGCTAAGAGTGATTTTTCCTAACATATAAGTATATTACAAATACATACAATATACATACATATAACATATACATATACAATATATATGTTATAATACATACATACTAAAGAATATATACAAATCATTATAAATACATACAAACATAAATAAATGGAAATAATACAATATATCGATTATTATCAGTTATTATGGATTAATAATTGTGACAAAAAATGTTCCTTAACCCCATTTTTTAAATCATACGAGGACTGAGCACGTCTCAAAGATGTGGGTAATTTGTTCCACAGACTGACAGCACGAGCTGTGGCCTGTGAACGAAGAGTTATAAAAATTTGTATTACGAGTGGGCGGTATTAGTGATATATTAGAGTTTCGAAATATTTTAACATCGTCATCTAAAAATGTAAACCTTTCTTTTAAGTAGGGTGATGTCTTAGGGTCATATAAAATATTGTATAAGCACGACAATATATGAGCATTCCGCCGAAGTCGGATTGGCAGCCACTTGAGTTTGACACGAAATTGGGAAACGTGATCATACTTTCGCAAACCGGAAATAAATCTTATGCAGAGGTTTTGGAGACGCTCAAGTTTATTTACCTAGCTGTTCCTCTGTAATATTTGTGAAACATATGTCAGCGTAATCAAGTATGGGCAGTATGAGCGATTCTGCAAGCAGGATCTTCGTTAGTATTTTCTAAATCTTGTTTGCAGATACTTATATTATTTGGATTTATCTGTTTAACATAGGAATCTTTTCTTAATTTTTAATGAGTAACCACCAAATAACTATGTATATTATTGTAAATGTGTTATTAATAAACGTAATTTCAACCTTTATTAACACAATTTCCAGCGTCTAGGCGTATGTGACTTCGCACCTCTGGTGGACTGTAATGTTACCCAAGAGGCCAGTCCACCGCCCACTACCGCAGCACCCACGGAGACCACAGCAACTCCTGCACCCATAACCACTACACCCAGCGAACCAACTGTTGCACCCACGAACCCTCCAGCCCCAGCCACGAACCCACCAGCACCAGTCACGAACGCACCAGTAATTCCAGTGTCAACAAATGCACCACCCCAACATACTTACAATATTTACAGCAAGACGGAGTTTAATAAAGAATGTAAGTATACTTAAGGTCTGTTTCACCATTTCCTGATAAAGTTCCGGATAGGCTATCTACAACTTTTTTTTACAGATTCTCCATACTCTATCTGTCAAGTTATGTGGTGTATAGCCTATTCGGCACTTATCAGGAAGAGGTGAAATAGGCTCTTAGTCGAAATTCTTTTGTAATTATATTAATGTATCTTTCAATTTTCCTTTCTAATTTTGGCATCGGCGGCAATCAGTGATCTTGCTGGGATATTTCTGGACAGTCAGATTCATTTTACATTTTTCTGATAACTTTTGTTGAGGGTTTAAGACAAACTTACCACGAGCTCTCTTACTTCACTCCTTACCTAAAACTTTTTGTATAAATGGAGGAGTAACTAAAGTGATAAGGCTGTATTCTCTATGATATGCCCCTTTGAAAAAAAAAAGTATTTTAAAGTGTTTAACTGTTTTTGTTTCAGCTTGGACCACTACTCACATAGCCACGTCTCGTCTCGACGCCATCCGACAGCTGAAGTTGGCTAATCTCGCCAATGTCAATGTTAACAATCAATAGATATGGTCCCCAAAAGCTGGTGTGTTCCGAATCTCAAACAGTGCACTGGCTACTGCTTGATGAGATTTGATTTGCTATCAGGCAGTCAAATGGCTCTAGCCATTATGCTGTTTAAAGTTTAGGAACTTCCTTAATAATAATAATTGTGTGCTCTGGACAATCTCTAATAATATGTATTTTTGATGACAGAAATATTTTAATATATTTTCGATTGATCTAAATAAACATAGATGATTTCTTAATTTTATTTTCTTTTTAGAGCCTTAATAAAGCATTGTGCACTCAGCAGATAATATTACAAGTATTAAATACTTTTATAATATTCTATTAAAACTCTGTTAAAAGTTAACTATTAAAGGTTGGACTCTTAAAAATATATGACTTTGCAAATTATACAAACTACGAAAGTTGATGTGAAATCTTAAATCTATCCTATGTCCTTCCCCGGGAAAAAGTATCTCCTTACCTTTAGTCCATAATATAGTGGCTCATAAATCGATACAGGAAGCTCAAACTACCATGCAAAAAAATTACAATCTTATTTGTAAATATGCGCATGATGTGGGGCTTATAATTAACTCACAAAAGACTAAATTTATACATATTCGTTCAGCTCATAATGTGCCTCTCACCTCCCCCACGATTATAGCACATACTCACGATTGTTTTCATTCAAATGTAGCGTATAACGCCTGTAATTGTCCTGCATTAGAAAAAGTAAATCAACATACATACCTCGGTCTCATAATTGACAACCGACTGAGTTGGAAGCCACACATAGACCATGTATGCATCTATATTCTTAAATACAAGTTACCCTACAGAACCTAAAGGTTATTCTATTTATCGTTGGCCCAGTCGGTTGTTAACTATGGACTGAGTAGTTATGGAAGATCGTTTGAAAGTCACTTACTTAATATACATTCATTAATGTTACGCATATTAAAAGTGATTGTACCTAAACCTGTAAAAAATAAATTTAAAACAAATGAGGAAGGCTTATTTGAGTATTGTAATGACATGCACATTTTTGATCTTGTTAAATTTGCAGTTCTAAATGAAGTTCCTACACTGTTAATAGAAAAAAATAAGACCTAGCATTTTAAGACAAACTTGTAAAACAAAATTTGTCAAGCCGGACTGTAATAATTATTACGGAAGCAGAATGCTTAAGACATTAATACCTTTATTTGTAGAAAAGCTGACTGAACTGAGCTAAATATAGACGGCAACTTAAAAAACATATATTATGTAAAGTTAATTAATGCGACCACATCTTGTCCAGATAAACTCATTGTAGTTTTTGCGGCAAGATTTCTTGTATTTTGTAATATTATTGTATACAGATATCAACAAAAAAAATAAAAAAAAATAATAAATATGAGTTCAGTGGTTTAAGAGTGAAGATTTAATTTTGGCATTTATGATAGTACTTGTTTGAATATTAACAGCATTTAATTGCTCACATAAATATTAACTGCAGCCTAACTACAGCCCTACAAGAATGTTTTTGGCGCTTAGATGACATTGTCAACTGTTGTCGTGAGGATAGAATATAATAAATAATATATATGGACGCTTCACACCACGTCAGTCTGGCCCGGTGGTAAGTACCTGAAGGACTTGTGTTACGGATGCCAGACAGCGGAAATAATATATTTAATACTTTTAAATATACATACACCTAATGATGTCACTCACAATGACACCAGCAATATTTCATAGTATCCAAAATATGTAACAATTATGTTACATATTTTGGATACTATGAAATTAAGAAAGACAATATGTAATAATTATATTACATATTGCTTGGATGATATTGAGAGCAGAGTATGGGTTAAGCTGTCGATTAAATGACAACACAATGGCGCCATTAGTTTATTTCGACCACGCGTTAAAGTATCCTTGTCGTTCTGCCGTCATAAGGAAAAAGACGCTTCAAACATTTTTTCGAAATAGAGGTAGAAGCTTTTTTGTTCCTCATAAGGAACAAAGAAGCTGTTCTCTTCTCTTCTGAAGTCTGTTGTCATAACAACAGAGTACTGTAAAGGTATAATGAACACCTTTTAAGCTACGCTGTTGTAATGACTAGCAATACTCAAGTTGGCTGAAAACTCTGAGTAAAGTATAGTTTCGGACCTGCGTACCTGCGGTACTTTGTAGCTTTAAATTAATTTGAATTGATTTGGTTAATTGATAGTAATATATTCCATATCCCTAAGGTTTCATTAAATATTATTCTAGAGTTATAATTATATAACACACAGTAGATGTTTAATCGTAACTACTTTGACTTTAGTACTCCTTTACAGCTGTTTTTTAGACAGTATCCAAACTTTCAAATGCGCCTTACAAGTATTATTAACACAGACAAACAGACTTTTTTCAACTTCGCATGTAACCCCGTGAAGAAAGTTTTCAGAAGTATAATATTCACTATTAAAAGTTTGGATATTGTTTAAAAAGTTTTCAAAAACATCCCATGTAATTTGAGGTAGAACAAAAACACAGATTTATATTAAAAATGTTTATTTACATTTATATAAAAAATAACCTACGCTTATCTCTAGATTATGACTAAATATTTGTTTTCGACAGAGCACCGACGCCATACAGATGCCGATACATCTGATGTACCACTTTTAAACCGAAGGGAGTCGAAAAGTGGTAGACCGGATTTGTCTTCGATTGTACCCGAAAACCAATATGGCGTCATGCGGTGCAATGTCAAAGATTAATGATTTTGGTTTTGAGACTTTTAGTCCTTATATGAGCACCTCTTCAGACAGACTAATGTAAAGCACTCTGAGAGACACTTTGTAAAATGACCGATTGATTTTTGTGGTTCTATGATGATGAACATCTATTTAAATTAGTCATTGATCATCATTTAAATTGACCTAACCAAAAAAATTGGCTGTAAAAACAACTGAAGAAGAGAGCATATTTTAAAGAGGGATTATTCTGTGATTGGTAATTCTGATTTTGGCTCATATTCTGCAAAATATTCTGACGAGGCTTATTTTTTTAATAAGTCGTAAGGATTTAATTTCAATCTGTCCTTAGAGTTGCTCCTTGACATTCAGAATCCCATTTTCTTGAGCGCTTTTAGGTCCACGTCACCGTAGTAGTCTTCGCTGTAAAGTAATTGTTGCGTAAAATAAAACAGTAAATAGAGAAATACGTGCAAATAATTACATCAATAGAAAGTCACAATCTACAAGAAACACAGAAAATTAAACTCTAAGATCTACGAGATAAAGAATAAGTTATAAGACATACCTGGAACACAGAAGTTGTTAAGTGTACATAGAGTAGTGAGTACACTAGATGAAGTAGATTAGCTTAGAAAACTAGAAGAAGAATTGATTGTTATTTAGAAAGTGAACGTGTTCAATATAGGAAACAGTGTGGGAGTGAAAGTGTTAGGGGAGATACGTGCAGTGTGCGACACTAGCGAGATCAATAATACAACGTCATCATTTTTATATATTTTGTTTATTTTATCACTAAAAATAAAAAACTTAAGTATTACAGTTTCTATATCAAACAACGTCGCATTCTCGGCGAAATAATTCAGTATAGATATTTACAAGGTATTCGAGCGACTACGTCCTTCGTAACCCTATTCCATAAATGCAAACAAGAATTAATCGAATCAGTTGACCAGGACGTCATTAATAATTAACTTTCGAGTGATTCAAACAGGCAACAAGATTATTTGGCAACTAGAAATGTATACAAATCAAAATGGCTCAAAGACACATCGCTAATTTAAATAAAAACTACTGGAAACTTCGATGTGGTGATTGAGTATTATAAGGTATGAGAGTGTTAGCTATTTAGTTTTCTTTTTGGGGGCGGGGTCTGAGCTGCTTGTTCGGGACGAAGCTCTGGCCGTCCTTCTGGAGGCCGGCGAGGAGCTCGCTCTTGCGGACTGACTTCAGGTCCAAATCTCCGTAGTAGTCCTCGCTGAAAATGGACGCAACCCTTATACCTGATTCACTCATACCCTATGTCTCAATATAAATATAAAAGGATATTCGTCTGCGGCAACTTTTACTACCGGCTATGACTAAGAGAATCATAAATTGTGTAACAAGAACTCGTTCGTACGACATCGACTGAACTGCCTTGAAATGTTAACCAGAACAGTGAATTTGTCCGCTCGCTCGGAAACTGTTTTCCCTGTTATTAATGTAACGTAAAATGCGACCTTCCTTTCTATATTCTATCCATAGTAGCATAACGGATGCTTCCGCTTGTCTACCTTTAGTCACTTTACATTAAATTTTGCATTATTTCACAGAGGTATAGTTTAGAGCTATAGTACAGAGCTATTGCGTCATTATTTTCTCCCATGTCATCTCGAATACTTCAGTATTCAGCGAATCGATAAGTGCTGTTGTTAGTCACGGGATCAGACATTTAGGTTACAGGATTATTTAGAGGTGTTATGGTTTTGAACACCAAACGTCTAGTAAGAAGAGAAGAGTTCAAGTTACTTAGTCAAGACTGTTTTACTTGAACCGGAAGAGAAGTAAAAAAAGAATGGGGTGGCTTACCATCCGGGAACGTCTTCGGGGTCCTCGCAGTTGCCGGTGCCGTCAGCGTCACCGATTTTGAAGACGGTGGCAAGAGGGCATCCGTACTCGCGGGCGACTCCCTCCATGCAGATGTAGTATTTGCGGCAGTCCTCGGGATGGGCGTGACGGCTGAAGGATCCAGCGTTGGACACCTCACCGGGGGCGGGGCAAGAGAAACCGTTGGCGACCTCTGAAAATGGCAGTTGCAACGTCAGTATGGTATGCTTGTGATAATATCTAGAAGTACTTCGTATTTACGTGGAAAAGAAGTATAATATTCCTTCTTGGAAATCTGTTGTTATTCTATTGTGTCTCGCTCACCGGTGATCTTATGAGGCTTGATGTGTTAATTAAGACATATTATATCACGATAAGGATTCCAAGTTGCATTTGAAAACACGAGCTTCATTATTGAACGCATTGCAACACCTGTCTAATCCTTTGAAATCCAAATCCAGATATCTCCACATACAAATCCAAAGTCCTCGCTAACCCACCTTCATTTCTGCACTCTGGGACCTGGTCGGCCCACATGCAGACGCGGGCTTCCCTGTCGTAGGCGAGTCCGGGGCTGCACTGGTAGCGGGAAGCCTCACCACCCCAGCAGTTCCAGAACACGTCGCACTTGGCGGGGTCGGCGAAGATACCGTACAGTCTGTCGCAGTGGGGAGTTGAGATTGGTGGCTCTGTAAAAGATGTAATTATCAGTCTTTGGCTCGTTAAGCTATTGATGTGGTTGTAGCTCTGTAAAAGAATTTTGATTAGTATTTTGCTATTGCTAGTGCTATGGTTGTTTTCTTAAAACTTAACCCTATCGTAACTATTATTTAATTTTTAAGTTTTTACTGCTGCTTTTCTTTGGTACTGCTAAATATTGATATGGCAGTTTTCTTGCTGCTTAACCCTATTGCTAATATTGTTTAAGATTTTATTTCAAATTTTGTAGAGGATCTATTATATCCTGCTAACGTTCATAGAAACCTCTCATAATAATTAATTAAATTTAACCTTCAGTTTTTATGCTACTTTTTACAACTTTATTATCGTCGTCATGTTTACGAAAATGTATATCCCTAGTAACATGTGTATGCTATGCTAATAATGTTATCCTGTTTACGAAAATTTACACTTGAAACTACACCTGTCTGGTGTCTCTTCAATCATCTCATCTCTCACCCATCAATATAAATAGGCGAAGGTCGACCGGTTACCTCTAACTCGTAAATTCATTGATAAATTATTCATAAAAAATACTATCAAAATTTATTCTTAAAAGTTCGAAAGGTGAATAAATTTTGATCAAATGTCACTGGACCAAGGTCGTCTTTGTTCTATAATTAAAGGACGACTGCGACCTTCAACACATCCTGATGTCAATCTTTAAACAATCTCCTAAGGCCTTGACCATTGGATACCTACAAGCATCCTTTAATACCTGTTCTTTAAATTCATTAATCACTTCGCACGAAGATAATGGGAATTAGTTGCTCAGTGCGAATATTTCTTCAATCATTTTGTTACCTAGGTGTCATAAATGCTATGAATATACATAAGCCATAACAACTTATTTTTTTTCTACATGTTGCCTGCGACTTAGTTGCGCGCAATTATATTTATTGTTCACGAGATAAATTCTTTCTTTTTTCGTTTTCCGGGACTTTGTGTAGCTGCATACCTTATTTTACTAAAAACAGTAACACACTTTTGCACTTTAATCTGTCAATAAAGAGTAGACGCAGTACAAAATTTTATATACGTAAGCACGCTCAAAATGTGTTTTTTTCCCCTTGTATTTCCACAGAGAACGCTTATAATACTTTAAATAATAGCCTTACACATAAATGTCTTGATTTAATATGGTTTTCATATTTTTTATGTAATTTCTAATTTGTGTACAGCATCTACTCCTTTTTGGCAAGATATAATATTATAATGGATTGTTTGCTTTAAGGTTACGTGCTGATGTCGCTGCTTACTTTATGTTTCTCGAATCAAGAACCGTAGAAAGTCGCGACATAATAGGCGTAGGGCTTCCTGTATAATGTAGGCTAGGCCTCAAGCGATTTCCGTTACTAAGCGTTCCTTTATGGGATCTCACAGGAAATCAAATATCCTCTATAATAATTGCAAATGTTGGCTGGTAAGCTTTGTTGTTGTGGCAAAAATGTTATAGTTATCCACTTTTTAAAGCCACGAATTTTTAACTTTATGTTTTTTTAACTTATAACTTTGCTCTATAATACTATTACTTTATTCGCCAGCAAGGCAGACTATTAAGACGCTGATAACTGCCAATGACCTTGATCTCGCATCACTCTCGCACCATTGTCGATTTTCATGCCAGAGAGACAGAGATGTGAAATGTTCACTCGGTAGCGTGGATACATTTTTCATTTGTTAGAGGAAAAAATAAATATTATGGGAAATCTAGATGTCAGAACCGAAAATTAAATCTTACAAGCTTTGGATTTTTATAAAAGGCATCAAATAAACCAATTTTTATAAAAGGCATCAAAAGCATAGCTTGTATATTATTTTAGTTAGAACTGTTTAAAGTTCCTGGAAGATGTGACTTTGGTATTTTTTTTCATCCAGTAGGAATACATTATTTTATTATTTAAAATAAAGAAGCTTTTTCAAATATAAACAAAAATCACATATATTTTTTGTGCCAATCAATGAAATATATACGTCTAGAAAACTGCACAAAGATGTCGAATTGGCAGCTGTCTTCGCCTTAATAATAACAGCTAATCACCACAACATTGTCTGCAACTCTATTTTATACGAAACCCACTTCTTTCATTATGTTAGGCTCCTAATTACATTTTATTCTTTATATTTTATACCTATTTTCTACATTTTCCCAACCAAATTATTCAAACTTACCGAGTTGTGTTCTGTCACCGCACTCAACGTTGTGTAGGTAGTCGCAGTTCTCTGTCAGGTATTTGCTGTCTGAGGCGTCGAAGGCGAGACCGTTTCCGCAAGTCTTGAGCTCCGCGACACCGTTGTCGCACTTCCAGTATTTGTCGCAGGAGATGTGGTGTGGGTAGAAGCCGAAGTCATCGGGACATTTGAAGGACTCCTGAGCAACCGCTGTAACAAGGAAAATATTGATGAGTTACACAAATATGTTAAAAAAATAAATACACGAAGAAACAAGCAAGAAATATGAATAAATATTATTTAACTTCCTTGCGTTTCGTACGTGTCAATTCCTAAAGACATTGTCTATGTTACCAAACATTAAGAGCCTACTGTGAAAACGCTAGCTCCGCCTACACACAACGCTATCCTCCAATCGTGATACAATAATTCCATGAATCGTGCTCCCGGGCAATGTGCTTTACACTGCAGCTAATATAGTGCGTAACAACTCAATATCGCGTAACAACGGTTCCCGCATTATAGCATAAAAGTAAAGGTCGTAAGTCCCAAAACTGCTTTTTGATGATTACTTAAAAACTAAATACAATACTAATATTTCCTTTAGCTATTATTTTATAAAGTGTGTGATTGCATTAGTGCAAGTTATTTAATGATAGTAACTCAATAAGTGTAACAGATATTTGTTGAAATGCCCAAAAAGATTCATAATTTCGAAAAAAAAAACTATCGAATCAAAATAAGAAACGTGTTAGCTAAATATCAGATAAATATACAATGATTAAATAAATCTCAATTTCATTTGAGTCAATCGTCTTCCGGGATCGTAATATTTATTAGAAAACACAGCAAAATTGCACAGCCCGCTCTTAAGATGAGAGTTTTTACTAGTAATACGAATACGTTGCAAAAATCCTATCAAATATGGAGGAAAAGAAACAAGCAAGAAATATTATCAATTTTATGTTATTCAACTTCCTTGCGTTTCGTACGTGTCAATTCCTAAAGACATTGTCTATTACTAAATATCAGATCAATAGAATTTATTACACATATCCGCTTGGTGATTGTATTGGCACCTATGAATATGCTAATATTGGCATCTTCTTGAATATAAATTACAGTTTCAAAAGAAACCAGAAGGTTTGCCAAGCGCATGGCGAGTTTTGCAACGACCGGTCGCTGGCGCGGGCAGGGTCTTTCTCCACAGAATGTGACAGTATTGAGCAACTTGTAACAAATACCTAATATTTATTTATATAAATATAGAAATGTTTATTTCAATAAAGTTTGATTTCTGGTAAATTCTTACTTGTTGAGCCATTTCTTTCTAACTAATCGTAATAATATTCTTGTTTATCTAATGGCTAATTTGTAATCAATTGACAACAGTTATAGAAACACCAATTCTTCAACTACTATTTGTTCGACGAAATTCTATATTTTAACAACAATTACTATAGTTTCAATTAATTATTAGTTTATATCTTTTTAATTAAGTAACTAAATGTTTTAGTTATGTTTTAATCTGCAAATCTGCAGCGAATTTGTAGCTGATGTCTACAATCTATTGTAGCTTCTGAATTTCGCTGCACCCAGCATACAATGGCATTTCATAACGCGTGCTATTAATTGTTTATTCTCATGTAACCCTGGTACACAGTTACGCGACAGGTGACATTTCCAGCCGGTCTCATCTTTCACAATACTCCTCGGAATCTCTGCTAACCTATTACATAAATGCTATTTTATATCCGTATTTGGTAGTTAACCTAATCGTTTATGCTTTTAGCGCCAATTTTGTAATATAAGCCAGTTCATTTGCCTATTACTTAGTATAATCTATTTCTGCCTTGCATATAAATAGTACTGTATAGTTATGGTTTTTGTTAAGTAGATTTTTCATCACCACTATAATTAATATATTAAGAGATTGTAAGTCAAAGTAACTTTTATAAAATAATAAACTTTTAACCTATTTTTGTGATGAAATTACTCGCCATTTTAAGTTGGTCTTAAATCTTTCGTAGTTAATTTGGTGGCGCAACTTATATCTTTATATCAAACACTGTATCATTAGTTTAGCAATATAAGGTTTAATAAAGAAAACTTATGATAACTGGCCAATATTTATAGGTTCATGGAGGCCAACTACATATCGAGTCTAATCTCTGTCATTATAAATTGTAATGGACCACATTCCGCGCATACTACAAATAACAATATTTCATAATATCACTAGGTAATTACACGTAGTACATTATACCTTAGTTTCCTCCTATTCAAATATTTTAGAATAGATCATAAATAAAAATGTACGAAATTGTCTTTTCTTGGAGTGAACTGTTCATTTATTTACTGTTACTTTAGTCTTAGAAAAAAAAACTGTGCGAATTATGCATTTTCGCAGACCAAATTTTGAAAACTTGCATCAGTTGCTTAGTTTATTTTGTCCTATATAGCTCTTTATGGTTAACCCATAAAGTTAATATACCTATCGGAATAGAGAAACAAAGGCCTGAGTAAGCGAGATGTCACTATCAGTAACACTGCGTGGTAGAAAGAGAAGCGTGATTTGAGGTTGCATAGCTTTTTTTTCATCTGTTTGACAGTCTGTCTGCCCCTGAGCCGATCGTTGTCAATTTGGGCTCTCAGAAAAATTGTGATTTTAAGTTAAATAATGAATAATTTTTAGAAATACTGCTCTAGAAACATGGTTAAATGTTTGTGGAATGATTGTGGATCCACACATCGAAAAAACCCGGACAAATATTCATTTCACAGGTGAATTATTCTACATCGACAGGACCTAGTTTTAAGTTTATTTTTCCCAATTCCCTACGAGTTATTGGTATTGATTTTCATAATTCACTTCTTTAAATATTTATTTATATGGAAAACATAACTTGACTAGCCATGGTGCACAATTGAAGAATATTTTGTGTAAACAATTTTCATATACTTTACACTACGGCTGCATCAAGTTATCGATAAGTAGTATCGATATGAAAATATCTTTTAGTTAAGTATACTAATTATCTACGAATGTTGAAATGATAACATACTCATCCGTAGTTTATAATTAGTTTAAGTATATTAATATACTATCATACATAATTTATCGTTTTTAAGGGTCCGCACACAAAGGGTAAAACGTCCTAGTAGTCGGGTCCCGCTCTACTACTAAGACTTCGTTGCCTGTCCGTCTGTCCATCCGTCCATCTGTCTGTCTCCAGGCTGTATAATAAGAACCGCTATAGTAATAGACTTCTGAAATTTCCACATATGTAATGTCATTCTACATCCAATATGGCTGCTCATCCAAGATAGGGGAATAGTTTTAAAAAGCACTTCTGCAAGATGGGCATCAAATAAAAGGGCTCATTGAGAGTGAATTGAAAATTAATAGGGTCTAGTGAAGTCGTGTCGTGTCGTGTACTGATGTGACGTGACGTGACGTAACCTGTCGTGTCGAATCGTGTCATGACATGTCGTGTCGTATCGTGCCGGGTTTTAGAAAATGCCCGGTTGAAACCGGTCACCCTTCATGCGCGAGTCCGACTCACACTTGGCCAAATTTTCAGATTTCCTGCTGACCTGGATACCAGAAATTCATGGCTTAAAATAATTAACCGTCTAAACTGGACTCCGAAGAAAAATTATTTAGCAAGCATTTTGAAGAAAAGTCATATTTTACTTCAAAATTACAATTTTTATTATACCTATGTATAGGTATAATAAAATTATCTCTGGCTTATGGCTATTACAGATTGAGGTTTACTGACTGTTTTCAACGTTGTTAGATTCGGTTGGCATCTTCTCATGTTTTTCCTAATAATGTTATGTATCCTGTAAATTGTAATTAAACTTTTACTAAAACGTTATAATTATAGGATAGTAATTTATACCACTCATTCAAAAGTAATACACCTGGGACTTATAATATTAATGTTATTATTCTGTTGTTCTGTTGTTAAAATTGTAATTTCTTTCTTTCTTTTTCTTCTTTTTTGGCAACTTGACACAAAGGATGTGTATGTTGTGCCACAGACAAGGTAAAGAGGTAAGGAATATGGCGGGAAAACCATATTCCTCCTATTATAATTCTCATCATCGTTTTCATGTATCGTCAGGTCTAAAGTCTAGTCAAAGTCTAAGTAAAAGTCAATACAGTCAAGGAGTCAAGTCGGTCGATTCAGTAAAGTGGTAGACGCTTTACTGAAACTTTAACACACAAAATAGCACGTTTCTGGATATTACATCACTTTCCTACACTTGTGAATGAACACGAATATCTAATGGTTAATATTCTACCAATATTACACATTAAAAAGACCCAGCTAACACAATTTTAGGAAAATAAAACAAAAACACAACAGCACTCTTTCACATGCCCGCCAAAACTCCCAATTGTAATTTGTAAACTTAGTTGATTGTGTTGATATCTTCCTCGCCTTCTTTTTTATTTATGATTTTTGTCTTGCTTATGTCCATATTTTTTTTTTTGTTTACTTCACAAATGCAAATGGTTTTCTATTTGGAATGTTATGAATTATGATAATTATATTTTCATGATTGATAGAGTAAAATATTAATGCTTATTAATTAATTAATTGCCAGTAATACTAATGTTTAATGAATTTTATTTATTATATTGTTATTAAAATTTCAATTAGTTGATTTCAAATTATTATATTATTATTATTATTATTGGTGTAATTTTAAGTATAAGTAGTTAAATTTTGATAATTATTGCATGTTTACCTGATTCTTTTATAAATGATCCTTATTTTTGTTCAAATAATGGAGACTTGGGACGGCTGTGAGGTCACAAAATGGGTCAAGCGGAAGATCGGCGTTGGATACCTGCTAGGTGTGCCAACACTGCCGAGCTTGGTCCAATTTGCGGCTGATTATTTGGGAATATTATTGTTATTAATTTGTTTTACTCATAATTTAAGTTAAGTATATATTCGTTTTTTCTTTGTTGTATCTTATGGTAATAGCTGCTAATAAACAATTATTCTATTCTATTCTATTCTATTTAGCTTTGGAAAAGGCGTAAGGCAAGGCTGCATTCTGTCACCAATACTCTTTAACGCCTACGGAGAGTACACATTAAGAAAAGCCTGCGAGGGTTGGAAAGGTGGAGTCTCAATAGGTGGCACCAAAATATCCAATCTTCGCTATGCAGATGACACCACGCTACTGGCCGCAAGTGCACAAGAAATGGCAGAGCTTCTTGACAGAATGAGAAAGATAAGCTTAGAACTAGGCCTCAAGATTAATAACGCAAAAACCAAGCTAATGGTGGTTGATCGCACGGAAACATTAGATCTTGCAGGCCTGCTCGATTTTGAAATAGTCTCCGACTTTGTATACCTGGGATCTAACATCAACAACACAGGATCATGCGAAAAGGAAATTAGAAGACGTATAGGTATGGCCAAGAATGCAATGTCGCAGCTCCAAAAAAAACGGAAAGATCGTAACATCTCACGGAAGACAAAAATCAAACTTGTCCAGTCTTTACTATTTTCCATATTTACCTACGGAGCGGAGACGTGGACTCTAAAGAAAGCGGATCGCGATCGAATTGACGCCTTCGAGATGTGGTGTTGGCGAAAAATGCTCCAAATACTATGGACCGCCTTTCGTACCAACGTCTCCATCTTTAGTGACTTGAAGATAAAAACAAGACTGTCGTCGATCTGCCTACGTAGAGTTTTGGAGTTCTTTGGTTACATCGCAAGAAAGGATGGCCATAACCTCGAACAGCTTGTGGTTATAGGCAAAGTTGACGGTCGCCGCCCAAGAGGCCGAAGCCCTATTAGATGGTCTGATCAAGTGCGCACAACTCTAGATATCGGCCTCCATGATGCTCTCCATTCTGCCAAGGATCGCCACAGATGGCGTAATGTGGTCGTCACTAAACTCCAAAAGGGGAATCACGACCCTCAGCAATGAGGAACACGACGCGAGGAGGAGGAACTTTGTTTAATACATTTTACAAAAAAAAATACCTTAGACCCACCTTGTAGATGATCTTTTGAGAAAAACATCCCCCAATTCCCCCGGATCTCATAAAATTAATTTTCTGCAGATATAAAGGAAACTGTGGAACCATGTGTGGCTGCAGAAAAGCAGACCTGAAATGCTTTACAGTATAGTAGGCATGTGCAGATGTGCAGACTAGTATTAGTAGGCATACTGTAATATAGTATGCATATTTAAACGTAGTAATAGTAGACATACTGTAGACTGTGGGTGCAGAAAAGCAGGCCTGAAATACTTTACAGAATAGTAGACATACAGGCCTAAAATGTTCTAACATTTTAGGCCTGATTTTATGCAGCCACATATGCTTTTACAGTTTCCTTTGCATCTGCAAAAAAATAATTTCATGAGATCCGGGGGGATTGGGGGATATTTTTCTCAAAAGATCATATAAAAGGTTGGTCAAAGGTATTTTTTTTGTAAAATGTATTAAACAAAGTTAAAGAGCGATAATAAACCTTTTAAACATTTTTTATCACTTTTTTGCTTATAACTTTTTAAATTTTTAATTTAGGGTAAAAAATTATAGAAACATATTTGTAGGCAAACTTGAGGTTAAGTTTCTATTGACCCCCCCCCCCCCCCCCCAACAAATCCCAAAAATTGTAACATTTCAATGGATTAATACTGGTAATAAGCGATTTAATATTATGCAGAAAATATTGGAGGTTTTTAAAAAATAGCAGTTATACTACCAAAACAGTTTAATTTGTATGTTTGCGATGACTAAAAAGATTTACGCATTAAGTGTGCATCTTTTGATAAATAATCATTATAGATTTTTCCATAAAATTATAATTTCTTGAAACATACAGCTATATTAACTAATATACTTTGGTAAAACAAACCAAAAACTACTACAGAAGTTTATTCATAAGTATTTTTAAATCACACTAAAAGATAAAAATATTGTTTAAATTATTTATGTTTGTGTTCGTTAGTTCGTTCTGTTTTTACAATTTTACAATTATTATTCCATGATCGATATTTTGTCGAATTACAAGATGTTTGTACATCACTGACACGCACACGTAAACATAATTGTATACACAGATGTAAATCAAATTTTGGTTAAGCTTGACAGCTCGGGATTGTTTCTCTATTCCGATAGGTATATTACCTTTATGGGTTAACCTGAACTGTTTTGTGCTGATGATCGGAATTTCAGAACAATGAATTTGCTGCTGATGTCTAGTGCTACCAAAGATTTTAGTCTACACCTCCACACACCCGATCCCTTGCACAATGATCACGCCATGACCGATATTGCCAAGGCGATTTTTTCCATAACAATATGATGTAAGTGCCTGTGGGTGAGCCCGAATGTATGTCAATCGATAAATTTATATAACAACATACACATTATTTGGAGTTGAAAAAAAGTATGTGAAAAATATAGAGCATGTTACATAGACAAAATTCTTGACCCATAATTGAAAATATGCTATCAATGTTTGAAAAAGAAACTTATTGCTAAACCAGCTCCTAGACAGGCTAAACCAGTTTCTAAACCTACACGCAATATATAGTGTTAGACGAAATATAGATAATGCAAATCTAACAAGCTCAACTATACTTAACCCTTAAATAACGATCAAAATTTCTGACCTGAAATCGAGATAATAAAGAAAACTGGCCACTCATGTGATGTAACACCATAAGGTCATCAACCGTTAAGTAATACAGGTGAAAGCCTAAATCTGACCCACCTACGAGGTCAGAACTTTCGGTTTTAACGATGTGCGCTTATTAAGTAATAAATGACCTTTATTGACATTTACTATTTATTTACATGATACGCAATTTTGTTGCATACAAAATATGCAACTATAAAGTTATTTAGCCAACTATTTCAGCAATCCTTAAGAAATATTACAATTAAATGTTTTTGATAATTAATATTCAAATCAGTGCAAATAATTAACATGCAAAAGGTTTTTTTTTCATAATTAACAAGGAAAATCAAAAGGTTTTAGGCTTATATTTCATTTAAAACAAGTATATAATAAAAAAATAAAACTGTTAATAATATTCTTCCAGTATTTCAAATATTGCTCTGATTAAAATAAATATATTTATGATCATTTTATGATATAATTTTTTATCACAAGTCCGAGCTGAGATCAAAGAGAGTTAAGAATGAGTTTAGATATGACGCAATGAGATAGTGACCGCTGACGAGTGAAAGTGAGATTACTCTAGATACATCATAAAAACCGGCGCGAGCACGTAACTTATCGTGCTATGATATCATTTTGGACTATTTGACGTATTGGTCAGATATCTCCTAACAGGCTTTTGATGTCACGTCACAAATTGGTCAGAATTCCTCATCACTATTTTCGAAATCGAAGGGTTATGACTTATGGATAAATATAGAGCATTTTGAAAGTTGAAGAATAGGTTATTATTAATATTATTATTAGCAGCCGTTAGTGTCCCACTGCTGGGCAAAGGCCTCCCCTGCCTCTTTCCACGTGTCTTTATTCTTCGCTGTATTTCGCCACTCTTTGTCTGCAGCGTCTAGCTCGTCGCGCCACCTTTTCTTGGGTCTGCCCCTGTTTCGCTGACCGTTCGGTAGCCACTCCGTAACTACTAACTAGACGCGCCCATCTGTTCGGATGCATGCGGGCGACGTGATGAATATTAGGTTATTAAAAAAAAATGCTAAAATTTTAGCCTCAAACTCTGACTCAACGATTAAAATCACTCAGAAAACTTTTAAAGCGCGATTGAGGCGTCTTGATACTTGTTACATAATCTGATTAGCGATAAATATTCCACGGAGTCCACCTTGACACATGTGGATCGCTCGCCAAACAGAACAGCGTTATGTCATCCATAGTATCGCAATTTACAATTAAAGAGTACCCTATGGCATAGGCTACTCTTAAAGCCTATAGAATAGGAGTCATCAATGGAAGAAATACAATAAATAAGAGAGCATCGTGAATTATACCTATTATACAAGTTGGTGATAGATAAATAACTTGACATCCACTTATACTTAAGTTTTTGTGGTGTCTATAGAGGACTACTAGATGATGTTGTCATGCAAAACAGCTGTCCCAAAGTGGAAAGGGACTTACAGTGATATAGAGAACTAGAAAATAGCATTATCATGGATGCAAAATAGCTATCTCAAAGTGGAGAGGGACATATATTATAGAACCGTTTGAACATAGTTAGACCACAAGGATTATACACGTAATATTGTCAACTCATGTATATATTAAAAATGTATTTAAAAAGACCTGAAGTGTAATGGACTTAAAATAAATTAAGGATCTATAAACTTGGTACGTGAACAAATTGTACAAAAAAGCGACATACAAAGGATATGGGCGAAAAGCTCGTAGACGATGCAAATTACTTTCATAAAAAAAATTCATGGGGGTATAGATGAACAACTGTCCCAACGTGGAGAGTTACCTAAATCGAACCGTTAGAGTTAGCCGAACCCTTATTCAAGCTGAGTATAATTAACTCTACGAAGGAGACAAATGATAAGCACTTTTGTGCACAACAATGCAGGCTATTTATATCGTACTACCAAGGACGTACAATCACGTACACTAAGCCGGTATTGAATCACGAATAAACCACATTTTCCTTCGCGATCTCTTGAATCAGTCATTAGTCGTATAGAAGTAATTGATTGAATGAAAAGACCGTCACGTTTGACCACGATTTATTACCATAATTGGGAAGCTTTTATGTCATTTATTTAATAAATAATCGATCGTGGTCAATCTAAGGGGAATATCTGTTTCATTATCAGTCAATCTGTTCATCCCTTTGAGGGCTTTGTGTTTCTATTTCTATTGTTTATATTTTGAGCTCAGTGTTTTTAGTTTGCTCTGAGATAAAAATTAGTTTTAGTTCTTAACTCTGTGTCTTTAAGATTTATTATGTTTTCTTTATGCGTCTTCACTTTTCACTGCATTAGAATTGTTCACAATAAATTTTAGCCCCAAAGCAGAAAAACATTGACCTCAAAAAGGTAGAGATTCATGTATCATGATTCATAATGCCTTAGTTCCTTCGGTATAAAAAGCTTGTTTCCTTACGCTTAACACACTCATGTATTTTGATAAATTGCAGCCTTCAGCTGAGAACGTTACAACCTATTGTTCAGCAGGGACACACAAAACATTGTTCTTCCGTTGCATTGTTAATCACAGTTCCGACTATGATAATCTCAGTTAATTATAAAACCTAATAGGCATTAGTTTCAGGGTACTGAGAATTTAATAAAAAACTAGCTGACCCTGCAAACGTTGTTAGGCCTTATAAATTATTTGTTATATCAATATTAAAAGTAGATAAAAACCAATTCTCAGGCCTAACGAATGTACTTACATACAAAATTTCATTAAAATTAACTGAGCCGTTTTGGAGGTTCGCGCACAAACACTGTGACACGAGAATTTTATAATAATGATATCGTGCTGGTTATTTAGATAAATAACCTATTTTGTGCCAATTCTCTATTTCTTAAAAGATTTATACGAGCATTAGGTATACATGCCTAACATTTATTTCTTGTCATCTGAGATTTTGCGACAGAATTAGTCTATCTTTTCAATAGATTCGTTGATTGATTAACATATTTGACATAAGCTAATCAAAAGCATAGCTGAAAATGATATAATTCTGTCAAAAACCTCAGAAACCGTACATTAATGATTTATCATCGAAGAAATTGATTCAGGCAGTTGACAGACCTACATAATTTGGTGGCGTTATGTCAATGATGAATATGTTAATGACGGATGCGTCAGATCACAAATTGACATAACCCGACCAAACGACGTAGGCCCGTCATAGGCCTGAGAATCAATTCTTCGATGGTACAATTGAATACGAACTGCATGTCCCGTTAGATCATTACTCTCAGCACTGTGCAGTGAAGCAGTTTAGTTATTTTCACCGTATTTTCTTCTTGTGAAATTCGCTCACGCACCACGAGTCTGGATAATTGAATACCTTCACGCAATCACTACTATAAGTGATTGACTATAAAGTTTAGCGACCAATTATTAAGTAAAATCGATAGGTCACTGCCCTGACATAAAATAAGATTAACTTTACGTCAGATTCTAATTGAAGACATGAGAAAATGAAGTGGGTAACTAATTTTTTTTTTTTTTTTTATTATGGTAACAAACAGTCATGTTTACATAAAATTTACATTCAGTTTACAATAATTAAGATTAAAGACCTACAGTGCCCAAGAATTATATAAATACATAAGAGAAGAATTTATTGGTACTCAATAATTAATATACTCAATAAAAAATACTAGTTTTTTTTTATAAATGGAGGCTTTAGGACCTGAAAAATTATTTGATTTAAAAAAAATATCGATACATGTATAGCTAGATATTATATTAACTAGATGATGATGTACGTAAGTTACAAGGTTGTTCAAATTATAAGAGCAAAAATTACTCATTCATTATTGCTCTTATGTTGTTTACAACTAATGTACTTAGTAATTGCTCTTATGTTGTAGAATGTTAGTTACCCAATTAATCGACTCATGTCTTCAATTATCTTTACGTCAATTTCTAATTATTATAATATCTGCAATGAATAATCTAGATTTAAAGCGTTATAACAACTTCCATTAATATTTTTATGTACTTCTTCCTTACGATATTTATCATTTGAAATATATTATAATATGTATGTGTCTGATGATCGATTAAAGTTAAAACTCTACATTTTAAAATAAAGAATATTTACACAAATGTTTCCATATAATATTATGGCTAACACTTTAAGTCTTCGAATAGTCCAAATATGGAACAAAAGTTCCTAACCTAAACAATTACCACATATTTAAAATACTCGAGTCAAAATACTTATACAGGCTTCGTGAGAACAGTGTACGTACGTGTTACAAATACTGAACAATCGAAATTACTATAAGCGAGACGAATCGTAACAATTGTAGAGAATTCTCGTTAAAATAAGTCGAAAATTATGCAACCCTTGCATAACTCGAGACAAAATTTGTTTATATTATGTTTTGTAGAAACAATTTATATTGCATAATGAGATTTGAGAGTAATTACTAATTAGAAATGTAAATGTTATTGCAAAATTGTATAATATCTGATAATGGCCGTGCAGATCACTTTCGCTAGCGCGAGATGAAAGTTGCACTGATACGGTTTCTACGATTTGTCTTAATAAACTAGCACGACTATGACTTCAACTGAAGTTCAAATTTTCTGTAAGACCTACTAAAATTATTCAAAGTTTTCCAAGGAACTAAAAGGCTAATTTAGTATGTACCTACCCTGAAAAAAAAAGAATAGTTGTAGATTTTTTATATTTATTAGATTCGAATTATAAGGTATGAAGAAAGTACCATATTCATACAATATTATGTCCAAAATCCACAATCGTTTAGTGAGTCAAACAGATATTATGTAGAGCTTTCAGAAAAGCTCTTTAAATTTTGTGATCTTAAATTTTTTCATACTACTAAAGATTACTATTACTTTTAATTATGATCAAATCGTACTTTTGTAGTTAAAATTATTAGTGCAGTTCCCAGAGCGTAAAAATCGTGCAAACCTCCGATTTTTTCAATAGTGGATGAAAATTGAAAAGAAAAAAAGGAATGTGTAGCTGATAACATAAATAATAAAGTTTACCTATTGAAAAGTTGTGCTTTTGATTTTAAATTATTCTCTTCCACTTCAAGTAAACTCATAAACTGTAAAATTTTGAAGAAAATTTGCATATTTCTTTCTTCAAAATATATAGCAAAATAATAAAATATATTATTATTTTTTTGATTTGTATCGTTGCTTATATTCCAAAGAAAGAAAATAAGTTGAAAAAATATATAATTTAGATTTAAAATTAATATTTTTGTATGTAGATGAGCATATCTCCAAATGTGCTTGTTGTGTGCCTCGCCAGGTAATTGGCGTTCCTATTTTTCTTTGGTTTTAAATAGGCAGTTTAAAATTATTTTTTAGGCTTAACAAAGCCTTCTATTTCTTAATGTGTATAACTTTTTACCTCTTACTTTATTAAATTTTCTGAAAATGTAGCACAAACTTTTCACGGATATTACGAAGAAAATCTGTATTTTATTTCTTTTGGTTAGGTTTTTACAGAATAAAATTGATTTTTATTTATTTTTTTTTCATTAATTATATTTGCTAACACATTTTTAAAGGAAAAAAATACAAATTAGGTTAAGAACTGATATTTTTTGTATTCAGGTAGGCATTTTCCAAACATAGGTCGCAGCATGCGTCTTTAGTATGTACGTGAGATTTGTAGCACCCAATTTTTTTTCTGGCTTTAAGTAGGAAGTTTAAATATATTTCAAGGACTAGAAAAAGTCTTTCAGTTGTCGATGCATTTAATGTTTTAGCTCTCACTCAAATAAATTCTCAACAAATGTAGAAAAATATTTTCGGTCTATTTTACACATTTTTGGAGATATTTAAACGTTTTTAAGTACTTAAGAGTTATCATTTCTCTAAAAATTAAATACGCACAACAAGCAAGTTTAACACACTTTTCGTTACAACCCCTAAATCCACCCAAACCCTTTTATCTTGGTTACGACGAGCGTTAATCTCTAAAAACTTTGCAAAAATCTTATAGTTGTATTTAGCTTAGCAAAGCAAACTTTCTTTTTTAAAAATTGTGTATTTGGTTAATTTTCAATGTTAACATTTGGATAAGATTCATTGAATAACAGGAAACAAAAAACAAAAAAAAAAATTTTCTGGACCGGTTTTATATGGTGAAATATTAATTTTTAATTAAGTAACTAAAAACTTAAAAGCACAAAAAATTTTTTGGTAAACTTTGCAAGTTGTAGTGTAAAAAAAAATGACACCCCAAAAACAAAAATCCATTCACTATTACAATTTTCGGAGGTTAAAACCTCTGGTGACTGCACTATATAATATTTTCGTAAACATTTGGGAATTTTGAAATTTTGAGCGTAGCACAATTTAGACAAAGGACGAAATATTATTTCTGACTGACCTTAAATGAATTTTTATTTTTCTATTGCAACATTACGTATAAAATACTTGTATCAATGACAGAGATTAGCATACAACGGAACTGCGAAACAATGTACAGTCTGGGAAAATGCAAATGTTGCACTCAATTTAATCACAGTTTATCACATTATTCATTACAATCTTTATTACAGAATTTATGAATTAATTAAAAATTAAAATAAATTAAACATTAAATGACTGAAACTGCCTTTGTGTGTAAGAATATTGGGATTTTTTTAACTTATAATTTATAACTGACGACTGCTATGCCAAAAGTAAATTAAATTGTATCAGTTATAAGTTTTCTTATTTAACGTTAGCAGTTAGCACCCAGCTTTATACTTGATTTCAATGAACAATTAACTATTAGATGACTCGTAAAAATTATGCCTCCAGTAACATTAGTTATTTGCGTAGTCAATTTTTTTTATATCATTTACATGAAACTTTTTTTCTCGTCAATAACCGTATAAATTGTCACAATATTTTGATATACTGTCGGTTATGTAAATGAGTGTGAACAACAGCCTCACGTGTTGCGCAAGTACAGTAGGCTCGAAAGCTCAATGGGGTCGCATTTCCACACTACTATTTTGTCACCTCCAATGATGAAATGAAAAAACGCACATATATAGATATGCTTTATAAAAATCTTATAAAATGTGAAAATCTAAACATATAAATTGTGTTTGTAACAATAGACAATGTCTCGTGAGAATCGACATGAGTGAATGAAGCAGGTAACTAACAAATTGAATACTGCCGTTTTTTGTATAAGTAGAGACTTTAGGACTGGTAGGATGAATTGAAATTACAAAAATGAATTCTATGTATAGCTATATACTGAAGATGATGAAGTAGTAAGCAAGGTAAAAATGATAAGGGAAAAATGACTAGTTGTTCGTTATATTATCGGCCTCATCCACTCATGTTTTTCACTTCGCCGCACCCTAAAGTACGTACCCACGCCGAGAGCGGCCGCTAGCACTAACAAACACCTCGTATTCATATTCACAGGAGTAGTGGACACTGTAACGACCTGACACGCACTGCGGGCGGGTGACCGGGTGTCGCGCGCTTTTATATCGGGAAGTGTGCGCGCGCGCACGGTGAAAACACGCCCGCCCCGCGCCGGGGTTCCTGCGACGCCTTTGAAAATAACTGTATAGTGACTTTTCAAAAATTGATTTTTAGGGCACAATTATTATTTTTGAAGTAAAAACTTCTTTAGCGGCGTTGAGCACTTTTGTGGGATGGGTAAAAACTGTGAAACTCGCGTCAGATTCTCGTGCTGATCGAAAAACCTTGGAAAAACCGTAAGACGGTTGGAGAGTAGTGTTGTAACATCGAAATCGATTAATCAAACAATCGATTGTTTTTTTTCGACTGTCGTTATTTTTTAATCGAATGTAAGGGTTTCGATTAATTAAAAAAATTGATTTTTAAAAATCTATTTTCATAAAAAATGGGTTAAAAATTTAATCGATTGTAAGGGTTTCGATTAATTAAAAAAAACGATTTTTTTAAAATCGATTTTCATAATAAATGGGTTTAAAAAAATTGTACGGGTTTCGATTAATTAAAAAAAACGATTTTTTAAAAATCGATTTTCATAAAAATGGGTTAAAAATTTAATCGATTGTAAGGGTTTCTATTAATAAAAAGAATCGATTTTTTAAAAATCGATTTTCATAAAAAATGGGTAAAAAAAATGCACAACGTTAATAATCAAGTTTTCACTTCTGCCGGCACTCCCGGAGTGCAACCCGGCTTTTTTGTGTGAGACAAATCAGATCTGTAGATCAGCAGGCTTAATATGGCTACGGTTGAAATTGGAATAGAAACGAGATTTTAGGAACAAACTGATTTTTTTCGCCACTAAGTTACTTTGTCTATTCTACTATTGAAACAAACTCTATCATAGCTATGCTAAGCGCACAGCTTAGATTTTTTTATTGCTATGCTAAAATGGTAAATTTTATACAAATACTAGCTGTCCCGGCAAACGTTACTTATATATTACTAAACTATACTTATATATATATTATTTTATTGAAGTGACTAAATAAGTATGTCGCCATGGCAAAGTCGATCGCTATCCTCGTCGCACAAACAATGGTCGCCGTCAGTCTCAGGTTGTAATAATTTACTATTATTTATTCAAAAAATGCACTTATCAATATATAAAGTACCCAGTAGCCGATTCTCAGACCTACTGAATATGCATATAAAATTTGGTAAAAATCAGTAAAGCCGTTTCGGAGGAGTTCGGGGACTAACATTGTGACACGAGAATTTTATATATAAGATGACAAAAGCTCGTGGAAATGGAATATTTTAGTTTTTTGTTGCTGGGAATTTTTTTTATTGCTGAAAAGTGAATACAATTCACTTTTCAGCAATAAAAATCTCAAGACACATCCACAATTTCTTGGACTCTTCTTTCTGATTTTATTTGGATGTGCAGCACACCCAAATTGTACGGGTATGTCTAAACCTATTTCATTTTTAGGGTTCCGTACCCAAAGGGTAAAAACAGGACCCTATTACTAAGACTTCGATGTCTGTCCGTCTGTCCGTCTGTCCGTCTGTCCGTCTCTCCGTCTGTCCGTCTGTCTGTCACCAGGCTGTAATTCAAGAACCGCTATAGCTAGACTTCTGAAATTTTCACAGATTGTGTATATCGGTTGCCGCTATAACAACAAATACTAAAAACAAAATAAATTAAATATTTAAGCAGGGCTCCCACACAACAAACGTGATTTTTTTGCTATTTTTTGCTCTTAATCAATAACGGCAACATATAGGCAATTGAAATGTTCACAAAATACTTGATTGTATTTGTACTTTACTAATTAGTAATAAAATTTAAATAAATTAAATAATTAAGGGGGGTTCCCATACAAAAAATACAATTTTTAACCTATTTTTGCTTTGTAGTGGTACGGAACCCTTTGTGTGCGAGTACAACTCGTACTTGGCCGATTTTTTTTATTCCATCTAATTTTTACTGTACTGTAGGTATGCGGTGATAACAGAATTTTCTAATTTTACCTTAGACTAATACGTTTTGAATTTTACTCACTATAATATGAGCTTACTTCATATTATTTCATTTATATCCTTTAAAAATTCACAGCCATTTAGTTTTGATTTCAACGTAATATGAAGTGAAAGTAAACTTTTTGACAAATTATCTAGTTATAGTCTGACAAGTAAACAAGAAAATAAATTATAATTTATATAATTATAATATCACATTCACATCTAAAATTGTAATGTCATCTTAGATACACATTTCAGAAATAAAGATTTTTTAAAGTGGGATATTATAGACAAATACTTACAAAAGCCCCGGTTTTTAGCCACTTTTTCTTCCTATTATTTTACTTTCTGAATAATTCTTCACAAAAAAAACAAAAAAACTTTGTACCAGTACTAACCACAACCAAAGCTACTTGGTATTTTTGCATCCTTTTTCTTCCATTTTTTAAAAACTTCTTTTTCTACATCATGCATACTAGTGACGTATTTAGTTCAGAAACCGTTCTACATTCGGGTCATATTATATTCGGCGGAGTCATGTTCTGGGTCGATGACCTTTAAACTGAGGAATTAGGTTAGGAGGCGGTCGGCGTTGCATGCAGGTTTCATTGGCACGAAAGTCCTTATGAGTACTGCATTGTTTTCCGTCTATTGTTAAGCTATAAGTCTTGTAAAATTCTCTAGGAGTATTTTTATGTAGTAACAAAATTAAGTAATGTGTTAATAATTACGGCCGTACTCAAAGATATATTTTAATAATGATTAAACTACAATTTAATGAAGAGTTTGACAGGTAATGTATGGGGCTTACGTAAAAATCTGCAGTTCAGTACTTAATAATATTCGTCTTTGAGTGAGGATCTTATTGAAATTTTATTTGATACTTTTTTGAATAATTATTAATGCAAAGGTGTGTCTGTCTCAGTGGCGTAACTATAGGGTGGCAGGGCTGGCAAAATGCCACGGGCCCCCAACTCACAAGTTCCAAGAGGCCGTGAGGTCAGAAATTTTTTATACTTACATTGTTTTTTTATTAACGTGACGATTTTTAATGAAAGGGCCCCATCAATTTGCCACAGGCTCCGGATGTTTATAATTACGCCACTGGTCTGTCTATCTATGTGTATTTTTATACGTTGAAGTTTTGATAAATTGTTGTATGGAGATATAAAGTTCACGCTCCTCTCGATATGTAAAGTCCCGAAAAACGCTAAGGGGTACTTTTATTTTGAATTCAAAATGTACGGTTGAGGTAAGATAAACCATGTTGTAGGAAAACGATGTTGCGAGCAACATTTACTTCCGTAACAACATAAGTTATATAATAATATGTCGAAGGATATTGAAACTGTTAAAATATTAGTTAAACTAGAATTGACTAGGAAAAACACATAACTTACGATAACATATTTTAATAATATGTTTTACTACAATCTTGTTTCGCGGCCATCTTAATATTCGTTGACCTTTTACCTTACGGAATATATTTAGCGAAAAGTCACGTTTTTATTCAGTAATCGTTTTGGGGCCACGAAATACAAATTCTGATAATTTTTGACCTTAGTATAAATGCTGCTAATTCTTGACCTTTACTTGATTTTTAAAACTTGATTTCTTCAAATTCCTATGAATTATTCAATTTTAATGATGAATGACGAAATTGGTGTAAAATGATTGCGTGTGGCCATTAGTGGAGAAAACAGGACTTAATAGTCTACTTAATTAGCACGTGGCTCGCTTGATGTTCAGTACTTACTTTTAATGGAGCAGGCAAATTGTCAGATTTGCCAGATGCATAATAACTACTGCACAAGAGACGACAAAGCACAGATTAAGTTTTTTTTTTTTTGAGCTGATGTCAAATTGATGTCACTTTTTTATTAAAAAAGTTATTTACCACACATGCTTTTTACTGGTATTGAATAATATATCTTTACCAATTTCATCAAAATTGGTTCAGCGTGAAATACTGACAGACAGACAAAGTATGGAGGAATGGACAAAACAAATCATCTTTACTACAAAACCATACAATTATTCAAATCAACCCACACCTTTTCTAGTCTTCATAACTAAAGGTTTAACATAGTAACCTTACGCGTTGTTCTAATTAGAATTTCTTCCTTATGAGCTGCAACCTTCTTCTCAAGGTCTTCATTAGTCGAGACATATAACTTTCACCTTCGTACAGCATAATATATATGATGATAATAACATAGTATTGAATATGTCATACAGTAGATCATCTTTATATCAATTATAGTCCCAACCAAAGCTTGAATTTGAATATTTTTACGCTTGCGAGTTGCGCATATTAGTCGTCTCGGTGAAGCAGGAATGTTCAAAAAGGGCCCCTATACAGGGTGGCACATAACGAAGTGATAGCACTTTAGAGTGTGTATGAGTCCCCATCATAGAGTTAACTGTAAACGTAGCTGCACTAGGAAAGAGTAACTTTTTTATATTTTTGTATGGGAAAATTCATGACGCTAAGGCGCTTGCCCATACAAATCACACAAAAAATTGCTTTTTCAGCGCTGCTACTTTCACAGCGAACTCTATACAAGGACCCATATACACCGTAAAGTATTATCACTAATTAGTTTTGTACCTTGTATAAAGGCCGATTGAATCCAAACTGATGCCGACTCTGATAAGTCATAATATTTTATGTATTCTTATGTATCTGCACGAATCTGCAAGACAATTCGACTTGCTTTAAATCCGACCTTTTAATATTTTTATATTTATTCTATTGGCCTTCCCTATATCACTTTTACGCTACTGTATATACTTGTATTGTGAGATCGTGTTTAAAGTTCCAGTTTTTTCGTCTTCATTTCTGAGTTCTGTTAAGAATGGTATAACCGTGAAATGTAATGACAGTATTATAAATAAATTATCGCATCGTTTACTGGACCATCGCAGAGGATGCGCTTCGAGCGAGGTTGTGTTGTCTTTTCGATAATTATTATGATTTTGTATGTTTGTTATTGCGCTGCCTGGATTTGCTTAAAATAATTTTGTTGCTACCAGATATTTTTCGAAACTTCGTTGCTCTGAAATTCAAATGAAAAAAACTCTCCTCTCTAATAATTTCTAGAGTCCTATAATATCCACCCCCATCTAAATTAATTCAACATTTTTACTACGTTTAAAGGTGAGAAACAGACAACACATCAGAGGCCGTAGAGACAAAGTCCCTTTCGTTAAAAACGATGACGAAATTCGTTATCAAAATGTATGGGATTTGACTTATGTCAAACCGCATACATTTCGATAACGAATTTCGTCATCGTTTTTAACGAAAGTCACAGGTTACACGGTCAAATTTTCATCAATCTGATCCATCAATCTGATTGACGGAATATTGATGGGTTTTAAAAGTTCATATTAAAAATACGATCAATCCATCAATCCGTGGCGTACACGATCAAATTTTCGTCAATCCGTACTGGATTTATGGATCAGATTGATGAAAATTTGACCGTGTAACCAGCGACTATGATACTTTGTCTGAGGGGGCTGTTTCGTTTTCACATAAATTTAAATATTTTCTATTACCATGATCATGACAGTAACCAACAAAATCTCCTGGTTGTTTCCAGTATACTTACTAGATACAAGTTTACTAGCTTTATTTGTGTAATTTAATATTGATCGATTTTAAGTGAAATATTTTCTGAGACCACATCATCATCCCTTTAAAAGAAAGAAAACTAACGCTATATTTTCCTAACACAGTTAATTTTGTATCAATGTTCATTAACACAGTTAATGAACATTGATACAAAATTTCTAAGGCTCAAAAGAAAAACCCCTAGAGGCTTATAGGGAAAGCCACAATTAGAGGGAGCAACCTGCGGTTAGCCGACCCTACATGATTAAATCCATACTATTTAAACTTTTTCCGAATGTTCGATGAAACAGATTACAGAACCACATATTGAAAAAAAAAATTCCTTGACCTGTCAAGAAAATATTATAGCGTTAGCGCACACTTCCTTGGTGATTATACTTTTAAAACTTGATGATCCCTCATATAAAGCGTCCGATAAGGAAATAAATTCCAATGAAATATTAATGCGCAAGAGCATAATTCTCGTTACAGATAGCCGTGTCTGGCCGCCAATGCGAATTTTTAGGGAAGTCATTTAACATTCTTACTTCTGGGCAATTTGTACAAAAAAGGCTCGATATGATGCCATATTTTATTAACGGCAAAGGAATAAGCTATGATAAAATGTCACCGTGTCAAATTGCGTTTCATAGAACTTTGCGTTGCCGTGGCCTCGATTTCTTTATAGTTTTAGGGCGGTTGATTAAGCTTATCCAAAATTACGAATCTTTGGCAAAAATTTGGCTCAACCAGTTTAAAAACTTTGTTCTACAGGAGTTTTAGCAGCGGTTATTTTCAAAAACTAATCCAAGAACCGATATTACAGATATCAGACAATCCATACTTCCACTTCCATACTAATATTATAAATGCGACAGTGTGTCTGTCTATTACCTCTTCACGACCAAACCACTGCATCAATTTTGCTGCAATTTGGCGACCTCCGTGGCTCAATGGTTAGAGTATGTGGCAACTCAAGCCGGGGGTCGCGGGGTCGAGTCCCGCCGACGGAACAAAAAGTTTTTCAATGTCCCTGGGTCATGGATGTGTATTAAATATGTGTATGTCGATATAATAAAAATCTTAAATGTATGTATAGTATAAACGTATTAAAATATATATTTCCGTTGTCTGGTACCTGTAACACAAGTCCTTCAGGTACTTAGCACGGGGCCATACTGACATGGTGTGCAGCGTACATAGATATTATGTTATTATTTGGTATATAGATACTTTGAGTCCCGAGAAAGGATATGGGATACTTTTTATCCCCGAAAAATGTACGGTTTGTGCTATACATTATTATTTTTATACACATCCATGAACCAGGAACCTTGAAAAGTTTTTGACTGCTCAGCGGACTTAGGGTGACTCCAATGGCCATTTAAAGTTAAGAACTTAAGGGGGGTAACAGATAGACACATTTTTGCATTTATAATACTATAAGTGTGAATCACATGAATATAAAGTATTGCCAACCAGCTATACTTTATAGGTAACCTTTAGACATTCCTCATGAAATCTTCAGATGCATCACGCAATAGAACACCTATTAAGAAATACATGCTATTGCTACAGATATTTCTTAATTCATATGTATTTCTAGATTTATCTTTTCAATCTATTTTTATTTTTTATAAAAAATATTTGATATTATAATAAAATTTTCCCAATAAAAAATGGAGAATAATTTTACAAGTGTACAATACTTGAAATAGTTAAAAAATTGTATGATTTTATTGTATTGCAGCAATTTAATTTTAAATAAAGTAGAATTGTTAGTTGTAAAGTTTGCGTTAGGAACTAAATATTTATATCAATGAAAACAAATATTTCACAAAGTGTTTTAAAACATTAAGTAGTGTAGGTTATATTTGCGTAATATTTTGCTAGTAGTAATTTACATAAATAGTATCTAATAATAAAAAATAATTTTATACATTTTTAGTAGAGCGTGAACAACGCCTAGACAATATTTGAATATTTATATCAAATTCTTCATTATTATATTTATTTATGTGTGTGTGTCTTTAGCAATCATGAAAGATGGCCATTTTTTGGACATAAATTAAATATTTCTTTGTTTGATTAACGAAATGTATATCATATAAGTAGAACAATTAAATAAAAGTTGCGTTTCTTGAAGCAGTATGCTTTAAAACCTTTTCCTGCTTAATTTAACAGTACCTACTATCAAAATTGGTTCATAGACACATGGCTTCATAGACACATTGGTTCATGGACACATGGTGGATCAACGTTAATTGGTCGGTTTGAGTCGAGTCAATGTCGGCCCAGTGATATTTTTAGGTTTGACATAACTCGACTAAAATGTATACGTTTATTATATGCTTCAGGCAGCCTGGAGCCAATTTTTGCCAATGTCATGTCAATGTTATTTTAAAATGAAATTACATAGGTCTGTCATCCGCCTGTGAATGAATTTCTTTACCAGTATCTACAAAGTTAGCTCAAACAAAGTGTGGTATAAGCTGCAGTCGTCGTGAGTGGTAAGATCGTTGACTCTCGACCCTGAGGTCGCGGGTTCAGCTGAATGTTAGGTGGATCAGTAAAAGTGAAGCTGCATCGGCAACTTTCCGCTGTTTGAAATAAATGTGCTTCATGATAATTGATAATATCTTAATATGCATCGTTTTATATGGATGTTTAATGCTATATTTCTATCATGCGTCGTGTAGGAAGAAATATTTTAATGTGTTGCTGGGGAAGAAAAGGTGAGGGAGTGAATTAGTAGAACTAAACACACAAGAGCAATGGCTCTACATTTAGAGCCACTTTTTAGGTGGGCAATCCACCGTGCCTTTATCAGTAGCCCCCGTGAAGTTGAACGATTTTGAAATTCACGCCTACCGGCAAAATAGAGCAAGGTCGTCAATAAGGCCGAAATTTTTGAAGTGAAAACTTCTTTAGCGGCGTTGAGCACTTTTGTGGGATGGGTAAAAACTGTGAAACTCGCGTCAGATTCTCGTGCTGATCGAAAAACCTTGGAAAACCCGTAAGACGGTTGGAGAGTAGTGTTGTAACATCGAAATCGATTAATTGAACAATTGATTGTTTTTTTTTCGATTGTCGATATTTTTTAATCGTTTTTTTTTTCGATTAATTAAAAAAATCGATTTTTTAAAAATCGATTTTCTTAAAAAATGGGTTAAAAATTTAATCGATTGTAAGGGTTTCGGTTTATGAAATAAATTTTAAAAAATCGATTTTCATGAAAATGGGTTAAAAAAAATAATGCACAACGTTAATAATCAAGTTTTCACTTCTGCCGGCTTTCCCGGAGTGCAACCCGTCTTTTTTTCTGCTTTTGAATCGCAAATTTTGAAGAACGTTATTTTTTAACCCTAAAAATTTTTGGTTGCGGCCGGTGTCGCACCAAGGTCAAAACGTGTGTGGCCCGTATGAAAAAAGATTGAGTACCACTGCAGTCTAAAGTTAAATCTTAAAATAATAATTAGTTTCGTACGAATTTGTATGGTAAATTTCATAATTTCGATTTCAATTATAAGAGAATGAAAGAATAATAATAATCTTACACAAATACTGTAAAAATCAGATTTTGTTAACGTGACTAAAAATAAAATTAATATTTTATACTTATAAGTTAAGTTGCAAATTATAAAAATGAATAAAATAATTCACATATTAAGGACCCTGAGCCATGTAAGGTCAATCTAACGGGAAAATGCTTGTTATTCGTTTATTAACTAAATAAATTAAGAAAACAAATTATCAAGTTATGCTCTGTTTCATAAGGTATTATATTATAAATCTCTTTTTAACCTAACTTCAATAACCATTCAATAAACTTAAGTTTTGCTAAGCTCTTCCAAATGGCCTTGCAAGGAACACAGCTCCAAACAAGGCCAATGTTATACATCAGTCGTTTAACTTAAAAATAGAGTTACAATTATTTATTTATTTGCTTTTACTAAAACGACATTATAATTTCTTTCAATTAAGCAACACATTAAATGCTCAATTTATTTATATCATCTAAAAAAACTATAACGAACATTGCTTGAACATCATCTTATAACTAAGAATATATAAATGGAAATTCTTTAAAAATAGTAGCAATGAGTATCACATTGACACCTTATAACTAATTGCCAATGCGTTTTATAATACAATCAAAATTTTTTTTAATTTAAAATGGCCTTCTTATGGGCCCCGTTCTTTATAAGGCCAAAATGTTCAATATGCGTGTATAAGTTTAATAATCCTAATAAGTAAATATGTTGTAAAAACAACATTATTTTAATTGTTACGGTACGCATTTATAACTAAAAATAACTGTTTATATGTCAATGATGTTTAGATGTTCCTTGTAAAGTTTATGTTCCCTAGCAAGGCCAACTATCAAATCTTTGGTTGGGCCTTATAAGGAACCACCGGCCTTCCTAGGAACATTGCCAATATTTTAACGTAAATCAAGGCATAAGTAGATTTTCTTTTATTAGTACCATACATATATCCCTATACGATAATGACCTGCAATAAAATTTGAGATAGATATAGGTTATGTACCTAAAAACTAAAGCTTTTCAGGGTGCGGAAATTACAATTGTAGCCTCGACAACCAAAGTCTACACACAGTGAGATCTCACTGCCCCAATAGCGGCGCGATCGACTCGCCGCCGCGTTTGTGGCCATAATCTTCATGGATCTAAGTGTGTAGTAGAAGGAAAATGTCTTTACATGACGATAGCTGCGACTTTTTGATAGTTGGCCTTCAAAGGAACATGGCCTTACATGGCTCAAGTTCCTTATGTTCAAAACTCTGTTAAAGCGGAACTGTCACACCTAAATCATGCTCATAAGCATCAGTAATATTCTGTTTTTAACGTTAATGGATCCAGTATGTTAAACAATATTTTTTCAACCATTATAAATCTGATAACCTTATAAAACGTGATTTTAGGTAACAGATATTTCCTCGAAAACAGTTATCTCACATCCTCTTGGTCTACTTTATGGTGGTATTAGACGACGCCCGCAAATCCGCCAACTTCGCCAACTCCGTGTTTATCACGCGCGAACCGTATATTTTTCCGGAATAAAAAGTATCGTATGTCCTTTCCCGGGACTCAAAGTATCTCCCATACCAAATAGAAAAATTGGTTCAGCGGTTTGAGCGTGAAGAGGTTACAGATAGACAGACACGCTTTCGTATTTATAATATTATTAAATTGTTAATTGGTATGGATTAAAAGTCTAAGGGCCTGTTTCACCACTTCTTGATAAGTGCCGAATAGGCTACCCACCACTTAACTTGACAGATGAAGTATGGATAATCTGTCAAAAAAGTTGTGAATAGCCTATTCGGCACTTTATCAGAAAGTGGTGAAACAGGCCCATAGTTTAACACGATTCGGGTGTCATGTAGTATCCAACGAATGGCCCGTTCTTATTATACGTCAATTGGATCGTAAAAACTTCACGATAATATTCAGTTGACTCTTAAATAGAAAATATGAAGTACTAGAAATTGTCAATGCCTTAAAATTGGCGGGAGTCGTAAATGTTCCACTTATGCTTATTTAATCTTATATTAGTACTTAAATTAAACTTACTGCTACTAGAAATTATAAAGAAAGTATGTATCTTCTATCAATATTATGTATAGGGAAATTGTTTTTTAACCTTCTATTTTGTATAAAAAGTACGCAAAAAATTAACGACACAAATAAGATAATTTTGGAGTATAATTAGAAACATAATTTAGGTTTCCCTTCTTATGTCATAACGGCATCCTGTGTTTTTAACATTAACATTTATTTAATGTAGGCCTAAATGTTAGCTAAAAATATATTCGGATAACGATTTCCCTTCGTAAATTACCAAAAAAGTCTAGTGGCTAAAAGGTTCCATTGCGGTGGCGCAGTTAATATACTAGTAAGATGTACTTTAAGCTATTTATTTTTTTGTATAAACTCTCTAATTTATTTGTATAAACAGGCGTGATAAAAATTTGTAAAACTTTTACTTTTAACAATAATCTGCAATAACCTCTTTACACGATAACTAAGGTAAATTAAATTATGGAAAAGCTATGCACGACTTCAAAGTATATCATGAATGTAATGTCAACTGTATTTGCCTTATTCACACCAAACATGAATCTGAATTACATTCCTATCGGGTGAAATAAGATCGGCAAACAACTTAGTACAGTAGGTATATTATAGTAATAACACAGTATACAATACAATATACAGTATAGTAACATTGTTGTATCTTTGAATAAAATTCGCAAAAAACAGAAACAAAAGGAGCGTGCGATATGTTACTCTATCATACAATATACAATAGAGTCGATCAGCTGTGTTCTTCAAATCAATCTTGCTCAACCCACATTTACACGGGATAAGGGCTCTGGTTTACTTGAAACACGAAATATTTTAGACAAACCATTGGCATACAAAATATTTGTATGTGTTTGAGCATCTTCATGGTTACAAAACAGTGATGTTCAGTGCGATGAGTTTTGTATAGCAATAGCTCAACTCTCTCGTGTCTCATTTATAATCGAGAGCCTTTAGTATCGCCAATCTATTGTATACTATTATGTTGTGGTAATAATAAGATGGAGGTATTTGGGACATGGTCCAGAAGTCGTCAACCGTCCGCGCCCGCCCTGAAGGTCTACGAGTCTCTACGGTCATAGAGCAATATGTAGAGTGGACATATTATAATTCGAATTAAATCGAACATTTTCTACTGAGGCCCTATCAGAGAAGCTGATCCATGGGTAGATGGCGGACCTGCGTAATTTGGTCGCGTTTTGTCAAACCCAGCCAACAGATAATACGACCAACACTGAATTGATATAACTTGTCCAAGTGACGTAGGTTCGTCATCAGACCAATTTCTTTGATGGTACTAGGAGTAAAAGTGATTTACCAAAGTCAGACTACAGATTCATATTGTTTGCTATTTTTGAATATTCTGATAGTCTATTAGTACGGAAGTACTTTTAGTAAAATTTTGCACACAGAAAATATTGTAAGTATAAACATTGTAACGTGTGAAGCGACGTAGCAATATACTATGCGTTTTCGTGATGCATTGAAAACTGAACCTTATTTACTACACAAGAAGATACACATTGACGTAACCAAACTGGCTTTCGCGTTGTCAGGCCTCCTGTACCAAATTTAAAAGCTCACAATATAAAATCCATTATCCATCGCATTGCCGCATCACGTTGCCATGTGCACCCTTAATTACAAAAATGATGCAAATGATCCACAATATTTCTCATTAATTCATGCATTTTCGTAATGTACATAAAATCGTGACTAATAGTTTGTTAACAATTATTTTGTATATAAGGTATGTATTAATTGCACATTAGCAACGAATACATAGGCCGTACGTATCCGCAACCGAATTATATAATAGTTACGTGACACAAATCTCGGATTTTTCGTAATATTGGCTCTATTTTATTCAAAATCTCCCATCATAAATACATGTAATTTACAAATGTATAAGTTTGAATTGAAAACTATCAATTAAATTTATTTTAGTCCTGTGAAATACAAAAACATATTTTTAGACGCATAATTTGGAATGGAAAATCTTATACAAAACGTTGTATTATATTCGCTATTCAGATTAGTTTGTTTTTATTTTTTTTTTAAACTATAATAAGAGATACTATGGTAAATTTCTCTTACTTTTGTCACAAATAACAATATGTTTTATTATGAGATAGTAAAGACTAAAGTATTTTCTTTTATATAAAACACAGATTTAAGTTAAAACTGTAGAGTGGTCTTTATTCTGCAAGAAAACTTGAGTACTAATATTTTACATTTTATTGAACGACGTTACTTCTGTCTGTCTCTCATCATCCCGTGTAAAACTTTATTGACGTAGGCGGAATGAGCAAAATATAACGACGGTGGAATGAATTAAGTTACCAAGTGCCATATTGCTATTTTTACAATAGAGCCGTTTAAAGATCATTTTTACTTTAAAAATCTTACCGTCAAATAAATTGTTCAATAAAATATTGTTCAATATTATTGTAGGTCTAGGGACCCGCTTAGACTAATAGATAGAGAAAAATTAGCTGATTCCGAATATATAAAAATTACTCATTTTGACCTCTAGTGTCACTTGGTAAATTTTTAAATCCACCGTCGATATGATTTTAAAGGTTAACCTTATTTTTTGGCCCTTTAAACGCTAAGTACCTAAAAGTTATGTAAATTTTAACGATATTAGGAAACTGCTCAGTTTACACTATTAAATAATTAATTATTCTGATTACATCATACCATATACTCGTAAAATAGTTTAATGGCTTATTATTGTTGGCAATGGCTCTTAATTTCCCGTCATACACAGTGTAGTGGATAAAAAGGTGATCATGAGACCGTTTTTATAGATTTCCGTACTAAAGGATAAAAACAGGACTATTACTATTACTGAGACTTCGATGTCTGTCCGTTAGTCTGTCTATCTCCAGGCTGTATCTCAACAAGTGCTTATAGCTAGTCTTCTAAAATTTTCACAGAGTAGGTATTAGGATTTTTCGTAATATTTATTATATTTGTTGCAGCTATAACAAAAAATACTGAATATAAAATAAAATTTCTAATTAATCCTTCGATTGCGGATTCTTGGAAATCTTTTGTTCTCGCGGCTACATGTGGCCATGTGGCCGCTTAACTTGGGAGTAGGGCTCCTATATAACAAACGAGATCACTACGACCGAATCGTACTTTGGACTTCCTATAAGTATTGTAATTATAAATTGTTTATGAATAATTAAAAATCATTTTTGTCTGATCGTTCCTCTATATCTACTCTATGTTTTGCAGGGTGTTGTCACGACTGCGGCTGCGGCGGTGCGGTATGCGGAAGACGCGCAATATTTTTCAATTTTCTTTATAATATTACATTATCTGTGGCCCAATACCATTGTAGATGTCGGTGGTTCAGTGGTTAGTGTTACTGGTAGAGGTTTCGAGTCCTAAAACATGATATCTCGAGCTATGGTATGTATCAGGTGCATTTTATATAATAGATACAATAAAAGTCACTCAACATGGCCGTAGTTAAATCCTACAAACACATACTAAGTATAAATAAATTATGTAGTTCAAATACGTTTGAAGTCGGAAGTCTTTTTGAGAAGTCCTAGAAAAATGCAAAATGTCAAATTGGGGGCGATACCGGTCCGTCCACGTCGTGTCCCTGGGCACCTCCCCCGTGCCATCGTGAGCTTTTTCACGGTGACACGGGAGGGGTGGCTGAACGCCAGTATTTGTCCGTGGGACAACCATGCTTCGGCACGAATGGGCCCGCTCGACCGGAGAAATACCACGGCCTCACAGAAAACCGGCGTGAAACAGCGCTTGCGCTGTGTTTCGCCGAGTGAGTGAGTTTACCGGAGGCCCAATCCCCTACCCCCCTCGAAATGCCGCAGTTGAAAAGCAATTTGTTACCCCAGGAGGGTACCAACTGCGTTGGAGAATCCCTCTCTGGACGTCCATGCTCAGGAACCCCTGGAACTGAGCGTGGACGTCCAGGCTGCCCTCGTATTCTGGGGAGGGCAAAACTGCGCTCCAATCTGCTCGGGGCAAGAGCAAACACACAAAGGCACCCCCCTCGATATTAAACATGGACTTTTGTAATATCAGGGGATTACACTCCAACCTTAATGCCGTCCATTACCACCTAGAGACGGCAAAGCCGGCTTTGCTCTTTTTAACCGAGACGCAGATATCATCTCCGAGTGACACATCATACCTTTCCCACCCTGGGTATTATCTCGAGCACTCCTTTTTACCCAAAGCTGGAGTGTGTGTGTATCTCAGAGATGATATCAGCTCTCGCTGCCTCAGCAATCTTGAGGTCATGGACCTGTCCACCTTATGGCTCCGCATAGATTGCGACGACCACCCTCGCGTCTATGCGTGCCTATATAGGTCCCATAGTGGTGACCCCGAGACGGACCGACTCTTGGAGCACCTGCAAGCTGCTTCAGAATTTGTGCAGCAGCAGATCCCATCCGCAGAGATCATAATACTTGGCGACTTTAATGCCCACTACGCCAACTGGCTCAATTCCAGTAAAACTGATCATGCGGGGAGATCTGTCTGCAACTTTGCCCTTGCGAACGACTTGACACAACTGGTTACTACGCCTACGCGAATCCCAGATGTGGATGGTCAAGACCCTTCCTTGTTGGACCTCCTGCTGACTTCAAATCCTGACGGCTACCAAATATCCGTAACCGCACCACTTGGTTCATCGGATCATTGCCTTGTTAGGAGTTCTGTGCCACTTACGATGGTGTTGAGACAGCGTGCTGTTAAATACCGTCGTGTGTAGCACTACAAGTCAGCGGACTGGGATGGGATGCGGTCGTTTTTTGCATCCTATCCTTGGGGCACGTGTGCTTCTCGCCGGATGATCCCGACAACACTGCCAACTCTGTTGCCGATGTGGTGATGCAGGGGATGGAACTTTTCATTCCGTCCTCTGTAGTGCCAACTGGCGGCAGATTTCGTCCCTGGTTTGGTTCATCCCCCAAAAAAGCTTCTCGCCGGAAGGAGGAGGCTTACCAATCCTGGGCCAACGCAGTGTCTGCTCGGGATTTAAATACCAGCACGTATAAAAAGGAGTACAACCTTGCCTCTAGGTCCCTCAAGAAAGAGATTACTCGGGCAAAGCAACAGCACGTCAATAGAATTGGCAAGAGACTTGAGCGCCTCCCCTCGGGAACCCGTGCATTCTAGTCTCTGGCCAAAGCTATTGAAGGAAATTTCTGCAAGCCAACCCTACCATCCCTACACGTAGGAAATGGATCATTGGCCCAGGACGCAAAAGACAAAGCCGATCTTCTGGGCAAGCTCTTTGCGTCAAACTAGACCCTGGATGACGGGGGGCAGAAACCGCCGACCATACCGCGATGCACGAGCATCATGTCGGATATTCGGTTTCATCAGCGCTCAGTGCGAAAAGCCCTCCGTTCCCTTGATATCCAAAAGTCGAGTGGGCCTGACGGAATCCCGCCTATTGTGTTGAAAAAGTGTGCTCCAGAGTTGGCTCCGGTCTTGACGCGTCTTTTTCGGCTCTCCTATTCCACTGGCATTGTCCCGGCTTCCTGGAAGACAGCCTTGGTGCACCCGATCCCCAAAAAAGGTGATCGATCAAATACTTCCAACTACAGACCAATCGCTTTAACCTCTCTCTTCTCGAAGATAATGGAATCCACTATCAATAGCCAGCTTCTTCGATACTTGGACGGCCAGGGATTACTAAGCGACAAACAATACGGGTTCCGTAAGGGTCGCTCGGCTGGTGATTTCTTGACGTACCTGACTCATCGTTGGGCTCAGGCAATTGAGTCGAAGGGAGAGGCATTGGCTGTTAGTTTGGACATTGCGAAGGCCTTTGATCGGGTTTGGCATAAAGCGCTGCTATCAAAGCTTCCATCATACGGGCTGCCCGAGAAATTATGTAAGTGGGTCACTAGTTTCTTAGCAGACAGAAGCATTAAGGTCGTAGTTTACGGCGAATGCTCGGAAACTCAGTCTGTTGATGCTGGTGTCCCTCAGGGCTGTGTGCTATCGCCTACTCTATTCATACTGCATATCAATGACATGTTACAGACCAACGGCATTCATTGCTATGCGGATGATAGTACAGGTGATGCTGTATATACCGGCTCCCCCAATATTTCTCGGCAAAATGTCACTGAGAGTCGAAACGAACTTGTGTCTAAGGTGGAGAATTCATTGGAGAAGGTCTCTGAATGGGGTAGACGTAATTTGGTCCAATTCAACCCCGCCAAGACACAAGTCTGCGCGTTCACCACTAAAAAGTCACCAATGGTCGTATATCCTCGTTTCGAGGGCACATCTTTAACCATCTCCCCTAGCATTGAGATACTTGGCGTCAACATATCGAGCGAAGTCCAGTTCCGATATCATCTAGAGGGTAAGGCCAAATTAGCCTCGAAGAAACTTGGTGTTCTTAACAGAGCGAGACAGTACTTCAGTCCGGACCAACGCTTACAACTCTACAAGGCGCAGATTCGGCCTCATATGGAATATTGTTCTCATCTCTGGGCAGGGGCGCCAAAATACCAACTGCTCCCTCTGGATCGTATCCAACGAAGGGCCGCTCGAATTGTTGACTGCCATAGTGTTTCAAACAGCTTGGACCCCTTGGAATTACGCCGAGATGTAGCTTCACTCTGCATCCTCTATCGGTTTTATCACGGGGAGTGCTCTGAGGAATTGTTCGGAATCATACCACCGGCAACTTTTCGCCATCGTCCCACGCGAAAAACATACCATCCTCATCACCTTGATGAGTGGCAGTCTTCCACAGTGCGTTTTTCGCGTAACTTTCTGCCGCGCACTGTAAAACTCTGGAACGAACTGTCACCAGCAGTATTTCCGGACCTATACGACCTGCAAACCTTCAAGAAGAGAGCGTATTCCCTCTTAAAAGGCCGGCAACGCACCTGCAGCTCTTCTGATGTTGTGAGTGTCCATGGGCGACGGTAGTTGCTTACTATCAGGTGACCCGTTTGCTCGTTTGCCTCCTTATTTAATTTAAAAAAAAAAAGTATTAAAACTTGTCTAGTAGGAATTTTATCGCCACCACGTTATATTTTATTTCTCTCGCCACAAAGTGAATTTCAATTCCTTTGTGGTGAGAGTGCCGACTCAAGTTTTATCCATCTTCGAGGTGGAGGAGTTCTGGCCCGCCGGTGTAGTTTACCGGAGGTTCCGGGGGAGGCTCCCGAACGAAGCGCGCATCACGTCGCCGAAAGAAACATTACGTGATAAAGTGTAGTGTGATTGTGTGTGTGAATATGTAAATAATATATTTTAGGATAAAATTGTTCGGCGTGCATCCGTTGTCTGATTGCCATAACACAAGTTTTTACTTAGCATGGGATTAGACGACGTAATGCACGCTACCTAGTTTTTATACTATTGTATATTATTGTATTTTTAATAAAGAATTTGAATTTGAATTTATTATTTTCTTCTATGGAAAATTGAACATTATCTTAGCTACCTAAAAATACTTAATATATTAGCTCAGTAAACAAAAAAATAACACAAACAAATGCTCTAAAAATTCAAATGATTCTGTACTTTTCTTCATAATGTCATGAATTTAGTTTGCCAAAAATTTCAACAATTTTTAAATCATTATAAGGGCTGATACCGACTTATATATTAGATATGAAAGACGAGCTTTTGCCCGCGGCTTCGCTCGCGTTAAGAAGTATTATAATATACAGACTTTCATCCCCTATTTTAACACCTTGGGGGTAGAATTGATCAAAATCCTTTCTTAGCGGATGCCTACGTCATAACATCTACCTGCCTGCCAAATTTCAGCCCGATCCGTTCAGTGGTTTGGGCTGTGCGTTGATAGATCACCATGTCAGTCAGTCACCTTTGAGTTTTATATATATATAGATTCTTTTTTTTTTGCGAAATGACCTATATGAACTCATACAGGTATTTTGACACTGAACTCAGTGAGCTAAAAAAAGAGGAAATGAACAATATACTGTAAAAATACATTATAAGGCTGCTGCTTCAATATCACATCCCGTTACGTTCGTTATTTGTTCGCGTATCGCAATTCGTTATCCTTGTCCGAATCCTTTGAGTAATATTTGCAGTTACGATATATTGTATTGGGCTGTTAAAGAAGATTTGTGATGAGCTATAAACTTCGGATTTCATGGGAATATTTTGCTTTTATTTTATAGGAGCTATATGGGCATTAGTGAAATTAATTTATTAATGTGCCCCGGTAATTACTATTTTAATTACAGATACTATTTAATAATAATATTTCCAAAATACATAAGCAGTTGTACTTTTATATTCTTATTGTGATTTGTGAAACAGAGAAATTTAAAAAATATATAAAATCGCGCGTTTAATTATACACTCGTGAGCGTTGAAGTCTTTTCTATGAGGGTGACTATAATGACGATATACTTTGAAAATATAAGATGATCTTTTTAGACTCATTCGCTTATTCACTGTTTCACATCAAACTGTATTATTTTAGACTATTATTTTCTCTTTATGCTAACACAAAGCTCTTGAAATCCCAAATTAAGGTTTGTTTGAAATATTTTTTCCGAGTCTTAAAGCAAATAACTTTAAAATTACTAATTGTACTGTCAGAGAAGTTGATTCCTGGGCAGATGGCGGACCTAAGCAATTTGGCCGCGTTAAGTCGAAGCCATCCGACAAGATCACATCTAATATTTAATTGACATAAGCCTACCACATGACGTAGGTCCGTCAACTGCCTAAGAATCAATTTCCTCGATGGTACATAAGCTGTTTAAACTGTATTTAATAATATATTATTAATAAACAGCACTATCTCCAACCATGGTCGATCAGTGTCAGCGCGGCGCTTCCGGTTCTCCAGCCTTGTTGGCAGTTCCTTCCGAATAAATCACCTAGACATCACATACAGTCTAGTCATCTGGTGAAGTGGATTTAATTGAAAGCTTAAGGTAAATCATATTATTCTGTTCTTTTCTGTATCTGCCTTATCTGAAAAGATTTTTTTTTTATAAAATACTGGGTCAAACGAGCAAACGGGTCACCTGATGGAAAGCAACTTCCGTCGCCCATGGACACTCGCAATATTAGAAGACCTGCAGGTGCGTTGCCGGCCTTTGACTTTGTATTACCTACTTCTACTTATATTATGTGCTTAGTGAGTAGGAGAAGTTCAGTTATAAATAATATAAACGGCCAATCAAAATCAGTAGTTAGATACTTTTAGGAGTATGTGGAATGAATAATAAAGATTAAACTATATTTATATTCCAAGTGTTGATCGTAAGCATTGCTCGACTAAATATGGCTTTCCGACCGCGATCGGTAAAAATTCAAATAAAATGCTACTTTATGACATAGCATAAAGGTATCATTTTTACTGACATTTGCGTGGCGACCCATGCTGCCGCCGGCGGTAGCGTAAAAACTAGTGGTAGCGTAACATGAAACCTATAATAGCCTATGTAATAAAGTGGCATTTCGTTTGAATTTTCGTTGGTCGCGGTCGCTCGTGGCATAGATCCGAAAGCCACCTTAAGCATGATAAATACGTGTGGCACTCGGAGTTTGTCGCGGTAAGGGCTCCATTCCACCGCGGCTCACGGATAGGCTACGCACGTGCGTCAAGCTTCGCTTTGTAAGAAAATATATGTGACTGTGTCCACTGCAACCCACGGACACGCTACGCACGAATTGACTCAAGTCAAAGAAATAAATCCGTGCGTGTCCACGCGTGTGCATGGCCGTGCACAGCGTGCGCCGCGGTGGAATGGAGCCTTAAAGCTATTGCTTAGCATTTTTATCAACTTATGCATTTATAATTCGCATACGTCTAGTCGCAAGCACACAAACACCGTGCAGAAATTTTTCGTCGTTAGACGATGCACGGCAACGCCGCACCGATGTACTGATCGGAGTGAGGAATGTTAGGCTTATTTCGTTTCTGAATTTCTTGATTCGGTCGTCGCGCCCGCGATAAAATGCTATGCAATAGTTGAATAAAAATTATTTAGCAGCACCCATAATACGTGTGTTTGCACAATGCACACACATTCAATCAAATCTGCGTTCGTTATTTTGTCTTTGTATAATGTCAGGCTAGTATAGATAAGTACTTAGATAATTATCAAGGTCGGTCGTCCGTCCCACTGGGTTATGACAATAGAGGAATAGAGAGTGTTCTTGAGTACGGCGCACATACTTGGGCACTATAAACTTACTCCTGCGTAACTGACCTGGTTCATTGAAACCGGCCACTGTGAACGAAACCGTTTTTGACGTGATAAAGTCTTATAATTCGATATGGGCTGCGCGCCCGAAAAACATGACAGTTCATGCGGCGTTACCTCGCTGACAGCTCTGAGGCGTTCCATTTACACTCTCAAGTCTCTCAACAACCGTAAGGCCCACCTGGGCCGCGCTCTTTGTTTCGATTATATTACGTATTTCGATGACTTAGAGAATACTTTTGTATGAAGAAGTTTGGTTAGTTATGACCTTTGATACATTGACCACACTCTGAATGAAAAATAAATAAACAATCTGTGAGCTATTAGTATTATTTCGGCTATTCAAAATTGTTCTCTATTTCCTACGTGTCAAGGTATGACTTAATATATGAAGAATAAAGTATTCGTTTATTTCTTCTGAACAAGTCACTAATTATAGTTTCGAAAGTTTATAATTGAGAAACTAATATCACATCGGACTAAATACTATATTATGATGGCTTGATAGATAAAAATTTAACATATATTATAATGTAGTTCACACAAACATATAATATGGATTATATGTAAGGATATTTCATATTACATTAATTTTACAAAGAGGGTAGGCCGGGCGCCATTTTTTTTGCACATTGACCTGCCAACTTTTTTGCATAGATTTTTCCTGGAACTGAGGGGTTAAGGCTATGACGTTGTCACGTTCAACTATCGTCAGTAAACCGACTTTACAGACAACCGATTTTTTTTAATAAAAATAGGGGGGCAAACGAGCAAACGGGTTACCTGGTGGAAAGCAACTACCGTCGCCCATGGACACTCGCAACATTAGAAGAGCTACAGGTGCTTTGCCGGCCTTTTAAGAGGGAATACGCTCTCTTCTTGAAGGTTTGCAGGTCGTATTGGTCCGGAAATACTGCTGGTGACATTTCGTTCCAGAGTAAATCTTTCATTCTGAAAGATTTACACTGGAACTTTTTTACTAAGAAACTTTATCGACAATAAATTCTTATAATAATAAATAATTATTATAGCAACGCCTATTTCATCACTTTGCCTTGCCTTTAAAAATATTTAATCCTTCGATCTTGGATTCTTGAAAATCTATTGTTATTCTATTGTGTCTTGCTCACCGGTGAGCTAATGGGGCTTGATGGGCTAATCACTAGATATCACCTGCAACTCCGTTGCTCCGAAACTCGATTACCGCGTGAAAACCGTACATTTTCGAAATATATACTTCTTTTTCCCCAGGACTGTAATAAGATCCTTTGAGTGCACAAAAAAAAATATCAACATTCTCACTGGAATTTAAGCATATTATCAGTCAGACAATTCTAATTTTAAGTGTGAAAGTATATATGTATACATACTTTCACACTTAAAATTAGAATTTTTTCTTAAAATTAAACACACAGACAGACATACTTTCACACTTAAAATTAGTATGTATTCGTTATTTGCATAACAATTATTCATTCAAAATCAATAAACTCTCAACATAAATCATTCCTCTCTGTACATAAATCACTGCAATACTCGGTAACGGTACTGGGTTATGTATGCACCTCACACCTCACACTCGGTACAAATTCTGCGGCATTTCCGCGACAGTTTTTTTACATTGTATAATATTTTTTCATTCAATAATCATTTTAATATATTTTGTTATATTTTTACATGCAATATTAATGTTGTTATATAATATGCAATATTTATATTGTTGTAGATGTTGCCCGCAACTCCGTTACACCAATATTCGTTTATCGCGTAAGAACCGTACGTTTTTACGGGATAAGAAGTATGCCAAATTTTAGCAAAATCGGTTTAGTGGTTTAGGCGTGAAGAGTCAACAGACAGACAGACAGACAGCTGGTAGATTGGCTACCTGAAAAGAAGTTAAGCTTTAAGCTACTCTGAAGGAATTCATAATGTTATAAAAGTTTTTTAAGATACCAGTCAATTTAAAATAATAGCAAAACATTATTGCGTGAATATTTAAAATATTTATATTTTGCTTTGAATAAACTGTAGGCGTTTGATTAAAATGCGTTACGTCATAATTATTGAATAAATGAAGGTTCTATAATTGAGGAGACTCTTACTTTTAGAGGGAGTTTCTTTTTTCTTAATTACACTACGTGATACAGATTTTTATAGTTCTAAAAAACTTATTTTTCAATAGTTTTAAAGAATTGTGTTCATATTGTTACTGTACGAATTATTATAAAGGTAATCTGAATTTTTCAATATATTCTGTAAGCTAAAAAAGTTAAAATATATGAGACAATCGTGTATATGGCGTCAATGGCTGCAATCAGTATTACAATAAAATTTAGTGACAATCACAATCACATTAAGGTTTTATACCTAGGAAACGATATAAACTAGGGTTTACCCCTAGGAAAAAATACAAACTAGGTCTTAGGACTCTTACATATAGCTGCAAACTCGCATCGCATCGTAAATATCTGCGGCAAAACTCATAATAAAAATGACATTGCATTCGCAACTAATTGCACCAATTAGATGCAGGGAATTTTCAGTTATGTGTGGAAGACCTCATCCCTGGGAAATGATGACAAGCATTCTATTGACTCATCTACAACGAGCAAAGGTCGGACAGCTACAAAATTAACATACAATTATTTACAAAAAAAGATATGACCCCGATTCGACACAGAACAAGAAATAGATCACCTTGATTATAAAAGGAAGGATATTTATTTTTATATCTAGATTTTAAGTGGATATACAAAATTAGAGAAAATATTAATATTACCTGCGTATTACAGGCAAACGATAAAATATGTTTTGTAATGACTCATGACAATGTTACTCATGCAAATATAATAGATCACCTTGATTATAAAAGGAAGGATATTTATTTTTATACCTAGATTTTAAGTGGATATACAAAATTAGAGAAAATATTAATATTACCTGCGTATTACAGGCAAACGATAAAATATGTTTTGTAATGACTAATGACAATGTTACTCGTGCAAATATAATAGATCACCTTGATTATAAAAGGAAGGATATTTATTTTTATATCTAGATTTTAAGGGCCCTCTCTCCCTAAATCAGCAGGTCGATTGTCTGTCAGTGCGAATATCGACGTAAATGACATTAAAATAACATTCATAACAGCGCGCCTTGTACGGTGGCGGTTACGACGCTCGCCGCGTCCATGATAGGGCGAAATAGGAGAAAAAACCTTTTTAAGGCTTAATATAATACATATTTCAAAAAAGTAAAAAAACCAAATTATTAACTTATGTATTGCAAAGCAGTAGATATTTTTTATATATTCTTTTGATAAATAATGAAGGAGTAAAGTGGTTTCATTCAACGATTTGGAGGTGATTTGGTTTTTTATTTCTTTATTATGTGATACCGATAGAAAAAATATGGCAAAACCAAATTACGTATCATATCATGTAGATTACTAATTATTTTTTTCAGATATAATTTCTCTGTTAATGCCAATGAAAAGTTGTTTCATCTGCACGCTTTTTTCGAAAGAGCAGCCTTAAGTGGACATACAAAATTAGAGAAAATATTAATATTACCTGCGTATTACAGGCAAACGATAAAATATGTTTTGTAATGACTAACGACAATGTCACTCATGCAAATATATTTATGAGCATGACACAATCTTCATAATAAGTAATAATTCACCATTCCTTCCATATTTTTCACACACTTCTATATACATATTATAAAACAAAGTCGCTTTTTTTTCCCTCATGTCCCTTTTTTCCCTTTAATCATTAAAACTACGCAACGGATTTTGATGATTATTTTAGTGTTAGATAGCCCATTTATCGAGGAAGGCTATATGCTATATTTATCGCGCTAAGACTAATAGGAGCGAAGAAATAGAGGAAAATGTGGAAAAAACGGGGAAAATTATTTGAAAGGGCTAACTTGAACGCGCTAATCTCAGGAACTACTGGTCCGATTTGAAAAATTCTTTCAATGTTAGATAGCCCATTTATTGAGAAAGGCTATAGGCTATATTTTATCACGCTAAGACACACAGGAGAATGTGGAAAAAACGGGGGAAATTATTTGAAAGGGCTTATCTCGCGAACTACTGGAGCAATATTTATGTTATTTGGCACAGGTAAGAAGTAGACCACGTGAAGGATCATAGGCTATCGATTTTAATCATTTTTTCAGTGGCTATATATTTTATACCCGTGCGACGCCGGGGCGGGTCGCTAGTTATTTATAATTTATAACCTTTTGGCCGCTGTTTCGGTCGCGAGAAGTAAGTAGTATTTGAACTTCTATTAGCTACCGAGATTATAAACAAAGTCAGTCATACCAGGCTAACAACTCAAAAGACTTTAAGATCTAATCAGTATGTAATTCAAGGGCTACCGAGGAACAAATATACCTACATACATATTATTATTATGCTTGAAGGCGCGTCCAGACGCACGCGTTTTACCAAACGCTACAGCAGAAAATGCGCAGAAAACGCGCATGTCTGAACGTAACGTAAATCTTTATCCTTCCATTTGTCTTCACCGCAATCATGTAAAACTAACGCAACTAATTTAATATTGTTTTTGTATGATATAATATGTAATCTGAGACAGGATTTGAAGGATATTTTTTGTAGTGAACAGGTGGAAATAATTAATTTTTGTTTTTGTTTTGTAAACGACGCATTGCTTGTTTGAACATAAAGATTAAATAAATAAAATAAAATATATTTATTTCAGGCACACGGCCCATAAAAAATATTAGTAAATGTGTTAGTAACAATCAATGACTTAACCTATGTTAGTGTTGTTAGTATTTAATAGAAGGTAGGTATATGTTTAAGTTATTATATGCCCAGTGCTACTTCAACCCAGTGCCTTTGAATAGGGCAATCTGGTCTGCAGGCAATCGCTTTTAGAATGCTGTTCCGAGAACCGCGAACACGTTGCAGCAGTGAGACGGCTTTTTTGCGCATGATAGCGTGAAAGCCATCCGTACGGGCCTCGGCAAACATTCCTGACGCACTACAGCGCCACGGTAGTCGCAACAGCATCCTAAAAGCGTTCTTTCTTTCTTTCTTTTTCTTCTTTTTTGGCAACTTGACACAAAGGATGTGTATGTTGTGCCACAGACAAGGTAAAAAGGTAAGGAATATGGCGGGAAAACCATATTCCTCCTATTATAATTTTCATCATCGTTTTCATGTATCGTCAGGTCTAAAGTCTAGTCAAAGTCTAAGTAAAAGTCAATACAGTCAAGGAGCCAAGTCGGTCGATTCAGTAAAGTGGTAGACGCTTTACTGAAACTTTTGATGGAGTTTTGGAGGGAACACAAAATAGCACGTTTCTGGATATTACATCACTTTCCCACACTTGTGCAATGATTATCCTATTTTTTATCCTTATCATAAATGCGAAAAAGCATATTTCTCAGGATCGTAGCTACCACCGGGGCCCTCAACTTGAGTAAGCAAAATTAATATTAACTCTCCATTTCTTAATGGTAAAAAGACAACCTTACCTTAGGGCCCCCAAACAAATTTTTATACGGGTCCCCACCAAAGCACGCTACGCTTATGGTCTTTCTATTACCTTTTTATGCTTAAAGTGCTGAACCGATTCTGAAAATATTTATAATTAATAAGTAACTACCATGAAATGAGGTAATATTTTTTTTGTATTATTTGTACAGGTAATAATTACTAGCTAAAAGCCGAGCTTCGTGAAGGCTCGCGTCATTTTTCTGCGTGGTAATAATCTTTAAAGCAGTTTTTTATTTTATTTTAATAGTAACCAAACCTTGACTGACCGATGGTAACATATCTACATATAAATAAAAATTACTATGTTAAAGCACAAATCAATTATAGGCGTAATAGTTTTTCCGTAAAGTGTACGATAAAAGTGCTCAGGATGTGGGATACACTAGGGATCGCTTCGCTTGCCCTAATTATAATGATAATGATGATATCTTTTTGATACACGAAACAGCTCATAAAAGTATAGGCACTATAATTGCCTCTGTATGTCCTTAACCATGAGAACCATACCACTTATATCAAAATCGAAGGTTGATTCAATTATTATATCAGGTATATGTATAGATATCGCAGTCATCTGGTTTAATCTGAAATTCTGTTGAATGTCTAGCGCATTAATTGAAAAACACCATTCAATTGAATGACTATGCCGAACGTCATATGAACGATAGTTACTCAACGTTCAACTAGTTAGCGATTTGTAACATAGCCATTTGAAGATAGCGGACAATGGACATGAAATCAGTCAGGTAATTGTACGTATTTCATATTTTAATTCACACTGCGGTGCTAGTAGTCACTAAAACGAATAATATGGCGTCAAACAGCACGCACAGCTGATAGCACTGTGTTGATATTTTGTCGATTTTTACTCTAAAGTGCTTCATTTGTAATAAAATAATATAATGCTCTGCAATTCGATTGAATGACTAGCGCGTTTATTGAATGACACAATTTAATTAAATGACTACAGGACAAGTCGTCGAGACGTTGCGCTTTGACTGTAACGTTAACGTCTTGACTAAAAGTCATATAATAATATAGTGAAGTCGTTAAATGGGATGTTACAGTTTTTAAGAAGCCGTTAATGGCGTTATAATAGTGTTCATACATTTCTACTGTCTCATTCTAATTGTATGAAAAATATAGCCATCGCACTATCGGAGCCGGATAATCGCAAGCTATGAACCAGCGTCGGATACTCGGAAAATAAGAAAATTCGTCATACTTATACGAGAAAATTGGAGGAAAACATAAGAAGCAGTGGTCAGGTCAGGCTATCCTTTTCCTTTCATATTCGATAATTTCCCAATATTTCCCCATTTTCAATTCGATTTTGTGTAAATAAAGTGTAAATATTAGTTATACTTTAAATATTCGTTTAGTTTATTAATTTTATATACGGTGTATAAACGTAGGCGTCGAGGTTTCACTTCTGTTTCTCATTGTATATTCGCGAAATGACGGAATCTGTTGAAAATCGAGATTTCCTTATGACATTAAATAGAAAACGGGGTATTATTCGTAGTAAATTCACATTATTTATTAAATTCGTAGATTCTTTAAGTGATAAATAAGAAAATGAAAACATTTATACGGAACTTCAGACGCGCCTCAATAAAGCTGAAGTTTTATTAGAGTCATTTTCTAATATTCAGGATGAAATCGAGTTAAATTTGCAAGATTCTCTCCCAGAAAACGCATTAAACGACAGAGAGAGTTTCGAAAATGTATACTACACATACATAGCTAAAGCCAAATGTATATTAAGCGCCCAAATTAAGTTGCACAGTAAGTCATGTAAGAGCACTGGTGCCGTGAAATTGCCGACAATCGCCCTGCCATCCTTTGACGGTTCATACGACCAGTGGCTGGAGTTTCGCGACACATATCTCTCTCTAATACACAACTCTGCGGACATAGACGATGTACAAAAATTTCACTACTTGCGGTCTTCGCTCACAGGTAACGCACTTATGGTTATTAAATCGTTAACATTTTCGTCGGAGAACTACCAAGTTGCCTGGGAGCTGTTGGAGAACCGTTACAACAACAATCGTTTACTTGTACATAATCATATCAAATCATTATTTTCTATTAATTCGTTAACTAAAGAGTCAGCTGTACATTTTCGTAGGTTAATAGACACCGTTTTGAAAAATATACGTGCTCTTAATTCGTTAGGTGAGCCCACCGGCTCGTGGGATGCGTTGCTCATCTATTTAATAACAACTAAACTCGATCAATCGACAGAGAGCCAGTGGGAGAATCACAAAAGCTCTATTCTAAGTAATAATTCCGATATAAGGGCGAAGAAGGTCATGACAAATTTACCGGCGAAAATTACCAGCAGAGTCACCGGGAATTTTTATTATTTTAAAATTTAGTTAGACAAAGCTTATTTTATTATTGTTTATTGATTTTGTTTATTTTTATGAAGCATTTTTAAAATAGGTTTTGATGATTATTGTGTTACGAGTATTACAGGATATATATAGATATTGCGCACCTGTTGCCTCCCCCGGGAGTGTGTTACAAATTGGCACAATAGATATTTTAGAGGATTTATTTATTAATGTCAATTGCCGAAAAAGTTACTATTAGAACAAAATGGGAATGACAAGATAAAATGTGTGAGAAACGACGTGTCTGAATGTAATATTGGTTTTGAACCTGAAATAAATAAGAATAATTATTATATATTGTGTTTATTCTCAACATAAAGTTATATCGTTTGACTCTTAATGATTTAATTACATTTTTAAAAAATAAAGCCGATTTGTTGGAGACGATTCATTTAAATAATACCAAAAATATTATCAGATTCAAAGAATTGCCAGTAGATATTCCTAAAAAATCAACAGCTTCAAATAGATCACATAGTTTTGTTTCTTCAAATTCGACTATTATTAAAGGTGAACGCAGATTTGGCCGCACCGCACGCACCGCAGTCGCCGCATTCGCATTTCTTCATATTATTATGAAGTTGCAAAGACTGCGGCGCGGGTAGGTAGGTATGCGAGCTTGCCTATAACTTCATATAAAGAATTCGAATGCGGCGACTGCGGTGCGTGCGGTGCGGCCCAAATCTGCGTTCACCTTAACTCTCCTCCAAACAAATTTAAGTCAGTTAATTTTCAACGCAGACGTAATTGCCCTTTGTGTAATTATAATCATTCACTTTATGCATGTTATAAGTTTCTTAACTTATCTACAGAAGATAGAATAAAATTCGTTAATAAAAACGGGCTTTGTCAAAATTGCCTGCGCCCAGGTCATATGAACACAGAGTGTCAGCTCGGTACGTGCAAACAGTGTAACGTAAACACAACATGTTGATTCACATGCCGTCTAGGACTCGTGATGACGCTGTCGCCGACCAACCGAGATCGAAGGGCCAGCACCAGGCTGAAGCGAAGGTATCAGCGCCGCAGCCCGGCCCCTCTAATTCGTTCGTATTTCATTCCTCATCTAATGTAATCGATAATACTAACAATTCGTTTGTAACAGAGACTGTGCTATTGTCTACAGCTCTGGTAGAAGTCGCAGATTCGGATAATAAATATCATACAATACGTGCTTTACTGGACAACGGCAGCCAGAATTGTCTAATCACTGAGTCTCTATGTAATAAACTCAATATTAATTCGATACAGTCCACTTACCAAATCTCGGGAGTAGGGAACTCAGTGACTAATTCTACGCGATCTTGTAATATTCATATTAAATCGAAGACGTCAAATTATAATGCTCGCCTCAGATGTTTAGTTTTGCCGCAAATTACAGCGCAAATGCCAACTTTGGGCACGAATTCGAGCATCTCTATCCCAAATAATATGCAGCTAGCCGATCCAAATTTCTATTCGCCAATAAAAATTGAGTTACTAGTCGGTGCCGATACATTTTGGGAATTACTAGAGGAAGGTCGTTTACGTTTGCCTTGTGGTCCATATTTACAGAACACTAAGTTAGGGTGGATTATTTCAGGAGCATTATTACTAGTAAATAAACGCTCGCGCATGAATCGAGTCCAATGCAATTTCTCACAATCCTTAGATAGTCAACTGAGACGGTTTTGGGAAATAGAGGAAATACTTTCACAAAATAATAATTTAACCAAAGACGAAATTTACTGTGAAAATATGTATAAAGAAACGACTTATCGTGATAAAAATGGTAGATTCCACGTTCGCATTCCCCTAAGTAAATCTAATGACACTTTAGGAGATTCGTATATACTCGCTAAAACTAGATTTCTTTCACTTGAGCGTAAACTAGAAAGGTTGCCTGAATACAAACAATTATATTGTGCATTTATGAGGGAGTATTTAGAATTGGAGCACATGACAAAAATTAATTTTAATGATTTTTCTACTCCTCACTATTTCCTACCGCATCATGGAGTTTTACGAGAGCACAGTGTAACTACAAAACTCAGGGTAGTTTTTGATGCGAGTGCTAAAACTACATCTGGTATATCGCTTAATGATATACAACATACCGGCCCAGCATTGCAAAATGATATTTTATCAATTTATTACGTTTTCGCCAATTTAAATTTGTCGGTTGTGCTGATATCCAACAATTATTTCGACAAATCTGTATTCAACAAGATCAACGCAATCTGCAATTAATCGTTTGGCGAGAACAAAAATCAGATGATCTCAGTGTATTTCAATTGAATACAGTCACGTACGGCACGGCATCAGCTCCATACCTTAGTAATCGATGCCTTAAACAGCTTGCACTCGAATGCACTGATGATGCCATTAAACGCGTTATAGATGAAGATTATTTTGTAGACGATATGGTAACTGGCCACGATGATAAACAGGTTTTATTAAACATTTGTAACAAAGTTTCCGATATATTACAGTCAGCTTGTTTTCATTTACGCAAGTGGTTGTATAACTGGGACAATAATTCGTGTAATGACAATAAATCCAAAGAGTTATTATTTATTGAACATTCTACTAGTAAAACTCTCGGCCTTGGGTGGTGTTATTCATTAGATTATTTGCATTTCACTACTGATATCGAATTACATAATACTGGCCAAATTACTAAACGAGTGATGCTTTCAACTATTGCTCAGATTTATGATCTAGGCTTATTAGGACCAGCAATTATACAAGCAAAAATCATATTGCAAAAACTATGGTTACACAAATTAGACTGGGATGATCCAGTGCCAAGCGATATTTCAAAAAAATGGTTTAATTTTATTAACAGTTTACTTATTTTAAAAAATATTCGTATACCGCGTCATGTTAGAGGGCCGTATACTAAATATACAGACCTGCATATTTTCACTGACGCGTCGCAAGATGCGTACGGGGCATGTGCGTATGTAAGCACCTACGACGAACACTCGCTTGTCACAGTGAGGTTGCTGTGTGCTAAAACAAAGGTCGCTCCAATCAACCCTATCATAATGCCACGACTAGAACTATGCGGTGCTTTGGTTGGCGCTAAACTATACGATAATATTAAAAGATCACGGCGAATAGTTTTCGATACAGTTTATTTCTGGTCCGACTCTACAATAGTCATAAGTTGGATTAAAACATCTCCTACTCTCTTAAAACCCTTTGTGCAAAATAGAGTAGTACAAAGCAATGACTTAACCGGCGACCTCCCATGGTTACACGTAGCCGGCAAAGAGAACTCAGCCGATCCATTGTCACGCGGGGTAACGTTCGAAGCGCTTCAAAATATGGACATTTGGTGGCATGGGCCAAAATACATACGCGAATCGAAACAATTTTATACGCAAGATACTAACGATTTAAGCGTAAACTATAATTAACTATTTGCCAGAACTAAAATCGAATATCACTGTTTTGACATTATCATTAAAATTCGTAAACGTTTTAAACGTTGAACGTTTTTCTAATTTTAATCGTTTAAGGCGTATGGCCGCGTATGTTCTGAGGTTTATTGATAATTTACGTAAATCAATAATTTCGCAACGTACCTTAGGTCCACTTACCAATGACAAATTGTCTAAATCAACTCTATTATTAGCTCGTATGTCGCAGCAAGAATCATTTGCTGATATTTACAATGCATTAGAAACTAATTCACACATTAAATTACCTCGAAGTATTTCAAGCTTAGATATATTTATGGATAAAGATCACGTTATAAGAGTAGGAGGCAGATTGCGGAATTCACAAACATTTCGTTATAACAAAAAACATCCAATATTACTCTGTTCAAAAAATCATTTCACGCGCATCCAATTCCATTTTGAACATCAGCGTCTTCTTCACGTAGGCTCCCAACTGCTTTTAGTTACGATCAGAGACCATTGGTGGCCTCTTAGAGGTCGCGATTTAGCTCGACAAACGACCCGTAAATGCGTCGTCTGCATTCGTCACAGAGCAGAGACCGTTGCCGTAAAAATGGGTGACTTACCAGCCGAAAGGTTAGAATCAGGCCATCCATTTTTACGCTGCGGAGTTGATTACGCAGGACCTATGGTCATTTTGAATCGTAAAGGACGAGGTGCTAAACTTGAAAAATGTTACATTTGTATTTTTGTATGTTTCGCTACACGCGCTTTACATTTGGAGTTGGTTACGAGTATGAGTTCTGAGGCGTACCTGATGGCTTTAAAAAGGTTCATATCTAGACCAGGTAAACCAGCACAGATATTCTCCGATAATGGGAAAAATTTCGTGGGTGCACTTAAAGAATTTACAAATTGCTTGATTACAAACCAAAATAATATAATCGATTACGCAGCAGCTGAAAGCATTTCATTTCAATTTATTCCGCCATATTCGCCGCACTTTGGTGGTTTATGGGAAGTGGGGGTAAAGTCCGTAAAATATCATTTGCGACGCGTTTTAAATTCGAACCTCAGGTACGAGGAATTTTCTACTTTATTAACACAAATCGAGGCGGTCCTTAACTCTAGACCGATATCTCCTATGTCCTCTGATCCCGGGGATCTTTTCCCCCTGACGCCTGCACATTTTCTTATCGGCCGACCACTCGTCGCACCTGTCACCGAAGACTTAATGGAAGCTAAATCGTCAAGCTTAATTCGCTACAAACGCATAGAACAAATGCGCCAAATATTCTGGAAACGTTGGTCTCTAGAATATATTTCTGAAATGCAAAAGAGATCAAAATGGCAAGAGAATAGGAACACGTTGAAACCAGATACGCTCGTTATTATTAAAGAAGATAATCTTCCGCCACTAAGGTGGTCTCTTGGCCGCATCATGCACACATACGAAGGAAAAGACGGACTTTGTAGAGTCGCACAAATTAAAACAGCTAATGGCATTATTACCAGATAGTATACAAAGTTATGTCCACTTTTCACTGACTAAGTTTTCGTTGGAGGCAGTTGCTCCAAGGCGGGGGGCATGTTCATACATTTCAACTGTCTCATTCTAATTGTATGAAAAATATAGCCATCGCACTCACACCTATGAAAAGCATGGCCAACTAGATGTGTGACGTCATCCGCGGCCAATTCGATTTTATCAACCTTCTAGAACGAAACAAAAGAACTCGAAGAACACGCATCAAGATTCAAAACGCCTCATATTATGACAATTTACTCGACATCAATATTCGAACCAAGCAACACGGTTTTTTCACTAATTGTAAAATCGAAGAATAAACGTTTTATTACTGTAATTTGATAGCAGTTTTATTCGAAGAAAACACTTAACAAATAGGCAAGTGTTGATTTCCGTGCTGTCATATTATTTTATTACAAATAACGCACTTTAAATTTAATTTAATCGAAAAAATATCAACGCAGTGATATCAGCTGTGCGACCTGTTTGACGCCATATTTGTTTTGGTGACGACTAGCGCCGCAGTGAGAAAAAATGAAATATATTCAATTACCCGACTGATTTCATGTCCGCTATCTTTAAAGGGCTATGTTACAAATTGCTAACTAGTTCAGTCCACGTTCACATTCAACGAATGCGCTAGTCATTTAATCGAATTGTAGATTGAACCAGGTGACTGCGACATAGACATATTATGTAATCTTTAACTCACAAGTCCGTATCGAATAAAGTACGTCATTCTAGAGTTATAAATTATTTTTAAAAATAACACAAGAAATTCTTAACATTCCTGATTATTATTACCATCAGTTTTAATAAAAATATTATATCATGCGTGACGTGACTACGACAGTGTTTTTCAACAAAAATATATATTTATGGACAATAAACATTCATTCATGATAAAAAATAAAGGTCGCGAAATACTTTTTCATAAGTACTAAAATCGCATCGGTCGCATCGTAAAAAAGGTTGAAAAACACTGAACTACGAGTAGTGATAAAATAAACGATCCCGGAACAGTGAAACATAAAAATAAATTACTTATTGTAAAGTTTGATACAAGTTTGAGGTCATTTACATAAACACGGCATAACAATATCACGTTATAATATTATGTACTTAACTAAATCTGACGAATTTTTAAAATATTACGATAAATTTGTGTGTAATATTAAACCGTGTCTTCGTTAGAAGTGATAAAACTACTTCATATCCCAGAAAAATGAAATTTACCGGCAGTATAATCTTCATCATTTTGGGACTAATATTTATGCATCTTTAAGATGTGCGACGTAATTTAGTAGATTTTATCTTATCACCGGCAAAATACAAGATAATAGCTGCACAAAAACTCATCAAAATTCACGTCATAACGATCGAAGATAATGATGATGAAGATATAATTGCTCTCATTAAAGAAGTAATGGCACAGCCGATTCTGAATATAATAGAGCGTGATATAATTTATTTAATTATTCCGCAAGTACTGGGAATGTTGGACGAGGACGACTGGAGCCTGTGAGTACTCGAATAACATTGAACTCTTACCTTTCCTGAGTAGGACGAAAAAGGACTTGCCCACGATCTTCTATATTTTTCATCGCAATTCTGTTATTGGAATATTATTTTTTCGTCCAACGGAAGTGAAGTAACCGAGCTGGCAACAAAGTGGATATGTGTTGTTTCGCATACAGTCCTAAAACTGTAGTAGCCCCTAGGACCAAAAATCGAGCCAATTTTATGTGCAAGTTTTCGACGTCATTAAAAATTCAAAACTCAAAACATGAACGGTTTTTAATTTTTTTTAAATGTATACTGTTTCGTTACATTAAACATCACTTCATTTTCAAGACCTTAGTCTTAAGGTCAAGCTATATTATATAACTGGACGCAGACGGATCATCGTGCTTCATTCGGGCAGCAGCAGTTAATATACTAATGATTTATCTAACAAAAACTGCTTAAGGATATAAAAACAATGGAGGAAACCTACAACACTTATTATTTTGATTATCTTGCAACGATCGGTTCTTTATCGTTTTGTGAAATAAACATTTAAGAATGAAACAGCGGTGAAATAAAATTGTGTACTAATAAATCACACAAGAATGAAACAATGAGAGGAGTACTGCTTATAACCCTCATCGCATGCTTGGTGCAAAAGAGTGCCCTTGAAACGGCATTCCTGAAAAAGATTGTAGCGCTAAACAAGGCGCCGGATTTAAAACCACTGAAGAAACATCTGGGATTCTACGAAGATACATACTTAAATTTTACTGAGCTTGCTACAAAATATGGGTACCCATCTGAAGAACATATCGTAACGACTGAAGATGGATACATTCTGACCATCTATAGACTGCTGACAAAGTGCAATGAACCCAAAGGATATCCAGTGCTGATGATGCATGGAATAATTGATAGCTCCGATGGATTTATCATTCCCACTCCGAAGAAAGCGTTGGGATACATTCTATCCAGCAACTGTTACGACGTTTGGCTTCTAAATAATAGAGGAAATGTGTATTCTCGGAGACATACACGTTTGGATCCAGACAGAGACGCTAGTTACTGGAATTTCTCGTTCGACGAGATCGGCTACTACGACGTGCCTGCTGTCATTGATCATGTGCTGATGAAGACTCAAAAGAAGAAGGTGTTCTACATTGGACATTCACAGGGCACCACCGACTTCTTAGTGACAACGTCCTTGAGACCGGAGTACAATGAAAAGCTGCAGCTAGCGGTTCTAGTAGCGCCTGTAGCTTGGATGGGCCACATACGGAGCCCGATACCCAAAATAGCTGCGAATTTCGAGAAAGAGATCGTGGGTTTTTTACATGCGCTTAACATTGTGGATTTAGCTCCGAAAAATGATATCGTTCCACATCAACTCCTGGAGTTTCTGTGTCAGGTTGCGCCGTCGGAAGTCTGTGGTACCGTTGGCTTTATCTCCGTGGGAGACATAATAGGAGTGATACCCGCACAGACTCTGAGAGTGCTGTACGGCCATATTCTGGTGGGAGTAGCGGCTAAAACCGTCCAGCACTACGCACAGCTGATCACATCGAAGAGATTCCAAAGATTTGACGACGGGAGGGAAGTGAACCTACAAAAATACGGTTCCATCAGACCCCCGTTGTATAACGTATCATGGGTTACAACTCCTACGCTACTCATTTGTGCTAAACACGACTGGCTCTCCGAGCTGAAGGATGTGGATATTTTGCGGTCAAAATTGCCGAATGTGGTGGAAAGCTACGTCGTTGCGGACCCCAACTGGAGTCACAACTCCCATATTTGGGGTGCAAAAGCGCCAGAGTACGTTTTCCCAAAAATTCTTCAGCGTTTGCAGGAATATAGTAGCAGATGATTAGCAAGGCTTTAAAATGTGATAATGATTTCATAGATAAGTTACCTTCAGTGCCATAGACTTTAAGGAAAACTGTGCCAATATTACCAGGTAAGTATTTATATAGCTTATTAAGCTACCTAAAGATATTGTTGTAGAGTAATAAAATTTACATTAAATGTTTGTTTTTGTTATAGTTTTAGTTTTAAAATATTTTTATCTTAAAAATATTTATTTTATTAATGTTATGAATACTTAATATTAAATATATTTTTTATAATTTCGCTTCCGTCTACAATCTACATCCTCTCATGGTCGTGAAGGGTCTTCGTCTATTACAACGAAGTCACTGATATTACCTAATATATTATATTCACAGATATTACTGCGTGAAATTTTAACAGTTGTTTTCCCTCAATAAAATTATTCTATCTTAGTAGTACAATAGATTTGTGAAGTTTTTTTTTTTTATTCCAATCATAAATAAAATTCGGTTGGGTCATAGCCGCTCGCGCCTATCGGCATAAAGTTGCCATAGTACGCCATACAAAATATTTTTTTTAATTTTCCAAAAATAATTTGCATGATTCGATAGTTCTACTATATAGGTATAGGTAAATCGTTCTGCTGCGGGAAAACAGCCACTAAAGTTACGTTATATATACTATGAATTAGTTTTCATTTAAAATTGTAGAAAAATACTGGATTCATTTGTTGCTACAATATTTATCAATAACTTTCCACTTAATTGCCATTTGCAAATTGTTTTCTGATCGCTTCCGGGATGCAGCGAGTTAATATTTATACAAAGTTCAAGTTTAAGTGTCAAACATTATACAACTTAATAATTATTACGAACATACTCGTAATATATTTATTAAGGTTCCGTACATATTAATATTACTAGTTGATGCCGGTTTATCGCACGGGAACTGTACAATTTTCGGGGATAAAAAGCAACCTATGTCCTTTCCTGGGACTCAAAGTGCCTCCATACTAATTTTCAGCAAAATCGGTTCAGCGGTTTAAGCGTGAAGAGGTAACAGACAGACACACTTTAGCATTTATAATGTTAGTGTGAAATTATGAATAGAACCCTGCTTTTACCCTATCACATCCTATTACCCTAACAATAGGTAATCTATACTTATAATCTTATATATAAAATTCTCGTGTCACAATGTTAGTCCACGAACTCCTCCAAAACGGCTTTACTGATTTTTACCAAATTTTATATGCATATTCAGTAGGTCTGAGAATCGGCTACTGGGTACTTTATATATTGATGAGTGCATTTGTTGAATAAATAATAGTAAATTATTACAACCTGAGACTGACGGCGAAAATTGTTTGTGCGACGAGATAGCGATCGACGTTGCCATGGCGACATACTTATTTAGTCACTTCAATAAAATAATATGGGCGAAATTCTTTATTATTATGGCAAAGCAACGTTTGCCGGGACAGCTAGTCTTATATATAAAATTCTCGTGTCACAATGTTAGTCCACGAACTCCTCCAAAACGGCTTTACTGATTTTTACCAAATTTTATATGCATATTCAGTAGGTCTGAGAATCGGCCCCAACGGAGTAATGCTCGTCGGGACCCGTGTATCCACCAGCTGCAGGAGTCAGGAACATCGCAGTGTTTTAGTGGGTAGGGCCGCGGCACTCACCATCTTTGCCGCGGCGAGCCCCACATATCCGCAGCGGGAGTCCCCATCCCCTGCGTTGAATGCGTTACAGCATTTCACTGCGTAAAAAAAAAAAAAAAAAAAAAAAAAAAAAAAAGTCTGAGAATCGGCTACTGGGTACTTTATATATTGATAAGTGCATTTGTTGAATAAAATAAAAAATAATTAGTAAAAAAATTAGTCAATTATTACAACTCGAGACTGAGGGCGACCATTGTTCGTGCGACGGGATAGCGATCGACGTTGCTATGGTAACATACTTATTTAGTCACTTCAAAAAAGTAATATGGGCGAAATAGGTACTTTATATTATGGCAAAGCAACGTTTGCCGGGACAGCTAGTAATTATATAATATCACCATGGCAACGTCGATCGCTATCCCGTCGCACAAACAATGGTCACCCTCAGTCTCGAGATGTAATAATTTACTATTCTTTATTCAACAAATGCACTTATCAATATATAAAGTACCCAGTAGCCGATTCTCAGACCCACTGAATATGCATATAAAATTTGGTAAAAATCAGTAAAGCCGTTTCGGAGGAGTTCGCGGACTAACATTGTGACACGAGAATTTTATATATAAGATTAATTAAAGATTGAGCCCATGACTTCCGAAATCAAGAGCTATATTATGGTATATACTCTATATTCTATACCATGTACCATGGCAGCGTTCCTGTTATCTATATATTACAGCTGTTATGTCACAATTTGGTAAGCCGGAACATAATCAAAAATGTTTTTATGATAAATAACAAGTAATACTATAATAATATTTTCGTGTTACGGTAGTTATTGCCGTTCTATAACTGGGCCGATTTCAATAAAGTTATGTATGCAGTGTGCCTAACGGACTGATCTGAAAATCTGTCAATGGAATTCAAAACTTTGGTTATAGCAGTTCTTTCACTTTGGACGTATGTTTTCTAGCAAATAAACCTTTGGAATTGGGTAATTTTACGCAGAAAAAGTTTTGGCATATTTTTTGTCCCAAAGTGGCCATAGCTGTAACTGAAGCTTCGATTATATGCTGCCAATTATAACTTTGATAAACAATAATATATCTTCAGTGTAATAAAAATGTTATAAGTCAATAATTATCAACTAGTAAACACTCGCAATAAAACCTTTATTGATTTTATTTACTCGTCACTACATCGTTATTTATCAATTTATTACTGTGCAATATGCTTGTATTTTTAAACATAACTATAAACTTCTTATCGAGTAAACAATCGCTAAAAGTAATTTTAGATGTACACAAAAACATTGAATTAATTAGTATACATTTTAATGTTAATAATACTTTTGTGTTCTCACATTTTGTTTTCGTCTACATTTTAAATACATATTTTACTAAAACTTGCATTTCCTCATTATAATAAATAAGTTAATGATATACTTGTAGTTACTGACTTCGTTTATGTAAGAGTATTTTCAGAGTATTGCTTTTATATTTATTTAGGTTGTTACATTTTTTTTAGGTTTGCCATAAAAATGTAACAACCTACATATATATTCTATATTCGACTAATAGTAAGTACAAATATTATCTTTTTCTGTAATCGCTTGACAGTATCCGAAACGTCGGAAATGAGAAAAGTGCTTTGCGAGTAAGTATTTAAAAACTATATTGATTACTCCTGATTCGCAATCTTTTACTTTCAGATATACTTAATTTGTTTACGGATAAAATTAAAGATTAAGAATTAATAGATATAAAATATGATCACAAGTTGTTTTTATCCGCATCCTGGCTTTGAGCAAAACAACAAGACCTAATTTTGACAACCCTATAGATAATTGTGGGGTTTTGTCACTTATGGACTATGGTCACCCCGGACAGGCAGGTTTAACTGTATTGTATTAATGCACCTTTATATATTTATCGTTGATCTCGTGTAATAAGTCATTTGCACTTCACGATAAAGCCTCGAATAAAAACACCACGGGTTCTAAGGTCGCACACTTAATATAAAACTGGTTGCTACTTTACAAGGAAGCATCCGCTTTACAAATCCGCTGCTATGAAGCGTGTTAAATATGATTTTTATCGCTATAATAACTCTATTAGCCGCCTCGCTACAATGTGCGACAAAGGACATAATAGCGTTAAACAGGGCCCCAGATTTGAGACCGCTGAAAAGAGCGCTCGGGTACATCGAAGATACGTATCTGAATTTTACGGAGCTCACCAAAAAATACGGATTTCCATCTGAGGAGCACGCCGTGACGACCGAAGATGGATACATCCTGACCGTCTACAGAATACCTTCAAAGTGTAGTGAGAGCAAAAAGTACCCAGTGATTCTGATGCATGGGATTATCGACAGCTCCGACGCCTGGATCATCACGAAGCCCAAAAAAGCCCTCGGGTATATACTAGCTAGCCACTGCTACGACGTGTGGGCAGGGAACGGCAGAGGAAACGTGTACTCCCGAAGACATACACGACTGGATCCCGATAGGGATCCCAAGTTCTGGGACTTCACATTCGAAGAATCCGGGGTCTACGATGTGTCGAGAATCATAGACTATGTTCTGAAGGTGACTGGAAAAGAAAAAGTGCTTTACGTTGGACATTCACAAGGTACGACTATTTTCTTCACGCTGACATCTCTGAGACCGGAGTACAATGATAAGGTGCAGCTATCCATACATCTAGCGCCCGTAGCTTGGATGAGCAACATCCGGAGTCCGTTAGCCTTGGCTCTATCAAAATTTACTGCCGAAATTGCGGGTGTTGCTCGTAAGATTGGACTCCTGGAAGTCGGTGGGAAAAATCAGTATATTCCACACGAGGTGCTGGAGTTCTTGTGTCAGGCTATTCCATCGGAAGTGTGCGCAGGGTCACTCTATTTGCTGGCTGGCTCGCGTGCTGGTATCATTAAACCCAAGACCCTAAGCGTGGCCTTCGGGCATATACCCGTCGGTACCTCACTCAAAACGTTGGAGCATTTCGCCCAGTTAATAACATCCAAGAGATTCCAACGATATGACCTTGGGAAAGAAGGGAATCTCAAAATGTATGGATCGAGCAAACCCCCAGTTTACGGTGTTAAGAAAATTACAACACCCACAGTGCTTATAGGTGCCGAAAATGACTGGATCTCAGACTTAAGAGACGTCGAAAATCTAGGATCTAATTTACCAAACCTGCTAGAGATGTACGTAGTCCCGAACCCGTTTTGGAGTCACAACGACCATCTTTGGGGGACGAACGTGACCGATTACGAATACTTCAAAATTTTACAGTATTTCAACGAATTCAGTAACAGATAATGTCGGTGATGATATTAATGATGTGATCATTTATATGATAAAGATGAGGAAGTCAATGAGATTAAATATGATTAAGGAAGTTCTGAGCATGTATGATAGCGTTTGTTTATATAACAAGGGAAGATTCATGACATGATTACAAGTGAAACCTATATAAAAATGTATGAATTCAAATAAAATAAAGGAAGGATAAATAATAATTATACATACTTGCAACACTTTGTTTCTATTTTTCAAAAAAACTCAGTACCACGCGTCTGACTTTCAAAATCTTCATCATTAATTCAAATTCAAGTATTATAATAATTATTGTAATAAACTTGCTAACTAGATTGTAATAGTATGAACTATGTACATGTGATATATTATAATATAGTTTCTGCCTCAATAAAGTTGAAATAAGAGTAAACGTCGAAATCTATTAAACCAATTTGAGAGTGTTTTTATCAACAGACAGAAATGTATCTTATGAAGGATAAAACTATCTTTTAGGTAGGTACTTGTGACGCTATGTGGCACGGATTAAACTTTAGTAAGGGTATGTTTGGGTCCCCTATATAGAGTTCGCAGTAAAAGTAGCAGCACAGAAAGAGTAAAATTTTTTTTAACTTTTTTATTCCATTTAATGACACTGTGGCGCTTGCCCATACAAATCCCAAAAAAGTGCTCTTTCGGCGCTGCTACTTTCACGGTGATCTCTATATTATAAGGGCCACATACACACCCTAGTATTATCACTGAGTTTTGTTACATCTAGTATTTTGCCTCTTCTCACGATTTAGTCTCTCAATATAGGTAATTAAGTGCCTTTTCTCACGGTTTAGACTACAGTGCATGATAATAGAGATATCGGTCATTGGGTTGCGGTCTTGATACCGCAGCCTCCGTCAGACGCGCAACCTTCAACACGATACACTAATTATATAACAAGGTGACATCGGAATACATAAACAACCTATATAAGTGCTGAATTAATACATACTAATAAGCGCTAAGTATCTTTCTGTCTGTCACCTCTTCACGACCAAACCGCTGAAACGATTTTCTTGGGTATTCAGATACTTTGAGTCCCAGAAAACATAGGATACTTTTGATCCCGTAAAAATGTACGGTTCTCGCGTGATTAAGGAATTTTGGCGCAATGGAGTTGTGGTCATCGTCTAGTATGCTAATAAGCGCAAAGTGTCTAGATAGGCAGAAGCCTATCTATCTCTTAAGCCGCTGAAGTAGTTTTAATGAAATTTTGGAATGAAGACAATTATTCAAGTCAGGGAAAATAACATAAACCTATCTGACCGCCCCTTTAACATATATATATATATATATATATATATATATATATATATATATATATATATATATATATATATATATATATATATATATATATATATATATATATATATATATATATATATATATATATATATATATATATATTATATATAAGATTTTCAAATGTGTTAGTCGCGCTAAAACTTGAAAACGGCTGAATGGATTGGGCTGATTTTAGTCTTAAAATATTCGTAGAAGTCCAGGGAAGGTTTTAAAGTGACACAAAGTTCACCGGGACAGCTAGTATTATATATAAACTTCTCGTGTCACAACGTTCGTTACCGTACTTCTCCGAAACGGCTTTACTGTTTTTTACCAAATTTTATATGCATATTCAGTAGGTCCGAGAATCGGCTACTGGCTACTTTTTATGTTGATAAGTGCATTAATTGTTGCATAAGTAATGGTAAATTATTACAACTCGAGACTGACGGCGACCATCGTTTATGCGGCGGGATAGCGATGGACCTTGCCATGGTGCCATACTTATTTAGTCACTTCAATAAAATAATATGAGTGAAATACTTTATATGGAAAAACAAAGTTTGCCGGGACAGCTAGTAAAAATATATATTTACTATTGGATATTAAAATATGCAATGTTAATTCATGTAGTTTTATTCTCAATAATATTTACAAAGTGAAATAACAACCATGCTGCTATGGTAACATCTATGAAAGTCCTATTCATAGATAATGTAAAATATGTGTCAGTCCTCCGCCGCTATTCCTGATGAATGCCTGGCGTAGGCAAGAGCTGCTCTAGATGCCGGCGCCAGACTGTCCCTGCATCGGTTCGGACCTCATAGTGAAGTTGGCCCAGGCGACGTGAAATAGTTCCAAATACCCATCTCTGGGCGCCGTAGGCCCTAACTTGAACTCGGTCGCCTGGCGCGAACATGTTAACGGGCGGCGTCTCTGTGCTGGCCCTCATTGTAGACGGCGGCGTTTTGCGAAGCATCGCGTGAAGCGATGTCCTTATGTCGCGACCAAACATCAATTGGTACGGACTTTGTCCATCGTTGTTGGGGGTGCGTCTCAGTCGCGTCTTGACTGTTACTAATTTGCTTAGTAGGTCACCTTCCTCCCCCTCCATTGCGCGTATAGCCTTTTTGATGGTCTGGACGTAACGTTCTGCTTGCCCGTTAGTAGCGGGATGATATGGGGCGGACGTCCTATGTACTACTCAGCATTTGTTTAAGAAACTCGTAAATTCTACTGACACGAATTGGCGTCCGTTGTCTGAAACGAGCGTGTATGGAATTCCAAAGATGGAGAATAATTCTTTGAGTTTCTTAATACACTCTCTCTCAAGGAACTCGTGGTATTTTTTGTTGGTAGTATTTCGACCCATTTAGTGTATGCGTCTACGATTATCAAAAGCTGTTGGCCTTGGATCGGTCCGGCGAAATCGACATGCAGTCTTTGCCAGGGTCCCGTCGGTTGTTCCCAATGATGCAGCGGGGCCTTAGGGGGTTCGTTCTGTTGTAAACGGCACGCTCTACATGACTTCACTTTCTGTTCGATGTCTCTATCGATATTTCTCCAGTAAACGTGACTGCGAGCTAGAGCTTTCATTTTGACTATGCCGCTGTGCCCGGCATGGAGTTCGTCTAGCACCTGCCCTTGTAAGTTTTGCGGTATGACGACTCGGGTTCCCTTGAGGATACAGCCGTCCTGAATGGTGAATTCGTTGTCGTTTAAACCTATTGCGCGTAATGATCTGCCATTTTGTAGGGCATCTCGCAACGTATTCAATTCCTTATCTTTTTGTGTTTCTTGAATAATGATATTTGGGTTTATGTCCAGAACGTTGATTTGGGCGCGTTGGTAGATGCAATGTTGGTCTTCGTAAGTTTCGCGTACGTTATCCACTGGGAATCTTGACAGGTAATCGGCGTTGCCATGTTTGGCGGCGGCTCTGTATTCGACTTCGTAGTCGAATCCCGATAGAAAATGTGCGTAGTGAAAGAGCCTCATAGTGCTTAAGGCTGGGAGTGTCTGATGCGGATGGAAGATGGAGGTAAGCGGCTTGTGGTCGGTCACCAGTGTAAGCTTTCGTCCATAGCAGTAGGGGAAAATTTTTTTGATACCCCAGTATATAGCTGTGGCTTCCTTGTCTATTTGACTGTATTTCTTTTCACTTGTTGCTAGCGTTCTTGACGCGAATGCCACTGGTCTTTCTGATCCATCTGCGAGTCTGTGTGAGAGTACTGCTCCTAATCCTACAGGTGAGGCGTCAGTTGCTATTATTAATTGCTTATTTGGATCAAAATGTGCTAGAACTTTTTCGCTGGCGATTTCATTCCTTATATTATTAAAACTAGTCTCGCATTCAGGTGACCATATGAATTTGTTTTCTCTTTTTAGTAATCTATTCAGTGGGTTTGCGAGTGTTGCCAAACTGGGGATGAATTTATTATAGTAATTGGCCATACCGAGGAAGGTTCGTAGTTCATTTCGGTTCTCGGGTCTTTTTGTATTTAATATAGCCTTTACTTTTTCTTTATTTTTGTGCAAGCCATCTTTGTCTATTGTGTGTCCTAGGTAGTTGATACTATTTTTGAAAAATTGGCATTTATCTCTGTTTACTCGTAGGTTGCTTTCTTGTAGTTTTTGTAATACCTGATTCAGTCGTGATAGTAGTTGTTCTGCTGAGGATCCCTGTATTATAATGTCATCGAAGAAGCACTTGACTCCTTCCAATCCTTGTAGTAGCTGGTCCATAAATTTTTGCCAGAGGCTTGGAGCGACCTTAACTCCAAACATTAGGCGGTTTACCTTGTACGTTCCTTTGTGCGTACTTAGGGTTTGCAGGGTAGCGCTTTCATCGTCCATCACCATGTTGTGGTAGGCTTGGGTATCAATCCATAGTGCAGAAGAATTTACCTCCGTTCATTTCAGCAAATATGTCCTCAATTATAGGTATAGGGTATTGTTCATCCTTAATCACCTTGTTTAGGGTTACCTTGTAGTCGGCACATAGGCGGATACTGCCGTTTGGTTTTACGATAGGAACGATCGGTGTGCCCCACTCTGAATGGTCTATTTTTGTGATCACTCCTTCTCTACTTAACCGATCTATTTCCTTGTCAACCCTCTCCTTTAAGGCATAAGGGATCCTTCGTGGCCTTATGAAAATAGGCTGGACACCTTCCTTCAGATTTAAATGGGCTTTGTAGTTAGGTATCATTCCTAAATCAGATTTGAATACCGTATCCGAAAATTCTTCAAGTAGTTTATCTAATTTAGTTTCGGCCGTGTGTATTACTCGCATATCCGCCAGATCAATAGAAACCTCCTTCATCCAGCTTCTCCCGAATATAGGGTCTACATCTTGATTAATAATATATAGTTTTCCATTAAAATGCTGGTTCTTGTAGTAGCATTTAACGTAGGTTACTTCAACCGGCTTGAAAATTTCTCCTGTGTATGTTCTAAGTTTCATATCTGTTTTGAAAATTCTAGTTTTAATGTTCAATTCCTTGTAAAGCTTGAGCGAAATAGAAGACTGGGTAGCTCCGGTATCAAAATCCATGTTAACCTGTTTATTTTCAATTTTGATAGGAATCATGTATTTTCCTGTGATTTCGCTTTTAATAAGGTTAATGTCACCCAGGCTCTCGTCATTACTCGTGTTGGGATCGACTTGGTTTGTCAGCGGGTTCCTTCTAAGGCAGACGCGTGCCAGGTGCCCTGTTTTGTTGCATTTTGAACAGATTACGTTTAAGGCACGGCACTCCCTTGAATGGTGGTCTTCCTTTCCGCAACGGTAGCATTTTCCCTTTAAGTCTCTTACTGTGATTGGTGATCTGCGTTTGACATTCAATTTTGACGAAGTAGTTGGCCGAGTTTGTCTACTTGTAGGTGTTATAGCGTTTGTGATCCATGATGTATTTAAATCTTGTGACATATTTTTATTTTCGCTCTTCCCCATTTCTATTGCCGAGGCAATTTGAATTAGCTTGGCAAAGGATGGCGTGTCTCTTTCTTGAAGAATCTTTGTTCTGATGTCGCTGTCTCTCAAGCCACGGATGAATTGCAGCGATAAAAATCCTTCTAATGTTGATTTCTTGCAGCTTTGACATTTGAATTCACAATTTAGTAATAGTCTCTTCAATTCCGCTGCGTAAATGGCAATAGTTTCATTTTCTTGTTGTTGACGAGAGATAAATCGATGTTGTAATCGGTACATACGATCGTACTCGGTTTAGGGTCTAGGTATTCATCTAATAGGTCTGTTAGTTCCGTAAAATTCATATTGATTGGTTCATCAGGAGAGCATAGGTCGTAGAGTTTCTGATGGAGAATAGGAGGTAATGCCGAAAGTAATGTGTACACTTTGAATTTCGCATCTGTGATATTGTTCAACAGAAAGTATACAGCTAGGCGCTGGGTGAAATTCTTGAAAGTTTCGTTTTTTTCTAACGCTTGAAAGATAATTTTCGGTTTCGATTCTGCTGGGCTGTTGGTAGCCCATTGTGGATTTGACGTTGCTTGTGTTGATGTAAGGGTTTGTTCACTTTGATTAGGCATATTTAGCAATTTGGTTTTCAATAGTGTAAATTTTTCTTCAATTTCGTACCTGATTTCCATTTCGTTATCAAATTCGTCATCAGAAATTTCCGATTCTATTTTTAGTTGTACTTCTTTGAATGACTGTAGATTTTTTTGTAGGGACTGCAGTCTTGTTTGTGTTTCCGCGTGAGTTCGAGTTTCGTTCGAGTTTACGTAATTTTCTAGTTTTGTAAGTTGTGCGCGTGTAGTAGCGCGTATTTTTCTCCATTTCTTCAATTCTGCTGTCGACATCGTCGCCAGTTATTGGATATTAAAATATGCAATGTTAATTCATGTAGTTTTATTCTCAATAATATTTACAAAGTGAAATAACAACCATGCTGCTATGGTAACATCTATCAAAGTCCTATTCATAGATAATGTAAAATATGTGTCATTTACCATATTAATGTTATTTCTAGTCTCTTCATTTAGAAGAGAAGTAGAACGTCTTAAAAATATGTTCATCATCATCTCCGCCGTCCACTACTGAACGTAGGCTTCCCCCAACGAGCGCCAACCATCCCTATCTACAGCAGTCCTCATCCATCAGCAGAACAAGCAATTCCTGAAGTCTTCGGTTCCATTGGGCTGAGTGTCTAAACACACTATGCCGAATTTCCGCGCCGGAAGTTCGGCTAGATTCCGTCTGTAATGTATTTTAAATTACCGATGACACACCATGCCGAAATTCCGTCGCGTCATATTGAATGCGTTTGACATTGCAGGCGGAATCATGCGGAATTTCCGCCGCGGAACTTCGGCATAGTGTGTTTAGACACTTAGTCCTACGATACGTTTGCATTCTAACATACATAAGTAATTAAAAGAATCTTGGTAATGATTATTCAAGTTTTTTTTTTCCAGTATCTAATGTGCTGGGCAAAAATGTGTATTTGTACTATCGAAGAAATTGATCCATAGGCACTTGGCGGACCCACGTCATTTGGTATATCCTAAGATCCGACCGTAAAATCCTGCATGAATCGTTTTTTTCGATCAAATACATTTTAAAATAATCTTTAGAACGTATAGAATGGATTAATGTTGGGTTGCCTTGTCAAAAGTGGCCGCAAGTGCCTCTAATTAAGTTTAATGTTCATGAGATAAATGCATAAATTTGCATGTATATTTTTTTTCAATAAATTTTACACTATTTGAAAGAAAATGACGAGACAAAATAAGGTATAAATGGTTGCCAGCTCTAAGTCGGCCGCAACCCAGGGTTGCCAGCCCGTAAACAGACATAGTTCTTCATCAAAATTGAAGCATCGATTTTTTTAAATAATTTTTTAATGTTGTACATGAATATTCATGGTTGCCAGTTGCACGATAGCCGCAAACTGGGGTTGCCATCACTTTTGTATACGACATCGCATTAGGTTAGGAAACGCAAGAGAAAAGAAGCACGCATTGTTACGTGCGATAAATGAGGATATTGCATAGCAGCTGCGACACAGATAGCCTAGTCAACAATATTTGTGGATGGAAAAGTCCAAAACAGAATTTGACTTAGAATTTGAGCGAAAAGTTCCTTTATACTTCCTATTTTTTTGTGTTAAACGAGTATCCATACTAAACACTTATACTATAATATTATAAAAGCGAAAGTGTGTCTGACTATCTGTTACTTCTTCAAGCCTAAACCATTGAACTGATTTTGCTGAATATTGGTATATCTATAGATGCTTTGAGTCCCGGGAAAGGACAAAATACTTTTTATCCCCGAACAATATACGGTTCATTCGCGATAAACGAATTTTGGCGCAACGGAGTTGTGGGTGTCATCTAGTTACTCAATAAATTATGAAGTACTAGATGACGCCCGCAACTCCGTTGCGCCAAAATTCGTTTATCGCACGGGAACTGTACGTTTTTTCGGGATAAAAAAATATTATATTATGTCCTTTTCCGGGACTCGTAGTATCTCCATACGAAATTTCAGCAAAATTGGCTCAGCGATTAGGCGTAAACAGGTGACAGACAGACAGACAGACAAATAGACAGGCAGGCAGAAAGACAGACAGGCAGACAGACAGTGGTATGGATGGTGTAATAAAAAAAACTTAATATTGAATATCATTTATTAATCAACGAGAGCGTTGACTAATAAATGATATTTATTAATCAACGCGCAAAAGCGTTGATTAATAAGCGAGCGAGCGTAGAGACGCTACAAGAGGAGATACATATTTTGTTAATACCTTGTATACAGGGTGTATCAAAATTAACTAATAATAATTTAGAGTGTGTATGCAGTATGGGTCTCATGTATAGAAGTCGCTGTGAATTTATATGGCAGATATTTTATTTGGTAAATAGATATTTGGAGCTTTATCAGGAAGCGGTGAAACAGGCCTTAAATCTTCAAAAAATAATAATAATATGGCAAAAGGAAAACTATCACGGCTAAGAATCCATACTAATATTATAAATGCGAAAATGTGTCTGTCTGTCTGTCTGTCTACCTGTTACCTCTTCACGTCCAAACCGCTGAACCGATTTAGCTGAAATTTGGTATGAATATACTTTGAGTCCCGAAAAAGGACAAAGGATACTTTTTATCCCGAAAAAATGTACGGTTCACACGCGATAAACGAATTTTGGCGCAAAGGAGTTGCGGGCGTCATCTAGTACTTCATAATTTATTGAGTAACTAGATGACACCCGCAACTCCGTTGCGCCAAAATTCGTTTATCGCGAATGAACCTATATTGTTCGGGGATAAAAAGTATTTTGTCCTTTCCCGGGACTCAAAGCATCTATAGTTATACCAATATTCAGAAAAATCAGTTCAATGGTTTGGGCTTGAAGAAGCAACAGATAGTCAGACACACTTTCGCTTTTATAATATTATAGTATATATAAATGTATAGAATGGATACTCGTTTAACACAAAAAAAGGAAGTATATAAACGAACTTTTCGCTCAAAATCTAAGTCAAATTCTGTTTTGGACTTTTTTATCCACAAATATTTGTTGACTAGGCTATCTGTGTCGCAGCTGCTATGCAATATCCTCATTTATCGCACGTAACAATGCGTGCTTCTTTTCTCTTGCGCTTCATAACCTCACGCGATGTCGTATACAAAAGTGATGGCAACCCCAGTTTGCGGCTATCGTGCAACTGGAACCATGGATATTCATGTACAAAATGCATAAAACTTTAATTCTGTATCAAAATTATAAAAAAAATCTATGCTTCAATTTTTATGAAGAACTATGTCTGTTTACGGGCTGGCAACCCTAGGTTGCGGCCGACTTAGAGCTGGCAACCATTCATACCTTATTTTGTCTCGTCATTTTCTTTCAAATGATGTAAAATTTATTGAAAAAAAAGATACATGCAAATTTATGCATATATCTCATGAACATTAAACTTAATTAGAGGTACTTGCGGCTACTTTTGACAAGGCAACCCAACATTAATCCATTCTATACGTTCTAAAGATTATTTTAAAATATATTTGATCGAAAAAAACGATTCATGCAGGATTTTACGGTCGGATTCAATATTAGTAGGTTTATGTCAATTTTTTGTAAGTGGTAAAACAGTCGGCTAGGTTTGACATAACACAACCAAATTACGTAGGTCTGCCAACTATGAATCAACTTCTCTGATAGCACATATATCAATTTTAAATACACATACATTCCTATTTCTAGTATTAGTAGACAAATAACACAAAACAAAATGCCTAATTTACAGTAATTTATCAGTAGCAAATTCAAAGTAGCTACGAAAATAACTAACACATTTGCATTATTTGTGTATTAACATTATTTATTGTACGTAATGATAATTAAACACTCCGTACTTAGTTCCTTACTCTCGCCTTTTATACTTTTACTATTTTATACTTAACTAAGTTTTATACTCAAAATATATTTTGTAGAATAATATTAGATATTATTACTGGCGGACTTGGCTAAAACGCTAAAATGAATGCTTGTATTTACTGGGAATACATTATTTATAGCTTTGCCAACACTATTAAATTTGCTTAAAGTAATCTGGGAAAGATTAAAATTTTCCCTCTAATTTTTATATTATTGCCGCAAGAAAAATACAAAAAACCTAATATGGAAAGAAAACAAAGTTTGCCAAAAATTTTGTTGCTATACAAAACAGTTACTTTATCATTCAACTAGCGACCTGCCGCGGCGTCGCACGGGTATAAAATATATAGCCACTGAAAAAATGATTAAAATCGATAGCCTATTATCCTTCACGTGGTTTACTTCTTATCTGTGCCAAATAACATAAAAATTGCTCCAGTAGTTCGCAAGATAAGCCCTTTCAAATAATTTCCCCCGTTTTTTCCACATTCTCCCATAAGTCTTAGCGTGATAAAATATAGCCTATAGCCTTCCTCAATAAATGGGCTATCTAACACTAAAAGAATTTTTCAAATCTGACCAGTAGGTAGTTCCTGAGATTAGCGCGTTCAAGTTAGCCCTTTCAAATAATAATTTTCCCCGTTTTTTCCACATTTTCCTCTATTTCTTCGCTCCTTTTAGTCTTAGCGTGATAAAATATAGCCTATAGCCTTCCTCGATAAATGGGCTATCTAACACTGAAAGAATCATCAAAATCCCTTGCGTAGTTTTAAAGATTTAAGGGAACAAAGGGACATGAGGGAAAAAAGGGACTTTGTTTTTTAATATGTATACATGTTTTATCATACTTTCTATAGAAAGTATGATAAAGTATTGCACTGTAGAACTCAGATTGAATATTAACAAAAAATTAAAACCGACTTCCAAGGTAAAAACAATAGTAATATGAACTAAAAAGTATTAAATAACTCTTACTCTTTAATAGTGCCTTTTTCAGAATTCGTCTAAATCTCAACTATTTCTGTACTGTATACTACAGTCTTCATTATTTTGAAGTCGGTACCAGCTAATTAATCGTGAGTTCAGTAATGTCAGATTATCTGAAACTTTTGGGACTGGTACCGACTTCAAAGTAATGAAGATTGTAGTATACAGTATAGAAATAGTTGAGATTTAGACGAATTCTGAAAAAGGCACTATTAAAGAGTAAGAGTTATTTAATACTTTTTAGTTCATATTACTATTGTTTTTACCTTGGTAGTCGGTTTTAATTTTTTGTTAAAAATAATAATTTCACTCTTTTTAGTTAAGTATCTACAAAATTAGGCTTTATGCGTAAATAACCAATACGAATGTTAACTATTCACATTATGTCACTGTAAGCGAAATTGTGGTAAATGCTTGCAGTTATCTAAGCGATGCTGCAATTTCCATACTTTTATCTTTAAAGATTCAGGAGTTCTGTTCAGTGCCTTTGGACCAAGAGACACCTTCGTATAAAATTTCTCTTATTCGTAACATATGTTTAACTTACTAGAAACAACATTTTAACCACTATGAGTGTTTTGATAAAATTCAAGGATTTTCCTCGATTGCTCATAGATCCCATCAACTCACCACTTTCGTAATTGTTATACAAAATTAAGATTATATCCTATACAACAAAACGAGAATTTTGAAAATCGGTTCACAAACAGCGAAATCATTATCAAAAACGTCTGCTTCCGTGCAAAATATCACGAAAAGTACCAATAATTGGGTCATAGTGTGATGACCCATGGTATAATTATAGTTGTGATGATGATGATTAATCAAATTTATGTATTAGCTTATGCTTTCAGTTGTTTAAACAACGCCGAAATCCCCGAACCTGTACCTATAAGCATTCAAAAGTTCTGTTCGGTACCTTCGGACCAAGGATATAACCTGGTGCGAAGTCTTACTTTTTGGTAGCATTTACCTCGAATGCATCACTATATGTTTCCATACAAATTTCAAGAAGTCCCCTCGATTCCTCAAGGATCCCATCATCAGATCACCACTTTTGTAAACATGGTACCAAATTCGAGTTAAACCCTATACAACACAAAAAGAATTTTGAAAATCGGACCACAAACGGCTGAGTAATCGTGGAACATACAAAAAAAAAAAAGATGCATACAGCCGAACATATTACCTCCTCCTTTTTGGAAGTCGGTCAAAATAAGAATATGTGAACTGAATTTTTAATAAATGTACAGTCAACGTTCAAAAGTCCAGTAGCATCGTAACGACCATATTCGTTTGCCGGTACAGTGCATATTTATGTGTGCGCCATGTTACCGTGTACACACTTAAATGTCGTACAGTATCAATACAAGAAAGTTGCGTGTAGTGGATGAAAGACAAAGATAACATATATGTTTGTCTTCTTCATTCATTCTTCTTCATTTATTGCACTGCACTGTGTCAATAAATGCAAAAATTTCACTAGACATGTAAGATAGTTCGTAGCTCCATCGGTAAATAGTTGGCCTCGCATCATAGCTAGGACGAAAAATGGTCACGGTTCAAATCTCAGTTTATAATATAATTTAAAATTTCATATTGTTTTTATTATCTCAGCATTTTTGAAAACTTAATGAAATGACTATTTTGAAAGTTTTATTTAATAAGAATAATATTAAATTATAACATAGTGATAAGATATTATAAATGTAAAAGTATTTTAGTTAGATAATTATATATTATAATAAAACAACACTTTAAATAAAAATTATTTCAATGACATAACAATTATTATTGAACAATTGAATTGATTGACGGATGACGGTAAAATCTTTGATTCACAGATCTATCAATGTAATAATACCTATATCTATTGTGTTATCAATATTTCATTTTGTTGAGGTTATAGTTTAATTATTCGTTTTCCGAGGAAAAGAGGATTAAAACTTAACCTCAACCTTAAAATCTTAAGCCTACCAATTACTGGCCAGCACGTTCCTTTGTAGAACGCCCAATTGAAACTTACGAAATATAAATATTATAACAATTACTTTACACTTATTATTGCGACATAGAAATACATTTTTAATTTAATAATATAAATAATGATTCTTAATATTTTGTGTAACCTCCATTATTTTCGATACAACTAAGAAGACGTCTGCGCATGGAAGCCACAATATTCTTACAGATATCTGTTCCACGTAAATCCTCCCACAACTGCATGCAATGAGATTTAGCAGCTCCGGACATCTATCATCGCGTGCTCGCCATCTTTGCACCATTAAACCCCATATATTTTCAATCGGGTTTAAGTCTGGGGATCGTGCTGGCCACGGAATAACTTTAATATTAGAATGTTCACTGAACCAATTGCGAACTATGGAGGCTCGGTGAATTGGACAATTATCATGCACAAAACTTATTTCGCTATCACCATATACATTTCGCACAGTAGGTAACATAATGTCCTCTAACACTTCATAATTTGCACTGTTGGCTCGCGTAGGTATAAATTCAAGTTCACCCGGCCCTTGAGCACTAATCCATCAGATTCAGTGCTTGACACCACGTTATTTTCACACCAACGGGTGTTATCTTTACGCCATAAATGTAGTCTTCCTTTTTGAGAGGATTTAAAAGTCTTCTCATCGGAAAAAATTGTTGTTTCCCAATCAAAATCTAAATACTCTCGTGCAAAGCGTAGCCGTTCGTCTTTATGCCTTTGAGTCAAAAACGGTTTTTTCGCCGGCTTTCGGTGGTGTAATCCCTCGTCATGAAGTGCACGACGAACGGTGACCAATGACGTGTTAAATTCATCGGCAAAACGACTTGTCGGTATGAAACCACACGTTTCATACTCCGCTGCCATATAACGCCGCTGAGTCTGGTTAATAAGAAGTGGCCTTCCACTTCGTTTACGACTCTGCAGGCCACCTTCTTCCTCGAATCTTTTCACCCATCGACTTACAGTATTTCTCTAAAAAAACAAAGAATAAATTGTAAAAGACGATTTTACCCAATGAAAAAATACACATCACAATAATAATATAATTAATTACTACTTACTGAGAAGCCAGTTTCGTTAGAAATTTGAGAAATATTCAGGCCATTTGAATATAGGGCCACAATTTTAGCTCTTGCTTCAATAGTAATATTTGCTTGCATATTGGATAAATTGTATCGCAACAGTAAGAACACAAACACTCGTAGCTGAGTTCACCAACCAACAACATTTAATATTTTGTTATCTTCAAGCAATCGTTCCATTTTATTTTAAATCTACCCTCACATTCTTTGCTGTGACTAGAATGTTACGTTTCTAACTAAACGTTAATTAAGTGTGCTTTTTAGTTTAGTTAGAAACGTAATTTTTTATTCTACATAGTTGTATCAACATTCATAATCATAATAATTTATAATTAATATTTCTCAAAAATTGTTTAACGTAAAAACGACGCAGACTCAATACGGGTCGGATTCGATCCTGCAACTTAGCTGATGCAGATGATCTTAGAATAAACACACGCACTTGCTTAACCATTAGGCCACGGCAGTGCTCACATGTTGAGACGAAATTGACGATATGAATATACAGCCAAACAAAGTGTATGTGTGTGTGTGAATTGTCTTTATAGAAAAAGGTCACAAGTAACGTTAAGTGTTGACGCTATAGCTGCGTACGATTGCTACTGGACTTTTGACCGTAACTGTACAAGGCCCTACCAAATTTAATTAGGTCACAAACAACGACAGCAAAATATCTTATATATAAAATTCTCGTGTCACAATGTTCGTTCCCGTACTCCTCCGAAACGGCTTGACCGATTCTCATGAAATTTTGTGAGCATATTGAGTAGGTCTGAGAATCGGCCAACATCTATTTTTCATTAGTGTGTCTGTCTGCTATGTACCTCTTTCCGCCCAAACCGCTAAACCGATTTTGTTGATGGGGATACTTTGATACCCGAGAAAGGACATAGGATACTTTTTATCCCGGAAAATGTGCGGTTCATGCGCGCATGAATTTTGGTGGAACGGAGTTGCGGGCGTCATCTAGTATAGGATAAGCTATAGATAGGAAAAGTTTATTTACTGTACTATAACAGCAAGAATCTTAATATGTAAATTACATAAAGTTATCTGCGAAAACAGAGTCATATTAAATATAATTGTGATCAATTAACATTGAATTGACATGATCCGATCAAATAACATTGGTATATCAACCCTAGGAATCCCTCAATGGTACAGTGCCATGAACCTAATAAATAACATAAAGCTATGTGCGAAAATGGAGTCATACATTTAGTCGAAAATATCAACGACTTATAGATTCAAAGTACTAAATATAAAGAATAGTAAGGGCGCTTACGAGACAATTGATTAAATAAAGTGAAGCTGTTAATGGTAAATTAATTATTATATTCGGTTATGTTTGGTATTTACTATTTAACTAGTAACTGCTACTCTGACAGGTTTAGTGATTGCTTAGCTGGTATTTTCCATAAAATACCAGTAGCTCCAGCTAACATCAATAGTCATTAAATTAAAGTTAACAAAACGATTAATGCCTCTAGTTAAGAAAATGCGACCAGTCAGTTTTGCCGGCGCCGTCTCGCCGATTATATTATGACCGTGCCATAGACAATATAAAGTCGAAACGTAGCGTGTCCCTGTTTTGTGTCCCACTGAACCAGCCCACTTCAGTGTCCCAATAGGCAAAAATGTCATATCAAGTGTAACGGAAGCGCCATACGTGACGACTGGCCAGTCATATTGTTGGACAAACGGTAGATTTATTTTTTTAAATTAAAACTATCGATATAATATTCAATATGAAGAAAAAAGCAGATTTCTTTTATGGATTATTATGACTCCACACCCTTCCTTCTTAAAATTGACGTTTAACTACTATAGTCAGGGAGCCCAAGAACAATTTTTTTTATTACTATCAGGCTAATTTTTTGTGAATAGCTTCATTTTGATAAGACAAACAACATTTTTATCTGCAAAAATCTTGAATGTGGTAGCTAACAGAGTCAGAAGGATTTCATACTTTGATTTGATGGCCCTAAAATATGGATTGTTCTATTTGTAGGGCAATTATGTTACTCTAAAATTATATAACTACTAGCTGTCCCGGCAAACGTTTCTTTGCCATATTATTATATAAAGTATATCGCCCGTATTATTTTATTGAATTAGTGACTAAATAAGTATGTCACCATGGCAACGTCCATCGCTATCCCGTGACCCGCGTCGCATAAACAATGGTTGCTCTTTATAGACAAATAATAATTTGCAATAAAATAAAATTGCGACTATAATTAAAGATCTAAGCTATCCTATCTCTCAAGTTGGAAAAAAGCACACATTAAAAAAAATTAAAATCGGTTAAGTAGTTTAGGAATCCATCGCGGACAAACATCGTGACAGGAGATTTATATATTAGATTAACCTACCAATATACAAAAAATCGACTGGTTAGGGTTCCGTTTTATGGTTCTGTAATCAACAAAACTTGGTTGACTACGCGGTATCCTAAAACGGAACCCTACAGCTGAACCTCCTCCTTTTTGGAAGTCGGTCAAAAATGACATGTTAAACAATATATCGAGCAGCTCACAACAACGCCACATATCGACTAGCAGTGTTTTTTTTTTGTAACTCACACGCATGTTTAAATTTATCACATAATTTTCCTTATACGGCGATACGGAAATTTAAACTTCGACCTTAAAACGCAGGCTACACGTGAAAACAATGGCAAAACCTTGCTCAAATTGTTCTTAATGAATAAAAAAAGAACACGTTAACTATCGTGCGTCAATCAGAAACAATTAACACATCAAACTACGGAAAGAGAATAAAAACCTGGAAGTACTAAAAGTCAAAATATGTAGCTATTTACATAGCAAAACAAAGCACGCAAAGAGTGCCCTTGTCGAAGTTTGTCCCATTTTTTTTTTTGTGTCCTCACTAATTGGACTCCAAATCCATATTATATCTAAGAACCTATTAGCGCTCTGTACCTATGCTAGTACTTACTATGACTTTCTGTTTAGTTTTGTGAATTTCCCTATTTCGGCATTTTTCACACCGAATAATAATAGCTCAACAATATAAGGCTTAACACAAAATGAAACACTAAAGTACGCCAAGTTTACGATGAAGAAAACTCTGAAATGAACTGTCACCAGTGACCAGCAGTATTTCAGGACCAATTCAACCTGCAAACCTTCAAGAAGAGATCGTATTCCCTCTTAAAAGGCCGGCAACGCACCTGCAGCTCTTCTGATGTTGCGAGTGTCCATGGCCGACGATAGTTGCTTTCCATCACGTAACCTGTTTGCTCGTTTGCCCCCTTATGTAAAAAAAATAAAAAAAGAAGAAACAAAAATCATAATTTTATACCTAGTGTGAGTGTATTTCTAAGGTTTATTGACTGGAGTTTATCTATTCATCAGCATTTTTGATTGGTTATTGTTTTTCAAAAAATGTTTTTCATTGACAAAGCTCAGTTGGTCAATGAAAAGTTCAACTAAATAAATATAGACTTAGTCAAAACAGAAACAGAACATAAATCATGTATAATCTTATCTCTATTATTATAAACCTCGCGTAAAAACTATAGAGACCTTTTATTAATTACAATTAAAGATAGATAAATAATAATCCTTGAACTTAGTTAAGTGGATATGACGGCCATCAATAATAAAGTTTGACCTTTCCGGGAGAGGCGATTGTGTCGCGGAATCGTATATCACGAATCACGCCACAATTTCCAAAATGTATTAAAACACGTTTACTTTAACAAAAGGTTTTGGACAAAGGAGGTAAGACACTAAATTGATTTTTGCATATTTAAACTTTCGCATTTATAATATTAATATGGATTCCAGGGGATGAAAGAATAAAATTAACTGGAGAATGGTAAAAACTAAAAAGTTACAATGTTTAGAAAACTTTATTAGCCTCACATTGACAAAAGTTACTCCATTTTATACTTAGTCCTCTCTCTAACTTTATTATTTACTAGATGACGCCCGCCACTCCGTTGCGTCAAAACTCGTTTATCGTGCGACAACCGTACATTTTTCAAACAAAAAGTATCCTATGTCCTTTCCCGGGACTCACTGTATCTCCATGCCAAATTTCAGCGAAATCGGTTCAGCGATTTAAGCGTGAAGAGTTAACAGACAGACGGACAGACAGACAGACACACTTTCGCATTTATAATATTTGTGTGTTTTTATTTAAGTACCAGTCTCTACACAGGTTAATAATCAAATTGATTCACACATTTACAATTCTTCTCCCGTACGATGGCCATTGGGAATAAATTTGTCACGTACGTTTTAAATCCGAGCAAACCCTCGGAATCCGCACTCCATTGTACAATATATCAGCATCAATGATTTCTCAAGTAAGGATGGGGCCCTTTGAGACATATCATACTCACAGGAATATGAAAGGACTGGTAGGGCCATCCTTAGAGGCTCTTGATTGACCTAAAGGGTATGAGAATAGGCCTTATAGAGCCATGGCATTTTTTTTAATTTTCGTGTGAGCATTTTCTTCTTTCGTAGACCATACCGCATCGCAGTATGGCATTATTAAATTGTCATTAATGTAAAGATGGACATAAAGCATAAAATAAAGCATTGCGTTGTAGCTGCCTTGTATTGTGTTGACGTACTTTTATAATTTTTAATGCGTTATTAAGTTTCGACAACGCATCGGAGTATCCCCAAAAGGCCAATAAGAATTGCCTCTTTAAGGGCACATTTAACAGAAAGACAGAGCTTGCCCTTCCGATAGAATACAAGACAACATTAGAATTCGTCGAACAATGCAACATAATGTAGAGATACCATCTCGCCCACACAGTCACAATCTCCTGCTGAAGAACGATAATTATTATTATACTCATACAGCTTATGTTATACAGCTTATGTTACTTTCATACTAATATTATAAGTGCGAAGTGTGTCTGTCTGTACGTCTATCTGTCTGTTACCTCTTCACGCCCAACTTTCGGTAATTTTCCTATACATCTAAAGTACTTATATTTTATTATCACTGCAAATATGTTATATCATGTCATCTTGTAAAGTGTCACTGGAGATACAGTTTGCATCCATTATTTATTTACCCAAGCTCCTAATATAAATTAAGTAATTTAAGTTAAATTTTGCAATCTACCGTCGTTATATGTGTCATTTTAAGTGGTAGCTGTTTCGAATTCACGACGCTATTGCTAAGTACTGACATACGGTTTTGCTCGATAGTTTTACTCCAAATCGAGTAATAATAATTACTGTGTGGACCGCAAAACTGACAGCTCGAAGGCTCGCATCGAGCCACCCGAAGGCTCGCATCGAGCCAGCTTGATGGAATCAAATGTATCGATTTAGAGTAAAACTATCGAGCAATGCTGAATGTGTGGACGAAAGCCCGAGCCGCCGGTTTGCTTGACGTTATTGCTCAATCGAGCAAAACCGTATTTGAGTACTTAGCATATGACAATGTCATCCATTAGCCAAGACATCCCTGCAGATCTATATCAGTTTACATGGACAAGAGATTGAGAGACAGAAAAACCGTCAATTTCAACGTCACTTTCGATTCGCAAATTTTGCATTCACCGCAGAATCGCAGGTTTCACCGAAAAGCTGTACGCCGTAAATACTAATATTGGTATCAGCTGAGAGGTCAATCACCTTTCTGTCCTCGTAACATAGCATTTTATGTAATGTGCGCTATATGCAAAAAGTGGCAATAAACGCACTTGCGACTCCTCCGATGATTCGGTTGGATACAGAAACTCCAAATTATTTATTTCTTGCCTATGAAGACAAAATAACATGTTCAAAAGGTATTTCCTGTCAAGCTGCTTGCATATCGCGACGAGACGCAACGGATAACTTTTAGGATGCCGCTTTCAAATTTAACTTTATCCACCTCAAAAAGCTACACATTGTATTGCAGCGCCGCCTCGCTTAGGAAAATGCAGCGCCGCTCAGGAAAATGGAGCCACCATGAGTAAGATTTTCTCGAAACCGGTCAAGTTGAACATTAAAATTGTAAGAAATATATAGAATAAAGTGGAACAAGTGCAAGAAAAGTGTATATACATATTACTGTGATTCATCACGTCACGTTTCGCTGTGAGCTGACCACAGACATAGATGAAGATAGATACCGCATGTGTATGTACTTCGCGTACCATATCGCGTTACCAAACGACGAGCAATGCTCGTCCTTCGAAAGTCTGTTATTTAGTCTTCTATCGGAATCGGCCATCAATCGGAATTTTAAAAATGCCTAAATGCCTAAAAGTGCCTTATTGAGCTCTTGAAATTCAAATAGAAACGCTGGACTAGATAATTGACACGTTTCTTATCATTGGTACATCACAGTACGTAGGAAAAAAGTGGCACGCTCGTTTTCATACAAATGGAGCGACATGCGGTATCCATCTTGATCTATGTCTGTGGAGCTGACCCTACAATAAGCAAGTTGCGCTCAATATTACATCAGGGCAGATATGCGTCTTGAATAACAGTGGACTGACAGACAGATTCCTTTTAACGCTTTCGCAAATGAGATAACATCTTCGGCGCGTTGTTTGAAGTGAACCATCAGCACGAATATTAAAATTGCTATATTTTGATGAGATGATTAAAAAAATAATGTCTATTCAACCGTGCTTTAGACCGCTTCCTATATATCAGATAATTTATTTTAGCGGGTTTACATTTTTCCAATCCAGTGATCCAATCTAGGGCTTTTTTTAAATACATTCAGTGCATTTCAGTGCCCGTTTACGCGCATTATTCCATTAGTAATCCCGCTCTGGATTAGAATAATTTAAATCGGCATTACAGACTACAGAGTCATTAGTCATTACTCATTAGTCATTACATTGTAATAGGTACTATTTTTTAAAAGGTAACTTTTTCAATTTTTGGTAAAATGTGATCTTATGCTCGAGCCTGTGGTAGGTCGAGAACCGTATCGAGCATTATCTAGTTCAAATAGAAAATAATTTTATTTATTTCAATTCTATAATGTCCTTTATCATATGTCCTAGTTTAACCAAGGAAATATAGGATAAGTATTAGAGACCGTTATGTTGCGTGTTCCGATTCGTCACACACGAGTTTGGTGTGACAGCGTGTTTCACGGCCCTGTGGCGTAGCGGAGCACAGGGGTGCAAGGTGACCATGCATGCACAGTTTCTGAGGTTTTTCTGATTAAAGCTTGTCGATTTAATAACGCTTTTGATTAGCTGCCTTTAAAACATTAAGGGCCTATTTCACCACTTCCTGATAATGTGCCGGATAGGCTATCCGGCACTTATCGGGAAGTGGTAAAACAGGCCCTAACCAAACTACAATACTGTTGAATAATATAAGCTCATGTCAAAAAATCTCAGAGCACAGTTTCTTCTTATCTTAATCATTATTGATTCAAACTTGAAGAGTGATGTAGTACCTGCATGTATTATATTGATTCACTAGCTGTCCCGGCAAACGTTGTTTTGCCATTTAAAGTATTTCTACTTCATCAGCTGTTGATACAAAATCTTACCCCTTCTTTTGTCCCCTAAGAGGGGTGGGGGGAAAATTTTATACACCAGATGTTAAGTTGGAAAAACAGTTAATAATATGAAGTAAGTCCATTAAAGAAAAAAGTTTGATATAAAATCTGACCCCCTCTTTGGTCCCCTTAGAGGGATGGGGGGGGGGTAATTTTTATACACCAGATGTTGAGTTGGAAGAAGGCAAATATATCTGCGAAAACCGTATGCAAATCGGATCAGTAGTTTTCGTGTCAAAGCAAAAGTCTTATACAAAATCTGACCCCCTCTTTCGTCCCTTCAGAGGGGTGGGGAGAAATTTATTTATACACCAGATGTTAAGTTGGAAGAAGACAAATATATCTGCGAAAACTGCATTCAAATCGGATCAGTAGTTTTCGTGTTAAAGCAAAAGTCTTATACAAAATCTGACCCCCTCTTTCGTCCCTTTAGAGGGGTGGGGGGAAATTTTTTATACACCAGATGTTAAGTTGTAAGAAGACAAATATATCTGCGAAAACCGCATTCAAATCGGATCAGTAGTTTTCGTGTGATAGTGGAACAAACATACAGACAGACAGTCAGACAGACAGACGGACAAAAAAACTGACCATATTTTTGGCTTCTATAGCGATGTAGTGACACCCTCCGCTTATTATTTTTTGAATAATTTTAATGTACAGAATCTTCATTTCTACAGTTTTATTAAATGTATAGATAATAAAATTTATTATTGAAGACGACGTCGCGTCAGTGGAAGAAGAACAATAACAGTTAAAAATTTGCCGTTATTTGCATAAATGGAGGAATTAAGGCCGGAAAAATGTTTTGAATTAAATAGCTGTGTATTTTATGTGTAGCCAGATATTATTAGCCAGACGATGAAGTCAAGAAAAGTTACAAGGTTTTCTCAAATTATAGGTAGTTCTTCTCTTCCACTCACTCTTCAAGTATAATATTAATATTTCGACTGCATTGATGTCAGTACTGGATGGCATGAATTTTCACCAAGAACCTACAGGACAATCAATATTATACATTGTCAAAGCTAGTTGAAACCAAACTAAAAATGTGTTAGAGCTTTTTCCTCCATTTCTCAGCTGGCTGGTCACCCTGATGTTTGGCGAGAAAGCTCCGCAGACAGCATGCTAAACTTTACGCAACGCATTGCGCGCTGTTGCGTCAGCGATGACACATGAATACATACACACTCACCAGGCTGTTTTGGCGCGTGGTTAAAACTAAGCTGCCTTATTGCTGTTGCTTAAGAGACGGCTGTGTTAGACTCAACCCCTGTTGTCAATATCGTCCAAGTTCGATATAGAGTGTGGCAAAACTACGTTAAGTTGCAGATTTTTTGATGACACTATAGTAAGTATTTAGCGTCGTTGAAGTATCAATACCTCCTGTGTATTATTTTATAGGAGAAAGAAAAAACGATTAATTTTTTAGGTTTTATTTACAGAAGTTTCCTTTAATATCTAATGAATTATTTCTAATGATTGAAGATTATTGTTTCTTCAAACAATGTCCAAGTTCCAAATTTCTCTGGGATTTAGACACATTCACAGCCACTTTATAGATAGTTTTCCAGAACAAAGCGTTTGTTTAATTATTTAGTGAGGCAACACCGATGTCGCAGTTCACGGCGGCGGCCGCAACAACTGCCGTAATTAGTACCCACCCACTGGCAACACCAACAGTTACAACACGGAATTTACGCTACCTAGAGATTTCTATAAAATGTTTATGATTTGATTGAATTGTTTGGGTATACTTCGATTCTTCTCGTCATGTTAGACCCCAAACCAGTAGGTCAATATTTAGGAGACTTTGTGAAAACATTTGATTCGTTCAGTAATAAAAGAATATTTCATTTTAATTTTTTAATTGAATCCAGCGAGGTTACCGGAAGTCTTCTTAAATGGGAAATTCTGCAGAAACTAAATTGCAGGTCACATCTAGTGTTTGATAAACAGTAGCAGGGGACAGCGACGTCGATAGGAGGATGATCTAATACATAAAATTCTCGTGTCACAATGTTAGTTACCGTACCTACTCCTCCGAAACGGCTTTACTGATTTTTACCACATTGCATATAGCATATTCAGTAGGTCTGAGAATCAGCTACTGGCTACTTTTTATATTGATGAGTGCATTTGTTGAATAAATAATGGTAAATTATTACAACTCGAGACTGACGGCGGCCATTGTTTGTGCGACGGGATAGCGATGGACGTTGCCATGGTGCCATACTTATTTAGTCACTTCAATAAAATAATATGGGCGAAATACTTTATATGGCAAAACAACGTTGCCGGGACAGCTAGTAATATATAAAAATGGCATGATCTGCTTGGAGAAGAAAATCACTAGATCTAATAGTATATGCCTTAGGGGAGCATTGTGATGTGCATTGTGACTGTAGCGGCGCGGCGGTGAAATTTTGTATATTTCAAGCTTTTTATCAATCTTACATACTCTTCACAATATAAGATATATAAATAAAGGCTATATTATTATTACTTTTAACTTAAACATATACAAAGTACATCGAAATATACCCGTGGATTTGGGAACTTCTTCCGGCTTTTCCCTATATTTCTACGAAACTATGAATAGTTCTATGCACACATTAAGAAACATCCATGGTAAAGGCAATGATGTAATAATAAACAAACCTATTTCGGCTATATACATTTTCCGTCAGTTATGAGTATAATGCGTAACTTGGTAATTATTTCCTTGTACAATGTACACTAACTAATGAACACAATTGTAAAGCTTTGCATTGCATCTCACAAAACAAAAGGTTACCTCACAAATTTTCACGTCACATTCTAATTATGATTCTCTTCTTACCTTAATTCATAGTTGCTTTTAAGGAGGAAGAAGTAAGAATACCAAAGAATTTAATCGTAGCAAAATACCGAAAACGCACAACACAATCCAATATCCATACAAATATTATAAAAGCAAAAGTGTGTCTGATTGTCTATCTATTACCTCTTCACGCCCAAACCGCTGAATCGATTTGGCTAAAATTTGGTATGAAGATTCTTTGACTATCGGGAAAGGACATAGGATACTTTTTGTCCCGGAAAAATGTACGGTTTCCGAGTGAAACTAGTTTTAGCGCAAAAGAATTGTGGCCGTTATCTAGTTTATTAAATTTTAATAAGCAAAAAGCAATACAGTTAATTCAAGCTGCTATAAAATTGTACAGATACAATTCAATCTATTGGTATTTAAAAATATCCACATCTTTAGAAATATATTCTCTACAGGACAGACATAGCTTATATCTGGATCTGAATCACTTTATGTAAAACACGTCTAAGAATAACATAATTAACGTTAAGTAATTTAAACTACATACTTTGTAACTTTTATAAATAGACACTTTATAATACCCGCTAAGTGCTAAAATGCCTATGTAAATTGCATCCATAGGTTACGAGTATGTAAGAGATTAGTCACATAGTAGAGGAGGCAAGGGCGTAGCATTCACTAGTGGGCCGAAATGCATTGTTTGTACAACAATGGAGGCATCTGCAGTAACATCATTTAATAGTACAAGCAAAAATGTAACTTAGACCCTAGGAATTAACGCGATAATCCTATAAATTGTTACTATTTAATGGTATTAATAATTATTATGCCTACTAGGTCACTCGCAACTTTGCGCCAAAGTTCGTGCGTCGCGCGAAACGTACCATTCAAGAAATTAATTCATAGGCAGTTGACAAACCAACTTCACTTGGTCGGATCATGTCACTTCAATGTTAATTGCATAGAGAAAAATTAATTGTGATCTATCGCCTGTCAGCTGGGTTTGATGTAACGCGACCAAACTACGTAAGTCTAAGTCCCCCGTCTGCCTAGGAATCAACTTCACTGATAGTACATCTAAAACGATAAAATTATAAATATTATTCGGCCAATACGAGTATGACCAGCAAGTGAATCATTAATGAAAATTAAAAGTATGCTTTAGAACACAAACGTTTTTCAAATTTATTCGCTAAGTAAAATTTTAACGTTTTCTGGAATCCTATTATAAAGACGTTAATATTGACCTTCAAATGAATTCTTAACTTTACTAAATCTAGTGTTGATTAATGTTATAAACCTTACGTTTGAAGTTTTAACAAACAGAGTACATTTTCCATATTTTATAACTAGACGACGCCCGCAACTCCGTTGCGCCAAAACTCGTTTATCGCGCGGGAACCGTACATTTTCCCGGGACAAAAAGTATCCTAAGTTTTTTCCCGGGACTCAAAATATCTCCATGCCAAATTTCAGCAAAATCGGTTTAGCGGTTTGGGCGTGAAGAGGTAACAGACAGACAGACTGACAGACAGACAGACAGAAAAACAGACAGACACACTTTCGCATTTATAATATTAGTATGGATGTTAGTACGAATTTCCTTTATATGCACTCCCATAGTTCGATATCAGTGTACTCAAAAAGTTGCAGTTGTTTCAAGGATCATTTGGACATTCGTCGTGGTATAGACTGTTAAGTGTTAACAGTTGATGTCATCCTTAGCTTACGATATACGAATATATTCAGCATTCACCCTCTACGTAGACTGTAGAGGTAATTTATTATTATGAGGTTTGTAAAAATATGAATAGGGACAGCACAAAAGATCTTACTTTACTAGGTAGGTTATAAGAAGGTTTATGAAATAGATCTTTGGATTTTGTTTTAATTTCCAAAGTCATGATTTTGTCACAGTCACATTATTCCGTAATACCACTCAATGAACCATCAAAGAAATTGATTTATAGGGGTAGGAGCTGTAGACCTAGCTTGATCAGGTTATGTCAAGCCCGGTCAACATAACCATAATATTATATGTAGGATAGCATACTGCCTTTAAAATTCCCTTTGAAGTACCTACCTATATCAGAAAACGAATTTTGTACTCAAAACTAGCAAAACACAGTTCAATAACTTGGAAAATACACTCGTTGTAATGCAAATTGTCCGTTATATTCCAATAACTGTATTATCTTCTGCGAAAATCATAAGATAATATCGTGTTTGTCAAATGTCGATCACTGTAAATACCATTCACCACTCGAGAAATGATGAGTAAATATCGGAATAGAGGAGTGACTTCGAATATTCTATGTAGCGCTTAGTAGAGGCTAGAGCTATAACGGCCTACGTATAACAATTATAGAATATTCGAAGTCTACGCTACGCCAATTGTAGAATTTCAAACACAGGAAAGGTGTGAATGTGTCCCTTATAGAATAATAAATACATAGCATTTTCATGGACAAGCGCACCAGCATCAATTTTCACATAAAAAAGTTAATATAAAAGTTACTCTTTCCGCGGTGCGCCCGTAAGAGGTAACAACCTCTTCACGCCAAATGAAATTCGGTATGGAGATACTTTGAGTACCGGGAAAATACTTTTTATCCGGAAAAATTTACGGTTTCCGCGCGATAAACGAAATCTAGTACTTAATATTCTTAAGTTTGTTTCATCTTAACTCTCTGTTTGTCTGTCTATTCGTCGTGTCTAGACGTGTATGTGTGTCAGCAGTCAACGCTCCTGCGCGCGCGCACCGGAATAACAATAACTTACAAAACTCGCCGACGGCTTTTAATTGTTTTTCTAGACGGCAGCCAAATGCGATGAACTCGCGTGGAATGCCCTAGAAATTGAAGACTGGGAATGTAATTTACGAAAATAAATATGAACTTCTGCATAAATCTACAACTCCAGGAGATTTATTTTATACAGTTTTTGCATACATAAACATCAAGTAATACATTAGATGGAAAATTACACAATAGTTACTGCTTATTTCTAAGAAAATTTCTTCCAGCAAGACTGCTAAGTATAGAAATTTGATCTTGCATGGGTTGTAGGACTCGTCTAGGACGTGCACTGAAAAATATGAATAAATATGATTATTTTTCCGACCCAAATATCGACCAATAGAATTGCACCATTCGACGTCACGTGGTACAACCTACATGGTATTATACTGATAATTTTTTGAAAATTTTCTCTGGTCGTTGCTATATATAAAAAACAAAACATGATCCAGTCAAATTAACCACACGTCAAACTGACAGGTTGAATTCAATTGTGAAAATTGGAGATTTTGCATGAAAATGAGTCGATTTGGAGTTTGTTCTCTGTCCACCATCGATAAAAAAGTCAAAGGAAATGTTCCCATTAATACGGAGAAGGCAAAAAAAAACAGTTTGGAACCAATTTACTACTTTTTGTACTGAGAGGGAATACACATTGAGTGCTGAAACGAGTGAAGCGCAATTGGCAAACATTATGAAAGATTACGCTTACAATATGAAGAAAATGGATGGAGAAGACTATAAGGAAGGTACAAATTCTTATTTGTTAACTGTACATTTCGTCTCATGGTGCAATTCTATTGGCCGACATTTGGGACGGAAAAATAATCCCCCGAATACCACACGAGCTTCAAAATTATCCGGCATTTCCCTCAAGGTTCCCTGCAAACAAATAAAGTCGTCAAGTTTTTCAGGAAAAATCACTCGCGCTTCGCGCTCGTGATTTTTTAACCTGAAAAACTTGAATCCTTCATTTGTTTGCAACGAACCTATCGGGAAATACCCGATAATTTTGAAGCTCTTGTGGTATTATAAGTGAAAAATATAAAATACTACAAAATACTTATAAATTGACTTCTTATTCAAATGTTTTATTTCAAAATTGCAGCACGCAATATAGCAACTACCTCTTTTAGAATTTATTAAGATTACAAGCAATTATACTTGTAAAATGTATACTTATAACAGTAAATAGTATAATACTAGCTAATAAAATAATTAACATCTTTTAACAAATTAAACACTAAAAAATACAATCTAAAATATACAAATATATACAAACTTAAAATATAAAAACTATAAAAAGAAAAACTTCCCCAGGTCATCCCCATCTGGCAGAGTGCCTAGCAAGCTGACGGCATTGCCACGTTGGATGGCAATTGCTATCCGCTGTGCCAGGTAGCTCCCGGCTCTGGGGTCTCGGGTGGCTTCAGTAAGCTTCTTAGATATCTGTCTAAAAAGCTTATCTGCCCCCGGCCCCCATGCGCCTAGGGTTTCCACCCCAAACGGTTCAAATATGAGATGTCCACTGAGGTTCTCATATTTGTGCCGCTTGAGGTTTTCTGCTTGGTTTGCGGCTGCGCCCGCACAGCTCGAGGTGCCCTGAACATGGGACGAGGCGAGTGTGTCAACACAAGTAGCGTCCCACACAAGGGCCCGTCCCACGTTCCAGGGGACCAGGGTCATTCCGTCGGGTCTCTTGCCATCGTCGCGCGCCAAGCCGGAGGGCTCCAGTATCGCTGGCACGCCGGTAGTGACAAGGGCCCGGCGAATGAGGTCGTTCAGGCTGTGATGCCGCGAAAAGCGTCCAGCGCTTCGCGAGCAGCACAACCCGTGGTGACCGTAGCTGTCTACGTGCGCGCCGCAAACACACTGATGGGGAATGACATGGGGAGCACCAAGACGCAGGGCAGTGGCTAGGCGGAATGTGTTACGGTCCAGCAATGTTCCTGTGTTTTTAGATGGTAGTGCCTGCAGCCAAGCTCCCGACTCCCACCTCTCCACGGCCAAAAGCCGAGCCCGATCTGCGACGCTGGTAGACGTATTTAACAGTTTATTACGCACCAGTCATGTATTTAACAGTTTATTACGCATCAGTTGTCGCAGACAGGCCCGTCCCAGAGCCTTTGGGAAGATGTGTTTTTCGGGACCCCGCTGCCGGCACTAGCAATATCCCAGGCGTCCTTGGCCTCGTCCGCAAAGGGAATGACTAATGGGTAAGATGAGGGCTTTAAAATTTTGGCTATTAATAATGCGTGATTTGCGTGGACTGCGGACAAGAACGCCGGTAGTGTTACGTCCGAAGTTTTCCTTATTCCCAGGCCACCGAACCTTACGGGTAGTGTAGCTTGGGTCCAGGAACGTTCGTCAAATTTTAAGTTTAAAATTGTGGAGAGCGTCTGTTTTAGGGTGTCATCTAAGCTATGGAGAAGTTGTGGGAACTTCCAAAGCTGACAACACCGTAAAACATACGTAAATTTGGGAACGAATAAACAATGCCGAATCAAAGTAAATGCCATGTGACTGTTAATTTGGAGAAGACGGTCTAAACTTTCACTAAAATTTTGTACTTTTTCATTTATAAAGTCCGGAAACGAATCGGCTAGAACAGGTGAACCCAAGAGAAAAAGTGAGCTCCTCTCAATCAGTGATAATTCTGGGGCGACGGCTTTAAAACTGGATATTATTCCGTCTCTATCCTCACAATCATCAGGGACGAAAAGCTCACACTTCCCCAGGTTCAGATCTAGACCTATAATTTTGAATTAGCGAATCAGGGCCTGAAAGTCCAAAAGAACTGTAGATGCGTCGCTGGCAAGAGTACGGTCATCTAGATACCACACGTTGAATTTGGAATTTAGGAGTTTGATGACCGGGTGAATAGCTAGACTGAAAATTGCTGGACCTAGAGGGTCGCCCTGTTGACAGCCAACTTCAGACTGGATTAAATGGTTCTGGTAAATAAGTTTAGTGGGTTCTCGGTAGCACTGTAGCATGAAGGGTAAAATGGTTGGGGCTTTACTTTTTATCTGTGTCAACATGGCGACCCTGTCTACGGAATTAAAAGCGTTTCTAACATCCACCTTTAGGTATACAGTGTTTTTTGAATGTTGAATTTGAGTTCGAAAAGAGTGAACGGCTGCCTCGCAGCCAACTTTGCAGGCAAAACCAAGTTGTTTGGGTTGGAAGTATGATGATAGAGAATTAATGGATCTGCAGGCTATCTTGGCAGTGAGGCGCCGGTATGTTGAGCCAACAGCGATTGGACGAATGCCACCATCCCTCTTCCTTAGCGCGCAGAGGTTAGCTCCATACAGGATGTCTACGATATCTGATGCAACCTCACCACGTAGCATCAGGTTGCACAGATTCGTGACCTCCTGCAGGAGTTTCTCTCCGGCCTCCCCGCAGCAACCGCTGGTGAGGTCCTTCAGATGCTGAGGGGTGATACCGTCGAGACCGCCCGCTGAACCCGGAGGAAAAGACATGATAGCACCGCGAACACTGTCGACTGAAGTTTGAAGGGGTGGTGCTACGTCATGGGAGCCAGAAAAGGGTTGAGATGTCTGTTGATGTGGGTGTTTGTTTTGTAAGGCCAAAACGGTTTCTGGAGAGTTCGGAGCAATCGTGTCGCTAGAAAATAGCAGCCGCGCAGCGCCCTTAATATCTCCCTCACTAAATTTATTTTCAACATTTTTTACTACGTTACATTTTGTTGAAGAACGTAAAGAAAAATGTTGGTTCAATTGAATTTCAGTAACGCAGTTCTTTTTCACACGGGAAGTGAGGGAGGCATTATTTTGGGGATCCCTGGTCACGTGGAGAGTGCGGTAGGGAAAAGTCAAGAGGTTTTCCCAGGCTTGCCTCGAGTTTTCATTTACCGCTTTGCGTACAGTTTGGGCAAGCTTCTCGGCTACGGCTACTCTAGCACCCCTGGGGATCCGCCTGAGCACTGGGACAGATTGTTTTAATTTGGATATTTGGTTGAACGGTTTATAATACATAATAACTCCGACTACATTGGTTCTGGAACTATTTTAATAAAAACATTTAATTTTAATATTTTTTTCTAAAAACAACCAATTTTACCAGAGACAATGTATTAGTATATTTTGGAACGAAGTTCCTTATCGCGCGTTGCGAAAGGGGGCTAGACGAAAAGTGTAACGACACAAAAGTATCGTGTGTCGCGGCACACACTATTTTTTTATTTATACGTGACCCAGAGTTAAATACCCAGGGCCCGATCTAAAGGGGGGCGAGCCGGGCATTTGCCCAGAGCGGCAAAAAACTAGGGGCGGCAAAGTTGACTTATTTCCTATCTTCCAACTAAGCCATTAGCAATCCTCCACCCAAGTTTGAGAATTTTACCACAACCTACTTGAGGTTAATATTCCCCCCATTCCCAACAAAACTAGCTTAATATGACTTAAAGGGTTTTCTAAATGTAAAGGGCAGCGAAAATTATCTTTTCCCGGAGCGGCTAAATAGCTAGATCGGGTCCTGTAAGTACCTACTTTCTAGTATCAAGAGAATCGTGTCAGCAAAAGTATAAGGTATGGTTATAAGTGTTATAACCAATTATAAGCAATGTGCCGTTTTATAGATCATAGCATGAATTTTTAACGGACAAAACACGAGTACGTTTTTAAAACCAGCAAATTTAAGCGTACTCAAGTAGTTGTAACGATATTAAAGCTTTGTCGGCATCTTTTAGTGAAAAATAACAAGGCGGTAAGTACATACTTTACGATCACGCCAAAAAAAAACAAGGTGCTTCACACAGTTATTTTCAAGAAGCCGATCATTTCACGCGAAATTAACCGACAAGTTATGGCAATGAAGTATGACGATGTAATGAGATATTGACGATCGGATTTCCTCAAAAAGGTCAACTAGTCCGCTACGTCGCGTCGATCACGACAGAAGAATTTCCACTCCATCAATGTTTTTAAGCCTTCCACGAAGTTGACAAAAAAAATACGTGTGGCACTTAGGGACTGAAGGTAAAGCTATTGCATAGTAAACCAGAATGTGAAGTGAAGCTTCAAATCAACACGCTTAAGGCTGCTCTCGCGAAAAAAGCGTGCAGATGAAACCACTTTTCATCGGCATTAACAGAGAAATTATATCTGAAAAAAATAATTAGTAATCTACATGATATGATACGTAATTTGGTTTTGCCATATTTTTTCTATCGGTATCACATAATAAAGAAATAAAAAACCAAATCACCTCCAAATCGTTGAATGAAACCATTTTACTCCTTCATTATTTATCAAAAGAATATATAAAAAATATCTACTGCTTTGCAATACATAAGTTAATAATTTGGTTTTGTTACTTTTAGAAATATGTATTATATTAAGCCTTAAAAAGGTTTTTTCTCCTATTTCGCCCTATCATGGACGCGGCGAGCGTCGTAACCGCCACCGTACAAGGTGCGCTGTTATGAATGTTATTTTAATGTCATTTACGTCGATATTCGCACTGACAGACAATCGACCTGCTAATTTAGGGAGAGAGGGCCCTTAAGTTGCTGCTTTTCTCTAGAGTCTAGTCTTTAGCGCCTTTTTCAACCCATTCGTGCCGATAGCTGTCCCACGGCCGAATGACGACGGTGTGACATTAAACTCGACTCATCACCGGCGGTGAATGTGTAATAGACAAATTATTATAATGCAGGCGTCCGAGCCCGTTAGGTGCGGTATGGTCCCGCACAAGGACGGAATTACAATCAGGACGCAAATTAGTTATTTAGGACCGTTGCAGTTGGTCTTGAAAGTTGTAAAAACAGGAATATAATATTATATGTGATATTATATATTGTATATTATTATATAATTATTTCTACTGTTGTATGGTAGGTAAGTCTTTTTGTAGATACTTAGAAGAGGCAAAAACATACATTTTTTAAACAAGATGAAATTAGTAGATACTAACTTTAAACTAGCCTTATCACTTGCCTCAAATTGCATACTTATTTATAATTTTATTCATTGGCATACATTTTAAAAAATCTAATATTTCTGGGTTTTTTTTTTGCCCTGGCTTCGAACCTTAAATTTCCGTGGGATAATCATTAATCACACAAACGGAACCACAGGCAAAAGCAAGTTCAAAATTATACAAAAAGAAGTAAAGAGCTTGAAGAGCATCCCAATAGAAAGAGCTTTGTCGTCGGAACTTAAGAATACTAAATAATCTAGTCTTTATTGATCGTAATAATTAATAACATAATTAATTCCTTTCATAAGTCTGCTTATTATGGCATAAATGTTATTAACGTAAAGGAAATTAAAACAAACTCATTGATAATACATATTTATATTTTAATTAATAATATACAATAGATAAACCATTTTTTGTGAAGTATTCGAGGGCCGTCGGGAAATGTTCTCATCACTTCCGGTCAATACAGCCTCCATACGCCACGAGGCCGGCCCACCCTTACATTCACTATGAATATGATACGTTCATAGTTAAATACCTCAGACTTTTATGAGTGATAGATATAAAGAAACTAGAAAGACACTTTCGGACATCCTACATGATGACTACCAACAGTAACGGAGCTAAAGGCAATGTTACACCACACTTTTAAGGGCCACTTTTAAAGGGGTGTTTAGGGAAGTGCCCTTGCAGGCCTAGCTAGGGAGCCTTACTTCCAAAATTTGATCATACTGCCCGAAATCATAGTTTAAGAGTCCCTGAATACAGTATGGTGTATTTAGGGACTCTTACCAGTTACCATGTCATACCAGCTTAATTTGTTGAAAAGAAGTTTTGCGGTAATGCTTACAAGAAATGAGTAGTAAACATTTTCTGCGTAAAAATATAGGATGTTAATAAAAAATGCAATTCTACACCGCTAAGGCCATTTTACCTGTCAATTCAGATCATTCGTCAGCAAGTATGCGGAAACATTTTATTACTGCAGTTTATTTGTATTTGTGAACTTGTTCTTAATTACGACGAAATAAAAATTCTTTGTATATTATTCATAGGTTTGTACGTCAACTATTTGAAAAAAAAGCATTTAAGCGTTAATAAGTTTCCAGTGCGTCATCATTGCAATCCAACCACTCTGCTATTTTTTTTTTATAAAATTAGTTGGCACACGATCAAACAGGTCACCTGATGGAAAGCAACTATTAGTCGCCCATGGACACTCGCAACATCAGAAGAGTTGCAGGCCGAAAAGCCTTACGCTCTCTTCTCGAATAATAAGATAAAGATTGCTGAATAATAAGAAGTCTTTATACTAGTATGAACTATGTGAAGTCATTGGCCATTGCACTGATGAACTTTAATATAGTTCCAATATAAACCGCGTAGCGCCTGCTAGAACACTAGTAGCTAAAGCGGTAGTGTGCCCGCTGCACCTTCCTTCTAGAAGATCATTGTTATCATCTTCTACATCTGTGATGCTCTGACTGAAACATCCGTAGGCAGTTTGAAATTCTAGAATGTTATTCAGCCAGTTACGACGCAGAAACTCGGTGCGGCCGTGCAAAATGCAGAGACTGACTGAAACAAAAAAGAAAGTATCTAATATAAAGTCACTCGCATTTAACAATAAACATAGGAAAGAAGAACTAAGAAGGAAGTTTCCCTTCCTTCTAACTAAGAAGGAAGTTTCCCTTCCTTCTAACTAAGAAGGAAGGCAATTTTAGACATTCCTTTGAACGTTACTGAGATGATGTTGTTAGTAGTGTAAAACACGTTATAAATATACATTCATTGACCATACAAAAATTATCAAAAAGTAGCGGTAGCGGAACCATATTTTGCGCGTGGCCCGATACGCACTTGGCTGGTTTTTATTCTACCTAGACGCAAGGGTCAGTTGGACATTTTATGATGATTAATCACGAAAGTAAGCCGATAGAAGACTAAAGATGAAGCTTACTGTGTTCTAACATAAGATCCACTAGTCCAAAGTTGTGGTGTGCGATGTACTCCGCCTCAGCATAGCTCATGGAACAGAAGTAGTCTAGTATGTGACTGTCTTCGCCTTGTAAGAGTATACTGCAAGCTTTGCTGTTCCTTGCCATCAGCAGTAGCAGTGCTCTAAAAAGATTAAGCATACGTAATAGTCGTTTAATGAGTGTTAATCAAATTTGAAATTACTTAACTTTATCTTAATACTGTTTACCTACTTGCATACATCATCTCATTATATCACAAGTAATGTTCCCTTCAACTTTATTCGTATGTTGTGAAAATAAATAGATTATCTGGAACTTTATTTCAAATATTATTAGAGCGGCAGACTCTATATTATTATAGTTAGATACCAATTAAGACTTAGGGCCTGTTTTACAACTTCCTAATAAAGTGCCGGATATGCTATCCACAACTTTTTGACAGATTCTCCATAATTTATCTGTCAAGTCAAGTGGTGGATAGCCATTCACACTTTATTCAGCACTTTATCAGAAAGTGGTGAAACAGGCCCTGTATATTAAACTATTATAAACTTACCTATGGCACAAAGCATAACCGATGTCAGAGCCACTCTGTACAATTCGCGAACAATGATCGTCCAGCAAGCAGACACCATCGGCGGTATCAGATCCAGCAAGGAGCTTCAAGCAGTAATCTAAAAATGAATAACAATGAAAAGGTCTCTAAATACCAGCTTTGTCGCTCAGAAGAATGAAGAGAATAATATTATGTTTAACTAGATAACGCCCGCATCTCCGTTGCGCCTAAATTGGTTTATCGTGTGGGAACTGTACATTTTTCCGGGACAAAAAGTATCTTAGGTCCTTTGCCGGGACTCTAAGTATTTCCATACCAAATTTCAGCAAAATTGGTTCAGCGTTTTAATAGGCGTGAAGAGGTGACAGACAGACACACTTACGCATTTATATTTTATAGTATAAATGCGCCGTTTCAGAGGTTTTTTGATTGAAGGCTGACGAATATTAACCAATCAACATCGTTGTTGAATAGATAAACTCCAGTCAAAAAATTTCAAAAACCGCGGAATGCCGGGTATACAATATCATCGTCCCACGCGAAAAATGTACCATCCTCATCACCTTGATGAGTGGCAGTGTTCCACCGTGCGTTTCTCGCGTAACTTTTTGCCGCGCACTGTAAAACTCTGGAACGAACTGTCACCAGCAGTATTTCCGGACCTATACGACCTGAGAATCTTCAAGAAGAGAGCGTATTCCCTCTTAAAAGGCCGGCAGCGGCCAGCGCACCTGATGTTGCGAGTGTCCATGGGCGACGGTAGTTGCTTTCCATCAGGTGACCCGTTTGCTCGTTTGCCTCCTTATTTTATAAAAAAAGTAAATACGGTTACTCAGGGCACAGAATATTATATAATAGTACTCCGATCAGGGTAAGTTCAGACACAGGGTAAGTCCGGATAATTCAACTTATTACTTACTAAGTTTTTTTTTTTGCCTGGCGCTACGAATGCTACGATGCATATAGTTACGCGGGCCGCGTCATACTGCACTGCAACCGCAAACTGTAGTACCGTACTATAATTACTGTAGTTTAATTATTTACCTGATTCTTTCGGACTGGGAATCCATCGATTGGCTCTTCTCACATTAACTACATACGCGTATTGTCTCCAACTATGATAGTACCTCTGGAAATCTCTGGATATTATGTAGTCTACTCGCGGGGGCTTGTACTCTGCCACGCGAGCAATCCAAATAGTAGCGTTGGTGAACAGCTGGGAAACTAAAACATGGGTAAATAAAATACTATGTTATGGAGGCACTTCACATGGCTATTTGTATTTGCTATTGGCTATTTGTTGCATTTGGCAAAATTATTGACATATACACAAACAAGCAAATAAAGGCAAATATGGCCTTCCACACATGGACGTCAAATACCAAACTTTTACTTGATTTTGTTTACTTGCCTATTTGACTCTTTTGATGTGCGTCAAAAACCGACAAAGGTACGGATACGTATATTTGATATTGGTCATATTTGTCAAATAGGCAAATAAGGCCAATATTTGTCAAACATACCGTCCACACATGGTGATTGTTTGGTGAATACATCAAATACGCAAATACAAATAGCCATGTGAAGCTGTGCCTCCATGATATGCGGAGATACACTATGGATAGTTAATGGATCAAAATATATACGCTTTATTTTATAAATATTAAGTGTGTTTCTATTATCTCTTGAAAATATTCAAATCGCTAAGCCTATTTGGTTTTTCAAAGAGTTTAATTTCGAACTCTGACGACCTCTAAAATATAGAAACTTTGCGAAACTCCAGGGGTTCCCGACCCACAAGTTGAAAAACACTACTTTAAAAAAATTAAATGCTCTTTAAAAATATGATTAATAATAATAATTAACACTTTACTCTTTACGCATTCGCGTCCAGACTCTTCATCAGCTATCTTCTTTTGGTAGTAATTTAAAATATCCTCGCTTTTTATAAAGATGTCCATTGAATCAGCTTCCAAGTAGGAGGTAGTGGTCTGTTTATGTCGTAAAGCATGTCCCAAATGCACTGGAATACAAGAAGTAAGTTGTACGATAGTTTTATTATTACACCATCAGAAAAAATAAGCAGATGGTGGACCTAGGGATATTGGTCAGGCTATGTCGAGACTCTAGCCCACCTCAATCATGACTAAAATAAACTTGATATAAATTATAAACCGGCCAAACAATGTAAGTAATAATAATAATATCTATGGACGCTTCACACCACGTCAGTCTGGCCCCGTGCTAAGTTATAAGTACCTGAAGGACTTGTGTTACGGGTACCAGACAATGGAAATATATTATGTATTTAATACTTTTATACTATACATATATTTAAGAATTTTATTATATTATGATACACATATTTAATACACGTCCATGACCCAGGCACTTTGAAAAATTCTTGTTCCGTCGGCGGGATTCGAACCCGCGACCCCCGGACCCCCTACCAACAGCCCAACAACTGAGCCACAGAGGTTGTCCTAACGTAAAATGTAGGTCTAACATCTGCCTATGAATGAATTTCTCTGATAGTACATAAAATAATTAGAACGTAGCGTCGCGTCGGCAACTTCAACGCTAGCTTGCTTAGTTATATTAATTTTCCTTAAAAATAAAATAGCAATCACAAACTTGCCAATATAATTTTAAAGTTATTAAAATAAGGCACCAATTTTTCTATATTTTCTTTGTATTCGAATTTAGATTAAAGATTTATATAGCAGGATCTGTGCTTCTAAAATTAGGACATAGTTTACCATTTCCAATGAATATACCAAAGGCGACGCTGATAGAAATTTTGTTTATGTTTTCCAAGTAAAAGTTGGTAATATTTTTCAGGACAAGCACATACTTTTCAAGCTCCGATTGTCTAGGCAAATCGTAAGTCGTTATGTATTTATAATTAATTTTTTGTGCGCTTGATGTTTGAATCCATGTCACTAGGACAAGAATTCCTAGGCCTAATTTTAAAACTTTTAAAAAATTTATCATACTTTAAATTTAGAAAGAACACATTCCAAATCCGAAACACAAATGATAGCGTGTAACGAATTCAAGCACTTTTATTGGTTCTCGCCTCTAGATGAGTAGGAAAAATTGCTGGATTAACCCTCTATCTCTATTACTTTAGTTTGTTTACGTTCTGCAAAAACGTGAAGGGCATTTTTATGAGATCAGAAGGGTAAACCACGATTTATTTCTACACCTTACTGTAGTCTGTAGTCGCAATTCAGATTTCAGTCACAGTTCAGTCGCAATTCGGTGGCAATTCAGTCAGAATTCTGTCGTAGATAGTCGCAATTAAGTAACAGTTCAGTTGCAATTTAATCATAATTTAGTTGCGATATATTATTATCTAATTACTGCAATTCAGTTCAGTCACAATACAGTAACGTTGTTGTAAGCATATAACTGCTTCATTATATGTCATGGTACAACTAAAATATCATACCAGTTACCATGCTGATAATTACTGATAAGCATACTTTTTTTTTATTAAATAAGGGGGCAAACGAGCAAACGGGCCACCTGATGGTAAGCAACTACCGTCGCCCATGGACACTCGCAACATCAGAAGAGCTGCAGGTGCGTTGCCGGCCTTTTAAGAGGGAATACGCTCTTTTCTTGAAGGTTTGCAGGTTGTATAGGTCCGGAAATACTGCTGGTGACAGTTCGTTCCAGAGTTTTACAGTGCGCGGCAGAAAGTTACGCGAAAAACGCACTGTGGAAGACTGCCACTCATCAAGGTGATGAGGATGGTATGTTTTTCGCGTGGGACGATGGCGAAAAGTTGCAGGTGGTATGATTCCGAACAATTCCTTAGAGCACTCCCCGTGATACAACCGATAGAGGATACAGAGTGAAGCTACATCTCGGCGTAATTCCAAGGGGTCCAAGCTGTTTGAAACACTATGGCAGTCAACAATTCGAGCGGCCCTTCGTTGGATACGATTCAGAGGGAGCAGTTGGTATTTTGGCGCCCCTGCCCAGAGATGAGAACATTATATTCCATAATATGAGGCCGAACCTGCGCCTTGTAGAGTTGTAGGCGTTGGTCCGGACTGAAGTACTGTCTCGCTCTGTTAAGAACACCAAGCTTCTTCGAGGCTAATTTGGCCTTACCCTCTAGATCCGCTATCCCCAACCCGCGGCCCGCAGGCCGCATGCGGCCCACCGGGGCTTTATTTGTGGCCCGCGTGATGTTAAACAATTTTGAAGTTCACGCCCACCGGCAAAATAACGTAAAGTCTACGTGATAGTCGTTAAATTTTTTCCACATTAAAATCGTTAATTTTGAAGACTGTTATTTTTAACCCTAAAAAATTAAAAAAAAAAAAAAAACTAAAGTTGCGGCCCGCGACACTAAGACCAAAACATGTTTGTGGCCCGCATGAAAAAAAGGTTGGGGACCACTGCTCTAGATGATATCGGAACTGGACTTCGCTCGATATGTTGAGTGTCGACGCCAAGTATCTCAATGCTAGGGGAGATGGTTAAAGATGTATCCTCGAAACAAGGATATACGACCATTGGTGACTTTTTAGTGGTGAACGCGCAAACTTGTGTCTTGGCGGGGTTGAATGGGCATTGTCCAAAAAAATCTTTACTTTTTATATTTTTTTTCGTTAAAATAGGGTATTTTAAGAATATAAATTAAATAATTTTGAAATTCATTGGCTAGTTTTTTCTCAATCAATTTTTAAAGTTTCGCTCTGACGTCATCATCGGCGGCCAATTGACCTCTGCAGTATGTTTTTTTTCCTTTCAATCTTATTTATAATGGCTGGTTCGTCAAAATATGCAAGTTCTCATTATGTGAAAGCTGATACGAGAAGCTTACCAAAAGTTCGAAACGTAATGTTGGTCGAATTTATTGCTAATTTAACGCCATTGAAGGTCAAACTAAGGTTAAACATATTTGTTCAAAAATATAAGTAACTAATGGGTATTTATTTCGTTTATATACAGAAAAACGATCACTGACCTTATTCCTCGAAATGTTTTTCTAATGAGCAAAATTAAAAAAAAATGGACAATCCCCATTGGACCAAGTTACGTCTACCCCATTCAGAGACCTTCTCCAATGAACTCTCCACCTTAATTATTGTTACTTTGTGTATCATCCCACAAAAAAATCACGTATAATTGAGATAATATTAAAATAAGATTGCAATTTATTGTTCTTTAGATCATTTAGAACAGCCTTTCCCAAAGTGGGCGATAACGCGTTAAGGGGGGCGATGTGGGACCCAGGCTTGGTGGGTGATTTGTAATTTTATTTCATCTGGATGCATTTTAAACTGAAACAATGGGGGGGGGGTGCTAAAACATAATAATTTGTTCTCAAAGTGGGCAGTAGACAAAAACATAAGTTTGGGAATCCCTGATTTAGAACAAGGTTGCATTCAAAACTCAACAAAATTGTTTTTGTGGGATAATATACAAATGCTTAACAGCGACCAGTTATCACCTTATCAGTAAGTAATCAATATTATTATCGTCATGCATAGATACATTTTGCATAGCATCTGCATCATCGTGGCAATTGGCATCATCTCGTAAAATTTTAGTTGGACAGGCACATCGAGAGCAAAATGTTTGCCATAATATTATTAAGAGTTAAAAAAAACTTGACAGCTTGCTGACACAGCCAAACAGAATGACACATCTAATTTGAAGTTTCAAATATCATCTTCACCACTATTTCTTGTGAATCAAAGAGAATATAATCATTAATTTTCAAATATTTACTGTGAAAAGTTGTGTAAAACAGTTCCAAATACATTTATTCAAGATGGGTCTAGCTACAGTTATAGAGAGTGAAGCACACTTTCAATCGGAGATGGCGAACGCTGGAACCAAATTAGTTGTTGTCGACTTCACAGCTACTTGGTAAATTAACCTATTTTGTCGCAAAATTATCTTGATAATACATTGTTATAACTCGTACAAACATTTAAGCTTGTACTTTTTACCCAGGTGTCCGCCGTGTCAGAGAATCGCTCCATTCTTTGAGCAGCTGCCTGCCAAATATCCAAGAGCAGTGTTTCTGAAAGTGGATGTTGATGTTTGCGCGGAAACCGCTGGAGCCCAGGGGGTCAGCGCAATGCCAACGTTCATTTTTTATAGAAACAGAGTAAGTTTTGTAACAACAAGGAGAAAATATGTATTATTATTAAAGTTAATCAGGCCAGCAGTTGTGACACTGATGTCGCCTGTACAGGTTGTTCTTTGTGCATTTTATCAGTACATGTATGTTACAC